>OU696480.1:12510000-13765000 GCA_916048165.1 Spilarctia lutea | reverse complement strand
GTGGTACTTGTTTTGTTTTGATTTTTGTTTGTAATTTAATATGACACACCTTAAGTTTAAATTTAGTAAGGCATATATATTCGTTTTGTACGAAATTACAAATAACTTATTCTATGGCTACTGATTAACGAATTATTTCTTAGCCAACTTCAAAAATGGGACGATTCTCTACTTTTATAAGTTTTTTTTTTTTGAAAAATAAATTTATTACTCAAGTGTAGTGATAGATTGACTATTCATCCCATGGGTGTCGTAAAGGCGACTAAGAGAACAAACTACGCTGGACAACATTACTGCAAAAAGAAGGACATCTTTAAACACACGCTATACCAACCCGTCTGCACAACGTGATATAGTAGGATTTAGGATATAACCTCATTTTGAAGGAGAGGCTTATGTCAGTGGACTCTTAAAAGCTGAGACAGACAGTAAGAGATTACGCAACTCGATTGTATTGCACCAACAGTGAATAGTATGTTATAGGCTTCAGATACTAGTACATAATTTTTCTAAATGGCTTTTAGGGAGCTTTGAAGCCTGACGAGTGATGTATTTATTGAACATACTCCTATAAATGATATTGAACCGTTAAGTTTATGTCGATACCCATTTGATTCAATTCGGGTATAAAAAGTATATTGTCTACGTCTCAAAAGAAGACTTAGTCACATGGTTATACATCATATCATTGATAGAATTAAATATCTTTATTTGTTATTAACTTAACTAATTTACAACTGGTTACACGTACTATAATTGCCGTTACATCATTATAGAGCTGAGTATTATTTAAATTTCGTAATTATGTGTGTATCTTAATTCGTTTGATGATGTTCATGATTTAATATGCGTTTAATATTTCCGTGGATTCTTCTTTATTTAAAACAATAAGTCATTAATAAGTTAATATATCTTAAGAATGCTGACGTTTCATTACATACAAATTTATTTATAGGCAATTACTTTATAACTATATAGAAATACATAGTTTTTAGTGCATGATATGGTTTTTATTCAAACAAGTAAAGAAAATATTCTTGTTATTATGAGTATGCAAATTTTGTAAGTTGAGAAACAGTTTTACTGTCAAGAGACAATGACACTAGAGTCGATTTATGGGTACTAAAATATTATTGAATTATTTAAAATGTTTGATTATTTTTTATTCGATTCTTATTATTAACAGATTTTTCTTTTTATGCTACGTAAACAGCTCAAAACAATCACTTAAAATTATGTCATTTTATCAGTACCTATCAACTTTTAAAGTGTTTTCAGGTCCTTGTCCCAACTTCCATATGAAATTCCATTGATATCAGATCATTAATGGCTTAAGTCAATAGTTTATTTTCCTCTATTTTATCTTCAGTTTAAATAAACAGAAACTGACTAACAAATTATATTTACGTAACAATCGGCGGTCTTATATAAAGACAGCCGTCATCAGTCAAGTTGATCTCTTACGTTCTCCTTTTCTACACATTCTTCCCGTATTTTAAACATATATGAATTAGGTAAGCGCCACAATAGATTTTAGCTCGCAAATATAAATCCTACTGTTTATATAAACAAAAAAAATTAAAACTTGAACTCATTTCATTAGTTAAAACTTAATTTAACAAAAAAATATTTTATTTTAATGATACAAGTATATATTAAATGGAAGTATCATTTCAAGAGATTGTAAAATCATTGACTTACTAAAAGAAATAATAATTAAACCATAGTGTAATAGGAGAATATTGCCATGGATCTGCATAAAACATTCAGGTATGTTTTATGCCTGGTAAGTCATACCATTGCCAGTCATTGAGATTTTGCCTAGCGTGATCGATTATTTTGAGGAATTGCTTTGTGTTTCTGCGCTCTGCAATCTCACAGGCGGACGTATGATTGCGCTTTTATTTGCCGACTTTTTGTTGGCGGCAGTTTGACTCTTAAGAAATCATATTTTTTCTAGACATTTGCTATTGTAATTTAATCTAAAATCATATCTTCTAAGCACTTACTTCAGGGGTTATTTTATCTGATATTGCTACTGGTATCATTATTATTGTTTTCGAGTAAGAAAAAATGCCACTGTTTTGACTTGTCCAGAGAATTCACCAGATATGAGTCCCATAGAAAACATATGGAAACTCACCAAACGGACGGTTGCAAAACAAGTGATTACTACTACCAAGCGGCAGTTGACAGGAATATGCAAAAAAAAATCGATAGCATGCCCTGACGCATAGAATTTCTTATTGCAGCAAAGAGTGGCAGCACTAAATACTAAGTTACTGTCCCTTATAATTTGGCCACCTATGGTAGTTCAGCGGTTGCTCGGCAAAATAATATAAAATTACAGATGTCCTGAGCCCTAAGGGACAGTAAAGGGAACATCGGGGTTCACACACATTAGGGGGCCACTTACAAACTGGTAGGTGGCCCGAGGTACGTCAGGGTTCCAGGGTTTTCCTTACTAGGGTGCACCTGGTTCCCCGGGTCCTAGTACCCAAGACGGCGTGCGGTTTTAGTCGGTTCGAGTCCGACATGCCGCCAGTAGGAGGTATCCGAGAAGATTTCCGCAAGGAAATAAAAAAAAAGGTGTGCTGAGAGTATACAAAAAGAATAGAAATTTTTGGGATTTGATTTATAGGACTTACTCTCAATCAAGATCTAAACCTACCAGAGAACTTTTGATATGTACCTAATCTCACTTGACTCTTAAAACTTTTATACCTCGCTTAAAATGATGCCGCGCTTATCGTTTGTTCGTAGATATTCCAGTTTTCTTCCTATAACATAAAAACTCCCGGATGGTATATAAAGACTCCAAAAAACTCATGAAGCAGGCTTTTTCCTTTTTCTAAAAACGCTTATGTCATTAGTATTAATGTACGTTTTACTAATTACGTTTTATTTAAACTACAACGTAATTGTTCTGCTTATAAAATCATATGCATAATTAAGTTACGATGTGTAAAGGTCATTAGTTTCGAAACAAAGCTTAAAAACTCAATGCAGTGCAGTCATATTAAGCATTCTTGAAACATTCTTTCCCATAGTCCATTTAGACGACTATTGAATTTAAGCAGTCCTTGCTCTCGATTGACAAAAAAAATCCCATGAGCCAGAATTCAGTGTTATCGTGATCTGTGGATGGCTGTAAAGCAAAATGTTGTTTTTACTGTTTCTAGGTTTACGATTGTAAGTTAATGAACAAGGCATGCGAACCAATCGTTTAGGTGAGTTGATGCGGTCGTTTCACGCATAATTACAGTATTTTACGAAGCACATAACCGTGGTACTATATTATTCTAGTGATATTTATATACCGATTTTTATTGAAAACAAACTACCGGCAAAACATATTTATACCTCACTGGAATGTGTATATGTATTAACATTTTGTTAACCATAAGTAAGTATACACTAATATTATTATATGGCTGAAAAGTTTCTTGATTTTTATATAATATATTAATAAGTCTTGCAAAAACAATCTATATATACTCGTATATACATATAACGTCTGAACCAACCCGTATCAAACTTATATGTTTAATATTTTATTTTTAGTAACTTAAATAATTAATATTTCTATTTGCCATATATGTAATGGTCAGGTTGTTTTTCTGATAAATAAACTGTAAAAAAGTTAAGTATATGATATATATATAATGATATTATTATTTAATTACTTATGTTTTTCCATGGTCTAGCACGAGTTTTGTTAGTATGGTTAGTATACCAGTGGCGACTTCCACATACCTAATAGTGTGTGAAATGACCAAGCACATTTATTTTATTTTTTTTGGCATACAATTTTTAATTTTGGTGTGTATCAAAATGAATTAAATCTACGTGTTTTAAAAATTCATCGCAATAACACTAACCTCATGTTTTCTGTTTTGCATAAAATATATGATTTTTGTATAAATATAATATGAAACGATGACTGTCATAAACAAGACGAGATTTTGATTGTTTTCGTTAACAATTTGCAAGATCTGTTTCTTCTCCAAAGTACAAATTAAAGACCATATGGGCAAGTACAAACTACGTAGTAGTATAATAAAATTAAAATAATTCAGTTTAATTGATGAAAAAGTAAAAACAAAACATTGGCGGTTTTTTTAATATTACCGAACGACTTACAAATACCCTTCTATAACAATGTTTTGTCATTTGAAAGTTGTCTTATTTCCTCCCCGAATAGAAAAAAAACTTATCCCAAGCGTTAGAATTTATTTAGATGTCTACCTACTGTAATTTTATATATAAATGCTTTGAACTGTATCAACGTGGATAAATGTCTATCTACTCATCGACTGTCTTACTTTTTATACGTTTATTAGTACTCAATAGCCTCACTATACCGTGAGAATGTTACTGAACCAGCCTGCAGCCTCAGATGTAGGAGGAAATCTCAAAGGTGACGACATTGTATATTCACAATTTTTTGCTAAGTTGTTAATTATAAGAATGCAGTTAATCAATATTGTAACATGTATCGAAATTCACACGATTTTCTTGTACGCACAATACATTTTCGTGTCAATGTTATAAACACGGAGATAATGGCTACTAATTGTGAATGATACCAGTACTTCTAGATGGATTGAAGCAACTAATCTTTGCGATGACTTTGTGTTTATAATTTAATGTAAAATTATTTTCATAAAAAAATAAAGATGCGAAATAATAGTTTTTAAGTAAAAAGCTTTTTTGAATTTAAATTTGATTATTATCTTGTGAGGAGACACTAAACGCGTATCTATCATAGATGGCTTGTAAATAAATAAAATTCATATAAAACAATATTTAAGTCGACTATGGTAATAAAACTTTGACCTATACCTATAAATTTGAAAGTATGAATTAATCTAATATTATTTATTATAAGTTTGGTTGTTGGTTGGTTTGGTGTTATAAAAAATATTATTTAATTTATAAACATTTTTATTTATTGTCAAAAAATCAATCACAAAAAAATATCCGATGGAAATAATAGCATTTTCGAAGTAAAACTCACCTTTGAAGCAAATACTGGGATCACAAATAACGACACTGTACACAACATGTAACAATAGGTACCGGTGACAATGATCGTTCTTTAGCGTGCAAAGCTAACTGGTAGCGCGCCCCGAAATCATCCGCGTCTTATATACGCACCCCACGGCTCCCGAGCGACGCAATGAAGATGCCGCAATGTCGTCCTATCGTGATGGATGTTCCTCCAAACGCACACATCTCAGCGCTGATGCTGCGTCGATAGCCATGACTAAATATCATCAGTTTAAGCCTACGTTCAGATTGATTCACACGATTCACGATTACGCGTCTTCACTGGTTAAAAAGTCCGTGAACATCCTTCGAACATTGATGAGTTTAATTCATATCTAGTATCGCGTGACCAATTTTGATCAAGCGATAGAAGTTTTTCGTAACATATGTATTTATTTTGTAGTATTGTAGCAGTAATTATTTCGTAAATTCTATCGGCCTTTTCGATTATAAATCATTTAAAATATCTGGTTATGTTACCGTGAACCGTCAATTACGATTTTAAGGCTCTACAGCGCGCAATGAGTCCTTGTTGTAATCAATTTACCCTAACCTTAAGATGTATTTTAGACGTAGGTATATTTTTTCTAGGTTGCAGATAAAAATTGTATTAGGTATATATTTCCGCATCTAATTTAGCTTATGATATACGAGTTAAATAAATAATTTATTCCAAACAATGGGACTAATCCCGCCCACCACTGTAACTCCTGTACACCAGGATCAACAACAGTGAGCCACGAACACACCGAGTCACATTCGGGAAGTCCCTGTCTTGGAACCCGATACGAAATTAATCAGAAGACAACTGGAGGAAATATATGTCCTTGCAAAGCGGGAGATAGAATAAAGTAAAATAGGCAGACCACTTTTTCACCTAAACGCACGGAAATTTACTGCAGTTGACACAAGATTCTCATAGTATACCGCCCCTGATGTCAGAATCGACTAATTTAAATGAGTGTAGTTTGCTCTTAAAGTTATCGTGGCCTGTAAGAAATTGAGCTACACAGTGATCAACCTCGAGCCATGTCCTCGACAACTGTTCGCGAACAAATGGAAATTGGAACTGGTGGCGCCCCTTAGATGATTCGTCCCATCAAAAAATCGCATTCCATGATTTGTAGTGTGGAATAGTACTGCTGTACGTCTTTGTACCTCGAGATCGACCGGAAGAACACCCGCCAACACCGGTAAAGCCTCACTGCTAACCGTCCTATATGCCTTGCACAAGAAAATCAATGCAAGTCGTTGGCCTTGTAACAGTTTGCGACGGATAGCACCTAGAGTAGCCCTATCGGCCCATATAGGCGCACCATAGCAAACAGAACCCAAATAAGTAACTCCATATATGATCTTTAGTGTAATAAATGACATGGGGATGTCGCTGTTGATATCCACGTCAGTGCAAAGACTGGACTTCTCATTACCTGTTCTAAAATAAAAAGTTTCTTTTTAATACCAATCCCAAATAACAAACAGAGGTTTTATTTTTAATAGTAACACTTTCAAATTTAATACACGGTGGTGATTTGAGGTTACAGGTTCAGAAGTAGCTAGAAGGTTTTGTTTGGTGCAAAAATTAACCCATTACGTGCACCCCAAAGAGATATTAATTTCAAATTCTATTAGCTAGTCTCACAAACCCCGTTCTGGTATCAGATTGTACCAATAATAAACCGTCGTATACGCGTTTAGGGTACATTCGGATGGTATAGGTATTGTAAGAAAATTGTCGAAGCCTATATCCACAAGTATGGAACTAGCACTGACCCCTGAGGATATCCCATCGTAAGCGCCATCGACACAGAATGATGCCCAAGTCTCAATTTAGTTGTGCCTTGTAAGAAGTACGAGGAGATAAGGAAATGAATATTTTTAAGAACCTAAGACGTATTGAAACTTTGACTCGGTGACAGTTGTCGATTTGCCCAACGTAAAACCGACCTGTCTATCATGAAATTTAACTCCACCCGGAAAAGTTTTCCTAGTGACGGTAGCAATGTTATGGGTCGATAAGATTTAGTATTTGGTATAATACGAATATAATTCGGAACAAGTTCACAATTACTAATATTTACGTGTACCTAACCTTAACACGGTTGCAACAAATGGGATGTCAGAAGTGTAAAAATAATAATATATATTGACATGTAATACATATTTGATCTAAAATCTTAAAATACCTAAATCAAACTCAAACTCAAACTCAAATCATTTATTTCCATAGGCCCCAAAAGGCACTTGAACACGTCAAAAATACAAACATAAAAACATAAAACAAAACTCCTAATACTAAATGCACTGAGATGATTTGAATTACCGGAGCTTAGATTGATTTCGATTCAACTCAAAGGTTTAAATTGAAATCAATCCAAGTACCAGCTCCGATGGGTATTGCATTCATGAGAAGAGCTGGTGAGAAATTCATGTGCACCATCTTTTCAGATAATTCATACAATATTAATTACTCATAACTTTAACGCACATCATAAAAATGTAAACTTACCTACGTATGTATTTTATAATTTATGTTCTAAAATATTATGAGTAAATATACAAATGCATAAACATTTTAGCATATTTAGAATCTAGTCAAATATTGCTAAACACATAAGAATTATTAAACTCCGGTGCATCCAAAGGTTGCCTAAACTATATTGTGTATTTGCCCATTGTGCGTTTTATGCTATACGATGTCTGTCATTGTGTTTTTATTTTCATAACACACGAGTTAGTGTACAATAATTAATAGTACGCATATTTGTTCGTATTTTAGGTACTGCCGTCCCGTTATTTTATTATTATCATCAAAATTTGAATACACGATATTAGAGACACCGAACTCTCATGTCTTTGACACACTTTAGAAACAGTAAAAAGGAGCTAATGTCTCTGAATAGAGTACTACTATATATATATACTCTGTAAAAAATTGGATTGATTGATTAATATTCGAAACAATATTTTTACGTGAAATATTCAAAAATTTTTTAAAAATTTGTTAACTTAAACAGTGTTGCAAAATCACAAAGCTTTATTGATAATCGTGATGAAGCTTTGTAACACTGCATATGAGAAGGGCGGAAATGTCTTCATACCACATGTGTTACTTACAATAAAGATGTCAGGCAAACACAATATAGTTCATTATTCTATGTATTACAAGCCTTCTTCCTAGTAGCTATCCTTGCTGTATCAGGCGGTGAAAGCTTTATCTGACGCACAGTCATGATGAGGAAGTGGATCACACATTTGTGCTTTACAATCTCATGCACGCTCCAAAAGAGTTACCTAAACCCATCTATGTTACATGATGTCACATTATATTGATATTATATGACTGATAAAACTGTAGATAGATGTGACAAATGTATGTACCTTATGTGATGAAACGTGATTCGATGCCTGCATTGTCTGTTCGCAATGAGTATGGTAACAATTACTTGGATTTTGCTCATGCTATCTATGGGGCAGGGTAAATACAGTCATTTGGACAGACTTGTGTATTAAATGTAAACAAATAAATCATGTCAAAAAAAAACAAACGAATAACTTACATCACAGTTTTCTTCACATTCACTTATTTAGATACTGACATTTATCTTTGACTACGCCAGAAATTTAGCCAATAAACTTCAGTTATCATTATCGTTCAATCATCAAACTTATATTTAATATGATTCTGCCTTAATTAACCAAAACTTACTCTACCAACACAGATTTAATTAACACTAACTTAGGGATAAGCAAGTGCATATTAAAGTAAATTTCGTATAACTTGTTGCGGGGAATTTCCTCATGTTAGGGAATATACATTTTTTTTCAATTACACAGATTAATTTATTCTTTTGGATATATTTTTTGTTTGGTAATGGCTTAATTAATGTGAAAAATTAATTAAAATTAAAAGGAAATGCATGCTAATAAACATACGTAGGTATGCAAGTAAATTAAGCTGTATAAAATTTAGGTTATTAATTACTTATTTGCAATTCCCTTTACCAGAATATGCTTGTTTAGTAATAATGTGAACATGCACAATTTCCTCTTGAATCTATAATAATAATATCTCTTTATTGTACACCAGATTACTTATAAAGGTAACACAAAACTAGGAGGTACAATTGGCGGCCTTATCGCCCAAAGACAATCTCTCACTCTATCTACTGCTAAAAAGTATATTAAAATAAGTTGATTAAATTAAAGATTTTGGGGAATAGACAGCGAAAGTGACTTCATTTTATAGATAGGTACTATGTAAAGATAACATGGTTAGATTTTCAATTCAATTTGCCCTCACGATTGTGGCGCTCTGATACCAGATCGATAGATAGATGCCTTAAATGGTTGAAATTTCAAATCACAGTCATTCCATTTTTTATTTAGCCAGTGATTTGAAGTAGGCAGTAGTGTCTACAATAAATTGGTTATTGACGGTTTTAATTTAAATTCAATCCTTGAATCCTTCTTTCGCTTTAATAACGGACATTTATATTAACATATCGCTATGTGTATAGATATTGTGAAACATAGACAAAATTGTAAATTAATACGTGTGAAATTAGTGTCCATTATAATAGATGGAGCCGCTACTGTTGCACGTACGGATTTACGAAGTGCAAGGTCAATACATGAGCAAGAAAATGAGTCAAGAAATTAGATTTAAAATCTTAAGTATTACCTGTTGTTGTCGTCAATGAACTAAAATTCACTACAATTTTTTGTTAAATTATATAATTTAATCTTATTTGCATACAGTCCATTTTTCAATATCTCACATCTTTTAGTTTTCATTATATTTAGTTCAATACCAACTACAAATTTTAGTTTAGAGATAACAACAGAATTACCACCAAATAGTAACTTTAATTACGGTGTTCTTTCAGAAACGATCATAATATGTACGTGCGGTCAATTGCTGTTAGTGATTGATTTGTACGTTTCAATATAAATGGAAATAT
The DNA here is from genome assembly GCA_916048165.1 of Spilarctia lutea. Lineage (NCBI taxonomy): Eukaryota > Metazoa > Arthropoda > Insecta > Lepidoptera > Erebidae > Spilarctia > Spilarctia lutea. The sequence goes on along the minus strand of OU696480.1, from coordinate 13,754,984 downwards.
TAATTTAATTTTGTAAAATCATAATAGCAGTTTGAAGTCATGCATCTGCATATATCCACAATACTAATTCCAAACAATATTTGTTTAATAATGTTTGGCCGTCAAATGCATTTGCATTTGTCTGCGTAAAGGTCGGGTACCGCGGTGGTTCTCTTAATTGATGGAACTTTTTTATTTATGACAGGAAAAAAAACAAACACTAAGGCTGGCTCTTAGGGCTATTACGCACTGTCGACTAGTCGCCGGCGACTCAGTCCCTCGGCGACCGAAACATGGGAAACTAGGGCCGGAGACCGAGCCGAGCGACAGTATCCAAGTACATTAAAATTTAAATTTATCCGTGTCAAAACTCATTGTGCGCGGCCGTCCGGTCGTTACGACAGTTGCTCGCAGTGTGAATGCTTTCATTTGAAACCGTGCTCCTATTGGTCGCCGGCGACCGGCAGTTGCCTGTGCGTCGCCACTGCGCGGCGAGTCGCCGAGTCGCCCGGGCAACCGGTGACTAGTGCGTAAACACGTATTTAAACTATACAATATTACAGTCGTCGACAACTGAGTCGCCGGCGACTAGTCGACAGTGCGTAATAGCCCTTAGAGTAAGACCATCGGCGCCGACAGGTCAGCGCGTAGCCTGTCAGCGCCGAGAATGAGCGCGAAACGTTTCAGTATCGTGCTGATAGCCGCGGAGTACAGACGTAAACAGACGCGAAATGTGGAGAGCACTGAAGACAGAGGAGCCCGAGCTATGGTCAGCGACGACCGCAAAATGGCGCTAGCGCGCCACGCGTATGGCCGCTGAGCTTTCAACGCCAACCACCGTCCGCGCTGACAGCTACGCCTTATTCAAAATCGCTTCCTAGAATTTCATATATTTTGTCTATCAGCGCTGACGATCAGCTAATTTGTCGGCGTGACTCTAAAACTAGCCTAAATGTTGAGTGGAGCAAACCACAAAGCAAGAACAGCATTCAAATCAGTTAAGCCGTATGAAATTAGCGTGCACAAACGTACAGACAGTCATTTCTGAAAACCATTGTTTTGGGTTCTATCGCATTCATAAAGCATCCTACAATAGTTTTTATTATATCTTCCATGTACAGACAGTGACCAGACCAGCGATTTGTTTCTTTTTGATTTTTTTTATTTCTATAAATGATTAATCAAACTTTTACAAAAAAATAGTGGGCATTGTCCTGTGTTCTTCTACAACTGAACTCCTGCAACTGAGAGGTTGCAGTAGTTCGTTGAATTGTACTCACGACCGGTCTACTGCTAATAAACCTTAATTTTTTATTTACTATAACACTTACGTAGGCATTTAATGATTAAATATAAATTAAATACACACTAATGGTTTAGTTTCAAAATAACACTAAACCTAATCACCTAACCTATAATACTTATATTATTGTTTAGCCTGTTTAGGCATAATAACAACGGTATTTGCTCCTTAAAAAGAAAGTATTTACGTATGCAAGGTTTGCATTTACTTAAGAAATTCAAACGAAAACATTATTAAATAATATCTTCTTGTGATTGAGAATTGGCTATTGAATCTATGCTCATTTTGCCAGCTGCTGCGTTTTCAGCCACAATAATTGGAGCTTTTATAACTGTTATGGAAGCAATCCTTGAAGTAGATAAGCATTTGCAGTTTTGTGTGGTAAAAGATATTTCATTTTCATCATTAGCTTCTAAACGGCTAATTAAATATGCGTTTTCTTTCTCTAGTAACATTTTTTCACGATATAAAGCTCTCTTAGTTAATTCTGCTTTAGAAATTCTATGCCACAGTCTATTCAATCCAGTATTTGCGCTCATTGCATTTACAATCAATGATTCATCAGACATTTGATGTCGTACAGAAAGCTTAGCCTGCACCGAACTTTGAGGAGGGCATGATCCATAAGGTAAAACTTTTTCGCGGCGTGTTTCAAATTTCCTACAGAGTGCTGCCATTCGCAGTATTTTTTCAACCTTTGCGAACGCTGCTTGGAGCCATTCCAAAGTATCATCAGAAACCTTCACCAACCTAGCCATCTGTCTCACATCGGTTTCAACACCGTTGTACATATTTTTCTTCAAAGTAAAACATGCGTTTCTATGCCTGTCGCGCCGATCGCGAAAGACAGCCTGTTTTGTACCTGATTCATATGCCGCTAGTTCTGAACGCAGACGTTTTAGTAACCCGTCGCTATTTGCAATTTTTTTTCCTTGAGATGCAATGATGTCTGACATAACAGTTTCTTTATGACGTAACTTACGGAGTTGTTTTTGATTTTCGGCAGTGTCAAGAACATAGGCTCGAAGAACAGCCTTATATTCCTCCCATGTAGCATTATATACGTTTTCTAGATACGAACGTAAATTTTCACGATCATTTTCAAATTTACTTCTATCCTCGTCTTGTTTTACCAAATTTTCGCCGCGTACTGTCCACGCTGTTGCATCAGCAGATGTATGAGCATGATATAAGAGCAGTTGTAAATGAGTTTCAGCCGCATCATGGTCCCGCATAATATTAGCAACATCATCTTCACCTCTCTTTAATAATGCAGCGGTCCTGATATCATTTTCCTTAGACAAATCTTCTAAGTCTGACAAAAATTTGTTAATCATGCCATCAATGATAACACAGAAGCTCGCAACAGTTCTTTGAAACTGATCATCCGCAGTGTCAATTAGTTTCATTATATGTTTAATTAGATGGTCTTTTTTATCGTAAGCCCTTTCAAACACGTGCCACATAATTTCAATGTCTTTTATAAAAATGGGCTCTTTAATTTTCATCATTGTTTCACGCCAACTCTTATCAAGAGACGCTCTTCGCGACATAAGCGCAGAGATCTCACGTTGGAGTTCATCACGTTTCAACTGTCTTCGTGCCTCTTCTTCCTGTCTCAATTTTTCTAATCTTTTTGCCTCTTTCTTGGCTAGTTTCTCCTCCTTAGTCAAACCCATTTTACCTTTAAATATTTCTGAATTCAGTCAAGTTTATAATATATGTATTAGTTTAATTTTAACAACGTAGTAAGGTCATTATTATTCAGGTATACATAACAATATAAAATAAAAAATCCGTATAAATTGTCTCAAATATTGTTCAGGTTGTTTTCGATTGTGACGTTTCAACTAATATCATGAACTCTGTGATCAATATTTTTTCTAAACACAAAGCCGAATTTTTTATTTTTTTTTATTTTCAGCCTGGTTCAAAAGAGTTCATCTGTATCACTTCTATTAATTATTATATTAACTAATAACCAATAATATATAAATTATACTTGTTAGATATGATGTGTTTAAAACATATAATTAGCTGCGTAATACGGAACAATAATTTCGACAATGCAGAAACGTAACTAAGAACAGACTTGTGAGTTGAGATTAGATATTGAAACTAGTTTCAACTGAGTAGAACTTAAAACGCCTTCTATAATAAGAGCGACGCTTGAGATTTGATCAGAACTTGAAACTCGTTTCAGCTGATCAGAGTTCAAACGATGCTTGAGACGCCTTCTATAATACGGGCCTAAGTGTTAATCATGGTTGGTAAGGGAAGAAATTAAAGTAGTAAGTAGGTGTAGATAGAATGTTTTGTGACTTTTTAAATTGCGCGTACATCATGGTACGGTTCAATTTCCAAGATAACAGGTCCTTATCCAAGATCGTAATGATTTTTCAAATTTTTAACACTAATATTTCTTTAATTTTTAATAATGATAATGTAAACAAACTAGGCATTCAATTTTAACCTACTACTACTACTATATTGTCGTACCCAAATAAAACCTGGTATATATTTGCCATCTTGAAGTTAATCCTATAATGTCCCATAAGTCGAGACTCAAATAATTCGTGTTGAACAAACTAGATTTGGTCTAATACTCTAATATAATATACCCGGCAGACAGAAATATTTTTGCATTTAACGATTCGCACATGACGAGTAATTTATTTTATTTTTCAACTGTATTTATTAAAAATAGGGTCGCTATCAGGCACTGGTAGAGGGCTGTGAACCTCTCCAGAGCTACCTACACAAGCGGTTACCAGAAAACTTGAACAGCGAAGCAGCCCTTGGAACTGTAGGAGATGTGGCTCAATGTGTTGAGTGGCTACATTCTACATTTTTATATGTACGTGCTGCTCGAGATCCTAAGAGGTAATTAATTCATTTATTAATGGGTACCTAAAGCTTAAAGGGTGTATAGGGCCCTATTAAGATCCTCGGAGCCCGAGCCAACCTCACCTGCTAGCTTGGTGCACCTGCTGACCAACGGACGAGGCTCTGGCGCTGGCTTTCCTCTCGGGGTTGGGAGGTCAGACGGCAGTCGCTCCCTTAAAAGTCAAAAATTAAGCCAAACAAAATGGATGATACAAATTACAGTGTTAGTGCCACGGATAGGGCGCCGCCGCAAAACGGCGCGCAGGAGCTCCGCCCAAATCCTGTGGCAAGTGGGCGAGGGCTACCGTGTCCAGGGCGGGCACGGTTAAAGAAGTTACGCCCAACGACATTACCACGTAAGCTCCGCTTTGCCACCTGGAACATTGGTACACTGACCGGCCGTGCGAGGGAGTTAGCGGATGTACTCTCTAGGCGGAGGGTAGACGTGGCATTCCTGCAGGAGACTCGGTGGAAGGGCAGTAGATCCCGGTTCATTGGGAATGACTACAAGTTGATCTACACAGGTGCACCTAGTGGGGAGAACGGAGTGGCCGTGGTGCTCGCCGGGGGTCTTCAGAGTGGCATTTTAGAGGTGAAACGCTGTAATGACCGGCTTATGGTTGTACAGCTGCTTATGGAGGGGGTTATTACCCATCTGATATGTGCTTACGCGCCACAGGTAGGTTGTAGTGAAGCTGAAAAGATGGCCTTCTGGAATCAACTCGGGGAGGTTCTTCGCGGTATTCCGTTGTCGCAGGGAATCGTTCTGGGTGGTGATCTGAACGGTCATGTGGGTGAGAAGTGCGGGGAATTTGAGCGTGTTCACGGTGGTTTTGGGTATGGCGCTCGCAACAAAGAGGGTGAGGACATTCTCAGAACGTGTGCGACTGCCGATCTTGCCATAGTGAACACCTATTTCAAAAAGAAACCAGAACACCTCATCACCTATAGTAGCGGGGGGCATGCTACTCAGATCGATTTCCTGCTCATTAGGAGACACACTATCAGAAAAGTGGCCAATTGCAAGGTCATACCCGGAGAGAGTCTCACTGCACAGCATCGTATCCTTGTCATGGACCTCTGTGTAAAGCCCAAAGTCAAACGCGTTGAAATCTGTCAGCGTCGGATCAGGTGGTGGCTGCTTGATGAAGTCACGTCGCAAAAGTTTGTCTCGGCAATCGGAGACACGTGCACTGTTGCTGAGAGCGAACCGGTCCAAAACAGTTGGGACAAGATTCAGGCGGCTATTCTTGGTTCGGCGAGTTTGGTGCTTGGCGTGTCTAAAGGTGGACGCAAATGTGACAGGGAAACTTGGTGGTGGAACGATTTAGTCCAGAGCGAGATTAAGGTGAAGAAAGTCCTTTTTAAAAAGTGGCAAGCGTCCAAATCTCTTGAAGACCACGATGCATATAGAGCTGCAAAGCGCGCCACAAAGAAAGCTGTAGCCAGAGCCAGACGTGACCACTTACAACCGTTGTATGATAAGTTGGAATCGCCTGAGGGGCAAAAGATCATCTATAAGTTGGCGCGTTCCAGGATCAAAGCGGTACAGGATATTTCCAAGTGCTGCTCGGTTAAAGATCCTGGGGGTAGCTTATTACACGAAGAGCACGCGGTGAAGGAGAGATGGCGCTCTTACTTTCACGAGCTGCTTAACAAGCAACACAAAGTGGTGCAGCCACCGGATCTCCCTCCAAATCTCGGACTAGTGCCACTGATTACACCTACCGAAGTCCTGGGTGCTCTTCGTTCCACGAAGAATCGGAAAGCTGTCGGCGCCGATGGAGTCCCCATCGAGGCCTGGAAGGCGATGGGTCCCCGTGGTGTGAGCATCCTTACTAACATCTTCAACCGCGCACTCCTTACCGGCGAGATCCCAAGGCAATGGAGACTGAGTATCATAACTCCTGTCTTCAAAGGCAAGGGATCGGTGCAGGAGTGTGGCAACTACCGAGGTATAAAAGTGATGTCCCACACCATGAAGCTCCTTGAGAGGATAATTGACGCCCGGATCCGACAGGAGTGCACTCTTTCGGAATGTCAATATGGGTTTCGCCCCGGTCACGGGACTATGGATCCTGTTTTTGCCCTGAGAAATGTAGCGGAGAAATACAGGACGAAGAATACGCCTCTGCATTGCCTGTTCCTGGACATGCAGAAGGCCTTCGACTGTGTTCCACGAGCGGTAATCTGGTGGGCACTGCGATCCAAAGGGGTCCCAGAGACCTATATTGACATGATCCGAGACATGTACCACGAATCCGACTCCTTGGTTCGGACCGCTGTTGGCGACACGAAACCTTTTCCTATAACCGTCGGGGTACACCAAGGATCCGTCCTTAGTCCGTTTCTGTTTTGCTTGATATTAGACGTTTTGTCGGACAGCATCTGGGACACACATGAGCAACCACCATGGTTGCTCATATATGCTGACGATATCGCGCTGGCAGATGCGGACTGGGGTAGATTGGTGCGGCGTGGGAAGGCGTGGAAGGGGGCGCTTGAGAACGGCGGTCTGAAACTTAATGTGGCGAAGACCGAGTACTTGGCGTTTAACTGTGCAGATCCCTCACCCGTCCGCATAGGCGATCACGTAGTCGAGCGCACGGAACAGGTCAAATACCTGGGATCTGTATTTCACGCGTCCGGTGACATCGATTACGACGTCAAGGCACGCATTGCTGCCGCGTGGGCCAAGTGGCGTGAGTTGACAGGCGTCATTTGTGATCCCAAAATGCCGGTTAGGTTGAAGGGACAGGTCTATAAAACTATCATTAGGCCTGTCCTCTTACATGGTTGTGAGGCGTGGCCGGTGCTGGAGCGACACAAGCAAGAGCTGCGCGTCACGGAGATGAATATGCTGCGGTGGATGTGCGGAGTCACGCGAAAGGATCGTGTGAGAAACTCCCGCATTCGCGGCTGCCTGCGTGTCCGTGACATCGCGGACAAACTGCAGGAGAGTCGCCTGCGCTGGTTCGGCCACGTTTTACGACAGCCGTCTACCTACGTGGGCAACAAATGTCTGGCCATGCTGCCTCCGCCGGGTCCCGGTAGAAGGGGTCGACCCAAGAAGTGCTGGTTTGACGTCGTAAAGGGTGACATGCGTGCTAATAGTCTAACTACCAAGGATGCCGAAGACCGGGCAAAGTGGAGAAGAAAAAGCAGGAAAGCGGACCCCGGGCTCCAAAATGGAAGCAACCGGGATAAACGCTAAGACGATGATGATGATGACCTAAAGCTTAAAACATAAAACTAACTACTAATTACAATTCTATTACAATTAAATATTTTTAAACTTTTCAAAACGTGTTCATTGAAACCAACAAGTTCAACCATTTTGGACTGGTTTAATTTCTTTATCATAACAAGATATATATATTTTCTTTTTTATATTTAAATAATAAAAATTTTAGCCTATTCCAAATACAATATGCTTACTTGCGCCGGTTAAAATAAGGGATCAAGGAATTAGGTACATGTTTCAAAGAAGAAATCTTCTAACAAACGCATTCTGATATGTTAATCTTTTACAGATATCTCGGCTTACCACCAAATTCCCCACAGCATCTAATTTCTAAGAAAATTGAAGGTAAGTGTAGTTTTTAAAATTGCGGTAGAATTATGACGGTATAAATAAACTGTATTTATTATTTAACTTTTAACCATTAGAGGATTTAGAGGCAGTCTTTCCCTTCAAAGAATGCCATAAAATGGGAAGGATTTTGGTGATTGGGGTCGGACTGTAAGTCTACTACGATACGGCTGAACTTTGATATTTACGTGGAACTTTGATTTTCCAAGACCTCCACAACCCAGGTACTGAGTGATATCGAAATTCTGTAAATATCGAAATTTAAAGGACTTCAACTACCCATAAGGATTGTCAAAGACAATCGGGACCAAAGTCTTAGTACATTTCGAATGTCATAAAAGTCCTAATATGTTAAGAAAGGTCAACTCATGCAAAGACTGACCTAGCTAGAATTGTTTTACATTATAATTTGTTACCATTTAGTTATCATTTACCCATAAACCCCTCTGTATTACTTTGACCCTTACAACACTTTTACTTTGACTTACTTTGGAGACTTACTTTACTTTGAAGAAATGTAATACTGCCTTGCAGTAACAGTTAACAACGTTTTATCAATTTTCTCACGAAATTTTTCATTGAATATGAAAATTAGTGAAACACTTTTGTTTATTAATTTTTTAATACAGACGTTTCATACGCTCTTTACACATTCCGTTACATTATCAAGAAGTTTTATAATAGTTTAATGAGTATTATTTAAGTATCTATCTACTGCCTCGGTGGCGCAGAGGTAGTGAATGCGACTACTGTGCTTGAGGTCTCGGCTTCGAATCCTGGGTCGGACCAAATGTTTGTGTAATCTACAAATATTTGTTTTGGAGTTTGGGTGTTTTCTATGTATAATATGTATGTATTTACAAAAAAAAAAGTATATATGTATTCATATCAGTTGTCTAGTACCCATAACACAAGCTCTGCTTAGCTTGGGACTAGATCGCGTTGAGTGTTAGATGTCCAAAAATATTTATTTATTATTATTATCTATCTATTAATATAAACACTATGTCGGACAGGGCACTTTATAATTTTATTACCACAGCATTACCATTATGTAAACGAAAATTGTTTTTCATTTGAAAGGTCAGACGTAATAAAATCGTAATAAAGATAATATTGTGCATATTAAATACATTGACATCACGTAGAAGATTCCCTTGAGATCTATTTTCATGCCTCCTGATGTACAGAGCATTATTACATCACTTCAATACCATATGTGGAATGCAATTAAATAATTTAATTGAAACATTTTATTATAGGTTCTTCTTAATATATTCTTTTTATGAAGAACACAAATAGGTTGTCTGGCATTTAGCTTGGCATTTTGTTAAATCGTAATAAAATATGGACAATGTCACTCCTGAATAGTGTCGCTTTCTGTTAGTGAAATAATTTTAAGGATCGGATTTCGGATCAGTAGGTACTGCCGAAGATTACACCCTTACAACCATACAAACAAAGTTAGAAACTTTACTTCTTTAAAATATTAGTATAGATACAGTCAGAGAAAGGTTACCGAATTGAAGATAGAGCTCAATAACAGAGGTGAAAAAGTTACTGGCACGGTATGGAACTTATGCCCTACTGTTTTATTTGCACACATAGGTACTGCACTACACTGAGGCATTTTAGAAAACAATATTCGTTTTGTAATGCCTGCTCTAAACGTAGACAGATGCGTCCGCAGATGTCATCGGATCGGACATTTATCTACGTGTAGAAGGGGTGATTTGTTCGTCTGTGGTGTGGTGAAGGTATTTAAAGTACGCAGACACATCCGTCACTAATCCGTTCGTTGTCGGCTTTTGTGGCATGGATCAAAGGGCACGTTCAGCGCTCGGTGACTGTCCACATGTCTGCGGACGCAACAAGCATTAGTGTTGAATAGCAAAGGAATAAGAGTGTACGCGTACTTCTTGCTGTTTTTTTTCTTTCTATTTCTGTTATCATCGATGTTTATTTTAAATAATTAAATTTAAATTATTGAAATTGTCATTCATATAGTACCTAATTACTTATTATTTTTATTTTTAATTATTTATAAGATATTCGCATACAATGTATCTAAAAATTATTTACTGAATAAGTAAATGAAAAAATTAAGTGAAATATACATTTTGAATGCAAATGTGTTCCGTCTGTCAAGAACCAACACAGACTGATTGACCTACAGACGTGTGGATAGCTCATAGCGATCCATCTGCGGACGCATTGTCTTCGTGCATAATGTTTTAAGAATTAACAAACTAAAAAAAATATCGAGAAATACAAATTGTGTTTGTATTTCGATGGTTGTTGGATCTGCCGCTATAGTGCTGCCATCTCACATGGAGCATTAAAAAAAACCACATTGTTGTAATGTCAGGCGTCAAACAGTTTAACCTTTGACTTGGAATTAGGATTTTTTTAAGAATTTACGTCAAACGGCAATTTGTAGAGATAATAAAGATTAAAGTGTTTCCACGTGATTAATGTTTTTTTCAGAATTAATATCCCTAAAACACTACGTATTTAGAAAATATAGTTAGAAGTTTTATTTCCGAACGCAAGAATCGTATAAGCCTAAAATGATCGGTCGTGGGTTAGGTTTTTTTTTTTTTTTTTTAAATCTTTATTAATTTAGAGACTTTTATTACATGGTAATATGTTAGTCCCATCGTACCTTATCCTATGTTATATCGCCATCCAATATCAGGTCAAAGCTGTTGATGCGTAAATACTTTAAATAGGTCAAGTGCAGCATTTGAAGTTGGGTTTCCTAAAATGGTGGTAAACATACCAATATCGTAAGTATTCAAATTGTATCTACGCACCAACGCCTCCCTTTGTGTTCGATACTTGACACACTCCGTCAGCAAGTGTTGGACATCATCAAGAGTCCCGCATATCTCACAGTTCGGTGTATCTACTTTTTTCATAAGATGTCCAAACTTCCTAGACGGATAGTGTCCTGAGCGGAGTCTATGCGCCACAACAATAATAGTTTTGTTCACTTTAAAATTAATAAACCAGGGTACACGAGAAGGCTGATGCTGAATTGTTTTAAACCAAATACCCTTTTCTCTACTTCTTTCATCAAAATATTTTTTAAATTTATCGTAACACATTTTTTTTACATTGCCAAGATGATCAGAGTACAGTAATTTAATATTATATTCAACACCCTCTCTAGCTGCTTGTTTAGCTAACTCATCAGCCCTCTCGTTACCACGAAGCCCTATATGCGAAGGCACCCATTGCAGTCTCAAAGTTTTCCCATCGTTATTCAACGAAATAATTTGCTTTAATATTTCATAAGCTATCGGTGCACCTCTGAATCCAGAGGCGCATCGAGCCAAGTGTTGTAAAGCACTTCTGCTATCTGTTAAAATTACTATCTGTTCGCTGTTTTGATTCATAGCTTGACTAATGGCTTTTGAGACTGCAATAAGTTCCAATGCCATAACTGTTGCGTTACAATTCACTTTAAAAATAGCCGACGTCATATGGAATGCGTCAAAGTATGCAGCCCCACAACCATAATCGCTTTTTGATCCATCGGTAAAAATCAGGTGCCAGCCACTATATTTGGTATGAATCTCGTTAGTAACTTCATATTTCAGCAATGTTGGTTCCATATTATTTTTGGCTTTTTTGTGAGTAACGTCTAAATCGAATTTTACAATATCTTCTAATTCTATATAGTTAGTCCATATGTCAAGACTAAACATTTCTAAAGGGTTTGATGATTGTAGCTCCAACGATTTACAGGTATCGTAGACAGTAGTCAGCAACGGCACTTTCTTACGTTGCCAGTATGAATTCAATCTTAGCATGCTAAGGTTTTCTAAAAGCGTTGTTGTTATGTTGTTTGTCCAAGACATACTCTTTAAGCAATATTTATAGGCGAGATACAGTCGTCTTATGTGAAGTGGAGGTATACTGAGCTCCGACTCCATCACGTGTATGGGCGTACTCTTGATGAACCCTCCCACTATTCTCAAAGCCTGGTTCTGAATCCTGTCAAGTTTGAGTAAATGTGTTTTTGCACTATTATCATATAGAAAACTACCGTAATCAATTCTACTTCTAATAAGAGATATGTATAGTGTTCGCAAGTGTTTAGGGTGCACACCCCAACTTGGACCTGATAATATTTTAAGCATATTTATTAATTTTGAAATTTTACACGATATTTCATTAATGTGTTTGTTCCACAATAAAGCTCGATCTAACCAAAATCCGAAGTATTTATAATTCTCAACACACATAAGGGTTTTATTGTTGATGTTAATTTTTACATTTACTTTTTTACGACCTCTGTTAAAGATGCATATTTTTGATTTATTTGAAGCTATAGATAGTCCAACAGTATTTAAATTATCGACCGCTGTATTTAAAACGCTTTGTAATCTGGCTTGACAAAAATTCAAATTGCTGTGACTTATATAAAAAACAAAATCATCAGCGTATTGCGAAACTACGACATCCCCATCATCAATAAGCCGACATATATTATAGGTCGTTAAGTTAAACAGTAAAGGCGACAGGGGATCACCTTGTGCTAATCCCATACCGGTCCACCTGGCATCAATCATCTGATCATCAGAGCGGTTTCTAATGACAAGGCATCTTGAACTTAAAAAGGACCACAGATAACTACAAATGTTATGCCCTAGCCCTAATTGGTCCAATAAACATATCATTTTGTCAATCAATATATTATTGTAGGCGTTTTCTATGTCAATAAAACAAGATACCGTCGGTAATTTATTGGAAAACCCAATTTGAATATGAGAGATCAGTCTGGCTAAATTATCTAAAGTAGATTGTCCTTTTCTAAATCCCGTTGTATAAGAAGGTAATATATTTCTTTGTTCAATGTACCACTCTATTCTTTTATTTAATATATTATGAAATATTTTACAAATACATGACATTAATGATATAGGCCTCAATTTTAGTTCGATATTAGTCACGCTTCCTGCTTTAGGTATAGGAACGATTAGAATTGTGCGCCATTGATTAGGTACTTCACCACTACAAAAGATAAGGCTATATAAATTTAGTAAATATTTTTTTACAATGATAGGGAAATTATACACCATAGAATACGTAACCCCATCGCTACCTGGAGCAGTATCTTTTTTCTTTATACACGATTTTAGTTCTTGTAAGGTAAATGGAGATTCTAATAACTTATTACTGGACTTAATCATAGGCTTACAATTTAGAACCAAATCTGGGGTTAAAGAACTTAGTAAGTCCTTTTGTTCACTCTCTGACACATAGAAATAAGGCTTGCGGTGGTGTTTTACCCACTGCATCTTACTCCACATTTGTGACGCGGAAGTTTTCTCATTAATATTATCACAGAATTGGTGCCAACTTTCTAACTTAGCTTTAAAAATTAATTTATGTGATTCTTTGGTCTTTTCATTAAGTTTCTCCTAAATTGTTTTAACGCTAAACGTCGAATAGCTACTGCTTCAGATAGCATGGGGCTCCAATATTCCTTGGGTTTAAAATTGTTTACTGGGTTGGAGCATATCTTAATTTTTGGAATACTTTTATTAGCGCTTAAGTTAATTTGTTGTTCTAGATAGTCATACAACTGCTGAACATTACTTCTATCCAAATTACTTATATCTGCGAATGAATCTTCTAATACTGATTTATACTTCTTCCAGTTAGCACGTTTAAAATTAAACTTTTCTGACGTTCGCATATATTGCTTAAGGTTGTAATTTATAGTCATCTTAATTATCATGTGATCGCTATCAAGATTTTCATTAAAAACCTGCCAATTAAAATTCGTAACTATATCTGATGAGGCGAATGTAATATCCGGCGCAGTACTTTGTATTAATCCGTTTACTAGCTTGATTCGAGTTGAATCACCATTATTTACAGATGTAAAACCATGATCTAGGGATGAATCATACAACTGTGTACCTCTTTGGTCTGTTTTGTAGGACCAGTTGGTGTGGTGCCCGTTAAAATCTCCAGCGATCAATGTTTTTTTAGAGGCTATTGAAAACAGGCTATCCCAATCAGACTGTCTAGTTTGCACATTAGAGGGACAGTACACAGATATTATATTTTGGAGATCATTGCAATTGAATATTTGAACATTAACTGCTTCAATACCACGATTTTTTAGCAAAATAGGACTCAGTTTAGACTGCAATGATTTATGTACACATATAGCTACCCCTCCGTAACCATCCAACCTATCTCGCCTATAAATATTGTATCCCCTGATATATAAGTCACGGTCAGTATTCAACCATGTTTCACTGACTACTGCTACGTGTATTTTTTCCCGAATTAATAAAGAATCGAAACACAACAATTTGGGCAACAAACTTTGTGCATTCCATTGTAATATATTAATTGTATGCTTAATACATCTTTTATCCATTAAATAAATTAAATATACCCTTTAACAAATCATTTTCACAAAACATATTTAAAATAAAACACTTACATTCTTCACATATTACTTTCAAGATTTCTGTAATTTTCCCTATAGTTGTCTTATTTTTCTCAAGAAAAATGTCTGTTACTTTCTTAATCAAACTCTGTACTTTCATTCTTCTTTCTTTTCTATATACAAAGTCTTCGCTTATATCTGCGTTTGTTACCTCTTCTCTGTGCTGTTGATTCTGTTCATTATATTCCGTCTCCATAAGCCAATCCTTGGACTTGATTTTAGATTTTCTATTGGATTTCTTTACAGCCTCACTATATCCACAAGAAGACGGAGATGCTCCGTTATCTTTTTCTTCATTTGTTAGGGATGAAATAAACATTTCGGCGCCTTCCTCTTGATATACTGATTTTTTCTTTTCTTTGTTATATGTATTGATAATTTCGTGGTGAGATTTTCTTTCCTTCTGTGAGTTTAAAGTACGCTCTAATGCCACTTTGTACGTAACATTATCTTCACTCATTAAAATACGTATTCTTTTTTCTCTTATATACGTCGGACATGTTTTATCTAATGCCATATGAGAACCTTTACAGTTAGGACAAGAAAACGATTCAATTTCACAGTTAGAGTGATGTTTACAACATTTTGGGCACACAATATTTTTAGTTGGGCAATATCTTTTGATGTGTCCAAATTTCCAGCAATTAGAACATTGACTAACTGGGAATATATAACGTTCTACCGGAAATCTGCATCCAAACGCATATACAAATTCAGGGCAAGTTGGATTCTTAAAACAAACCCTCACGGTTTCACTGTTAATCCATCCACCGTTAGAATCAATACGTTTTAATCGTTTTATCGAAATTATTTGTGATGAGCTTTGTAAGCATTCTAATATTTCGTTATCAGACATATCCAAATCAATTCTTTTTATAACACCAAAAGAAAGCATAGGTTCATTTGTAAACTGCATCCGTATATTGAGATCTTTAAATGTTTGACATTCAACAAGACTCTCAGCCTGTTTTTTATCGCTAAATTGGATAAAAATTTTGTAAGGAGATTTATATTTTATTTTTGTTATACCTTGTATACCTTCTTTTTGCAACATTTTCGCTAAAGCCATTTGTTTAGGTAACATTTCCAGTGATGTTAAACAAATTTCATTTTTTTCAAAAGTACCCCCAATTTGAATTTGTTCAACTGTGTTAGAAACAGATTGTGTGTTATTTACCTCGATAGAATCGCTCCTTATGAGTCTTTTCGGCTTCCTTCTATTTTTCACTACTGTTATATAACCTTCTTCACAGCTTTCTTCACTTTTATCTCTTATTCTTTTTCCAAGATGCCACGAACTCTCATTACTTGAATTCCGATTAATTTCCTCCATCTCCTGTTCACATTCCTTTAATATGTCCGAATCACTTTTCTCCGCCTCCTCACTACTAGTGTCCATTATAGTAAAAAATATGTACTATGTATTATAGCGAAAAGCGATAAAAGGCAATATGCATGCGCACGTCACCGCGTCTCGCTGATTTTCTGGGTTAGGTTAAGCAAATGAAGTTTTTGTTATTAAAATTATTGGTGGAAGAGCCATGCTTTTTAAAATTAAGGCAACTCGACCGGAGGAATACCACGGTCTTATTCAAAACCTGTGTTTAGCAAGTCTTTTATTTTTTATTCCCCAGTAAGTGAGGTTAACCTCTCCCGTGATATTGTGAATGAGGGGAGGAGCAATCAAAGGACAACCACACAGTTGTGTCTCTTGAGTTCCAGATATGCATGGGCGCCAGCAGTCTCTTACTACCAGACATCCCTCTTGCGCCTTAGTCATAAAATATTATGCACAGTTACTTTTAACAATAGTTTTGCTATTAGATAGATATTAGATCCAAAACAGACTGAACTAGAGAAACAACTACAGCTATAAATATTTTTGAAGTGAAAACTTCTTTAGCGGCGCTGTGTACTTTTTTGGAATGGGTAAAAATTTATAAACTCGCGTCAAGTCACGTGACCTGATCGAAAATTCGTAAGACGGATGGAGAGAGGACGTATAAACTCGCGTCAGGTCACGTGACCTGATCGAAAATTCGTAAGACGGATGGAGAGAGGACAGGCGGCGCAGGGCGCTTGCGCGAATGTTCGTGTGTGTATGTAATATAAATTGTCATGTTTGTGTACGATAGCGCAATAAATGAATATCGTATTCCACCACATAAATAATAGTACTTTTATACTGATAACTAGCTGACCGGACAAACGTTGCTTTGCCATAAAATGGAATGTATGTTGTAGCGGTGGGTCAATAAAAATCGCGATGGAAAAATAGGGGTTGATCTTAGAGGGTTGAAAATTTAGGGTTGTATGTATTTACTAATGCTGTATCATAAAAAAATAGAAATTAAAAATTTTGTCTAAAAAATAAAAAAAAAATTTTAGGGGTGGACTACCCCTAACATTTAGGGGGATGAAAAATAGATGTAGGCCGATTCTCATAGATACCGGATAAGCACAAAAAATTTCATCAAAATCGGTGAAGCCGTTTCGGAGTAGTTCGATTACGCACCCCGAGAATTTTATATATTAGATGAAAGCAATTCGTACAAAATTATTCTCTAACCATTCCAAAATATCAAAAATGCACAACGTTAATATTCAAGTTTTCACTTCTGCCGGCACTCCCGGAGTGCAACCCGTTGAATGAAATTTTTATGAAATTGCTCTTAAGAAGGATTAGATAAAAGATTATTAATCTTTTTTTTTTTTCTTTCGTTAGCGTTTGTTTTTTTAGAAGTATCTCATTCTTGAATCTAGCAGCCAACATCAATATTATATATGTTATAAAACTGAATTTCTTTGTATTGGAGAGGAAAGTAATTATTTATATTGTAATTACGAGTGTGTTGGCACGTCTTAGTACACATATTATATTTAATATAAGTATTTTTTTAACACGTTTTTTTTATAATTCACGAAATACATAAATATTATAATATGGGTAATTACGTAAATTATTAGTTAAACGATTAACGTCAATTTAATAATCTAAACAATCTATTATAAATAACAATCATAAGTTAGTTTAAATTTCATTAAAATATCAGAACTTTGATTTTCTTTATATTTATATGTCCACGTTTTTTATACGTTTCAACGTATAAAAAACGTGGACATATAAAAAGCGATAAGTATTTATTTAGTTTAATGGTATAATCTCAACTTTTTATGTATTTGTATTTAAACTCTTTCAACAATTACTATGTTTACGTCAATTAAAATTGGATAAATACTGTAAGGTCAGTTCTAATAAACACTCTTGTTCGTGTAAAAAATAATAAAATACTTTTAATTGATAAACTGAAATGAATTTTCATTATTATTATTGTATTAAACATGTGACGTCTAGAAACTAATTACTGCCCATGGTTTTGCCATACATGCAATTTCGATTTGTCAATAATTTTTCAAAGACAAGTTCCTACTTGTCCTATTCCATACTACAGAGTATTTCTGTTTCTCATTTACTCAAATTTCGTTCAGCTACTCTGGCGCGATTGAGTTACAAGCATTAATCTATCTATTCATCCATTCACCTAAACTTTCACATTTTTAAAGCTCTAGTTTAGTTTAGAGAAGGGACCTCTAAGAGTGTTCCTATAAGTATTTGAACAATGTGGATGAAAATGATGTTTTCCAGTCAGCAGTAAAAAGTCTACATAATATCATACTTTATAACTGTTTTGAAACTATAATGAAAGTGACTTTGTTATGTACATCAATAAATAATAATAAAAAAATACGCTCATGGTGGTACGCTCGTATTTCCAAAACAACCGTATGAAGAAACTGTTTTTTTTTGCCATAATACATAACAACACATTTGTTTAATCAAAATCAAACACACACACACTCGCACGCACATGCACGCATGCATGCACGCATTTTTAAAACAAGAAATTTAACTCTTTTTAAATAGCGCCCAACGGATTCTTCTGCGTCCGAACATGCTGCGGCATGTACCTATGGGCTGGGCTCGACCGAAGTAATACAACAGTCTCACAAAAAACATAAAGTCCCATCTTAGTCGGGTAAAGATATGCAGTTATTTTATTGTTTGTCACCGAGTGAATTAACTTACCGAATTTCTAGAGACAATGGAACACTAAACAAATACAATTAAACATAAGTTTCTTAACATCAGGTTTTAATCTTACTCCTTTACGAGGTTGATTATTTGTTGTGTCATGTCAAACATATCAGCTCACTCAAGAGCATGTTGGGCGTTTAATGTGGTTTTTAATTCCTAAAAGATGACAGGCAGATCGGTAAGTACCGGAGCAATTTATGGAGACTTGCAATAAAAATATTATGCCTACAGCGTGAAAAGTAAGTTTGCTATTCCTTGTCCTGGATGGCCTTGGTTAAGTTCCGGATCGTGAGTGACGGATGATTCTTGTCGCCACTCGGTGATCTTTAGCATTTGCCCATGCACGGAACTTTTTTTCCGACGTGCAAGTGAAGAGCTTAATGCGAAAGATTCATAGTTTAGACAAGCTGTAACATAATCTGGTTGTGTCAGTTTTTTGCTGACTTGACCTAAACTGTTTTTAACGATTGTGCAAAATATATGTCAGATGGGAGCGATTACTGATTTACCTACTGGCCTATGAATACTCCCAACACATATATTATTAGGTAATAGAGTTAACAACCTTATTTATAAACTTTTTTTATGTATGGCCCACCCAAACTGACTACTCTGCCTGATGGAAAGCATAAGCAGAATCCAAGAATGGTGGTCACCATACTCATTGCAAATGTAGACAATGCAACAATGTAGCATGGTGACCTATACCATGGCAGCGTTGTGATGCTTCTGCATCAATGGGCCTCTGGTCTTGCACTCACCAACGAAACTCGACAGCACGAACACTGTTATTTTATGTTTGTTTTCTGTGCGAGGCAAGTACCGCCTCGGTTGAGCCGGCTCGTTCGTGCTAAGGTATTTGAAATTCTCGGCTTTCCTTTACTATATGCATATATTACACATATGAACCTTCTTCTTGAATCACTATCTATTGCTTAAAACTGCAATGAAATTTAGTAGATTAGTTTAAAAGATCTAAGCAAGAGACAGGATAAGCGACTTCATTTTATACTATCTGAAGATTATCTGTGAATAGGTATTATAAAATTTAATGAAAGCTTGTCAAGAATTCAAGTTATACATAATGTTTTTTGTTTTGTTTTTTTTTAATGAGGGCTTAGTCACGAAGTGAATATGTCACTCTCATAATACATACTCGTAATGTTATGTAACTATAAAGTATATATTTAATAATGAAATAACCAAAACCCTGAATCCAATGTTTTAAATCTATCTTCTTTAAATATGTCCGCTATGTTCTTTTATTTTATAGTGTAATTATTTATGCCCTTTAATCGCAAAGCTATTTCTGATGTCGTTGAAGGCCATTTGCCGTATGTGTTTGTACTAAATTGTAGTAAATGCTGCAAAAATATTACGTCATTTGGAATGCTAATAACCTCCGTTTATTCTTCTTCAGTTTTGATAACTTGAAACTTCAGACAAACTGCTCATAAACATATTTATTTCCTCGTAAATCAAAGTATATCCATGCCAAATTTTATTGTACAGTACAAACACCAGATATATATTTTTAGAGGTGATGTGGAGTTCATCGGCCATCTACTCAATAATAAAGACGTATTTTGAAATAAGTTTCTATCTTCTTTTACTTTAATTACGAATATCAGCATAACAACAATAAACTTAGGGGCATTTATAGGCATTAATTTTTGTTTTTTTTATTTATGGATCAAAACATTATCCACAGATAAATAGATTCTTTCGCTTCAATCACGGGGATGGTTAGGCGAGAGGGAGTTGGTCCATTACTTAACAATAGGTTATTTAGCAATATCAAATTTATACAGTTTAGCAAAAATAGACACGAAACACTAACTTAGACAAAACAACTTGGGACAGAGAAGTGAATATACAATGTCCAATAGACAACACAACACCCACATATGTATGCTAAGCTACGTTGTCCATTAGGAATTTCTTAATTATTTTAACATAATTATCTTTTGTTATATATTTTTGTACTATATGCTCTGATATATTAAATAGTTATAACATTCTAGGACTTATAAAACCGATTATTAGGATTCAGCTGAAATGATTTGATTATCTTAACCCACGAGTTAAGGCAGTAAAATACTAGTAAAACGAATTTTAAATACAATGTAGAATCATGACCTGGATCTACAGTCGGGCGGCGTATCAAAGCATTAGAACACATACGGCATTGACCACAAAAGACTGGTTCAAAATAATTGCCGCTATTGCCAAATTTGTTTAAGAGAGGCTTTTTCTTAGCTTTATTCGTCCTATGCTTACGTTACTCTACGTATAATTACGAACTTGGATCACTGCAATCAATATGTTTAACGTTATTGATTTCCTAAACTTCCAAGGTTACTATTTATTCAGAATCAGAATTAAGCACATGTTAATAAAAGATCGGTGTTCGGCTGGTTTTTTAATGGGTTTCCATTGCTGATCCATTCAGTCACCGAATATTATTATTTTATAATACTGTTAAGAAATATTTGTGTATTTATTGAAGTGAAAACTTCTTTAGCTTTTGGTAGGAAAAAATCTTACGAATTCGCGTCATCGACATGCTGTCATGACATTATCGAAGACATTATCTCATGCTGCATTGAGCACTTTTTGGTAGAACAAAATCTTACGGGTTCGCTTCACCAACATGCTAATGTTTGATGTTGATAATTTTAATTGAATCATTATGAAATTTCTAATTTTACATATTAATTTTACAATTAAGATTCTAAGTTATAAATCACGCCTGCCAATTTTTTTTTATTTCATTAATGAAACTGACAAAACCGTATCGATAAATCAATCAATCAGCAATAAAAATATTTTAACATTTATACGTAAGGATCAGAATTTCAGGGAGAAGGCCCTGGATTAAAAAAATTAAATACGTGACAATCATAAAGTAAACGTATTAAATAAATGTCTGACAATATTTCATTGGTACCTTATCTTCATATAAGGAATGAGAATAATACTACAATTAATAAATAAAGGGCATAAACTTGCTTATTAGACTTTCTTTTTCAGAGTTATGTGTGAAAGCAATGAACGGGTTAGCTTCTTCAGGCCTCATAACAATGGACGAAGCCAGTTGTATAGAATGTACTGAAGCCGGACGCTTGATGTCTATTTTTTA
Organism: Spilarctia lutea; assembly: GCA_916048165.1. Classification (NCBI taxonomy): domain Eukaryota; kingdom Metazoa; phylum Arthropoda; class Insecta; order Lepidoptera; family Erebidae; genus Spilarctia; species Spilarctia lutea. The sequence continues at coordinate 13,733,508 of OU696480.1, read as the reverse complement.
TTTGGATGTAGAAACTATGAAGTTATTGATGAGGGTAAACATGTAACGTTTTTTGCTTTCAATTAGGTAGATAGATTTTTCTCAAAACAAGTTACAAATGATTTTCGCCTTCCCAAACAAGTATAATTAATCTTAGAGTTATTGATATAAAGAATTTTGAAGATATTAATAGACACACCTAGTATCATTATTTCCAACTGTTATTTTATTGACCCTATTGCAAAGGTCGATAAGTGCTCTTGGATTTGATTAAATAATAACATAGTTACGGGGCAGGTAACATGTTGTTACTGTTTTCAAATTCAACTAATTTATCATTCCACTAATGGACATAGACCCCTCGTTAGAAAAGAGGTTTCGGCCCGCTGTACCACGCTGGCCATAAGGATTGGTATAGGGTGTATTTCTCTCAGTGTTCCTTCTCTGTGCAGTGATGTTATCCTGCATATATCCTTAGTCGTCTCTTTCGACTCTTACGTGATGAATTCGGTGATACTTCATATACTAAATCCGTCAGCATTCGAAGCTTTTCACATTATAACACTGGAAAAATGTTAATAACGAGGTATATTATAATATATACACCTTGTTATTAAACTTTTATCAAAAAGACAGCCGCTGTTAGTGGACTTCCAGGAATGGCTTTTGTAATTAAGATAGTCGTTTACGTAACTTTGATATTAATCAAAGTTACGTAAACGGCTGTCTTTTCTACTTATTCAACATTAACGTGAAAATGTTTTAGCAAGGGCTGCCTGCTTCACTTTACCTAATCAATGCAATGGATATCCCTAATCCATATCAATCAAAGGCATATTGTGCATTAGGTTTCTTAGAACAGCAGCAGCAGTTTTACTCAACAGGTTGAATTGGACGTTATCGATTGATATCAAAAGATTACTCGATAGAAAATGTTACACTTGATGAGAATGTTTTAAAATATCTTTGAAAATATTGTCATTTATCAATTAGTTTGTTTTTTCTAGATGAGTGATATCTTCTTTTTTTCTGTTTTTTTTTTTTTTTTATATTGGGGGCAAACGAGCAGACTTGTCGCCTGATGGTAAGCGATTGCGCCGCCCATGGACACCCGCAACACCAGAGGCGTCACAAGTGCGTTGCCGGCCTTTTAGGAATTTGTACCTGTAATTTATAAACCCAACGCATCGTCTTGCAATTTGTTCATAATGATACCTACGTTGAGTTGATAAATTGATGAATGTGCAGAACGGTTTCCATTGTTATCTTGTTGGTGTAGTCGTATGGTCCGAGAGCCAGCACCAATATTTGGGTAGGTATTTGAGGCAAGCTGAGAACTTGTCAGATACCTCTCCTATTATATCCCAACTCGGGATTGCAGACCTGGCTGGTGAATAGCGGGGCTAAATCAACCCCTACATTTTTAAAAATATTATTTTTTTTTTCCCAAAAATATATTTGAGGCACTACGCAATTTATATATGATGCAGTGTGATACTTAATGAATACGAAAAAAAATAAGCCAGATAATTTAATCGGGGTTTTAACATTGCCAGACGCGTGCAAAAATATTTAGCAAAAAATTAAAAAAAATGTTTTTGAGGCAGCTTGAAATTTTAATGGAGTGTTATTTATAACCAAAAAATAATTTTCAAGATTCCCAAAAAGACAGATCATTTCGATGGGGCTTTCTACCTGCCAGGCGATCAAACAAATAATGAATGGGTACGAGCCTGTAGTGCTATAGACAAGCTGTAGTGTGAGAGAGAGCGCATAACAACAGCTGTCTTCGTTCTTGCTTGCCGCGTTACTATTGGCTCTGGCGAGGCCACACTATTTTTTTTCGTCTTCATTAAGTATTACACTGCAACATATATAAATTGCGTAGTGCCTCAAATATATTTTTGGGGAAAAAAAAATAATATTTTTAAAAATGTAGGGGTTGATTTAGCCCCGCTACTCACCAGCCAGGCCTGCAATCCCGAGTTGGAATATAATAGGAGAGGTATCTGACAAGTTCTCAGCTTGCCTCAAATACCTACCCAAAAATTAGTGCCAGCTCTCCTACTAGTAGTATACATAAACCAATTTAAATATATTACAAAATCGCACTGCAATATTGTGAGTGATGTGAGGTGATATTAAACGATACCCACTATTCTTCTAACAAGGGAATTTTAAACGGAAAATTTCACAAGCGTAGAAATACAGTAAGGTGCAGAACCGATTTATTTATTTTAATTGTGCTATGTTTTCAATTTTTATTGATTCGAAATGTTGACTTTCTGATCAAAGAAAGTAATATAAGAAGTAAATTTAGCTTTTAAGCACATGCATTAAATTGTGTTTCAGAATAGTAATAAATTAGGACCTAATGTTTCTAACATCAAGAATATGACTTATAAAACAAACAATTCAGTCAATACTGTTCCAATATTCATTTCTTTGTGTATTTTTATTATAATAGATTGAAGGCATAGAATCATTAGAACGTCTTCTAGCAATAATATGCGAGAGTCATGAACTGTCCGATATGCACTTACGAATAGACGAACGACGATGCCTAAATGCGCTAAACAGAAATCAATCTGCAGCTACTATACGATTCCCTATGAAAGGGAAAATTAGCACCAGGCAAATGAAGCTTAATTGGTAAGTTTATATACTTTTCCTGTCAATGTTGTTTTTTTTCTAAATAAAAAAACAAATAACGAGAACGTATTTCATCGATCCTCCTGGCGCCTTCCGCGTACATCGCAATAGAAATATACTACAGCACCATCTACCGAAGATATATCGAACTACGGAGTAACTAATCCTGTATCGCGATATAGAAATTCTTTCATAGATTAGCATATATAAAAATTCCCAACGTTAACTGTTGGGCCGCGGCCCGAACAATTAAACATAGCGGCATGACCACCTCGCTTAGTCGTATCCTCCCTCTACGCTTTTTTTTGTTAGATTGGCAGTTTTCTTGGTCACAGGTACCCGAGGCCCCCCCCCTACATCCGAAACGGTTCAGGTGTTTGGAGAGCCCTCCGTGCCCCGTAGGGACCCGCGCTACACTTGTCGGTCTCACTGGGCAGTGTTGTATATTCGATTCTGATGGATGAAGCGAGGCGCCACCCCGGTCCAGCAGTAATGCCGACTTGGAATTGCTATAAAATTCATAGCCGGCATCATTACGAATGACGCCTGGCTTCATCCTTGTGTGGTGTGCTGTGTATTTGTGGTTGCCCACTTCGCGTTCTCCAGTCCGGGTGCCTCCTGCCTCCCTCTATGGAAGGAAGGACATGACACCCGTTCTTTCACAGAGGAACTACTTCCTCTACTTTATAGTTTAGAATTAATAAAGAAACAATAAGGTAATCGTTTACTATCAGGCGATACGTCTGCTCGTTTGCCCCCTATATAATAAAAAATAAGTAAAAAATATAGGTATTCTTAATAACCATTTAATGCTTTTATATTGATATTTCTGATTCATCATTCATCATTTTCAATCAGTTTCTATTATTTTAATGACTATTTTCGTATTAATATTTTTTCCGTTGCATGGTATAAAGTTTAAACCCTTCTAGTGTGTAGGTACATTATAATAATGTACTGTATAAAGTGTATTTACAAATCCTTTTTACTTTACAATAAAATGATGATTGACAGTGGACAGTCATATCTAAGGGGTGTAATAGACAATGATGATAAAAGATATCACACCTAACGGTGGTAATGACAACATAAATAGTCATTGTCGTGTCGTTTTAATAATAAATTGCGATGTTGTACTTTCCTGGCAACGGATTTCCATATTTCTTGTTTCATTAATTATTTATAAATTAACCCTTATGTTTTTTTACAGCGTAATTCAAGCTGTCCTTGGATGTCTTGCAATCCCTGACCCGTCACTAAACCAGGAGGCCATGAAAATTATGAGGATAGCAGATAGAGTTTGTAAATGTCAGTATCTAAGAGTAACCAAAATGCCAAGTCTCTTAAGACTATAAATTTTATAGAAAATCAGGGGCCTTTCTATGAAAGAAGATTATTAAAGAAATACCCGATAATCGTATTGAATTCTAACCAAAATTGAGATACTATTACATATTTGCATAAGTATTATACGGATGTTGTCCTCGTAGTTAGTACTTTCTCAGAATCTTCAAAGTGGAGAAGAAGCATAACAACAGGCATATGCACCACGTAATTACATCAAGAAAACTACTCAGTCGATTTTCTATATATATATAAAAACGAATCCCTATTTGCCTTGGTCACGGCATTACGCGTAAACCTCTGACCAATTTCTTATTTTTTTTTTTGGATAGTCTATTGAGAAATACCATAAGCTATAAAAGGTTAGGCTAAGATCAATAGGAGTTTAGTATCAATTAAAATGTTGCAAAACCCGGGTAAATTTATCCTTTTGGACATACGCAGACGAAGTTGCGATTGGATATTATAATATGTTACTAAATTACTCACAAATTTAAACATGTTTATTTCAAAATATAATTTTATTATGATGTTAACAGGTTTAGTAGCATACGTAACGCGTCCAGATTTAGTATCTCGTCAACCGAAATTTTATTTAGCTGTAATGAACTCTATCGTACTTGCTAAATGTATAGCAGCTCATCTTTGGGAGAACTCTTCGTTTGTGAGCAAACAATTAAAGGGCATTGGCCCCACATTTAGCACGTTATTAGCGACAGCTGGAAAAGTCAATTTTATGTTACTTGAAGAAAGTCATCCGAGGGATCTAGAACGGGTAAGTTGTTAATAATTGAAAGTTTATAACTGGCTTTAAAAAAGGAGGAGGTTCTCAATTCCACAGAATTTTTTTATGTTTGTTACCTCGGAATTTTCGACCAGGTGAACCGATTTTGATGTTTTTTTTTATTTGAAAGCTGGTGCTTCTCGTGTGCTTTTACTAAATGCATATGTAAGTATAAAGTTACTTACTACAAAAAATATCTGTCTGTCTTTTTGTTCCGCTAAACTCTGGAACAGTAGGACAGATTTTTACGGGAGTTTCGTTGAAAGAGAACTGATTGTTGTTGTACTTTTATAACAGTGGGTAACAACGCAGAACCTACCTGTATGGGTGTGGATGTGAGTGAGTAGAAATCAAAATAATAGACAGTGTAAAAAGGAACTATATGAATTAATAAATACCTATTTTATTATAACCTCAATACACACTGTGTGATCCACAAATTATTGTTCGGAGTCTGGGTACTCTTTGAGTCCATTTCATGTATGTGTGGGAGTTGTCTTTGAAAAAACACCGTGTTATTTTTCTAAAATTTTATTTCTTTCATTTAAGATAATGAACAAAGGTCCACCAGCGGGTAACGTTCTCCGAAGACAAATAAGTTTACTTGCAAAGTATCAACTCCTTATGACACCGATAGATGAGAGCAGTGTTATGATACAACTGAAGCTGTTAAATCAAAACTTTTTAGCAGAAAATGTAGAACATTTAACTGCCGGAGGAACTCACAAATGCCATATTGTTGTAGGCGATTCCACCAATCAACTGTTACTGCTTGTTTCATTCAAGTGAGAATTTATTTATAATAGTAATACTTTTTTAATTTTTTATAATCTTAATTAATTTAGGGGCTTTTATTAAAAAGTAATATGTTAGCCCCATCGTGGATTATTCTATGATACAAACTACCTTGGAGACAGAGGAAGTCGGTGTTGTGCAAATATCTCAAATAGGTCTAACGTCGCATTTGTGTTAGGATTACTTAATATAGTGATGAAAAGTCCTACATCGTACACATTAAAGTTATATTTGCACATCAACGAGTTTCTTTGGTTTCGATATTTAACACAATCAACTAGCAAGTGTTACCTATTAATATCTACTTGAATTTTATATAAACAATTGACAATCCTCTTATATCTTACAGGGATACTGATTTATTAGGTGTTTTCGATGGCACAATGACACATGTAATAAGACGGCTACATAATTGTGAACATAGAATATTTGCTCACTGCATTAGTAGCACTTTTGGTGAGTAGGTATATCATATTTGAAATAAGTGATGTAATTAGTATTTACTAAAATACTGAATTTATAACTACTTTACTTTTTCAGTTGGCATTGACGTGCAATCAGAGTATGTATTCAAAGATTTGAACATATTATTAGGGACACGAAATACAAATCTCAATATAAATGAGAAATTAACGAATGATACCATAGAATATGAAAATGAGTCATTAAGTAAACGCAAAAGAAAGAAAAGCACTGATGCCGATAAGAATCAGCCTAAGGGAAAGAAAAAAAAAGAAAATACCATCATAAAAAACTTTGAATATATGAAAAAGAAATTCGCGACTGAATCTCAAGTCATTAAAGAAAATTTTCATGTTAATTCTAACAATACTGAAGAAGTTAACCATGATGATATCACACCAAAAACTAAAATTGTGGGCAAGAATGAAATAAATGCCGAATCCAGTAACATAGGCAAAGATGTAAATTTAGTTTTAGATATTGACAGTGATAATTTTATAGATAACGATGAAAATATCAACAATATACTCACCGAAATAGAAAAAGAAATGTCTAAAAGAAAAAGTTACGAAACAAACTCAAATTTAAAACATCTTACTAATTGTTCAGAGACTGGTAATCATCAAGATTCATCGGCATCAAAGCATAAAACAATTAAAAAAATACCTTATCAATATAAAAAAACAATCCAGAAGACATTACCTGCTAAATCAAATTACACTTTTATTGATTTATTAGAACGACATGTAGACTTGAGTGATGACAATGACGAAGCTGTAGAACCTAATATACATCACGGATTTTCGGATAGCGTTAAGGGTTATATCAACAAGTTTATACTAAAAACAGAAACCGAAACCAAAGTACAGGATACTAATATACAGTCATTATTATGCGAAGATAAGGTTGTATCCGATAAGAAAGAACATTCGATTGAAATTGCCATTGCCCAATCCAACAGTGAGAAAATCTCACCTACACATAACCTATATCCTCGTTATGAAATTAAAGAAATATTAGGTGGACAAAAAAACATTAAAGAGACAGAAGTAAATTGTAGTTCTCAAAAATTAGTCAAGAAAGCTTCATCAAATGTTGTCACCGATAATAGTGAAACTCGCCAAATTAATGATAGTGTTTTATTTAGGGACTTAGACACCGTAGAAGAGAGTAGTACATACCATGATAACCAAAATAACTCAAATACTCTCAATAGCACTTTAAGTTGCATTTTCCCAAAGCCTAATAACTCACAAAATGCATATGAATCAAACCCTGATAATATTCATGTTGAATGTAGAGAATTGCCACTAGAGACAAATAAAGACAACATTTCTTTATTAGACAAAGAAACTGTTTTGTTCAGTCAGAACAGTATGAAAATTGACGAAATTACTAGTGATATATTGCCATCTACACGAAAAAGTACTAAAACGACTGATATCGGTCCTAAAAAAAACACAATTACAGAAGACAACAATCTCAGTGTAATGCCTGTTACTTATAAACCTAATGAATGTAGTATTACTGATTCGACATGTAGAAAAAATATACAACAAAACATTCAAAGCATAGAGGAGTTTTCCCACAAAACACGTCTCATTCCTTATTTATTGAAAACTGATGATTACAAAAGAGCTATAACACCTAAAAATTTTATAAATTCGGAAAGATGCCAAATAATAAATGTGACAACAGCAGTAAATAATAATGATCAACCAATTATCTTTAAACCAATTTATACTAAAAACTACAATCATCCCCAGACAATGAACTACTGCTCAAGTAACGCCTATTGTAATGGAAATAGAAATGAATATGTCCAGAAGTATTATTTGTCAACGAGAGAAGTTGATATAGAGACCAGAGAAATGAACGACTATAATGTCCGATTAATAAAAGAAATTAAAATAGATTTAAATATCACCGCAATAGTTTCTACTAATCAGTCTCAACAAAGTTATGGTGCGGAGTCAGATGTCATAAATACAGATAATATAAAGAATTCTGAAAATGATCCACCTCCAATATCAATCCATGAAAATGAACAAATAAATTATGACAATAAAGCTAAAATGCAGTGTGCACAACCAGCCGTTAATTGGAACTTACAAAACAAAGACAAACTAAATAAAACAGTGGATCAAGTACGAGCTGCAGAGAACACAAAAAATATGTTACATGACAGGAATTATTCGAGTTACGAAGAAATGAATAATCTTCAAATTCTTTCCCAAGACTTAAACCGTAACTTAAGAAAAGATACGGAACTTATCAACGCTGTTAACAATAAAATATACGACGGCTCTGATGATTATAATTGTGTCAAGCTGACAAAGGAAGGGAAAGAAAATGACAACGTTATAACAACCCCACCAAATGAAGTCCATAATATATTAAAAAAATACAGTAAAATCTTAGGGTAGGTTATATATATTTAAAGTACCTATTTCTTCCAATTTATAAGGTTTTGAAACCAATTAGTTCATATTTTGTTTACAGGAGGGAAACTATGAAGGATCAACCTCCAGTTTATGTAGCACCAACTAAAAATATTGCTAACACAAGATCTTCATTAAAATCGAAAAAACCATTTCAAATTAGAAATATTATGCAACTCCAAGCGCCTGCACCAGAAACAATAATTCACCTCCGTGAAGAAAATCAACAAAAATGTCACTCAAATATTGGTATTTCATCAATGGATATGAAAATAGTGAGCAATGAAGAAACTGAATGTGATAAAATTCAGCTGCAAGGGAATCCTATAAACGATTGGAGATCGTATCAACCTATAACTGATGTACTAGAACTAGAACCACTTAACATACCCGACGAAATTAATTTAGAACCTGATCACAATATAGATCAATCAATGTTCGATCCAAAAACTCTTTTACAGTGTACATTCGATACTGATAGCAAGGTAATTTATACACCACCTCCACAATTTTGTGACTTTTATACAAATTCACAAAATTATTGTGATACTGATGAACCAGATGTAGGCAATAATTCTGAACAACTCGACGAATCGCAGACAGCAATCTCGATAGACACAAATACAGAATTCAATTACAATGATAGTATATTTGAAGATTGTTGTACCCCTAACTTAACACCTTCCAGAGAAATTGAAACTTGTATAGTAGGCGAACAAGAGTGTCTCGAAGGTCAAAGCTTGTCCTTGTCATTAAGCCCAGCAAAATGTTTTACGGTGTTACGGAGAAATAATTTTAAGGGCTATTTTCCATCAGATAATGATGTAGAGGATACGTCACGGAAAGCCCAATTGAGAAAGTTTAAATTTACGCATAAGAGTAAGCTTAAAAAATGGAAATGAAATTGATTGGGAAATTGATACAAATGCATTTTTAATTCATTAATTACAAATAAAATAAATTATAAATATAGATATTTTTAGTGAAACACACCCAGAAAAAACTATAAATTTTAAAGGTATGAATCACTTTCAAACACGGTGTAAAATAGCGTTTGCGCTGTGTTTCACCGAGTGAGTGAGGATACCGGAGGCCCATACCCCAACCCCTCCCCCTATCCCCTTTCCCATCCCCCAAAGGTCGGCAACGCACTTGTGACGCCTTTGGTGTTGCGAGTGTCCATGGGCGGCGGTAATCGCTTACCATCAGGTGATACGTCTGCTCGTTTGCCAACTATTCAATAAAAAAAAAACAAATATGCCAAATTAAAGATTTATTCATTATTTTCCCTTTTATTTTTATACGTAACTAGCAACCCACTCCAGCTTCGCATGGGCTCTTTACAGAAAATATAATTTAGCCTATATTACCCTGAGCAGTGCGGCTGATTTTGTTTCGATGCGACGTCTGCAACAGACTTAATTTGTGTGAGTGAGATATACTCAAAAATGTAACAAATTATATACGAAAACCTTTCTCAAGAATCACTATTTATTGGTAAAAACCGCATCAAAATTCGTGCAGTAGCTTTTGAGTTTTTCGCGACAGACACGCGGCAGAGGACTTTGTTTTATAATATGTAGTGAAGACTACGAAATATGTAGGCAAGTAAGTAAAATTACGAAACCAGAAAAATTAAATTACGGTATCCGGTACGTGTTGGAATGTCAATATCTACAAATAAATAACAAAAGAGAATCATTTAAACCTATGGGCACTGGTAAACACTAATTATATCTGCATACCTATTTCGTCAGTGCCTATAGGTAAAAGCTTATGAGGAACCCTCACGAGCATCCCTAGATCACGCTTGCCTTGCCAGGTTTCATCTTAATCTAATAGACTACTGGCCCGTGTTGAAAAATATCTAGAACGATAGAAGAGTATAAAATAATAAGATTCATCACTATGCCGTCACTTGTAAGCTGTCCAACTGAGTGCAGGTGAGAATTCAAAAGTGAGTACATTTTGGTCATATATTTTTGTACGGCATTCTTACCATCGATAGATCCATGAAAAATAATAAGAAAACGCGCAGTGCTTAAAAAAATGGTGCGCCATAAAGTCGAGTTTTTATTTTTATTTTCCGACAATTTCGAGGGTAAATTTGGTCATTTGATTTTGTACGTCATTTGATAATGTATTGGAACAGAAGCCGTACTTTTTCGAATCACCCCCTGGACCATGGAAAGAAAGGGATGCAACCCTCGATTTTTTCCCCTTGTCGCATGATTGTTGTACGGCGTTGCGAAATAATGCATTAGAAGCAGTATTGAAATAGTATGAAACTGATGCTGTACAAAATCAAATGACCAAATTTACCCTCTAAATTGTCGGAAAATATAAATAAAAACCCGACTTTATGGCGCACCATTTTTTACGTTTTCTTATTATTTTTCATGGATCTATCGATGGTAAGAATGCCGTACAAAAATATATGACCAAAATGTACTCACTCTACCTGTACTTTTAAATTCTCACCTGCACTCAGATGGACAGCTTACAAGTGACGGCATAGTGCTGAATCTTATTATTTAATGCTCTTCTATCGTTCTAGATAGGTCACCTGGTGGTTCAAATGACCCATAATTTTTCAACACGGGCCAGTAGTCTATAATGACATACACTGGGGTCAATTATTTACAAATGATATTAAATCAATTGAAAGGTGTTTTATAAAAACTAATTTTATTTGCCTGCTATTCGCTATTCGAGTAATAGGTAATTATTTATTTTCTCAGTCAAATAATGTAACTTTTATAAGAATATTTTTCAATATAAAATCCTTTATTAAAACCGTCCATATATTTCGTTTATAAAGAATTGACGTGTGACTTTCGGAATGCATAGGACAAACATTAGTTATTAATTTTTAGGGTTAAGTACATAGTTCACGTCTCGGAATTCGAAACTTTCTTCATGATTTTCACTACCGCTTACCTTCTAAACAGTTGGTGCTAGAAGAAACAAAAAATATTATTTTTGCATGGATATTTACAATGCATGTAATGTATTTACAACATCGACAAGTGCTGAATAAAATCATGAATACGTTGTAGGTCCCACCTATACGTAATTGGGTATTATTAGATAAGGTTTTAAAAATATTGGCAGGTAACAAGACGATTTTTGAAGTGAAAACTTCTTTAGTTGCGTTGAGTACTTTCTGTTTTTTTTTTATTACATACATTTAAACCATGAAATTTCTCCTATTGGTTGTAGGGTAATGTAATATAGCCTATAGCCGATAAATAGGTTAGGTTATCCACACTAGAAATAAGGCCAGTAATAGTTAGTAAAGTAATCCTATGCCGCGCAATTCATAAGCGCAGTAAGTATTACCGTTCACATGTTCTGGTACCTGGATGATCAAGCATTGCTCGGTATTTTTTTGTTTGGTAAAATTTCTAAAAATAATTTCTAGCTAGATCGATTTATCGCCCCCGAAACCCCCTGCATACCTACTACATAAATTTATGCCTGAGTTTTGTAAAATGTGCTTACTTGGAGAACTTTTTACAAAACTAACGGAATAATTAAGAATACTAAAATAAAATCAATTTTTTTGTTTCAATTTTAATAGTTTAAAGAGGATAAATAAAATGTGAGAAAAGTTTTACAACGATAGATAGCGTTGTGCACTATTTCAATTATTTTTTCATAGTAATAAATTTATAAACCCTGCCTTTTGGCCTTTTTTTTAGTAAATGAATCTTTTTAACCAGATAGTTAAAAAGCATAATTTACTAGCTCTAATTTGGATCTGGATTTAATCGATGGAAAATGCAATGTCCAGCAATGCACTGCGGTAGGTTGGTAATATAAAATGACGCTCGCCTTTCTAAAAATGTAGAACTACCCACTATTTGAGGTTCAACCCTGAGGGTAGCAGTCTTTACGTCAGAATTATTTCCCATTTTGTAATTAATTTTCTTTTATTAAAAACTTCCAACAAACAAAGGTATAGGTAATAATATTTAAAAATGGTCGCTATTAGGATATATTACATTTTAGTTACCTTATGTATATTATAATATATTTTTATATATTATAAAATATTTTATGACTAGGTAATTTCAGACAGTCATTCTGTTTGGAAAAATGTTCGCAAAGAAACTGAAATGAAAAAAAAAACATTTTTTACTTAAGCAACATCAAATTTATTTTAATTAGCGCAGAAACAATTCATAGCAAAAATTAAGTTATTCTACATATATAAAAAACTTTTAGTGTCAGAAGTGTGATAACGTCCAAAAAGTGACAATAATCTATAATTTACTACTATTCAATATCTTGAGATTAATCTCAAGAATAAGTAAAACCAAGACTCACTAAACACAAAATAATATATATAAACATTATTTCATTAATGTCTCCACAATTGGACATTACAATTTATTTAGTTGGTCTTGGTTGAACGGAACTCCAATCCTTTACTCGAGTAGTCTTTTCTAACTTGAACAGTGCGATGTTTTACAATGGGCAGGTTGAACTCACACCATTCAATTTAAAAGAAACTTGGTGCGTGCAGTATCCTCGTCTTTGCCTGGTAAGGCAAGCACTGACGACGACTCTGTACAGTTAGAAATTGTTACAACCTCTATACTTTGCATTAAAATAATGCCCATTTTCACAGGCAAGGGATCCTAACTTCGCAACCACAAATTCCAGTGATATATTCACTCTAGCACGTAGTTCTCAGCTTCCCTGCAAAGTTATCTATCTTGTATTCAAAAGAAAACCTAGACAACTGGTTCAAATTTAAATAAATGCTTTCTGCAATCCTGCCTCACAATTCACACACAAATTCCAACCCTTGCATTTTGTAAAAAGTTCGTAAGTTCAAGTTATAGCAAAATGGAGCTTGTTACAAAGCAAAGGTCGGGCAGTTCGTCAACAAGACTTTACTAGCTGAGAATTTTTTTTCCGTTTAATGCTCAGCATGTTAGATAGCTTCTTAACACACGACACTTAACTAAATTTATCATAAATAAGAATATACCTGGTTTAACAGAAATGGAAAAATATGACTGGCTATACCATTATTATAATACACATTAAAAGCTAAGAATTCAAGTTTTGTTTGATAAGTATACATTTTTTATTAATATGAATGCAAAAACATGCCTAAATAATGCTGAATATTAAACTGGAAATATCCACACGTTTTTTTTTACATTTTTGTTTTTTTATTTTTTTTTGTATTTTTTAATATTTTCTTATTAAGTAATTTCCACGCTGGGAAAATTACACTAATTCTATGCAAAGTATAGCTTGTATTTTGTTATGTAACCACTCCATACTTTGTTTCATTTAAATTTACGGGCTATGCCATTTACCCTCGCACATTGGCAGTAATAGTACAAGTGAGAGATCACTTGTGGGATTAGGAAAAGTATAATTAAACTAAAATTAAAAGTAAAAAATACAAACTGATTGGATTTTTGTGGTGAAGATATACATCATGTGTAAATAAATGATAAAGAAAAAAAGGATTGTAAAACTATGAACTGCATGGATACTTGGAGGTGAAGAATTACATGATAAAGAAAATAATCACAAGTAAGATACTGCAAATATGCCAGTTATAAAGCATAGCCCGAAGTGCTGCTGGCACAGGCATAATGCCACATTCAAATGGGAAGTGGTAATAAAGATAAGTATAGGCTCAAAACCTAGCGACATCAATGACAAGCTCAAATATCATTTGTGCACCATTAATTAGTTTACAATAAAAAATAAACTGGTTAAGATCATAAGCATGCTGTGGAGCACCTTACTTTTGAAATTGATGTCGCAAGATGATGAGACATTCACTTTTTAGTCATGATTTTAAGATACTCAAGAGCATTCTGGGCCGCAGATGACTGAGCATCCTTGCTGGTGAGTCCTGATCCATAACAGACAGCCACAGGCAAAGTAGAAAGCTGCACAAGACATTGACAACGCCCAGTCATTGACTTTTCTTCGATATCTACATATGTCACTTCAAATGCTTGCTCGGATGCTATTTCTTGCAAGAACTGAACAAAGTTGAAGTCTTTGTTGTTCAGGGGAGTCACCTGTTTTAAAAATGACATGATTTAATTTAAGCATAATATTTTTATTTCCCATATCAACATATTCATTAACTACAACAAGAAATTATTCACATATTTATCTTTTATTTCCCATGTTAATATATTCCTTAGCTACAACAAGATATACACACATTTTATGAGCATGCATTCCAAAATATATAAATTCCTAATCCCAATTAACATTCATGCATAATAATTCAAACACTGTACCTGCAACTTGGCCAGGTTTGGGCCAACCGATTGTTTGAGATGTTTGTGAAACTGCGACACCTTGTGGCTGTGACTGGTAGTCAGAGTGGAGATTTTACTATCTTTCAGGTCGGCATAACGGGCTGCTACTCCGCCCTAGAACATAACACGGAAGATCATTTTAGCATCATCAAATCATTTTAACGCGGATACCCCTTTTGTCCATCACTCTTGCAGCAGCCGACCGAAAGATAGTAAAATACCTGGCCAAGTGCGAGATTTCAAGGATTGTTCTAATAGCACCTCAGATTATGTAAAGCTGTTGATTTTCAAATTAGTAATTCTGTTGTGGAGGCAAGAATGTAAGATCAAAAAAATAAAATTACCAATTTAAAAAAGAAAAATCAAAACAATTAGCTGTTATAGACTTAATTCACAAGAAAGAATGTGTTTGATATTCACATAACTGTGTTAGTGTACGCTATTTAATTAATTAAAGAAATAACTAAACTTTTACTTTGTAGTAAATAATGATTTAATTTTAGAATATACTTTTTTATCAAGTTTAACCATACAGTAATATTAATGGTCCGATTCAATGGACTAGATGTTAATTCATCATTTGATTGTTTAAAGCTACATTTTAACAAATTTGAGCACATTACCTCTTCTTCAGGTTGGAATGATTCTGGAGGATTATCCTGAAGTGCTTGCCACATCTTGTAAGCAGCCTGGCGCTTGGCAAGCTTCTTAGACTTGCCAGTGCCGACTTCACGTCGCTTCAACAGTGTACACACAATCGTGAATTGACGTTCATGTGGAAGACCTAAATAATACAATAGCACATTACAATTCCCTTATACCAATAACATGGAATTAGTTTACTCTGTTAAGATTCATACTTACGCCTATTTACATTATCATCATTTTCAGCATGGTAAGAAGGCGGTGGCCAAAAGCGCGACATACACAACTCTTGAAGCCAACCAACAGGATTCCCCATTAATTTATCTTCAAATGTTGATACCACAGTGCCACTAAAAATGATAATGATTTACTTAAGTAGTAGGCCTGTTTATATTTATTTTAATTTTAACATTTTAGCCTCTGAATCAGAGCAACTTCCTAAAACAACTACACTTACGGTTCAGGGACAGTGCCATTGGTGTTTTGATCAGCAGGTGCTGCTCCAGTTAATTTGTCCAGTAAAGCCTTAGCAGCTGAGTGCTTAGCTTCTTTCTTGGAACGGCCAGTGCCCATTGCTGTAATCACATCAATTATTAATTTATTTAAAAGAAAATGGTTATGTTGCAAGACCTAATTGCCATTACTTACCAACAAGGTCAGCAACTGTGACGCGGTAGCGGAAAGTTGGTTCATGAATCATTCCCTCGATCTGTACTAGTTCATACTTTGGTACAGTACCACGACGAGCCAATAGTTCTTGAAGAACTGACACAGGAGTTTTCAATGGCAACGCTTCCATTTCCTGCAATGAAAAATAAAGTATACTTCTAAAAATAAAGTACAAATTATATGTATACCCACATAAAATTCGTACTTTACATTAATCACCTTTAAATTTTAGGAAATATTTTTTTTTTTTTTTTTTTTTTTTTTTATTGAATAGTTGGCAAACGAGCAGACGTATCACCTGATGGTAAGCGATTACCGCCGCCCATGGACACTCGCAACACCAAAGGCGTCACAAGTGCGTCACACCGGTTTTCTGTGAGGCCGTGGTATCACTCCGGTCGAGCCGACCCATTCATGCCGAAGCATAGCTCTCCCACGGATAAAAATTAGCTCTATAGGGGTGGAAAATTATGCAATCAAGACTATAATTTAAATATTAAGTAGAAGTGAATCACATTTTTTTTAAATTTGGACCCCTGGATTTATGATCAGCTGATTATCATAATTGTGTGGGTACTTTATAAAAAAAATTACACATTTTAAATAGTTTATAACATACAAAGATATTACAATTACTTACTCTCTTTGCAGCCTCATCAAGAGGTAGGCGTTCCAAATTATTTGGAGGCTTGGGTCGGTTCTGGTAACGACGACGTGGGCCGTGAGGTGCATGTTCACCGTCTGGTCCAGCCCCATGCACTGCCAAGCCATGCACCACACTCGGAATACCACCCGGCACCACACCCGGGTGTGGATGAACTACGTTACCGTCCATCTGAACATTAACAATATTAGGTTAAAAAACTATTCAAATGTATTTTATTTTGGTTGTTAGACACTACATTGAAATGTAATATCTAAATATTGATTATTCCAAATTATCCGATTATGGCTATTCATAATATTTGTTAACATACCCGGGTTCTAATTACAAACATTGAGTTTAATGAATATTCCTTTTGCGGTGAAGGTAGTCTATGTGATACTTATTATATATGCAACTGACTGGTTAATACAACTTCTAGACACTTAACAAAGTCCAATATGAAGCAATACACAAATTCTTGATATTAGATGATAGGAAATTCAAGAACATGTGATTTTGTGCTAAGATTTAGGTTCAGTGACATGGCGTCCGCCGCGGTCCGCCAGCCATTAGAGTAGTTCAAAATGGCTACACTGCACATGCCGGTATCCGGCATCAATCTCAAAACAAACTTTGTTTTTAAAAGAATGATTTAGCAAAGATTAGACTATTTATAAATTTCTTAAATTAAGAACAATTTTAGATAGATCTCTTTTACAAATTAATCAAGCGTTTCATTACATACCATTGCTTAAAGTTAGAATTGAATTCAGTCCAAGTCGGCAGCAACACTGATATTAATTGTATTTTATAATTTTCACTGTCTACTCGGAAGTGGTTTCTTAAAAACACAAATTTACACTAACCGCGAAAAACGTCTTCGCTTTCTGCAAATGGTTTATCGAAATCAGTGAACCGGTTGTCAGACTAAAAGAACACCTTCCCTAAATTTCAAAGTTTAACCTTAACGAGTGATGAGATAATATGTATTTAAGTAGATATTATAAATGTTTGTACTAAAGTAAAATTTTCATTATAAAATTTGACACTCTTTTATAAAGTGCACTTTGCAATTTTGGAGTTAGTTATATATAATAATATTAATAATATCAATATTAGTTTTATGTAATTTTAGTGGATATTGCAGTCATAATATATCTTAAGCAAAATTTTTAATAATATACCAACAATTCATTGTTAGAAATATTTGTCAGGCCCAATTTTCGATTACTCTTTTACCGTAATGGAAGGTAGTGTTTTTAGGCTGGTAATTTTACCCATGCCGTAGCAGATTGGTGTATTATCTATGGTCAACCAAAGTATCAATCAATCAGTTTGCTTTGTTTTTTTTTATGATAAAATATTTATATTATGCCTACCCAACAAAATAAAAAGCTATTTTGATATTAGAAACTAATAATTATGAAAAAAATCGTTTTTTAAATTAAGGTAAATTTCTACTGTGCAAAGAGTACTTTATTTTAACACAATATTTTACTAGAATTAAATTATGTATTGAAAAATGATTTCGTTGTCATGTGAAATATACATTTCATGGTACATTCTATAAAGTATCAGATTTTCAGATCTGATACAAACAACAAAACATTTTTAATAAGTTAGCACGTCCGTGCTTTTAAGGGTTATTTTTTTATTTGTCTCATGGGACAATTAACCCGGATAGAAAGTAATATCAATAAAATTTAATGGGCCTCCGGTATCCTCACTCACTCGATGAAACACAGCGCAAACGCTATTTCACACCGGTTTTCTGTGTTACTCCGGTCGTGCACACTCTCAGACTAACTGGCAAGTGCAAGTGTGTAGAGACTGTAGAGACAATTGCCCCGTCCACCCTACACCCTAGATTGCCCCTGCGGCAGGCGTGTGAATAGCCCGCCTAAGGTAATGGTTAGGTTCGAAAAGAAAATATACGTAAATATTTAAAATAAAACATCATTTTATGTACTATTCTATGATAGTAGGTAGTCTATATAATAAAATTTTAAGATTCAATTTAAATAAACAAACATATAGAAACATCATTAAGTTGAGTGCTAGCGTTTTTAATAAGATGTTCATTCATTTTTTATCAAATTGCACGAGAATTATCATGTACATAGCGGAAGATGCAATAATCTGAAAAAAAAAACAAATTGTAAGCTTATTTGCCTGATTTTTTTATTGCTTTATTTTAAATATATAGAGCCCGAAAATTGTTGCATTGTAAACAGACTAAATTTTGATTGATCCAAGTTGCCATACTAGGTTTAATAATTAGACACCTGGTAGTTTTTAATCAACTAGCTTTTGCCCAAATCTCCGCCCGCGTTTATATTTGATAGCGGTAAATAGTATTGTGACGTAATTTATTACTGTAAAGCGTCATCTAAATTCGTTAACTAGTTTTTGCGAGAAAAGAGTAACAAACATCCATACCTAATCACAAACTTTATGGTAGTAGGTGTGAGCGTAGCCTTAGGTCCAGTAATATTTATCTCTTTTGTACGCGGTGCATACTCCTTAGCAACGGTGGAGGTTCTGAAGACCGACTTTAGATTCACTAAATTACAGTACTGATGACGGGCGGGTATGATTCTCGCTACTTTGGTCACCAACTCGCCTGCCAAGCGTGGTGACTATTCCAAATTCGTCCCAAAGGTTTTACAACTACACATGGGACCCAGTTCCTGGTAATTGCACTATTCCTGGCCACGATAACGATGCGACGAATGGACGCACGCTATGGCAGGACGATTGCCTAGTGGAATTGGAAACTGAGGTGAGTCGGGGTGTTTTTTTAAGCTAGATAGAACTTTAAATTGTAAAAAGTAACACAAAAAATTAAATTTTGATAAACTTTTTTTTTTATTTGTTTCAGTATACTCTGACAAATCATCATGAATAGACTCACGCTTGAACAACGCTACGAAATTATCCAAATTTACTTTGAAAATCAGTCGTCGATTCGCGCAACTTATAGACGACTTCGTCATTTGTATGGCGTACATAATCGTCCATCTGAACAAGCCATTCGTCGAACTGTGGATAGATTTCGTACCACATACTCTCTAGAGGATGCAATAACACCAGCACGTCGAAGGAATGTGCGTACTGAAGACAATATCGCCGCTGTAAACGAAAGTGTGGAAGAAGATCCAAATTTATCGATTCGTCGTCGGTCGCAGGAATTGGGGCTCTGTCCGTCCACTACGTGGAAAATTTTGCGCAAAGATCTCGGCCTACACCCGTATAAGATCCAGCTTGTGCAGGAATTGAAGCCACGAGACCATTATATGCGTCGTTCTTTCGCCGATTGGGCTCTAGAGCAGTTGGCAACTGACCCGTTGTTTTATCGCAAAATTGTGTTCAGCGATGAGGCGCATTTTTGGCTTAACGGGTTTGTTAATAAACAAAATTGCCGCATATGGAGTGAGACCAATCCACAACAGACCCTACAGACTCCATTACATCCAGAAAAATGCACCGTATGGTGCGGTTTTCACGCTGGTGGCATCATCGGACCTTATTTCTTCAAAAATGAGGCCGGAGCTCGCGTTACGGTCAATGGAGATGGATCGTTACCGAACCATGATCAATGATTTTTTTGTTTGAAAATATGGATGACATTGATCCGGAGGAGATGTGGTTTCAACAGGATGGCGCTACGTGCCATACGGCGAACGCAACCATCGACTTATTGAAATCAAAATTTGGCGATAAGTTGATTTCGAGAAATGGACCTGTCAATTGGCCTCCAAGGTCGTGCGATTTGACACCTCTCGATTATTTCCTGTGGGGCTACGTGAAGTCACTGGTTTATGCTGATAAACCAGCAACAATTGACGCCTTGGAGGCCAGCATTGTTCGTGTTATTCGTGACATACGGCCAGCAGTGCTCGAAAAAGTGGCCCAAAATTGGACGTCCAGAATGCACTTCGTCAAGAACAGCCGCGGTGCCCATATGCCCGAAATCATTTTCAAATGTTAATGTCACGTATTGATCTTTCGAATAAAAAAAAATTTTGATTACAATTTAATTTTTTGTGTTATTTTTTACAATTTCAAGTTCTATCGGGCTTAAAAAAACACCCTTTATAAATGGGCATATTTTGGAGCAGTCAGAAGTACAAAGACAGGGAGAGGATACGTTAGCCTTAGATAAATAAATATTTCGGACATATAACACTCAACGCTATCTAATCCCGAGCTAAGATATAAATACATATGTACTGTATTGTTTTTGTAAATATATTTTATATAATAAAAATAGAAAACACTTAAACTCCGAAACACATATTTGCAGATCATACAATCATTTGGTCTACAGAAATACAATCGAACCCGAGACCTCAAGCACAGCCGTCGCATACGCTACCATTGCGCCATTGAGGCAGGTTTCGGGCCACCTTCTCTACTTCCGATTGGTGGCGTCGGATTTATGGTCCAAAAATCGCTAAGAAGCAAGTTCGCAGTGTTTAGTCATGGGTAGTTTATCTTAAAATTATCCAAAAGGTATTCCTTGAAGGTTGTACAAGTGTAAGCTACGACGACCACACATGCTGACAACGACGTCGATGCCTTGTATGATTATATAGTTCAAGGCCTGTCTTGTACCAACACTTCTCATGAGATTGTCCAGGGCGACTTGCATGCGAAAACGGAAGTTCAATAATATGGCGAATCTGATGTGGGACTATTCGGTTATGCTATACACTTAGTTTGCTGAAACGCGATATCCACTCTAATACTTGTGGGCTCTAGCGACCATCAGACCTCTTAAAGACATGTCTGGCCCATTTCTACTTCAGAGAGCTGATTCTCCTCTACTTCAGTTCTCTTTCGAATTGTTTCGTTACCGACTCTATCGCACACTCCATCAAAAACTGAACGACTTTAAACTTGTGGACTAGTCTAACGTTAAGTGTCCACGTTTCAGCTTCGTATGCCGTAACGGGTAGGACGCACTGGTTCACAGTGGCGTTGTTACATTTTTGCCGCCAGTAGGCTATAACTATATATATAAAAATAGTAGGCCACCAATTTCGGGTACAGGGACCAAGAAACCGGTGGTTAGGGCTCCGAAGACAGGAGCCTCTTCACTATACGTGCCGTGTCAAGGAGAACTGCCTTCTGCATCAGACCCTTTATCCAGTTGTCTAACGTGAGCCTCTTAAGGTATTAGTCGAGGCTCTTAACAATCAATTCGTGAACTGATAAGACTATCGGAACAATGATCAGCAAATCTACATTACAGATGTTAGATTACCATCTCGTGAGATAAATCAAAATATATTATTTCATTTGTTTTTCTTTTTCAACTTTAACGAGATTCTCATCATGACATTCCTCATATATATCGCGATATCAACAATCATTGCGCGGCACTCCAATCGATCTATCAGCAAAATATCAGGCTTATTGGCAACAATAGTCCTATCTGTGATAATAGATCGATGTCAATATAACGATATATTATTATTATTACTTGATTTTATACTGCTAAGCTGCAAGAGGTATTCTAGTATTGAATACTTAAAAAGGTTTTTTAATAAAAATAATATTTTGCTGTAATGTTCAGTCGGACATTTGTTCAAGTACGATTCATTACTCAGACGTCAGTGATTGTACAAAAAGTAAAAGAGAAAGGTTTTAAAAATATTATATCATAACATTGAGAAATGATTACGTTATACAGTCTAAAAAAATTTGTTCAAGTATTTTTATTCTCTTAAACTAAAATAATTCTTTGCAATTTTGCAAATTGGGAAATACCTATTTAAATCCTACTAATATTGATGGATTAGATGGATGGATGTTTGTTACTCTTTTACGCAAAAACTACAAAATGGATTTTGATGAAACTTTATAACAATATAGCTTATACATCAGAATAACACATAGGCTACAAATAAAAGTTGACTTTAAAGAAATGTTCATATAAAGTCACGCCTATTTTCCAGAGGGGTAAGCAGAAACAATTGATCTCCACTATCTACGGTCCTGATACATTTTTTTTGTTCCGTCCAAATTCATCAAAAAACGGATAAGAGCATAACTTGGGCAGCCCACTGAGCGGCAGCCGGTGTAACGACCCAGTTATCGCTGAAAAGATCAGGTAGCCAGAGATATGGAAGAGATGAGATAGTCCGATTGGTCTGAGTTGGCACAGAATAGGAAATAATGGCGCATTCTACTGTCGGAGGCCAAGAAACACTTTAGGTCGCTGAGCCAGCGATGTATGTAAGTAAATTTATCAATCGCTGCACTTCGTAAATGAATCTCGGCAAGCGATCAAACTAGGATTTATTTTTAGAAAATTTACCAGAAGAAAAACCGATCTAAGCTCGGTAATGTAGGCTATTATATTACAGTCTCTTTAATAATAAAATTTACCGAATTCGATATTTTAATAGACAAAAACGAGTTCTTAATTCTGAGGCAACTCTATATAAATAAAAATGAATCGCCGAAATGTATGTACGCGCATAACTTCCGATGGACTGCACCAAATTAAATAATTCTTTATCTATATGTTCGTTATTGTTAGGACAAGGTTTGTATAGTAGATATCCAAAAGTTAACGGGTTTTTTTGTCCTGGACTGCACCGTGGGAAACTGAAGCGGACATAGCTAGCAAAAACAAGATTTTCGGAAATTTACAAAATATTTACGAAAGAAAAATATGGCGGTACCAAGTTCGTTGGGGTAGTTAGTAGTTTTTAATAAATAGTAATTTATTTTTAAGTAATTATTATATAAATAGCAATTCACGTTGTCATCAACAGTCTTTAATAGTCTACTGCTGGACATGGGCTTCTAGAAAAGAGGTTTTGACCCACTATATGCCACGCTTGCTAGACGGCTTGGTAAAGGGTTTGTTTGAAGTTTTCCTTCTCTTCGCAGTTTTCTACGTCATGGCGTCAGTCGCCTTTTAAGACACTTATTAGATGAATAGGTGTCCTTCCGATTACATTCTGAATTCTAAATCCGATACCATACGACACAATAGCAATTAAAAGTTCATATAAATGTAGGTACCCAACTAGTTGGAGTCCACTATTGTCTCCGCGTGTTATTTCTTTCACTATTCCCCCTGTTTCTCCCTTTTAATTTTGGTTTTTTTTTTAAATCATCGTCTCATGTCCTTCTCAAAAGTTTAGTTTGTTTCCTTTAATCTATGGAATGGCTGGAGCGATTTTGACAGGACTGTCACTGATACATAGCTGAAGATATAAGGAGTAACTTGGGCTACTTTTTTAAGACTGGCTTGGCTCCGCGAGGCTACACGCGGTTGTTATTATACCTTTATAACAACAACAGCCGCGCGTAACACCGCGGGGTTCAGATAGTCTGAATAAATATTTATAAAAACTTACTAAACTTTCTTTTATTTTTACGGAGAAGTGATGAAATATTATTTGGCTATCTTCTCGACACGGTCTGTAGCTTTTGAATATAATGTATTTACTTAAGCTAGACACGATTTCATTTTGTATAATATTGAAGTTACGTAGTTATTAAATTATATGTTTGTAATATACTTCTGACTTCGGTTTCGCTTTCATCTAATAAAAAGTAGCCTACGTTACTAATAATACCTTCAAGAATATGTGTACAAAGTTTGATGATGATTGGTTAAGTGGTTTTACCGTGAAAGGGTAACAAACAAACTCACTTTCACCTTTAAGATTTTAGTTTGATAGGTTAGGATTTAATTCGAGTTTTATACACAAGAGTGAGGCCCATAGACCTGCTTCCATAGGCTGTCCGTATCCAGCACTGCACTACAAAAACTGTTGAAGATGATGTTGGCGGCAATAGTTTACCTTAGTTAACAGTGTGGCATCGAGTGTAATAAGTCCGAATGCAGTAATTTCATCATTTTGGTGGGACATCATCGAAGAGAAATGTTGTATCTAGAGATGAGAAAAGTATTATCGATGTTAAGTATTCATTGAACTCTTTATGAACGGTATCAAATAAGTAAACTTTTACCTCTAATAATAACCGAATATCATGCCTTTCAACAGGTACGCTGTGCAACGTCTGTCCTATTTTCAGCAACTGTAAAAAGGAAATTAATTCAATTAAAATACACACGGTAAAATACGGTAGCATAAGACAGTTACTTGTTACGTAAAATATTGCGCTGCTACATCGAAAGAGAATCTAGATTAACAAATGCTTTCCTGCTATTCGTAGAATACGATCAAGCATACTTCGCCGGCTTGTTTTAGAGTGAAGACCGCGATTTGCGACACGATGCAGCGATGACTTAAGTGAAATAGCTGGCGGCGGATGGATGCAGACTACCCAAGACCGGGATAGTTGGCGCTCTCTGGAGGCTTTCGTTCAGCAGTGAACGGTAATATGCTGAGGTGTACCAAAACAGTTACACTTAAATAAATAAATAACATACACGTTTCATTTGTACCTCTTGTTTCAAAACGGTTCCAGATCTCGCCAAAATAAAAAGTTTCATGACTTGATAAATTATCCAGACTGAACAATTGATTGTGAGATGTATATGGAAATCTTTCTCTATCATAATACTGTGATATATAATATGTGATTCGCTAACGATAGAGTGAAAACATTGTATAGTCGTTATTAGTAACACTGCTTCAAATGCCCCGACTATCTGACGCTTTGTTTCAAGTGCTTTCATGTATAATGTCTCTACGTATTGCAAATTTAATATTTTTGCATTGGCCTTCACACAGCATTCCAGGAGATTGGTTTTATTTGTTGTTACAGCTGAGATTTTATGTCTTATGTTCATTAATAGGGCAACCAACATCAACATTAACAAATAATAAAAAGACAAAACAGTGAATTGTATCTGTTGAGGTAACAAGAATGTTACTAAAACTAAAATTTGTTTCCAAAGTTCATCCTTACGTGTAAAGTTAATGCACACTTGGAGTAACAGTAAGATCGACAGGAAACCCAAAATAGTAACATTCACTTTAAACCGATATCTCCTTAGTATACGTTCGATATTGGTATTCGATGGTTCAATCATATTTGCTATATTATTAATGATGTTTACGAAGACACAGCGGTTCTTAAACACACATATATATGCCGTTATTGAGACTATGAAGGAGACTAATAACTCCAAGATGTAATTCATTTTTGTCACAACTTCTCTAGTCATTGAGTTATCGCCAAGAGATTCATACACGTATCGGATGTGTAAAACTAAAAATGATGCCATAAACAAAATATATGAGAGGGCACATACGGCATTTAAGTAAATTGTTTTAGGTATAATAATTAAACTGCGTTTGTTATCAAATTTTAAACTGTATGGGAAAAGACCGAACACGGAAAGAATAACATACAGAGGCTTAAAAATATTACGTAAAGAGAGATTATAGTTAGGATTTGTATACAAAAATGTTTTAATTCCAAACAACATTATGAAAGCGAATACGTCAGTGTGTTATCGTTGGAAACTTACGATCAAATGCATCATTTACTGGATTATTAGCGATGCGAGTAATAAAACTACACAATTACTATCCAGAATGAAAAGATAGTATCTTTGCACATTAATTATTCAGTATACTTTTATGTTAAAAAGTACAACGTGATATTAAATGTCTATTAAAACTTTTCTATTTTAGTGTAACTTGAAAGATTTGACATATCGTTTGTGTAATCTCGCTAGAAACCGTGTTAAAATGTCTTCATTAAGAAATCATTAGTATTTTACGCACTTTTAGTATTGTACACGTATATTTCTCTTTGTTAGGGATTATGAACACAGTTCAATCCAGTTCCATCTTAACTCAAATATATAAACAATTTGTCAAGAACAAAAAAAGGAAACAATTGTTTTCTTTTTCAAAATATCATGAATGATTTTTTACTTTAATAATGAAAACGGAATAAGAATCTCAACACAGTAACAAAAGACTTCCTATTTTTTTTTATTGAATTGGGGGCAAACGGGCAGACGTATCGCCTGATGGTAAGCGATTACCGCCGCTCATCCAGTCATCATCATCAACACCAGAGGCGTCACAAGTGCATTGCCGACCTTTTAAGAAGGAGTATGGTTTTCTTAGGTCGTATTGGTCCGGCAATACCGCAGGTGGCAGTTCATTCCACAGTTTTGTTGTGCGAGGCAGAAAGTTCCTAGAAAACCGCACAGTTGTTGACTGCCAGCTATCTAAGTGATGGGGAACTGCTGTACAAAGTACAAAATAATATTTTTCCTAAGTGTTTTAGTTAAATAAACTAAGTGAACAATAGAATGATACAAAATAAATATATATATCTTGGTTAAAACGGGTAGGGCCCAAAGTGTTGTTGGGTTTTCTTAATATATTTTTAATAACAGCCCGGAGTGTGGAATTTTGGCGGTGTTTTCGCCTGTGCCTCAGAGAGCATATTAAACGGTTGGTCTCGGTTATCATGAATATCTATGGCAATCGTTCAAACTTCGAATCCAGTTCACCCCCAGAGTTCTGGAAGTCCGATGTTAGTCGCTCCGTAGAAAAAACTGATATTCATAAAAAATCGGTTGAACTAGAAGTCGAACCCAAATAATCTAGAGAATATGATATCACGAAAACCCTGGTGTCATTGCTATTTCTCCCTTGCAATAGTTACTTTGAGAATAATAAAATAAACAAATAAGAAATTATGAACCACCATGCATAAAAAATAGATCTACCCTCTTGCCAGTTAAATTAAGCTTTTTATATTCTCAATGAATGCCCTTAAAATCATTATAAATATTCCAAGTTTTATATATTAACTTTGATGGAATGTGTCCAGAACGAGCGGTTGAGAGTATCGTGTTTTGACGGTAAAAAGTAGCTACTAGTTGGCTGTTTGAATGGGGTGTTGTCTTATACAACAAGAAACGAAATTAGACGGATAATTAAACTGTCTTATGGTACACATTAATATAGTTTTAAGACAAGACGACGTAATCGCTCAGTGACAAATAAAAGAAAGCTTCAAGTCTAAATGGAAGTGTTATTACACTTTGACGCTAATACGGTTCTTTAGAAATACTCCTAAGTCTATTTATTGTCGAAATGGCCGATAGTTTCGATGTTACTATACTTACCTAGTATAGTACTTATTAAATAAGTGACTCGGCAGCTTTTATCTTGGTTTAAAGCCATATTGGTACTACTACTTATTATTCATTTTTTACATTGTTTTGATGCTGATGAGATAAAAACACAAGTCCTCAAACCGCACATAATTGCTGTTGTATCTATAGATTGAGTAAGTGACGTTTAGAAAGAATTTCGTAGAAGAAACTTTTTACTTTTAGAACATTTAGACAAGAAGGTAAAAAAAGAAAAAAAAAGTCCTATCAAAACTTCAAACCCGAATAAAAGCGAAAATGAAATAAATATACTATTTTTTATATAAAAGCATTGTTTATTATAAAAATGCGTATTTTGAAAACCACTTCATTAATTTGTCGCTGGACTAAGCAGCTTCTGAAAGGTAATTCATTTTTAGGTGCTGTGGACAACAGGTGTACCAACCAGCATGTCAGAAAGAACTACAGTACCTGCCCTCAAGGGATGAAGGTTACAATCTGCGGGGCGGCTGGATGCACCGGTAAGCCATTTAAATTGTCTACCTAAGGCGATTAGAAAAATTTACAATAATATTAGTAAGGAAGGTAGATGTAAATTGAAGAAGAGATTTATGTTTATAATAGTATTTAGCAAATTGACACAGGAATGAATTGCTTGCAAAAAAGATTATAAAAGATTTTAAAGTACATAACGCTGCTATATAAATAATTGAAATAGTATAACAAAACTTTGTTCGTTTTGTGATAAAGCTTTTTGAAGTAACAACTTCTTAAGGGAGGGTAAACCGCTTCGTTACGAAACGCGTTACGGTGCCAATCTGTCTGGCTTCCCTTTCTCTCACGCATACGGCAGCGGTAGTCAGGCTCCTCCTCTCTCACTCTAACCCACAGCGCTAGCTGTCAACATAAGCTTCTCTCAAGTTAAACAATTTCAATATTAAAGAGTTTAACTTAGATTAGGTTAAGTTATCACTTCTGTTGTGCGTCTCGAGATGCACACGGTTTTATATAGTATATGAGCTTACCAAAGTGAATCTACTCTGTCTGACATACTTACCAGTATGAGCAGAATCCAGGAGTAGTGGTCACCATACTCGTTGCGAATGCAAACAATCCAACAATGAAGCATGGTGACCCAAACTACGGCCTATTCAGATGCTTCTGCATCATTGGGCCTCCGGGCCTCCGAAAGAGCGAATACTCTCATTTTAGGTTGGTCTTCAGTGTGAGGGTAGTGTGTACGTTATATATATTTTGTTGGCAATCTTTATAATTCAAGTATTCTGTAAAATACCTAGCCAATTTTTTACAATAGGTATCTGAGGAGTCCAGGCAATGTTCGGCTGCCTCAGTGATGCACGACGACGGTAACGACTGTTGTTCTCAGGGTCTCGGGTTCGATTCCCGATTCAGACAAAAAAGTATTTATGTATTTATGTATATCAGTTGACAAGTACCCATAAAACAAGCTCTGCTAGATGGCGTAGTGTGATAGATTTCCGAAATATAAAAAAAAATAAAAAATATTTAGTATATAATATATTACCTACCCCTAGGCATTGTGTAAAAACCTCACGTACTGTGTAAAATAAATAGATTTTGGAAATCGATCGTGTAAAAAACATAATAGACGGTCAAATATAACATTTTCTGTTCGCTTAAAATCAACTTTATTTAGAATAATTTAGGTTTGGTTAGACCGACAGAAATTTCATCCCTACCATCTAGATGGTTGTCAGTCCACAACTGTGTGCTTTTCCTGAAACTTTCTGCCTAGCACAACAAAACTGTGGAATGAGCTGTCGCCTGCGGTGTTCCCGGACCAATACGATCTTCAAACCTTCAAGAAAAGAGCATATTCCTTCTTAAAAGGCTGACAACGGTAATCGCCTATCATCAGGCGATACGTCTGATCGTTTGCCCCCTTACAATAATAAAAAAAGTAAAAACAGTACATAAACGTTGAAGTTGTAGGTAGTTAAAAATAATAGTTCATTTTAATAAGCTTTATGTGCTTTGAACAGGTCAGCCTCTAGCACTGCTATTAAAGCAGTGTCCTCTGCTAGACGAGATAGCGTTGTATGATCCATGCTTCAACTGCGGCTTCGGCGTGGAGCTGAGCCACGTTGACACCAAGTGTAAAGTATCATCGTACTCCGGCAGACATATGCTGTGTGATGCATTAAAAGTACGTCGCCATTTTTGAATATATTCCTGACTTGTTATTTTGATCACAGACTGCCTTGATTGGTCAGTAGATATGAATGCTACTGATGTGATGAGGTGTTGGGTTCGATTACTGGGTTGGACTAAATGTTTATATGATCTTTATGATCCGACTGCCTCGGTGGCGTAGTGGTATCATATGCGACTCCTAAGCTTGAGGTCTCGGGTTCGATTCTCGGGTCGGACTAAATGTTTATATGATCTGCAAATATTTGTTTCGGAGTTTGGATATTTTCTATGTATAATATGTATGTATTTACAAAAAAAAAGTATAAAAGTATTTATATCAGTTGTCTAGTTCCCATAACACAAGCTCTGCTTAGCTTGGGGCTAGATGGCGTTGTGTGTTAGATGAATATTTATTTATCATTATTTTAAAAAAAATGTTTCCAAAGTCGGGTGCTTTTTGTGGTTAAAGAAATTTATATTTTCTAAAGTTTACAAAAATCACTTACAGAGAAAAACATAATTTAAATTAAAAAAACACTTGTCCTAATTAGCGTAGTTAGTGAGGTCGTTATATTGTTTTTTAGATTAGGTAGGTAGTACAAATATTTTGTATAAAATAGTTCGAAATTTTAGTGTAAGAAACAATTTAGGTTTACTAAGGCCTATGGCTTATGTCGATTGCCTACATGTCGATTGATGTTATACATTTTTTGTTAAAATAGTAAAACAACAGTTTAAGAGGTTTGATTACTAGTTATATAATATATTAAATATATACTAAATCAGAGTTTAATCTTATTATATGTTGTGTTTTGTAATTATAATTTATATCTTCGCCGTACATCGCCAGTCACTTAGTATGGTTCTAACCCCCTTTTTTATACGGAAATCCCCTCGAATTCCACTTGTGGTTATGTCGGACACGAACCGACTAAAAACGGCTCACCGTCTGGGGTACTAGAAGCCGGGGAACCAGGTGCACCCTCGAAAGAAAATCCCTGGAACCCCGACGTGGTTCCAACCTCCTGCCCTTAAATTACAATTAATTTAATGAAATAGAAATATATGTATTTGTAAATACAAGCATTTTATACATAAAACATAAAACAAACATACATAACTACGAGACAATTTCTCATAATAAATAAAAAAAGCTTACACATTTTTATTCTATATACTTTCTGAGATTTCTATTTATCAAAGAAAATATACACCTTTATTACGTTGGAGATCTTTCTACAGGAGCTTTTATAATGTAACGAAGGCATGCACGTCGCGAGCTCTTGGACTATAATTATATGAATGTGAAAGAATTAATAAAGGCACACTTAGTATTGATTAGTAACTAAGCCTATATGTACTAATTACAGAATGCAAAAGTGGTGATCATAGTCGCGCGTGACAAAGTTGATACCTTCGAAAACAATGCGCCAGTTGTCACGGATATTGCGCTGCAGATTTGTAACACATGCCCACTAGTAAGACTTTTTTATTAATTCGCATTATCTTTGCTTGTTTAGTTGCTAGTGTTGTTCGCTCGAACCCCATATGAAACAACGCTCTGTATGATTCACAAATCCTTTTATGAATGTCTATGGGGTCTCCTGCGACACGTTAAATCTTTTATATAAAATTCTCGTGTCACGTTTTTGCTCACGATGAACTCTGAAACTATCCATACGCTTTTGACGTTTTCTTAAATGCACACTAATGCGTTTACGGCGTGCTAAGAAAGTTATTAGTTATTACACTTAGTCCAATAGGGGCCAGCATGGTTGTAAAGACACGCAGAAGCTGCTGTAGGTATATTAAATAAAAAATGTGATGCATACAATACGATTATAATTAGATTTCTCAAGTATGAAGAATATAATCGAAATTCAATAATATCTTTTATCGTCTTTTAACACATTTACATTTACCGTAGAAGACCGGCTTGACCGGAGTGATACCACGGCCTCACAGAAATCCGGTGTGAAACAGCGCTTGCGCTGTATTTAACCGAGTGAGTGAGGAAACCGGAGGCCCATACTCCATCCCTTCCTACAACCCCTCTCTCATCCTCCTCCCCTCGCCCCAAAGGCCGGCAACGCACTTGTGACGCCTCTAGTGTTGGGGATGTCCATGGGCGGCATAAATGATTCTATAAAAAAACATGTTTTTAATTTTCCAGTGTTTTACAATAGTAGCAACAGAGCCAGTAGAAAGTATGGTGCCCCTGGTGGGCGAGATACAACGTCTCCGAGGGGTGTACAATCCCCGTATGCTACTTGGATCTGTCGAGTTAAATTGTGTCAGAGCTAACACAGTACTGTCAGACTATTTGAAGGCTCCCCCTGAATCTGTACAAGTTCCCGTCATAGGAGGTGCCACGCCTTGTACTATGGTGCCAGTGCTCTCTGCAGCGGTTCATCCAGGCAGTTTGAGTCAAGAGCAGGTAAGCCCCCTTACTCACAAACGCTATTGACCTTTAAGCAACGGTTCTGTGTTATTTTCAATTTTAAACTTATAGACTTAAAAATTAAATTAGTTTTATAGTAAAAAGGTCTTTCGGGTTTTTTGACACTTGGAGATGCAAAGTGCGGCAGGCATTAACTATCCGATTTATTTATCAGTACATAGTATAAAACAAAGTTTAAAACTACGCAACGTATTTTCTAGTATAACTAACTGTATCTCTGATTATCAACACTCCACTAAATTAACTCTGTCGAAATTAAACCGATTTCAATGAAATTTTGCATCAAAATACCTTTGATTCTTGAGGAAGGACATATGCTACTCTTTACTGCGATAACCAAATACACGTGGGCAGTACCGCGGGAGCTAGTAGTATTACAATAAGTAAGAAAAATCTAATTCGAAAATTTAGGAGGGTAGATATAAACTAAATGCCAGCTACTATGCGCAAAGTACAGAGCGCTTTTTACAGAGTGACTCGACTTTTAACTTTAATCCAAATAGAGCATATTACTTATTAGAGGTTGATATATATCTGTTATCTGTATGTGTCTGTTGTATGTATCTTTCTGACTATGTGCCGTCGTACATCCACTAACTTAGATATTTAAATTATTTTAAATAAATCGAGTCTATTAACGAATAACATAACTTCGTAGCAGGATTTTTTTTAATGAGTTCTGTAATATAAGCCAGTAAGATATTTATTCTCACGTAGCCTGCCGAATTTAGTCCGCACAACAAACTGAAAAAGAACATTTCGAAAAAAAAATTAAAATGTCTATCACTTTCACACAAAACACGTAGTTAAAAACTGGAATGAGCATAATTAATCCCAAGCTTTGTCATCTAAATACTCCAAAATTGTGTAATAGGCCTTTTCACCTTTTACTTTTTGTTTTAATAAATATTAAATTGTAGCTGTTATTATGATGCTGTGTTACTGTAAAGTTTCAACCTAAATCCGTTCCGTAGTTATTGCATGAAAGAGTAACAAATATACCTACATCCATCCTCACAGACTATCGCATTTATAATATTACTAGCTTTCGCCCGTGGCTTCGCTCGCATTTACTTCTAATACCTCCAAGAATATGTGTACAAAGTTTCATGATGATCGGTTAAGTAGTTTTCCTGTGAAAGTGTAACAAACAAACTTACTTTCATCTTTATAATAATATTACTAGCCTACCTACTAGCTAATATTGATAGCCTACGATCACAGTAATATTATACAACATTGCGTATGTGTTATTTTATTTCAGTTGGAATGTGTAACATCGTGCATTATGAGCGGTAACGAGGCAGTTTGTGCAGCTAAGGGCTGCAGTGCTGCAACCGCATGTCTATCTGGCGCATTCGCCATCGCAAGAAACACTATCAATGTGGTCAAAGGATTACAGGGTAAAAGAGTCCTTCAATGCGCTTACGTCGACAGCCTCGGGACATGTGCACCTTGCTGCCAGTTCTTTGCAAGCGAAGTAAGATCGTATTTTTAACATCCACAGCTTAGCAAGTTAACAAGTAATTTGGTAAATCAACGTACAAAGAAATTCTGGAACCATTCAACAATTTTGGTATATTTTCAAACTGTTCAGTGCTTGCTAACTTTGTTGATCTTTTTCATTTCAATATATTTATTTTTAATGCAACTTAGAAATGAAGTTTATGGATTAGGTAGGTAATATGTAATACAAAAACGGCAGGTTATGCATATAATTTGATCGCTTGTGTTATATACATATTTAATAACATAAACATATTATATAACTTACAAAGTAAGTTTACCAACCAACGTTATAACATTTTGTAATAGCCAGTAAAATTATCTTGTTTTAAATCTACCCTCAAATTATAATGAATACTAGTTTAAATTATTAAATCATATATTTTCGATATTGGTTACAATACTACTGATTTATTTCATAAAGCGTAAAAAACTAATTTTGAAGTTGTATGAGCATGGAACCGACAGCGTTTGTAGCAGTATGTTTTGGGCTATGTGTTGAAATCATACACCCAACAACATAATTAATAGAAATCGGGTAGTGGTTGATTAAAATGAAACCTATTTACAAAGTTCTTGAGTTTATGAAGCTTATTAATCCAATAATAGTAACCAAAGTTATTGTAAAAACTTTTCTAGTTTATAAATGCATTTTTCTAATTACTTCCTCTGGCGTACCATTAACGATTGTTTATATTACCAAACTAGCTGACCCACGCAACCTCGTTTGCATCTCCTATTGCCCGTAGCGTAATAATTTTCCCCTGTTTTCGAAACATTCTCGATGTTGCTCCGCTCTTGTTGGTCCTAGTGAGATTATATATAGCCTATAGCATTCCTCGATAAATGGACTATCCAACACTGAAAGATTTTTTCAAATCGGACCAGCGATTCCTGAGATTAGCACGTTCAAACAAACAAACATACAAACTCTTCAACTTTATAATATTAGTATAGATTTATTTCTAAAATAAGCATACTTCATAGTTCGACATATTAATATGATTACTGTGATGACCTTTCCATTCCCTCTTATTGATTCATAGATAATTATTATTATTACATTTACTAACAATAAACTTAGTTATTTCGAAGAAATATAAACACCATAAGACTAAGACAAAACGACACATTAAAATTTTACCTAAAAGAATGATAGTTGAACAAAAATTCCAGGTGTTACTTGGGCCAGGAGGAGTGGAAAAGAACATGGGCATACCGGAGCTGTCAAAGTTTGAAAACTGTTTGCTGTGGAATTGTTTACCTTACGTCCGGAACGAAATAGCAAGAGCAGTTTGGCTGGTATGTTATCTTTAAATTGTTACAAACCAAAGAGGTGTTTTTTTTCAGTATTTAAAAGGACACTTTTTATCATTTAAGGTATACACTATGTGCCAGCAATGTTGTCAAATGCCATGTGCGCATCCGAACTGTTGCTACACACCGCCCATCTGCCCCTGCGTGCCTCCAACCAACTGGACCTGCGACTGGCCAGACGCCTCCAGAGACGAATATCTTGCATCGGTTTGTACCACTTGTTAACTAAGTCCACCACCTGATGATATTGCTAGTGGTACAGTTGGCTAAAACTTACTTCCTTCCTAAGCAGAGGCCCATGTCTAGCAATAAGTAGACTGTTAAAAGCTGCTGATGGAGCTGGTAAAGCTACTAGGAAATCGCAACACACAAGTAAATCTTTACAGATATTTCTTCCATTACACGTCGGATTTTACAGTTAGAAGAGGCAGCCATTTCCTTAGACTCACTCTGGGAAGAAATGCCTTAATAAACCACAGAGGTATCTTTTATTTAAAATCCGTGAACATTGAGTAATTACAAAATGTTAAAAATGTATACGAGTACAGTATAGGATCTGGGATGGCCTTTTGAAGAAAGGATCATAGTATTGAGTTGGCCAGACAATACAGACGGCATACCGGCCCCAGCCATCGTGTTACCTATCCGGTATAAGTCAAGATTAACAGCCCGAAGCGTGACACTGCCACTACTACTACCATCATTAGCCTCGTAAAATGCGACTTAGGGAGCAAATTATACAGGACAACATACTACAAAGAGAAAGAAATCCTGATGCTAACTTTCTTCAAAACCTTCTGGTCAGTGTCATATATGGCCAAAACCTTATTTTCAAAAAGATGATGACGATGATGAAACTACCAGGGAAGCAGATCGTAAAACTTTTACAAAAACAACGTATAGTATTTTGAGCAAACTCATTTTAAAGTCCTCAATTTTTATCCACAGATATGTAAGAAAATGACATGCAGAGATGGGTCGACGGCGTTATACTGGAGGCCACGTGAAGTAGAATATGATGCCGCCCGTGCAGCTAACCTCACGCACCAGGTGCAAGATAAGAACTGGTCGTGTTCTGTGTGCGATGTACCACGAAGCGTCCGTATCGCGAAAGATATTCGAGAAAGATCAATGAATCCTTGCTCTTAAAATGTATGCAAACGAAACCAGTTTTGATTAAAGTACTATGTTGGCAAGGTTGCTAAACTAACTATATCATAAATTCACCGCTGACGATGGCCAAAACCAAATCAATGAATTGGATTTTCAAATTGTCGTATAAAAAAAGAAGAAAAACTTGGAACACTATCAACTAATAAACTTTCTCAGAAAGCTGATAGAACGTGGCACTTGAATAGAGAAGTTACCATTTCCTTGTTGGTCTGCTTCACCCACATTACATCTGTGATAGGTTAAAAATGTCCCAGATACAGGAATAGTCACATTGCTTCTCTTGCTGTCCCGAATCTTTGTCTTGTTTGCGATCACCAGTATAATGTAAATGTTCAAGTTCTTATAAAAATGAATTGTTATGATGTTGTTGCGTTTATTTATTATTGTACTATTTTTATATTTTCAGTATTAATCTATTTAATATTTATATTTAAAGTTGAGTTATTACACATTAACGAATTATATTAAAACTAGTTGACTTACGAAACTTCGTTTGCAAATCTGCCATTATAAAAGGTTATACCGAGACAATTCTAAAAGACAGACGTGCTGTAACAAAATATTTTTTAGAACTTTTGAGGAGAATCAATTTTGTTATACCTACATAGTTCTGTAAAATGCTAATCGTTTAACACAATGTTAGCTCTTAAAGGAAATATTTGCCTTGTTTTTGCAATACCTGTTGATATTTTTATTAACATTTTCGTTATTTCACTTCATTGATCGTGGCGTGTGTGTGAAAATATTAATATGTATAGCGTTTCCCAATAAATAGGTTACCTAACACTGATATATTTTTTGAAACGAACCAAGAATTTCTGAGATTATTGCGTTCAACCAACCAACCAAACTTGAGCTTTATAATGATACGCGTAGCGAAGATTATTATTTGGCAACGTAGCTACTACAGATTCTGCAAAAATAACGTTATAGTCGTTCCAATCGTTTATTTAACTTTTGACAGCTCTAATACTTAATCAAATAGTGATACCCTGACGCGTCACCGATTCGATTTCTTTTATAGATCGATTTTATGCATGAAGAAATTTTAATCGATTTAACACACTCTTTATTTTATCGATAATTTCGTACTCTTATCGATTATTAAACAGCAACACCGGACGCGGAGCCTACACGCGTCGCCATTTTGTTGTTAGTGTTAATCCACATTTTCATACGTCGAGTTGAATATTTATATTACTCCGTATTGATTTATTTGTGAATTCTCACGTTTGGTTGAGTAGAGCGTATCGTTCCTCCCTTCGTTACTGTTAAAATACCAAAAAAATAAAGTACTCAAAGGACATACAAGAATAATTTTATTGTATGTTTTATAAATATAATCGATAATCGATTTATTTCAAAACCGTTTTTTTACTCTGTGGTCAATAATTACGAATGACACATCTCTAAGTGGGCGGAGCCCGTCCATGAAGTACAGTATTCCCTGTAGTACATAGTATCAAAAATTATTACAAAACTTTGTGCGTGATCTGTCAAAAGTTAAATAAACGATTGGAACGACTATAGGTACTGTGATGTAATAAACATTACTGAATGTAGAAAATGCATTTATTAAGAAACCAAAATCACAAAAACTTGTCAATAGTTAAAAACAAACAAAATATTGAGTTACATGTGCAATACGTGTTTTATTCTTCCATACAGATTATCCAATTTTCCTCTTAGAGTGGCATAATAATGATTATAGTTGTCTATTTTAATCTGAAAACAAGACCATTGTTAATCAAAATTGAGCACGAGGTGAAAAATCTTTGCACTCAAGTGCAACCCGTAACTTTTCATCTCACCTCAGTGAGGAAATGACTAAATGCAAAAAAAGCATTTACAATCACAAGAAAATGGCGCAGGCAAAATAAATAAAAAAAAGTACCTACGCAAAGAAGGTTCCGAGTCTGAGTTTTTAACAAATTTAAAAAGGTTGTATGATAAATTCGGCACCATGGGCGTAGAAGTAAATAAATAAATAAATATTACGGACATCTAACACACAACGCCATCTAGTCCCAAGCTAAGCAGAGCTTGTGTTATGGGTACTAGACAACTGATATAAATACTTATATACTTTTTTTTTGTAAATACATACAAACTCCGAAACAAATATTTGCAGATCATACAAACATTAGGTCCGACCCGGGAATCGAACCCGAGACCTTAAGCTTCGCAGTCGCATACGCTACGAGGCAGTCAATAGGTTTATTGCTATTTTAAATTCACAAACTTACTACGCACGATGTTCTAAATTGAATTTGTTTTTATCCTCTAGGATAAAAACGGCTTTTCCACTCGGATATTGAAGGGCAAAAATAATCTTTTCGAGATGGGGGGGATGATAATGTATTTTTACTAAACAATGTAGAAACAGATTTTAATTTAGGACAATAAAGGTCATCTAACAGCTTATAAAGAAAACTTATAATATTTAGAAACTTTACATAAAGTATATATATTTATTTCAAATTATATTTAGATTTTCATTAGTACTGCTACATTCACCACGCTTCCTATTGCGTGGCAGGTACAAGGATATATGAATGTCTGTTATTCTGAAATATTACGATGAAATTTAGAACAGATACAGATAGATTATGGCCGTGAATATAGGTATACTACTTTTTAACCCGAGAAATATAAAAGGAATGAGCAAGGTAAAAACTACCGCAATTAACACCACGGGGCGCAACAACAGAAAAAAAAGACAAATATACATTACTTTAGATTCAGCATTCTCTCTCTCTTTCCTTGTTGATGAAACCTTAGCTCTTCTCATCTCAAACTGGACTGGACCAAATAGCTTCGATTTTTTATCGCAACATTTCTGTAACATTGATAGGTATGTATCAGCAACAAAGACCGATCCGTACCAGGCCAAATTATTGTTTTGTAATGGTTGGATTTAGACGATTAAAGAGGATATATACAGATATATTTTTCATAATGGCAACGTTTGACAAATATTGCTAGCAAATTAAGACAAAATAAAACAAAGTTCAAGACAAAGACACTTCACTAATCGGTAACCTGTCAGAGAAAACTTTAATGGCAACTAAACAAATCATATTTCTTATGGAGTACATTCCTATTAAATAATAATAATAATAAATATACCGGACATCTAACACACAACGCCATCTAGTCCCAAGCTAAGCAGAGCTTGTGTTATGAGTACTAGACAACTGATATAAATACTTATATACTTTTTTCTTTTTGTAAATACATACATATTATACATAGAAAACACCCAAACTTCGAAACAAATATTTGCAGATCATAAAAATAGAGCTATGATACAATGGACCGTTTCATATTTTTGTATATATAAATAAATAGATATGTACATACCCGGGATATAACAATACTAATTCCAGATTTTATTGGTTTACAATGTTCTGAAGCAGAACTCGCATTCTTCAAATGTTTCTGAAACAAACATGTGACGATTAGAATTAGATCATAAACAAGTATAATACCATTATTAATTAAGCTATTTAATTTCAACGTGACATAACAATATAATCTTTTGATTATAAAAAAACTAGTTACATATTTTTTCGTGATTTGATCTTATGTGATCTATTTTAAAATATATGACGAAAAAACTTTGTATCTACCCGTTTTTAACGAAAATTATGCAAACGGAGGAGATAAAAAAATTGAGAGGTAAAGTTTATGATAAATAGGGGCGTAGCAATAAGACAGCGGTTGAATGCAAACTGGTTTGTTATTCTTCCACCCGACGGGACGCGATATATACTTAAAGTAGGTAGATACATAACAGTTTATATCGAGGAAGAGTGCAGAAAGGTGAAAAATAAAATGAATGAATTATGGTCGAATTTGGACCACTAGCACGAACACTAGTTTACATATTTATCAGTTCGGTTTGAAGTAACATTTACCGAGTTACATTTTGTTTTTAGATCTATAGTAGTATTTATTATTGAACCTTGGGTAAGCAGACACTGATTCCTGAAGGCTCCCCGAACACCATACCTTGCTTATAACAAGGACCGACGGAAGCTTTACGTTCTAACATCCACGATGCACTTCGTACACCTAAATTCTGAAAGTATATAAACGAGTTATGTTACTATAATGTATATAAGCAACATATAATTCACAAAGATATGCAACGAATAATACGAGTTGGAATCTTTACAGATTGATCAATGAAGTTCGATCGATCAATCTATCGATCGGTATGAAAGGCTCCCGTGATGCCTCTTACCACTACAATAAAGGCGTGCCCAGCGCTCGGTTGCCCAAGTCCATTCTGCCAAGAGGACCCGGCGGAGATTGGGATTTCAGGTCTTCGATTTCTCGAGTCTCAGGACGCCTATCCAACTACCGCGCCACTGATAAAGAGCCGCAAGGGCTCTCGGTCCCATGGTGGTGTTCCGGCCAGGAGACTAACCACCCCAAAGGAGATCATGATCCTGATGACCAGCACTCATTGCGGTCGTTGCAATAGCTCTATTATGTCTAGCCTTGAGGGCATCTTGTTCTAAATACCCCAGTGTCTCATAACGAAAGTTTTTAACCAGTGTGTGCTGCCAGTGATTATGATAGTACAGATGCGTGGTCGCTCACTCAAGAGCAGAAATTTATAATACATATTAGTCTAATGATTTGCTGTGCTACTCGTCTCTCATTTTTTTTAATTATGTCATTACTGCAGTGTAGACACATTTCAATGGTTTTTAAAATGGCTTCGCCCATGATCTTAGTCATGATATATTATCTTCCTCGGAAGTTTATTAATAATCTTTAATAATCTTTATTCACACAAAAAAGTAAGTTCACAAAATAATATACAAAATTTATCAGTAAATATAATCAAGTTGAACCAAAAACATCCCTGGTCCCCACACTAGGGTTCACCGTGTCGTGGGGTCCAAGTAGGTTGGTTGATTAACCTTTATTTTGAGTCTTATTATCCGACTACGGCGAATTGTAATAAATAGTGAAGCGCTAATAGATTCAAGTGTTAATAGATCTAGACTATATAAATTTATTGGTAACTTTTACGTAATCGATAAGCAGAGATGAAATTTTTAAAAAACTTGTTTTTTGGTTTGGAGTGACATAAATTCAGTATTGCGGAACCTGTAAAGTAATCTTCTCCAGATATGTGTCCTTACTCCAAGTTATTTCTTTTTTCTTTGTCACATCAGAACTTGTCGAAACATCGTCCTCATTTGCTTCATTCATGATAAGCTGTGTTAAGAATAAATATAGTTTTAAAAACACGCCTACAAAACTTGGTCGGCAAACAAACGAGAGAAGAGATTCTTTATTGAGGTGATTATAAAGTTTATAGGCCCCAGTATTACTTATTTTATATCTATTCATCTATGCATAGGGTTATCGACTTAAAACAGGGTATATAGAAGGCATTGATTACTCTAATGGTTATTGTTGCCTGATATATCGATAGTACTACCTATTTATTTTAGTGTTTTCATTAGATTTAATATTATTTTTTCATTTTTGGTACTAATTGAAGTCAATTAAATTAATCTTTCAACATTTTTGAATTTGAAAGACTAATGACAAATACGTTTGTTATGAGTAGATAATTTTAAGTAAGCTGGTTAATTTTATATTTGAACCCGAAAGTAAATTGCTTACTGTTAAGATTCAAATGCTAACTAAATACTATTTTATTTTAAAAAATAATTAGGGGCGCGAGTGTAGGTTATCATGCTGCATTGTTGCATTTTTTTTTTGTATAGGGGGCAAACGAGCAGAGCGTGAGCAGAGAATTTGACCGTGGCACATTTGATTTCCAGATTTGGACATAAACCTCTCACCGCAAACGACAATCATCCCTTAATTCTGTATCCTTACTTAATACCTTGTGAAATTTGAAAATGAAGTAGATACTTACGCTGCCAGTTAAGATCTCGTTGCCTAGTTTTCTCTGCAATGGAACAGGTTCCTCTTCTACCTTCGCATGCTTGCTATTGGTATAATTGTCACTCCTCTGAAAATGTGATAAGTGTTTAGATAATAATATTTAAGACTAGCTTTTGCCTGTGGCTTTACTCGAGTGTGTATATACTTATGTGGGATATCACGGTAATCATTTTTCGGGTACCCCGTTTAGCCACATTATTTGTAAGTGTCATAGGCTTATATTAATATAACCTATGCTACTCGCCAAGTATGTGACTGCCCCACATTTAGTCTACTGCTAATTTTGATGCAAAATTTTTTACTCAAACCCACGTATTTCCATCCTACTTGACTAGACTAGACTTAGAAGTATGTGACTTCTATTGGTACAATAATTTTCAAAATTGGTTTAATATGTCCAGATCATCCAGTCACAAACTAAGCAGAGCTAATGCTATGGGTACTGGACATCTTATATAAATACATATTTACTTGTTTTTTTGCAAATACTTACATATTATATTCTATTTTACATTTTATAATATCAGCAGTAAGTACATCAGTAAAGGTAAAATACATGTTAGCTAAATAAATAAATAAATATTCCGGACATCTAACACACAACGCCATCTAGTCCCAAGCTAAGCAAAGCCTGTGTTAAATGTTAATTCTATAGACTTACCTATGTTATTTTAGGCAGGTACCTACTGTTTACTAAATAGCAACTTCCAAAAATAACAAATATTTTTTTTATAACAATAAATAAATTCATAAACCATTTAATTTATTAAATCTTTATTGAGTGGCCTTGTAATTTAATCTTTAAGTATACTTACTTAAAATAAACTGTAAATGACTAATATCTGTGATTTGGAATGTATCAAAAGTTAGGTTACGCATGCAGCTCCACCCGCGTGTATGTCGTTTATCGCGATAAAAACTAGCCTATTGAGAGTAAGATCCCAGAGCGATCAAATCAAACAATTTATTTTCGCATAGATGAAACCTCAGGTTCTCAGTAGTCTCATGTTCTTTCAATACCTGCGTACTTGTGGACCTCAGCTTGTGACACCAGATAAGAAACATGTTACTTAACTTAAATTTATTTGGTGATTTTTATATATGTTTTTTATGGAATTGTGGGCAAACCAGCAGACGCATCGCCTGATGTTAAGCGATTACCGCCGCCCATGGACACCCGCAACACCAGAGGCGTTACTTTGGGCGGTTTATTAATTTAAGAGTATTGTTCAAATGATGAAAGCATGCAACATAATGAAGTTAATATATTAAGCAATCGTAATAAAAACATTTGTAAAGTGAACAAACAACAATCAATCAAGGTCTCATAGAAGACAGCAACAAAAAACAGCGCCTGCGCTGTGTTTCACCGAGTGAGGATACCGGAGGCCCATACCCCAATTCCTTCCCTCATTTCCCTCCCCATCCCCCAAAGGCTGGCAACGCACTTGTGACGCCTCTGGTGTTGCGGGTGTCCATGGGTGGCGGTAATCACCTACCATCAGGCGATACGTCAGCTCGTTTGCTCCCTATTCCTTAAAAGGAAAGAAAGACGGCCTAATCTTACCAAGATTTAGACAAATAATCAAATGTATTTCCCCTTTAAACTTTTATGTTAGTTAGTATAAACTTAAAAACTAAGGCTAATTTTATTACAGATTTATATTACTAGGTTCTGTAATGTCAAAATATTTCTGTATTTTCATTGGCGCATTCACGTTATTTCGGGTATTTTTGTCGTGGATCCCACTGTACCTAGAGACGAAAGTCTTCAATGAGTGCGTCCTATCCGTAATGACATACAGACATAATTCAAAGTCGTTTGGCGTGCTATGGAGAGAC
Organism: Spilarctia lutea; assembly: GCA_916048165.1. Lineage (NCBI taxonomy): Eukaryota > Metazoa > Arthropoda > Insecta > Lepidoptera > Erebidae > Spilarctia > Spilarctia lutea. The sequence goes on along the minus strand of OU696480.1, from coordinate 13,689,286 downwards.
CTATACTCGGTGTTTCTCTAAGGGATCTATCAGAAACGAGGTGTGGTTTGGCAGAGAACCAAGGGTTATCGATATAACCCACACGATTAGCAAGCTATAGTGGCAGTGCACTGCCCATATTTACCGTAGAACCGATACCCGTCAGGGTAAACGGGTTCTTGAGTGGAGACCACATCTCGGCAAACGTATTTTAGGACACCCACAGGTCAAGTGGAGTGATGATTTGTGCAAGATCGCTGCCAGGATCGAACCAAGTGGCGACCAATTGAAAAGAACTATGTCCTATGACTGCGGTAGGCTGATGTGATTCATTTTATTTTACCATATTTTATAGTAGAATCTTATTGGTTTATTAGTGTTTTGGCGAAATATTTTTGTTCTTTGGGTTATCAATTTATGTATATATATGTAAATGTATATATAGTCACCAAGGGAACGGTTAAGTTTCATACATTGCGAAATAGAAGATAAAACTTATATCAGTGTGAAATTAAAAAAAAATTAAGAATTGAAAGAAAGAGAATGCTCAAATATCGAATAGTAACTTCAATAAATACATCATCAGTGTTACAATTATATTACATATCTATCGAAAATCATTTGCTTTAAAAAAAACACTAATCAGAAATAAAACATTTTCATTATATAGTAAAGACACTGGATACACTAGGTTTGGAAATGTATAAAACAAATGCCCGTAAAACCATAGGTACCAAGAAAATACCGAAGATCTTTGAAGTCTATAGGTAGATTCGTTTATTCTCACCATTTGGACCAGTCTTTGGAGTAACTAATAATATGGAGAAACTATTTTTTATGGGTTCGTTAACTATTACTGTTCTAAGTTCGAATTTTTTGAGATATTTTATATTCTGTTTATTTACTGTACGTTCCTTGAAAAATATTGGCACTATAACTAACAGTAATAATTTCCGTAATAATGCTAAAATTAGTGGTAATAAAAATAAGAAAACTAAGAAAAAAAACGGCTGGCCAAAAAACAAATGTATCTCGTATGTTTGAAGTAATAAACGTTCTAATCCATTTTAAATAAAAACTATTTTATTTTATACAATTACTAAAGACTACGTTTTACACTCTTCTTTCTACATTTACATAGCTAAGAGTCATAAGACTAACATCGATTTTCAGTCTTGCAGTACATTCACCCATAATATCACAGTGTTTACAGTTTACATTATTTCAGCTGGCCATACCCGATCGCAATGAACTTATCATTAATTCTAGAGATTCGACCAGAACGCACTAAGCTTATTGAACTTCAAACAAGAAATATTAATATAGATAAATATATATATATATATATATATTGTACTGTAATTTATTGAAACTCATTTCTAATTTGACACATGGCTTAAAAAAAAATCTTTTGATACTTCGACAATGTCAAGCTCAGTATACCAAATTTCACTCTTATGTGGGCTTGGTGTAAATGCTTCTCTTTAAGTTTTAATTGTAAAGATGTCAGGACGCGTAGATTTATAAGCTAAACTATATTATCATACAGATTGATCATTTATAGCTTATTTGCTTAAGAAACTAAATATAGATATATCGAGTATGGCCAGCTGATTCCAAATGAAATGGAAATTTAGTGTAGTCTTAGTTATATGCCGCTGTGGCGGATATCATTTCGCGGTGAGGAGACGTTTTCCTCAGAGGCCGCCTCGATCTGCAGTCCACAGCAGAAGAACTGGCGCACGACTTCAGAGACGCGAGAGCCTCGCGAAGTGCGGGAGGCGCGCGACTCGTTGCGCGGCAGCCCGCTCGCCTCTTCGTCAGACTACAATCAATCAACAGTAACGTTATACGCGCACGATACACATTATATTAGATAAGTTTGTGTAAGGCTTAGCATATGGAACTTTTGAGTTGTATCTAAGATAATAATTCAGACATTCTACGATAGGTACGGGCTGCCGCGGTAGTATTATTTCAGTCTCTAACTGGTGATAATTAAAATACTTATAACGAAATCCTAGTAATTCTTGCTCACGATCTACCTGTCAATTTAGGTGAGCCTAAATTAAAACAGGTCAAGGTACCATTCAGCAACTGCCGACAGCAAGCGGCTGCTGTACAACTGTTTTATGTGTATTTAGACGAAACACCTCTGATCAACGCGGCAGCAGTACGTGCAGCTGATTTCAAAGGCGGCAATCATTTTCGGAAACATTCTGTTTTCGAGTGTAGTCGTCGGTAGCACGAGCTAACAGCAGTTGCCGTGCTTGATAGATCATGAGTACTGACTTATTTTTGGGTCTTAGAGAGATCCAAAACCAATGCTTCATGCATTGATTTTGGATCTTTTTATGAATGAGAAATGAGTAAGACATGCACGGAAACTAAATATCTAGCCGGTACAAAGTGCCTTTTTGGAGAAAATGAATAGCACGGAATGGGTTTGACATTAAAAACTTGCTCGTTGAACTTTGTTTTTATTTGACGAATAGGTTTAGTATACCAACTTTACATAGCAGCAGCAAGCAACTCGATACTAATAATAACGTTTGTCGAAGTTGAAATATAGACGGTGAACAAATACTAAATTATTGTAACTATATTGCAAAAAAAATTGCTCTAGGCAGTCTAAGTGCACTGAAGGATAGATATAATGGCGGGCAGGCAGCAAAAGTGCATATAGTATATACAGCATTTACCCATCAGTAAATACACGAGTTATATTAAATAGAAATTTAAGTAAAGAAAAGATTAAGTTTTCCGTAAACGAAAACAAACTGAGCTTCGGTTAAGGCCTATTCAAATAAGCAATTAACCGGGTTGCTTGATACAATGTTTGTGAACTAGTTTTAGTTACTTTGAACTCTTCATAGTGAAATACATTACAGAACCTAAAATTCGTGACAACACATGTCTAACAAGAAGCACTAGGCCAAAAAAAATAAATGCATAAAGTATGCCTACCCATTCTGGAGTTTTTTTTACAACTTCTGGGGTTCGCAATTCAGTAATCTCTGATGTTATTGAGTCCACATCCTCCTTTTCGTCATTATCCTGGACATGGCTGCTGGGGATAGGAGACGCTGTTATCAGCTTCAGCGCTGGTTTTATAGGAGCTGTCATCACAACTACTTCATCTCTCTAAAATATGATAAAAATATTTGTAAGAAATCGTTCACTACATTGTATTTTTAAAAGAAAATCAATATGGTAAATTGTTTCCATAGGTTTTTATCACAATAAGAATAATGAAATAAATATAAATAAACAAAGATTTCGGACATCTAACACACAACGCCATCTAATCCCAAGCTAAGCAGAGCTTGTGTTATGGGTACTAGACAACTGATATGAATACATATCAGTTGTCTATACAATATATATAGTTGTGTATAGGCTTTTTTTATAAATACACACATTATACATAGAAATCACTGAAACTTCGAAACAAATAATTGTAGATCACACAAATACTTGGTCCGACCCAGGATTTGAACCCGAGACCTCAAGTACAACAGTCTCATTCAGTACCACTGCGCCACCGAGGCAATAAAATTGCTGCTAGTTAGCACCAATTACATTATTTTTAAAGTGAAAACTTTCGGTTTAAAAACCTACCATTGAACCTATTGGTCTCATAGGTATTCCAACGTCCAAGGAATCGCGTGTCTTAGACGATATGCTTGCAGACAAGTTCTTGACACTGTGTTTGTGCCTCTCAGAAGCCATATCTGTTCAAAATTAATACATAGAAGATGTTGATGATTCAAGCTATTTGATACTATATTTAAATGAAATGAAACTTTCATATATGTTTATTAAACCTATAAGTTTTATTTTATATATATGTTTGTTTATGAATATGTTTGATAAATAATATTCGACCATTTAACACACAACGCCATCTAGTCCCAAACTAAGCAGAGCATATGTTATGGGTACTAGACAACTGATATAAATACTTATCTACTGTTTTTTTTTGTAAATATATATATATATATATATATATATATATATATTATACATAGAAAACATCCAAACTCCGAAACAAATATTTGCAGGTCAGACAAAAATCTGGTCCGACCCGGAAATCGAACACGACACCTGAAGCACAGCAGTCGCATACGCTACGCTGCGCCACCGAGATGGTTTTATTTATTTTAGCGACAGTACGACAGTAGATAAAGGGATGCGAACTACAAAAATAGAAATTCAATTGCCAAGTCCCTGCATTTCTACTCATACGAATTACTTGACAACGAATACTACAACAAGAAACTTTAACAGTAATTCACATAAATCTGTAAAACTCAGTATAAAGCAAAAAACGATTTATAAATTTTATAATGTTATATGAATATTTCTTAAGCATCTGATATTTTAACATCCGACTTCTTTAAATTCGTTTCCATTCTTCAATGTATCAGAACTGTCATACTGTATCTCTTAGATTAGATAGACATAGTAAACATACGGGGTCGTTGAATTCAATATTCCATTTTTTAAACCATGTAACACACATCTGTCTCCTTCTTTTCTTTATTTCTATACTTTAGTTTTCTCATGTAATTTCTAAAGAGCCCTAAAACTCTTCGAGAATATAAGCATATGCAGAGTAAATTGAGTTTAAGCCTGATAAGGCCATATGTCAACATTTATTCGAGTTGATTCAAAACTTTTTGTGTGAAAACTAGCGGACATCCAAACATACATGCTGTCACATTCACACAGTTAACTAAGATAAGCGAGCAAAACATACTTATTATTGTTGGCACGATTTTTTTACTTGGAATGGGAGCCTCGTCTGCTGAGCAGGCGGGCAGCTCTTTCAATGGCTTGCTGGACGATGATTCAATCACGACTGTTTGCGATTCACGGATGTTTTTGTCATTGTGATTCTCTTCGTCCGACATCCTTCACAATTCAATCATCCATACGTTACCAAATATCGTAAAACCTTCCTAATTTGTTGCCAGGAAATTAGTTTACCATTTTTATGTACCACAATTGTCTGTAACGTCACGCTCTGTGAATTTTGACAGATAATTTTCTCGTTTTTTAGTGTTTTCCATTTTCAAACTTGACTTTTTTAGAAAGTCTAGATTATATATCAAATCCTAGATTATATACATAGATGTCTAGATGGACAGTTAGTGCTAAAAATAGCTGCCGACCGTTGGCACCTTAATGCATTTCCCGCGTTTAGTATCAAAAGTTCTATCATTGGAGACGCACATGTTTCTGTATTTTGTGTTCTTTAATAAGACGATTTGTATGATAAATTGAAAATAATTATAAAGGATGATCAAAGATCAAAAAAAAACACCTAACATCAATAGGTAACATTCTTTTGTGTTTAATAAGCCATTGTTATATTTATAAATTATTATTGTGTTCGCCATTTTGTGTGTTGCTAGGTTATGAACTCAAATCAAAACTCTCTTAAAAATGTGGCGTACTATATATTGTATGTAGTAAAAACTATTAAATGAGACGAAAATATTTTGATTTTAGTTACTAATAGTTACAGTACACTTTTATAAATCGTAAGTAGATTCAACACTGTTATATTTTGCTCTATGTTAAAGAAATTTTACAACAGCTGGTATCATCATCGCAATAGGAAATTAAAATGACGTGAGGAAGAAAACTTTAGAAGTACCTAGCTGTTTCATTTGTTTTTGTTCTGTTGTGTCATGATACTCTATCTAGATATATAAATAATCTACGTCTAAAATATTGTCCTTATACAACTTGAAATCTAAAATATCGTCATCATTTTCTGATTCAGTTTTATAGATGTATAGTTTACCTAAAGTATTTTATTCTAAATTTACCCAATATACCCTAATATATTTTAATACTTTAATATAAATAAATGAATTTAATAGTTACTTAGGTCAGTTACATTAATTAGTAGAAAAAAACCTATGTATTTCAACATCTAAAATTTCTTAAAAAAAATAATTTAAGTAGCACAGGACATTGGAACAAAGTTTCAGGGAAACACGTAAATATTATAAGTGGCTTTGAAACCGTGAGACGTTTGATGTACTGAATATTTTTTTAATTTGAACTCTTGTGATCGACAAATAGTTTTTAAACTTTAAACTGCAGCACTAATTGGTTTAAATCTTACAATGGATAACATTTTCTGTGATCCACAAGCTGTGGTTTTCTTTGTGTCCGTAAAATATATGTTTGTGAAGTCCCTCACGTATATATTCCTAGGTTTTGTCTTTAAAACAATATAACTTACATCACCATTGTAAAAGCCCCTATCTATGTCTTGCAAGGTCGAATATCTTACTTATTTTTTTTTATTTTTTTTATTGAATAGGTGGCAAACGAGCAGACGCAGCACCTGAAGGTAAGCGATTACCGCTGCCCATGGACACCCGCAACACCAAAAGCGTCACAAGTGCGTTGCCGACCTTTGGGGGATGGGGAGAGGGAATGGGGGAGGGGTGGGGGTATGGGCCTCCGGTATCCTCACTCACTAGGTGAAACACAGCGCAAGCGCTATTTCACACCGGTTTTCTGTGAAGCCGTGGTATCACTCCGGTCGAGCCGGCCCATTCATGCCGAAGCGTGGCTCTCCCACGGAAAAAGTAGTACATATGTAATATAAACTAAAACGAAATCAGTAATTCTTAGTTAATGTCAATTGCTTTACTAGACCCCTACACCATGCCTAGGGTGGCTGATAGAGAATGTCTAAGGCATTAATTCCGCCGATGTACATATGCATGAAGTTGTAAATAAATAAGTAAATAATATTCTAAGAAGGCTGAGAAAATAAACAATACTTTATTTGAATAACTAACAAGCACACACTACTTAACCATCTCTTAAAATGGGAGTTTAATCGCGTAAAATAAAAATTGGTATTATTTAATACATTTTCTTTTTTCATTCAGTACTTAAATTTTATAATAAAACTAGCTGTCCCGGCAAACGTTGCTTTGCCATAAAAGGGAATATATGTTGTAGAGGTGGGTCAATAAAAATCGCGATGGAAAAATAGGGGTTAATCGTAGAGGGTTGAAAATCTAGGGTTGTATGTATTTTCTAATGCTGCATCATAAAAAAATTGAAATTAAAAATTTTGACAAAAAAATAAAAAAATTAATTTAGGGGTGGACTACCCCTAACATTTAGGGGGATGAAAAATAGATTACAACCGATTCTCATAGATACCGGATACTCACAAAAAATTCATCAAAATCGGTCGAGCCGTTTCGGAGGAGTTCGATTACGCACCCCGTGACACGAGAATTTTATATATAAGATATTTTCTAATACATACAATGTAGAATACAAACTTTTAAGTACCATAAATTGTGTCAGTGTAAAAGAAGAAAAATCAAATAGAGTCTGAAATGCTTCTGTCAGAATAATGTAAAATTTTCTTTTTTGTGTGTAAAAATTGTAAATTATAGTATTTAAAACATATCATTGTAGTTCAGGCGGTTAATTTTAAGAACTATGCAGGGGAAAAGGAAAATAAAATGTGATGGACAATAAACAGTCTCCATCTAAGAAGAAGTTACTGTCCATCCAAGAGGAGAAGTTGATACGGGAGGTTGACTACGATTCGCTTGCTGGAGGCACTACCTGCCTGCCTAAAAAACAACTTCTACTGAGTAAGTAGTAAGATAGTACGATATTCTGTAAATAGTTTAGTCCACATACTAATCGCCCTTAACAACTACATAATCTTGAATAGTACATAATATGCTTCTACTTAGAAAGAATGTTTTGTCAACAATAAATAAATAAATATTTCGGACATCTAACACACAACGCCATCTAGTCCCAAGCTAAGCAGAGCTTGTGTTATGGATATTAGACAACTGATATACATACATATATACTTTTTTTGTAATTACATAAATATTATACATAGAAAACACCCAAACTCCGAAACAAATATTTGAAGATCATACAAACATTTGGTCCGACTCTTGATCTAACCCGAGACCTCAAGCACAGCAGTCGCATACGCTACCACTGCGCCACAGATGTAGTCAAATGCGGATTTCAAATTATGATATAAAATCCAACAACGTTTACTTCAGAAAGGTTTTCAAAACCAGACACAGTATTAGGGAAATTTTCACTTATTTTGTTGTGTAGAAATAGCAATAGCATTATAATTTAGTTATAGAAACTATTCTACCTAAAGCATTTTAAATCTACTTGCCAATAGATTTGGAGATACTTCAGAGAAGGCCTACGCATCGTCCAGCCTCCCAAAGAGTGATTGTATCCATAAAACCGAGAGCACCTGCTATCAAAACTTTATACATTGCAGAAAAAAGTCGTTTTCATTCTAAAAAGGTATTTCGTTAAAGGGATTGATTTAAATTACAATAATTTAATAAAATAGTTATCTTATTTATTTATTATTTATGTATGGCCCTGCCAAAATGACTACTCTGCTTGATTGAAAGCATAAGCAAAATCCAAGAGCGATGGTCACCATACTCGTTGCTCGTGCAGACAATGCAACAATGCAACATGGTAACCCACACTACAGCGACCTCTTTTATTTCAATTATAAATATTTCAGGGTTCAGACAAGTCAGGGTCACGTCTTGCTATTGGCGATCATTCTTCTTTTACCACACGTAAGTTTATAATATGTTTTTCTTGATTTTAATCTTTTTATTCTATTAAACAGTTGAATTTCCATTTGTAGATTTTAGTGAGGATGATCCAAATATCGTGAATTCAATTGCTTGTGGTACTGAACAAGAGTTTACCAAAAGTGAAATAGAAACAGATAGAGCTTCATCAGTAACTATTCAAGTAGAGAGCTCAACTGTAATCTCGAAATGCTCACATACTGACAGTCAATGCGCATCTCATAAGGTCAATGTGTATAATACAAAACAAAGATCTGCGGAAAAATGCTATGTGTATACTCAGCCGCCATTGACTATGAACCTTGCTAAGCCTGAAGCAAATATAGATAAAAATAAATCTGCGAATCCTGATAAAATTGACATTGCTACATTAATAATTACAAATACTTCATCGGAAGCTTCGCCTCCACCTTCACGTACTACAATCAATACATTAAATAAGAGAATCGATCACTTAGAACGGAAGATTTTGAGACAAGAAATGGTATTCCGTTCTATCGATCCCAACATACCGTTGTCATCATCTGATGAAGAGTCTAAGGAAAGCGCAACCATGAAGGCCACATCAGGAACGGGCAGACCTGGATGTAGCTATATACAGCAATATAGTCACATTCCTGAGACATCGGCCTTTCAGCGATACGCACAGCAAGTACCACCGTTGACACCCAGTAAGGCTACTACTTTGGAAAAAGAACATAATTCTGAACAGTACGGTCGAGACTTTACCGCTTACGATGGTATAACCGCTCGTGGTCGGCGACAATGCGCATCTGTACCATGCAAACGAGACGATATTCCAAAAATGGCTGCCGAACGAGTTCACAAAATACGGCACAAACTCAATCCAGTTCGTGATTATCGGCTGATGGATACCGTTCATTATTTAGCGCAGGGTGAGTTTGCACCGCGCGACGACGGTATAAAACTAACACCGTCTCGAGAGGCCGTGCTTAGTGACATAATATGGGAAGATGTATGTCGAACTCATTGGCCAAATGCTCGTCTAGGACGTCGCGTGACGCATTCTGAAAGATATAATACAAGATGTGAGCTCCAGCGACTTATTGACAGCTTATTGCGAGAACGCGTTGCTCATGTTGAACGTCGAAGACGACGTCATTATAGAATTGTTAAGTTAAATCACCGGCATGAGAGTTGTAGACCGGTGGGGAAAACTGGGGACATAATCGTTGCCAGCCACAAAAACAGACAAGGTGATGATTTAACTATAAGTGACCACACTGCTGTCAGTGCAATGATGTCAGAGAGGAAGTGGGAAGAATCAGGTTCTCGTCGAACTCCTAGGAGCCACGATCGTTTGACATCAGAGGCTCGGCATACTCGTCATTCCCAGGATAAAAGATATGCATATGAAGATTGTCCTCCGGGTACTAGTTACGCTGCGAACCGGTCTCCATCTAATAGAGAGCCAACTTGTTGTTATCAGGCATCAAGTCCAACAAAACCCTGTAGAAGCAGTGGATCCCCGAAAAAAAAATGCAACGGAAGTAATGAATTAACGAGTGCTAGCAGTTCCAGTAAAACGAAGGCTCCTAGGTTAGTTGTCAAAAAAGACGCAGGTTATCGCAAGCACCACAGTAAAGATGAGCCAAATCTTGAACACTATATATTACTACCTACATTGGTTGTACGAACGCCGTCCAATATGAAGCGACAGAAGAAATTTAACGAGCTTTACCACCGTATTTTGAACGTTCAGCTGAACAATGGTAAGAACTATTAATCAATTCGTAATTTTGCAGCTAAATCCGTCGTGTAAAGCAATTCGAGATTACTTAGCTTAGTTAATTTATCAAAAACAGTAAATGACCCTTTCTATACTTTCAAAAGAAGTGCAGAGCTTTAACTTTATAGGGATACATATCAGATATGATGGCACAGTTGGAGTAATAGTTAAACGATCATCTTCGCTGCTTTCTACTGCGCTTCGTGTTGTGTGTTCAAATGTCACAGAGGACAACACTTTGTTTAATTATTCTACTGCACTGCTTTCCTTTCATAGATGTATAGTCAGCCTCATGGCTTTAACTGCTACAAATAATCAAAATTTATATATTGTAGTTTATCGGTATGATTTTATGATTACTGAAATTATTAATCTATAACAGTTCAACATTGCGCCGTCGGTTCGGAGTCGCATAAAGTGTCTGCACAAAACCCACCAACTAAAGACGTTGGATTGAACATCAAAATAACTCTCTCTAACAGTTCAGAGCAAGTTAGTCAGGGTGAATCATGAATATGAAGCCGTTACCTGAGCACGTTGTGAAATAACAGTTCAATATTTTTATATCTATACGATTTATATTTACATTTTCAATATACATATTTTTATTTCATAAAATTATTGTTTTTCTTTTTTGCCCTTTCTAGTTTTATCTGATATCAGTTGTATTCGCCAAAGTGGTTGCCAGAGCATATCTGCTTTTAACAATTAATAAAATAAGCGCCCCGAATTCAACGACTCATATCATCGATCATCAACATCGACGTGACTTTTCCATGTTCAAATTTTTTTTTGGGAAACGTGGTTTTAATTTCGTAGTCTCCGTGAAGAAGAACATTGTCTAGGATAAGAATCTTTATATTATCGATATATTTATATTATTCTGGACCCCTAGACCCTACGTTTCCTTGTTTCAGTCTTCGTGTAAACGGTGGAGTCCCGATGACACAGTTGAACACCTACATTTAAATATTTCATTCATATTTCTACTCATGTGTTCTCATCGGGATTATATATCTGCGGTTTATGGGAAATAAACAATTGGGTATAACGATCTCGCATTGGTACGTTTATTACAAATTAGTATAATTAAAAAGTTCAGTTTCACAAACCAAAATAGGCGTAATTCTAGTGAAACGCTCATTTCGTTGATGTCTCATTAATATTTCATCCGTGTTCCCTTTGGCCAACACTTGGAATTTCAAACTTTACATTATTAGTGTACAAACTGTCCAAGGCTACAATTTTCTAGAAACTACATGTGAAGGTAGCACCAACTAGAACATAACAGTTTTAAAATAACTAGTGGTCTCCCAGTGGTCAAAATTGAACCAAAATTCATTTTATGGTTTTGTAGGATCACTTTGTTGTCCGTTTGTCTGTCTGTCAAGGCCCTTTTTTCTCAGAAATGCATGGAAGTATCAAGCTGAAATTCTTATCAAATACTCAGGTCTACTTTCCTTTTGACTACCTCGGTGGCTCGAGTGCTGTGCTGTTTTTATGTAATAGGGGGCAAACGAGCAGACGTATCGCCTGATGGTAAGCGATTACCGCCGCCCATGGACACCCGCAACACCAGAGGCGTCACAAGTGCGTTGCCGGCCTTTGGGGGATGAGGAAGGGGATGGGGGAAGGGGATGGGGGAAGGGGTTGGGTAGGGCCTCCGGTTTCCTCACTCACTCGGTGAAACACAGCGCAGGCGCTGTTTCACACCGGTTTTCTGTGAGGCCGTGGTATCACTCCGGTCGAACCGGCCCATTCATGCCGAAGCATAGCTCTCCCACGGTATAAACTTGGGGTCGGGTTTGATTCCCAGGTCGGAACAAATGTTTGTATGATCTGCAAATATTTGTTTCGAAGTTTGGGTGTTTTCTATGTATAATATGTATGTATTTACAAAAAAAGTATAGATGTATTTATATGAGTGGTCTAGTACCCATAACACATCTCTGCTTAGCTTGGGACTAGACGGCGTTGTGTGTTAAATTGTCCGAAATATTTATTTATTTGAAGCTGTGAAAAAATCAAACTTCTAAGCCAATGCAATCAATAGGTACAGCCGTTTATCTGCAAATTTTCGACACTTACAAGGGAATCAAAACCTGCAGAGAGTACCCTGCAGGTTTTGATTCCTTTGTGAGAATAGAATTTTTTTTGTAAAAAAAAATATCTGTAAATTTCTCTGTAAAAAAGTTTCACAAAGAAACTTGAAATATGGTACGAAGCAACGACTTACAGCACAGCTAAAGGCAAAATTACGGAAAGCATATTTTTTTGTTACTTATTATGATATACGAGTATGTACAGGTTTGTACGGAAGCCTCGGTGCATAAGGTGATTGCGGCTATTTTCCTTAAAGGGGTACAAAGTTTTTACTTCACGTAGATATTAACATTAACAAACTGATAATAAGTATAGGTACTAGTCTACAGAAATAAAAGAAAATCGTTTTCAACGCTGCCTAAGAAATTGGGGACCTGATTTTACGTTTACTTATGATACACACACGTGTACCTTAAGATTAACAAATTTAAAAGAAACGGCGTGAGGCGCTATGTGATCATTAATAACGATGTCAGCTGCTATTGTATCGATACAATTTTTTTTCTGCTGAATCAGGTACAGTGGTGCTCAAAAGTTTTATTGCCCAAAAACTGAATATATATTTATTGCAAATTGGAGAATATTGGCTTACAGCTCCAGAGCTGTAAGCCTGCATCCAGATGCAGGCTAATACGTCATTAGTTACTGGTAGCCTTCGCAGAAGACAAATTTTTAACGAATTTTAAAAAGGAGAGGGTCCTCAATTCGATTAATATTTTTTTGGCTGAAGTGATTTCGCTTAATATACATATTTCGCAAAACAGCACTTTGGTGCACTGGTATGTGTCGCTCTATGGAGTCGGACATTTTAATGCCGTTTTAGTAGATTGATAAAGAACTGAATAAAATATGTAATTCCTTAAAATCCACAATTCTAATGTCAGAAATGATAAAAAAAGAGGTACTTACACAAAACATAAGTGTTCCTCTTTTGTTTATTCAGTTATTTAGGCTTTCGGACTATGAATAAAATAAACTAACCATAATACAGTTCACCGGGTTATGATTTCTTTGTTTTTCATCTTTAATGTGGAAAAAAATTAAAGGTGTCCCGGAGTTTGGGTGTTTTCTATGTATGCATTTAGAAAAAAAGCAGTATGTATGCATATAGAAAAAAAGTATATGTGTAATTATACCAGTTGTCTAGTACCCACAACTTGTCTAGTAGGCACAACATAAGCTCTGATTAGCTTGGGACTAGATGGCATTGTGTGTAATATATCTGAAATATAAAAAAATATATTAATATAATCTACATGATTAATATAACCTACAGTATAACCGAGGTATGGTACAGACGTCACAAAATCTTAAACTTAAAACTTATAAATATATTCGTCCTTAGATAACAACTTGTGTTGAAGATTGTACCTTGTCGTAGGTATTTCATGATGTGAAACCGCAGCGCGTCAGTTTAACACACACCTGACACCGCACTCATGTCCTTTATCAAGTTATATTTCAACTGAAATTTCAATAAATAAGGTATAAAAATAATAGTAACTAAATTCCCCAGTAAACAAAACTATTTGTTAAAGTATCAGAAGGAAAACAGTCGTGACACAAGAAAAGGCTTCTTCAATCTGAACAACGTGTCGCGCGTTACAAGCAAAATAAAACGAACTTAAAGGTACTTTCTTTAACTTAATTTCATAGTGATCTAAATATACCTTACTATAATTAAAGCTAGCTTTTGGCTGTTATCAGTAAAAGATAATACGTTTTTTCCACACTATTTAGAAACTTCTTATTTAAGCGCAGACGTTTTAAACATCAATAATTTAATCAACTAAAATATAAAGAGTGATTCCTCTATAACTTATTAAGAGTGATTCCTTACTTACCCCCTTATGACAACTCTATAACTTACGAGTATTAAACAAATGTGCGCTGTGTTTCACCGAATGAGTGAGGATACCGGAGGCTCATATCTCAATGGGTCCGATCGTGTTAATAACGAGTGGCACACCGTGTGGTTTTAGTCGGTTCGATTCCGTCACACCACCCCGCCGCAAACCCCGGCGGGTTGACGGACCTAGGGGGATTCCAAAGGTAAAAAAAAAAGCTCATGTCTCAACCCCTCCCCTCATCCCTCTCCCCGTCCCCCAAAGGCCGGCAACGTACCTGTGAGGCCCACGGTATTGCGGTTGTCCATAGGCGGCGGTAATTGCTTACCATCAGGCGATACGTCAGCTCGTTTGCCACCTACTCCATGAAAAAAAACTAAATATGAAAGACTTTTTTTTATTTCGTGTTTTCCTCATGTATTATTACCTAATCAAGATTATTAAAGTCTAAACACTAAAAAGACGTGGTACATATTATCGTTCATTAATTTCTAAACATGTCATATCTATGTTAAAAGCCTATCGACCTAAGCAGTTGTCCTTATTTGTGTAGCTTCATGAAATGGTATCAGTGGAACGCTTATAAATATTTTATAGGTAAGCTCTACCGTACCGCCTGGCCAGCGCTGTCCACAATCGATATGGGACTCTGTTAACGGATAATTCATGTTTTTCATGAATAGCTACTTTATTATTTAGAACTAGTCAAACGTTCTAGATTTGATTATACAAAAGTAAAGCCTATTTAAGACTTTTATGCATAAATATTAAACACTACTGGTTTTAAAATGTGTGTCTGTTTTATGTTCATATAAAATATTAACTTAAACTTTACCAGCTTTAGTAAGACATACTTAAAGACTCAGCAAGTTATTTATACGATGTAGTAATATAACACTGAATAAATGCACTGATCGTTTGTTCCACAGTAGCTGTTGACTGAATGACTGCACTGAGCAATTATTCTATCACTCTATCTATCTTTTCACTAAATGTATATGGATATATTTATATATACATACAGTTTTATTTATGTGTGACTACTCTGCCTGATTATAAGCATAAGCAGAATCAATTTGTGGTGGTCACCATACTCATTGCGAATGCAGACAATGCAACAATGCAGCATGGTGACCCACACCATGGTGGCCTTGTGATGCTTCTGCATCATTGGGCCTCCGGTCTCGCACTGACCAACAAAACACGACAGCACGAATGTTGTCATTTTACGTAACTACTCACATCAAAACATCCATTTTAAATATTTTTTTCCACCTGTCTGTTTGTTCAGGCTCATCTTTGAAACGGCTGAACTGATTTTGACGGGACTTTCACAGGCAGGTAACTAATGTCAGCAGGAGTCATTTAGACTACTTTTTTTTTCTTGATATTGTACCTTTGATACGACAAGCACCGGTAACATCGCGGGGCACATCTAGCAGTAAATATGTTATTAGTATATGTCATTTGCTAAGCACTTGTGCGAGAATCTTGCTTAATCAATTTGAAATTACATGTAAATTTTATTTGAAAGAGTAATAAAATGTGGAGGTGTGGGGGAACGGGTGTAATGTTCCACCCAACACAAAGGGAGGATCCTCCGACCAGGCGAGGTGATCTTGCCTGGCGGGCCACTGCCCAACAGTTGATGTTGGGATGTTGTATATATGATAATCGGCGCGAGAACTTTAATTGCGCGATTCAGGATTGGTAGTTTCTTCTTCGTATTGTAGGTTACTCCGTAGTTCAGTGTAACTTCGGTAGATGGCGCCGTAGTATGTTATGTTGTATGTGGAGGTCGCCACAGAGGCTATAGTGTCACTAACCTCTCAGGATACTTATTTAAGATAACCCTTGTTTCACTGCCTAGATAAACAATGAACCATGGAAAGTGTGAAGAAGTGGCTGACTGAACGAACTGCAAAGAAGAACGGCATTTATGTGCATTATAGCCCGCCTAAGGGTAAGTACATTAACTATAATTTATATCATCATCTTTTTCATGGCCTTTTCAATTGTACGGAACTTGATTCGTTCCTCAGCTTCTTACACTCAATAATGGCACTTAATTTAACGGCATAACGGTAATAATTCACCTGTAAATACTATAATCATTTCATTGAAACTAAAGTCTTTAACAGTTCACTATTGGATATAAGCAACTAGTAAGGCGATTTTAGTCTATTATACTTCAATGGGCTGGCAAAGGGTATGGTCCAAGCATTCGGATGTTTTAATAACAGCAGTTCCCGGATATCTCCCTTCTCAGGCGCAGAGTTGCACACTGTGTGGTTTTAGTCGGTTCGATTCCGACACACCGCCCCGCCGCAAACCCTGGTAGGGTGACGGCCCGTGGGAGTTTCCACACGTAAAAAAAAGGTTATGGTCCAAGTATTCCTGCTCTTGACTGTAATGTTATCATACGCAGTTTGCTCCCTTAGATTTTATCTTACGACACACACAGCTGAAATGGGGATGGTATACATTCTGCATTCTTAATTCATCACCACACTGAGCTTTTTACTGCGCCAAATGTTGTGGGTTCAAATCCCACGGACCAACACTTTGTGTGATCCAAAAATTGTTGTTCTGAGTCTGGGTGTCCATTTCAAGTATGTTTGTAAAATCCGCGCGACACAAGTTGTATAAAAAGTATGTGGCCCATACCCCAACCCATCTCCTTTCCTATACCCCAAAGGCCGGCAACGCACTAGCCTCTGGTGTTGCAGGTGTCCATGGGCAGCGGTAATCGCTTACTATCAGGCAATACGTCTGCTCGTTTGCCCCTTATTCTATAAAAAAACTTACTTTCACGTTACTTACTACACATACGTTTAAACCCTCCTTGGTATCGGAAATCGATGTGCACATTCAGAAAAACGAGGTCGTCTAAATAGGCTGGACGAAAATACTACGTAAGCCGTTAAACCGAAACCTGTCTGGAAAATACACAGGAGTTTGCGTGTTACAAGCAAATAGGTCCACGTCAAAGTCCTGATTGTATTTAACGCCGATTTTAATACATATTTAACCATTTAATCATCATCCACATAAAAATTAGAAAGAAAGTAACTGTATCTAGGAAGGCGAACAAATGTTCGATTACCCGGCTAAACCTCTGCATCAATTTCAATGTAATTTAGCTTGTAGATACTTTTATTTTTGAGCAAGGACATTGGCTACTCTTATCCGCAATTACCAACATCCACACAGGCGGAACCGCAGGCAAACAGTTAATAAAGTTATGATTGCACGGTTGGCCTAGTGGTTTCAGCGGTCAGTACGCTGCTTGTTACTGCGCCAAGTGCCGTAGTTTCTAATTCCACGTGGGAAATCACTTTGTGTGATCCACAAAAATATTGTCCTGAGTCTGGGTGTTCTTTGTGTCCGTTACATGTATGTTTGTAAAATCCCCCCGCGACACAGGATGTATATTCCTAATGCGGGAGTTGCCTTTAAAAAAATAAATATATATATATAAATATATATACACTGTCTATTTTATCCATTGCAAAAGCCATACTACATTCATACACATATTACATAATAAATGACACATATAAGCTTTCTTACCAAAACTTACATTTGCCAATCCTTTATTATTTTAAAATAATGAATTTTATCTGTTTCGTTCTATTTTATATATCTACAAGATCTCATTGAAATATTTAGAAAAATTAATAAGTAAACTTCTAAAGCAGTGAAATTAAAAGATGAAAAAATGCAATGCAATACGAAGATATTGGTGGGAGAGCTATTCTTCGGCATGAATGGGTCGGCTCGACCGGAGTGATACCACGGCCTCACAGAAAACCGGTGTGAAATAGCGTTTGCGCTGTGTTTCACCGAGTGAGTGAGGATACCGGAGGCCCATACCCCAACCCCTCCCCCCATCCCCTTTCCCATCCCCCAAAGGTCGGCAACGCACTTGTGACGCCTTTGGTGTTGCGGGTGTCCATGGGCAGCGGTGATCGCTTACCATCAGGTGATACGTCTGCTCGTTTGCCCACTATACAATAAAAAAAAAAAAAAAATCTTTTGATTGTTGAAAATTAAAAAGTTAATAAAAATAATTGTGAAGCTTCAAGTTATAAAATAAAAAAAAAAACAGTCACCCTTACTCTTACTTAATAGTAATACCTGTGTGATTTAATCTTTGATAGATTTTAGGATTATGAAATGAAACCCAGTAAAACCCCTTTAATGGACGTCGACAACCCCATCAAGCAATTTTCAATGCACACAATCGCCAATTGTGTAGCATTGAAAGCTTTTTTCTGTAATTTGTCTGTCCGACACAGTTTAAATTAACTGTTTGTTTTATGTATGAAGCAAACGCAAGCAACGCTTTGTTACGATATGTCCGTTTTTCTTCTATGTTTTGTTTAACTTACAATTAATAATTGAATAGTGAAATACTATCACCAAAATAATAATTTGAAATAATAAACACACAACCCCACAAAATCTTTCATTTTATTATAATAATTTATTGTGATTGTGTTAAGAATAAAACTGGATGAATTAAAATTAAAAAAAAACACGTCAATGAGATGCTGCCAGCGAAACTTAAGTAAATCGAGCAGAATTAAATTAAAAGATGGTGCTGAAGCATATAATACTCGTAGCTTTTGCCGGGTCTGATTATTGACTGTTTAAATCACAATTAAATACTGAAACAGTATACGTACTGTAAATTTAATTATAATGAATTGCTAAGGTGCAAATTTCTGCTTACATTTTTTACCTAAGTTATCTTCTTAATTCAAAAAAAAAATCAATATACTATATTATACACACGACTAATTTTAATTTACCGTAATATAATGTCGTAAAAATAGGTTACCTACGCGCCCAAGTTCTGAAAAATACGACCGCACCTTCATACACGACAATGACCTCAATATAACGTGACTGGACCTCACTCAACAACACCATGTATTTCACCCTATCTCGACCAGGTCACACAAAAAATGGAATATAAATAAAAGAAAAATAATTAAATCGGAGTTACGACGTGGGTGTGTATGTGGAGTGACCTTAGCGTGATGTTGAGAGACCGTTTTGCATTAAATGTCATATATTGCAATTGCGATATGCCATGTTAACACATACTTCATACCTATTTATATTCTGAAATAGATTTATTATTACCTTTTTTTATTTTTTTAGCTTTCTGCAGTCCTGTACGAAAAGCATATAACAATACCAAATTTCATACTCCTCCGTTTGCATGAGTGTTCTATTAGTAGATATTCTTCGTATATAGTTATTTGTTTAATCATATTATTTAAACAACAAAAAAATTCACTATATTGAACCCATTCACATGTGTTGAATACTGGCGTCTTGGGTAGCCAATTTAAAACGCAGACAAATTAAAAATATTTAGTTGTTGTATTTGAATTAAAGAATACAATTACAAATAGTAGCAAAGCTTTAGATATAGTAAGTAAATAATAGTTTATAGTGTAACGCGTGTACAAGCTAACAATATATCGTAGAGTGGCGGTGCATTGCGGTGACGGCGGGGCTGGTCGTTTAACCGGAGAGTTACCGGTTAAAGCCGCTTCTCTGCGTGAACAATATGTTATATTATTTACTCTAACACTCTGAGATTGAGCCCTCTGACCTCGGCCAGTGGAACATACCTCGTTAGCCAATGCAAGTGTTACACGTCGAAACTCTTTCTACAATCGCTAACGCTTTTATTCTCTTATATAATTAGCTAATATTTTATTAATCGACACGATTGGTAATTCACAGTTATACAATTAACCGACAACGTGTAAAAAAATTTAGTACAATGAAAGATAAAAGTTATCAATGTACATACCTATTTACTTACATGTGAAAATCGATTCGAGTTGGAACCTTAATCATCATTGATATATGAATATTGATAGGGTTCGTTACCCGCCGGTATGTACCCGTAACGAGCTACTAAATATGTTGTTAGCATACACTGTAACTGCCCGCCATATAGGTAGGTATTTGCCCACCTACATTTACAATATAGATTTAAGATTCACTTAACTTTGGAATTCTATTGATTTGTATTTGAAACAATTTTTAAGCTATTATTAAAGTCAAGAACCATACAAATGCCAGATGATTTAGTTAGTAGTTAAAGGGTTATTAATAATTAATGTAGTAAGATATTAGTTAACTGTTACATATCCAGAAGTCGTATGTATAGCATGGGACTGCGATAGACTAATGATGATTATTGTAGCATCCTCCCTTTGAAGATGTACGTTACGTAGACTTGCACACGTGTCTACCCTCGACGGCGGCATTCGCAATAATATCGTGTTGCGTACGAGATTGTACTTCTGTATAAAAGTGAACGAGTGAGTGAGTGCATGAATGAGTAACCTAGTGATGCGACTTGATAGACGCATACACTACACGCGTAACATTTAAACAGATTTTCACGTTCATAATATATCAAGGATGACAAATTTTCCACTCTGATGACTTAGATCGTGAAAACATGCGCAAATGAATACTTACATACCATTTTAATTATCTTAAATCTATGTTTTAACATAACCCGTACTAAATTTGAATAAATTAATCATTTTAAAAGCAAGTTAATTATGATTAAAACGTATCTGTGCTTTTAGGCTCACTTATGAACTGATGAGTTAATTTCATGATTAATATTGGTTATAAGCAGAACGTAACAAACTTTACGTGTTAATTTATGAAAGTAAAACAGTCTGTCTTTTACGCTATCACGCTAAACTACTGCACTAATTTCAATGAAATTTGGCATGGAGATGCTTAGATTCTTGAGGACGTAAGTAGGCTACTCTTTACTGCGATAACCGATATACACGCGTATGAAGCCGCGGGTAAAAATAACACATACACACACAACAACATGTAATACTAGCTGACCCGACAAACTTCGTATCGCCTTATTTATTTTTGTGGAAATTTTCAAATTTATCGTAAAAAATCTTTTAGTAAGTCCGTGTCTACTTCCCGCAGCGCTGCAATGCAGCGGCGTACATATTTTTGAACAACACACCCAATATGGGTGTCAAATTAAAGAGCTTAAAGTTTTTTTTTTAAAGTTAATAGCTTGTTTTTAAAAAAAGATTTTTAAATTAATCACTTGTTTCGCTAATACCTTTAATCTCTACAAATATTTTGTTTTGCACCACGTGTCTTAATGTTGACATTGCTTCACTCTCATACATTTTACTAGTTTTGAAATAACATTTTCGTCTATAGAATGTCAACTTGATTAGGCCGGCTGAATATTTTCCTCAAATTTTTTTTGAAACTCGGTTTGATTAAGTTTTAGGCTACGATGCAGCTAAATCAGGACACATCAACTCGATCTAGTTGATATTGATTTCGATCAAAGTTCTATGGATAGAAGAATTTTTTAGGTCTTTAACTACCCATAACAATTAGCACAAAATAGACATAGGGCTTAATGTGATCACTTAATTAAAAAATAATCTATTTACTACAGGACTGACATTGTTTCTGGATCAATATATATTTCGCATTGTACTTACACCCTCAAAGTGTAAGGTCAGCAGATGTCGCGATAAGTTCTTACAACAGGCTGCTAGCGCATAAATCTTGTAATCTAAGGACAGAAATAGCCCCACATACAGAATGTTTCTTTTTTGTACTAACTGAACTGAAACTGCTGATACATAATAACGATGAACGAAATGAAATTTATATTTCATTCTAACCTTACCCATTTAAACTATTTAACAATCAAAGGTAAAGTTTGTGAGGTCCTAGACGGTAATCACTGGATTCACTTGGATTTTGATTTGGGAGAGCCACGCTTCGGCATGAATGGACCGACTCGAAAAACTCGACCACAGCCTCACGTTTGCGCTGTGTTTCACCGAGTGAGTGAGGATACCGGAGGCACATACCCCCAACCCCTCGTTTTAGTCGTGGAAGCGTAATAGACAGACAGAGGTATATATTTTGAATTTATTATATACAGAGACAATATAATATGGGTATTGCGCATTAATTATATTTTAAAATGGATTTCGTATAAAACAGACACATAAAACCGTAGTAATATGACCTTCTTTATTATTAATTATTAACATGAGAATTTATAGACACACTTCATACAATTCTAATTATTTTAATTCATTTTCACCTCAATTCTAATTACTTATGATTGAAAGGTAGCTTAGTTCGTAGCTTTTTCTTTATTTAAATTTTTCCTCCTCCTTTCCTCACACATCGTTGAAATTATTTTAATTACTATTGATAGGAACGCTATTTACGTCATGTAAAAATCAATTGAAAATGCATTGTACAGTGGACCAAATTGATTCATGACCCCCTTAGAGTCATTTTCCTACAATTATTCTATACCATTAGGTTGAAATTAGCTTGAACATACATTTCATAAGTGACGAACCATTATCATTCTACTAGACACTGACAAAGCCATGACATAGACATAGACGTATACTATGATAAGTATTGCACGAAAAAGTTTGTTAGCCAGTGAACGTCCTTATCTATAGGTATATTAGGAAAGATTTAATTGTATATTTGTTTGAGACATAGGATAACTTTATTTCGAACTAGCTGACCCCCGCAACCTCGTTTGCGTCTTCTATTGCCCGTAGCGTAAAAAATTTCCCCCGTTTTTTAAACATTCTTCATTGGTGCTCCGCTCCTATTATATAAACGAAAAACGCAAATATCTTACGGAACCCTATTTAATCGGTCGGTAAAAATAAAATCGGTCCAGTACTTTTTGAGTTTATTCGTTACATACAAAAATACAAATCTTTCCTCTTTATAATATTAGTGTAGATAGTGTAGATAATGGGTAGACTTGAGGTAGGAGGGTAGAGGTACCGTAAAGGTAGCATAGGGTACTGTAGAACAAAAATAGATAAGCATTTATTTAACAGAACGAAGTCTGTCGAGACAGCTAGTCATACATATTAGTAAAATAAAACAGGAAAATTAGAGACCTTTGTTTATTTCATATTATTAAATTTAAAATAATGGCATTCACTTCGTAAAGCGAATAAAAAAGAAAACTTCTCAATAGTTAATGTTTGGGTTATAATGGTTCCAATTGTTTGGGTCTGTAGGATTACTGGTTAAACCTAAAACCGAGTGTAAGCGCCATGGTTTTCAATAACGTCTAATAATCGATTACGCATAGACCCGATTAGACGACTGCAAATGTCACTTCCCCTCATGAAATCCCAGATTTCGATACAATGCAGCTCGATTGCTTCTTTAGTACTCTCGTTCCTGTTATCCCACATTTGAACCATCAAACCCCATAAATTTTCTATTGGGTTAAGATCTGGTGACCTAGACGGCCATGGAATGAGAGTAAATTCATCTTCATGCTCCGTAAACCAATTTGAGACAATTCTGGCAGTATGCACTCGACAGTTATCATGAACATAGGAGAATACTGGCACATCTTCACGGGGGTAAACTGTTCGCAAAGTCGGTAACATTGATTCTTCCAATAAATCGACATAGTTGATAGCGTTATGACGTGGAGAAATAGGAACAAGTTCGCCTATGTTTCCAGCATCCATCCATGCCCACATGTTAGCTGAAATACGGCCAGATGATTGGTTAGGCACTACGTGGTCTTCTGTGAATCGCGTGTTATCGTAACGCCACAAAGTTAAGCGACCATGTTGAGAAGAGCGAAATGATTTTTCGTCTGTAAAGATGGTGTTTGTCCAGTCGAAATCTAAATAATTACGTGCAAAATTCAAACTCACAGTTCTGTGTGCATCCGTTAAATGAACTTTCTTAGCATGATGTCTGTAATGCAGCCCAGTGCGGTGCAAATTATTTCTAATTGTTTCTAGACAAACGTCGTAACGTGCTGCAAAATAGCGGGTACGAGTAAAAGGATGTTCTTCGTAATGGTGTTGCATTTCCGTTCTCTGTTGGTTTGTGATTCGACGAAACCCATGATTATGTCGTCGTCGGTCTTCAAGGATACCCTCTTCAGCGTGCCGTCTGATCCAGGTTCTGACCGTGTTACGACTTATATTTAACTCACGTGATATTTCTCTAACGCCACAACCTTGCTCACTGAGCACTACAATCCGAGCTCTTTGTTCTACCAAATTGGCCATTATACGATTCATTTATAGATATAAATATATTCTTAGATTTTTATTTTAATATTTTCAGATGGACTACTACTTGACATCTTACACATAATGTCATTTCATTTTACAAATTATAATACTTTTTCTTCGCAATGAAAAGAGTTTGGATTATAAACGATTATATTATTTGAAATTCAAATAAGACTGCTGTATCAAAAATATATCTTGTTCAGTGGTGACAAAGGTTTAAATTGCATTGACATTTAACCCGTAATGACGTATTTATGTTTATATCTAAAACGTACTATGTGCAAATAGCGAAGAAAACCTAACTACATTTATGATTACAAAGGAATAATTGTCAAAGTGGGTCACCTTTCAATTTGGTCGATAGTACTTGTCGCCTTTTCGATTCAAGAACCAACTGTCAAATTATTGGTCCATGTTCGGTTCGGGAAGCAAATTACTATTTATCTTTTGAGATACCTTATTTGAATAATCTTATATGAATAAGGAATTTGTTTATATTTATGAACGCTTATAGTCACATCGTATATTCTAGAACTAAGCCCGAAGTGTTGAAAACGAAATACGATAGTTTTAATAAAACAAAGTCATCAAACATATAAAAATACTATGAACAATTCATTATAAACATAAGTTCTATTATTATTTAATTTTTTATGCTTCTTATACCATACAAATACATGAAATTAGTAAACACATGTATTTATCAATATCTTCTGAGTGGTGACTGATTAAGAATACTAAGTATCAACACCCCTATTCATCTGGCTGGTATCGTAAAATTGACTAAGTGTACACAATTCACAGAATAACTTGGGACAAGCCCTAAACCTTCTGACCAACATATCCAAAAACCTCTTATCTAAGGAGAATTATAGGTCCAACAGTGGATGTTTTTCATCTTATTATCTTAGCTATAATATTGTTAGATTCTTCAAATAACCAAAGATATACTTTTTTAACTCTTCTCCGCCTGCGATTCCGCCTGCGTATATGTCGACTATCGCTCAAAATAGTAGCTTATGTCCTTTTTAAGCAATTTAAAGATCGGAGCCAATGTTTTCTAATTAATATTATTAGTATAGACTAAAGGAACACACTGTACACAATCAATCAGTAAATCTGTAGTCGCAACATCGCAAAACGTGTTACTTTGCGTCAGTCCGTGAGCTTTAGCCGCAAACCGATGTTAGCTGATTTTCGTTCAATCACACTTTCTATATTAGGAACGATATGATTGGTGACGAAATACAGTAAACAGACACTTGATTAAAGCACTTTTTAAGGTAGTGAATATTTTTTTATATATTATTTATAAGAAATATTTTGTGTTGTAACTTTGGTTCTAGTTTCTTTAATATATAACATATAAAAAAATGCAAAATAGTCATGAGGGCTGCAGAAAGAAGTGAAAACTTAAAACTATAAAATAGCTAATGGGAAACGTACGGTGACGATGACGCGAATATCACGATTTTTGTTGACCCAAAAAGTGATCAACGTGCCTAAAGAAATTTTCCTTTTAAAAACCTTATAGATATAGTTTTCTTATCTACCTTTAAACTAAATATTTTTAAGAGATCAGTGTCAGATACCGGTGTATTACCCCGTGATTTGTACTATATTTATTACCGTTTTTCTTAACTGAGTTCTATACACTATATTCAGAATTATGTTGATTTTAACTTTTTCATTTTAATTACCACGAATCATTTTAATAAATATTATCTAAACCTTAACACTGTTTTCTAGATTACTAATCTCAGATCATGGTTCAGTGATTAAACAAACACGTTTTAATAAATTACCAAGTTTATTGCATTTTAATTTTTAAAAGGGTTTTATTATTTATAAATAAAAGCTTGTCAACAGCATTAGTCTTAATACGTTAACAATACCATTCAGTTGTGTATTTTAAAAATAATATTCTTGAAGTGTCTAACGCAATATAATTATAATAATTATGTGTTTAAATCTCCTCAATTGCTATGAGAAATAGTTCCTGTTTTTCTTAAATGAAAAGAAGTTATATATAAATCCGTAAACTTTAATGTTAAGTGAAGCTTGTATCGCGGCTTTTGAACAAAGGCCATTATTTAAAGGCAAAGCATACTCTTAGATCTATTTTTACAGTAGTGTGCATATCTGTTTACTTTTTTTGTATAGCATTGAACTTATCGATAAGGTTTTTATTTATTTTTATAAAAAGTACAAAACTGTTGTTTTATTGCAATAAAATAAATGTATGGTTTATTAATTAATCTTATTAATATAATTAATACTGCTCAGTGGTTGGTGTAGTATCAGCAGCTCAATTGCGTCAGTGGGCACGCGGAGGCGTGGACAGCAGACTGGAGCGAGCAGTCCTCGCGGGGCAAGGCCGACGGCTGATGGCCGAGGCTGAAGCCATGCATATATCTAGCCACCTGACACATCTAGTCGCCAAGTGCGATGCTCTCCATGCAGCTGTTGAAAGAGGATCGCTGCTTGATCTCCAGGTATTACTGGTAATAAACATTCTTACCAAAGAAAGTAATTTCCGGTGTGGTACTTTAATAATACGTATCGGATACAATAAATAATAAACAGACATTTACAATTGTATAGTATACGTATAGTATCTTCTACTACTACGAGTCTGGGTTTTACGTATATGCAGGTTTTATTTCATTTAAATTTCGTGGCCACTTTCAGTACTTAAAAAAACGGCGTCGCAACTATTGTCTTATAGACAATCATACAAAAGGAAAGGCTTTGTTTATCATAGAAAAAGTTAGTTCATAGTACAACTAAATATGTAGTATGTATATAACAGTTTAATATAATATGACTTATACTCACCAGTGAAAGCCATGACTCAACTTATGTAGTTGATAAGTCATTGAAAAAGTCTCGTAGAAAAGTAAATATATCGTAGCCTATCTACGTCGTAGTACATCCTTAGTAGTAACAAGAAAGACGTAGCAAGGTCGTAGCAGCATTACAAATTAAAGTTGACGTCAGTATGTATGTATGTATGTACTTATGATATGGAAAAATTTGTGGAAAATACATTATGTGTAATTATTAAATAAAGTTTACACAGAATGTGCAAAATAAATGTGGATTTTTGCAGAATTTACATTTATTCTACTAAAATCATTTCAAAATAACTATTTCACTCTATACAGGTTAAACAAATTGAATGGAGAATGTTCTTAGTCATATGTAAAATTTACTTTTTGATTTTTTTGATTTCAATTGTCTCTAAAAATATTTACACACGCTACAGCGTTTACTATAGCAACACTAAAGGATTAATTCACAATATCTATGCGAAACCCTCTCTAAGCGTATGAGTTATTGATATTACGTACTTAATTGTTTAGGAGTTATTAGAGAGCGACTACAATCGCCGTAAATACGTGATGTGTCGTGATGAGGCCGGCGTCGGGCTACTTCACAAAGCTGTCTACTACGACTTCATGGACATTGCGGCCTATCTCGTCAAAAATTACCCACAACTGGTCCATCAGAAGGATTCGGTAAGTAAAATCGGACAGGACTTGATCATACATAATGTTTTATACCTTTTGTACATATCAACTTTCGTAACTTAACAACCCAGACCTTGGCTTCTTAAAGCCTTTTGTGATAGTTAATTAAAAAGCTTTAGCGCAAGTAATCGTAACACTCACAATGGCCAAGTTGGCCGTGAAAAGCGTGAAGACCGTTAACGATACTCGTTGAACAGCCATTTCGAAATATTTCATTGTCAGTGTAAATTTAATTGGGTTCTACGTTGAAATGCATGATATTTGTACTGTTTTTTATATATAAGCCGGACGAATTGACTCTACTCTGCTTCATGGCAAGTTAGAGCAGTGATCACTACTCTCATTGCGAAAACAGACAATGAAACAATGCAACAATGGTGACCCACACTATGGCGGTCTCTCCTCCCTATTTCACAATGATTTTGATAGACTTAATGTAATTTTTTGTAAGACTTTCTACATAAGTGTACATTAATAAGTTATTAATTAGAATCAGACACATTCAGTGAGAGTGACCGAAACTAATTGGGAAAAATGCTCGGAAGAAAAGGCAAGAAGTTATCAATCTTAGTAATGTAATTTTTTCTTGGAAATAATACAAGTTTTAAGTTTAACGTTAATAATTTTATGAAACAACATTCTAAAATGGAAAATTCCATAAAGCCTTAATATTTAAGTTCATAAAAGGTTCATTAGGACACTCGTGGGTGTTGTAGGTTAGTGCCGGTCAATGTTTAGGACTTATGTGTACAGTACACACACAGTTGTTAGATCGTCTGGTATGACAGGAGGGCCGCACACCATTGCACTACACGGTGTTGTGTCGTGACGAGGCCGGTGCGGCGAGGCTTCTGGAGGGCGCGGGGGCGGTTCGGGCTGTCCGCGACGCTGCCGGCCGAACGCCCGCACATTACCGCGGCACCGCGCGCGAGCTTCTCGTTCTGCCCGACACAGCCATGGCGCGCGACAACAAAAGCACACCAGGTCAGTATATCAACTAGTTTAAATCACTTTTTTATTTCATTAATTTTTGGAATAAAAAAGTTTCAGAAAATTTTAAAAACTAAGTAATTTTTTTCATGATGATAATATTCTATTTATATTCTTATTATCAATACCTTTTAATAGTCCACTGCTAGACAAAAACCTCTTCTTGAAAGAAGGTTTTGACCTATTATACTGTGTATGTATGTATATGCTGGGTTTATCCTATTTGCCTTTTAGAAATTATTTTCATTTTAAATGATGACACACTTTGGAAAATTCTTATGCATTACAAACTCGGTTATTTGGAAAAAAATAAGGGCAAGCACAGGTAAACTGCTATGAATAATTCATAGTTTAAACTGCTGACACAAAGGCGCCAACAGAAACTTTTAAATTTCACACTATTTAAACAACTAATACCTACGTAATAGGTACATTTGGATTAAAAATTACTGATATTGTACTTCTACCTAGTGATTAATCATTATTCAGTCCTTCCATAGTACTTATGTTACTATTCCTATCTCTATCCTAAGCCTATTAATCGTCAGTAATGCACAAAGTTGGGTCCGAATCCAATCAAATACTCGATATAGATAAAGTATAAAATCTATTAATAAATTAATACATTAACCCCGAAATTACGTGCTATATATCGCTAAACAAATGTAATGCCCTATACGATAAGGTAGGACGTGTGCTCGTTTGCCACTTTAACGGTGTAAACAAAACAGCAAATAGACGGTTTATTACTAACACTAAACTGGGTAATATCGTTTCAGCATGAAATATGCCTATACTATACATTTATGTACGAGTATATACCACAGTTAGTATATACATAAATATATAGTATAGTAAAGAGACGCAGATAAGCTTGCGTGGGTTAGTACCCACACTTATCTGCGTCTCTTTTTAATCAAGGTCTAAGCGTTATGTTAACTATCTTATCTTAGGCAAGCTAGCAAAACACTCTCTTCTTGTTCTTATTCGTAGCCTTTATTATTTCCAAGATTATTTGGCGTCGGCTACTATTTCAACCAGTTTTGCCTGAATATCAGTTTTTTCACGTAGCGACTGGCATCGGACCTCCGCAACCCTGAGGGTGAACTGAATTTGAAGGTTGAACTAGTTCTCAGTATATTTGAGAGCACTGACTTCCCAATAAAGATATTCATAAGTTCAGGTTCATGATAAGCAGGGCCGACGGGTTAACGTGCTTTCCGAGGCACGGGCGGGAAACCTGCCATATCCATCATCATCATACTCCGGGTCGCTATTAAGAATTTCTTGTAAGAAAACCCGACCCGGGAATCTAATCCAAGATCTCTTGATCAGCAGTCGTTTACGCTAACCTCTAGACCAATGAGGCAGTCTAACAAAGCACACATTTTATAAACAAAAAAGCTTGGCAGTCTCTGGGGACTGCCGATTGAAGTGAAAACCAAGTAACTTGTGAATTATATCGTCGAGCTATTAGAAATTATTATTTTAAATTACTTTTTGGTCATAACGAAGTGTTAATGGCAAATTTGAACTTTAATCCTTGATCATAAACAGTTCCTTTATAAACCAAAAAAAATTGAAAATCCATATAAACATTAACTATGCTAATTTCATACTCCTCATTTCATTCGTCCCAATAACAGTCGTAAAAAGGGGTACAAAGATTTTGTTTTACGTATTAATATAGAGATCCCTTACAGTCAAAGCCTACTACCTAATATAAATATTGCAGCATGAATTGACGATAGGAAATTTCTTCTTCAAAGAAACATCATCATTCACCAAAAACATACACATACCTATACATTTAATACCTTGTCGATAATCAAAATTTTAGCATAGTCATGTCATATTAGACTTTGCTTAAAATGCTCAATAATTTGATGCAGCATCACAGATATTCTCGAAACTACTCGATATTTTTGCAGCGCAATTAGTTTCTTTATGTTAAACTGAGTATCTTACGCTACGCATTGAACCATTGTTATTTTTATAATTATTCTTCTTGGTGTTTTAATTGATTTTAATTAAAAGACGTCACAGTTTCTAGTACACATACACGTAGTAGTATAAAGATATTTCATTATTTATTCAGTACCCAATTTACATTGTTTAAATGTCAACCATGAAACTTTATGGTAAATTGAATATTGATTTAGTTTTATAAATATTAACAAACTCGAGTTCATGGACTGTAGGGATGGACGTAGCCGCAGGCAAAGTGTTTATAACGAAACTTTTTTGATAAAATAGTCTTAGTAGTTCTTCAAGAAAAGAGTGTCAAGGTGAAAAGTCCGTAATGCACTTCTTAATCCTCAGTATCAGTAGGCGTTCGTGGATAACGATAGCCGCTTTCCACCAAGTGACCCGTCTGCTTGTCTGTCAATAAGTGACAGACAAGCAGACGGGGACGGATCCTAAAAAATCAATAGAATCTCTTTGTAACAAATCCAAAACTATCATCTTCTTATTTGGTCCCATTAGCTCTAAAATAATTGCAATGCACTGCCGCGTATCTTTACTGCCTCATTGGCAGCAGCCTAAAAGTGTTATTGAGTTGGAAGTTTGTAAGTTGGGCTCTCAACCCTCGGGCCTCGAAGAGTACGTAAAGCCGTTGGTCCGGCTCCTGATCTCTACCCTGTCGTGTCCGGATAACGGTCCCATCGAATTAGGAAAATGAGGGAACAGAGTGTGTTTCCGCACTTTAATATATATATAGAACATAGTTCACTGATCACCATTGAAACTTTACATCGTGTACCGAAACGGAGTACATACACTGCCACGATCAATCCCATGAATTAAAAAGAAAAATTTTGCCATAATTTTGACGTAGATAAATATTTTTCAAATAAATCTAATCCCTCCACATTTCATATTGAACGTAGTAATGGATAGACATTTTAGAGTGAGATCCGAGTCACCCCAGACTTACATGATTTTAGGAAAGATGAAATTTTTAGAATCGGTAGTATACTCGTAACATACGGCTAAATACGGTACAGAAGAATCCGCTTTTAGCTTAGCGAGCGACCCAACACAGACCCAACCCATTTGCTCTGTGTTGAGTCGTCATGACACGAGCTCATCTAACAAATATTTATCGTGGGTGGAAATCGGACTCACGACCTCTGGCTTACTACTCAGGGTCACTAATCACTAGATAACCAGGCTCGGTATATGTACTGAATTTTTAAAATATATGTACTGGACACAGCTACAGAAGATATTGAGGACACCAAAAGTCGATACTACCACTAATGATACGCAAACAGAACGATCGCTGTCGTCGACTGACAAAATATTTATTTGTTATATCGGCCACATTAAATAAAGTGTTCATTCCTAAGTAAAGATTAGTTTAATCAATATCATCGATTTTCAACTTTCTTTAAGAAAAACAACTTAAACGCAAAATTATTGCCAATATTGAAAGTATTTAAAACTATTTTTGACATACTTTTTCTAAACCTACGAACTACTCATTAGGTAAAGAAGTCCTAAAAATCGATTTTGATTTGTGTCGTAATGAAATGTAACAATATATTACTACGAGTATTTTTGTTTAAAATACTTTTATTGTTTTTTACAATACAATAACTATACATACTATCAAAAACTACGAAAACCTCGTAAAGTCTATCCGAGTGAACTGAACCTGACTAGAACTGATTCTAGTATGCCAAATTATAGTGTTTACTCATTTACCTACCCCCAATTCAATTACCATATCAGACTGAAGATGGATAAACTTTTTAGTAGATATCAGTAAATCCTCAGCTTTGCCTTTCAGCCAATCAATCAAATGGTGGCTCATCGAATCATCAGCTGATTAGTTCCGTATCATGACAAATAATACGTTATAAAAGCCTTTCTTCTAATTTTATTTAGAGTCTGCGCAATGTATAATGTTGCAAAGGGTTGGTTTTGTTTATAACGCAAACCTTCATTGAGTTTGCAATGATAATGATATCACAAGCTGAGTAAAAAGAAAGGTCGTAGCAAAGCTTTACATTTGCTATCTATCTTTTTGTTTATGGTTAAAGCGCCTATTAGTACTACTAGTAAAAGACTAAGAGCCACCTCTCCGCGTACTTACGGTATGGTAGCAAAGTCCATATTAATGCTAGGTATACCATTTCACCTGCTGTATGTGAAGTGGGGATTCACTATCCCCATCAAGGGAAAATACGTGGCCAAAAGTCGAAAACCATCAAAATTGACTCTAAAAACGTGATTTTAACATGTCTGACGTTTTGATAAGTTAAAAATATGTATTTTTATTTATGCAATAATTTAGTGCCAGAGTCTTATTGCGGTTCCTATTATAATTGTAGAATTTCAAAACTGCGAAAATTTAATGCAACTTTGGTTGTTGGTACGTTGGTTTAGCAAAGCTTTAGATTATATATTTCATTTATATTATTATTACATACATATATTT
Source organism: Spilarctia lutea (assembly GCA_916048165.1). NCBI lineage: Eukaryota > Metazoa > Arthropoda > Insecta > Lepidoptera > Erebidae > Spilarctia > Spilarctia lutea. The sequence continues at coordinate 13,655,844 of OU696480.1, read as the reverse complement.
AAAAAGGCAGACAGATAGATTGGTTCTAACAGGCAGGCAGACCACATAATACTTTCTGATTCGTGCTAATGAAGGCGTACGACCTCGATTCTCGCACTGGGAATTAAGATCGTTTCAACAAAAGTTGTAATGTATATATGTTATTAATATTACCATTATAACATATAAATTAAAAACACTTCATTGCATGTCTGGATGCAGGTAGGAACAGGTAATAATAAACGAATTATTCGGACCAATACGACCTGCAAACCTTCAAGAAAAGAGCGCACTCCTTACTGCGTGCAATGCACTTGTAACGCCTCTGGTGTTGTGGGTGTCCATAGGCGGCGGTAATCGCTTACGATCAGGCGATACATCTGCTCATTTGCAACCTATATAAAAAAATATAAAATAAAAATAGACGTCATAAGAATTCCCGAACATCTTGGTGAATTAACTTGTAGAAGCTTACTTGACCTTTATGTACATGTATGTGTTCACTTTCATGTGTTTCATAAAGAAACGAAGACCATTTTTCATCAAAACATTAAACACAAAACATTACTTGTCAAGAAGCTTTTGCAGCTGTTGAATAAAAGTTTTAACACCATACAGAAATTAACTTGTGAAATGTGTAATTTGAAAAAGTGCATCGACGCCAACGACGCCAGATTTCAGCTGTTCATTGATACCTATAAGGGTTCTGATATCAACGAAAAATTTTTCATCATAGTCCGCAATTTTGATGGAAGCAGTTTACCACCTTGCAAGAGTGAGCCGCGGCAACAGTTCTTGCGAACTAAATATATTTTGAATATTTCAAATGATGCTGATAAACATTGCCTGTCAATATTACTGCCAAAAGAGTACGGGGATCACCTACAGCAGGTCGAATAGTATACCTTACAGTCTAAACAGCAGTAGAAATAGCAACAGCAGTAAAAACTTACTAAGTACAAACAGTAAATAGATCAATCGCGTTAGTTCCCTAACTCCTAAAGATATTGCTTGTTGTTAGTCAATTTCCTGCATGCAACTGAAATGGCCGGCCCTTTCAGTCCACCGGGTTACAAATTACCTCGACACGTAACAAAGCTCTTGATAGACGTCTGTTATTCCATTGGATTTAGAAATATACGAATAGCCATAAGCGACAAAGAAAGTATGATCTCTTAAAAAAATTACAAAGCAGTCATGAGGGCTGCCAACAGAAGTGAAAACTCAAAACTATAAACAAACAGTTATTAAAGTTCACCTAAAATGAACCTCTTTGCTCTTTGCAGTTTCCTACTTGTTTTAGTAATTATACCCAGCTTCCCCAGTGTACAATCGTGGACAAAAATAATCTTTTCCTATCATAATTTATTTGATTCATACAAGTCTTTTCCTAATAATAACGAACACATAAAAAAGAATCATCCAATTTGGTGCAGTTGATTGTCAGTTATGCGCGTACATACATTTCGGTGATTCATTTTTATTTATAGATAGGTATGTATATATTTAGAAATATTAAACTGAGTTTATCAGCAGTTTGGATACCATAGAACTGGTTCTACCCAGTTTAGTGTTTATTTGCTCTTTTCATATAATTTTTATAAAATTTTGTTTAAGTTTTATGACTTTTACAATTTTTTAAATTTTAGTTGTACAGAATTTGCTTCCAATATGTACGGCGAAATATTTTCAGGTTTTAAAATAGATAGGCACTGTTACGAGTTGTTTGGATCGTTATTTCAACCTTAGTTATAAATTATGAATAGGTATTCATATATGCCTCCATATAATACGTACTTTAATTATACATTGGATCGATTGAACTACATTCTTACTTTAAAATAACTTTTGTAGACTCAATCAAATGATACATGTATGACGCATGTTTCTGTATAAATATTATAACAATATAAAACCTATTTTATAATTACAATCCAGGAATTACAATCACAGAGCTCCTATTTTTTGTATTGTCAGATATGTTATCATGGATATGCGATACGATTCACCCTTTAAATCTAAAATTCATAATATCAAAATCGTATTTATGTTCCAAATTCAAAATCGTTTATTCAATTTAGACACTAAGTGACATTTATGAACGTTAAATTGAAGCTACAGTTAAAAATCATAGATCGACACAAAGACACGCCACAGCATGTACTGGATTGTCAAGATTAATTCGATGTGTAAATTACGGAACTAAAAATTATCATTCACAAACTGACTTCTCTCTTCTTCTAGGTAAGACGGAGCCCACAACCATTTCAACCATTATTAGCAGAAAACTGTAAACTTTTGATTTGTCCTTGTTATAAAAAATATTTTTAATCTAACACTTACTAATACTGTAAAGTGATAAGTTTTCAATAAATGCTGATATTTTTTATTTAAGTTGTGGCGACTTACACATATAACAGAACAATAACCTACTACAGCGCCATCTGCCAAAGATACACTAAACTACGGAGTAATGCACTATACGGAGTAACTACCAATCCTGAATCGCGCAATTGAAGTTCTCGAGCCGATTATCATATTACAACATCTCAACATCAACTGTTGGGCAGTGGCCCGCCAGGCATGATCACCTCGCCTGGTCGGAGGATCCTCCCTTTGTGTTGGGTGGAACATGATACCCGTTCCCCTACAAAGTAACCTATTTCATTTTGTAACCGACACAATGTCGGTAGAATCGTAAGTAAATTATTTGAATAGAAAAAAGAGCTTTTTTTGCAACTAACCTAATTATTAAACATTTTGCAAATGAATTGCTAAGCGGTTACACAGTTACCCGAACCGTCATAAATAGTTACAGTAAAAAAACAACATTCTTTCATTGAGTCTATTAAATTTCAAGTAAAGCATGGAGACAGTTTAAAATAAGGATTAATACATTCACTAGTAAAATAAAATCAAAGGTTGTCTGGAAGAGATCGCCGTAAGCGATAAGACCGCCTATTGTAATACCTGATATCGATGTCCGCATATGTATCTCTGTACAAATGTTTAATGTAGTGGTGTGCAATAAAGTTTATAAATAAATAAATAAAATCTAATCAATAGATAACATATTAAATACGGTTTATATATGTAACTAGAGTACATTGCACCCATGTTAGGGCTACAACCGCTTACAGAATACTAGCAACCCGCCACAGGTCGCTGGCATTCTATAAAAGCTATTAAAAGAAACAATATATGATAAAAGCCAATTTCTTAAAACTTTACTAAAAATTTTTCTTTGTCATAAATATTCAAAATGTTGTTTTTGAACTGACGCAGCCATTACCGTGCATGTGATGGAACTATTTTAATATACGACTACTGCATTATCAGTATAATTACTAACAACACGTCACATTGTTACATGAAGCTACCCTCACACACTGTCGACATGTCCATTCCTGTATTAGATACACGTTCATACATTAATTTCATTAGCGTGAGGCTCGCCTTTCAGGTGGGGGTGGTTGCGTGGTCATGAATATGTATTTTTATATAAGCCTTCCTATTCTAAGGCACACCTCTTTATTTATGTCGACCGAAAACGTTTGGTCATTCTCTAAGTAATCTGTAGAGGTCATCAGTGATTGTGCTTTTATACGTTACGTAACTGCTAGAAATAGATGTTGCAAAATACAACATTTTGAGAGGAAGACGAGAGTTTTCTACTCAATCGGAGTAGAGTGATAAAAATAACATATAATTGAATAATATTAAAAGGTTAAATACTAGAACTAGTTGAGAGCTAAATTAAGACAATAATCTATTAGGGTCTACCTTGAAAGCGTATAATGTTCAGACGATTAATGATATATTAAAATAGACAAATACAGATACGAGTTTGTGTAATTAAGATCCATCCAATTGAAAGAAATTTCAAAACTAGCAGTAAATAATTAATTTTACTTATGAAAACGTTAACGAATAAACTTAATATAGGTAGGTTACCAATTACGTGTTACAATAATACATATATCATGTTATAGTTTAAGTTTTAATTGTTAATTTTTACATTTAGAAATATATATTGTCTCTGCCGTGGGAGAGCCACGCTTCGGCATGCATGGGCCGTCGCAACCGGAGTGATACCATGGCCTTACAAAAATCCGGCGCTTGCGCTGTGTTTCATCGAGTGAGTGAGAATACCGGAGGCCCACACCCCAACCCTTCCCCCATCCCTCTTCTCTTTCCTCCAAAGGCCGGCAACGCATTTGTGACGCCTCTGGTGTTACGGGTGTCTATGATCTGCTCGTTTGACACCTATTCCATTAAAAAATATAATAAAAGGAAAGTTTTATGAAATTTTCGCAAAGAGCTTGAAAAAATGTCTGCACATCTCCACTATTACCATTTTAACTGAAAACTTTATACCCTTTTCAGAACAAATTTCTTTGTTTGTAGGTTATTTTTATGATATAACTTAGCACATTGGAGCTGATAATAAAGTCAGAGAGTAAACTTTTTGTTAAGTAATAAATTGATGTATTTTTTTCGATTTTAATAGATTCGATTCGACGGTCTTTACCAAACCTGATACTTCGTCACATTCTACTTACATCATCCAAAAAGTGTGTTTTCAATTCGGTTTTACATAATTCACATTTATATTAGTTATGACAAACTTTACTTTTTTAGTTGTATAAAGATCATTCACGCAAGTGTAAACATTCTCACTTAACTAATTGATTTTTTCAAATACCTAAAACAAATATTGCATTTTGTGTGAAAACGAATAGAAATTTAATGTATGTCCTAATTTCAATGACATATTTGTGATTTTACGTTATTAGGGACGGAGCCTTTTGCCATTATAACCGAGCACGTTTTCTAATTCGCTATTGACATTTTCCTATTAAAACAACTCAATAAAGATTTACCGTACTAAAGAAATAACACTTATGTCTTCAGAATTCAAGAACAACAATGAAGCTAAGAGTAAATAAGGCTGTAGGAGGGAATAAGAGTGATGAGGTGACTATGATATTCTTAACATTTTGTGTTTTGGAACCACAGAAATAATTCGTGTTTTATAGTAATACGTTATATATTCAACTAGCTGACCCACGCAACCTCGTTTGCGTCTTCTATTGCCCGTAGCGTAAAATTTTTCCCCCGTTTTTTAAACATTCTTCATTGGTGCTCCGCTCCTATTCCTTCCTCGATTAATGGACTATCCAACACTGAAATATTTTTTAAATCGGAAAAGCGGTTCCTAAGATTGGCGCGTTCAAACAAACAAACTCTTCAGCTTTATTATTAGTATAGATAGTCATCCTTGCAGTTAAGATACGATAAGATTTGTGTGTTTTTAATATTATCAGCAGTGTAATGAAAACAAAATATATTCTAACTAGAGTCTTAACAGCCAGCCAAGTTAAAAGAAATAATACTAACACGTGCCTGTATTTGTAGGAGCTAAAACAAAACTCAAAGAATTCTCATAATGAATATAATCGTGCGAACAATCTGGTTAGTTTTCGGAGTGTTTTGTTGATTGCTATTAAGGTAATCTACATTCAACCAGCTCAACACGCGAACTTGTTGCTTTACTAATTTCGCCTGTCTTTGTTTCCAAACTGTAATAAAATCTGACAACTTTCAAGTTATATTCATATTGCTATTCTTGACTTTCTGGTAAATTTCCGCCATTGAAAATATGTAGAATAGTACTCGTATTTATGTCGTTGTTGTTATGTCCTTCATTTGTTATTGAAATTGCTATATTTATACCTATATTTCTGGAGGATTCAGTGCTTGCATTTTTTCATACTACCGACGGTATATATACATTGGTATTCATCATCAGCAATTAATAGTCCAATTCGCTTGCCGATTCATGTTTAGAACGATTTAAATTTAGGTCCTGTAAGTTGTCATAAAAATAGACCTTACAGGCAAAATCGGGCTATTCAAGCCCTTACAGTATCAATCCCGATCCTCTGGCCTACAGACTTTCTTACATTAGCTGTCTTCCTCCAACTATTGTCTTTTTCGTCTCTTTTTCAAACAAACTTACAAGGTTGTAGAACTTGTTATTTACTAGACACCGAACATCCTCACTAAAATAATTTTTTAAATACCGAAAAGCTAACTTTACATGAAAGGAAAAGCAATAGATAAAAAGTGAGAATTGAATCTTTAAATTTATATCTTCATCCAATATATAAAATTCTCGTGTCTCGGTGTTCATTACCAAACTCTTCCGAAACGGCAGGAAATATTTTTATAAAATTTTGTGTGGATGTCGGATATGGATATAGGTCTGAGAATCGGCCAATATCTATTTTTCATACCACAAAATGATGAGAGTGATCTCTAAATATTAATTTTTATAGCAAAACAATGATTACTGAGTCAGCTAGTTTATCATTTAAAAATTTAAATTTCTCAATATTGAAACAAGGAAAAAGAAACTCGCAAATACTCTTTAATAAGGGAAAATAAGCAGCGGCTAGGGGCTGAAGTACCTTAGTCACTCTATTCTCATCGAAATAATTCCTTAATTCCAGTTTTCTGTAAGGTCACCATGTCACTCCGACACAGCTGGCACAAAGAATGTCAGTCCCACGATTACCTCTCTATCATATGTCCGGTGTATGAATAAATTATATTTGTGTTGTTCCTTTATTGTAAAATATGCATAACCTACTTTTTCATTCATATGATTGGGTCCTATAATTTTAAAAAGTGTGATAATTAAAATAGCTTTCGATTAAAACTATAAAATTAAATTAGTTCTTAGTATAAACAGGCGAAATAAATAGATATTCTTGGAAATATAAGCTATGTCATACATATAATAAACAGCCGCTAACATATTGGTAGCTTTATGTAAATATTGTTGACCACCATCGCACCAACTTCTAGTGTCAAGGACAAACCGTGTATTATTCTGGCTGAAATTCAGACTGATAGCCTTTAATTTTTAATGTCCTAGCCATCGATCGATGACAAACACCTGCCGTCATGCCCTTCGGAATCTATATTCCTTGATGTAGGGCAATCGTGAATATATATACAATGTTCCTTTGTATGAATTTTATGTTTTCTATAACAAGCCTCGTTGGTGACAGCCATCGATTGAATTACCTTGAGCGCAGCTTGTGAATATTTAATTCTTCCACGGTGAACATCGATTCTTTTCAATACCTCATACACATAAGTCAAAGCATTATTTCATTTCATTATGCAAACGTTACTAGTCTTTAATTCTCTATATGCACGATTTTTTTTTTATTAAAAAAGACAACGCCCGCATTAGGAATATACATCCTGTGTCGCGGGGGACTTTACAAACATACATGTAACGGACACAAAGAACACCCAGACTCAGGTCAACATTTTGTGCATCACACAAAGTGATGTCCGACGTGGGATTTGAACCCACGACACTTGGGTTAGTAGCAAACGGCGTAGTGACCGCTTAAACCACTTTTTTTTTTAACGTGTGGAAACCCCCTCGGGCCGTCACCCCACCGGGGTTTGCGGTGGGGTGGTGTGTCGGAATCGAACCGACTAAAACCACACGGTGTGCCAACTCTGCGCCTGAGAAGGGAGGGGTCCGGGAACTGCATATATTAACACGACCGGACCCACCGCTTAAACCACTAGGCCAACCGTGCGCCATATTAATACTTCCAGTTTATTTTGAGTATTTTTTTAGTTAATTAAGAACATGGAACCCCTATTCATTCCATGAGTGTCCAAAAAGGCGACTAAAGGAGCAAGCTACGCAATACAACAGCGCTACAAAGGTGTTTAAAACTTGACACAAACTCAAGGTAAAGACCTCGTTTCTGAAGAGAAACCTATGTCCAGAAGTAAGAATAATGGTGTTACCAATTTGATCTTCGGTAGGTTCTCTTATGGAATAAGATATTATCAAATTATAGCTCAAGGAAAAATGTTAGTGGTCTTAATTTATCTATTTTTATCATTCCTTTACTAGAATGTTCTGCTTTCAATTACCGACTGTCAGTTGAATGTTCGATATAAGTCAATGAGTTGATTGACACGAAAATCATTAGTCGACTGGTTAAACTTTTATTACTTTTCTAAATAGGACGAACTAGATTCATTTGATAAGTATCCAATTACAAAAAGTTCTTTATTATTTTCAATGTATGAAAGCAATTGATAGTTTCTTTGGTTTACACCATTCGCTTTTAACTTTCTTTCTTTATGTGCTTAGTGAGGAAATTGGATTAAACGATGAACGAAGATTGAAGGACGAATTAATGAATACTAAGTATATAATAAATATTAGATCGACCTGCAACAGATTTGCTTATTAACACTTACTGTAGGTACAGTAATATGTAACTGTAAAACCCAAAAAAATACGCAGGATATTTTATAGTGTACAAATGTGCACTCTCTGTTCCTTCACTCTCATAATCCGATGGGACGGTTAACCGACACGGTCGGGGAGAGATCAGACGCAGGACTGACAACTTTACGTGCTCTCCGAGGCACCCTCAGTTCAGACCCCAACTTCCAAATTCCGTGCTGTTATTAAATATTTCTATAATCAGAAAATCTCAATAACACTTTTGGCCCGACCCGGGATTCGAACCCGAGACCGCTTGATCGACAGTCGCGTACGTCAACCGCTACACCAACGAGGCAGTTAATAATGAATACAATGATGAAAAATAGTTACCAAAATTACTTACAAATGAATGTGTCAATTCATCGATAATTTAAAATTTGATAACTAACAGTGCTTTCCTTTCTTTTAAATAACTAACCATGTTTGGTCAGACGTCACTAAATATCTAGTAGTGACGATGGTGCAACATTTTTAAGACAACTCCTGCCTTAGGAATATACAACCTGTGTCGCGAGGGACTTCTCAAACATACATGAAACGGACCCAAAGAACACCCAGACTTGAACAACAATATGTGGATCACACCTAATGTTGTCCCACGTGGGATGGAACCCACAACACTTGGTGAAGTAGAAAGTGGCGTGGTGACCGCTTAAACCACTACGATAACCGTGCAGTCGAAATGACATTTAAAGTATTTTTCAACATTTTGCTGGACTTTTCTCTTACATTCTATGAAACACTGAATATGTTCTATTAAAAAATAGAATTTTCAACATAAGTCTCACTAATGGTGCAAAAAAAAAGGTTACAAGATCATGAGGTAGATTTACAGTTCAATAGCACTTGATGACAATAACAAACGGGCTACAGCAAATCTAAATGTTGAAAAAACGAACCTTCAGTCAGCCACGTTCACAAACTTTTCACGGTTTACAATTTTAATATACGATTGCCTGACTTTGATCTAAATATTCACATAACCATATAAAAATCCATTAAGACGGCGACGTTTCATTGTTTTCGTCGTAAGAAATAAAGTAGAAAATTATTTACACAAACGTAATACGTGTTTTATTAATATCACAAATGTGAAACTCAACTTTAAGCATGGTAGCCATTACCTAACGTGAAAGAAATCCAACGAAACTTTTATAGCACCTAATTAATTCTACTAACACAACATATTATACCTTTTTCCAACATTTTCATTGTGAATAGGGTTTACCTTGAACTTTTTAATCGATTGCAGTTCTTAGTACAAGATGTAGTCTTTTGTTTTCTTTTTTGAATTTAACGTAGTTTATTTTACAATACCTAAGCATTTTGTAGAGTCGAACTTTAAGAACTTAATTACAATTCCCGTAGTCAGTAATGAAGTTGATATCACTTCTTTTAGTGCCTTTTTATCTGTTTAACTGCACGAGTTACGTATTGGTTTGACATAACTTCTCGGTTATCTAACTTGGCAATCTGGACATCAATATATATATACATATCCACACATTCAACGCTGGTACACATAACGTAGTACACATAACATATATAAAATTTGTCGAACTATGTTAGGTGTACTGCCTGCACGCGCACCAGCGCAAATTTAATGAATCTCTAATCAAAAAAGAATCAATAAACAATATATTAGATACAATAGATTCAAATTATTGATTAATTAAATATTTTGAAGAATCAATAAATTTTAATTGCCAAAAATAACAACTGTTTATTTAAAGCTTTAACTTTTGACTTCTGCCAGCAGTCCTCATGTAGTCATATATATATAAATATATATATATATAATTTTTTTTATATTTATATAGGTTGGCGTTTTGTTTGACAGATACAGCTACATGCTGCAAACTATACTAAACACCATAACTCAAGAGAAACAAATACCACCACTAAGAACATCTAAACAGAGTTAGGGACATAGCTGTGACTTAGGTAACTCGCTCATTGAAAATCAACGAGAAAATAACTTAACACTGATTTCTTGTGAGGCCTTTTCGTTACTCCGCCCAGGCGGCAAACATGGGTACTAGCATGCCTCTCCCAAAGACTTGCCCTACCAGATATTTTTCATGGAAGTTTTGGTAGCTACGTAACTGAAGTTTTCGTTCCATATTTACTTAAATTCATTTCTTTAAATCCTCAGGTTTGGTGATCAAGCGTCACAACATTCGAATATGGTGTCACGACTGCGATATGGTGCGACTGCAGCGCGTGGTTTGGGAGGGCCATGGTTCTAGGCTCCTCAGTGAAGTTTCTAACCAGCACGTCGTCAAACGCTTTCTGGAAGCTGTACCCTACATCATGGTAAGCGACAACTTAACAAATGTATGGCAGATATTTAAATACTTAAAAATTAGGTATAAAATATAGGGAAAAAGTAGGTATATCTCTAACATGTGGCCCTTTTAATCTTAGCTACTAACGAGTAGGTACATTTTTAATTTTAGAACTTCAATTAACGAGGTAAACAAATTTACATTAATACAAGGTAACTAGCTGAAGCCGAGGATCGAACTAAGTGACTTGCAATTAGAGACGCCTATGTCCAGCAGTGGACTGCGATAGGCTGATGATGATGAACTAGCTGAACCCCGAGGTGCTACCCGCGGTACGACACTAACCGCGGGCAACTCCGCGAGGCGAAGAATCTTTATAAATTGTAGCCTATGTATATTCTAGTGTATAATTTTTTGTAAAGTTTCATTAAAATCCATTCAGTAGTTTTTACGTGAGAGTAACAAACATCCATCCATCCATCCATTTATACTTACAGACTTGCGTGTTTATAATATTAGTAAGTTTTTTCTTGTGTATAAATCAGAACAGTACTTGCAATAGGAATACTATATATATATATGTTTACCCTATGGAAATATGTAGAAACATGTCGAAATTTTACATTAAAACTGTCCATATTTTACTAATTACCCGAAGCTATTTAGTTTAAATTTGATAGTTCTATGTAAACTTGCTTTAGACGTTATAATCTTTGCTTCAGAAGTTATGTTAAGTACAGATATTATTATTATTATTTTTACAGAACACCATCCGCGATATCCATAATGACGTAATACAGAACGACCTCGAAAGTTTAATGAAGCATGCTGGGGATCCTGTACCGCCTCAAGCTTTGTCTAGCAGAGATCCCCACTTCATGACTGTTTTACACAAGGTATTTAAATTCTTACGTACATAGACATAAAATTAAGTTACAATAACTGTAGCAATATATACTATGTGTATATTCTTAAAATGGGATTATTTAGACACTGTGCATCTTCTACCGCATTAACTATGAGGAGTGCTCCGATGAAATCCCCGCCGCCTCTTTCCGCCATCGTCCTACGCGACAGCAGTTTCATCCCCATCATTTAGATGGTTGGCAGTCCATAATTGAGTAGAGTCTAGGAACTTTCTGCCTCGCACAACAAAGCTGTGGAATGAACTGTCACCAGCGATATTTCTGGACCAATACGACCTTCAAACCTTCAAGCAAAAAGCTTACTTTTTCTTAAAAGGCCGGCAATGCTCTTGTGACGCCTCTGGTGTTGCGGGTGTCCATGGGCGATGGTAATCGCTAACCATCAGGCGATACGCACGCTCTAGATACACCTTATACTATAGTAAACTGATTACTAATGCACGTACTGTTAAGTTATAACAAATGATCATGTAAATCCTATTATTATTTGCTTTGGATGAAAACTGAACCCACTGAATGGCACGAATCAGAATTACCTACTAACAATAAGAACAAAACAATTTTGAACTAAATCTAGTGTCCTAACTAGACATGGTAAAAAAAAAATGTGTGATGATGGTAAGATTAAAAATAAATAGAAAAAAAATAATAATAACTTGGCAAGTGATAGTTTTAGCAATTCATAAATTCATTTATTTCAACAGGCTGCAGGCCTCGGACATGGTGGTATTCTCAAGTACATCGTCGATAGATATCCCCAGGGTATAAATGATGTAGACAATGATGGGCGTACACCTCTTCACTATGCGGCATCAGTAAGAGATGAACAACATACATACAACACATTAGTCAGTATGGGGGCTGATGAAAGTATTGTTGATAACGTAAGTCTTACTCTAATACATGAAACTACTTTTAATTCAGTTCCACACTGCATGGACTATTTAATATTTATTGATATCACCATAAAACTGTGTTTCCATAATATGAAATGTTAAAGATGCATACTTACAGTTTTTTGATATTTAAATAAATAAATAAAATTATTTAACATGATAGTGTCCCTTAAACAAATATTTTTTTATTATAGAAAAATAGAACACCAGGTTATTACATAAATAGACCACAAGACGTAGACAAGAGTAATTTTAAAACATTACCTGATGCACCTAGAACTCCATCAAGTGCATACCCAAGTTCTTGGGATTGGAAGCTATTGGACACTGAAGTCATAGCTGAATTGAATAAAAAGTCTAGGAGGAGGCACCTAAAAGCATCTAATGAAAATATATCTTCAAAAGATACAAATACAAATACTGTCTCCGATACCACTGACTTCCATACTGGTGGAATGAAAGGCAGCAGCACGCATGAACTTATTAATAATTTGCCTGAATTAGATGATGCAAAACAAACAAAAGATGATATTCAAAGTCACATTGTAAAAGTAGAAAGTAATAAGGTGAGCATTGCATGTCATCTTGTCACGGAATGTTTTTACCGTTGAGTTGCGTTGCTTTTCTATAAACATTTGCATGAACATTTATTTTGTGCATTTTAGGAATCAGAAGACAACGAAATTAATGAAGATGAAAACGATTCACATTTATTACAAAATAATAAGGATGAACAAGAGGCAGAATCGAGCAATCAGAAGGTAGAAGAGTCCAGCAACGATGTCGAAGAAGTTACTGCTGACACAGAAAATAATACTGAAATAAAAGAAGAAAACGATGAAACTCATGAAGGAGACAAAGAAAAGGATGACGAAAAAGAAGAAGAAAACGAAAAAGAAGGAGAACCCAAAAAAGAAGAAGACAATAAATCAGAAGAAGCCAACGAAACAGAAGAAGGTAACGAAGCGGAAGAAGCCAATAAAACAGTAGAAGCCGATGAAACAGAAGAAGCCAACAAAAAGGAAGATGTTAACGAAAAAAACGAAGAAAATTCCGATGACAAAGGAGAACCTAATAACATGAACGAAGAGGATAACAAAGAAGAAGAAGACAACAATAGTGAAGTAGATGATAGTAAGGAAGAAAAGGACGACCAAAAGGATGAAGAAGTTGTTGGTGAGTTGCTTACACATCACGAACATACTGACATAAACACTAACGAAATTGTAGATAGATTACAACAGGAACTGGAACAAGAGGAAGTTAAATTAGAAGAATATAAACATGAAAATGACAATGAGCAAGTGTCAAAAATGGGTAATACTCACGATGCCACAGAAGAACATACTTCTGGAAATAGAAATATGAATAGTGCTAAAGATAATGTTGAGATTAATAAAGACACTGCTAACGCTAGTAATGAATCTGATGAGGAAAATTTGTCAGAGCAAAATGAAGAAAAGAGGCATATTAAAGCTAATTCAAATCATGATAATGAGGGCATAATAGAACACAAAAGAATCAGTGAGGATCACCTTAACCATGAAGAACATGATTTAAGTGATACTGAGACTAAAGATAACAAATCTCTTGCTAGTATAGAAAAAAGTCACGAAGTTGCCGAGGATGATGCTACTACAAACGAAGGTAATACTAATGGTGAGCATAATGAAGATGATGACGATGTTCAAGTACAAGGAGAAACAAATTCTGAATATAGTGATTCAAACTTTAAAAGTACATCGGAACTGTCTGACTTGGAAAGTGCCAATAGAGATAAAGCCGAAATCTCTTCTGGCGCTATACACAAAACAATCCGAATAAAATCCTCTTAATTATAATTGAGTTATAGAGGGTCCCTAACAAGTACAATATTTATGATTATTTTGCTAATTAAGGAAACGTGTCCAACGGCCGAAGTACGCAAGAAAGTCTTATAGAAGGTCTCGTAAGTGCCGATGCCGAGCAGGATTCACAGGATGCAAGTATCACGCAAAGAGAGGAATCAGTGCATGGAGAAGTTCTTGTTGTTGTGAGTATATCCTTAACTTGTAGCATCAAGTAAGACAGATCAACTAAAGAAGGTAATAAGTAAATTAATTAGTTGATTGTGGTGTTCTTAGAATAGAAGCATCATAGTAGCACTGTGTACTCCTCACAGACACCTCGTAACACCACTGTCATGAATTGATTTGCCAGCTTCTTAGTTCTTTGTACTTCCTATCAAGTAATTTTGTTTAGGCTGCCTTCGTAGATTACACACTTACAGCAAAAAAAAATATGATGACATTCGTTTCATAATTTAAATTTTGTAGGACAATGAGATAGATCCAGAAGTAACAGATTTAATTAATAACGCAAACATGGAAATGCTTGCTACCTTAGTTTTAAATGGGGAAGGCTCAAGACTAATAGGTAGACATTCAAGAAATTCTGAATTGCAAGCATTCCTAGATAATGTTCCAACATATATGGTAATATTTGTTCACTTTACTCTTTGAGATTCTGTACTTTTAATTGAAAATAGACTTAGCTCATTAACTGTTTCAGCAAAAAATAAACAAAGTTCACATAGCTGCAAGAGAAGGAAATATAAGAGATCTTCAGGCTGCTCTGGATAGAAGAAAATTTGCTATAGCTCGCGATCCAATATCACCAAACGGAGCTACACCTCTGCACGTGGCAACAATATTTGGAAAAACTAATATAATGAAATATTTAGGTGGTAGGTTAGTAATTATTTTGCATTTCAAATAAGAATCACAACATATAAAAAAATACATTTATAATACAATAAACAATTTTGTATAAAAGAAATAGCAGTAGTTTGAAACGCACGACAAAACAAATTTTATTTCTAGGTTTCCTGAAACTCTCTCAGCGGTTGATTTCGAAGGTAGATCTGCATTACACTATGCAGCAGTCTTGCCAGATAACGGGCATTATTACAATTTACTTCAACAACTAGGTGCCAATTCAAAAGATTTAGATGACGTAAGTTTCTTTAATGAATAATATTTCATCTTATCTTGATTCAATGTTATATAAACTAAACATTTTATACAGAATGGTCGGTCGGCTGAGGACTATCAAAAAAATCCGGCTGCATTACCATTCGATCAACTTCTATCGGATTATGGTATAAGTGCAAATGATGTGCAAAATATGTTTTCCGACAAAGGTACGTTCTGACCTATAAAGTAACTTGGTTATGAAGTAACCATCACAGTATTCTTAAAAATATTGCACATAGTACATGTCATAAATTTCTGCTTTAATTTATTTAAAATAAAAAAATATGTACTCTAATCTAAGTGTGTCTAGTGCCCGAGGATCATGTCTCGTCTCGACGCATTCTGGAAGCCCCTGAGGCTCTGGATACATTGGACCGATGCTACCGTCTCCTCGCTTCAGCTAAACCAGCCCGTACGCCTTTATCGGCTTCGTCTAATAGAGCAACACCTCCGCTGGTTCTTGGAAGATTCCTTAAGAAACATGTTTTTGACATTATCAAATATAGAGTGACAAAAGTTGATCATGACCTTTTTGATGTAATTTGGCCAGCTGTTAAGAAACTGCCTGATAATAGAAATATAGTGCAAACAGTTGAAGAAGATTTCCCAGGAGGCATAACAGCCCCGGATTATTATGTATATCAAGTGTTTAATGAGTTCTTAATGCCCTTAATAAAGGATCTTCACAATATAAATATAAATTCAGACTTACCAATGCATCCTAAATCGGACTTTTTACAATCATCGTCTACAAAGTTATCGGAAGAACCTCTTGTTGAATTGAATATTGATCCAAATGACGAATTTATACTTTCTGGCACAATAGAATGTGCTCGAAACTTAGAAGGTTTTGAACTACCTTTAAATTTAAAAGTGGGTAAGTTGGAAACAATAGAAAGAATTGTAACTACGATATTGATGCAAGAAGAGTTTTCAAAGTTTTGTGAACAGACTAATCCCGAATCAGATCAGAAAGGAGGGACATACTACACAATGAATGAGGTTTTAGAAAAACCTTCTGAAATATGCGCCACACTTGCATCAAGTGGTTTATTGATAGCTCTGTGCGATAGAGAAGATATTGATGATAGCATGAGGTTACATGGCAGGCATTGGCCTTATGGACGAGGTGTATTTGTAAGTGATGATAAAAGTGTTGCTGTATGGATTAACATACATGACCATATCAGAATACTTGTCTCTACCCCACAAGAATCACCGGGAGAAATAGGTATACCGTTCAGTAAACTATCTTACATCATGACTTATCTTCACGAAAAACTCGACTTCGTGTTTGATGTTAAACTGGGACATTTATCCGCTAGACCCACTTATTTGGGTGCTGCTATTCGCTTTAGTTTAATAGTTAATTTTCCTGGACTGTCAAAGGATCCAGATAATATGAAACATTTATGTGCTATGAGAGGTCTGCAGTACCGTGAAACTTTGAGTACTGGCATCGCTAGGATTAGCAACTACCAATGCTTAAGCATAACTGAGAGGACCTGTTTTCACGATTTTGCCACAGCGGCTTCTAATCTTCTTCATCTTGAAAAGGATTTATCGATGCAAAATTCAGCCCATATAGCAACAATGTTATCAAACATATTTAGAAGAAAGAGAAGTAGTCTAACTGGTCAAGAGAGTCCAGAAAAAAGGGAGAAGTTATAAATACTCTAAAAACATTAAAATTCTAAACTTACATACACTTTCACACAAGTATTCACACTTCACTGTTTAATTTTATCGAATGTTGGAAAGATTGTAGGTATTGAAATTGTATCTGCTCCGTATGGTTGTAGCTGAGTGACATATAAATATCTCTATCCAACTGTAAACTTTTTAGGTCAGTACTATTTTTTACATTTTTCTATGGGTGGCGTGTTCGTGTGAGTCATTAGAATAATTTCATTAAAAACGTTCACGCTTACTCACTCAACTGCCAAAACAATGCTTTCAATTGTACTGCACGCTCATCACCAGCCATTCGTGTCTTTCCAACATTAGATACCTTCTATATGTTTGTATTGTAAACTTGTAGTTCTGTCCATTGTGTTTACTGTTTATTTAGGAGCATGTTTAAGGTGATTACAGCAAACGTATAAGTGTATAATATAATATTGATACAATATCCAAACATTCGACTACAAAAGCGGTAGTCAACTTTATACCGATCGATATCATAAGCTGTATCAATTATGACTGCCGAGTGCTAATAGAGCCTTTCTTTATGTCCAGTTTATAGCAGGGAGTTTAATAGTCCACCCACTGCCCCCACCAGGTGTTCACGTTCGCGTAAAATCTCACATTTTGATGTATTCTCACACCCCTTCCCCACCCACACGTTGAAGTGAAGGCCGTCACAATGAATAATTGATCGGTTTCAGGCACAAACCTCGTCGACAATGGCCAAATGGACATTCCCATCTTTCGAACCGAAGAGGGCAGATATCTTGCTAAGTGTAAGCTGATAGTTTTCAATTGTAATATAAATAGTATAATGGCTGTAGTGAACAACAGTAAAGACGTTCATTTGAACGATATTTTCACAGCTCTCGGTGATCCTTTGATCAAAGGTCTAACCGAAGTGGCGAACATTAAGCCGAAAGATCCTGTGGCCTTCCTTGCATCTTTTCTTCATAACTTTCCTGAACGCGAAAAGCCAATGTTGGGAGTACAGGTCAGTAAACCACTAAGAAGTTAAAAAATAACTGTTCACCCGGAATTTTTAAGGTTTATATGAAATGAAAGGATGATTTATTCTTCTTTTATCTATTACTGATTTCCTTATTTATAAATACTCGATTTTCTGTACAGAGCAAGTGACCTATATAACATTTAACATTTACTTGTAAACATTGCTTGGTATGCAATGCGATGCTAAAATTTCAGAATCGTCATCATCATCAACATTTACAACTGATATTATCTACAGAATCCAAAATTCTTTGTAAACGTTATAACCTACTTATTAATAAATATATAATCAAATAATACTCTGTGACACAGGAACCTAACATGATGGTGACACAGGGAGCAGCTGAAGTTGAGAATGAGCAAGTTCCACCTGCAGCTACACCGAAACCCTCCAAAGAGATCAGAAATCGTACTGCCACACGGCCTAACAGGCCCATTGATGTCGTCGCGTTAGAGCCACAGACTGTTACCAGCCCTGACGCTCCGGAAACTGCCTTCAGTAGCGCGACTAGGGTAAAGTTATAAACATATTATTTACATACATAACATATATACACTGACTACTGTAATCTCGAAGGGATCACAAATGTACTACGTCTCATTTTGGGATTTTGGAAACAAAAATCGAAAATTTACAGTAAATATTAAAAAAAGATAATGACGAGACCCATGTGCAGCAGTGGATTGCGATAGCCTGGTGATAATTAAAAAGAAAGACAGATAAAAGGGCAGACAATGAAATGAATGATAAATTACCTATTCGGGTGGATCTCTAAACTCTGATTAACTGACCGAAAGCCTGATGATGCAGAAGCATAGGATATTTAATAATTTAAAGTTTTTAGTAATATTACATACTTTTATTTTATAGGACGAACACGGACAATCAATGCTCCATTTCGCAGCTGCACGTACCCACACACGAAACGCGCTGTTCCAACTACTTCAGGAGTCAGATATTAGTCTGGGATACAGAGATGAATTATACAGAACTGCTCGAGACGTTTCTATTCAAGCTAACTTTCCGGAGAACACAAGTGAAATAGATAAATGGGTGTTACATTTAGCCGCAAGAGGTAACAATTTCATTTTTTTTGTGTCACACTGAGTCATACTATTGAAATCTCATAACATTACTTGTACAATAAGTTTATTTTACGTCATACCTAATAAACTATCAAATAAGAATAAAGCACAACTTTTAATTTTGATGTAACTGTTATTAAATGATCAATAGTAATTTAAGCAACACTAAAATAACTACAAAAATCCATTCTAGAATGTCACAAACAATTATATAAAATTTGATGAGAAGAAATGTATATCCTACTTAGGTGTTTTTACCTCTATAACCTGTTACCACCCAGACCACGGTCTATAACCTGTTTATTTTTAGGAAATACAGAGAAAATAATGGAATTACTGCTAGAAGGATACGATCACATACTTGATATAGCAGATGAAGATGGAGTTCCAATAACAGAAGTAATTGCTCTCCGCCAAAACACTGATATGAGCAACTTGCTTGCTTCTATACCCGCGTTTGAGGTCAGTTAGAGATTCCTATGTATTTCTCAATTATTCAAAAATCAGCTCAATTATTTCAAATAAACGTCTTTATCTTTAAAGCACTAATTTAAATATCAAACATATTAACCAGAGAACGTCAGTCTATTTTATTTGACAAAAGTATCTCATATACAATTACAAAAACTTTTAGACCGGGAAGTACCAGGGGACCGAGGAGGGATATATATGTGTTTATTTGTGGAAGATGGCGGTGTTTCCCGCCCGTGCTTCGGAGGGCACGTTAAGCCGTCGGTCCCGGTTGTCATGAACATCTATGGCAATCGTTATTGGGAAGTCAGTGCCTTCAAATATACTGACAACTAGTTCAACCTTCGAATTCAGTTCACCCTCAGGGTTGCGGAGGTCAGATGCAAGTCGCTCTGTGTAAAAACTTATATTCAGGTAAAATCGGTTGAACTGGTAGCCGACCCCAAATAATATTGGGAATAATAAAGGCTAGGAAGATGATGATATTTGTTTAAGCACGAGTAATTGAGCGCCTAGTAGAGTAACTGACTATATAAGTTCTAACATTGATGCCTTTGCTTTGGTAATGGAGTATTTAAATATAGGACAAGCGAAAATAAAACACAAATTTATATACTTATGGAACATGTATGCCATAGGCAAGACAAAGCAATTACTTTATGATGAAGAAATTATATTTAGATATAAACTTTTTGGTTACAGGAATCTCGTGAGAATTTACACAACGCTGTCAGGAAAGGTGAATTAGAAACCATGCAAAATATTCTGTCTGGAGAGGGTGCACGAACTTTGGCTTCCAGTCGTAATTCCTTCGGCAGAACAGCCTTACATGTCGCTGTCCTAGCACAACACGAAGACATTGTTGCGTACTTGGCACACACATATCCTGAGCTTCTCCGCGTTGGTGATAATGTGAGATCAAGTGTTAATTCACTCAAATAATTATTATCCCCTAAATGTACCTTGCCCTTAATAAAGTAGGAGAGCCACGCTTCGACACGAATGGGCCAGCTCGACCGGAGAGATACCACGGCCTCGCAGAAAACCGGTGTGAAATAGCGCTTGCGCTGTATTTTACCAATGCCGGAGGCCCATCCCCCCAAACGCCGGCAACGCACTTGTGACGCCTCTGGTGTTGCAGGTGTCCATGGGCGGCGGTAATCACTTACCATCAGGTGATACGTCTGCTCGTTTGCCACCTAATCCATACAAAAAAAAAAGTGTAATCATCATTTCTAAGGATATTAGGATCTCCTTAGAAAGTAGGTTTTGGCCTACTCTTGCACACTGGCCAGACGGGTTGTTGTGGGGCTGGTCTGAAGTTTTGCTTCTCTTTGCACGACAGTCGTGCCTACTTTGCCTCTCCTAAGTTGGTTCTTACGAAACCTGACAAATGTGTAATCATTTTGTGTTTAAAAAAATTAAAGATATTTATTTATTGGCAGCTGGAACGTACGCCACTTCATTACGCAATGGGAGTGGAAAAGATAGAATCTCTAAGCAGAGTCCTGATCAGAGCTGGGGCCAAACGTGTTCTCAAGGATCTGAAAGGTCGTCAACCTACTTACTACTTTATGAACAAATCCGAAATTCTTCGACTTAAGGAGGAGGAAGAGGTTTACTGATAGACCAAACATTGGATGTTTCAAGGCAAGATAAATTAGTTGAAATTGGCATTAAAAGTGGTTTGTTTGAAAATGCAAGGGAGCTAAGTGTATAAATAGGAGGTTGCTTTTTATGATGCACGTATTGCAATTGCATTTTTTTCATTTATATGTGTTAGTTAGGTAACTTAGATAAAATTCGCGTGCCGAAAAGTAGATATTTTCTATGGGTATGTATTTTCGTAAAATATACTTGAAGGGACCCTAATATATACCTTACTTATTAGTAACTTAAATAAAAGATACTTGTCAAAAACCTTGTTTTATTATACGAGCTTCGTACTTGACTTATTTTTTTATTACAATAATAATCAAATTACATATAACAAATTGGAACAAAAGTACTAAAAAATATGGAATATTATTCTAAAATGGAGTACATGGATAACTAAAGAAAAAGCATAATTACGTACACAAATCATGATTTTGGTGCGCGCATTGTGAATGATCAAATTTTATAAAATTTGTAAAGTACCTATAAATTAGCTTTACTCGTATATGTAAGCTTAGTTAAACATTGAAGTCTACTAAGCTTGATCAGTTTGCCAATCGAAATACTAATTTTGAATTTCCTATTTCATAATGATTCATAACACTATTCTTAGTCTGATGAATCAGCAGTGTCGCTTTGTGTACAAAGTAAGGATCCAAATAACATTACAGGTGATTTTAGTCAATTCAAATGCGTTTTAACCAACTAAAATACTCATCAAAGAATTCGCAGTTCTTGTATTTTCTTTTCGACTAGTAAACCAAGCGTACCGTAACAGTTAGGCAAACAAATTGCTTCTGAAACCGAGTACCAGATACACAATAAATATATTAAAAATAAACTAGCTAATATTCTTCACTTGTGGGATACTGCCAAGGCACGGGGTTTATATACATTTGTGACACGGATCCACGCATACCTATAACAAAAAGGTAAATGTATTATGCGTTATTAAAGTATGACGAAGTATCATAACAAAGACAAACTTGAATCATAATATGTTTTTCAATGTGAAAGGAATTGTGACCCAGAAGAGCAAATTAACAATATAGCTGCCAAAATAATTGTGTGATCGTCGAGTGGACTATTCCACTAAGGCTATCCTTAAGCCTTAGAAAGAGAAAACAATGAGTTTTTAAGCAAATTGCGGGAACATACTTAGTGTCTGTTCAATATATAATCTCTAGTTAAAACTTGAAATAGTCTTGATGTATTTTTTCATTAAAACTGATTCTATATCTTTTAACTTTAACTTTCTTTAAACATTTTCTTGAAAAGTTTAATTTGTCAAAAAAATTTAACTTTTTAAGGTAAATTCAAACCGCTTTCAACAACTTATCTCTAGTTAAAACTAAGGCTAGGTAATTGATAACGGCCGCAGTATGTTACTATAAAGAAGCTAAAAGTTGGATAACAGATTATGACCTCCTAGGGGAATTAATGCAACTGTGGCGACCTCCACATACAGCGCCATCTACCGAAGATACACTGAACTAGGAAGTAACGCACTGTACCTATAAACTACACTACACGGAGTAACTACCAATCCTGAATCGCGCAAATAAAGTTCCCGCGCCGATTATCATATATACAACATCCCAACATCAACTGTTGGGCAGTAGCCCGCCAGGCATGATCACCTCGCCTGGTCGGAGGATCCTCCCTTTGTGTTGGGTGGAACATTACACCCGTTCCCCCACAGTGGTGACCCCGACGTGATTGGAAGCAGCCTTCAAGCCGCGCCACCGTCATGTTCACTCCCACAGCAAGTCTCAAGCCAGCCAGCAACTTCGGCCTCAACTGGGATATACCACACGCAGGACGCGACCGCTCCAGCCTGGTAACCCCTACGGCCTCTACAGCGTCTAGGCACAGCACTGCACCTACGGTCCATGTAAGCAGAGCATCTCTCTCCCGTCTACGCAGCAGCCAGCCACTACGCAGCAACCGCCCCGACTCACTGGGGACCTCTCCGCAGCACCGCGCACCGCATGCGATCCCGACTCACTGGGATCAGCGGACTTCAGCCCCGACTCACTGGGACTAGCGGCATTCAGTTCCGACTCACTGGAACTTGCGGCATTCAGTTCCGACTCACTGGAACTACTCACTCCTGGCACTGGCAAGCTCCGCATCAGAGCACAGACAGCTGACTCAACATATATCGACCTCCAGTCTTGGAGGGGAGTGATGTGGCGACCTCCACATACAGCGCCATCTACCGAAGATACACTGAACTAGGAAGTAACGCACTGTACCTATAAACTACACTACACGGAGTAACTACCAATCCTGAATCGCGCAAATAAAGTTCCCGCGCCGATTATCATATACAGGGTCTGTCGTAAATAATGGATAAGTCGTAAACTGGAGTTGGTCCGGCTATGAGACTATTAGAAAATCGTATCTTTTTGCCAGGGTTTCTAACCGTATGGAAATGGCGTAGACTTTTATGTTTTTTTATAAATTTCGCTACTCTTTGCATTCATTCCGTTGCCATTTCGTTAAATTTAGGTATTTCTGTGTCATTTTTTTTGTATTATAGTCTTGAAGATGTGTATTATTTAGTTTTAGTACTGTTTTAGGCGTTTTTAACGTTGGTCATTTTCAAAATTGTCATTTTAAGATTTTTTATGTTTTTGTTTTACTTAGGGTCAACTTTTGATCATTTACTGTGTAAAAAAAAAGTACGGCGCTATAGCTGCCCATGATCTTAATAAATTATCTAGTATGTGTAGATTCTAAAAAGGTATAACAATGCATACTTCACAAGTAATATTAAGCTACATGAGCGAGATCAATATCAAGGTGAGAAAATATTTTTTTCATGTAATGTTGTAAATGGTTATAAAACTTCGTCATAATGATTTATTTCTGCCAAGATTCTTTACACAAACACTATGGGGTCACTATTAAGGATATTCAAAAGAAAACTAGGTTGTTTTAGTACGTAAAAATATTTATTCAACAACTTAAACTAAATGTTCGAAGTGTCCTCCGCCGGCAGCTATGCACGCTCTACATCGCCTAATAAACGATCGCTTAATCCGGCGCACATAACCGGCTTCTTCAATTTTTCTCGCTGCTACTTGAATGCGCGCACGCAACTCTTCTACAGAACTTATTGTTTCACTGTATACTTTTTCTTTTATACAGCCCCAGTAAAAGAAGTCCAAGGGGTTCAGGTCTGGCGAACGTGGAGGCCATAAAATTGGCCCCAATCGCCCTATCCATCTATCTGGATAAGTATTATTTAAATGTTCCCTGACACGAACAGCGTAATGTGCTGGACACCCATCATTTTGTAGCCACATCTCATTTCTTATCTCTTGTGGGACGTCTTGCAGTAAACTAGGTAAAGTATTTGCTAAAAAATTCAAATACATATCCGCATTTAATATTGCCGGCAATTCGAATGGACCAATGATTTTGCCATTAATAATGCCAGTCCATAAATTAATTTTAAATTGATATTGCGATCGGTCTTCTCGGATAAGTCTTGGGTTTTCGAGTTGCCAGCTGTGTATGTTGTGAAGATTCAAAAAACCATCTTTTCGACACGTTGACTCGTCACTCCATAAAATTTGTTCATTTTTTTACCTGATGATCCTTTTTACGAATAAACTTGTAACATGTTTGTCGCATGTAACTATTAGAGCACATCAATTTTAAAATTAAACACCTTTATGAAATGAGGAGGCATGAAATTTTTTTGACAAAAAACTACCTAGTTTTCTTTGAATATCCTTAATAGTGGCCCCATAGTGTTTGTGTAAAGAATCTTGGCAGAAATAAATCATTCTGACGAAGTTTTATAACCATTTACAACATTACATGAAAAAAATATTTTCTCACCTTGATATTGATCTCGCTCATGTAGCTTAATATTACTTGTGAAGTATGCATTGTTATACCTTTTTAGAATCTACACATACTAGATAATTTATTAAGATCATGGGCAGCTATAGCGCCGTACTTTTTTTTTTACACAGTAAATGATCAAAAGTTGACCCTAAGTAAAACAAAAACATAAAAAATCTTAAAATGACAATTTTGAAAATGACCAACGTTAAAAACGCCTAAAACAGTACTAAAACTAAATAATACACATCTTCAAGACTATAATACAAAAAAAATGACACAGAAATACCTAAATTTAACGAAATGGCAACGGAATGAATGCAAAGAGTAGCGAAATTTATAAAAAAACATAAAAGTCTACGCCATTTCCATACGGTTAGAAACCCTGGCAAAAAGATACGATTTTCTAATAGTCTCATAGCCGGACCAACTCCAGTTTACGACTTATCCATTATTTACGACAGACCCTGTATACAACATCCCAACATCAACTGTTGGGCAGTAGCCCGCCAGGCATGATCACCTCGCCTGGTCGGAGGATCCTCCCTTTGTGTTGGGTGGAACATGATACCCGTTCCCCCACACAACTATAGTCGTTCCAATCGTTTATTTAACTTTTGACAGATCACGCACATAAAGTTTTGTAATAATTTTTGATCCAATGTACTACAGGGAATACTGTACTTCATGGACGGGCTCCGCCCACTTAGAGCTGTGTCATTCGTAATTAATGACCACAGACTATAAAAACGGTTTTGAAATAAATCGATTATCGATTATCGTATTTACGAATCCGCAAGACAAACTCTCTTGTTTGTCCTTTGAGTACTTTATTTTACGGCATTTTGACAGTAACGAAGGGAGGAACGATACGCTCAACTCAACCTAACGTGAGAATTCACAAATAAATCAATACGGAGAAATTTAAATACTCAACTCAACGTATGAAAATGTGGATTAACACTGACAACAAAATGGCGTCGCGCGTCGGCTCCCCGTCAGGAGTTGCCGTTAAATAATCGATAAAAGAAATCGAATCGGTAACGGGTCAGGGTATCACTATTTGATTAAGTATTAGAGCTGTCAAAAGTTAAATAAACGATTGGAAAGATTATAATCGTTTATACTATGATGACATCTCACCAAATACAACCAAAATTCACCAAAGTTAATTCCAAATTAAACCCAAACGTTTATTCTGAATAATACCTGAAATAGGCAATTTTTTTTTTCGTTCCCCTGATTCTCATTGCGATTCAAACGAAACAATGCTTGACTATAAAAGCTAGATTCACTGAGAGAATACTTGTGTACCTTTTTGTAAATAGGGTTTATTTACAGAAGTTCTATTGGCTGGATCCATCATGGCTCTGGCCAGTGCCGTAACACAGAAATACTGTACATATTTAACAGAAACTCGGAAAAAAATATTTACAAATCATACAAATATTTGGCCTGACCTGGCTATGACTAGAGACCTTGCCATAAGTCACGCTACCGAGGCAGTCAGATTCACCTCTTTATAGAATTTTCCTGTTTCAGATTAAACCATGATGGTTTTATATTTATATCATTTGCAACTTACTAAGTTCTCCTTGATTGAGCGGCACAGGCAGAGGTTTATTTTTACTAGTTCGCAGCCAATCCCGGTATGCTTGTTCGCCCATAGATCGCCGCCGTTCAGCTTCGATCGCCGATCTTGCTGCCTTACGCTCCTCTTTAGTTTTCATTGCTGTATAGAAATGGTTATATAATAATAATACCATCACATCTCAAATACAGCCGTATGATCCCAAACTATACAAAGTCGGCACGATGGTAACCAATCCGCTAACGCGCATATATATTTCTAAATACCTAAAACGAATGATCGTATTCATAACGCAAAGTTTTATCTTAGATGGAAATCGAATGCGTGACCTCGGGCTTATCAATTTGTATCACCAACCACTAGACCGACAGCCGCCAACAAGTCATCAAATATATATATCCACGGGCTTTCTGCATACGGTGACACAGACAAGTAAACACACACACAGAGACAATCTAGTACTCACAGTGTACGATTGTAAAGTTTATTTATTGGTGTGCATGTATAAAAATATTTATTTATATATATGTATGCACCTATAGTTAAATATGCAAGTTTATGTTATGTCAGTTCTTCAAATTTACTGATGAAAATTATAATAAGCTTTGACTTCCACCACGGTACATTTACATTCCTACATCGCTCAAAGGGTAGTAAAGAATGCCTTGAGCATTAAGTCCGCCGATGTACATGACGTGTGGATGAAGATATAAAATAAAATAAATATAACCAGAAATAATAAATTCTTCTAAACACACTTACAAAAATCGGTTTTAAACAAACCCACTAACAAGTGTAATCAATCAATTAAATAAGTAAAGCTCAGTCGAAGTTAGTGTTCTTGATAACTATGTTTGTTTGTTTTAAACAAACCCACTAACAAGTGTAATCAATCAATTAAATAAGTAAAGCTCAGTCGAAGTTAGTGTTCTTGATAACTAAGGCTTATCTACTAAACCTTTCATGTCCTCTTCCTTCTTCCGTATCCATAATCCAAGTTTGTCTTCCTTTGCCCTCTCCCGTTTGTTCCTCTCTTCCTCGAGTAGCTCGTTGGCTCGATATTTACGCATGATGTCTTCGGCACGTTGCCTCTCCTTTTGGAGTCTTTTTCTCTCAAGCCATCGTCGGTATGATTCTTCCCGCTGTTCCTTTGAGGTGGTTGGCATTACCAGCTGCTTAGCTTTTTCAAGGCGGGCCTTTTCACGTCTCTAAAAGGCAAAACGTTCAAGTAAAGTCTACAGGTAAGATCCTACGGTATGAACTCTGATCCTACATTACACAGAAAGATTTTATGTTACTGTGTCAGATTGTCAAAACCGTTAGGTATATTGTAACCTATGTCGCGATATTGTAAACTGACGAAAGATGGTGAACTGTAACATACTGCTTACAATTTAATGTATAATTTTTTGTTAGATTATAATATATCGAAGTGAAACCGTCAAATTGTGATATGGTATGTGACGGATGGCATCTCGCGCGCTGACTGATTGACTAGCATATGTCCCTTGTCGCCATATTGTTTGTTATTTCATTGGTTGATTGTAAATTGATTTGATTTTGAAAATACCTCACAGCTTTATAACTAGTTACATAAAATTGTTGTGGCAGTAAAATGAATTTGTGATTAATCAATGAAGTTCTAACCTAACTATGGTCATAGAATAGCCAACTATAAAACCGACCAATTAGGGACAGTTGACAATTTGACGCGTAACAGATTGTGATTTAACGGTTTTACGTACGTACGTTTAATTGTAAGCAGTATGTCATAGTTTGGTAACTGTTTCGCCAGTTTACAATCTCAAAAGGTAGGTAGATTATAATTTAATGGTATTTACAATCTTACGGTGACATATATAAATCGAATGTATCACGCCTTCTGAACTAAGAACAAATGAACGACGAATAAAACTTACCTCTTGATCTTTTCGCGCTACCCATTGTTTATAAGCCTCATGTTTCTTCTGCTCATTACGTTCCCTTTCTAATTTAGCTGTAGTGGTAGTAGACGCAGACACTACTGATAATCTAAACGTATCAGGCCCATCTTCACGATATGTGCGGTCAAACCGTGGTGTTTCTTCATCCCTGGTTATGTCTTCTAAATTGCCTGGGTCCGTCAATCTACAAGACTTCCTTTTGATACTGCTTGATGAACTTGACTCTCGGCCACTAAGGAACGGAGTGGAATTACTCTTATAACTGCTGTGCGGATGAGGTGTGACTTCAGATAGGCTAGATTCAGTCTGAAGAGATGTCAAAGAATGCGTAGACTCAACTGGCTCAATATAAATAGCAGGATTTATAAACCGTGTTTTACTTTGTCTCGATGTGACTGATTCAGAATCACTGAAATATTGAATGTTTTCACCAGCCCCATTAAAAATGTGGTTTGAGTTTCTACATTTTAAATCGATTTTTGAGGTATTTCTAGCGCTGTCTCCAAAGTTTCCTTTGTCAATATCGCTCGCCATTACCTCAAATACAGTAGCCAATATTAATTTATTTTCATTTAAATAATCAGAAATAAGACGTATGCAAACGAAATAGAAAAATACAAATCAACAGCAAAAGTCTTTCAAAATGACTTACTTTTTTGTCTTTGATTCTGAAAATAAAATAACCTCATTTGATAGCGGCCAGTTGCCTGAGACTTAAAACTCTTTGTTAGGTAGGTAGCTACACTTGTGTCAAACTCGATCAATTTTAATCAAAAGAGATATGTAGATATTGAAACCTCAACAATAATCTCGTTGGCCTTTTTCTATAAGTTCATATTTAGTTGACCCTTTCAATTATTCCACTTTTTTGCAAATTCTTAAATCATTCATTAAAACCTCAACAGTTTACTAAATTAATAACTACCTTTAAACTAAATAAAAATAGTAATTTAAACACGCTTTTGTTTGTGTGTAACCGACTTTTGTAAGGGTGTTTTTTTACATACTTTTTAAAGATATTTATCGACCTCTACTTTAATATCCATTGATTTGAATACCTACATAAATATTCTTTTCTACATTTTGCTCATCTCTATGTAAGTATCTACCTACTTAATACAGGATAGCTTCAACATCAACAACCATTAGTAGTGAACTTCTAGACATGGGCCTCTCCTAGCTTGTTAAATATCAACTTTCATCGTGCTTGTGAATGTAATACTTAAGCCGCGTCCAGATATACTTAGGTCCAGCCCCTTAAGCCAAGATGCGAGCATTTCGAATCGATTATTTTTCTACAATCGCTCAAACTTCTATTCTCTTGCAATATTATCGTTTTTATTTTTTATGTTTTAACTGCCAAAATGAATCTGCTTTGCCTGATAGAAAGCATGAGCAGAATCCAGAAGTGGTGGTCACCATCCTGAATGCGAATAGAGACAATGAATCATGGTAAACCACACTATGGCGGCCTAGTAAAATGCTTTTTCACGCTCCGTGTAAAGGACCCGGGTTCATAGTGGGAGGGAAACAACGCAACTGCAGAGTTTTCAGGAACTCGGTGGCTTCGGAACTGCCAACAATGCGTATTGCTCGCCGCTGCAATCGGTCGAGAGCGTCGAACAGATACCATCGCAAAATTGAGGACAGTACTCCACGCACGAGCGAACCTCGGTCTTGTAAAGAAGATACAGATGCCCGGGCGAGAAGAACCGTTTCACCTTGTTTAAGATACTTAGCTTCCGAAAGGCAGCCTTAGTGACACTCTCAACGTATTCGCGCGGATCGCGGCTTACACTCGTAAACATGCCCAGGATATCGAGCCTACTATACCAATGGAAGTCGAGTGTTCTGAAAAGTGGAAAGGGAAAGGAATGGAGACTTTTTGGCAGAGAACGCTTTACGCCTATCACCCTAAGCAGCTAACTAAACAGGACCCACATCACTGTTGTGAGCATATACACACATGTAGGTCCTGTTCGAATAACTAGTCGTTACCAGAAACTCAGCGGTCGGCGTGTCTCGCATACCGGATTGTAGCTACTAAAAATTATATAGATTTATCATGAATATAATTTAGTTTTGTTAAAATTGAACTTCTTTGCACGTAGCTAGTTTATACATAATTAAAACCTTATATTCAGAAGAATTGAAACGTGTCATAAAGGAAATAGATATCTTACTGCTAATGATTATCCTATTAAAGTTCGTGATTCACTTGAACTTAAACGCGTTACTAAATGATAGAATCACTCTACTGAGGAATTTAATATGTAAAAATAAATTCCTAGTAATTAGTTGCTGACGTGTGTTTAACTTAACATCGGAGTACGCATTATGTCGTATTTATCCTGGCGCCAAAGGACCACATGTGCCCACTAAGAGCCATTGATGTGTAACATCTGTTTGTTTTCAATATCCAACATATGTTGATTTCGTATGTTTATTACATTTCTGAACTTCAGTTATATGTATTGGAGTCATCGTTATTACCGCTCCAGCCCTATAGTGCTAAAGCCAGACTGCACGGTTGGCCGAGTGGTGTCAGCGGTCGCCATGCCGCTTGCTACTGCGCCAAGTGTCTTGGGTTCAAATCCCACGCGGTACCTACAACTGTGTGATCCACGAATTGTTGTCCCGAGTCTGGATGTTCTTTGTCCGTTTCATGTATGTTTGTAAAGTCCCCCACGACACAGGATGTTTATTCCTAATGTGGGAGTTCTTTTAAAAAAAAAAAAAAGTTTATCAACACGAATAGTATAAAGAGGAAAGATTTGTTTTTCGTACGTAGCGAATAAATTCAATAACTATTTGACCGATTTCAAAAATTCTTTCATCATCATCATCAGCCTATTGCATGGCTGGATATGTCCAGCAGTGGACTGCAATAGGCCTCTCTAATTACGCCACTTAGTTCGCCAGTTATTTATTTCACCATGAATAGATCATCCCGAACGGGAGTTACGCAGGTGAAACTGCGGAGAGTTGAAAGTGCCTAATGTAATGCGAGGTTTTGACTTACCATACCATGCTGACCAGACATGTTATAGGATTAATTTCAAGTTTTTCTTCTACTTAAAGTTCTATTGTCTAACTGCCAGTTCGCTCCCTTAGTCGGTGAAAAGGGGTGTGGGGGAACGGGTGCAATGTTCCTCCGACACATAGGGAGGATCCTCCGACCAGGCTAGGTGATCATGCCTGGCGGGCCACTGCCCAACAGCTGATGTGGGGATGTTGTATATATGATAATCGGCGCGTGACCTATTTATTGCGCGATTCAGAATTTGTAGTTACTCCGTGTAGTGCGTTACTTCGTAGTTCAGTGTATCTTCGGTAGATGGCACTGTAGTAGGTTATTGTTCTGTTATATGTGGAAGTCGCCACAGGGGTACTGACACTCCGGGTATTATCCCAGAGAATACAGTCACACCGCACATGTATTTGAGTATTAGGTAATAAATATAAACAACAGTTACACATTCATAGAAATGTATTCATGTTTGTTGCTGACATAATAATAATAAAGTCAATCATATCACTTTTATAGGATAAGTCATCCTGAAAAATTTATAAGCATGTCTAACTGAAATTCTAAGATGTTTTTTTTACTTTAACTTAGGTAGTCCATATTAGTGTATCGTTAAGTAACAGTAACATAATATTTTAGCTTAATTAAATCTATTGAATAGTTTTTCAACAACTGGTACAAATCTAACCACATTGCAGTTTCATAGCAAGTTCGTCATATTGGAATAGAAAGGGTCAGCGCCGACGGACGAGGAGGCAGCGAAGAGACTAATTCGGTAACAGTTTAATGCAACAAGTAATTACTTTGTATGTTGTGAAATAGTCTCTTTGCCGCCAGTCCGTCTGTTGGCGCTGACCGTAAGAAAACAGAAAATGGTATAAAACTCAGGTTTACAATGTTGTTGAATATGGCTGGACCGAAAAACATTTTCCGTAACAAGTCAGTCTCACATAACCTCAACCTTGCTATAAGACTACAATATGAACACGAGTCTATTTTTTACTCACTAGACATTAGGCTAGTAGACTGAATGTGTATGAATCGTGCAATAATAATCATCCAATGCAATCGTACAATAAAAATTATAACCTGTTCTTGGCTATTTTATTCATTATAAAATATTCACATTCGTCAACTAGTGAATAAAAAATAAATCATGTGAGATGTTTATTATTTACTCTTATATATTCACAAAATATTCTTACGATTGAATGTGACTAAAGAGATACTAATTGAGATCGAAATGGGCCTAATATAGATTCTCTGCATTAGATGAGCGAGGCTTTTTGATCTTCTCGAGGTTCTTAATGACGATATCATGCAACGAACAGTAACGGTTGCGGATTTCGCACATGACTAACCACAGCGACAAGTACTCTTTTTCATCCAACTCCTGTCAAAATACAATTCAAATTAGAATATAGTTATTTTTTTTTATTTATTTTTTTATTGAATAGTTGGCAAACGAGCAGACGCATCACCTGATGGTAAGCGATTACTGCCGCCAATGGACACCCGCAACATCAAAAGCGTCACAAGTGCTTTGACGACCTATGGGGGATAGGGAGAGGGAATGGGGGGAGGGGTTGGGGTATGGGCCTCCGGTATCCTCACTCACTCGGTGAAACACAGCGCAAGCGCTATTTCACACCGGTTTTCTGTGAGGTTTTTCGTTATATATAAGACTGCACGGTTGGCCGAGTGGTTTCAGCGGTCGCCATGCCGCTTGCTACTGCGCCAAGTGTCTTGGGTTCAAATCCCACGCGGTACAATACTTTGTGTGATCCACGAATTGTTGTCCCGAGTCTGGATGTTCTTTGTGTCTGTTTCATGTATGTTTGTAAAGTCCCCCACGACACAGGATGTTTATTCCTAATGTGGGAGTTGTCTTTTAAAAAAAAAAAATAAGAAAAAAAAAAAAAAAAAAATATAACAAATTAAGGTTTAAAAAGTAAATCATAATAAATAACAAGAGATTTCGGTTTCTCAAGTTTGACATAGAGAAAATTATGCCAGTCTAGCTGCGCACCCTGATTTGTTGCTTTTAAATCGAATTTTGTTAACTATTTCATTTTGAGACAGTCCCCATTTCATGTCATCCACATTTTATATATTTCTTATCATTAATTTCATCACGACGACGACTTAAAGACTCGAAGACTTGATAAATGAGATGATGAGAATGAGCTGATCCGAGTGATCCGGCTGGTTGCCTATTTCATTTGTTTTAAATTGTCTTTTTTGGTTTTTCTAAAATTTGGGGGAAGGGGTCGGGGGAGGGCCTCCTGTATCCTCACTCACTCGGTGAAACAGGCAGGCGCAGTTTTACACCGGTTTTCTGTGAGGCTGTGTTATCACTCCGGATGAGCCAGCACACGCATGCCTAAGCGTGGCTCTCCCACGGTTAAGACTACTGCTAAAAGAGTGCTACCCGCAGTATGACAATAACGGTATGGCAACGCCGCGAGGCGAAGCTAGTATCTTTATAAATTGTAGCCTATGTGTTATTATGATGTATAAGCTTTATTATTGTAAAGTTTCATCAAAATCCATTCAGTAGATTTTGCATGAAAGAGCAACAAACATACTCACAATCTCACAAATTTTCGCGTTTATAATATTAGTAGGATTTGTGAATATATTGAAAAAAGAAAATACTTACTCTAACTGCTCTTCTATAGTCATCAATATGAGGATATTTGGCCACTTTTGATACAATCTTTGCCCTTGAAATGAAATATCGCGATATCTGGTCAAAGAACGCCGCAGCCTCAGACTCAACTGACTGAATTTCAGCAAGTGTATCTTCTTGTATTGAGACTCCAAAATTATTGCCATCTTCAATTTTTGGTATCATAAATGATATCCACATTTTCAACTAGAAACATAAAACAATGTTATTCATAAGTTTTTTATCACAAAAACTAAAATCTACAAAGCTTCTAGTTATATATTGAGGTATTAAAATTCTGAAAAAATAAATATTTTTATATGCTGATTTTCCCATTTTAATTTGGTTTTATTTTAGGATCTTTATTAGAGTCTAAAAATGAAATATAGTCTAAAAAATTAAAAAAAACTTGCTAAGTACATAAGTTGATTATAAACAAAAATACAGGTGAAAATAATAAACAGGGTTTAAAAATAGAATTAGCTAAAACTTCAGGCTGAATCTAGTATTCCGGTGTATTGTCAGAGGTCTAAAATAAATTACTAAGTAAAGCACAAAAACTTTATACCACTTTTACATATGAATGAAATAGCCTTTTATCCTGAACTCTGACGAAAATTTACAAAACAGTTTTGGTTTCTTCTATAAAATATCTCACAGTGTGTGCCTGTTGACATAGGCCTCCTCTAACATTTTCCACTGTGTTCTGTCTAGTGACTCCTAGACTAGACTATTTACATAAAGTTAATTAAAAATGCATAACCAAATCAAAACAAGTACGAAATTTAGCAAAGTTTATATGGGGAAGTTCAGAAGGTTGAATATCAACCACTAGGCTACCACTACTTTACAGTAATTACCTTATTACTACCTACTGAACTTACCAAGTTAGAATCTTCCACCAATTCTCTAATGTGAGGTTTGACAAGGTGTATAAGATCACTGAGAGGCTTGTTACAAGGTACTGTACCATTAGGAAGAGAATATACCCTGGTGCCTTCTACTGAAGCATTGCTTGATGACAATTCTGAACTATCAAGTCGCTGACGTTTAGCATTTGGTTCATTTGTACCTGATGAAGGTGGTGGCACTGGAATGTTTAAGTCCTGAAAATATGCCACAAAACAAAGTTACAGAATAGTAAAACTAATTCCATTACAAATCTTCTTGACCCATACATAATAAAAAAAAAAAGAAAATCTAGTAAGATTTTGTTATCAGTGCATGTAATATGCTTATACTCTCTTGGTAAGGAGAAATCTATGTCCAATAGTAGACTTCAAGACTGTTGATGATGAAAATAATGATGATTTTGTATGCCAATGGCCAATGTATCTATAAGATCTACTTTGTGCCACAAGGCCTATAGGGAGCGTTCAAGTATTACGTAACGCAACTTTTGAAGATTTTTGAACCCCCTCTCCCCCCCCCGTAACGCATCGAAACGTTTTTCTGTTCGACCCCCCCTATCTAAACGCTACGTAACACTCAAGTGTCATGTTTATATTTTATAATTTTTTGGCTTACAATACACACAATTGTTTTTCTCCTTAGTTTTTGCTAATAAACTCTTAAAATAACCGCCCCTGTAACGCATCGTAACGTTTTACGAGACCCCCTCCCCCCAAATTGCGTTACGTAATACTTGAAAGCTCCCATAACATATATACACTTAGTAGTGACACTATTTATTTATATATTTAATGGTTTACCAGTAGTAATTACACTAAATCATTTGTAAATACAAAACAAAACACAGTAAAAGTGTTAATCTAAGTGCACAACTCATGTAGGTAAACACTACATGCATAAATTCTAATAGAATTAAGAAAAAAAGAAAAGCACTTTACAGAAGTTGTCTAAAAAGCAAGGAAAAAGGTTTACATACAAATTAGTGTCTATCCCTATTAAGGACATTAATTACTTATTACATAGTCAATCAACAGTAAGAGTGTGGACCCGGTTCTTAAATCGTTGACATGTGTCAAATATATTTATCTGACTACTGTAGTATACTGTAGTATCTTACATGTGTATGTAGGAGTATTATTTGGGATACTTATGAGGAATACTAAATCTAAATTTTTAAAGAATGTTTGGGTAATATTGCTGTCAAGTGTTTTAAATAAAATAGTAAATCAGATGAGTTTCTGCATTTTTTTAGGGAGTCTATCTTGAAATACTTGAGGCGTTTCAAGTAGCTTGGTTGTTTCTTTGCAATAACCCTGGAGTAAGCCAGATGATTCAAGAAACGCTTTTAGATTCAGCACAATTACTTATGCTAAATGTAGCATAGTGAGGATGTCATACTACAACACAATATTCCAATAGGATTCTGACGTGGCTAAAATATAGAACCATTTTAGTTAGAGGAGAATGAAACAATTTAATATTTCTAATAAGAAATCATAAAAATTTGATGCTTTCTTTACAACAATATCCATGTGGGGGTTTGGAGTCAAGTATTACACCTAGATCTCTGACAGTGTCCACACGATCAAGAGGTATGCCATTTATATTATAACTATAGTCTACTTTATTTATTTTATGGATAAAAGTTATTAGAGCACATTTTTTGCGTTTAGCTGAATATTGTTAAATTTACACCATTCCAAAAGGCGATCAATATCACTTTGCAACAACAATGCATCAGTATTCGATTCTATTACCCGAACTTTTTTTTATACTATCTTATTTAGCATTCAGATTTATAATTATTAAATAGTGGCTATGTATGATTGAAAGAACTGATAAGAACCTGTATCCTAACAGATTCATATTATATTATTCATTTTCGTTGGATTCATTTAGAAATTTATTTACTACTCATTTTAGTTCAGGATTAGTGACTGAATATATCAAAAACTAGTTCGACTCTTACCTGGTGTACATCGGCCAAATCACGATCTTGAAAGTTTGGAGTTTCTAGGAGTTGATTGAGTTTTACTATTTTTTCTGGAAACCCTTTTATTATTAAGTGTTCCGCCTTCAGCTTAAGGGAATCCTTGTAGTCCTGCACCTGCAAACATGGTGCCAAATGTAGTCACCCGCAAGTAACCTGCCAATACTTGTCGCTACGCGTATGCATCAAGTACCCCACGACAGCACTATATATAGAGGTTATGTTATTTCATTTATAACGCTTACCTTTGCCATTGCTGATATCACTTTTTATTTTCCCTTTAAATACTATTTTATAACAAAAACTGTGGGGTGAGACGCAATTTCAGTTTTTTAAGGTAATAAGCAAGAAATACCGTGAGGTCGCACACATCAATCTCGTTACTCGTGTCAAACAAAGCGACGTACCGTAGCTTACGTATCATAAAAAATAATAAGTATTACCTTTTTTGTAACGTCTGTCATTTTCTTTATTTAACTTTTACGGAGATTGAAGCACTAATATAATAACTTTTATTACAAAATACTGTAAAACTCTAACACAACTTGTAAACTAACAACTCGTGTGTATGAATGAATGAAGGAATTTCGTTTTGTTAGCCTGGGTGAGATGAGTTCATTCGACTAAAAGAACAATGAGTTACAAACTAAAAAATATGGCATTGCTGTACCAATTTCATATGTTCATTTGGTTCAACTGTAAATTGTTCACGATTGGCGTTCATTGTAAATTATAACAATATTTTTGCTTCGTTATGCTAATATGACATAACGGCCTTATAACTTTTTCTAAAAAAATACTGGTAACTTTTTAATAGAACCTATAAGATTCTTCTTGGAAAGGAGTGAAGTAAAAATCAACTTTAGACATCAGGGAGATTTATTGGGATTTTCACAAATAAATTGAAGTGTCTGTTTTTAATTTCAAAAAACACCTCAACTCTAAACGCATATGTACGATACTTACAGTCATAAAAACGTTTTTTTTTCGTCTGTCTGATTGTTCCGGCTAATTTCATGAACGGATGGACCAATTTTTAATAGACAGATAGTTCACGTTGTAAGGAGTAACTTACAATAGCTATTTATATTCAGTAGTATGGCAGACAACTTGAATGCCATCCACACGCTTACGAGTCCGTTAAGTGTGTTCCGGACAAGCAGGCTGTGCAGGTTACACTTTCTCCAGAAAATATTGCAGCAGCACAGTGCACGCAAACATGACTAAAGTGGACGTCGAAGTTGTGTTAACTATTGCGTTTGGCTTGATATATTTTTATACAAAATATAAATAGTATTATCGTTTATACAACTACTTATGATTAATACGTCGTAGCATCGTTGTACACTAATAATTAATAATAATATTATAAAGAGGAAAGATTTGTATTTTTGTATGTAACGAATAAACTCAAAAAGTACTGGATCGATTTTAATAATTCTTTTTTCATTAGAAAGCTACATTATCACTGAGTAACATAGGCTATATTTTATTTTGGAAGAAAATAGGGTTCCGTAAGATATTTGGGTTTTTCGGACACAAGGTGTAAAAATCAACCAGAAAAGTTACTTATTTTGCGTTATCTGGGTCATTTTGCTGACCGTGTCTTTCCTGGGTAGGCTTTTTGCAGCGGTAACCGACATCCACGCGGGCGAAGCCGCGGGCGATCGCTAGTTAACTCATAAAGAGAAATCTAACATTGTTTTTTTTTATTAAAATATTACCAAAACCCAACACTACTCCTATTTTTTTTTTGTTGAATGTAATAATAATAAAGGCACATCGAGTAGTGGTTCGGGCCCCCAGGGTTCGGTATCTGGACCAAGTATGAGGTTGTTGTGCACGTCCAGAAAATGGGTAAGTTGCCCAATGATAAATAATGCCATTCACAACATTGTAGATGGATCTGTCAAGAGGATATGTAGATTTTTTTTTTTTAATGTTCTCATATTTTTATGATGCTAATTCCTTTATTTCCAATACTGAGTTATCAAAAAACGAACTTTAAAGCATTTATACCAACTTTTTAAATAACACAAATGTACCTTGTTTGTGGTGTTCCATCGGAATCGTTCCCTGAAGAAATAATTGAAAATGCTTCAGTACCTGATAACTGTGATATAGATTAAAGAAGATAGCTTAAAGTTCTTTTTCACGTAATGAGTTGCAGCACACAAATATGTGTGCTGCAACTCATTATCTGTAGAGCTATACGTGTATAACATTATCAAATGCTACAATTGTTATCGCTTTGGACATACAAAAATTGGGTGTAGGTCCAAACCCAAATGTTACAAATGTGGCCAAGAACATACTGGTAATACTTGTGATGTTGAGGAAGGAAATATAACTTGTTGTCATTGCTCTGGTAACCATGTTGCAACTTTTAAATCGTGTACAGATTTTTTGCGTTACAAAAAAATAAAGACTTATGGCAGAAAAATGTATTTCATACGGCGAAGTTGCTAAATTTTCTCATTCCTCCTGTTTCTAATTCCTACACCAAAGTAGCTAGTGCTCCGGTTACAACTTACGCTTGCCGAAACTCTCAATCTCCATAAACACAACAGTCTCCTAACCACACTTCACATGAAAAAAAGTGTATTTGAATTGTCGCCCTCCCTCCAAACCAGGTAAAGGTTACGATTGAGAATATGTTTGTACGAAAAAACATAGATAAATATAGTAGCAAAAGTGATCATCATTCACTAAACACAAGGAATAAGCACAAATTAGTAGGCCAATATTATCGCCTTAACAAAGTCCACAATTCATTTGAAGGACTTGGTGTGCGTTTTTATAACAAAATTCCTGTCGAAATCTTGAACTTACCCCTACATAAGTTCAAGAGTACCGTTAAGAATCGTCTTATGGAAAGGGGCTATTATACGATAAACGATTTCTTAACTGATACAGTGCCTTGGGTGTGAGTGAGAGTCTGGCATTGGCTCATGTACTGGTTGGGGTGATTTATTTTTATACGCAATGTATTTATTTACTTACAATCCTTAATATAATTTATTTGATTGTAATTAATTCTTGACATCTTATTCTGCATTTATTACCTGACATTTGAACTTTGTTAAGTTAAGGCGATCTGTGTTTACATTGTTGGAGCGTAAATAATTTGTATTTATTATTTTATTACATTTTGAACGTTTTTTCTTTTTCTCTGGGACCAGTATGTATGCACACATTGCTTTTACTCCTTGATGTGTAAGTGATTGCAACCTTATATGCTATGGACTAATTTTTATTATTTTATTAGACAAAAAATTGATTTTCCTAGCTTTAATATCTTATTAGACCGCTTTCTAGCCTTTGTGTTTTGGTTGCCTTAACTTGCACATAGAAATACTGTTGTCAAAAACAAACAAGCTTTGTATGAATTATTTGAAAAGATGGTGCACACGAGTTTCTCACCAGCTCTTCTCATGAATGCAATACCCATCGGAGCTGGTACTTGGATTGATTTCAATTTAAACCTTTGAGTTGAATCGAAATCAATCTAAGCTCCGGTAATTCAAATCATCTCAGTGCATTTAGTATTAGGAGTTTTGTTTTATATTTTTATGTTTGTATTTTTGACGTGTTCAAGTGCCTTTTGGGGCCATGACATGACATGACATGGAAATAAATGATTTGAGTTTGAGT
This sequence comes from Spilarctia lutea, assembly GCA_916048165.1. Taxonomy (NCBI): domain Eukaryota; kingdom Metazoa; phylum Arthropoda; class Insecta; order Lepidoptera; family Erebidae; genus Spilarctia; species Spilarctia lutea. The sequence continues at coordinate 13,614,843 of OU696480.1, read as the reverse complement.
TTGAGTTAGAAAACCTCAACAACAGATACATAATGAATACAGGTTCCCGATGCCACTTATGGAGGGTAGAGATAAGGAGTATCATCTGTGTACATGAAAAGTGTCCGTTGAAATGCATTAAATTAGGGTGGCGCCACATTAGCATCAGAGTAAACTTCTTAAAATCAATACACACACTTTTTCATAAAATTGAATGATAAAAAATCAATAAACGTACTATTCACAGTTCAGAAAATAAAATATATTTACTACATTATTTTGTAATACGCAAGTAGTGACAATAATGTTAATTTTTTTACCTCGGCGTACTTCAATTCGTTCACAATTGCTACATTCATACCATAACCTGTGTCTATACCAGCGCCATTCTGGAAGGTTTTTGAACTGTTATTTACAGCTTATGCTGGACACTTTTTTCAATTTTCTTCCATATAAGATAACACTCCTTGTCTCTACCCTCCATAATGCCACTAAAATGGTGTGCCGTTAACAGAAATTCCACAGATCCTACAATAATGTCAAAATCAGATATAATAAAATCCAAACGTTAACTCAATCTAACATAGACATACCGTCCAACGTTGCCCTTATAGTCGATAAGTTTAAAAATCCTCAATGTTAGTACAAACTCGGATCATGTTACAATGTATTTGTAAAAGTGCGGTTTCTGAAAAACTTAATTTATTTACTTGGTTAATGAATATCAATCTTCTTTGTTTACAATTTCAGAAACCTGGTTAAAGCCTGACTTCATCTTCAAAATCAATATTTTTTTTTGTTTAAGAGATCTCTTTTCTTTTAATACCTCCATAAAGCGTGCTATTTATTAAAACTATTAAAATGACTGTATGTATTATTTATTTTTCACTGTCCTGATCCTGTTTCCTTTGTTCCAAATTTTGATTATAGCCTATTCGCGAATAAATGTTTCCTTACTTTTCACTTTGTATCATTCAAATGTCAACCAAATAGAACTTGACGCTGGCGAATGCAGGCAAGTTCTCTTGCCGGGAGATCGTTTTTTGTTTTTTCGGAAGACGGTCCCCATTTCATGTCATCCACATTATATATATTTTTTATCATTAATTTCATCACGACGACGACTTGAAGACTTGATAATTGAAGACGATAAATACTTGACATTGGCAGAAATAGCTGATCCGAGTGATCCGGCTAGTTGCCATTCATCATCAAAAAAAAAAAGTTTTCTTGCCCAGCTGAGAGAAAAAAAACATATCAGTGTTATTTACGCAACATGAGTTTGAGTATTCTGTGGTGTTGTCACAGTTGCCAATTGTCACCACAGAACACTATGTTGTCAATGTCATTTAAAACAAAACATTGAATTGTCGACATCGGCACAGTTTGCCATTTATTAAGAAGAAGAAAACAAAACATTGTGTTTAAGGTTATGTTTAAAAAAAAGAGCGCTTATTAAATTGACTGGGATTAGTAATTATACTATTATCACACTAGAGAGTAATTTCTGATTTTATACTATTAAAGACACAATGACTAGCTTTAGATTTAATTTTGCCGGGGAAATCAATAGCAATTTTACTGAATCAGCAGCAGGTAAACTATTTTCATATAAATTTCAATACTTGGTCTTGATATTATTTAATAGATAGCTATATTCTATCTATCCATAGATTCCAGCAAAGTTATACAGTGGCTTGAAAGTTATGAAGTAGTACCAGAACACCAGTTTAAAAATTCCGATGACAAAGTCACTCGCGCCAAAATGTTTGCCTGTGGAGATGTCGAAATTGGACATGTAGTTGCCAGCGAAGCTTTAGCTAGAATTAGAGAGAGTGGTTTAGAAAATGCAGTTAAACTTGCAGATAATGTACATAGTGATTTGGTTGCTGGCACATATGAAGGTAACTATCTTATAATTATTAATGTAAATTAAAAACATCATTGACATACTAAAGTGCAGATCAGAACGTATAGCCCTTAAAATATAGCTTGATGTTAGTGACAACTCACTAGTATCATTTGACTACTACTAGGTACATTTTAGGTGTGAATATTTTATTTATAATATACTAACTTTTGACAGCCGTTACTCTCACTGTTAATCCGTTATCGAGACAAAAACTAGCCTATATCCTTCCAATGTCTGATCTATCTGCCTACTGAAATACATCCAAATCAGTTCAGTGGTTTAGCTGTGAAAGCATGACAGACAGAGATACTTTCGAATTTAATATGAGTAGGTTCCATACCTATCTGTATCTTACAAATATAATTAGGAAATAATAGGTACATATCTTTTTGAGAATGTTCAAGGAAATATTCTTTATAACTAAACTTTTGTTTCAGGAGGATTAAAGGTTTGGGAATGTACATATGATGTTATTGAATTTCTTGAAAATGAATTAGAAGTTGATTTTGACAGTAAAACTGTTCTCGATTTGGGATGTGGAGCTGGCATTCTAGGAATTTATGCATTTATGAAGGGGTCTCATGTTACTTTTCAAGATTATGTAAGTATAAACTAATTATTTTAATGGTTTTCAATTCATTTTTTTTTTTTTTTGTGTATCTTGCAATCGGCTTCATAAGCCTTTAGCAGATTTTTTGAGGAAGATGCTATGGCGGTAGAGATTGTTCCTCCAATGAGAAAACTATCTCCTATTAACTAGGGTTTACTAATAAGGTCCCATATGTGTTGCCTTTTCAGCCTTCTACCACTCATCTGTTCACATAACACCGTTGCTAGGTTGTTAGTATGAGCTCCCAGGCGGTCCCTGTATGCTCGTGCTCTGTGTTCCACCTCCTCTTTGACAGTTTTCATTTCTGTGTAGTCATGCAATTCGCAGATTTTAATGAATAAAGGTGCATTAGTTATTCTTTTAAGTGCTTTATTCTGGAACCGTTGTAGGATCTCCACATTCGACTTCTTTGCTGACCCCCACAACTCAATACCATACGTCCAGATTGGCTTGTTTGTTTGTTTGTTTGTTTGTTTTTCCGGGCCATTTCCGCACTTAGCCTCTTGATTGGGCCATTGTACGTACGTCTGTCACCTCCTTACTCCAGCCAACCCAATTCGTTCCAGAAGCTAAGCAGCCTTTTCAGGTTACTACACGCTTCCGGGAGTGATGATGATTGGAGAATGTCCGCCCGTTGGTCTGCCACACTTCCACATTCCATGAGAACGTGCTGCGGCGTTTCTTCTGCCTCCATGCATCCCCTGCACAGAGGGCTGTCTGTTACACCTATAGTAAATAGGTGCCTGTTCAGGAGACAATGCCCTGTCAGGATACCTATGACCTTCCTGAGGTCGTCCCTTTTTAGTCTGATCAGATTGCGGGCAAGTCTTTTTGGTGCTACCGGAACTGCACGTTTTGTTTGCCTGCATCCTTCAATGTTTTTCCATAATGTTTTGTGTTTTCTTTCGGTAACGGCGCGCAGCCATGTATTTGTTTGGCTTTGGGGCAGGGGTAGTAGTGGTTCCGGTCCACACACTATCGTTTCCGATCCCCTTTTAGCCAGTTCGTCCGCAGCGTCGTTACCCATTGAGTTACTATGCCCTTTTATCCATTGCAAGGTAATTTTATTTGTAGTTCCAATGGACTGGAGATTGTCCAGATTGGCTTAATTACAGTTTTGTATATGAGCATCTTATTTTCCAGGGTGACGTGTGACCTTCTGCCCACTAGCCAGTCTAGCTTTTCAAGTCGCATGTTTAGCTCCTCACGTTTTTTTTGAATATGCGTTTTCCACATTTGCTTCCTGTCAAGATGCATGCCCAGATATTTAACTGAATCTTGATGGGGTAGAACGTCATTTCCAAGTTTGATCGGAGGGCAGTTGTCATTTCTTAGAGTAAAGGTGACATGTACAGACTTGTTAGAGCTAGCTTTAATGCGCCACTGTTTCATCCATTTGCTGACCTTGTTCAGGTGGTTTTGTAGACCCAAGGATGCCATATTGGGGTTTTCGTGACTGCAAAGTGCAGCAGTGTCATCAGCAAATGTGGCAGATAAAATGTTATCCGTTGTGGGTATCCGGCAGTGTACATTAGAAACATAGTCGGACCCAAAATGGAGCCCTGTGGTACCCCAGCTTTTATATCTTGAAACGCAGAGTAGGTTTCATTGACCTTAACTCGATATAATCTGTCTTCGAGGTACGACTTTAGGAGTAAGTAGTAGCTATGTGGAAGTTGTTTCTTTATTTTATATAGGAGGCCTAAGTGCCAGACCTTATCAAATGCCTGCTGCACATCCAGGAAAACAGCAGAGCAATACTGCTTCTTCTCTAGAGCCTCTCTTATCTTGTCAGCAACCCGGTGAACCTGTTCTATAGTCGAGTGGCCAGCTCTGAAACCAAACTGATGTTGGGGAATGAGATCATTCTCATTGAGTGCTCGTGTTAGCCGACGCAGGATAATCCTCTCAAACAACTTAGATAAGGTAGGCAGCAGACTGATTGGTATAGACCAATCGTTAATATTCGTTTTTAGCTTGGGGATTCAAATTCGCTAATCGGTTCTGTAGGGTTTCCTCCTCAATATCTTTAATGTAATGTTTTAGATCAGCAGCTGCTTTATTAAACGCCCTTTTGTCTTGCGGATGTCGACTACAATGCCACACCCTTCTAAGTCGTCTCTTTTCCAGGACCTTGATATCTTTGGAAACGTTACTATTACTCTTTTTAGGTGTGAGTACATCTGGTATGCATTTCCAGGCGGCTATTTGCATCAAGTTTGTTAGAGTAGTTGCATATTTTTCGATGTCATGTTCTGTTTTTAGTGATACCTTCAAGTTGAGATTGTCATTTAAATAGTCCCTAAAACCATTCCAGTCAGTTTTCTTGGAGTGGAGTCGTTCTTTTGCTGGTCTTTGAATTACTGTTGCTATTACGGGGGTGGTACTTACTGTTGCTATTACGGGGGTGTGGTCTGAACTACTATCCAGACAAGTCTCAACGCTTAGATAATGATTTGGCAATCCCTTATAAACAAAAAAGTCTAGGAGATCGGGAGTTTTATTTGGGTCTGTAGGCCAGTAAGAAGGCTCACCAGTACTTAGGACATATAGTTTGTTTTTATCTATGCTTTTTTTCATTTCTCGGCCTCTAGGTAAGGTGATTCTTGAGCCCCAGTGGACGTTTTTGGTATTCCAGTCACCTCCACATATAAATCAATGTCCAAGGGTTTTGAAAAAATTTTGTAAATGAGTCTTCCTTTAAAGTGTGCTTGGGTGGACAGTATACAGCCGACAATATCAAAGATCCTTGCTTATCTCGCACCATTATTGTAGTTGCTTGTATAGGCTCTGTTTTATACTCTGGAAAAATCTCATGTTTGATATGCTTTTTAATTACTACAGCTCTGCCAGCATGAGCTGCTCCATCTGGGTGGGATGTGGAATATATGCAATAGTTTTTGAGCATAGTGTTGTGGTTGGGTGTTAGGTGTGCCTCAGACACAAGAAGAACGTCAATATTTTCATATTCCAATAGAGTTTGTATGTCATATTTGTGTTTGATCAACCCATTTGTGTTCCAAGTTGCAACCTTCAGAGTGGTCATTTTAATTAACAATCTTGTTAATTACGGTAGTGAGAAGGTTCATCATTGTTGACATTTGGTCTAATAGTTTGTCTAGCTTTAAAGCTTGTTGTGTGAGTAATATTTCCAAGTTGTTATTATTGTAATGAGTTTTGGGCTGCATTTTTAATTTATCTGCATAGGAGCTAGTTGCCAATGAGTTTTCGTTTGTACGTCGAGGTTTCTCATGTTTCTCGTATTGTTGTTGTTGTATAGATGTGGCTTCATTTGGCTGCCGCATTAGTTTGTTCTGTATGTTGTAATGTGTACTGGCCTTTGTTGGCTTTTGTCTACTCGTTTTCCTGGATAAAATTTCTTTGTAGACCTCACACCCTTTGTAGTTAGCAGGATGTGCACCTTCACATAACGCACAGATAGCGGGGGTGTTACGGTCTTTCTTAGGACAGTCAGATGTTTTATGATTTTGGGCACATTTTACGCAACGAAATGGGCGCATGCAGTAATTTTTCGAATGTCCGTATTGTTGACACCTTTGGCATTGAGGTATAGTGTTTCTTTTTTTAGGTTCTTCGATTACCACGATTTGGCTGTTAATAGATCTTATCGATTTAGCAGCACTATTGTTTGGCCCAGCTGCAAGGTTCAAGAAAAATGTAGACGTAGGTATTTTTTCGGGGCCATATTTTATGTTAATGATTTCTCCCTGTATACTATTGCCTGTTTTTTCTATTTCTTCTATGATATCACTATGCGGAGTTGAATGGTGAAGTTTCTTAATAACTAGACGGTAGCAACGTTGGTCCTTTATGTTAAATGTGTGACCTATAAGTCCATTTTCACATACTACGGTAATAATCCTCTTGTATGCATCTATGTTTGAAGAACTTATTCTCAGTTGATTTTTGTTAATAATTTTGAAAAGAAAAACTTCTTTATTGGCAACAGTACTGATTAATTCATTTAATTTATTAACGTCTTCAATGCCATACAAGATAATCGGTGGAGGTTTATTTGGACGTTTCACTTTGAGTTCTAGATCATCTTCCGTTAGATCGATCTGTAGACCATTGTACCTGTTAGCAGTTTTAATAGTAACAGGAGGTGGTGACTCTGATAATTTCTTTCGCTTAGCTGCTGGAACTCTTTGCCATGTTGGAGGGCAGGGTGTGTTATTGGTGACATTAGTTGATACCAGTTTTGTAGAGGGTGTTGTAATTTTGGATTCATCCTGTGGTTTGCTTCCAAGGGATTGACATCGTTGTTTGTTAATGAACAGACTAGGATGGAAAGCTTGTTGGACAAATCGTTTTCCAGTAGCATTCCCTGATGTAGATGCCTGGTTACTCACATCTACGCAGTTGTCCCCAGTAGCATTCACTCGTACAGGAGCCTGGACAGCCACTCCCATAGTCTTCGGTAACCAATTTCTCACTTACAGGCCCGGATACCTGTGAGCGCCGGGAGCTAGCCGGATCGCAGCGCATATCATTATCTTCATTATTACTTATCATATATTTTTTTTGGTTTTGGGTAAGATCTCATGGTGCTGACCCAAGGCACCACTGCCACTCTATTTTGAGGGTATTTAGTCCCCAAGGCTTGTGGTAGCCTCTTCCTCCAGGTACCTAGTAGGGATTATGGTTATTCCGCCAATTACTCGGTCGCCAGAGCAACGTTGGTTATCTAGCAGAGGGCACCACGGAGCACATACCTAAGCAAGTCCCCGCCGTCTGCTATTCATACGAACCACAGACGCGTGCAGGTGAGGTTGACACTTGGGCCGGCTAGATGTTATTGCCGTTCTCCCCTTACCCCCCCCCCCCCAACATTTCATTTCATTTCATACAGCATTAATAACATAAGCTCAAAAATAGAATAATTACATAATTTCTAATACTTGCAATCTCTTTTACAGAATAAGGAAGTTTTAGAATATGTCACAATACCAAATGTTTTATTAAACGTAGAAGAGGAAAGTAATAGGGCAAGTGATATCAAAAAGTGTAATTTTTATTGTGGAGACTGAACCTCTTTTAACAAAAAACTACCGAATGATATTGTCTATGACTACATTCTTACATCAGAGACAATTTGTCGTCCTTGTTACTAAGACAAACTCATTTCTTTATTCACTCAAAGGTTGAAGAAAGACGGAGCTGTGTATGTTGCAGCTAAAACATATTACTTTGGAATTGGAGGTGGAATAAGAGAATTTGAACGGGCCATAGAGAATGATGGAAGGTTAAAAAGTTGTGTTTGTTGGAAAAGTACTGGTGGTATTCAAAGAGAAATTTTAATTATAACTCATAAACAACCTTAACCTTTATTTGTATTCCTTTTTGTACATTAACATTTACAGTTTAAATATTATTTTTTATTGGTAACATTTTTTTTCTTATTATTAAGGAGACAATCGTTCATATACCCAGCCATCCTCTCCTTCATGCAACAGTATGCCATCAGGAACCTCATTCATTTTTGGTCTTCTAAATTTTATTCTATCAGAAAGACGATCACGCTGACCTTGCCAGAATTCAACAGCTCTTGGACGAATAAGGTAGCCTCCCCTAAAATTTAAATAAATATGTTTACTATTAATAAATATGAATTATAACTTAATTCTTATTAATAAAAAAATCTTAAATTTGGATTTGAGCATTAAGTATATTAGAAATAATTTTATTTTACAAAATTTGACAATAATTATTTGCTAAACCTAAAATGTTAAAAAAATTATAACGATTTAACTTGAGGGCTTTAAGAAAAAAGTTAAACATTACCAATAAGTTGGCTTTGGAATTTCTTTCTGTGGTATCATGTATTGTTGTTCCAAAACTTGTTTCTTTTCACACATCATATCTCGGGACTCAATAGGAATACTTTGAGAACTTGTACATGCTGCAATCTGACTCGGGACAGGCCTTGAATGGAAGTAAGTGGTTGATTCCTCTTCAGATAGTTTTTCCACACAGCCCTCAATCCTAATAGATCTATTTAAAATTTCCCAGTAAAATGTGGCTGCTACATTTGGATTCATATCCTAAAATTTGGTAATAATAAAATTAAAAATACAAATAAAAAAAATATAATGTAATGAAATAATAATACCAACCATTTCTTTGGCTTTTCTACTTTCATAATTAGTAAAGAACTTAAAACCTTCTTTCCCATATCCCTTGCATAGTACAAATCTAGCAGATGGTATACCTTCTCTAAAATTAAAAAAATATTAAGGTAATATGTTTCCATATTCAAACAACCAATGTTTAACTTGAAACTCGCGGGCTGGGTTTCCGCAATTCGACAAATTCAGTGCGCCTATTTTGCGTGACAACCAATGTTTAATAAACAATGCTAATTAATTTAAGAATCCGAAGTTTAAAAAACAAATGAAGTTTATCTGATAGTCAATCATTACAGTAGTTCTTTACTGAACTAAAGAAGTACTGTAATGACTGACTGTATTTCTTAAATTATAAGTATCAATACTTCACTGTTAATTTGTCAACATACTTTTATACATTCAACTGACTTTTTGAATTTACTAGTGATTGGAACAACAATTTGTAGAACATGCAAATGTTGTTTTCCAATGTGGATTTAAAACACAATGCTCAGTGCAATTAAAGTGGCAGCTGCACTTTTATACATCTACTCTATGTGAAGCAAAACTATAAGTAAATTGATGCATACATACATCACCTACATCAAAATAAATTGTGTTCCTCACTTCATTCTTAACTTCCACTCTTTAGGGTGAATTTTTTCATCAAATTTGAATGTGACTAAACAAAACTTAAATCCTTTAAATAAGTTAAAATGAACCATTTCATATATGTTCTAAGGTAACAAATATTTAAAACAAAAGCCTTTTTTAAGATAATCAACAATACATTCAACACAGAAATTACATTAACAATAGTGTCATAAAGTCACAGTGTTTAGTTTATAGCATAGATAAGAGGTGTGATGAAATACAAGTACTACTATTACTACAAGATAACATACTTTGAGGCTGTTGCTAAGCACATTGCATTAGGTTCTAGAATCTCTTTCCTAGAACAAGCTTCTTCAAACCATGCCTTGAATTGACCAAAGGGTTCCTTAGAAACTAAATGCTTCTCCAAAAAGGTCTCATCTTTGTCTTTATATTTAATTCTCATTCCTGTAAAAATTGTATGCCTGATTCATTACTTCTTTAAACTTTAAATAGTATTATTAAAATATACAGTAAGATCATTAGAAAAATAGAGGAAAATTTTAACATGTTGGCGGATAATTTAACTAATTATTTATGCTGAAATACAGTTAGAGACCTTGAAAAATAAGAATATTCTTCAACTCACCTCCAATATCAATACTCATTTTTCTTAGTGTAACAGGTGCAAGTTTACAGTAATATGCGAAATGTATTAAATGCTTGCAGCCTGCATTCATTTACAACAGCTAAGTAATAAAAAAATATATTTAGTAAAGTTATATGTCAATCTAACATAGACATACCGTCCAACTTTGCCCTTATAGTCGATAAGTTTAAAAATCCTCAATGTTAGTACAAACTCGGATCATGTTACAATTACAATGTATTTGTAAAAGTGCGGTTTCTGAAAAACTTAATTTATTTACTTGGTTAATGAATATCAATCTTCTTTGTTTACAATTTCAGAAACCTGGTTAAAGCCTGACTTCATCTTCAAAATCAATATTTTTTTTTTGTTTAAGAGATCTTTCTTTTAATACCTCCATAAAGCGTGCTATTTATTAAAACTATTAAAATGACTGTATGTATTATATTTTTTTTTCACTGTCCTGATCCTGTTTCCTTTGTTCCAAATTTTGATTATAGCCTATTCGTGAATAAATGTTTCCTTACTTTTCACTTTGTATCATTCAAATGTCAACCAAATAGAACTTGACGCTGGCGAATGCAGGCAAGTTCTCTTGCCGGGAGATCGTTTTTTGTTTTTTCGGAAGACGGTCCCCATTTCATGTCGTCCACATTTTATATATTTTTTATCATTAATTTCATCACGACGACGACTTGAAGACTTGATAATTGAAGACGATAAATACTTGACATTGGCAGAAATAGCTGATCCGAGTGATCCGTGTAGTTGCCATTCATTCATCATCAATAAAAAAAAAGTTTTCTTGCCCAGCTGAGTGAAAAAAAAACATATCAGTGTTATTTACTAGAAGTGTAAAAGTAACGAAAAAAAACGTACCCGCATGTTTTCGTTACTTTAACAATTAGTACTCGTTACTATCGTATCGTTACGTTACTCGTTACTTCTTACATCTTATAGCATGCTATGTTACGTTAGAGCAACGATTTGAGTCGTATTGCTTACGCACACATTTCGACATCGCAATACATTACGCATCAATTATAATGAAAGAGCAACAAATAGGTGTCAAAATTATTTATTGGCATTAAAATAATAGAATATTCTCACGATAATCAACATAAAAGTAGTTTTGCTTAGAATTAAATTAAACATAAAAAAACATGTTTTAAACCAAATTGAAACAACAACAAAAATCTTTTGTTCTTAGAATTTAATTAAACAATAATAAAATAAAAACATATTTTAAACATGTAACATCTGCAACTTCCTCGTCGCGTAATTTCAGTAAAAAATTAAAATATATTAAACAAAAACATTTTATGGCAGGAATCTCTGGTTCATGTTTAAAAATAAAATCTTTTCCATTCGCTTTGGTTGAATAGAGCTGCGCCTCTCACTTAATATTTGACCCGATTTGGAAAACGTTCTTTCAGATGCTACCGAGGTAGCCATCACTGATAGATACTTCTCAACCAAGTTTGAGAGTTCGGGATAAAGAATTGCCCGCGCCTGCCACCATTTCAAAGGACACTCATTTCGAGGAATAATGCGTTCTTCTAGATATTGCCTAATGGTAATTATGCTCCTGCTAACTATAGTTCGAAGCAGATTCTGATGTTGCCAAAGCGTCAAAATCTTTCCACATTGAGTCGTTATTAGCGTCGGTGACGCTAGTAGATATAGCTAAGGTCGATTCGTTCTCTTTAGGTTCTTTTGACTGCTTATGAACGTTAAACTCGTTTTGCAGCTCAGTTTTCAATGCATCTTTGGCAGACTCATAACTTGATGCATCAAACCTAAACGCCAGCTTCTTAAAACGCGGATCTAACAGTGCTGCTTTCGATAACACTGGGTGCCTGTAACAGTTCTTGAATCTACTTTTAAATTCCGTTATTATTTTATTTGCCAATTTTTTTCCTGTATCTGTAATAATATTTGTATCTAAATTATGAAAAATTGTAGTCATACTTTCTGTCGAAGCCAGGATCATTGAAACAGTCTTTTTTTTTCACAAGACATTTCTGCAGTGAGTTGTTTGAATGGCTTCAGTATTTTTATTATTTCTGGTAGTGCCTGCCATTCGCTCTCCGAAAGATTTTCTACCGGATTATGTAGGATTCCAAGAGATGCTTCTAAAGGTTCTTGAAGTGAACAAATCCTCTCAATCATATCTAGGGTACTGTTCCATCTAGTCAATACGTCCATTTTTAGCTTTAACGGTTTTTGATTAGGCCTCAGCTGCTCCTGCATTGCAATAAGTTTTTTGGTAGCTATTGGACTCCTGTGAAAATATTCCACAACTGCTTTTATTTTTTTTATCAGCTCCCCGAGTCCACTGTCCTGGAGACCTGCACGGACAACTAAATTAAGAGTATGAGCGATACACGGCAAATGCTCATAATTTGTCAATCGTATAGCCGCCTTCATGTTCGCTGCATTATCTGTAACGCAGACAAATATTTTATTCTGAATGTTCCAGTGAGAGAGCAACTTATTCAGCTCATTCTTAATATATTCGGCCGTGTGTCGCTCATGACATTCAAAACAGCCTAATAAGGCTGTCTTCAGCTCCCAATTTAATAAATAATGGGCTGTTACCGCTTGGTAGGAAGTTGTTGCTCTTGAAGTCCAGCCATCAGTGGTGATAGATACATATTTTGCCTTGTCCAATTCTTCTTTTAATTTTTTTTGGACTTCTGAGTAGTGAGCATCCAACAAAGTATTACTCAATATGTACCTTGAAGGCATTTTGTAGCCTGGTTCTAAATAACTAATTAGATCTTTAAAACCCGCATTTTCAACTATACAAAAAGGCTGAAGGTCTTTAATTGTCATTTTAAAAATGAAATCATTAATTTTTTTTCCCTTACTACACCTACTGGACGTGTAATAAAGACACTTAACTTAGTCTGTTGCGAAGTATTTCCATTTTTTTCAATTACTGGTTTAGATTCTGTGCTTGCTGAAGTTGTTGGACTTGATGGTACCGGAGCTTCTAGAACTTCTCCATCTGACATGGAGCATGGAATGATGGTTTCATACGTCGATCTATGTTTTTTCATGAGATGCTTTTTTAAATTTGTAGTAGAGCCGCCTTTTACAGAATATAACGAATTACATAGGTCATAGATCACATTTTGCCTTATCATCTTTAGCCTGCGAAAAAAAACCCCATAGTTTACTTCTTTTTTTGTCCATTGTAGCAAGTAAATTGATCTGTAAAATAAAAATAATAATAAGTGTTAATAATAATAAATAAAATATAAACAATTAACAATGTTTGATGAATAACAGATTGACCAAGAAACAATTAAATCTCATTATCACAATATCTCTAAGTACAAAAATCACGCCAAAATACGCGATAATAACAAACAAAAATATATAGGTACAGATTTCTTTCTAATATGTAAAATAAAACATTTTCTTACCTTGTTTCTGTTCCAATCTCAAACTTTGTTTACACACACCTTTAATAAACAGTAAAAAACTTAGATGACGAATTTCTAAATTATACATAACAAACTTGTAACAAACGAAAATCGTTTTTTCTAACGTATGTTTTAAATTCACAGAATAAGTGCGCGCATGCGTATTGCGTTTCGTTTATACGTTTCAATTCAATACACACACGCATCAACGGTTCTTACTTGCGTGAACGGAAACAGTGTAGTTACCCATACGAAAAGTGCGAGTAACGAAACGCATTCGTGAGTAACGTTTCGTTACTTCATACTAGATGGCGCACCCGTTACTCAGTACCGAATTCATACGGTTTGTCACAGCTCTATTATTTACGCAACATGAGTTTGAGTATTCTGTGTTGTCACAGTTGCCAATTGTCACCACAGAACACTATGTTGTCAATGTCATTTAAAACAATACATTGTGTTTAAGGTTATGTTTAAAAAAAAGAGCGCTTATTAAATTGACTGGGATTAGTAATTATACTATTATCACACTAGAGAGTAATTTCTGATTTTATACTTTTAAAGACACAATGACTAGCTTTAGATTTAATTTTGCCGGGGAAATCGATAGCAATGTTTCTGAATCAGCAGCAGGTAAACTATTTTCATACAAATTTCAATAATTAGTCTTGATATTATTTAATAGATAGCTATAATCTATCTATCCACAGATTCCAGCAAAGTTATACAGTGGCTTGAAAGTTATGAAGTAGTACCAGAACACCAGTTAAAAAATTTCGATGACAAAGTCACTCGCGCCAAAATGTTTGCCTGTGGAGATGTCGAAATTGGACATGTAGTTGCCAGCGAAGCTTTAGCTAGAATTGGAGAGTGTGGTTTAGAAAATGCAGTTAAACTTGCAGATAATGAACATAGTGACTTGGTTGCTGGCACATATGAAGGTACCTATCTTATAATTATGTATTAATGTAAATTAAAAACATAATTGACATACTAAAGTGTAGTTCAGAACTTATAGCCCTTAAAATATAGCTGGATATTGGTGACAACTCACTAGTATCATTTGACTACTACTAGGTACATTTTAGGTGTGAATATTTTATTTATAATATACTAACTTTTGACAGCCGTTACTCTCACCGTTAATCCGTTATCGAGACAAAAACTAGCCCATATCCTTCCAATGTCTGATCTATCTGCCTACTGAAATACATCCAAATCAGTTCAGTGGTTTAGCTGTGAAAGCATGACAGACAGAGATACTTTTGAATTTAATATGAGTAGGTATGGATCTGTATCTTATAAATAAAATTAAGAAATAATAGGTACATATCTTTTGAGAATGTTTAAGTAAATATTCTTTATAACTAAACTTCTGTTTCAGGAGGATTAAAGGTATGGGAATGTACATACGATGTTATTGAATTTCTTGAAAATGAATTAGAAGTTGATTTTGACAGTAAAACTGTTCTCGATTTGGGATGTGGAGCTGGCATTCTAGGAATCTATGCATTTATGAAGGGGTCTCATGTTACTTTTCAAGATTATGTAAGTATAAACTAATTATTTTAATGGTTTTTATTTCATACAGCATTAATAACATAAGCTCAAAAATAGAGTAATTACATTATTTCTAATACTTGCATTCTCTTTCCAGAATAAGGAAGTTTTAGAATATGTCACAATACCAAATGTTTTATTAAACATAGAAGAGGAAAGTAATAGGGCAACTGATATCAAAAAGTGTAATTTTTATTGTGGAGACTGGACCTCTTTTAACAAAAAATTACCTAATGATATTGTCTATGACTACATTCTTACATCAGAGACAATTTATCGTCCTTGTTACTATGACAAACTCATTTCTTTATTCACTCAAAGGTTGAAGAAAGATGGAGCTGTGTATGTTGCAGCTAAAACATATTACTTTGGCATTGGAGGTGGAATAAGAGAATTTGAACGGGCCATAGAGAATGATGGAAGGTTAAAAAGTTGTGTTTGTTGGAAAAGTACTGGTGGTATTCAAAGAGAAATTTTAATTATAACTCATAAACAACCTTAACCTTTATTTGTATTCCTTTTTGTACATTAACATTTACAGTTTAAATATTTTTGTTTTTGGTAACATTTTTTCTCTTATTATTAAGGAGACAATCGTTCATATACCCAGCCATCCTCTCCTTCATGCAACAGTATGCCATCAGGAACCTCATTCATTTTTGGTCTTCTAAACTTTATTCTATCATGGAGACGATCACGCTGACCTTGCCAGAATTCAACAGCTCTTGGTCGAATAAGGTAGCCTCCCCTAAAATTTAAATAAATATGTTTACTATTAATAAACATGAATTATAACTTAATTGTTAGTATTCAAAAATCTTAAATTTGAATTTGAGCAGAAATAATTTTATTTTAGAAAATTTGTCAATAATTATGTGCTAAACCTAAGTTAAACATTACCAATAAGTTGGCTTTGGAATTTCTTTCTGTGGTATCATGTATTGTTTTTCCAAAACTTGTTCTTTTTCACACAAAATGTCTCGGGACTCAATAGGAGTACTTTGAGAACTTGTACATGCTGCAATCTGGCTCGGGACAGGCCTTGAATGGAAGTAAGTGGTTGATTCCTCTTCAGATAGTTTTTCCACACAGCCCTCAATCCTAATAGATCTATTTAAAATTTCCCAGTAAAATGTGGCTGCTACATTTGGATTCATATCCTAAAATTTGGTAATATAAAAATTAAAAATACAAATAAAAAAAATTATAATATAATGAAATAATAATACCAACCATTTCTTTGGCTTTTCTACTTTCATAATTAGTGAAGAACTTAAAACCTTCTTTCCCATATCCCTTGCATAGTACAAATCTAGCAGATGGTATACCTTCTCTAAAATTAAAAAAATATTAAGCTAATATGTTTCCATATTCAAACAACCAATGTTTAACTTGAAACTAGCGGGCTGGGTTTCTGCAATTCGACAACTTCAGTGCGCCTATTTTGCGTGACAACCAATGTTTAATAAACAATGCTAATTAATTTAAGAATCCGAAGTTTAAAAAACAAATGAAGTTTATCTGATAGTCAATTATTACAGTAGTTCTTTACTGAACTAAAGAAGACTGACTGTATTTCTTAAATTATAAGTATCAATACTTCACTGTTAATTTGTCAACATACTTTTATAC
Source organism: Spilarctia lutea (assembly GCA_916048165.1). NCBI lineage: Eukaryota > Metazoa > Arthropoda > Insecta > Lepidoptera > Erebidae > Spilarctia > Spilarctia lutea. The sequence continues at coordinate 13,598,345 of OU696480.1, read as the reverse complement.
ATTCAACTGACTTTTTGAATTTACTAGTGATTGGAACAACAATTTGTGGAAGACGCAAGTGTTGTTGTCCAATGTGTTTTAACTGCCTCGGTGGCGCAGTGGTAGTGAATGCGACTTCTGTGCTTGAGGTCTCGGGTTCAAATCCTGGGTCGGACCAAATGTTTGTGTGATCTACAAATATTTGTTTCGGAGTTTGGGTGTTTTCTATGTATAATATGTATGTATTTACAAAAAAAACAGTATTTATGTATTCATATCAGTTGTCTAGTACCCATAACACAAGCTTTGCTTAGCTTGGGACTAGATGGCGTTGTGTGTTAGATGTCCGGAATATTATTTATGAATATTATAATGTGGATTTAAAACACAATGCTCAGTGCAATTAAAGTCGCAGCTGCACTTTTATACATCTACTCTATGTGAAGCAAAACTATAAGTAAATTGATGCATACATACATCACCTACATCAAAATAAATTGTGTTCCTCACTTCATTCTTAACTTCCACTCTTTAGGGTGAATTTTTTCATCAAATTTGAATGTGACTAAACAAAACTTAAATCCTTTAAATAAGTTAAAATGAACCATTTCATATATGTTCTAAGGTAACAAATATTTAAAACAAAAGCCTTTTTTAAGGTAATCAACAATACATTCAACACAGAAATTACATTGACAATAGTGTCATAAAGTCACAGTGTTTAGTTTATAGCATAGATAAGAGGTGTGATGAAATACAAGTACTACAATTACTTCAAGATAACATACTCTGAGGCTGTTGCTAAGCACATTGCATTAGGTTCTAGAATCTCTTTCCTAGAACAAGCTTCTTCAAACCATGCCTTGAATTGTCCAAAGGGTTCCTTAGAAACTAAATGCTTCTCCAAAAAGGTCTCATCTTTGTCTTTATATTTAATTCTCATTCCTGTAAAAATTGCATGCCTGATTCATTACTTCTTTAAACTTTAAATAATATTTTTAAATTATACAGTAAGATCATTAGAAAAAATGGAGGAAAATTTTAACACGTTGGCGAATATTTTAACTAATTATTTATGCTGAAATACAGTTAGAGACCTTGAAAAATAAGAATATTCTTCAACTCACCTCCAATATCAATACTCATTTTTCTTAATGTAACAGGTGCAAGTTTACAGTAATATGCGAAATGTATTAAATGCTTGCAGCCTGCATTCATTTACAAAAGCTAAGTGTATAAAAAATATATTTATTAAAGTTATATGTCGCGCCAATTTGGTAAACTAATATTTTTTTGTAACTTTATATAATAAAATGAGAACGAAATTAAGAGTAAATAGTAGAACGGATAGTAACAATGCCTTGCTGAAGCTACCACGCTTCGTTACCTCTATAGTATCGTATTTATTTAAAGATAACTTTGCCTTTTAATTCGGCCTTCAAAATAGGAGCTTAGTGTATGTCACTGTCACACTTGATCAATGATCACACTATAACATACAGGCTTGTTGCAATGTCAGTTTCAGTTGTCACTATCACTCAGGTCAGTTGTTCCGTTGTATGCATACTTTAATCTAAACATTTTATTGCTATTTAGTTTTCTTAGCGCAGATCATGAAGTGAATAAAATCCACACATTCTTATCTGACGTAATGTATGAATTCAAATGTTGAATAAAAAGGTGTATGTAAAGCAAGAGCCAGCATTTACCATGTTTTAGTTCCTGATATGAAAATTGGATTTGGACTAGTACCTTGAGGTTTTCGTCGAATCAATATTTATACATATTATTTGTTATACAGTTTAAGTATATCCTGTTATATCTATTAATTCTATGGTAGTAGAATTAGAATTTAGAATTATTGACTCATTGTATTTTGCTTTTAGTCAAATCGACTTCTCCATTATTAGTCTATTCACTCGGACTCGTAAATCAGATCAGTTATATAACGATTGGCGAGTACACGGTACTATAATAATATAGAATTCCAAGTTCAGCCAAGTTGTCAAACTGTCAGTAAATAGTGGCGTGTTGGAATTTACTTTGAAATTGAAAATTTACGTTTATACATTTTTTTACTTTAAATATTTACTCACTAACAATGGAATCGGAAGTTATAAAGGAAAAAATTCACACAGAGCCAATGTTAAATGACCCACGATACATAACCTTGTTAAGTGGAATAGTCCTTGTTTTTACTCTTTGTAAGTAATTTCTAAATAATGATACAATAAACTTAGATCATTATCATCGAAACGTTTCTTCTTTATCTTCTTAATTTGTGTGACCCCACTTTTTACTCATTTTTTTTCTATTTTACGTGTCCTTGAAACATATGTCACTTAGCCCGAAAAAATAAACAAAGCGTACTTTCTTATTAGATAACAGTCTGAAGTAAAAAGTATACTAATGATTATTTTATTTAATTGTAATAAATATTGTATTTCAGTATTTTGGTGGTGTTTTACTAGAAGACGTCATCTTCGTAGATCTGTATTGTTGATGGGCCTCTCGGACTCTGGTAAAACATTGTTGTACGTGAGACTTGTGTTCTCTCAGTATAGACAAACATTCACATCTATGAGGGAGAATGTTGAAGAGTACCTAACATCTAGTGTAAGTTTCTTTTTTTATGGAGTAGGGGGCAAATGAGCAGGTGTGTATTGTTGTTAATGTTATTAAACTGATGGTAACCTCAGCTTCAATGGAATATCATGAAATGGAACCTGTTACAAAACCTCTTATATCTAAAAGAAGACATGTTGGCCTAAACTTATTTTTTGATTTCCACGCTATTTATAAATTAAACAACATCTTGCTAAGTGTAGTTAGAAATATTAGGGGATAACCTTTCTAAAAAGAGGTCTGTGTCCAGTAGTGGACTAATATAGACAAGTTTTTTTAATGGAATGTGGTGCAAACAAGTAAACATTTCACCTGATGATAAGCGATTACTGCCGCCCATGGAAACCTGCAACGCCAAGTGTTATAAGTCAGAATAACATAGGTTACTATTTGCTGTTGATGAATTTTGGTTTAATTTTTAAGTTTAATTGAAAATTTTATTTAGCTTTTACCAGCAGCGTTACCTTCAAAATATAATGTTTATGTTCTTCAAAAAATTTCATTTATTTATTTAAGGATCTCACAACGAGGAATACACAAAAACAAAACAAATGTAATTAGTAGAATAACAAGTTATGTGCTCCCTCACTTACAGGAGACCACATCATGCACAAGCAAGTTCACACAAATATAAAAAATAGGAATACAATAAATTTTAAATGTAATAAAAGTGTAAATAGGGTACATAATGTTATTATTATCACCCCATTGACACCTCCATCATCACCTTTACAAACTTAAAAATATGCAATTGACAATTGACAAACGAGACCTGTATTTGATAGGTATAAGATAGTATATATTATGATGAATGACAGGGCAGAAAATGGAAACAAGAAACTTAATCTATACTAATATTTAAAAGAGATAAAGTTTGTGAGATTGCAGGGGATAATCTCTGGATTTACTGAACTGATTTTGAAAATTCTAGGCTATAAAAAAAACTATGAAATCCGACACATACATGAGTAGAACTGCTTGCAAAAGCTTGTTTTGTATATATATAAAACAATTGTAAATTTCAGAATTCGTTGAAGATTGTAGACCTACCTGGCCAAGAAAGATTGAGAAACAAATTTTTTGACCAGTACAAGAGCAGCGCTAAGGCCATAGTTTTTGTCATTGACTCGGTAACCATACAAAAGGAAATTAGAGATGTGGCAGAGTAAGTAAACATCATATTAATTCTAAGAATATAGATGATATATAAGATGCAATAATCATAAAGATACACAAGTTTTTTAAGTTACAAGTTATCTCATCAATCAATCAAAATCTATCAAAAACTTTGTGAGAATGTATATATGCTTGTTACCCTTTTGCTCAAAAAGTACTGAATGGATTTAGATTAAACTTTATGGTGATAATGTTAAATAAATCCTGTTATAAGTTAGAATAACACAGGTTACTATTTACCGTGATAACTGATTTACTGCGAGCAGTGGTTAAAAGCTAGTACTTTATATTTTGTTACAAAATGTAATTCATTTTGCATTTATTATACCTAAATTCATATTGTTATTTACAGATATTTGTATACAGTGTTGTCAGACCCCACAGTGCAGAGCAACAGTCCTGCTTTATTAATTCTGTGCAATAAACAGGACCAACCTTTGGCTAAAGGAAGCCAGGTGATTAAAAACTTATTGGAGAAGGAAATGTAAGTTTAAAATAAGAAAAACTTTATTTGACTTTATAGTACATATATAGTTACTTATTTTATAGTATAGTTAATTATTAACGGTATTACTGGAAAGAAATAGATAGCACAGTGGTTTAAGCATCCTGTAGAGTCTCTTATTACACAGGATAATATTCTCAGTGAGGGAATAAACTTCAATAAAGTTGTAAAATGTGTGTGAGTGTTGTGTACCAATAGAAGAGTTAAGTAGAGTATTATAATCCTTTGCTTACTAATTTTCTCATTAAGGATTGATACTTTTACTTCACTAGGTCTATTATAGGACCCCAATAATAATAATAAATAATAAATAAATTACGCTACCACTGCGGGTCCGAACAGGACTCCGCCCAGCACACACTGGAGGACTGCCCTGCATGGGGAGTCTAAGGGTAGAGTTCTAGTCGGACAGATCGGACGAAACCTGTCACTGCCAACATTGATCGCGGAAATGCTGGCGGTGATGAGGGATGGGAAGCCGCGGTTTCCGTCTATGAGGGCGTTATGCTCCGGAAGGAGTCCGCAGAGCGTGATCGAAGGAGGCGACGAAGGGGACGCGGTAGAGGCCGCTAGCTCCCCAATCGTGGCCTAATGTGAGGCGATGTGAGGCGTGACAATATCCCACCAAGGGAGTGATTTTGGTTACCCTGGGATGTACCTCAGTCGTGAGGTACGGCAGGGGGGACTCCAGAAGTCTCCGATGCGTTTCTGGAGCTCCTCCCGACTGCCGAGGTAGGCCGCCACGGGGTTTAGTGGGTAAACCGGTCCTCCGGGAGTCCCACACACGCCCTTCGTCTCCTCACGAACAAAGGGTATGGAGCGAAAAGCAATCCAAGAGAAAATAAAATAAGGGTCTATTATAGGACCCTGGTACTGAAATTCTTATATAACTATTTTGCCATTTCCTCTGTGATTCATTGTCGGCTGGACAGCCGCCTTTATTATTACGCCGTACAAATGATTAACGATTCAATTCTCATTTGTGTATATTGTTGCCAGGAAATAAACATTTATTTCCTCGCCACAATAGATTTTTGGCAAGGTTACAGCTCACGCATAAATATTATAAGGTTTTTATAATGTGAGAGACGAATGCCTAACCTAGGCCTGCCTCACAGCCTGTATTTCATAACTGATATGTTTATGATTCCAAAACATATCTAGTTGGTCCTTGTCACTTTGTGCTTTTTCTGTCAGTTATTTCAATGTCTGGAGTATTTGTAAAATTATTCCTAATAATAAAATGAAAATCAAAGTAATAAAATTTTCTAAAATATTTCAGTAACCTCGTGAGGATCACAAAGTCCAGCCAGCTTCAGTCTGTTGACCCGTCTCATAAAAACGCTTCAACTTTTATTGGTAAAATGGGCAAGGACTTTGAGTTTTCTCACCTTTCGCTCCGAGTTGATATTGCAGAGAGCTCTGCTAACACTGGGGATGACGATACCCCAGCTGACATCAAGACCTTGCAAGACTGGATCTCTAAATTTTAGTTTTAATATTTTTTACAATTTTATATACTTAAAATTTTATGATTGAGAGACTTTGTGTAACAGAGTTTTTTTAAGAGATTTATTAAATTTAAACCTTGTGAATTATAAATTCACGATGCAAAAAATTTGTGTTTTTTTTTGTTCTAAGGCTAAGTTCAGATCATTATTGTTTAATAGTATAGTTTAGTAGCTTCCTCAAAATCTGATTGTGTTATTTTTTTGTATCAAGTAAAGGATATCTGTTAATTTTAAGACGTTTTTCGCTTATGTTAATAGTACATAATTTTGCAATTTCAACAAACACAGCACTTTTATTGTTCTTATGTAGGGTAAGTTAAAAATAGAATTCCATTTTGCTTTTACTTCATTTGCTAATTGCACACGCAACACACAAAAAAATTGTCAATGGTTGATTGTTGGTGTAAATAAAGTTGACTGATTTTTTAAATAAATTGTTTTGATTGTTCTAATTGCCCTTTACTTTTATCGGTGGCTGGGAATCCCCTAGATACCACACATCGGTGGTTACGTCGGACTTGAACCGACCGAAACTGCACACCGTCTGTTGCATCAGTAATCAGGGAACAAAGTGTAATTTTTTTTTGTTGACGAGCGAAAAGTCTCTTCGTTTCTCCAACTCCTGACGGAGGAACCAAGTATGTTGTAATTCCACTAAAGCACCCTGGCGGCCGGTTTCAGGCGCCCTGCTCTGGAAGTAACCCGGACCATGTTATTTCAGGTCCCCCTCAAAAACGATACCGCGTCTATAAACACCAAGTGTACCTAGGGAACAAAAATAAATCCCTGGAATTCTAATTGCATTATGAATGTTGATGTCTCCCTGTCCTGATAGCCTTTCTAATCACAGAACATATCGAGGTCTCCGACAACCTCAGCTCCTTTGGAATATTAATGTTGGGTTTCGGGTGGTAAGACACTGCGAGCTTCACAACAGCAAGGTATAAGAATATTACGTGCTAGGTAAGTTAATATGTCAAAATGTTTGTAATTATTTATTAGTAAAATAATTTAATTACTGATAACCAAGTTCTTCTGAAACCACGAATTACAAATGTGTGCATTACGCACTAAACTTGTCCTGGATAAATTGGGAAGGTGATTTGTACTATTTGAACAACCTCTAAGCTAATTTATGGGTAATATAATAATAGTAAATATTAACATTTTAGCACTACCTCGAATAGCCCCAAGTTTCGTTCACTAGTTATAACATTAGTTTTTTATCACCAACACTTGTTGGCTCTTTTTTTTTTTTTTTTTTTGTTAAAAAGGACAACTCCCACATTAGGAATAAACATCCTGTGTCGTGGGGGACTTTACAAACATACATGAAACGGACACAAAGAACATCCAGACTCGGGACAACAATTTGTGGATCACACAAAGTGTTGTAGGTACCGCGTGGGATTTGAACCCACGACACTTGGCGCAGTAGCAAGCGGCATAGCTACCGCTGACACCACTCGGCCAACCGTGCAGTCAAGCTCTACTGGTCACTACCGGTATATGCTCCATATTTTAGTAAAATGTAATTAGTAAATATTAAGCAATATTATAATTAGTGAGGCAACTAGTTTTCGAGAGTTGAATATTAAGCGTGATGTTGGATCCCGTAGGTATCGTAAGAGCCGACCAAAGTTGTAAAATACGTCGGTCAACAGCGCTGCAATGAGAAGGAAACCTTGCCACAATCTCTATTCCAACCCAGTGGCCAGTATTGGAAAGTAGGCGAAAATCTCCTTTATAAAGAGATATATCCTGTACTGGACTGTCAAAGACTGTTGTGCGCCTGCCAAAGTGAAATGGGCACCGTAGTCACCATACTCATTGCGAATGCAGACAATGTTACAATGAAGCATGTTGACCACACTATGGCGGCCTAATGAGATGCTTCTGCATCATTGGCCCTCCGGTCTTGCTCTAACCAACGAAACACGACAGGTTATAACTTTACTGTAAAAGATTTGATTGGCTTTTAAGCTTTGTTCGATCGTTATTTTGAATATAAATTGCCAGCATAAAACGTGTAGGCGCTGAGAGGATCCCTCGCACAGGTAGTTAGTTAGATATATAATACGAAAATTATGTAATTTACGTACCTATGTAAAGAAACATGATCAGTTTCTTTTTTATTTACAGAACGATCTTTGTTAACATTAATTTATAAATGCTATCTCCATTGTTTCCCGCACTGAGGTCATCGAAATCGAATAATGTTTACGTGGTATAAATGAATATTTCTCCAAAGTACCTATCTATTAATTCGATAATAATTTTATTTCATATTCAGTTCTCTTGCTATGTTTGAGATTATTTCCTCATTACTATTGGAATTCTGCATCGTCAGCATATCACAGTTCACTACTATCCTTTTTTTGGCCGAGTCCATCTACTAATTGTAATAGTTCTATCGTGCATACTTTCGCATGGAAAAAAGTACCCCTCTTCTAAATATCGCACACTTCAAAACTATTATTAACTGTTACAAAAGAATCAGCACCGATCAGGTGCAAAAGATATCCGATAGTCGTTTTTTTAACCCTTGCTTTATAAAAATGGCACGGTGAACACAATTGACAGCACTATTAATGATTCTAAGATGATTCAGCTAAATTTCAAGATCAATACCAATATTGATTACCCACTCTAATTGTTATTTTTGCATATTCATGACGCGAAAATATTGATGAAAAATCTATAATGATTGTTCTTCTATTGAACAGATGAAGGGTTGCAAAGTTTATTGAATATTTTTTGCATGTAACATAACTATCATTAGTATGTAAATGATTTAGAATGTGTCGCGTCTATTAAGCCATATATTATGCATTTTTATAGCTTGATTGTGAAAATTGTATAACCGATGTATTCATTGTTGTTATTACAAAAGTTAAATATCGCTGTTCTTTACTACATCTATTGTATATAATTCTTTTGTCACGCTGTTGGTCACTGTTCCAAAACATCGAACCGATTTTTTGGTACATGTGTTTTGCTCGCGTGCGTAAAATAGCTAGTATAGTCAACATCACGCTTAGACCAATAGGAGTCGAGCATGATTGAAAAGAGATGCAGACGAAATGCGTGTGTCAGGGGATGGAGTATAATATCGACTCGACCTGCGACGATCGACTGCACGGCTGGTCGAGTGGTTTCAGCGGTCGCCATGCCGCTTGCTACTGCGCCAAGTGTCTTGGGTTCAAATCCCACGCGGTACAACACTTTGTGTGATCCACGAATTGTTGTCCCGAGTCTGGATGTTCTTTGTGTCCGTTTCATGTATGTTTGTAAAGTCCCCCACGACACAGGATGTTTATTCCTAATGTGGGAGTTGTATTAAAAAAAAATACTTACTCAAGGTCTGATAAAGTAGGAACATCGCGCATTTCTTTCAACAGGAAATAGTCATTGAAAAAGTCTTGAATCCAATAGTCTAAAATCTCTCCACCTATGTGGACGTCACTACAATGTACAAACATATAGAGAACTAGCTGAAACCCATGGTGGTTTTTTTTTTATGGAATAGGGAGCAAACAAGCAGACGTATCACCTGATGGTAAGCGATTACCGCCGCCCATGGACACCCGCAATACCAGAGGCGTGACAAATGCGTTGCCGGCCTTTGGGGGATGAGGAAGGAGATGGGGGAAGAGGAAAGGGTTGGGGTATGGGCCTCCGGTATCCTCACTCACTCGGTGAAACACAGCGCAAGCGTTATTTCACACAGGTTTTCTATGAGGCTGTGGTATCCCTCCGGTCGAGCCGGCCCATTCATGCCGAGGCGTGGCTCTCCCACGGAAAAGGTATGCAAAAGTAGGTATTGTTTTCGGGCTTAAAACAAATTATAATTTATAGACTAAGAAACACAGAGACGAATATTACCACCTTGACTTTAGTACGTAGATTTCTCGTGAAACGCTCCTATTCAAAGAGAAACCGTTTCTCCTTGGATGGGAGCGTTTCAATAGACATCTTTCGAGTATTCTGTAAATGTGACAGTAGAGGAAACGTGTTTATTCAAGGCAGCACCTTAATTAATCAAACTGAATTTACATTTCCGTGCGATGAAAGATGAGGAGTCATCTTTCGAATACCCTCGTATGCTCCCTGCAGCATACTCCACAGGACGAAAGAGCACATGACGGAAAACTTTAAAAAAAATCCTTTATCAAACCAAATCCCCTTCTAAGGACATTCGTGTCTCCACCGTTATTAAAGGTAGTCGATGAAGAAACATTGCATAACCAAAATCAAAGCATATGTGTGATGTAATTATCAACACATTATTTTAAAAAGTTATTAAAATTATACCTATGTTATTACTTCTTAAGTTTTATACTAAAGTAATTTACGATTACATATATCTTAATTAGTTAATAACGTGTTATGTATGTATACTAGAGCATAATTATAACGTGTACTACCATTACAAAACCCAATTATTGTTAATTCCCACGGCTAAAGGCTTATGCGTTGGACTCCCACGGCCATCGCAAGGTGCGTTCCCAATCATCGTGCAGATAGTGTTCTTTAATATCGGTGAGTGTACAAAAGCTAACCTGTCATGTACCTTATTGTACACTACACAATGAAAAGCTTAATAGTGACCGCAATGGAGATGTTTTTGAGACCATTTTGGATGCGACCCGAGATTCTTCCCAGAAAAAAAAATGGATTGGAAAAAGTTGTGATAAACTTGTGAATTGACGTGAGAGGCGTGGAATTCCTACTAATGCTATAACTCTATGTTGGAACATTTTCACGGTTAAACCACTGGCTGGACGAATTATAATTAAGGCAAGAAGGTACCACGATTCTTGTGGAAGATCGTTCCTACTTTAAATAATATGCTTACGTAAAAATAAATATCTAACTGTCGTTTTTTTCATCTTGTGAGTAATGTTTTTATGTGTAAAGTTAATAGATTTTATCTATTACTAGCTGACCCACGCAACCTTGTTTGCTCTTATATTAAATTTTCCCCCGTTTTTTAAACATTCTTCATTGATGCTCCGCTCCTATTTTTAGTAGCGTGATGATATATTGCCTATAGCCTTCCTCGATAAATGGACTATCCAACACCGAAAGAATTTTTAAATCGGACCAGCGTTTCCTGGGATAGGCGCGTTCAAACAAACAAACTCTTCAGCTTTATTATTAGTATAGATAATAATATTGCTATGGTTTGTATATGGTATATATTATATCGAAACGACTTTTTGTTTCGTAAAAGCCACTACTCAACCCATAATATTTTTACGTATCAATGACTGACACGATGCCGCCGTGATAGACTGAACGTATTCTTAGAGCGTAGTGAACTTTTTGCGATATTGTCCATTAACCATAGTCAATGAAGTGAAAGGATCAATCAGCCTCTTTTTGTTGGGATGCGGCTGCACTTATCTCGTTCATATTAAGGGGAAGTAATATCAAAACGTGAACATGACTACTAAGTATTCTCTTTTTGAAAATTTGACATTAAGCGACCATTTTGAAATATACCTACAATAAAGAAATATGATTAAATTTATACATACCAATTTCAATTTGCGACATTTTAATGAGATTACATAAGATAAGATCGATAAGTAGAAACATTAAATTATGTAGAATTTTACTAGATACATTCATAATTTATTTAATACGAACGTTTTCTTAATAACCGAAGCTACTTGTCATAGTTTTAGATTGTTCACATTGTTGTTATGGCTATGTTTCTCAGGTCAAATATAAATATATTATATAATAAGTATTGCAGTATTGGAAAGGAAAAAGTTTAATTAATTTTTTATATAATAACTAGCAGCTAACGTTGTTTTGGCATATAAATTATTTGTAGGAAATAAAAATATATATAATTTTTTTTTATGATAAATCATAAAAAATCTAGAGAAGAGCACTCTTATCATCTAACGGCAACAAAAATACCTACCAATTTTACATAAAAACATAAAAATCGGTCTAGCCGTTTCGTAGGAGTTCGCTAAAAAACACTGTAACAAGGTTTTTATTTATTTATTTCTTGAGATAGGAGATATATTAGATGTGTTTGAATTAAGTTACACACTTTTACAAACAACTTGGACTGTGCCTTAACACCAGGTAAGCGTGAGAGAAATTTCGTTATCCACACCGGCCCGTGGGAACTGAGGATCACAACATTCATAACTAACTTTCGTTTACCTTTTTATAATATTTATTATAAAATCGTTTGTGAAAAGTATTTGTGAGGCATTTGGAAAAGAATTGAATTAAGAATAAGGATTCTGTTGTCAGCTTGACTTACCTAAGTGACTAAATTATATTCGAGATGGATTGTTTTTTGTTTTTTCGAAAGACAGTCCCCATTTCATGTCATCCACATTTTATATATTTTTACCATTAATTTCATCACGACGACGACTTAAAGACTCGAAGACTTATAATTGAAGACTATAAATACTTGACATTGGCAGAAATAGCTGATCCGAGTGATCCCGCTGGTTGCCATTTCATCAAAAGAAGAAGTATATTCAAGATATTTATTAATTTTAATAACTGTGAAGACAATCTAAATAGGTATGTGCAAAGTAAAGTAAACCTCCAAATTTCTGCACCAATTGAACTCAAAATTTAACTCGATATGCAAGTCACTTCAAATATTGATTTTTTTTCGTCATTCAATCAATATTCCTTTAACTTACCAGCGAATATATCAAGATACAATAGAGTTTCGGCCAATATACTCACACTTAATTTAAAACTCATTAAAACATATGAAGGTATGCTTCTTTGTGACCGTTTTCCTAATATTGTTTGCCGCGGTTTTGAATCGACCCCGTGGCGAATTGTTAATTATCTTAATCAAGGGCTTTAAGAATTCTTTGAAAAAAGCTAAAAGATAATGAGCTGTTATTATAATGTCGTCAAGTCAAAGTCAACTCAAAAGAATTTTATTCAAATAAGCACTTATTATAAACGCTCTTATGTTTAGTCAATATTTAAAAATCGAGTGATTCTAGTCGCCAGTTCCAAGTGCTTCAAGAGATTCAAGCCTACCCGTCATGGAAAAGAATCTGGCAAGAAACTTCATGGCTGCTATTTAAAAAATAAATAAAAGGGCTTACATTTTTTTTATTATTATTTGAGACTTGAATGAATATGATATCGACCAAAAAAAACAAAAAGTTTGGAGTAATTGCTATCACTACACAACCAATCACGCGCCGATACTACTCAAAACTGCAAGATTTTATATTGTGAGGTCCACATTTAGAAAATAAAATCTATATAGATTTTTTACTCACAATAAATTTCAAAAGATTTATATTTTTGTATGTTCAAATATAAAATATCACAAATGTAAAACAAAGTAAGACGCATAGATCAGCCATCGACCTACTCAACCATAGTTGAGCCGACATACACAAGCCGCACAGTAAATTACCTGGTCAATGTACAAGGAATGTAATATATAGTAATTATAGTCGAAAAGGTGCTCATACAATAACAAGTGCTCATTAAATAAATGGGAAATTCAAACATATTGTTAGATAAGTACCAAAGTACCATCACGTCCGTTGTAAATAATTTAATAAAAAAATAAAATGAAAAAGCCAAAGAAAAAACAATTTGTAAAAAAGGATATAAGTACATGTCATTAGGATATAGTATATAAACAATTCATATCGAAGTACCAACATATCAAATTTTAATATTTAAAAAGTATGTTTATGTGTAAACAGAACATAGTATATAATATAGTGTAATTATGAATTATTGCTAGGGGGTCGCAGAGTGCAGAAGGGAATCGTATCCCAGACATCGTTATCGTCGAAATACTGATTTATCTTTAATAAGCTTTAGATATATATATACGATATATAATAATATCGAACGGAATTTTGTTGTAGAACCTGACACAGTTACTCATATATGTTTTACTGGTTTTGGAGAGTCCAAAACCTGGTAGGTACAATTATTTTATTATTGTGACGTGTATTGATGTTATGTACCTACCTATGTCACGTTTTCTTTAAAATTTAGTTATGTTTTTGTGAATATACATAATGTTCTCGAAAATATATTGTGATGGTAACGTCCACATAATATGAGTAGGTACCAAAATCGTTTAAATATAAATATCCCCGTTTCAAAAGACGACAAACGTATCGCTCCGTGTGTGGTCCTAATGGAAATCAGCGCTAATTTCAATATTTATTGTGAAATTCGAACTCATTGCATCTCCGAAGATGTAGTTATGCAAAATACATGTATTTCTGTTATCGATAATGTTGAAACTAGAGCACATTAAAGAATAAATTAGACTTTGCTGGTTTGATACCTACTAGATAAATTGAATGCATAACTGGTTCTAGTAATTACAATTCGTTTCCACAGAATGGTTTTTGTTATTTATTCTTAGATATATTCATAATTCAAAGACCAACTTATTTTTTATAATAATTTGTAATTGACGTTTGACTCAATGGTCGCAGGTGCAGGTTATATTCCCGGTCTCAGGTATTCGTACCAAATGTTCTAAGCTTCACGCCGTTTATCCTATGATAACAACCGACTGCTTAATGTGACCTCCGAATCACGCAGACGCTCATGGTAACATGTTACGAACGGTTACCCATCCAGGTAGTGATCGTACCTCGTTGCTTACCCTCGGTAATTGTTTCTAATCACCAAGTGCAACTGGGCTACACCAAGCGCTTTAAGACTAGAAGACAAGACGTTAAAGACATAGTTATTAACATTTTATATTATTATAATTAATTCAAAAGTTAAAGAAGGTCTGGCAAAGAGCTCAATTATGACATTTATTATTATAAATAAGTGAAAGGATTTAGATGAAACTTTACAGTAATATAGTTTATACATAATAATAATAATAATAAATAATAAATATTTCGGACATCTAACACACAACGCCATCTAGTCCCAAGCTAAGCAGAGCTTGTGTTATGGGTACTAGACAACTGATATAAATACATATATACTTTTTTTTTGTAAATACATACATATTATACATAGAAAACACCCAAACTCCGAAACAAATATTTGTAGATCACACAAACAACATTAGAATAACACATAGACTACTATTTACCGCGATAACTACAATACATATAAATACCCGTGATAACCGACTAATAACATTTAATAGAAATCTCCAAGTACAAGGCCTGTTTTCCACACTGATGAGAATTTAGATGTGGTGGTAGATATTCGAGAACTGGTTGAGGGTGCACAATTAACTGATTACCGTGAAATAAGCGTGGGGCGCTGTAGATGCCTGACCCCTGTATAATAGGATAGGGTTGTCAGTTTGTCACAAAATATGTTTATTAGTTTGAGTTGACGTCATTAAACATGTGGCTTTCGGGTGTATCAAAATACTCAACGGAGTAATTCAAGAGGAAGGTTTAAATGTGCAATATTTGCATATTAAAGTAGGAGAAGTCCAAGAATTTCAAAGATTTCCGCCCGGGGCCGAGCCGGGTCGTTAGTCGCTTAATACATAATTACACTTAGTAATAATTATGTATTAAGCTCGTGGAAGATATTCTCCGTTACAAAGCTTTTTCCGTCCATGATTGCGAAGTACTCAAGATTCAATAAGTAGAAAAAATACTTAGACCATGTCTATATGTAGTTATTTATTTATTACACAAAGAAAAGCGATTAAGTTATTTAATCTACTATCGTAATTTATATACGAACTAGCTATTGCGCGTGGCTCCGCCCGCGGGTTTGTCGGTTATCGCAGCAAGGAATAGCCTATGTTCTTTCTCAAGAATCAAAGTATTTCTATGCCAAATTTCATTGAAATCGGTATAGTCGTTTGGCCGTGAAAGCAGGACAAGCAGTTTTTTTTTATGGAGTAGGTGGCAAACGAGCAGACGTATCGCCTGATGGTAAGCGATTACTACCGCCCATGGACACTCACAACACCGGGGGCGTCACAGGTGCGTTATTGGCTTTTGGGGAAAGGGGAGAGGGATGGGGGGTGAAGTTGGGATATGGGCCTCCGGTATCCTCACTCACTCGGTGAAATACAGCGCAAACGCTATTTCACACCGGTTTTCTCGGTTCAGATAGAGTTACTTACGCATTTATAATATAATTATGGATTACTAGTTAAATCGGACATACGAGTATCATACAAAATCTTGTTTCTTTTCATAGTATGAAATCACTTCCGGTGTCTGTTCGCTTAGATTTTTTAAACTACTCAGCGGATTTCAATGTAGTTTTCAGAAATAGATAGAGTGATTCAAGAGGAAAATTTATAGTTTATATGTATAATTATCTGCCACCGCGCAGATCTTGTTGTATCTTTAAAACACCAACCGCATTTAACAGCGCGGGGCACAGCTAATCATTAAATCTACAAACAATTTAAAAAACTAATTCAAATTCTACATTTGAAACTCTTTTGTTAACACAATAGTACTAATTAAACTTAACTGCCTTATTGGTCTAGCGGTTGACGTATGCGACTGCCAATCAAGAGGTCTCGGTTTCGAAACCCTGGACGGGACAAAAGTGTTATTGAGTTTTTCTGATTGTAGACGTACTTAATAACAGCTCGGAGTTTGGAAGTTGGGGTCTGAAACCCCGTGCCTCAGAGAGCACGTAAAGCTGTCGGTCCTGCGACTGATTTCTCCCCGGTCGTGTCGCTTAACCGTTCCATCGGATTATGAGAGAGAGGGAACAGAGAGTGCACCTGGGTTTGTGCACATACTAGTGCACTATATTATCCCTGCGTAGTTGGCTGGTTTCTGTGGCTGGACTGGCCGCCGTGGGCGTAATCGGCTAGAAGAACATTATCATCATCACAAATCAAACTTACTTAACATTTAATAGCACCTAAATCTGGTATTTTCAAACCCAATGCGATCTACGAACGAATACCTACATTTTTATTATTCTGCGGTATTAAGTGTAAAAATAACTAGGTATACATCAGGTCAGCATATCCCTGATTTTTCATTCCGACTTGCAGCCTTGCGTTCGCTTCGCCTTTGTCGGCGCGGTCTTGTTGACATTTGGCGGGGCAAATCTTCATTCCGCGGCATCTTTGATCCCACTCACCGTATTATTTAATTTTGATGTACACCTCATACGTTTTTTAAATAACGTAATTGGAGTTTACCTGGCGTATTTTGCTTGTGATATGTAGACAGGGTAAGGACTTAAAAGATCCCGAACGTTGCGAACAATGAATCAGGATGCTTGTTTATATTAATACTAATATTAAGTTTCGAAAGTAGTAAACCTGTAGAATACTTTTTCAATATATTTTATACTTTATCTGAAAATCACAAATATCGTTATTTTTAATTGTACTGAGTCGTCAATAGTTATTAGTCCCATGTGAGCATGTGATTGCTGTTATGTAATAATTATTGACATCTAAATTTGTGGATTCCGTGTACACAATTAGATAACAGTTTGCCAAAGTCAACTTACGTAATTTTCTATAGGTTTCCGCGTTAAAAATATTCATAGAGTTCTAAAACACAGCTCCGGTAGTACGAAAATAAGACATCTTCACATATCTTTGGTTTTCAGGTTATTTTTAAGGTTACCTTAAAACACGCATTTAGTATAAATATTGCACAACAAGTGCAAAAAGTGGTGAATTAAGTGTGTTTTTTGTTTGTTTTAGCGGTTTTCACAAAAAAAAATTAAAACTACTAAAACAAAAGCCTTTTATTTTTATTCTTAAATATAATGAGTACATCCATCATCCTCATTAAACCACCTATAGAATAGGGTAGATAACATCTTAGTCATATTGGTTACATCATCTGTCAAAATGATAAGTTTGTATGAAAAATATACATACTAAATACAAATTTAATACATCACTGTTTTAGTCTACTCAATTCAATTCAAAATAATGATATTTTCCGAGATATTTTGTAATATTATTTTTAATGAAAGAGACATCGATATTTATATACGATACAGTCATCTAACCTATTGGTACTTTTGTACTCATTCTATTAATACCCAGTCACAGTAGTAATTACCTAAGGGACATAAAAACATTGCATATGAGTCATGAATGACTGATGACATTTTTTTAATTGTAATTGTTTATTGATAATCCATCTTTGATACAATTAGAAAATACGTTAATGGCTGCAATAGTAAAAACTGTGACGCAGCCATTAGCGCTCACATCTGTGGTTATAGTCAACAGAAAATCAAGGTACGTAACTCTAAAAAAACACAAAACAACAAAAAAAGAAAACAAGGCATGCAGTGATTAAAGAGTCAAATAGTAAGCGCACGTGTGTGTGTGAGTGTGTGTCTGTGTAGGGTGTGTGTGTGTGTGCGTGTGTGTGTGTGTGTGTGTGTGGGTGTGTGTGTGTGTGTGTGTGTGTGTGTGTGTATGTGTTCATTATTTTGCTAGTACACAACATAGTGTGCAATAATAATAATAATTGATATATATTCAAATAAGAAATCTCACCAAACATTCTATACATTGAGTGTAGGACGGGGAGCTCACGTGTGTTTGAATATACGTATGTTGTATGTAATATAAGTACCTACATAGATGATAGGACTATCTCACCATAAGTTCTTCAGTTTGAGTATAGGATAAGGAGCGAAGCCAGTCTGTCACTTTAACTTTGCAATTACGCAATGTCATGGAATATATATCAAGCTCTTTATTTATTACGTTATACAACTTCGGACCTGAGAAATAGTACTGGTGGCTGGCTACAGTCGTATTGTGTTTAAAAATGTTACAGACTCTGTCCGACCTGCGTGTGTTGAGAACAAAATTAGCATTACAGTACGAACGATGCACCTGCTTAAGTCCGCCTACAATCCTTGCTGACCTCCATACCACGAGCTCATTGGTGCATAAAACTATGTTCAAATAGTCCTAAAGCATTTAATCATAATTCTCTTTTTCAATCCGAATATATAACAAGTGAGTGAGATGAAAATACATTTTTCAGTATAAAAGAGTGAAACAAAAGTTACAACGGTAGGGAGACAGAGGTATTTTGAGGCTGTTATAGTTTTTGAGCGATAATTATATTGGTTCGGAATGTCGTACAGTCAAAAGCGCTACAAAACTATATAATGGTAATGACACAATCGTAATTGTTTTTATAAATAAAGGAATAAATGAATGGCTCAGTAAACATGATCGATCGATCAGTACGATGATCGGTGACTTTTTTTACATGTAATAAAGTAATGAAACATTTATTGAATGCAGTTATCCTCTCAGGAGTAGGTTGAAAGAATGACGTTAGTAACTTATGCGCTATAATAACATGTTATAAAAACCTTTCGATTAACAATTAGTTTTTTAAATCCGTTAAAGTATTTATTTTTCACCAATTTATAAATTACATGCCATAGTCGTTTCCATTTCCAAGTCAAATTAAAATTGTAATTATCGCAAAGCAATCGTTCTGCTTAGTCCTTTTAAGATGTTTCGACGCAAATAGCAGTATTTTAAGCCTCATGTGTTCTCAGTTTATACATATATTTACTTAAAAAAATGAAAAGTTCTTTAATTTTTATCACAGTTAAAACGGATTTCATTCTGAGAGCTGTCATACCAGTAATAACAAATAAGATTTTTATTAATTGAACTGCCAACGAGAGCAATGATGGGCAAGCGCAAGAACGACGGACCATACATCTGCTCCATTTATTAATACCATCGACAATAAAACATTTGAAACACGTTCTTGCGAATCAATACTCGCGTTCCCGATATGAATTATTTATGTATTTTATTGTCGCTTTATCGCCCGCATCTCTGAGGAAGAATAGCAGTGGCGGGCGGCCGGCAGGCGGATGCCGCGCGCCTCCACCTCTTCGACTTGAAATAATAATCAGAACATAATTTTATTTTTGACAAATAACTGGTCAGCGTTGGGTGTGTGCAGGTTTTTGTGTAGAGCCGTGGATTCCGGGGCCACCGCTTTATTGCCTGAATAAATATAAGAAGATGCTGTCGGTATTCCGATCTTGTGTAATTGCCCTCTACGAATGCAGCGCAAGAAAGTGCCTTGTACAAAAGCCGGAGAGGCCTGTGTACCTAGTTATGGAAGAAACTGCTCGTTTTTTAGGTGAAATCCACTTGAGGTTTTTTAATATTTTATTTCGTGTTTTATGGTGCTGCATATTATATCTATTTTGAAACGAAGTATATTCTATATTGAAGAATCCTTTATTCAACATTTTTACTAAAAAATAAATAATTTAAAAAAACACTTCGGACATCTGACGCATAAAGGCATTTAGCTTCAACTAAGCTCAGCTAAAGCTAGACTGATCGAATACCTACTTATAAAATGTTTTTTTGTAAATACATACAGGCACCCAAACTTCTAAACAAACATTTGCATATCATACGAACAATTGGTCTGATTTGTGAATCAGAACCGGGACTTCACGCATAGCATGCGCGTACACAACCACTGCGCCAACGAAGCAGTCATAAAAATTATTGACATGAGATTTTTTTTTTATAAATGGACCTGCCACAATGATTCTTCTCTGCCTAATGGAAAGCACAAGCAGAATCCAAAAGTGGGGGTCGCCATACTTATTGCAAATGCAGACAATGCACCATGACGGTCTAGTGATGCCGCCTTCATCAAGTATGGTTTTAAAATAAATTTTGTGTAAAAATTTAAAGTACAGGAATCATAAGAAGGTAAGGCAGGCAGGTAAGTGAAATTGATATGACAATTCATAATTATGGGCAAAGCATTAAACGTTATAGAAAAATCTAAAATAAAACATATACTTCTATGGGTTTAAAAATTGTCATGTCAATTTCGTTTATCTTACGTGACGTTGAATCAGTCATCAGAATAGCAGTGCGGGCAGGAGCTCGGAGGGGTCCGGTCGTGTTAATAACTGCAGTTCCCTTCTCAGGCGCAGAGTGGCACACCGTGTGGTTTTAGTTGGTTCGATTCCGACACACCGCCCCGCTGCAAACCCTGGCGGGGTGACGGTCCGAGGGGGCTTCCACAAGAAAAAAAAAAACATCAGAATAGCGCCACATTTTTGGTACAGCCGATACCAAATGTGGTCAATGAAATTCTAATAATTACAATTCCATAATTAGTAGCTTTTTATTTCTGACTGCCTCGGTGGCGTAGTGGTAGCGTATGCGACTGCTAAGCAAGAGGTCTCGGGTTCGATTCCCGGGTCGGACCAAATGTTTGTATGATCTGCAAATATTTGTTTCGGAGTTTGGGTGTTTTCTATGTATAATATGTATGTATTTACAAAAAAAAAGTATATAAGTATTTATATCAGTTGTCTAGTACCCATAACACAAGCTCTGCTTAGCTTGGGACTAGATGGCATTGTGAGTTAGATGTCCGGAATATTTATTTATTATTTATTTATTTATTTGTAAGCCTTTTTCACGGCATATATATATATAGTTTATTCAAAAGGATCTAAATTTACCTTAAAAAAGCATTTATTCTTTGTTGTCAACTAAAACTTTTTAAAAAAGAATTAATATTAATCCTGTAAAAGTATTAAATCAATAAATTTCAGTAACTTTTCATTACATGGGGTAGTTATAATGGTCAAGACTAATTTTCACGTATTACGAACGTTAAAAAAGTTATTTTGCTTCACATTCTGACTTTAATGAAAATAATGCTGAATTATAAGAAATAATTGAGTTTCAGACTAAGGAAAATCTCTTCTCTTCCGCTCTTGATAATACTGAATATTTCGAAGACATTAATTAGAAAGGCATAATCAAACTAGGTCATATATTTTATGAACAGTTTCACAAATAATGAAGCATGTAAATTAACGTTTTATTGTCTACTGACAGAAAAATATAAATAGTTCAAGAACATAAATAAAGCCTTAAAGGTCCACAACACTAAAGCTTGTTAATAAAACAGCTCCACATTGTATAAAATCGATAGCTCCATTTATCATCCCGCAAGTCGTTCATAAGGCTACACCAGTTAAAGTGACCAAATGAGCTTGGCGGTTACTACAGCGCCTCTGGACTGATATGACAATGATTTATACATTGTCAAGCGAGAGACAGGGCGTTACTTTCTACTCGTAACGACCTGACGAGTATTGACGCGTATCCAGACGTGAGTAACTACGATTAATACCTGTCTCAAACACGTCCCGAAATGCCTTCGGATTCAGATACATAACTTTATTACAATACCTTTTTAGCATCGTTTGTTTTTTTTTTTCTTTTTTTTGCAGTCACATTGCAGGTTTCATTTGTTTTAAACTAGATTTTGCCTGAAGCTTTGCTTGCATAAACCTCTCTGTCTTTATTGTTGAGTAATTGAATTTAGTTACGACATAATGTATTGTAAATTATTTCGATAAAACTTACTTCTTTACCTTTTCGTATGCTAGTGACACTAAACTTAGTAGTTAGTAGTAATAACTAATCGTGCATCGTGCTATAAAAATTCTTAAGTTGATTAATATTCATGTCATGTCCATTCTCGTCCCATTCCCGATATAATCATCTCACAGTGTCGGAGTGAAGTAGAATAACGTAATCAACTTCTACAGTAAATCGAACTAACTGCAGTTGCTTTTATCTATTCAATACAAATAGAATGACTATATCTATTACTAGCTGATCCACGTAACCTCGTTTGCGTCTTCTATTGCCCGTAGCGTGAAAATTTTCCCCCGTTTTTGAAACATTCTTCGTTGGTGCTCCGCTCCTATTAGTATTAGCGTGATGATATATAGCCTTCTTGAATAAATGGACTATCTAACACTGAATTTTTTTAAAATTAGACCAGCGGTTCCTGAGATTAGCGCGTTCAAACAAACAAACTGTTCAGTTTTATAATATTAGTATAGATTTAGAAAGACTACCTGTTGAAGCTCGATAGACGATAAGGGATATTGGGATTTATAAATTGTTTCAATAACTGCTGATGTATAAAACTGACTAAAACGAAGAGTGTCTCGTTCTGATATTGCTTAAATAAGGTAGCAAAAATTTAAGAAGTACTTGGTCTTATGAGCAGGAACTTACTCAGAAGTGTAATTTAATTTAGAATTATTTAAAATTTAATCAGTGGAACGTTAACGCGATTGTATACGTTTCAGAATTTATACTTAAATTAAAGTTCACCTCGCGGCAGTTAATACAGTACAGCAGCATCGCATACATACACGCAGCATCAGTTGTTGTTCTTTGCTATCTTTGCAAGTTAAGATAAGCAAATCCGTGGTACTCGAAAATGTTTGCTTCGGCCGTTTTCGTTAACCTGTCTCTAGTTAAAGCTGAAGACAAGAATAAATACTCTTTTTATGTTAAATTTAGAACCTTTTTAATAACATATCTCTCGTTACTACTTTGAATGTAAGTTAAGCTCCAAAAATAATAAATAAAAAAATGAGAATGTAATGAAATTTAACTTCTCAAATATTCATATAATGGACCGTGGATCTCGTTAAACAGTTATTTGGCAAAAGGTATATGTAATTATTAGGCTCACGATTCATAAAATTCGGTTAAGCGCCATTCGAAATAGTGTTTTTTGTTATCTTAATGGCTTCGTATTTATATTTATTTTAATTAAAATCCTTTAAATAAATCTCCTCCTCCCCCTTAAATAAAACATCCGTTCGAAGAAGAGCTGATGTCCAGCATTAGACGTTTAAAGGCTTTATTGGCAAAATAAATATCATAGCCAGTGATCTCTTAGTTAAATAATTCATATGAGGAACGCGAGTATTGATTCGCAAGAACGTGTTTCAAATGTTTTATTGTCGATGGTATTAATAAATGAAGCAGATGTAGGATCCTTTGTTTTTATGGTTGCCCATCATTGCCCTTTTTTGTGCGGATATTCACTCGAATACCACCGACTACGAACCGACTAAAACCGCAAACCATCTCGGGTACTGGAAGCCGGGGAATCAGGAGCACCCTCGAAGACAATCCGTGGAACATCATTGCCCTCGTTGTAGGTGAATCCATTAAATAGAGGAGATAAATTATTTGTTACATCATAATGTACTGTTAGCTATCAAACTCCTTATCATCGTCATCATCAAGATGGTAATGAAGTAATCAGGTCAACTCATGCAACTCAATAACTTTAAACAAGATTAAAACAAAGTGACACGAGCTCGATGTAATATCAACTTTCTTTAGTATCGTGGACCACAGCATCGATTGATCTGCTTGTTGGTTTACTTTGGTTGACTTAATGAGAGTTGCTTGTCAATCGTCTGTCATTGGCCGTTGGGGTTGAGCCAGCTCTGTATGCAAAACCACGCGCTTCCACGATATCAGATGTTTTCGTGTTTCTTTTGTGAACGCTTTTGTCGAGCTTATTTTTGTGCACTTTATTAAATAAAGAAAGAACAGAGCGTGTGTTGAGTGATTTTCGGTAGTGGATATTTAAATGAGGTCGAGAATGTATTTTTGTGTTCATTAGCGTTGTGATGTCTTAATAGTCTTTAAATTCAGTGTAACTCGAAGAGAATTGCATGTCGTGTTATTTTAATTAAAAGATATGTACAGATATATTATGCTTATTGGATTTACTATGTGAATTTAAATAAATATTATTAGTTATTAAGGGTTAGTTCTGAGACAGAAATACTCAAGCAATTTATTTAATAATAATTAGTAAAAATATGATGTATTTGATTTTTTTTATAACATAAGTTGTTAAAATATGATAATAACAGAATACCAAAAACCTTGTTAGCGCTTCTAGCGTTTTCAATAAGATGTCTTTGTATATCTAAATATAAGATCATGCAAATATCTTCTATAATAGTAAACATATAAATAAATATAATTCAGGTCATATGCTTACTTTTGACTACTTTACAGACATGACTTTTGATGTGTCCTCCTTGGCTCGTTGTTTGACATCCAAAAATTATTCTAATGGACTCTAAAGTTGCTTAGGAAATGATTGTGTTTCTATCCATTTCTACACATAAGCTGCACTGATTTAATCTCTTTTTTTATCTTAACTGCCTTGGTGACGCTGTGGTAGCGTATGCTGTGCTCGAAATCGTGTGTTCGATTTCCGAGTTGAATCAAATTTTGTGTGATCTGCAAATATTTGTTTCAGAGTTTGGGTGATCTCTATATATAATATATATATATATTTATAAAAAAGTATTCATATCAGTTGTCTTGCTAACAAATAATACACCTGGGTGAATCAACTTTTTTTTGTCACAATGGAGATATTTTTGAAATAAATAAATCACAAAATTGGACTTTCTTTCTGTGTTATTCATAAAGAATAATTATTGAAGTTTGTTACTTAAGGTAGGGGCTCGAATTTAATTCACATTTATCGCCAGTTTTGACGCTAAGTGTGTGCTTGGGTGATAAAACGGGTCTCCTGGGTGACTAGTATTTTATCCAATAAAACTCCAATAAATGTATAATTAAATCAGTGTATTTTCAATAGGTATCGAAAAACTTAAGTTTTCATGAATCAGACGCTTAAAAATATTCGTAAATTTCAAGTAACTATCATAAATAATGTCTCTTGAGTCACCAATGAAAAAATTAATATAAAATTTTCTGTTTGTTTTTATCTGAGACGTTTTTTAAACAAACGAATAAATTAGACTTATTTATCCCATTATTCTTCAACTATTCACGTTATACAAATAAAACAATACCTTTCTTATTAAAAAAAATAGATAATTATAATAAAACAATAATCGGGACAAGTTGGTTTGCCAGGAGAAAATATGGTGACTCAAAAGACACTATTTAAGAATTAAAACAAAATAACAAAACTTCACTTAAATCTAATCATGAGATCAATTTTAAATCTTGAGATCAATTTTCATTAATGTTAATGGGATGTTTAAATTCGAATAAAGTCTGCCCGCGTTTGACTTTGGTTTCAGGTTTTTCAATAATTTGGACTATGTCTCTGTAATCGATGAATGACATATCAGTTTTGTCCAAACGAAAGATCTGGGCGTTCTTGACGTTTCTCAAAAAAGTTACAAATATGTCACCATCATCGTCCAAGTTATTGACAAGACAGGCATATCTATGGACTTTCTTTTTCACAGCATGCACGTTGACAATTAAAAAGTCTCCACAACATACTCCACAGTTTTCTTTGTTTTGTTGCAACGAAGTGGATGGTTTTTCGTCGTCATCCGAATGGTTAGGTGTATTATATACAACTTCGTACGAATTGATGTGTCGTGGTTTAGTCAAATCTATTAGCTTCACTTCTTTAAGTGGAAATTTCTCAGAGCTCTTTAAATTAGATAAAGGAATATCTTCATCAGAAGAAACAATGTTTTCAATACGACTACCGTCAGCGTTATTTACTGTCGCCGTGGAAATGGGATGATAAATTTTAGGTGACAAACATTGGCAAAAACCTCTATTGCAAAAACAACTCAAATTTCTGTAGTGCAGCTCGCCATACACTTTGGTAAATATTTGATGTACCTGTAATGTTCCTTTTAGTGGTATGATATTACTTGGTAACTGTTGTGTAATCTTTTCTATATCATCTGGTAAAATTAGGAAAAGTTTAATCTTACTTTGATGTTTTAGCTCTTTGTAAAATTGCTCTGCATCCACTATGTCCCGCCCAGTAGCTACCATATGATCCGCTTTTCGTTTTAGGAAACCACCAACACCATCGGCGGGTCCTTTCCCATGTCCAGCTTCAAAGAAAGACCACGTCACTGCTGTAAATTCGTAATCCATAAAAGGTTTCGTTGAAGCTAAATAAAAATTTAGTTTCTGTCGATACTGACTGAATGGTCCATCTGTATAAAAGTGTACGGTTTTTATTGCTCGATTTTTGCTTATATCTGATAGAATTGGATGCAGGTGAGCCCATATCGCGGCAGGTTGATGATTGGTTGAGGCGGATATAGTACAATAAGATTCCACTTTGTATTTAGTTTTATCATCAGGGACGTAAACCACCACCGTGTGCAGAGAAACTTGCTTCCTTGAACCACCAAAATGATGGGCTTGAATTTCTTGATAGTGTTTACAATTATAATTCTCACTAAAATCAGCTACAATCATCACTTCGTCTAACTGTAAATCATTCAATGCCAACCGGAAGTTCTTAAACTGTATTTTCATATTGTAGATGTGTTTTTTAAATAACTTAAATTCTCTTTTAAAGCTTTCCATAATTTTTTTAACAACTCCTTCCTTCATTTGTTTCACATTTTTTACAGCTTTTATTAATTTTCCATCTTTTTCATATATTTCTTCCGGTCTACCCCATTCAAACCATTTTATATTTTCTGTATCCCTTGTTAAATCATGCTTCAATTCCTTGATACTGCATTCTTGGCATATTCCATACATACATGCTTGAAGATTTTGATCGCAAACCGTCGACAAAATAAGTATGTTTAAATCGTCAGTCTCAATAACACGTTTTCTTTTAATTGCCTGAGCTTTATAGGCGATGTTTACGTGCAATTTGCATAGACACATTTCACGTCCGTCTACTGAAGGCTTTATAACAAAAAATGGCTTATTTTTAGTGAAATAATAATAAGAACACTTTATGTCTGGATTCTCTTGTTTAAATATTTTGAATACATTTTTCATTGTATCCAATAAGAATCTTTTCTGTTCCTTTGTCTTATTTCTCGTTACTGTCTCTTTTTTACCTGCAGTTGCTCTCGATATGTCATCTCTAATAAAAAAATCTTGTAGTATTTTCTTTAATTTTGTAACGGTACTTCTTACTCTTAGAGTAGTTCTTAATTTTCCTTGTAGCCCTAAAGATTCTTTTATTATTTCTTCTTTAGAACTTCCGTCAATGTTATCGAAAATATGTTTAATTGATTTCTTTTCATGGTTTTTCTTCATTTTTTGGTATCTCTCTCTAATGGCATTTGTTAGCATTTTATATTTAACTTGACTGTCAGGTTTTAGTTCTTTCTTTGGCATATTTTTTTTTTCAGTTAGTTGAAGACGTTTTTTGTATTTCTCACATCTCTGTTTCATTTTTTCTATTTTCTTTTTCAGTTTTAAATTTTCTTTGTACATCTTTGACCGATTTGTTTTCACTCTTTTTTTACCTCGTTTATTTTTGGTTGAAACTGGTGGTTTAGCATTTTGAAATTCAGGAATAATTGGTGAAATAACTCCGTCTCGCTGCTGCATGGGAGGAGAGTTAGGGGGTGTAACATCGAGAATATTATTGAGATTATTTTTCTTTTGCCTTAGGTCTCTTTTTCTTAGTTTCCAGATAACCCGTGCGTTGAACTTTTCTTTCGGTGTGAGTTTTTGCACTAGCCTTTTTTTTTCATGATAGTTTTCTCTTTTCTTTCTTTTATATTCTTCGTATTTTTCTGGATCATTCTTTAACTTCTCCTTATATCTTCTCTGCTTTTCAGCTGGTGTTAATGACGGCATTTTATCTGAAAATAAATGTATAAAGCAATAAGTAATACAAAAAAAAAGTGGTGAAAATCAGTCTGTCATATTATATTTAACAATCAAGCAATCGTAATCAATAAAGTACAGTTACAACTTCATACAAATATTTTCTGATATATCAAACAAAACAAGTATCTACCCAAATATTATAAAAATAATGAAAAGTCTCTTGGGTCACCAGAAATTGTCTCTTGGATAACCATGTTAGTAAGCCAGGGGACCAGTGACTCAGGAGACATTTAATGGTAAAAATATTTTTATCAAATAATGACTTAAAATGGGGGATAAATGATCAATCAAGTGCCATATTAGACTATATTTCTATTGCATTAAGCATTAAAATATGTTATTTATTCAAAATACTTACGAAAATACGGAGTGACCCAGTGGACGCACAATAAAGACACCTTGCCTCTCTCCGAGCCCCGAGCGAAATGGCCGACCGAAAGTAACTTCACTCGGTTCGCGAACTCGATCACGTGATACGCAGATCGCTTGTTAATTTGTTAGATAAATCGTAGTGCTATCTCGCTTCAACCAACGCAGTATTATATTTGGTAAGTCAGGAGACATCGATAATAGTATTACATTAGGGACACATAATTAGGAGGTTTTTAATCAAATATTCAATTAATTTTTAGATATATTGTGACGAAATATGTTTAATATGAACTTTATTTTCACTACTGAAGGTATTAAATTTATGACTGCCATGAAGTTTTTTTAAGTCAGATTACAAAGTTGAATGACAGTTGTTACTAGGGACAGCCAATATTTGTATGGAAACTCAAAATGGTCTCTTGGGTTACCAACAAAAATAACAATAAATATGTAAAAATTAAACAGCTCAATAGTTTAATTTATTCCCTATCAATCTAATTTATTGTTAGCGTTGTTGAAAATA
Source organism: Spilarctia lutea (assembly GCA_916048165.1). Classification (NCBI taxonomy): domain Eukaryota; kingdom Metazoa; phylum Arthropoda; class Insecta; order Lepidoptera; family Erebidae; genus Spilarctia; species Spilarctia lutea. Next base: position 13,569,201 of record OU696480.1, on the reverse strand, counting down.
TTAAGTAAGCTTAGTTCAGCTGTACAAAAATATGGAAGTACTAAGGACAGCCAAAAACAAAAAAAAGTTGATTCACCCACCTACACAATAAATCTTATACTACTAATTAAAGAAATAATAAATGCACAAAAGTTTTAAGAATAATTAAATGTAATTGTTCGATTTGGAATGGAATCAGTGATCTTTGAAATTTTCCAGGAATTTAATATTGTTCACTACTTTATTTTTTATATTTTAGTTATAACTATTAATTCGTTTTCTTTATGTATATAACTGTAATATTTCATAATTTAATATGTTACAATTGTGTAATGTGTATACTTAGTTAGCAAAAAAGATTTCGCATTTGAATTTAGAATTATCACTACATAGTATAAAACAAAGTCGCCTTTTCTGTCCCTATATCCCTATGTGCGCTTAAATCTTTAAAACTACGCAACGGATTTTGATGCGGTTTTTTCCAATAGATAGAGTGATTCAAGAGGAAGGTTTATATGTATAATACATGCATCATATACTAAGGCAACATTGCTAATTTTAGAGGTTTCTATTTTATGCCCGTGCAAAGTCGGAGCGGGCCGCTATGTTTTTATATACAACGTTCATAGTTTTTCTGTAGTGTATTTAATTTAGTATCAGCATTGCACCCGTGCGAAGCCGGGGCGGGTCGCTAGTTTATTATAAAATCTCAATTACTCGAGCTATGTTAATTTATTTTTGATGTTGCGTTGTGTTGAACAGTTCTTATGATGAACAATGAAGTGAAAAAATACTGTACTGTATTTTTAACGAATACGAAACTTTGAATGATCAACTGCAATCGACAAGTTTGAATTCTTTTTAAAACAGGATCAATTTGTGGGGTCGAAAAAAGTTTTGTGTGACTAAAATACAATATAACTCTTATGTTCCACATTTGAAGCATAAAAAGGCGTACAGAGATTAATATTTTAGTTTGAAGGTTTTATTTTGTTTACTTCGAAAATGAACCCTATTGTTGTTCTTAGTTGATTTAAAACGAATTTCTTTGTGTAAATAATCATGAATATTTTTAAATTCTTTACCATCTCACTGTTTATGACCACTGCTGGCCATGTAGCTATGGCTATAGGTCATCCCCCAAGGTGAACCTTCGTGGTGAACTATAGCAATCAGTTCTGTGCTGTCTGTCTGTTACGTATTCACGACTAAACCGCTGAATAAATTTGGATGAATTCATGGTTGGTCTAGTGGTTTAAGTAGTCGCCTGGCATCTTTCTACCGCGCTGAGTGTTGTGGGTTCAAGCCCTACATGGGACAGTACTTTGTGCGATTTACAAATTATCGTCTGGGGTATCAGGATATTTATTCCTAATGCGGGAATTGTCTTTAAAAAAACATTTCAGTATGATATAGATTGAACCTTGGTAAAGTACATAGGCTACTTTCAGCAGCGATAACCGACATACACACGTGTGGTACTGCGGCCAAAACCTAGTAATAATAATACATTTACAAATAGTTATTGGATCACTAATATAGGGTGTTTTTTTAAGCTAGATAGAACTTTAAATTGTAAAAAGTAACACAAAAAATTAAATTTTGATGAAACTTTTTTTTTTATTTGTTTCAGTATACTCTGACAAATCATCATGAATAGACTCACGCTTGAACAACGCTACGAAATTATCCAAATTTACTTTGAAAATCAGTCGTCGATTCGCGCAACTTATAGACGACTTCGTCATTTGTATGGCGTATAACACGAACAATGCTGGCCTCCAAGGCGTTAATTGTTGCTGGTTTATCAGCATAAACCAGTGACTTCACGTAGCCCCACAGGAAATAATCGAGAGGTGTCAAATCGCACGACCTTGGAGGCCAATTGACAGGTCCATTTCTCGAAATCAACTTATCGCCAAATTTTGATTTCAATAAGTCGATGGTTGCGTTCGCCGTATGGCACGTAGCGCCATCCTGTTGAAACCACATCTCCTCCGGATCAATGTCATCCATATTTTCAAACAAAAAATCATTGATCATGGTGCGGTAACGATCTCCATTGACCGTAACGCGAGCTCCCGCCTCATTTTTGAAGAAATAAGGTCCGATGATGCCACCAGCGTGAAAACCGCACCATACGGTGCATTTTTCTGGATGTAATGGAGTCTGTAGGGTCTGTTGTGGATTGGTCTCACTCCATATGCGGCAATTTTGCTTATTAACAAACCCGTTAAGCCAAAAATGCGCCTCATCGCTGAAAACAATTTTGCGATAAAACAGTCGTCTATAAGTTGCGCGAATCGACGACTGATTTTCAAAGTAAATTTGAATAATTTCGTAGCGTTGTTCAAGCGTGAGTCTATTCATGATGATTTGTCAGAGTATACTGAAACAAATAAAAAAAAAAGTTTCATCAAAATTTAATTTTTTGTGTTACTTTTTACAATTTAAAGTTCTATCTAGCTTAAAAAAACACCCGTTAGAAGGGCAACCTAAGTTCAAGTAAAACAAGCAAATAGCATATGATGGTCTCCGAGCCGATTACGGCCACGGCGGCCAGTTTCATAGCACATATAAGATATATGAAATATTCGTCTTTGTAATTAATACATTAATTATATTATTTATATACAGGCATGCTACTTTGACCTCCTAGAGAAATTGCTTACGTTTCCAAATTTTTCTGTAGAACCAATATTGTAATACCTTTCATTTTTACCATTACTTCTAATGCCTCCAATAGACAGGTGAAGTTTGTGAGATTGTATTGATTGTAGACCTCTGGATATACTGAATCAATTTTGTCATTTTTTTATCAATGGAAAGTCACATGATAACTACGATATATGACATTTACGCGGGCGGACTTGCGGGCAAACGTTAGTGTGATAGTATAGGAACTTTCATTCTGAATACGGGCAAAAATCCTTTTATTTCCATGGTGATACAACTAATTTTATATCGCCGTAGACAAGCTTTTGATTTAATTGTGTGTGAAAAGTCATGATCGGTAATTTATATCAAGATTCTAGAGAGTTAAGGGTCTTTTTTGTGTGACAATGATATTCTACTTATACTATATTTTCCTATTAAGTTCGAAAAATGAATAAGTGTATAAATTTTATGCATGTAACATTTTTCACCTGTCTAATTTAACAACTCTCTGACAGCATTACATATTTAAAAGTAGGTGGGCAAAATCCCATCTTGCAACTCCCAGCCATTGACACCATAAGTACTTCACATACCTCAACCTGTTCTCTGATCTGATATCATCACGAAATAATACCGTTACTTAAAAAAATCGTCAGGAAATCGGACAATAATTAATTGTGAACATTATGTGTGCTAATGAAATCGACACATATTGTACCGCTACCGAAATTTCTCGCAGGAAGCGAGCGCGTGCTCCGAACGGCCACAACTCCAGCATGCCTCTGCGTGCATTATTCAATACAATATTATCAATAAATTAATGCTCACAATCGAACACCACCGCACATACTAATGGCGACACGCGGCACATCGTTTCTTGTGTCTCCGGTCCGCCATTCAGCTCTCCATTGATACACACTAAGCAAAAACTGGTTTGCGTTCAAGTACGCGAAACTAACTAATAATGCAGCTTTTTGTTCTCGTTTGCACAAGGACGGATCCGTTTTTGTTTTGGTTAAGCGACGTGAATATTTAATGTTATGTGAAATTGTTCGTTCGCCTTTAAATGGTAATAAGTTATTTAATTACACTACATTTTCTTGGTAATTTTGTAATTGCCATTTTTATGGTATGGTATCTCACACAGAGTTACGATAAAAATAATATCGGTTGGTTTCAATGGATTGGCTTGAATTGACATTTATAGCCTCACATTTAAAACTGCACTTTTATCTGGTTTCAGTTTTTATCTATAATGATTACTAAAATTCTGCTTTTTTAAGTAGCTCTTCTTAGTTTGCTAGATATGTCCATTAACTGATCTGATACTTTAATGCTATTTGTTTATAAATAAATAAATATATCAACTATACACACAGTACTGTATACACAGGAAAAACCCAAATTTCGAAACATACATTTGTAGGTCATACGAACATTTGGTCCAACCTGGGAACCGAAATAGAGACACGCCCACGATTGTAAGAAAATAATTGAAAGATTCTAAATATTGAACTTAAATCCAGTATCCAGAATTCGATTTGCGAATAAAAAGTCTACTGCTTTCTTTTGTTTCGGAGTTTGGGTGTTTTCTATATATGATATATATGTTTTTACAAAAAAAAGTATTTAGGTATCTATTTATATCAGTTGTCTAGTACCCATAACACAAGCTCTGCTTAGCTTGGGACTAGATGGCGTTGTGTGTTAGATGTCTGAAATATTTATAACTAGTACGGTACGACAATAACCGCGAGTAACGCCGCGAGGCGAAGCTAGTATCTTTATAAATTGTAGCCTATGTGTTATTCCGATGTATAAGCTATAAAGTTTCATCAAAATCCATTCAGTAGTTTATGCGTGAAACAGCAACAAACATACTTACAAACTTTCGCGTTTATAATATTAATAGGATAGGATTTTATCATAAGGTACTTTTGGGTAAGAATTAAAGTAGCGACAATTCAACAATTATAAAGCTTAAAATCTCAAACTTAATGTAGTAAAAATAAAATAGATCAAATACAAATATATGATTTATTTAATTTACATACTCTACATATTTACAAAACTAGTAAGGAACAAGTCGTTAATTAAAAAAGTTTTTTTAAAACAAGCTTTTATTACGTGTTAATAAAGAAATTACTTTAAGCCTTCATTACCCATATGTTCAGAAATATGCACGACGCCATTTTGTTACGGTAGCCATTTTATATTAAAAATAAAACCGATTATACATATTTCCATTGTCATCAGAACTAAAGGTATATTTCAAATTTCAGCGCATACGGCAATCGGTTGTGTGAGTGGATCAAATTTAACTTGCAAGATTTGATTACAGACAAACATCGGCACAGGTGAAACTAAATAAAAGCTTGTAATAAGCAATTATTTATACAAGATTTATTTTAACATTGCAAAAGATGGAACAATATAGTATTTTGCTATAGTAAAATAGAAATTAGTCCTTCTTGGTCCTCCTAATAAAAGTCTCGCATCGAATTTGTTTATTTTTCTTACTATCAGATAAACACATACATACGTAATACAAATGATAATATTTAAAAAACTGGTTTGTACAACTGTATATTTTACAAGTGATATTGTCATTCAAGAAAATTATTCACATATAAGACCCATAAAATTATATTGATCCAATCAGAAGCATCTTTAAACATCCTTCTCTTATTTATGTGTGCTGTAAATAATTATATAATTTATGTTGATTGCAACTTTATGAAGGCGAGCAAATTTTATCGGGTGCTCCTAATTACTATTTTATGTGAATTATAAAAATCTCCAAGAAATATTGTCGGAATGCTTTAAATGTTTTTTCGTAATATAACATACGAAGTGCATATTATAGCGAATAAATAATTTTACTGGTTCATGTTTGCGAATTTGCTACTGTTTGTATGGCAGGCAATGTCTAAGGCAGTCAGTCCACCGATGTACTTAAGTAGTTAATAAGTTGTAAATAAAAAAAAAAAAATCAGTCATAAGGATTGCCGATAGAAGTAAAAACTTATAAATTAGAATGTTATGTATAAAATTAATGTGTAAAATTAGATATTTCATAATATTTCAATTAAGTACTGCCTCGTTGGTCTAGTGGTTAGCGTAAGCGACTGCAGATCAAGAGGTCTCGGCTTCTATTCCCGAGTCGGACTGCTGTTGGGTTTTTCCTACAAGAAATTCCTAATAGCAGCCCGTAGTATGGAAGAGGGCGGTGTTTCCTGCCCGTGCTTCGGAGAGCACGTTAAGCCGTCGGTCCCGGTTGTCATGAACATCTATGGCAATCGTTATTGGGAAGTCAGTGCCCTCAAATATACTGACAACTAGTTCAACCTTCGAATTCAGTTCGCCCTCAGGGTTGCGGAGGTCAGATGCCAGTCGCTCTGTGTAAAAACTGATATTCAGGTAAAACCGGTTGAACTGGTAGCCGACCCCAAATAATGGGAATAATAAAGGCTAGGAAGATGATGATGATAATATTTGAATTAAAATTATCAACATCAAACATTAGCATGTCGGCGACGCGAACCCGTAACATTTTCCCCTACCAAATAGTGCTCAATAAGAAGTTTTCACTTCGACAAAATAAATATTTACGTTTCGATATTTACTGTGAATTATGCTAAAAGTGTTTCACCTACGGTAGCCCTCAAAAGTGACGTTGGTGGACTCATATCATAATTACATTTTATTATGAAATGGTGGATATAATTATAGTATTCAATGAGTAGTATGTATGAAAAAGATGATTAGATGTAGCATTATGTGTGCGTGTGTGTGTAATTGTTATTGCTGTATAAGTACCTACTGGGAAGTAATCGTTATGTGTCATCAGTTGATAGATGATGAATATAAATGATCTTTGAACTGGGGTAATATTTTTTTTTTTTTAGATGAGACTTCATTATGACGCTTTAGTTAGTGTTTTAGGTACAGAATCTCTTTAATTATAACATAATGCAGTTACAATACGTGACTGCCTCGTTGGTCTAGTGGTTAGCGTAAGCGACTGCAAATCAAGAGGTCTCGGGTTCAATTCCCGGGTCGGACTGCTGTTGGGTTTTTCCTACAAGAAATTCCTAATAGCAGCCCGGAGTATGGAAGATGGCGGTGTTTCCTGCCCGTGCTTCGGAGAGCACGTTAAGCCGTCGGTCCCGGTTGTCATGAACATCTATGGCAATCGTTATTGGGAAGTCAGTGCCCTCAAATATACTGACAACTAGTTCAACCTTCGAATTCAGTTCGCCCTCAGGGTTGCGGAGGTCAGATGCCAGTCGCTCTGTGTAAAAACTGATGTTCAGGTAAAACCGGTTGAACTGGTAGCCGAACCCAAATATTGGGAATAATAAAGGCTAGGAAGAAGAAGAATAATGCAGTTACAATACGTCCTATAATTATCTTAAAGGGTAAATATTATAGCAGTGCCTTTTTTACGTGTGGAATCCCCCACGGGCTGTCACCCCACCGGGGGTTGCAGCGGGGAGGTTTTTGGAATCGTCGTCGTTTTACAGTAACAAACAACTATTTACTACAATCAAAAAATAGAATTTACTGTGTAGTATAAGAAAAGTCTTAAAGAACGGTAACCCGATTACGTATACATTTATAAAGTCTATGTCATCCTTGCCATTATTACGAATCTATTAACACCTCATTCATTCAAATCGGTTTAGCAGTTTAGGCGCTACGGTGAAACATTCAAACATAGAAAGGTATTACTCTTCCTATTTGCTTCGTTTAGTCTCATAAACAAGAAGGTTGCCGTTTAAAATCACGCTGCCACCCAAAAACAGTATATATACTATTATTACCATGTAGGGTTGTGAGGTGGATGGTGCGTGGGTTTGATAAGATCTTTCTCAATATTTACTTGATATTTACACCATTTTGATACTAATAATAATATTTTTTTTATTTCAAAAAAATACCACTATTAACAAGAATAAATAAATAAATATTCCGGATATTTATATACACAACATCATCTAGTCCCAAGCTAAGCAGAGCTTGTGTTATGGGTACTAGACATCTGCTATAAATACATATATACTTTTTTTATAAATACATACATATTATACATAGAAAATACCTAAATTCCGAAACAAATATTTGTAGATCATGCAAATATAGGTTCGATCCGGGAATCGAACCCGAGACCTCAAATAATGCATTGCACACCTAAATTTTTTCCTATGAACTCGTCACTGCGAAGTATAGGAATGAGTATCTACCTACATATAATTTTAGTAAATACAAAAGAGAAACTAAAGGTCATTAACCTCTGTAAACTCATTAACTGTTTAGATATTTGGAAAGAACACCTACGCAGTGTCACACGTAGTGGATTTTAAATCTCTTCTTTAATATTCGCAAACATCATCTTGCGTACAAATAGTTCGATGCATGACCGTGCGCACGCGCCTATACATTTGCTGTTGGATGCTGCAGGCCGTAATTTAATTGTAACATAACACACTCTGAAATAACAATACGGCCAACCAATCTTTTTAAGTTAAATTTTTAAGTAAATACGACGACTCTCAGACCACTTTATTAAGTGGTCTGAGAGTCGCTATTTACTTAAAAATTTGAGTGCATCTGAGCTTGCAGGAAATTGGTAGAGAATTAAGTTTTTTATCATGCCTAATCTTTTATGTGTAAATTTATTTTCCAGGTTTTATATTATATTATATTTGTTCTGGATGTGAATTGAACCCACTATCTCTGGTTTGGCAGTTAGGACCACTAACTACGACCAATAGACCTGCCAAGTTTACTTGTTTACCCCTTATTCTATAAAACTTAGTCAAGCGGGCCCAACTAATTATACATGCAAATAATCACTGTTTTAAAAAAATTAACTAAATATGCAGAGTAAGTAAATGTGACACATACATATTTTATGTTAAACGGTTTTTAAACACGCTAAAGTTATACGCTCATTAAAGACATCAACGAGATTCGCCCTCACAGTATTCATGATTCGGCAGTTTTGTTACGACCTCCTACAACTCAAGCCTAAAATAAAACGAAAATTATTAGTTAGGCGAAGTTATCAAATATTTCTCATTTTAAAATAACTAAAATGTTAATTTCGATTTTCACTTTTTCAAAATAGTATTATTTTTATTGAAAGTTAATAATACTGAGTGTCTGTTCTTAAACGGATTAAATTTGATCATTACAGAGCTAAAGATGCTAATCCACACACAATATAAAAGGTCGTAGCAGATGTTGAATTTAAACATCACAAGCGAGTCGACCTCCTAATAGCCTTCGCTTAATTGATAAATTCCTGGCTATAACAGCATTGTATCTAATTGAATAAGTTGAATTATTTGAACAAGAAAAGGCTAGTGGCGGCTCGGGGGCAAATTGTGCGTACCCGAGCGGTTTTCCTTTTGTAGTGATCGCCGCTTGCCGACGCCACCCATTGGTCGGTTTTAATGAGGTTCGATCAATGGGCGTAATTATTTCTTGTATCATTCTTTGTTCGACGCGAGCGCGCTGTCATCCTGTAAGGCTCGATCGCCTTACACACGCACTTGTGCGAGTTTTTGCAACGGTTTTTGGCGAATATCCTTATAGAGATGACAGTGCGTCCTCGGGCGATGTCGGTAAACGGTGTATCGACGCGAGCATATTGGTACCAGATATATCACAGTTAATGAGCCATTGGTCGCACTGTAATCGCTCGTAATACCTATACATTGACGGTTAATGATTTAAAATGCAGCTTGTTGGCGGATAAAATAATATATTTAAAAATGGTTATGAAATAAAGACATTTTCGTCACTTACGTGGTGACTAAATTAATATACAATGCATAATTCTTCAATAACGCGGTTTGATGTTCAGTACCTTAGCAACACTAACCACGATTACCATAATCATAATGTTAATTATGATTGGGTACCTCGTTGTTAAAGACTTGTTGTTTGTTCTTTGTCGATTAAAATTACTCATTATGGATTTAGGTTTAACGACGACACAGATGGCGCTGTGGTTAAAGCGATCGCCTCGCCTTTTTCTATTGCACTGAGCGTTGTGGGTACAAACCTGGGATAATACTTTGTATGATCCACAAACATTTGTTTTAAGGTTGCGTGTTCTTTGTGTACGTTACATATATATTTGTAAAATCCTCCGCAACACAGGGATCTTCTTAATGCAGGACTCACTTTATCTAAAAAAAGTTACATTCCCTTTTGCCCAGTCAGAGGAGTGGATTGACAAGTAAACAATTCTTGTTTACTTGTCTATTTGCTTTACAGTTTTCTAAGATCAAGACATTTACTCTTAGAATGGACATGGACATAACGTGTCCATAATGTGCAACAATCTTGGCAGGCTGTGCTAGATATGTTCTATTCAGTAAGCTGTCACACATCACTCAGAGAACGACAACACCAGTTATGTAAGTACGCGGTACAATTCATTTAACTTCTTTTAAACTTTTTTGAAAAAATAACGTCTGCATTAGGAATGTATCCTGTGTGGGGACTTTATGAGTAAATAAAAACAGATAAACATCCAAACTCAGAACAACAATTTGTGGATCACACAAAGTGTAGTCTCTACCAAGTCTGAACCCACAACACTCAAAAGAGTAAAGAGCGGCGGGGCGATTGCTTAAACCACTCGGCCAATCATACAGTCAAAATTTTATTTGACTAATAGGTACTTGTAATGAAAAAAGTTACGAAAGATTGGTATGTTTTTTCAAGTGAACTTATAATTTGATAAAAAATTTCATGTTAAACCGAAACAAAACCGATGTCAAGTAATATTTTCTTTGCTTTTCTTCAAGTGCGGCGGGAGCGGAATTTTTGCGTACTTTGAATTGCAGGTGTGTGGGTGAGTAAGTCTGTATGTTCGTTTACCTCGTATACCACAAAAAATATATCACTAGAACCACTACTGCTTTTTATTTACAAAGAAATTACGTTATTTTAATATAAAATAAATATTATGTATATAATATAAAATGTAATGAATGTAATGAAAATAAAATGAAAAAACTGCTCAAGAATGTTCGACTAGGAATCGGTAGCTTTGTCAAAGGTCTCCATACTCTCCATGTTGCCACTCGATTTCGGATAAGTAGCGAGTTCCAATTATCTCGTGGTGGCTGCGCATGCGCAGTGCGGAGTATGGATAAGAGGGCATGCACCGATGTCGGACAATGCATAACAGACGAAGGTGCAGCACTGTGCAGATAATTGCAGAATGTCCAACTCTGTTGTTTAAATCCCGCATTGTTTATTCATTAGCCTTCAAAGTTGGTTTAGGTAAATAAAAAAGGAGGGAAAGCTTCGCCTTCTTTTTTATTCTAAAAACTGCCAAAACGACTATAAACTGATTGATGGAAAGCATAAAAAGTGTACGAGAGTGGGAGTCACCATACTCACTGCAAATGCAGACAATACAGCACGGAGGCTATTACGCAATGTGACTTATCTAATTTCAGCATGTGTAGAAGTGAAAAATGATGAATTTTACCTATGTTATTGGAAATAAAGTTTTCAATAACATAGGTAAAATTTAATTTTGCTTTAGTGGGAAGAAGAAAAGGAGGGTGTGTAAAGAAATCCCACTCACTAGGTAAAATGCAACGAAGGAATTGCTTAAAAATCCTACCGTGTTATTCGAGAGGGCAGTAAGTTAGAAAAAGCGGTTTCAAGAGAAGAACGCTCCAGTTTTTCTAACCGTACATACTGCTCTTTATCTAACAAGAAAATTTAATCCTAATTTACATACACGATAGGAAGAGGCAAAAAAACCACTGCAAAATCGACAATCTGTGAAACAGATTAATGTGAAACCTTTTTTTATATGGCCATTCCATCAGGCAAATTCTCTACTTTGCCTGATGGAATGGCCTGGATGGAATAAAAAAAGTCATATTCTGCCAATATGACTCTTCATATTGGCAAAATATGACTCTACTTTGCCTGATGGAAAGCATAAGCTGAATCAAAGAGTGGTGGTCAGCATACTGATATCAATTGCAGACAATGCAACAACGCACCATGGTAACCCACACCATGGCGGCTCAGTAATACTTCTGTATTATTGGGCCTCCGGTCTCACACTCACCAACGAATCACGATAGCATGAACGTTGTCATTTTACGTTCATCTTATGTTCGAGGGTAGGCCCGTTTGAGCTGAAATCAGCGTTTCTCTACAACCTTTAGCACGTCTCTACCTAAGAAAAAATACTACGTAATATTTCCTTTTTTTTTAATTTTTTTTTTTTGAAGAAGGCTTACAGACTAATTAACATAATTATGGATAATATAAATATGTAATCAAGTTGCTAACAACAAGCCTCCATATATAGGTGAGAACATATTACACTGGTCGAAGTGCCAACTCATGGACTTACATTTTCTGACACGTATATACTTTTTTTTACACATTATTTTATAAATACAGAAAGAAAAAAAAGAAACAAAAATACAAATAAAATAAAGTGATAATGAACCCACAAACACATTCTCATTAACACTAATATACTAACCACATCTTTTTTTATCTGTTGTAAAATGTATTTTTTGTAGAATTTTGTCCCAATTGAACCTTCTATCATTTATTCGTACGTTGTATTCACCTTGTTGCAGTTGCCGTATACGTACTCGTACTTACCATGTCACTTTAATGAGACGTGCGTATATAAGTAACCGATTTAAACAACGCTACAATAAATGTAAAATTCCTTTACTATTATTTATCATGTACTTCTTATATACAATGACTAACTTTTGCTCGCGGCTCCCTCCGCTTGTACGTTGTATATCGCGGAAATCAATTTTCGGGTTAATATGTAGCATATGATACTCAAAAAGTAATGTGGCTTGAACTTGAAACTCGCGGGCTGGGTCCCCGCAACTCGACGACCTCAGTGCGCCTATTTTGCGTGATAGTAATGTGGTTTTCTATTAGTAAAATTATTATCAATATCGGTCCAGTAGATACGGATATTACCTCCTACAACCTGACGAACTCACAAACTTCAACTCTTTATAATATTAGTATAGATTAAGTTATAGTATTTAGATTAACAATTCTGATAAATGTTTTCAAAGCATGTTCCTTCCGTTCTTAAATTTGTAATTTTAACTTTTTACATAATCACACGCGCAGTATAGTGATAATGTTTATTTGTAAAACAAAGTGATGGAAAAGTATTTATTTTATATATATATATATCTATGTATATAAAAATGTTACGAGTATGTTGGTTTGTGTACGCTTCAAAAACTCAAAAAGTTTTGCACCGATCGAGCTGAAATTTTAGAATGATATATAATCCGCATCAAGGATTGTTCTTATCTAATTTTTGCATAAGTCACATATCCGCGACCGCGAAAAACACAAAAAAACCGACATAAACTTATAAAGTATCTGCGCACTTACTGAAAGGCGCTACGCATAATAAATGGTACTAGGGTAATGATTGCGTTTCAGGGTTTTCCTTACTAGGGTGCACCTGATTCCCCGGCTCCTAGTACACAAGACGGCGTGCGGTTTTAGTCGGTTCGGGTCCGATATGCCACCAGGAGGTTGCATCCGAGGGAATTATCGCACGGAAAAATAAAATAAGGGTAATGATTGCACACGGGCGCTTCACGGGCTAGAGACTCCTCTGCTCCCGGTTGAAACGCACGGTTTCCCACCCATTTTTGTTCGTTTAAGTACAAGGAACAACCACATTATTCATCTAGGTTAGTGTGAACACTTGATCTGACTGGTCCCGTCATAGAATCCCTGACCTTTACTGTATGTGTTTAATTCAATAATGACAAGAAAGGATTTTTTATATAGAAATAAGATTTAGATTGATTTTAATTTCAGTGTAATTTTGCAAATTACTCAGCAGATAAGTACTGGATAATGCGTTAGGCTTTCTGTAATACAATAATAACAACAGAGCATGCTTGTGCAAGACAGATAAGCTGTCTCGCGCCGATAAGTGCCAACACTAAAACCTTTTTGCAAGTCGGGCGTAGTAATGTGTCATTATACTCATTAAGCTACCAGTGTTGCAAAACAAACAAATAAACTTAGTAGGCATAATCGGCCCAGGACATTAATGTGTGCATCGTTATCGAAGCGCCTTAACATTTCAATTAAACCCGCGATTAAGAAATTAAGGATAATAAGAGACAGAAGTGCTGATTACAGTCACTTTTCGAATGCAAACATATGTTTGTAATTGATAGTCAGAGCCAGAGGCCGACAATTCATGGACATAAAATTACCATATTATATTTAATTTAGTAAGAATTCTTTCAACTACATTGGAAGTATGTTCAAAATGTGATTAACATTATGCGCCTAATACCATCTTGTTTTCCCACTGATGTTACTGATGTTTTTACAAATTCGTTACATCTTATAATGGTGCTAACTATGAGAAAAAACAAAACAAATTTTGGCGATGTTTAAGTTTAATGGTATGTTACTTAAAATGATTTTTCAACCTGTAGGTAGGTAAACTATTTTATAAAAATACATCTCGATGTTAGAACATTGAAAAAAGAAAAACGTTTTAAAATCTACAACCCGACCACGTACGAGTACAGACTTTTAATACAAGTTATATAACCTATGTCTCCAGGAATATTACTACGAATCCATTAATTCCTCATTGATTTAAATCGGTAGTAAATGCTACTGTTTCGTTGGTCTAGCGGTTAGCGTAAGCGACTACCGATCAAGAGATCTCGGGTTCGATTCCCGGGTCAGACTGTTGTTGGAATTTTCTCACAAGAAATTCTTAATAGCTGCCTGGAATATAGAAAATGGCGGTGTTTCCCGCCCGTGCCTGAGAGCACGTTAAGTTTTCGGTCCCGGTTGTCATGAACATCAATTGTAATCGTTATTGGAAAGTCAGGGCCGTAAAATAAACTGACAACTAGTTCAACCTTCGAATTTAGTTCACCCTCAGGGTTGCGGAGGTCGGTACGAACGTACATAGACTGCGAAAAATATTAACCCTCCTATTTGCTTCGCAGTAGTCAGGTAAAACTATCGCCGTTCATATGGAACGCACAGCACACGACATAAAAGTGTGTCAGTATGGTATTATAATATTATCTTTCGCGCGTGGATCCAGTTGCGAGTTTGTCGGTTATCACAGCAAAGAGTAGCTTATGTCCTTCCTCAAGTTTGGCCGCGAAAGCAGGTACAGACAGACAGACAGAGTTACTTTCGCATTTATAAAATAAGTATGGAACTATAGATGGTATGGTATTGTTGCGCCATAATCAGATGAATCTAGTGTCCACTAGAAGAATCGAGAACTGTCGAGGACAACGCCATCTAGTGTCGGAAAGCGCGCAACTGTGTGCATTATGACGATTACTCGACGCTAGATGGCGCTACAAGCAGCTCTAGAGTAATCTATTTAGCCTAGAAACATCGATCGAATATTTTCGTAGTTTCGAGTAATTTCCACGGCCATATAAAAGTGGAACGTCTTGGCCGTAGGGACAGTATTGTTTCACGATACAGCGGATAAACATCGAAGAGATCTTCTAGTGCGACTAAAGAGTGATTTAGTGATTTCTTATTGTAAAAAGTATTCTTAATAAATATTGTGTTATTTTTGGTAATCAACCGACTACTTTAATTTATTTAATACCCAGCTCGTAACAGTATTATAAAATGGTACTGGTTAACATCTCTAACGTTGTGATATGCAGAATTAGTTTTTTATCCGATTACGGCGAAGCCAGAAGGAAAGGTAAGGTGGCAGACTATGTATGTTTATATGTTCCACCGTAGCGTTTAAATTACTAACCTGATTTATTAATGAGGTGTCAATAAATTCGTAATAAAGTCCCGAGTATTTTAACATGAAATTAATTTATTTTCAAAAATGTTTTTCTTTTTTTTTAACTTTTTCTCGGTGATAAGGATAGCGAAAACAATGGTTTGCTACATAACATAGTACCACCAGCGACTGACAATTAATAATCCGGGTGTTAATTTCAGATGTCGCCACTAGATAGCGATTTATCATCAACATAACACGTTGTGTGACACTTAATCAAGGATATTCAATTTTGTCCTTCATTAACCTTTCCATACATCATCGTATATTGATTAGATAACAGATGATTAATATTTAGATAATTCTTACTAATACATGTATCATGCGGTTAATACGGTGAATATTCATTTGTTACTAGGTATTAGATTATCATGAAATAAAAGTCATAGATTTATTTATTTTAAAATAAACGATGTCTCCTGAATTTCTTTGTCTTTTTTTCTAATACTTACTTTTCTTTTCTAGTAAGCTATTAAAAAAAATAACTCATTACAGTTTATTCATTACCGAAGGTTGACCAATGAGAATCGGTAAAGATAGCATCTGAAGCATATTCCAAAAATAAAATGTACTCGTCTAGTTGCTCATAAGGTTCGTAAAATGTAACTACAGTTTTTTGTAAAATAATATAAGAATAAGAAAAACTTTATTTGAATTTATATTACACAGTTATTCTACCTATCATCATTATGATCATTTATTTAAGAGTTACGCTCTTGTCGATTCAGCTTTTTCAAACTCTCCCTATCGAGAGCCGTTTCCTTAACCCCCTTATACCGCCACTTTTTTCTTAATCAGATCGATATTAGATTTAGACATAATAAAAACTAGATTTTGCCTGCAGTTCGGTTCAGTATTAGTCGGTTATCGTGGTGATTCTTTAAAGGAGCAAACCACAATGCATTCGTGAAAACCGCAGTCAAATCGGTTGAACCGTTTCTGAGATTAGCGTGCACAAATTTATAGACGTACAGACAAAAATTCTAAACATCTGATCATTAGATTCTATTACGTTCATAAAGGTCCCCCTATAATAGTTTTTCTTGTGTATCTTCCAAGTACAGGTATAAACAGCGACCAGATTCGATTTTATTATATGTATTGATGGAAAACGATGTTATCTGATTCCACAGTGCCAATATTGTATCTTGTTACTGTACTCCTATTTTAAGTGATTTCAATTTAAAAGACGAATACATTGTTAACCAAACACATATATTATAACATCGAGTGTAAGTTTTCAAATGCTTGTGCTAATGCAGTCTTCAAAATTATCAAAGACTGCTTTTGTAAAAGAAATCAGTAATAATAATATTAATGATAATTTGTTTTTTATTCTTTTTTGGGCTAATACACTCGATGCCTAGTGATCGAAGATGAATGACGAAAGTTCATTAGAACGTGGTTGGTCATTTTCAACTCTTTTGAACATTAAAAGATTTAAAAATCTCGGATTTTGACATAAAAATCAATTAAAAGTTAATTACCACAAGGAGACCATTTGGTTACGAATTATAATAATATAAAAGTATGTGTATGTTGTATGTATGACCAAGAAAATCTTGTTGATTTAACCTCAGTGTAGGCAGATACAAATTATTCAATAACAAGTAACGATTATTTAAAAAAACCCAACTGCGTCAATATTTGCCATCTTTATTAAATTTAGGTTTTTTAAAATATTTTTTATTTGCTTTTTTAATTTTGATGTAGTATCACTCTCACGATTAAGACGAATCTATTCATACTACTCACATTTTGTTTGTTTTTTTTTCTGGGCCATTTCCGCACTTAGCCTCTTGATTGGGCCGTTGTACGTAAGTTTGTCATCTTCCTACTCCAGCCAACCTAGTTTGTCCCAGAAGTTAAGCAGCCTTTTCAGGTTGCTACATGCTTCCTACTCACTACATACTACTCACATAAAAATACGACACGCCGCGCCGTTTAGGCACTAAATATACATACATACATGCATATTTTCGATTAGTATTGAAAAACATAACCCTCCTTCTTTCGCAGTCGGGTGAAAAGAAAAGCGCTACATCATAAATATGTAGATGCCTACTTAACGAAGCTCATGTCAGCTTATTTAAGGACTTGGGCCACTCAAGGACTGAACAACAGAGCTTATTCATGATTGACCGACTCGAGCCGTCTTAATGATGTCTTGCTAAGTACCTACCTTAGATATTCATACATAGTACATACGTCGGTACCTTACTTTGACTTGTGCAAAGCTATAATATATTATGTGTAGAATTAAAATAAATTACTCTTTGCACTAGTTTTGATCTCTGATGTTTAATATTGTATCATATGGAGTTCTATATTCTATGTACCAGTTTGGTGAGCCACTTTTATTTCATTTAGAAGTTATGAGTAACACGATCGATTGTGGAAACTCGGTCATTATCTGAATCGGAAAAAAAAATGCAAATTGAAAAATTTGATAAAAAGTGGCTGAAATATGTGTGTAAAATATATTATCATCTGCTTCTTTTGAGGTACATAAATATATATTGTACACTTATATAACTAGTCTCCAGGCTACATTTACAGTTAATGGTGTAAGAAACATGTAAACGAAAAAAATAACTGTTTTTACTCTCATAAAATAAAACTGCTTTAATGGATTTTCGAGCCCCACAACCCAATACATGAGTCGACTCATGTTGAAAAGAAAAATTTAAGCAACAAAAGTACAAACAGCTATCGACATCGCGATCGGCAAGTCGTTGGCGGTACTTACAGCTTGACCAAACTTAATGTGAGCTTAAAGGATCGCGCCCACGCGCCATCGGATTAAAACATCCTAGTGTTGTGCGGTGATAAATTCAAGAGTTCTTATTGATGGCCGTGTTCTCTGCTGCCGACGTTTGAAATAAGGCTCATTTCAACCGATTTACGATCGCGCCACTTCCATTCGTACTTTAATGTTCTGATCTTTTATTTTTGTTGGGCCTTGAAATAGGTTAAGTACTGTAATGCATGTTGTCTTACAATAAATACATAGGTATTAAGTTGATAAGTTTGTGTTGTTCTCTAAAAACATTACCATAGATTTTTAATGACTTTCTGTTTATATTGTAGGTTTTACGGGAATATATTTGAGGGATACTGTACTAACATCGTTTTGAATGAAAGCTGTTTCTAGTAAAACTTATTTTTTACAGATTATTATTAAGGACTATGATTATTGAAGACGGCGGTCTTACATCAAAAAATGTCATAAATGTCAAAGTTTATGAAGATGTCAAAGAAGTAAGGACCCCGAAAAGAATAACGCGAAGGAAACCAAGAATGTTAATGACGTTTTGAGTTGTCTTGAGGCAAAATTTTAGTTTATGACGTTAAATACAATTACCTATAGTATTATTTAACTCCTTTTTTTTTTTTTATTCTTTTTTGTTTTGGAACTTTTACGCACAGCGTATGCCAGTTCCATCGTATCCTGAACCAGTTACTACATACTTATCGTCTAAAAACAATCGACATGAATCTGAACAGAGCCTTCGCATCATCGCTATTTGGTTCCGATAGGATTCTGTGAAACATTCCTACGTCGGCTCCATTCAAATTCAAGTCGGCCACTAAACTCTTTCTAATTTAACTCTTATATAACGTATTAATCTCAGACCCACAAACTATACACAAAAAACAAAACGGTTAAGCCGTTTCGGAGAATTTCGATAACAAACAGTGTGAAATGAGATTTTTATAATATTGCTAACTGACCCAGCAACTTCCTCCGCGTCTATTTTCAATCATACTCGACTCTTATTAGTCTAAATTTAATGTTATCTATCCTATCTTAGGCACGCCGGATGAACACACTGAAAATATGTGAAAATCGTTTAGAAAGTTTCGGAGTAAAAATAACCAAATTGGAAAAACTGTTCCAATTACTTTCATATGTATTTTTTTATGCAATAGCAGGCAAACGAGCAGACGTATCGCCTGATGGTAAGCGATTACGACCGCCCATGGACACCCGCAACATCAGAGGCGTCTACGTCTGCTCACTTGCCCCTCTATTCCATAAAAAAAAGAACATAGGCTACTTTTTATCGCGATAACCGACAACAAAAGCTAGTATAAATATATATGTGTAAGTACATTCTTACGTACAAATAAATATTAAGACATGTATTTCTATTAGATATGTAGTTACAAAGAGTATAAGGCAGTAACGGTGGTAAGTCGGCAAACATTATTTGTTCGAAAACAATAGAATTTACTTATAAAATTTAATGGTTCTAAGTTACGGTCCAGCTGGTGAATGGCGGTATTCGGCTGACCAACTCAGCGGATGAGCTCCGCGGCAATTCTATTGTTCTACTGCTAATTGAATCGATGCCGCTGATAGATTGTCTGGAGTTCAGGCCAGGCGGCACTATATTCATAGCTTACTTTATTTTTGTTTGTATAAAAACCTTCTTTTTTGTTTTCACTGTACCGTTACCATGGGTTTACAAACCTTCGATTAGCTAAAGGTTCATAATGTTTGTCTAGTCGATCCGATAGACTTCGTCATGACGAAATTGAAAAAAAAATCTGCATAGGAACGCATTTAGCCATGAATTTTTATGGAGGTAGTGAAGAGTTCATGTTTTTTTTTTAATTACTATACCTTTACGTTGTCAGCTATTATATAATAACATAGCTCATGATAAATGTCTACCTACCTCTAAATTTGCAACATTAGTAGCAGTTGCAAAGTGCTGCTGATTTTTCTCTTTCTGATCTTCCTCTTGGCTTAAAACTCAATATTTTTTATGAAAGCATTATTTTAAAACAAACAAGTGAATGTTTACAGCAAGAGGTTCATAAACTTTAAGCATCTCTTATGTTTTCTACTTTATTGTGCCTGAAGGAGATTTTTTTTAGCCTTTTAAAAGAGACAGAAAGAAAGAAGATATTAGATCCGCATAACCCCTAATCTTTGTAGCAAGGTTTAACTATAGTTTAAACACAGTGACATCGGTCTTTTTGTAACGAATCGTTAACGCTACTGGACAATAGACAAATCGGATCTGTCACGGATCTCGCGCGTGCATCATACCGGAGTTCGCTGGTATTTCGATTAAACCCGTCAAGTAACCACTACCAAAAATTACAAGATTCTTTAAAGTTAACACTTTTATTTACCTTCATTCTAATTATTTTATTACGGACTTCATCTAGAGCTTGTTAAGAAGTTATTTATCTATTTCATGGGAAAAACCCTTTTATTAAATGGGGCATCAGTTATCCCTATTAATGAGTCTTGTAATTCGCTTTAAAACTTCAAGTTTACCCAACCACCAGGTATTTTAAGAGCTATCTTTCTTTTGCTGAAAACTGATTCTTTCGTATGAGCCGAGTAAGGTTGGTTTTTATCAAAAAGTATAATATAATAACACTTTTTACGAATCTATCACGCTAAACTGACAATAGAGTACGCATTCATCATGCCCGTCTAATAATTTATTACAAAAGTAATGGAATTTTAATAATTTCATATAATAGTTGAAATATTTTTATCTGCAACTTTAATAATTGTCTAATACCTTAGACAATTATTCCACATACATACGTTATGATTAACAGCGTGGAAAGGCGTGAATATAAATGGCGCACTTTGAGCCCACCGCGGGATGTCCATCACTTCATTATGTTTAATTACATAATTTCCAATAGTAATTATTACAATAATTAAGACGGTCCGAACAACAGCTCAATTGACATTAGCTCTTAAATTGCGTAGGCTGCAATATTTATTGAGCAATCCATTGTAAGTTGTAATTACATTTTATTGTAGCTGTTCGTAGTACAGTTCAATATGTATTATGTTTGAAAACTCATTTTGTACCAGATTTCTATTCGAACAAAGTCTTTAATAACGACAGACTATACGTGATTTATGAACAACGTTATTCGTTTCTTGTATGTTGATTTTTTGATCAAAATCATTAGAAAATTAAGAGCCCATAGACAATTGTAATTCAAGAGCCACACCTTTGAGCTTCGGTTTCAATCCTTCCTCTAGTTCTTCTATCGATAACATTACTAAAGTTTGGTAGCATTCCTTTTGATAAAAGGAATTTTTTTCTATACTAATGTCAGATGTTCTGTATCCATCTGTATATACTTACAAGATTGTACTTGGAGGTTCCAAACCTACTACATATATGTTATTGTAAAGTGTAACGATAGTATTCCTAGTAATGTGGCTCTTTGATTAATTTTTAGTGTTGTATAAGTTTTTTTAAGATACAGGAATCAAATAATCATGGAGATATACCTATATATAGAGGCGCAAACTTCATTAAAACACGTCGCAAAAAATGTAGCAATTTTGAATTTTTGTAGCATTGAAACCAGTAGACATTTTAAAGTAAACATAGGCATGTCTTACTTACTCGCGTTTCAAGAACATTAACATCGCTATGATTAGACAAAGACAAAGCATAAACATCACAATGGCGGACCAGTGTTGACTATACTATGAAAACGCACCCATAAAAACCGATAAAAAATTAAAATAATTTAAATTGTGTACTTATATTTGAATAAAATAGGTATGAATAATAAAATATATGTATTTTGTTAAAATAATTTATATAAAAATAAAATCAAACGTCGCGGTGAAGCATCAGATTTGTAAATAATTGTGTTTTAGAATATTTTTGGTAAGTTTGAGTAAACAATTTGCTTTCATGATATAATTTTATTTTAACGTATGTATAAAATGTGTAGCTTGTATGAAGCAATGGAATTTCGTATACGTAGGTATTCATACGTTCAAGAAATTTAACGACATACAATTAATATGCAAATTCTATAATCAATTATTAAAAATAAGATTGTGATGACTAAGTAATCTAATGCTACTTATTATCATGTTAATATCAATATGTATTATGTAAATATATTTATAGAACAGAATAATCTTATTTGTACACTAGATAAAACAGTTTACATAAAAATAATGCATCAATTGACTGACCATGAACAAATTCCCATGAATAAAGCAAAACTATTATTATATACACATTCTCCAACTAATTTGGGGAAAAAAAGATGTGTGAATGGCAACACGGTGCAATTATTATTTTAAATTTCGATTATAGCGTCATTTGCCTTTATTTTAATACATTATACATGTGAAAAGTACTTCTTCTTGATTTGTTAGTTTTTTGAACTTGTATCATAATCTTTCACTGCACATTATAATGATTGTTGTTATCGTGTCACTACGTCAATTTCGGTTGGCGCGACATTGAACACTAAACTGACGTATGTCTCGATTAAGAACAAGTTCTTCATTTCGGCCTGTGCATTTTTGCTTCGTAATTGCTAATCTAGTGTATAATATATCAATGCAAATAAAAGACAAGTCACTTCATGGTCGATTGCCTCGATGGCGTAGTGGTAGCGTATGTGACTGCTAAGCTTGAGATCTCGGGTTAGATTCACGGGTTGGACCAAATGTTTGTATGATCTGCAAATATTTGTTTCGGAGTTTGGGTGTTTTCTATGTATAATATGTATGTATTTACAAAAAAAAAGTATATAAGTATTTATATCAGTTGTCTAGTACCCATAACACAAGCTCTGCTTAGCTTGGGACTAGATGGCGTTGTGTGTTAGATGTCCGGAATATTTATTATTTATTTATTTATTAAAGATTAAGACATTTTTTTATTTAATTAAACAAATGTCACCATGTTTTGTACGCAAAGGGTGTAAAAAATTTAAAGCTCTCTGTGGCATTCTAAGTTAATCCAGCCACTTAAAAAAGAAGTTTTATTAATATCATAATAAATTATTATACTTCAGGACAGTTAATTTCATGCAATTATAGTGGACCAACGTCTGGGCGTCCTATTGCAGATAATCATCGTGATAAGAACCCTTTGATACGAGTTGATAAACACATTATTTTTAAATACGTTTATAATTAAACTTTAAAATTAACTAATGTCATGCTATAATACCAATAAACTGATAATATTAAAGGTATAAAATTCTCGTACATCCAGATAAGTAGAGGAGCTTTGTATGTGTATTTAAAGTCCTATTTGCTTTTTATCTAGTCTTGCTACACGCTTAAACCTTTTATCGAGTAGTAAAAGCAACTTAGATTCATTGCAGATAAATAACGGTTTTAATACCAAAATCTAATAGGTTATTACATTTATGAACCGTTTGGGATCGAGACGCTAGGGTCATGGGGTCTGAGTGCTCGCGCTATGTTTAAACAGCTAGTAAGTAAATAATTGGTCTTTTTCTAGCACAGAGAATTAGCATTGCCATTCAACGTGGCAATGTTGCCAGCCTTTTGGGCACGATTTTTTGATGCTTGTATGTAAATATTGTTGTTTCTTTTTTTATTATTATTTCCTAGTATTTTAATTCAATATTAAGATAATATATTATAGTTTTACTATATTACAGATAGTTTGCAAGTAAAATAAAAATAAAACAAGAAGGGGTATCAATAAACCTCTATTAATAAAAATGTTCGTTAGTAACATAGAAATACATAAATATCTATGATTTTTTTTTAAATTAAGAATATTTTCACAAAAATTGAAACCTTCTCCTTTAGGTTACCTGAATATGTAACTCACTGATGGAAATGAAGGACTGTCTCCAAAGAATTGTATGACCAAAACAAGTGCCACTCACAATTAAACTACACGTAGATAAACTAGAATTGAATTAAGTATTTATGTTTTCCAATTTGCCTTTATTAGAAATAGTTATAACAATCTTCATCGATACAACATTTTAAACCAATCGACTCGTGAAGCAATCGTCAAATACATATTTTAAAGTACAAAAAGAAATAAAATGCGTATACGAATTTCAAGTAATAAAATACCCGTAAGGTCCCGATCGATTAGACACGCTCGGCCAGGGCCAAAGGTGTGAATCGACATTTAATAAAATAATTTATATGATGTTGATGTGTTTTTAATGACCACCATACGAAGAATGAACGCGTTCTTGTACCCGAATAACATCAGACGGTTACTGTAAATGGGCGGAGAAATGTGTGCCCCTACTGCGCATCTAAATGCCAAAAAATATTAATTACATATGTAAAACAATTTTAAATACAAATCCTCTGCATTTAAGATACGTTAAAAGTGCCTGTTTCTGAAAAACGTTCGGCAAATATGTACGTTTTATGGAAAATAATGTGATTTTTGGTATGTCCCAGTTGAGGTTAGCAAACTTGTTGTACCCTGCGGTGACTTGCCACATAAAAAAAAAACTCTTTGAAATGTAAAAATATCTGCCAAGACACCTCTGAATGTGGCCAGTAATGTTAAGTTAATTAATGTTCTCTATCTGATAAATAATGTGAACACTCAAAATGTTTTCAAGTACCACGATTTTTAGGGTTTCGTACGCAAATCACGGTAATGTTTTATTTCGTCGTCTTATTCGTTTCATAGTTATTTTAATAGGAGACTATTATTTTTTTGGTTGACGTTTGTTTATATCTTTAGTTTTCATAAAAAATCTTAGGTCTTTTTCAAAGTAAACACGTAACGAACGTGTTAACATTACATAACGTGTTTACCTAGTAATTGTGGCCCTTTTTTTATTTCTTGGACGGAATGAAAAATCCCTTCGGATCTCCAGCTCCTCCGGGACACAGGAGCCAGGAGTATGTGGTGTTTCCACTAAAAAACACCCCGACGACCGGCCCCTGGCGCGCTACTCAGGGAGAACCCGGACCATATTATTTCAGGTCCTCCCCGAATTGACGCCGTGCCTTATCAGGACCTGTCCCGGGAGTTTTTTTTCCCCCCCCTCGATCTCAACAATGTAGGCTGATTGCACGGCAATGCCGCTATCCTGACCGCCAGTAATTGTCGCCCTAGTACCTTCTTTTATATTTCTTAAAACATATTCATTTACATTAATTGTTGTTAGTTCTAATATTAATTAGTTATACTTGATGAAATACATGAGAAAAAACCTTGACGGATTTATAGTAATAGAAATTGAGTTTAGGCTGAATTGAACACACCACTGACCCTTAATAATAAATAAATAAATATTTCGGACATCCAACACATAACGTCATCTAAGCAGAGCTTGTGTTATGGGTACTAGACAACTGATATAAAAACACATGAACTGTTTTTGAAAATACCTATACAGGGTGTAAAAAGACTATTAATAAAAATCTTGACACATTGTTTTTTCAAGCTACAATTTTTTTTAAAGACAACTGTTTATTTTTTTTGATAAGTTTTGGGGTGCTGGATCAGCCCCTTTCGTTTTCGGTAGTCGTCTTTTTACACCCTGTATATTTTACATAGAAAACATCCAAACTTCGAAACAAATATTTACAGATCATACAAATATTTGGTCCGACCCGGAATCGAACCCGAGACCTTAAACACAGCAGTCGCATACGCTATCACTGCACCACCGAGCCAGTTAAATAAAATAATCTGTGAACAAATTGCCTTAAATAATTCTGGTCATCCGATTGTATTTTTTCTTGTTTGTCAATCAATTTTTTTTTACTTTCTGTATGTGTGTTGATGATGATGTTTTTAATTACATTTTATTGAAAAAAATTGTCTTAGATTGTTTAAGGTGAAAATTCAGGTCAATAATTTCTGATAATACACCGCACTGCTCACAAGGTCTGACGTTCAGAGTACAACTACTTTATTGAACCATTTGTGCATTCGTGTCTAAAGCGTAGCGCACGCTTCCTCTAGGTCGTCCATCGTAATTACATTCAATATACATTATAAGGTCCACCTAGCTGCATTTAGCATGTACTATAATATAAATGATATGCCTCTCCTGCTTGCATCCCTCTACGGTAGGTATCTGATGTTACTTTTTCGAGACACCGATGCACGCAGACGATAGCATGGCGTCGTATCGCGAGACAATCAATTAACTCGCCTTCGCAATTCGATTATTGATTTTGTAATTAAACCGCGTTGGTGGGCGTGTACTAAGAACACTCGATTGCATGAATTATCTTTATGGTGGATTTTTTTTTTAGTGATGTTTGTTGACTTTTTCAATTAAGTCATTACGAAAGGTAAACTTTAAAGGTTATCTGGATACAGGACACCTTTTAAATATTGCTCGCATTAATCTCGCCTGCGCTGTCATTAAAGTGTACTTATTGTGAATATATCTCTCGGTATTATACATTGCTTGACAGTAGGGTTGAATGGAAATAATTATGGCGTTACTGTGTCGAAGAAAAAGGGACCGGGCTGATATAATTATTTACCGATTGCTTTATAGCTTCATATGCAAATATTTTAACTGAATATACCGAGTACAATCGAGCCAAGAGAGGAATGAACGAGCACAAAAACTCGGGTACTTAATCATGTCTTTCTTAATCGATTTTTGAAAATACTCTCGCGATTCTTATTTTTCATCTCTCAGAATCGATCGTATTAAATAATCTTCAGAGTCAATGAGACCAAATGATTTAACTAAATCTTTTTTATGTTGCAGTGAAGTATAAAAGAAATTAATTGATATCAATGTTATTATAGGCATCTCTAATTGTACGCTACTCACTTTGATTCTCGGCTTCTTGCATCCAGGTTTTGCGTAGATCATCACACCGCCTGGCAGGCCTGTAGCCGTGCCGAGACGCTTATCCTAACTAACATTTAGCGGCTCTGCGGCTACTTGGAGAGGCCTATGTCAGCCAGTGGACAGCAATAGACTGTTGATGATAAATATTTTTATATACTACTAGCTGACCCACGCAACCTCGTTTGCGTCTTCTATTGCACGTAGCGTTAAAATTTTCACCCGTTTTTGACACATTCTTCATTAGTGCTCCGTTCCTATTAGTATTAGCGTGATGATATATAGCCTATAGCCTTCCTCGATAAATGGACTATCCAACACTAAAAGAATTTTTCAAATCGGACCAGCGTTTCCTGAGATTAGCCCGTTCAAACAAACAAACAAACTCTTCAGCTTTATTATAGTAGTATAGACTAGACAGTATTTATATATAGTCCGGGTTATTTGTTTGCTTATTCTTTTTATCGTAAAACTAGCTCACCCAAGTAACGTAACCTGAGTCTCATATTGCCCGTAGCGTGATGTTTTAACAGCGTGAAGAAATCTATTTACCATAAAAAGGTTATGTGAACGAGCGAGTTTCTATATCTTATTTAGTATTATAAATGTAAGAACAACAAAATATATTTGCTACCAAAGAGAGCTTAATGCTAAAATTTCCATAAGATCACATTGGTTCGTAAATCTTCTCTCACTAATTTCACTATATTTTTTGACTTGTTGATAATCATATGATCACCTATTTTCTTCAATTTAGAGTAGGCGTCACTCACTTACCTTTGACTAATGTTCGACAGGGATGAAATTGAAGTACCTACATTTTAGATTAGTATTTCTATTGTGTAGAGAAACGATGATATACTGCTAAATAACAATATTGTCTGTCATACATATTCAGTTTTCTTTTTTTTTTAACGTGTGGAAACCCCCTCGGGCCGTCACCCCACCGGGGTTTGCGGCGGGGTGGTGTGTCGGAATCGAACCGACTAAAACCACATGGTGTGCCAACTCTGCGCCTGAGAAGGGAGGGGTCCGGGAACTGCAGTTATTAACACAACCGGACTCCTCCCAGCGCCTGCCCGCACTGAAGCAGGCACCTTCTGCCAGTAAAAATCTCAATTTAGGCGACGCACGGCACACGCGTACGTCGCCTCCTCGCGGTTGGCCTGTATTGCGGATGGAGGGGAAAACCCATCCCGTCCATCCGCGGCCACACTCAGGGCGGCATGAGGCGCTGATAGGCGCGCCGATAGATCGGGTCCGAGTGAACGTCGTCCTCTCGGGCCTTCTCCGCCGCCTCCTTTCGCGAAATTATATCTTCGCAGAAGGTCGCGACCGCGGTAAAACTGCTGTCACTACCGGCTATGGACTGTATGACGGCCGGTAGCGACAGATCTCCTCCGATGACTGCAGTGAGGGCCCGGCGCTGCGCCGCCCAAGCGGGACAGATTTCCAGCGTATGCTGGGCCGAGTCCTCACTGCAGTCGCAGTGGTGGCAGGCGGGACTCAGTTCCCTCCTAGCGACCGAGTGCAGGTACTTCGCAAAGCAACCGTGCCCGGAAAGCACCTGCGTCAGTCGGAAGGAAAGAGTCCCGTGCTGCCGCCCTGCCCACTCGAGAATGACCGAATGACGGGAAGACCAACGAGTCATACATCTTCACTATGTTAACCTTCATCAACAACCCGTAATCGGGTCTGCTCTCCCGATGGGTTAAGGCGATACGTCCCCACGCTGGCCAAGTTGAGAACTGACAAGACATAGTGGTAGCTACGTAATCTTGCCGTTGAATATTGTGAAGCCGCCCAAAGGCCTCCAACTAAGCTTTATGACTGTTATCCTATGACTGCTTAACGTGACCTCCGAATCACGGTTATATACACCTTAATGTGCAGAAACCCAGCAGGTCTGTAATGGTAATACATACTCCTATGTGATATCGCAATGGTACGTCATGTACAAAATTATGCAGCGAAGTAAATTTTACTGTAGTTCTTCTAGCATTACCCTACAAAATAACAAAGGCAATATAACAACAACAAAACAAATATATGTAGTTTAAAATAGATGAGAAAAGAAGAAATAATTGGATGTTCTGTCTCAGCCGGCCAGCCGAGGCCAGCGGCGTGTTGATCAGTATGCGCGCAGTGGAGCCTCCACATGCCACCGACAGAGCCATTCATCCGCGCCGCACAATCCAAAACAAATTACCTTAACCGAAGGCTACTCTTTGTGAAAATGGAACACGGCGGTCCTTTTTCGGTAAAAAACCGACGCGACGACGTGACGTACGTTTTTTAAGCATTCTATATGAGTAATTGAGGACAAGTCGGCACTACGTGACGCGCTTCAGTGTCTCACCAAATACGTCAGACAAACCCCGTGAGATACACCGATACACCCAGTGTTTATACCCATTTAAAAGTCAATCATTGTCGCGAAAATAGCTCGTTTGATAAGTTGTATTTGCATAGCCATTTATAGCATACGACGAATGCGGCCACTTAACTTGTCGTTATATGGGAATCCTTAGTCAGAGACAAACGACGATTGTCCAGTTTCCTAGTAAGTGAATAAGTTAACGACTTCTATACAATACGGTAGCTGTCACAACCAAGAAAGCAATCGTCACAAATTTATTAAGCTTAAGAATTAAAGACCGATAAAATATTCAAGAACACGTTGTCCCATGTAATTCTCAGCAGGTACTTGTACCAATAATTTTAAAAACGCTATTACGAAGGTATTAACTGCACCCATGTTAATTACGAACGAAATAGGGATTTTAAAAGCGTAAATTGAATTACCATAATTTTAAATAAATTCTGTAAGACCGTGTTTGTCTTCGGCTGCGGGCGGCCGTTGCGGGGGCGCACGCTCCACGTCGCGAGTTTACAGCGAGTGGAGTGCCATCAATTAAATTTTAATTTTCGATCGCGAACGAATGAGTCGGCTGTGCGGTAATTGGTCCGCCCGTCTCGATGATTACTTTATTGGTCACACGCATACCCTGCTATCACGTCGAGCATTTTTGAAGCCAATTTATTTCTATTTGCCTGCAATGAATTCACTGCATTCAATTGAAAAAAACAAAAGTAATAAAGCCCAGAATACTGACTTAGTTTCAATTCAATGTTTTTTTATTGTTCGTCTTACCATAGCAGACGTAGGCGTTGTG
This sequence comes from Spilarctia lutea, assembly GCA_916048165.1. NCBI lineage: Eukaryota > Metazoa > Arthropoda > Insecta > Lepidoptera > Erebidae > Spilarctia > Spilarctia lutea. Next base: position 13,538,943 of record OU696480.1, on the reverse strand, counting down.
GTTTTGAGACAAGATCCGTATTTAAATAACTTGTTTCGGCTACCAACCGCCTTTGACAAAACCCTTAAATTAGAAGGGATGCAGTATTTCTTTCTTACTTCAATAACGGGTATAGTTTATCTCTTTCTTAAGCGATTTATTGATGTTAGACGCGGACAAGGCGGCATTATATTAAGAACCCAAAATGACGCGGGCGCAGGTAGCTTGTTTTTGCAGGTCGCTCGCCTAATCTGAGCGGGCAGTTGTTTTTTGTTTATACTACGACCCCGCACGAGTCAGCCACGTGACTTGGCAAATAGAAAATGCAAGTGAACAAATACAGCGTAGATAAACAAATCTTACTATCTATATGTGTACTAAAGCATCCGGTTTCTTCTCCGGTGAAGCTTACCTTAGGCTTTCTTTCTTTAAATACAGATTACAAGGTTCACTTCATCTACTTACCTAGAGTGGTCTTTCTTGCGTAATAAAAATTTATTAATTAGTGGATTCGTTTATCATTTTGCTTTTAATGTTTGCTTCTGAAATACTATGAATCAAAGACTAATTATATCTAGACTATTCTATTAATTATTAAAGTATTGGTTTTTGATAGTTGAGTTTCTTTATCGCTTTTTTTAAAGCAGCTTAAAAATATCCAGTTGGTCGTAGTAACTAAGTTGTTAATATTTACGTATTGTGATAAGTAAAGGTGTTATCAAGAAATTCCAAATGAAGTAGAACTAGATAGCCTATATTTAAAACTGTTAGTGTAGATAAATTTATTTATAGTGACTGTAACAGATAATTCTTTGTAAGGAATTAGTCCGCTGCACGATATGCGCCGTGTGCTGCATCCCAAGGAAATTAATCAGACGATAAAGGTAGACCCATAATATATTAAATAGTTATCGTTTATTCCAAAAAAAAATTCGAAGTCTCGAACATTCTGACTGTTAAGATCTACTGACAGATCGAAATTGTATCTGTAAATCGTGATCAATGCATTTAAACGATGTGTTCTTGTTTATTCTGTGTATCTAGTCTTATTTTGAAGATTATGCGATTTGTTTTGATTTATTTTTTGCATAAATAATAAATCGCTATTGTTACAAAAATTTATTAGAAGATACTGTACAGCCCTGACTCCCAAAGTAGCGCTAGCTGTGTGTTGGGAGTCAGTTCCTATTCACAGGTAAAAAGAACACACCAGTAGTTACAATAGTAGACAGTAGATCGTAGTTAACTAAGTTTATGATGAGATGTAAGATTGTATATTTAGATAATATATGTTTACGTGTGAGTGTGAGCGAAAGTATGATTTACTGTGTATTTGAAGCTATGTGTATCAACAAAAAATCGCGGGCAAGGAAGTTTTGCCTACAGATAAAGATGAATGCAAAATCATCTTTACCTAAATATAAAATGGTAATTAATTACAAAAGGTTATAATCTAATGGTTCATTCAATAATAATGATGACGGAGTTTTATTTTTTGCCTAGAATTCATCATTAAATAAATTTCATGCAAAGAGATAAATTTCGATTATCGATATACATCCATTCAAAATAACAAAACATACAGGTTCTCGGCCAGAAATAGATAGTAATTCCTACGAGGATTTTCTTAATAAGTTGTGAAATCGATTCAGTTGTTTTAAATTTATTTCTCAAATCATACAATTACCATAATACAAATCTAAACATAGACACAAAAAACTATCGGACGTTTATCAGTGAATAATAAGTTGCCGCTAGTTGAGTAGATAAAATAAGAGATACTTAACAATTGATAATATATTTCGAATTATATCGCATTATATATAACATACTTGCTGAGAGTTGCAAGTCAAAAATTCACAACGAACTCTGCCTATTAGAAATGTCTTCAAGAGATTTCATGATTTCTTTACATCTATACTTATTATTATAATGCTGAAGAGATTGTTTGTTTGTTTGTCTGAACGCGCTAATCTCAGGAACCGCTGGTCCGATTTAAAAAATTCTTTCAGTGTTAGATGGTCCATTTATTGAGGAAGGCTATAGGCATCGTCACGCTAAGAACAATAGGAGCGGGACACCAATAAAGAACCAATAAAGAATGTTACAAAAACGGGAAAAATTATTACACTGGCAATAGGAGACGTAAACGAGGTTGCGTGGGTCAGCTAGTTTAGAGATAATAACAAGTTGAACTTTAAAAACAGTTAAGTTAATTTTAACCATTTCACAATAATTCTAAGAAGTGATTTACGCAAATTTATATTGTTACGAGCTGGGTATTCAATAAATTAAAGTAGTCGATTAATTACCAAAAATAACACAATATTTATTAACAATACTTTTTACAATAAGAAATCACAAAATCACTCGTTAGTCGCACTAGAAGATCTCTTCGATGTTTATCCGCTGTATCGTGAAACAATACTGCCCCTACGGCCAACACGTTCCGCTTTTATATGGCCGTGGAAATTACTCGAAACTACGAAAATATTCGATCGATGTTTCTAGGCTAAATAGATTACTCTAGAGCTGCTTGTAGCGCCATCTAGCGTCGAGTAATCGTCATAATGCCCACAGTTGTGCGCTTTCCGACGATAGATGGCGTTGTCCTCGATAGTTCTCGATCGTTCTCGTATAATTGAGTTCCATCTGGTTATGGCGCAACAATATGTAGAGTTATCGCTAGGAATCAGCAGCACTAGTTTTGCTAGGATTTTTCAAGAAGTCACATAAGTAAACATCCTATTTAGTTTTTCGGGTGCACACGAAGACTTATATTTCGACTGCACGGTTGGCCTGTTGGTTTAAGCGGTCGCCAAGCCTCGACACCACATTCTACTGCGCCAAGTGTTGTGGGTTCAAATCCCACACGGGACAACACTGTGAGTTTTTTTATTTTATTTTTTATTGAATAGGCGGCAAACGAGCATACGCATCACCTGATGGTAAGCGATTACAGCCGCCCATGGACACCCGCAACACAAAAAGCGTCACAAGTGCGTTGCCGACCTTTGGGGGATGGGGACAGGGAATGGGGACAGGGAATGGGGGAGGGGTTGGGGTATGGGCCTCCGGTATCCTCACTCACTCGGTGAAACACAGCGCAAGCGCTATTTCACACCGGTTTTCTGCGAGGCCGTGGTATCACTCCGGTCGAGCCGGCCCGTTCATGCCGAAGCGTGGCTCTCCCACGGAAAAAAGTTTCACAAATTGTTGTTCTGATACTGGATGTTATTTGTATCCGTTTCATGAATGTTTGTGATGTCTCCCGACATAGGATGTATATTCCAAATGCGGGAGTTGTCAAAAAAAAATAACAAAAAATAATTAAAATATTTGTATCTTTCTACAAAGAAATGGTTGCCATATTGCATGCAAATTATGCGGGTATGTTTACTCTTACCCGTTCGGCGCGAGATGAAGACGTGCTTCGAATCCTGACCGCTTGTTCACGCTAACTTATTGTTCACTACATGTCCTGTATGTAACTTATTTATGTTTAACTTGACGTAAATGGCTCTTTACTCAGGAGTAATAAAATAATGTCAAGAGAAATACGATTGGATGAAAGTACCAGTCATGACCATGAAAAGCATCAACGAGAAAAATTTAAAGCTGGTTAGAATCGGCGTCGTGAAACGGGAAAACTATATCTATTTGACTGCCTCGGTGCGACTACTGTACTTGAGGTTTCGGGTTCGATTCCCGGGTTGAACCAAATGTTTGTACGATCTGCAAATATTTGTTTCGGAATTTAGATGTTTTCTATGTATAATATCTATATATATATTCACAAAAAGAGAGTATGTATGTATTTATCAGTTGTCTAGTACTTATAATACAAGCTCTGCTTAGTTTGGGACTAGATGGCGTTGTGTGTTGGATGTCCGAAATGTTCGAAAAATATTTATTTATAAACATACATTGAAGATAGGCCATATTCAATTCGTTGATGTTTTTGAATTTTTTCGGTTTCGATAAATTAATAATAACCTCGAAAAATAATAATGCCAGAATCTGAAAGATTAACTTTGTTAGATGATTTGACAACAACATTATCATTATTATTATTATTTATGTCAAGGGTTCAGCGATATAGCATTATAATACTATTAGGCATCACCTTCAGAATAAGGTCACGTAGGCATAACGATGTTTAAGGAACCTTAATGACTATCTTAATATTCTGCAGAGATCCAGCGCCATCATCATTCAAAAGTGACCTTTTTAAACATACTTGGTACCGGTTTGGTATTTACTACACACTACACTTAAAATCGCTATATAACGAAGGTATAATTTATTAATATAAAATTAGACACAAAAGTAACAGCATCCTGTATTTACGAAAACATATAAAATGAAGTGTAAAAAAGTAGCTTGGATAGTTACGAGCACTACGATTTGTGGTCTGCGCCTTTCTACGTGTGACAATTTAAAAAAATAATTGTGAGCATAAAATTTTATAACTTGAATGCAAAATACATTTCATTTTCTTGGCTGTAGTTTAAGGAGTGCGATATTCAATAAAATATGTAAAGTAATTGCGTCGCTAAGCACTAAAAACAGAATTAAAAACAGTTGAGAATATATTCTCATATTAAACAAAAATACACTTCTATCCCTTACTAAAAAATAGATTTTGAAACTTAGAACTTAGTAGAACTCTTAGTTAAAAGCAGTTTGAAGCCCTTGTAATTAAAAGACTAACGATTTTTATAAACGACTAACTTTTTACCGGGGCTCCGCCCGCGTGTTTGACCATTATCATGATAAAGATTAAACTATGTCTCTAGTATACTTAAGAATTAGAGTATATCTACGCTAAGTTTCATTAAAGTCGATGCAGCCGTTTAGCAATGAAAGCGTGAGAGACAGGCAGAGTTACTTTCTAATTTATAATATTAGTATAGGTTTGTTTGAAATTGTATCTTGTATTGTAAATTATCACACTACTATCTATCTGATGGCTATCTCAGAACTATCACAATCTATAGAAAAACAATACTAACCATAAACGTCAACAATTTAATCTTAGGATCGGCCGATCTATATCTACAACCCACACGATCGGGGCAGTAAAATTTAATGCTACCAGATAATGTCTTTATGCTACTATTTACAAGGATCGGTAATTTCTTGAAATAATACTCAATATTGTGAAATTGTTGTGTAACATGTTTTTAATTTTATAGCCATTTAACAATACCAGGTTATAAAATGTTAAATTGGAAACATTCTTGTTTATTTGCTATTAAAACAGACATCTTTTTGTAGACTTAAGGTTCTAGTCTTTTCTTTCCCTAAGAAAAAAGGTTGAAAAATATTAAACAAATAAACATAAGAATAAAGACTCTAAAATAAAAAGAAATGAAAACAAAGATGAAACATACGGAGGCAATAATAAAGTCAATTAATCAAATTCAAACAAAAGGCAACTCACACAGAACAAGATAGAATAAAAACGATGCCTTAATATGAATTAGTGTAAGGTTGCAGTTGGCTCTTGAAAATATAAGTGTAGGTACATATATAATATCTCTTAGTTGCGCCCCGCTGTATTAGCCGCGGTTTCTGTTGCTTTTGAATCGTAGGTATATTGCTAACTATCCCATTGGTTTTAATTTAACTTTCGGATTATCCTATTTTTTGTTTCTAAATTAAAGTAGGCTAAATTACTACCTGCCAGTGACAGTTTCGTTAAAATTGGATCCGATTAATCCAGAGATTACCTGGAACGAATTGATGTTTTGATGTAAGTACTTACCGTATATACTTTCATATATGCATTTAGTGAAAAGCTGTTAATTTAAAATTACAAATTAGACACGTCAATTTAATTTATTTGTATAGATTATATTCAGGAGGCGTGTGTAAACAGTTTAGACTGTAAAGGGCTGATGACATCACGCAAAGACACGCTTCTTGACTATGATGAATTGTTATTTGTGTAAGAGCTTAGCTGAACTAAGAATCTTTTTCCTTCCCATTGTAAACTTAATAATAGAGTATGAAATATTCAAGAGTGTGTTCTGAGTACAGTAGCCGATTGTGTTGCTGTGAATATGTTTTATAATATAATCAGAGCTAGTAAAGCCGCCGACCGTGGCTCGTAAACAAACAGATTGGATCTGTAGAACATGTATGTGTTTCGCAGCGCATACGCTCCGTCTATGGCTTTGAAGTCGCTAAGAATGGGTTAACTCTTTGTGGAAAATGTTTAATGTTTTATAAATAAAAATGCAAAGAGTTCACGGACGGAGTGTATTTTGTATGCTGGTTGGTACATTTTTTTTCTGTGGCATTATATTTCAATTCACTTCTTTAGGCCAGTTATGGAAGATGGTTAAAACTCTGCAGAAAAAAGTATCTCCAAAGTTTAAGTATTATCTAACTTATTTGCATAATAATGTTAATAGTAATTTATTAAGAGTCGAAAATTATAAAGAAATTAGGATTCCATAGTAAATACTTATAAATTACCACAGAGCAGCGATTATTAATTTTAAATAAATGCAAGACAAGCACGCAGTCTAATACGCGCACCGAAAAATGTAGTGTCTCGTTATAATTTTGAATTCTGCACAAGCCATACATATCAATACTTTTATCATTTAAAAGAGAAAAGTTTTTATATGTGTAGAAATAGGTATAAGAAAGAAATCAAACAGTCAAAAAAGTACTTTTCTATGTAAATTTTAGTTTAACACCCAAACTTATTCTAATTGAAGAAAAGAGTCTTAGCAAACAGGTAGCCAAACAGACAAAGAAACAACCGAGTCACTAATATGTCACGATGAGAAGACAGACAAACCAAAATATTTAATGTTATTAATTCATAATTATAGTAGAAAACTTTATTGTATTTGTCGGCATTCCTTAAACATAAATATTCCTTCTACTGAACAAAATCGGCTTAATAAAGAACACGTGTTTACAGGACGTGGTAAATAAAAGTGCCATAAAGTTTTATAATTGTGCAATACTCATTTGTCGTAATGTTTCAAAATCTTTATGGGGTAGAACTGCTTCATAATTTACTCTATTTTATTACTATCTTGATAACCGTCGAAAGCCGCATTATTGTAAAATAAAACTTATTTGCAAGTTGTGAAAAAAATACAAAAAGCACTCGTCTTTCTTTTACCAAAGCCTGATTGTGTAAAAAGGTTCATTGTATTGATGTTACCACAACTTTTTTTTTATTTGAGGCTCTGAAAAAGCTATAAACGAGCTTCTGTACTTAAAATTTAATACGTAAATTATCTACGTCGGAGAATGCATGCACGATAGATAAGTCTTGTATCTTATGGTGCAGAGTCGTTAATAAAAAATATGAAGTAAGTATATAACGCAATTCCCATTAAATCAGAAAATACCTGAATATACTGTGTACTGCAAAAGAAGGAGCGGCCGTTACTCGTTTTGACTGATTTTTATAATATTTAAAATCAAAATCTTTAGTGAAAATGTTAATGTTGGTTATAAATCAATATCAAACATAACAGCCAACATTTTTAGATGTCGCACTTATTTATTTCGATATTAAGGAAATATGTTTGAGAGCCCAAATGTAAGATAACGTATTATTTAAATAATCCAATTATATGTTGTGTATGGGTTAATACCCACCCATAGGAACTTATAGATTTATTAACTAAATCTAATCTAGGTATACTAATATTATAAAGCTGAAGAGTTTGTTTGTTTGAACGCGCTAATCTCAGGAACCGCTGGTCCGATTTGAAAAATTATTTCAGTGTTGGATGGTCTATTTATTGTGGAAAGCTATAGGCTATATATAATCACGCTAAGACCAATAGGAGCGGAGCACTAATGAATAATGTTACAAAAACCGGGGAAAAATATTACACTACGGGCAATAAGAGACGTAAACGAGGTTGCGTGGGTAAGCTAATATACTAATATAATCTAATATAACTAAATCTAATCTAATTATTCTCTTTCGTATTTTTCATAATTCGGCATTGCTAAACCACCACCTTAATTTTAAAAATATCTCATCAAACATGACTGTAGAGTACATTATTTCCATAAAACACCCGGGCAATGTTTTAGGAGGCCATCAACCATAATGATGATGTGTAAGAGAAAATGCGGTGCTTATTATGTAAGGCGCAAAAAGCTTCAGGCGAACATTGCCTTGTACCTATTAGCCAGTAATACACACCCAACACACTCGTGGGAAAGTTAGTTACATTCTTTTTCGGAATTGGAGTTTAAAAAACAGTATTGTATTTGTGTTATTATAAGTAGTTATAATTTTGGAACATCAAGTCTTGATAACAGATGATTATGTTTGTTACATTAGCTGTAGAAAGTGTTTAAGAAGATGATGGAGCCTGCACTTAATGCCATTTTGAAATCTAAAATATTAATTATAACTTAATTAATTAAATTCAACCTCATAATGGTTTATGTAATTGTTTGTTGGCAGGTAATACGAGTTTTAATATTACCTGGCGACTAAACTTAAATTTTTCTATAAATATTTAATTTGTTTAACTAACTAACTTTAGTACAAAGGTTTTCTTTTCTTTTTTAAATATGTAGCTTATATCTGTAGAGACTTGTTAATGGCGTATTGTTGCTATATACTTTTATAATCTATGTTAAGTGTATTGCTGTAAGTTTCCCTAAGATTAAAAAATAAATAAAAGATCTGAGCCTGATAAAAAGAAGTACTGTTGACTTGATTAACTTTACACACATTGCAACTTTCTTATTGTCAAACTGTTGATAGACTTGTCAAGTTAAACAAGATAAATATTCTTAATAATTTAAGACTTTACAGTTAAAGGATATTATTGCGATTGAACTGACAATAGTTTGAGAACTTGAAAAGGAGATTTATATAGTGGATCGTATTACGAACCTTAACACTCGAATATAGAAAGCAAATTAAGTGCAATTTGGTCAAATTTCTTGTTATATTATGATCTGTTGGTCACTTAAAAGTTAGGATTCTATCTTTATCAGAACAAAGTTGAAAATCTTTTGAGAATTTGAAAGAAGCTTTGAAAATGGGATAGTCAAGCTGTGCCTTGATATTTTACTTTCTTGTTAGTTCCTTCTTTCAATGTGTAATTCGTCTAAAAGTTTAGAAGATTTGTAACATTGCAAGGTATGGTCTGCTAAACTTATTTATTTAACTGTATACATCCTTGACTACTGACTAATAAAAAAACTAATATTTAGTAATATCCTAGGCAACCATAGTATATTAACTAATCAGTAAATGTTATTAAATAACCATAAGGCTACATTGAAACTTTCAATATATGCGAGTAACACAATCATAAAAAACTAAACAAAGAAAAACTACTGACTTGGAAATCACAACAATCAGAGATGCAAAAGGTATATCTATTTAAAATCCCATTGTCTAAATTCCACTTATATATCGCTTAGCTAAGAAATCGTAACGTGCTAGCACACCATTCAATCTTCGTCTTAATAAATTAATCTCGGCTCGTAAGCATTCGGCGTTAGGAGGCGGTACTCACACAGAGAGGCGCAAGGAAAGGCAGTTTCGGTGTGGCACGACTTGGCGAGAGGGGACGAGAGACAGGCGGTGAGGGACGGGGGAGGTGGTATAGGGGAAGGCTCAGGTCAGCGAGGCCGTGAGAACGCGCGCGCGCCGCCGGTTCCCAGGCACGCGCCGCCCGCGCCAAGCGCGCGACCATCGTGGCACGTCTGCTGGACGAAGTGGCATCGCATACCGGCTTGATTATCGTTAGTTACTTGCTTTATGCTTCATGCAGTAAACTTAACACTGCTGTGAAGAATGATTCAATAAATAAAAACGTAATCAAACATTGTTAATAAAATTTTAGTAAAAGTGATAGCTGTTCATAAAGGTGGTCCTTATAATCTACATTAACTAACCCTTTAGTTGAAACAGCTTTACAAAAGGTAGAGAAATAAGAGTAAAATGGCTGAAATGGGCTGAAGGATATCGTTATTGACGTATTGTCGTAACAAATCCAACATGGTAATTATGGAATACGTCATTAGTATGACTTATTTGTCAGAAATGAAACTTGGCTAAATCTAAAGGTGTTCCAATATTTATAAATTACAGGGACAGACATAGACATAGAAATGTGTGAACATTCTTCAAAACTATAGTCAAGATACAGTCATACCTGCTTCTAGATAGAACTGATAACAACGTATTTTTTTTAATTCACAAACTAAATATAAATATCATTTATGATCCGCGGTATTCCTATTTAGTAACGCAGTATCTATCAATGTTTGTGCTAAATAAAGTAAAACTTTTAAGGAAAAGATTGTAAAAAAATAACTAAACTTCAAATGTTTTAGAACTTTCTGGAATGTAAAATATCATTTAAAAGCTTAAATTTGTATCATAGTGAAACTAAGAATCATTTTCTCGAGAATGTGCTTTAGGTGTGCGATTGCCGATCGGTGAGATGCAAGCAGGAGCGTCGAGGTCGCCGCAGTCGTATCGCTTTATCTTAGGACCTATCTTGCTTGAAAGATGTGCTACGTGTACCGTATAAGAAACAAGTAACGATGGACTATCACACACATACTTATAGTACAAACAAAATCCTTGGTAGATAAAATTTATTGTTAGTCGTATTTCATGTTTTAGTTTTATATAGGTAATGATCGTTTAGAACTTTGTAAGTCAGGCCCAATGACATTGCAATGAAATAAACAGGATATACTATACAAATAATAATTTATCGTCTAGAAACTAATCGGTTATGTTCTGATAATCTTTAAACGTGAGCGAATCATTAGGCACATGTTGCGCAAAATAAATTACTGTACCAAATACGAAATTTCACATAAATACGCAATCGTATCATCAAAATGAAGCGTATCAATTTAAGTAGTTTGCCTGTAATTTTACTGGTAGTTTCATCTCGACTGTGCGAAGCCTAGCCATGATATTTCTTAACGTTCCGCTCAATAGTAGGCATGCAGGGATGGTGGCGGAGACGGACGTCATTTCTAATTTATGCATGATCGTGCACAACTCGCCTACTGATCGGCGCTCGCGCAGGCGCGTCGCGCACGCGCTCTCTTCCCAAGGGCTACTACATAGAGTTTCTAGGAATAAACGTTAATAATGTTTTATATTGTATTTACTTACAGCATAATAGACTCGTACCTACGACCACACTAGAACAATAATATATTTCACCTACAAGTTTGAAATTTGTTTAAGTATTCAAAAATTTACGAGAGCTAACCATATAAAGTATTTTAGCTGTAGCTTTGCACCGGTGCGTCATGAACCAACGAAACCAGAAGCCTAAAATTTTAGACATTTATTATTGCATCTTCCAAAAGGTAATTTCATCAGGCCCTTACAAATAATTATATTCGATGGCGATGGAATTTAAGTGGAAATTATCTGCGTATCATCCCTGAATCGTGACACGGTACCTCGATCGAGAATTAGATCCTGACGCTGCTTTAAGCCAACCAAAGCAACTTTATCGAGACCTTTAAAAAGCTTTTTATTATATGTGTTCATGGATCTTTTAGAATTGGACGTTATGTACAAAGATGATCGCACGTGTACCAATGCGTGAGGACTCTTCAGTCACGCTGCACGTTAAAGGTACTCCTTTTTAAACAGCATGTTTATTCTGATCAAATTCAAAGTGTGACGTTTTCTAGTGATTGATATGTTCATACGAAACCTTCTCTTCGTCTTGTTGCAAGCATATTTGTAACTGGATAAAGTAATTCGCTTAATCTAGCTATTGTCGTTATTAATATAAGCGCTTGTGGCCTACATACACATTTATATTCGAAGGATTTTGACCCCGTTCATGAGTTGTGAGTCCTGAGAGGTCTATTAAAAGATTACTTTTAGTAACGTAATATTTATTTTTACATTGACAAAAAAAGGAATTGATGACGTCATAAATAACTGTAGGAGAATATCTTCGTATGCATTTTGGCGTTAAAGATTTGTTTTTTTTAAAGAAACAACTCCCGCTTTAGTAATATACATCCTGTGTCGCGAGGACTTTACAAACATACATTATACGGACACAAAGACCCAGACTCAGAACAACAATTTGTAGATCACACAAAGTGTTGCCCCCCATTGAGGATTTGAACCCACAACACTTGATGCAATAGAAAGCGACGTGGCGACCGCCACCAGCTAACGCTAAATTCTAATTACCAAGTACTCTACAGATTTATACTAATACAAAATATATATTTATAAAATATCTTTAGTTAATATGTACATATAGCTAAGTTACTTACGAACATGTCAAAAGCTATTTCTACATCGCGTAAGCGTAAGATTAAAAGAAGTAGTTCCGATTGGATTTAATATTTTATTGTATAAGAAGAATAACTAATTAAAAGAGTGAGAACTTGCAATTAAGTGAACTTGTTTTAAGTAGTTGGGTATATAGCATTAAAATTCAATTAAAACAATTGATGAGAGATTGATGGCATTTCTCAGAAATCAATCTGGTTTTATTTAACAAAATTTAAAAGGAATATAAATAAATTTTCTTATAATGAAAATACAATTCGATTTACAATAATTATATAATATAAAATTAGTTTCGCGCGTGATGTGTGGCTAATACCAGTAGCCATTGCGTTGGCGCCAAGCGTAACGAGTGTTACCCGACTTAGCTAATGAACAAAACTGTGGGAATTTAAAGCTATAATGGCCGTTTTTTAACTTTTGATATTAAAAAGGTATAAAATATTGCTGATGGCTTTTTCTTGTTAACCGACTTCAAAAAAGGAACAGGTTATCAATTCGACTGTATTTTTTATGTTTGTTACCTCATATCCTTCGACTGGGTAAATCGAATATGATAATTCTTTTTTATATGAAAGCTGGTGCTTCCCGTGTGGTACAGTTCCTGAAGTCGGTTTTAATTGTGAAAATTTGTGAATATTTTAATGGTTTGAATCACTAGAACTTGAACTATCAAATTAAAGGCATTAAACTTTTTGTAACTCGTATCAATTAATGATTGCAAACGATTCCATTCCAATTTTAGTTGTTATCCCGAAAGAATAACAATAAACACATTTGATATGTAAGTATGTGGATATGTTTTCAAAATAATCCCGAAAATGTACCTACTTACTTAGTGGCGTAAAAAAAATATCGATTGTAATGATGTAGGTACATTTTAATATATGCAATGAGAAATAAGGTATTTATTATTTTTAGTAACTTTTTACAGACATTACAGCTATAACTTTTTACAGATATCCTTAGAATAAGTAGACACAACAGAATACACAAAACTTTAAAATATTATGAGGGTATTTTTTTAAATGTTGGCAACACTATACAAAAGGGATACCTTCTGCATAATAACAAAGCTTAAACCTAGTGATTATGCCACAAATTACTGTGCGCGGTGCATTGCCACTGTGGATTTTAGATTATGATTCCATCCAGACATAATCACTGCATTACTTATTATTTTCAATGACTATGCTTTGCATTTTTTATATTTTATTTGTGCAAAAATGTTTTCGGTACAAATCTCCACACTTTAGGTACTCGAACAAAGGCTACATATAATTCTACCATATAGGTACTATATGGATGATACATTACATAAAAAGAGAGGTTATTCGAAATTTTCAAATTAAGTATGATGTTTGAAGAAACATTGAATCTAATATATCATGATTGTTAGTTTTCAAACTCTTTTTCTTATTATGTTTATAGATAACAAGAAATTAGCATAGAATAGATATCATAACCTTGAAAGTTGCCGAATCTCGTACACATCTTATCGTTTAATTACTGTTGATCTGTTAATATCTTGGCGCCACGAAATACGCAAAATTTTCTATGAGCATTGTATTATTACTTGATCTCCTAGATCTTGTGTTGCCGTCTTTAAAAATAAATTCTTAATACTTTTGACAAAAAAATATGAGTGTGTGTACTTATGTACACGCGTTAGAAGTTATACTTCTTTGGCGTATGGAAAAAAATAACTAAAATGCAGTAGTGATTAAGGATAAATTTTAAAATTAATCAAAAAGATTTTATTTAAATAAATAATATTTAATATTCACACTGTTTAATTGTACTGTTACGAAACACGTGTTCTAAATATAAAATACTAGAATATACAACTTAAACATAGTTATCGACTTTCATGCCACCTAGAACTAACTTCACGATGTAGAATTCAGGTGTCAGTGTGCGCGCGCATCGTAAAAATTCACTCTCATCATTTATCTCCATCGCGCCAAAAGAAGTATAACTTCAAAAACTGTTTCGTTTCTTCAACATACTCTGAAGTTTGTCAATTTTACCCAACTATTATGAGTACTACACAAAGTTAGAATATTAGCAGCACTTATCCTGTCTTATGTACAAAGGTTTTGTAGAAATTAAGGTCAGAAATAATTTGAGGAAATGGTGAAACCGTATGATAGGCCGAAGCACAACTGGCATAGAAACAGGAAGTATTGAATCACAACCTGTCGTGCAATTCTGATAAACACCGAGGATGCGATCGTAGCCCAAGCAATACAAGATTTAATAGTAGCTTATTTGCAGGTATTGCATAAATAAATGCAATACACAACTTGGTAAAACGACTATGAAGCAATACACTGTAAGACAATATATGAACAACATTGTCACGATTACTAAGAGCCATATGAATTAAATAATATAAATATACTCACTTTTAAACTTAACACAATAAAAAAGGGGTAATGAAAGTGCATCAACGTCTTGAAACTTTTATTTTATATGTTTTTTTGACTGTTAGCTATCATATATAAATCTTTCATATGTCAAGTGTTTAGATTTATCGTTCCTGGGGTCAGGCTAAGTGACCGTATTCGTGTGTTACCATCAAAGTAGGAAAGGGCTACCTTTATTTTGCGTAAAGCAGAATGTCTACATCACACACACAAACTTTTAAATGAATTACATCACATATAACCGACAATCGACATTCATATCCATACTCATGCAAATTTTCTCATTTTTATCTTAAAAGTTATCAAAGTTATTTCATTTGGGAAGCATCTTACACACTTTGTATCTGATATTATACATAATGGATTCTTAAAATGCCTGAAGCAAAGGGTGGTCCCACTTGAAACGAGACGACACCAAATCGAGATAATATGATGGTGTATTAAATGAATATAAAGTTGCCACAAACAGTGCTTGGCTAGACCACCCAGTTGAAACTAGTTGTTGCAAATGCCAACTGCCTATTAATTTCGATCCAATATCACTTACAGACGTAACAAAACGTAAATATCAAATTAGTATTAATGCGGTTTATCTTAACGCTTATTTCGCAATTGCAATATCCAATTAAAGAGATATTACTAAAGTTTTTTTATTAACTGACATCAAAAAAGGAGGAGGCTATCAATTCAACTGTATTTTTTTATGTTTGTTAATTTTCGTAAGTTTTTGCTTCACATATTGATGTTCTCCTAGACTATTACGGCCACGGCAGCCAGTCTCAACAGAGACCAGCTAACGCAGGAAATATTATGGTGCACAAGTGTACGCAAACACAGGTGTACTTTCTGTTCCCTCTCTCTCATAATCCGATGGGTCGGTTAACCGACACGACCGGGGAGAGATCAGGCGCAGGACCGACTGCTTTACGTGCTCTCCGAGGCACGGGGGTTCAGACCCCAACTTCCGAACTCTAAGCTGTTATTAAGTATTTCTATAATCAGAAAAACTAAATAACACTTTTGGCCCGTCCCGATGCGGGACCCACGTAACCTCGTTTACGTCCCCCTTTTTGTTATTCTTCATTGATGCTCAGCTTCTATTGGTCTTGGCGCGATGATATACGAGTATAGCCTATCTCGATAAATGGACCATCTAAAACCAAAAGAAGTTTTTAAGTCGGACCCTGACCTGAGATTACCGCTTTCAAGCAAACAAACAAACTCTTTAGCTTATTTATTAGTATAGATAGATTATTATAAAACAGCTAAACAAAGCATACGGTAGATTTCTAATTAAATCGATATATGAATAGATGAAGCTCACTTTGATACCCTGTCCGTAAGATTTTTACCCAAATTAATCCAAATACCTATCCTGATTATTAGCCCTACTAATTAGTGACCCTAATCTTCGAGAAATACCGTAAAAACTTTTAAGAAAATAGCGTATCTCTGCATCAAAGGCCGGCAACGCGCAACTATCTGAGTTCCATTTGTTCATGGGCGGCAGTAGTTACTTTCATTACGTGACCTGTATGTTTCTTTGCCCTCTAAATCCTAAAATAATATTATAATTCTCAAAATTTATTGAAAAAAAAAGATTGACGTAAGTTCACTCACGAAAAAGAATCATTTTCGCTTGTTCACCGAATATGTGATAAAAATCATTTCCCTTTAGGTAGCACAGTAACTATAAAAAAAACCTACGTGGTTCATTTCTCGTGCCTGTTATTCTATAATTCGTGTGAGCCTGGGGCAGATAATAACTGTAATAAGACACGCCACGGCCACCATAAGTCACATTGACTTGTTTCAAAATGGCGTCCTCATTACTAAAAGAACTTAGCAACCGCTTGTATGCGGTGGTATTTGATATACATGCTTTTCATAATTGCTACTTTAAAGACTAAGTAACTTGTGACAAAAAACTGTGTGTTATTTTATTAATATATACAATTATTAATTTAACTATTTATGAAAGATAATATATTTATTTATTTAAACTTGATGCATTATATATATGCATAGGGCATTCTCTGCCAGTCAACCTTAAGGTGATGTGAAAGTATGATGTGGTAGGTGCGTAAGAGGAAATAGTATAATTTGACATATATAATAATACTAGCTGAACCCCGCGGTGCTACCCGCGGTACGATGATAACTGCGGGCAACGCCGCGAGGCGAAGCTATATCTTTATAAATAGTAGCCTATGTGTTATTCTGATGTATAAGCTATATTGTGGTAAAGTTTCATTCAAATCCATTCAGTAGTTTTTACGTGAAAGAGTAACAAACATCCATACATACATACATCCATACTTACAAACTTTCGCCTTTATAATAGTAGTAGGATATTTGATGCAATGGTATTGAATAAAACTAATATATACAAATAAATACTGAATTTTGTATATACGAGTAGATACATAGAAATACAACATACCCTACACAATACATAAATATAATATAATTACTCAGTCGGAGAACTATCGTTGAGACTGTTCCGTCAATTCAATCCGGAGTAGATCTCGTATGTGGGGGAACGGGTATCATGTTCCACCCAACACAAAGGGAGGATCCTCCGATCAGGCGAGGTGATCATGCCTGGCGGGCTACTGCCCAACAGTTGATGTTGGGGATGTTGTATATATGATAATCGGTGCGAGAACTTTTAATTGCGCGATTCAGGATTGGTAGTTTCATCGTATTGTAGGTTACTCCGTAGTTCAGTGTAACTTCCGTAGATGGCGCTGTAGTATGTTATGTTGTATGTGGAGGTCGCCACATCACTCCCCTCCAAGACTGGAGGTCGATATATATTGCGTCAGCTGTCTGTGCTCTGATGTGGAGCTTGCCAGTGCCAGGAGTGAGTAGTTCCAGTGAATCGGAACTGAGTGCCGCAAGTTCCAGTGAGTCGGAACTGAATGCCGCTAGTCCCAATGAATCGGGGCTGAAGTCCGCTGATCCCAGTGAGTCGGGATCGCATGCGGTGCGCGGTGCTGTGGTGAGGTCCCCAGTGAGTCGGGGCGGTTGCTGCGTAGTGGCTGGCTGCTGCGTAGACGGGAGAGATGTGCTCTGCTTACATGGACCGTAAGTGCAGTGTGCTGTGCCTAGACGCTGATGAGGCCGTAGGGGTAACCAGGCTGGAGCGGTCGCGTCCTGCATGTGGTGTATCCCTGTTGAGGCCGAGGTTGCTGGGTGGCTTGAGACTTGCTGTGGGAGTGAATATGATGGTGGCGGATCTGCATCCTTGAAGGCTGCTTCCAATCACGTCGGGGTCACCACTGTGGGGGAACGGGTATCATGTTCCACCCAACACAAAGGGAGGATCCTCCGACCAGGCGAGGTGATCATGCCTGGCGGGCTACTGCCCAACAGTTGATGTTGGGGATGTTGTATATATGATAATCGGTGCGAGAACTTTTAATTGCGCGATTCAGGATTGGTAGTTTCATCGTATTGTAGGTTACTCCGTAGTTCAGTGTAACTTCCGTAGATGGCGCTGTAGTATGTTATGTTGTATGTGGAGGTCGCCACACGTACTTTCATCTTGAATGTGAAGCGACTTGTGGACATCCTGATTTCGGTTAGGAGAGCGTTCCAAAGAACTGACTGCACAAAGAAGGATGAGTTTATGAAGTTGGACGTATGAGGGGGGCTTAGAAAAAGCATATTGTTTCTTGACCGAAGGTTTCGATCATGATTGGAGTATAGCAGACGGAAGTGGGGTACGAGGTATTCGGGTAATGATAGGGAGTTGAGAAAAGAAAAAAGAGAAGTGAGTGCACGAGAGCTACGGCGCTGTCGAATTGGGAGCCACTGCAATTGAGTACGTAAAGCAGACACTTGGTCATAGTTTACATAGCACTAAATATTACTCTAGATTCCATACTATACTATACATTCTAGACAATGGATATATCTACTATACAATCTACTAGACAATATATATTGTTGTTGTATGGCTCTGCCAATATGACTCTACTCTACCTGATGGAAAACAAAAGCAAAAACCAAAAATGGTGGTCACCATACTTATTGCGAATACAGACAATGCATCATGGTGACCGACATTATGGCGGCTTAGTGCATGCTTCTGCATCATTGGGCCTCCGGTCTTGCAATCACCAACGAAACACGACAGCACGAACGCTCTCATTTTACGTTGACCTTCTGTGCGAGGGTAGTACCGCCCCGGTCGAGCCGGCCCGTTCGTGCTGAAATCAGCGTGGCTCTGAAAACTCTACTATTATTCTAGAGCCTCTAAAATCAAAGAAATAATTATTGAAATATAATATGTATTATAATAACGTAAAATATTTGTCACACGGCTTACTAATATCAAACTAGAAGTGGCATATACCGTGATTATTTAGTTTTATTTTACAATATAAAATAAGCATAGGATTTAGCAATAAATGAATAGCACTTCTGTACAACGGGGCGGACTTAATGGTCAGGGCGTTCTCTACCAGCCAATCCTTGGGGACTGTAGAGATCTGGTCAGGTAGGTGCATCGAGTATACAGATGCTATTGACATAAACTAACAAACATAATTATGCAGATGTAAACATAGATACACAAATATATACAAATACACAAAATGCATATACTAAATTACACCCAGTCACAGAACAAATCATGTTCATCACACAATTATTTGTGGTAAATGGGAGTCGAACACAGGACATGTGGCTCGGCAGTAAGCATCAGTAACCACTAGACGAACATTTTAGACGGCTTTAGATGTTTTTTAAACAGATATACTCGTGTAACAGTTAAATAATTGGTAATATGTACCTATATACAAGCTGAAAATGCACTAAACAAACACGGATAGTATACATAGTAACATTTATTAACGAAAGGAATAAATTCACAGGTCTCACAGGTAAGATTTATCGTGTTTACTATTATTATTATAACAAAACTATAAAACCTGTTTTGAAAATCCAAGGTTGCATTTTTAGAACAAATATATTATTATTGAGTGGATGTGTGTTTTAACAAAAAAATCGTTGTGTTATGAACATTACCAAAAATAAGTTAACTATAAAAAGTTTTTACTTTAAATATGTACTGTAACTTAATCCACAATTAATACTACACTCCGCCATAGGGACGATTAAGAAATGATCGTAATAGAAACGAGCAAGCCGTTTATTATTATCTGTATCGTGATCCTACCGAATGTGAGAGATAGATAAAGTGAGAGTACCTAAACATATTGAGATAGACACTAATAATTATCTCTTTGCAATTTTACCATACATTTCGAAGGTTTACGTGAGACGCGTATAAGGTACATGTCTTGTGGATGTATAGTATTGGTTATCACACCAGACCGAAAGGTCCTCGTGTACTGTGTGGATAAAATAAAAGATTCTTATGACAAAGAGCGGTATGTTGTCACGTTCTCGTCGTCTCTCCCACAGTACTAGTCACGAACTTATACTTCACTTAATTAACGTAAATAAGACAGTTTTGCGCATGAAAAAAAAACGGGGCCGAAGGGTCGACGCTTCGAAACCGGATCTGAGGTTTGAGCGAAACGCTCTGTATCGTCTTAGGACACACTTTATGTCAGTTTTTATTTTTAATGAGACTTTTTATAGTGACAGTAATATACCTATGGATTTAATTTAACTTAAGAGTAAGTAATTATTAGGTCGGCGGCGAGGTGGTTTAAAGTACCAACGAAGAACTCGATTAGCGTAAATAGTAAAATTTATGTTCTTTTTTAATTATTGTTACAGTTTGCAAAAAATAAAATTAAAGTTAGTAACAAAAAAAGCACTAAGGGTGTGTTTCATATTATATTTTGTATTTTTTAGTTGATACTTTATTTAGATACATACATAAAACAAGTTGTACCTAATCAGAGGTGTCAAAATCAAGTACGCGCGATTTCAAATTTAATTAAAATTGACTAAACAATTTTAATAGTGTTTTTTATTACTTGAACTTTTAAGAAGTTACTTAATACATTTCCAAATTCACCAACGATTATCAATGTTTTATTATAAAATGCACATAGACTGGCATTCTAAATTAAAAAAAAATCGACGGGTTGCACTCCGGGAGTGCCGGCAGAAGTGAAAACTTGAATATTAACGTTGTTCATTTTTGATATTTTGGAATGGTTAGAGAATAATTTTGTACGAATTGCTTTCATTATCAGTATAAAAGTACTATTATTTATGTGGTGGAATACAATATTCATTTATTGCGCTATCGTACACAAACATGACAATTTATATTACACTAGCTGACCCGTGCCCACTTCGTTGTGCATAATGTTAATAATCCTTTTTTAGTACAGAGTGTTATGTTTTAATTTCTAACTGCCAAAAGGAGGGTTATACGTAGGTATATTGTACATGAATAAACCCGTTTAGTAATAGAATTATCATCCAATACATTACGATACGGTTACGATAATCTATATCGTATTATCTGCCTCTGTGGCGTAGTGGTAGCGTATGCGACTGCTAAGCATGAGGTCTCGGGTTCGATTCCCGGGTCGAACCAAATATTTGTATGATCTGCAAATATTTGTTGCGAAGTTTGGGTGTTTTCTATGTATAATATGTATGTATTTACAAAAAAAAAGTATATAAGTATTTATATCAGTTGTCTAGTACCCATAACACAAGCTCTGCTTAGCTTGGGACTAGATGGCGTTGTGTGTTAGATGTCCGAAATATTTATTTATTTATTTATTTTATCTCTTTAACCATGCGTCCAAATCATATGCTGTTAAAGGGAAAGGTCTTTTATTTTAAACACTTAAGACGATGAGTTTACTTATTTTCATAAAGATTGGCTGACTTTTTTGTAGGCATTTTCAAGCTCCACATCTTTTCTCTAGAAATTAAATATACATATATATTTCATAGTTAAGGCAGCGTTCGTAAGAAACGCTTTTATTCGACAGTTTTTTCTCCGATTCACTATGCAAAACCGACTACCACGTAAAAGCCTTTTTATTTTTCTGTTTTTTATATAACCTATGACACTCAGCAATAATGTGACTTTCTATTGGTGAAAGAATTTTTAAAATCGGTTTAGTAGATCCCGAGATTACCCCTTACAATTTAACAAATATACAAACACACAAACTTTACTTCTTTATAATACAGGGTGTCTCAAAAGAAATTTTATATTTGTTTAGCTTACTGCGTGAACGCTGCGTACTTGAGGGGTGCGGGGGTTATGTCAATTGGTAGCTTGGCTCTTGGGGATTCAGTCGCTATGGAGCGTTTCTCGGGAGCAGACCGCGCGTTGTGCGTGCGAGAGTTTTACAAGAACGGTGATTCGACAACTGTCGCGCGTAGAAAATTCTGCAGTATTCGAGGTTTTCGCCACTTAAATGATGCGCCAAGCCTTCCTCTCATTCGACATTGGGTTAAAAAGTTTGAAGAGACTGGATCAACGCTGGATAAATCAAAATCCGGGCGACCTAGGTCATCAAGAACGGTAGAAAACGTGGAGAGTGTTAATCAATCTGTACGTGACGACCCGAGCCTTTCAATTCGGAAGCGCGCGAGTGCTTTAAATGTGCATAGATCATCATTACATCGCATTATGCACAAAGATCTAAAGCTGCACCCCTACAAAATTCAATTGGTACAAGAATTAAAGCCCCAAGATGCTGGTCAGAGGCTTAATTTCGTAAATCAGATGATTGAGCGATTTTCAACGTTTACCAACATTTTGTTTTCGGATGAAGCTCATTTTCATCTTAATGGCCACGTAAATAAGCAAAACTGCCGCTACTGGAGTTCAGCCAATCCGAAACGCAAACATCAGAAACCCCTACACTCGCCTAAAGTGACCGTATGGGCTGCCATGTCGGCGCGAGGAATTATCGGCCCTTACTTTTTTGAAGACGAAATGGGGCGTACAGTTACAGTGAATTCAGAGCGTTATGTGGAGATGTTAGACAACTTCTTGGTACCTGAACTGCAAAACTTTCCTGGCTATAACCAAAGAACATGGTTTCAACAGGACGGAGCAACTTCACACACGTCCAATATATCTCTGCCACGTGTTCGTGAAATTTTCTCAGGAAAATTGATCTCCCGGAGAGGTGACATAAATTGGCCTCCACGTAGCCCAGATTTAACCCCTATGGACTTTTTCCTATGGGGTTATCTTAAATCTAAAGTTTACGCCAATAAACCAACTTCACTGGCGCATTTGAAAGAAAATATCCGTCACGAAATGGCAGCCATCCCTCACTCCACCTGTCGAGCAGTCATAAGTAATTTTACTGTTCGATTAAATGAGTGCCAACAACGTGAGGGTTTACATTTAGACGATATTATTTTTAAGAAATGAATTCCCAAAAAGTGTATTTTAACAATAAATAAACATTTTTTCTATATACCGCTTCCTTTTTTTTTAATCAATCCACTAAATATGAAATTTCTTTTGAGACACCTTGTATTAGTATAGATACACACACAAACATTCGCGCAAGCGCCCTGCGCCGCCTGTCCTGTCACGTGACCTGACGCGAGTTTATACGTCCTCTCTCCATCCGTCTTACGAATTTTCGATCAGGTCACGTGACCTGACGTGAGTTTATACATTTTTACCCATTCCAAAAAAGTACACAGCGCCGCTAAAGAAGTTTTCAGTTCAAAAATATACTCAAGTACAGAAAAATATTTAAAGGAACACTGCTGTCGAAATAGCAATTCGTGGATAGCCTCCACGTTATTGTCCAGGGCATAAAATGTACAAATATATGTAATATTTAATCATTTTCATTTATTGTTATAATTGTAAATAGGAACAAAAAAAATTTAAAAGTAGAATACTTTAACAGATGCATTATCGCGTTTTGTAAAGATATAAAAGCCTCGTGTTGTAAAATGTATAAAATTCGCATCGCTATCGTATTTTATTATACGGTCTTGATATTTTATTGTATAATTTATTGAGGCGACAGTTGCAATCTACCAGAAGAAAAGCAATATAAAACAGTTTTATACTGAAAGTTTATTTTTATATTCATAAAGTAGGCTTGTAGGTAAATTGCGTCAGTGCCCGGTGAAAAAGTTATTCCAATCGTTTATAAGGATGCCTTTGTTAATTTGAATTGTACTGCATAGAAAACAAGACTCAATGTAGTATAGCCATGCTGATTTTAGCGCGAACTGGCCCTACTACACTCTCACAGAAGACCAACCTAAAATGACAGCATTCGTGCTGTCGTGTTTCGTTGGCGAGTGCGAGACCGTCGCGGCGTCGGCCCAATGATGCAGAAGTATTAAGCTGCGTTGTTACATTGACTGCATTCGCAATGAGTATGGTGAGTGAGACAGAGTACAGTCACTTTGGCAGGATAATACATATCAAAAAACCTTCGGGCAGTACAAAACAGTACAAAACAGTACAAAAAATTATAATGCAACTCATTCTAGTCTAATGTACGTACCCATCATTATTGATCTGTTTCTCTTCTGCAAATTGATTTGCAAGACAGCGATGATTGCGATAAGAGATAGACGCGCCAATCGCATTTTTATAAAGTGCCGCTTAGTTGCAATTTATTGTCAGGGTTGTACAAAGTAATTATCGTGAGTTATTAAGAAGTGGCTGATTGATAACTTAGTTGAGTTATCAGATAGTAGATAAAACTGAGAAGTGTGATAAAAATGGCATTGAATTCGATAGTAACACTAGTAATAGAGAATATTTTTATGATTTGTTGATAACTAGTTGTAGCCTGTCTGGCTTTGTAGTTGTTGATGTCATTGATGAGAAATGATGATTAAAACTGACTCGAACAAGAAAAAGTTTAAAAAACCTGATTAAAACTTTCGCCATAATTTATCTATACAAATACCTAACTGAAATTGGAGTGTCTGTTTGTAATATTAAAATAACCACTTTTTACTAAATGCATATGTATGTATACACAGTACATGTACCAAAATATCACTTTTTACAATTTTTGTCTGTCTGTTTGTTCCGGATAATCTCTGGATAGGCTGGGTCGATTTTGACAGGACTGTCACTGGTAGATAGCTGATGATATAAAGAGTAAGTTAGGCTACTTCTAGCTTTGCTCCGCGGCGTTATTCGCGGTTGTTGTTGTACCGCGGGTAACACCGCGGAGCTCAGCTAGAAAAGCATACCTATGTCAGTGGTCACCTGGCGTATTATTATTATTATATCGAAATGTCAGTAATTAAAATCGGTTCAGTAGTTTCGGCGCTAAGGAGGAACATACATGGATTGCCAAAACTGTTATCCTTCCTTGTGGCTTCGCCTTAGTTGGGTAGAAATAGGACAAAACGATCATTGGTGTCAACTTAAGTTTTATAGAAGTCGTGCAATGCCATTAAATTAATTTAAATAAAAATTACAGTTTTCTTTTATTATTGCATATAAGCTACAAAACTAAGGAGGGTAAGCTAAGCAATATAATACAGATAATAGGATTAAAAGGGGTGTAAAACTTGAAGCAAAATGAGTATTAATAAAGTACTAATTTAATAGTTCATGTAAAGTGTTAATTTGTGATCGTTATGTAACTTAAAAAGCCACTCAAATGCAGAGTATGCTACTCTGCATTTGAATGGCTTATTGACATTTACAATTTTAAGTTAAAGGTGCTGCAGAAATGGAATTAAGTATATATGGTTTTATTCTATAGACTATAATACTCTTATGGTCAGATTAACTTTAAATTACCGATCACGTTGACCCTAAAAGGCTTTTTATTTCTTCTCTTAAAAAGACAACGCCTGTACTAGTTATTTTTTAATATTAGCTACCTACCCAAATTATTACACACACCTGATCCAAGATATCCAGTCTAGTCCAGTCCAGTCCAATCGACTAAAACTCAACATTGCAAAAATCTCTTTATCTATACAATTAAAAAAATCTATTTTTAAACTTTCATCTGTCTGCCTGCTTGTCCGTCCGTCTGACTGTCTGTTTAGACTAATCTCTAGAACAGCTGAGCGAATTTTGACGGTTCTTTTACTGGCAGATTGCTGATAATATTAAGACCAGTTTTAAATCTAATTTAATAGTGCATAATTATAGATTTAAAAGCATCAAAACCCAAGTGGAATACCGCGGGACACTGTGTGTATAAAAAGCGAGTATGAGTTTGTAGCGCTAGACCTTTTACCTACCCAATCATCGGGAGATTTCGTACATATTTTGGGAACTACATAGGAAAAGAACATAGAGTTTCTTTTATACAAGATAGGACCTTTGATAAAGAATATATAATATTTAGACCTGAAATTAAAGCAATAGCTAGACTTAATACTTGTAAAATATTGTAGTGGTGTCCAAAAGTAGAGCTATGTTAATATATATAGGGTTAACGTAGATGTTAACTACAGCGTGTGCTTGTGCGGTATTGTGCGGTGAGCGCAGACTCGACCGGTCTGCGCGTACGCACCTGCCGCGGGCACACGCCACTAATGCGCAACGCACATTGCACGCAATTTCTGAACGGAGTAGAATTTAGTTCGAACGGGCCGGCTTGGTCGTTTCAGTACTACCCTCTCCCTCTCACAAAAGACGAACTTAAAACAATAGTATTCCCGCTATCATGTTTCATTGAGTGTGCGAGACCTAAGGCCCATTGATGCAGGAGCATATTAATAGGCCGCCATAGTGTGGGTCATCATGTTACACTGTTGCATTGGCAAAGAGTTTGGTGACCACCACTCTTGGATTCTGCTCATACTTGCCATCAGACAGCGTAGTTTTCATCACGTGACTATAAATTGAGATTACATCACTTTTTTAACTGCCACGGTGGCGTAGTGGTAGCGTATGCGACTGCTAAGCTTGACGTCTCGGGTTCGATTCCCGGGTCGGACCAAATGTTTGTGTGATCTGCAAATATTTGTTTCGAAGTTTGGGTGTTTTCTATGTATAATATGTATGTATTTACAAAAAAAAGTATATAAGTATTTATATCAGTTGTCTAGTACCCATAACACAAGCTCTGCTTAGCTTGGGACTAGATGGCGTTGTGTGTAAAAGATGTCCGGAATATTATTATACATTAATTAGTTTTCGGACAACGCTTACATTTGTAGAAACTTAACTTGAATGGTAAGCGGTTGAATGGCGCAACACCAGAGGCGTCATAAGTGCGTTGCCGGCTTTTAGGGGATGGGGGGAGGGGTTAGGGTATGGGCCTCCGGTATCCTCACTCACACGGTGAAACACAGCGCAGGCGCTGTTTCACACCAGTTTTCTGTGAGGCCGTGGTTTTACTCCGGTCGAGCCGGCCCATTCATGCCGAAGCGTGGCTCTCCCACGGTAATATATCCATACTTCCATACTAATATTATAAATTCAAAAGTAACCAGGTCTGTCTATTACGCTTAGACGGCTAAACCGCTGCACTGATTTCACTAAAATTTTGCATGAAAAATCTTGATTATTGACGAAGGAACACTCTGTACTACGAAAACCGACATACAGTCGGGCAGCCGCGCCCAAAAGTTTAAACATAGGTTAAGCTTAATTTTTGCGAAAAGCCATATATAAACAACACGACTCAAATCATTCTGAATTTGTCAGAAACAGTTACCTATTTAAATTTATTTTAATTACAAAAAGTGCCTGAGTTTTCTATACACGTTGATCTTTCGCTGTCCTCGACTATGCGCGCAGATAAGCTGGGACGTGTGCATTTTATTTAGTTTAACATTTTTAAGGCGGTCGGCGTGGGTGTTTATTTCTTATTGGAGGCGCACGCGGCGGCGGTAAGTCACGAAGTGGCCCGCCACCTTGAGGGCTAAATAGCACCTATACGAGAAGCCCAGACCAACACACCGCTTATTTACAACACACTTAAATAGATCCACGTCTTATAATAGGCTGTTTTATGTCTATGCCCTAAAAGGATAGTTCTGTAAATTTATTTTATGCTCAAAGGAGACAACACTACATTTGTACCAAGTAGATCGTGGTGCTAACTTGGCACAAATGTAGTGCGAATGTGTGAAAACTCTGACAGCGTAGAATTTAAAAAGGTAATTCAGTACTCTAGAGACGTTATTAATTGTTTTGACTGAGTTTAAGACTCTGTGAATACCATTAAAACATGCAACGCCTTTAGTTCCCCGGTGAGGCATATTTATTATAAAATAACCTGAAATAATCAGCACAGGTTAGTCATATAGTATTTGTAATTGAGTAAACTTACAATAATGATATAAAACAAAAACGGTTCGCCAATGGTCTTATGTCGTTATAGTAGCTTTATCAATTGTTTTTAGTTTTCATAGTCATTCTGCAGAATATTTTATATAGATTTAGGAAAGAGACCAAAAGGTTTACTTATTTATTTAGCTTACTATTTGATTTCATGAATTAATTGGAAATTGATTTTGTTGAATTACAATAAATTAAAGATAGAAAATTTACGTGGTCGCTTAAACTAACCTAAGTACCGAGTAAGATACCGAGCCGTAAGAAGAAAATTCAAACTGTTTTAAAAATGGTTGGAATTTTGACTGCTCTTTGTTACTTCTAAATGTTGCACAAAAGTGGCAAGATAAAAATATTACAAGCAGAGATTAGAAATTACCACTCGTTGTAAACTGTATTTTTTTTATAGCAGTTCTTTTAGACACCTGCTGAAGTGAAA
Source organism: Spilarctia lutea (assembly GCA_916048165.1). Classification (NCBI taxonomy): domain Eukaryota; kingdom Metazoa; phylum Arthropoda; class Insecta; order Lepidoptera; family Erebidae; genus Spilarctia; species Spilarctia lutea. Next base: position 13,510,579 of record OU696480.1, on the reverse strand, counting down.
ATACCTTCGAAATGCCAGGGCTTATTAAGCAAAATGAAGGCAAATATAAAATTATGACGTAAGCGTTACATACTGTAGTTTATTTTTAATGAACAAACAAAGTATTCAGTTACGTACAGTTATAACTTTGGTATAGCCTGGAGAGCTGTATGTATAATTACTGTAACCGTACAGTTCGTGACAAGTCCGTCCTCCCGCAAGACGTTGTCCCGCACGGCGCTCGCGCACATTTGCACGCGAAAATTAAGGCCAATATAAACCTGTGCAATACTCGGATATACCTACTTACCTTAAGGTTTGAGATTTACTTAGGAACGTAGTTTCTTCACGGGGCTGAAATTTGGTGACTTAGAAAACGAGATCGTCATAAAATAGATGTTTTAGAGATTGTTTTAGTGGAGACGATTGGTAGAGATACTCTGGGCGGTTTCATAACTTTACGAAATAGGTTATTGTCGATTGTGCGAATATAAAGTCCTTTGGGCACATCGGCTCCCTTAGTAGGCTCTTACGAATCTTACGATTAACTAACTTTATATTCTTATCTGTCACAACTATCTCTTACTCCAAATTTAATACTGAATTTTTATTGTAATGTTCTATGTATGTAATTTTAAAGGTTTGCTCATATATTGATCTTTAATAATTAACAATAAAAGCAAAATAATCCTGATTTTCATTATTTATAGCATCCGTATAATATTATACAACAGTATACTGGTTACATTTACCGCCCTACTCAATATAAACCACTTAAGCAAAAGAGAGGAGTACACCTCCATTACTTAGGCATCCATTAATTTCATCAAGAACTTACTATCTTATAATTGCAGTTTGCTAATAAATTAACGAGCACATTTCACGCATGATTGATGCTAAACAGAAATTGCTGATATATGAACCTAAATGTAACGCAGGAATTGTGTTCTAAGAGATCCTTTTTTCTGTGTGTATATATATCGATATCTTCCACGTAGCCTTTATTATTACCAAGTTTTAATTAGAAATTAAGTAATATTTAGTTGAAATCGGCTACTAATTCTCGGGCATAGCTAAATTTTAGTTTCGGGGGACGAGGTGGGGGGGGGGGGGGGTAAAATTAGTACAATTACCATGTCTCTTTAACCGTAATATTATTATGATAAAAAAATTGAGGTGTAAAAATATCAATAGTGTCGAAATATTTCAGAGGGATTTCAACCCCAAAACATATCAGTTTATTCACGGCGCGAATGGCATCGGACCTCCTCAACCCTGACCGTTAAGTGAATTCGAAGGTTGAAATAGTTGTCACAATATTTGAGGGCACTGACTTCCCAATAACGATTGTCCGACCGACGCGGCGACGGCTTAACGTGCTCTCCAAGGCACGGTGGGAAACATCACCATCTTCCATACTCCGGTCTGCTATTAAGAATTTCTTGTAAGAAAACACTAACATCAATCCGACTTGACAACCGAACCCGAGATCGCTTGAACTGCAGTTGTTTACGCTAACCGTTGGACCAATGAGGCAGTCGTCTGTCTGTGTGTATATCGGTATACGTATGTAAAAATTTATGAATATGGTGAACTCCGTAAATTTCTTAAATAGTCATTTATTACTATATATATACGTTTTTAACGTATATTTTCATTGATAATGTTCGTAATGTGCCATAGAAGATTTTTTATTTTGGCGATGGAGTTACGCTGATGATGTATAAGATTTTTACGCCAATCAAAGGCTAATCGATAGATAGTGCGGCGTAGTACATAAGAGTATAAAGTTGTATATAAGTAAAAAAATAAAACCAACATCGTTTCTGCTATGGAGGTCCAATTGGTTAACGTTAGTTCACTTTGTTGCCGATAGATGGTGGTATTTACCTTAAAAATTTAGGTAATGATGACTACGATGTCACAAGGAAGATATTATACATAAAATAATTTAAAATCCAAAAGTAATAATTACCACATGGCTCTGTGTTAGTAATATAAATATTGTAAATAAAAGTCGTTTATATTTAAACCTTAATGTGGTAATAAACATAGTTATAAAACTTAGCAAAATATCTTGAATTAAAAACAGGCGTCAAGCATACGTTGACATTTAATAAGTAGCAAATATTTTTATTGTATGTGTTTTACGATCACCTATTCGAGTTGATTTTTATACTTTAAAACATTGTATTTTATTATCGAGCAGAGCACGTTTTACAACGATATTATAATTTTATCTGAGTACTTTACGGTACTAAGATTTAATTCTTTATGCTCAACTCTTATAATCATAGGTAATGAAACTGTTAACTTTAAGATTTATTTACATAAATACTTTTAATATTATCATATTCTGTTTCTTCAGGACAAGAAAGCTTTTGAAAATTAATACGGATTAATAACATCGTATCCTTAATTAGTCAAGGTGGATATACACACATATATATACACATACACACGCACGCACACACACACACATACACACATATATATACACATACACACGCACGCACACACACACACACACACACACACACACACACACACACACACACACACACACACACACACACACACACATACGCACGCACGCAGCACACACACGCACGCATGCAGCATACATTTTCATCTTATAAAATGTAAACCACCGCTGTTTACAAACCAGGTGCGCACTGTGTCCAATAAGTTAATGAAGGACAGAATTACTCCGAAGAGTCAAAAAGTAAACACGCCTTTGTTTTTTTTACGAAGCGCCGCTCCATGAATGCTGGTATACGGCAACTCGATAAAATACCCTCGTATTTATTATAAGGAGCATTAACAGCGATGGTAATTAAGCATCGAAATGTCGTTGGTAAGAGGCGTCGTTCTAAATAATAGCCTCTCCACAATTTGCCTCATTATAAACCTTGTGTTTATATCATAAAATACCTCAGACAAACAGGACTACAAACTTATTAGTAATAACTGGCGGTAGTTCTCTTTGAACAGCCATTAAAAGAAGTTTATTAATAAGTAGGTACTCTATTTATAGGGTACGTTTAAGATTTTTAGTGCCAAATAGCAACGTTAAGAGTAAAAGCAATACGCATTATCAGCGTTCTTATATTCATTTATGTAATCGTAGAGTAGACTGTGTCGGTAACTTGTAAGCTCACTTAAACTAAAGCAAATAAAGTGTAGAAGTTAAATTGTTTAAAAATATACCTACATATAATGTTGCTAAAAATCCACAGTACGTATTTTCAACCCTATCTTAATCGAAATTACTAACAATACTTGTCGCTTACTGACAAACTTTGACTGCCTCGGTGGCGTAGTGGTAGCGTATGCGACTGCTAAGCTTGAGGTTTCGGGTTCGATTCCCGGGTCGGACCAAATGTTTGTATGATATGTAAATATTTGTTTCGGAGTTTGGGTGTTTTCTATGTATAATATGTATGTATTTACAAAAAAAAGTATATAAGTATTTATATCAGTTGTCTAGTATCCACAACACAAGCTCTGCTTAGATGGCGTTGTGTGTTAGATGTCCGGAATATTTATTTATTATTTAAACATCGGTATGAGGATAATTCGCATAACGTTATTCGCCTAAGTTGATTACACTGGCGAACGACTTTACTCCTGTAATACATACCTAGCCTATATGACCAGGCAATCAAGCTAGAATGCTTATTATTACATTATATTTATTACATTTTATTTTACAACAATATGAATTTTTGAGACAAAATGTTGGTGTCCACATTGAATTTTAAACCACTATTTCTATAATATTAAATTTACGTCAAAATCTACCTTATGTTGGCATCTACAGTTTTTTTGATATAGCAGCGAGCAAACCTGTTAATGTGTAATGTATCTGTAATATATTATCTGCAATGTATAAATAGGCGAGTTTATTAGCAGGCTGCCTAATTTTGATATTAATTAGTAATTTCAGCTACTACTAGGCTACTACCTATTATTTTAAGAAAATGAATGTTTTGGCAATGAAAACTAAAATCTCTTTACTAAAATGTTTTTTTAATGTTCACCATATTTCCAGTTGTTAGTGTGTAGTATTTACACGGCTGTTAAAGTAGTATTAATACAATGCGAATAATAACTAAATTGCGCGAAATTAAATTGGTTACTCAATTCAATTAATTTGAAGAGATAGCTAACCGACGATCGGCGAGCAGTAATTGGAACGATTAATGTACGAGTCGAATGAGCCATTCTTACGTTCGTTCGATCGTTCTTTCTTTGTATCAAGTTGGACATATTGAAGGCATGCTCGGAATGGATTGAACTAAAAACCAACTAATTGAGCTTTGTTAAGCACAGATAACATCTACAAAGGTTCTATGTTAACTTGTTTTGTTTATAATTCAATTTATTTGCATTCTTGACTATTTCAACATTGTATATTGATTAGACGATAATAGTATTTGAACTGTCACATTTTCACAAAACATGGCCAGATTAATAAAGTAACAAACATCTAAACAAACTTTCGCATTCAAAATATTAGTAGGCAGTAGAATTGGTGGCTGATTTTAAAAGGAATGAGACAAAATTCTATGGAGTAAAACTTCACCTCACAGACATAACAAACCAAACAAAATAGGAAAGGTCTAAAACATAATTATGACTTTAATATATACTAGCTGAAACCCGCGGTGCGACAATAACCGCGAGGCAAAGCTATATCTTTATAAATTGTAGCCTATGCGTTATTAGCCTATCTGATATACCTATGAGCTATATTATTGTAAAGTTTCATCAATATCAATTCAGTAGTTTCTATGTGAAAGATTAACAATTGTAACAATCATCCATCCTTCCATACTCACAAACTTTCGCGTTTACAATATTAATAGGATAATGTGAGTCTAAAGAATTAACAGATCGTCTCTTGAATAAGTCAAAGAATTTACGTTAGATCTATCAAAGTCTAATTATATAATTCTAATAATAGTAACACAAAAAATTGTAGGTATGTTATATTGGAAAATAACAATAGTAATTGAATATTTTTATAAGTTAAGTTATCTATCTTTTTTTAATTGATCTGAGGCTTGTCAGTTTGTTTAATATAATTTAAAATTAGTTATCTCTAAAAAAATTCAGTTACCTATTTGAAGTTTAATTTTAATCAATGATATTTAATTATATTTTTTTATGGAAAACTGACAGCTAGATACATTGTTAATACAAAACAGATCAGTCATCAGAAAGCCAATAACAAGTTTTCACTTCTAGTTCCAGATTAATATAAAATATTGAAAAACAAAACATAAACTAAATATAAATCAAAAAGAAAAAACTCACACAATACGCAAGCGCCAAACACAATAAACGATTGCTTCAACGTAAATTTAGGGAACACTATGTCTGTTCAAAAAATCTAAGACCTAGACGCCTTCTTGCCGTGGATACACTAATCAAAAAAGGATCAAAATCATGCAGTTTACATAATTCTTTAAAATTTCTGCTTGCGCGTACCAAGTAGCTGTTCTGTCTATAATTTGTTTTACCGTGGGAGAGCTATGCTTCGGCGTGAATGGGTCGGCTCGACCGGAGTGATACCACGGCCTCACAGAATACCGGTGTAAAATAGCGCTTGCGCTGTGTTTCACCGAGTGAGTGAGGATACAGGAGGCCCATACCCCAACCCCTCCCCCCATCCCCTTTCCCATCCCCCCAAAGGTCGGCAACGCACTTGTGACGCCTTTGGTGTTGCGGGTGTCCATGGGCGGCGGTAATCGCTTACCATCAGGTGATACGCCAGCTCGTTTGCCCACTATTCAATAAAAAAAAAAAAAAAAGCTACAGGAATGTGAAGAGGGAAATAAATTAAGAAAATGGCTTTCACAGATGTAATCATTTTTGTCTTTCCTCTATAAATTTGACTTAGATACCTACTCAATCTGTCAACTAGACTACGACCTTTGAAACTGTGTCACACAAAATAGTGTTTTAAAAAATGTATACATTTTGATTTACCTTACAAACTTAAAAAAACAGTACATTCAATCATTATAACCATATTTAGGACCTTTGTGACGATTTAGTGGTCTTCATACAGTCATAAAATATTAAGGGGAAAATTTTGGCACGAGTTTAATAAATGACACGACAATTTAAAGCCGACCTCGGCATGTTGTCAAATCAAACTGACCGCACGTGCAGCGCATGCGCCGTGGGTGGCAACCGAGGAGCCTCCAGGTTTTTGCATACTTTTTTATCTAACAACACGTGATCATGCCGTATAAACAGCTCCAGGCAGACCACCAGCAGATCTTGAAGATATATTTGAGAGTGAATTAGAAATATACTTACCGTAGTCTGTATCTGTGGTTGCGATGATAAAAATGAGGAACAAAACTGATGCGGAAAAACACATGAAATGCATATGTGAAGGGTTAAAAACTCTCGTTACTGATACAGAACTTTTAAGTTTTAAAGAATACACAAATCAATTAACAGTTTATATATCTGATAGCTTTAACCCGAAGCTACACCCGCGTGTATGTCGGTTTTCTAGGTAACGTGGTTCCTATGTGGTTCCTTAAGAATCAAAGTCAAATTCATTTATTTATTTTAAAAAGGTACAATTAAATTCTTAAATTTATAAATAAAGTACGTTAATTGTTATTTGCCCAAACTAGATTGAATCTGTGTCTCCATGCCAAATTTCATTGAAATCAGTGCAGTGATTTAACCGTGATAACGTAACAGACAGACACTTTGGAATTTATACTATTAGTACCTATGGATATAGATATAACTAGACTCCTTCTATGTTTAGAAACGTCAGTTAAGTGGGTCTATTGTGTTCAGTAATCAAAACAATTAAAATGTACAATACTATCTGTTATTTCAATATGAGATTAAAATTATTCAGAAATATAGATTTAGGTAAAAAAAGTATTGTAAGTACCTGTGTTTGTTTGCTACAAGTGTGCTATAAAGTGAAATAGATACAAAGTAACGAACATATCCATATCCTTAAATATTAACAAAAACTGGAGTAGAAAACTGCTCGTTGCTCTTATTTACAACCTACATACATTATTTCATATTTACAGAAATTACAAGTTGGAACCGGAGATGCTCAATTTGCTTTTGTCCTAATTGCCATTATTAAAAGCACCCAATTGGCCCACCCGGATTGCTCAAAACTGTATTTAAGGCAATTGCTTTATTAAAAACCGAAAAAGTATACCAAAATTCATGTTTATTAAGACAAAACCATCTAAACTCATCATTATGTACGAACCACCTGCGTCTGGCTCTCACGATGTCAGGACAAAGATGACAATCAAAAAAGCTTCTGTTGTTTTTTTAAGTAAAATGTATAATTAAGATGTGAAAGTTAATGAAAAAGATTATTAAAACATTATGAAGCATACCTCGAAGAACATAATAAGGTCTGAATATAATTTCAATTTTCAATGTTTTAGACGCTTGACTCTTTAATATTCACAGACGTGAATTAGATTTATGTTGTATCCTAGGACTGTTATTCAACTTTTTTAAAGACAGTTCCTGCACTAAGAATGCAATCTGTGTCGCGGGGGTCTTTACAAACATACATGAAACGAACACAAAGGTCACCACGAACAATAATTTGTGGATCACACAAAATAATGCCCACAATACCGCAGAAAGCCGTAATCGCTTAAACCACTATCCGCCACTACGCCATCCGTGAAGTCGCACTGTATTAGTAGTATTAAGTATTTTTAAAGCACTGGTAAAGACCAGCGCTTTAAAAATACTTTTTATAAGTATGAAGAAGAAACATCAGCTCCCTTTACATACCTACTGCAGAATGTTCTGCTCGGGTGGGCCGAACCGCCGCTGTTCGATCGAAATTCGACAGCGACCACCTAGATGTTAGGCCACCTCAAAACTACAAATGAATACTTTTAACGAAAAGGAAGAAATTCAGACCACCGTTGACAAAGCTAACAAAAACCGCAGTACATTTTTGTCAAAGACTTTTTATAGTTCTTGATTAACTTGTTAAAGACGTATTGTTTTGGTAATTAATCGAGTACTTTAATTTATTTAATACCCAGCTCGTAACAGTATAAATTGACTGTTATGAGGAATTATATGATTGTAAATACAAAGATATATTTTGCTCTCTGTTTGTTTTCATGACTTATTTCTTTAGTTTATGCATTTAAAGTCCATGACCTTGCGGATATACACTTAAAGTGTATAAACACTTACAATGTTTTCGACGAAACCACTGCACACTTTTCGTTAAATATAACTTGAATTTAGTATATGTATGGATATATATAATGCTGATTTTCTCGTTGGTCTAGTAGTGGTTAGCGTAAGCGACTACAAATTAAGAGAGGCCTGGCGGGCCGGGAGAGTTCTAAACCTCTTCGGTCCCGCTCCGGTGTCTCCTTGGCAAGCATAACTTTCACGCGCTCTCGCTCCGCAACATGACCGCAATCATGTTACTGAGCGAGAGACCTCCACCCCGACGGCCGCCATGAGATCACGCCTCAGCTCCCCCTACGCCGAACATTCTACCAGCGTGTGAAGTGCCGGTGCCATGGTCTGGCTATCGTAGTGGTGGCACACATACGTTGGCTCCTTGCGGATCAGACACAGGTGACCTCAGAAACATCCTTTTCCAGTGATCACTTTTTTTTTTTTTTTTTTTAACGTTTGGAAACCCCCTCGGGACGTCACCCCGCCGGGGTTTGCGGCGGGGCGGTGTGTCGGAATCGAACCGACTAAAACCACACCGTGTGCCAACTCTGCGCCTGAGAAGGGAGGGGTCCGGGAATTGCAGATATTATACTACCGGACCCCTCCCAGCGCCGGCCCGCACTGAAGCGGGCACCTTCTGCGAAGAAGTAATTTCGCAGAAGGAGGCGGCGGAGAAGGCCCGGGAGGACGATATCCACTCGGACCCGATCCGCCGCCGGCGCACGAGGCGGCGGAGGCGCGCCTATCAGCGCCTCATGCCGCCCTGAGTGTGGCCGCGGATGGACGGGATGGGTTTTCCCCTCCATCCGCATTACAGGCCAACCGCGAGGGGGCGACGTACGCGTGTCCCGTTCGTCGCCTAAATTGAGATTCCAGTGATCACCTGCCTCAGCCGGTATGAGAGGGTTCTATGACGCCTCTCCTGGAGGGAGCCAATCCTCCATAATTGGTCTTATCGCCGCAATAACGCCGTGCCCAATTATAAGATGCCCTGAGTATGGAACATGGCAGTGTTTCCCGACCACGCTTCGGAGAGCTCGTTAAGCCGTCGGTCTCGGTTGTCATGAACATCTGTGGCAATAGTTATTGGGAAGTCATTGCCATCAAATATACTGACAACTTGTTTAATCTTCGAATTCAGTTCACCTTCAGGGTTGCAGAGGTCCAATGGTCCGATGTCAGTCGCTCCGTGGAAATACTGATATTCAGGTAAAATTGGTTTAACTAGTAACCGACCCTAAATAATCTTGGGAATAATAAAGACTAGGAAGATGATGTTGTATTGTGCTAGAATTGGAACTTATTAGGATGTATACTGGTGAATATACTGAAGTACAAGTAGGTAGGCACAGGCAGTTACTCACGCTATAAATTAAATTAATTTCTTCGTTGTTCATATAAAATAAACCAAATAATTTATGGAATTTATTTAACTAGCGATAGAGAATTGCTGTCAACTTCACAGCTATAACTAGACAGGAATAAATATTGTATTCTTAGAATCTTATTACCTTTGTAATTAAAAGTTCGGTTAGGACCTTCTTCAGTTAACTCCTACAGTGGGAGAGCTATGCTTCGGCATGAATGGGTCGGCTCGACCGGAGTGATACCACGGCCTCACAGAAAACCGGTGTGAAATAGCGTTTGCGCTGTGTTTCACCGAGTGAGTGAGGATACCGGAGGCCCATACCCCAACCCCTCCCCCATTCCCTAAAGGTCGGCAACGCACTTGTGACGCCTTTGGTGTTGCGGGTGTCTATGGGCGGCGGTAATCGCTTACCATCAGGTGATACGTCTGCTCGTTTGCCCACTATTAAATAAAAAAAAAAAAAAAAAAACCCATGACGATAACCCAAGGCATTCTGCTCACGTCTCTCTAATTTATACGGTACAAGACCCTCTGCGCCTCAAAATAAGGTCGTCTTGGTTAACGGCCTGCCCAATCTGTCCAAGTTCACAGAGATACACGTAGTGTGAGTAAAAGTGAAGCAACCGCAATAAGGCATGGTTTACGACTTTGTAGAAAACAGCAAACGATCGTTTCTAGTCTACCGCAGTATGGTGATATCTTCTGGTAGCTACGAGGCCAGAATCGTAAACGCTTGACGACTTTTACTAAACAAGGCGAAACGCCATTCGCGTCGTAAAGCACTGGGCTAAAATCGTATAAAAAATGCTATCGACACTATAAGACCAAGAAGTGAAGACTTCCACAATTACAATTATAACCTAATGCCTACATTAAAACAATATACTTATCATAAACAATAAATTCTCAAAAGATAAATAGTAGATACTTAGTGAAAGAAGATGAATCGCGCTATCATCATCAACAGAAAAGTAAAATAAAGGAAATACATCAACAGGCCAGACTCCATTCGAGTTAATTGCCTAAAAAGGAGGTTAGGTCTACTATAAATAGAATGCGAATCAAGGTACTTAAGTACATATTGGCATCATTTTCCAAAGTACTCTTTAGTATTTCAGTTATTAAACATGATTGTAAAAGTATACCCAGGTACTGAATTCAAATGACATCTTGGAAAATATAATTATTATTAGTCTTTTAATGATAACTTTATTTAAGGAAACGAGAATGTTTATTCAAGTATTCGCATGAAATTTTAACATACAAGACTCTATAACTCACAAAATCACTAAACGTTTCGTGCAAAAGACATAATGGATACATATTTCAAATATTTCTCTGGAGTAACTTGAAAATCATCTGTAATATAGCAATTTGCATGCAGACGCACTCCTCTTACGCTCATTAGATCGTGTCAAGCGTCATAACGTTGATTAATTGGCCTCCGACGTACTGATACGAATACAAAGAGATGGAAAAAAAACAATGACAACCAAGCAACGACCTTTCGGTAACGAGGAGACGTCACTCAGGCGGGAACGCGAGCCACCGCCGCAGCCGTCCACTTGACAACTTCAATTTATACTCGTATGCAACCCAATGCCTACACTCATTCGCCGACGGAATGATAGGCAATAAAGTCACGCCAGTGATACCTATCGAAATTAACGCAGGATATTGGGTTTTACAACTGGTTTTTATTCAAAAGATAGTAATTCGACCACAGTGAACCTCCCTAATTGAGCAAGTACAGTAATATTATTATTATTGTGCTAGAGAACTGAAAGTTCAATTGAGATAAGGGTAACAGAGACAGAAACTCTACAATAGACCCAGAAGCACGTTGTCCATTGTTTTCTGGTTCAACAGAGGTTTCATGTTTTACAACATAAACAGATAATATCGATAGCAACAGTGTGGTCAATAAAATTATTAACTAAACAGCTGAACCCCGCGGTGCTATTCGCGGTACGACAATAACCGCGAGGCGAAGCTATACCTTTATAAATTGTAACTTATGTGTTATTTTGATGTATAAGCTATATTATTATAAAGTTTCATCAAAATCCATTCAGTAGTTTTAGCGTGAAAGAGCTACTAACATACTAACTTACATACTCACAAACTTTGGCGTTTATAATGTTAGTAGGATATTATTATTATATAACTAAATCGGCTGATCTTTATTATTAACTATTATTTCAACTAAAGTTTACTATGTGAAGTTTGGGGCATTTTATTTCTGATTGTCACATTTTAATCATTGAAAACAGCTATTTTTCCCCACTTGACTCTTCTCACTATGAAAGTATCAGCATACCTAGAGCCCAATCTCCCTAATACTTCATCCCTAGTTTTAAGTGCAACTCACACGACTGACTGTGTAATGACATGTACCGTCATGGAATGAAATAAGTAGTTATGTATAAACAATTAAGTCCGGGGTAGGTAGTTGCGGCAAATTATAGCCGATGGTGCAATAATTCTTCAATAGCCTGTTATTAGTGTAGCCGTGTAGGGATAGTGCAAACAAACGCTCATAATTGAGTATTTTGTCGAATTACTGTGTTCCTGGAGGACCACCATCTTTGAATGTAGAAAAAAGTACATAGAATTAAAAACACTATTATTAACAGGTGACCAAGATATATCTATCATAACCATTAACTTAAAGTTTTTAAACTATACTAATAATAAAGCTGAAGAGTTTGTTTGTTTGTTTGTTTGAACGCGCTAATCTCAGGCACCGCTGGTCCGATTTGAAAAATTCTTTCGGTGTTGGTTAGTCCACTTATCACGGAAGGCTATAGGCTATATATCATCACGCTACTACTAATAGGAGCGGAGCACCAATGAAGAATGTTTCAAAAACGGGTGAAAATTTTCACGCTACGGGCAATATAAGACGCAAACAAGGTTGCGTGGGTCAGCTAGTTTTATATAAAGTTGTTTGCTTTAAATACTTTTACCGATTTTTAGGTTGGTACATAGTTTGAAATGAAATGCTTAACGTTTTGTAAGCTTAGATCTTTCAAACGACATTCAGAAGTGATTTTCACGTGATATTCATCAATAGAGAGAGATTGAAAGGGAAGGTTTCTATTCTATGTGCAACTGCATATTATAGCAGAGAAAATGTAAAGAATTTCTAAGGATTGTTTAGAGCCGCCGGGTCAAGCGGGTCACTAGTTAAATAATAATACCTAAACGATAATATTGGCTACACAATTGACTGCCTCGGTGGTGCAGTGGTAGGGTATGCGACTGCTGTGCTTCAGGTCTCGGATTCGAGTCACGCGTCGGCCTAAATGTTTATATAATCTAGAAATATTTGTTTCGGAATTTAGGTGTTTTCTATTTATAATATGTATGTATTATGTAAAATGAATATGTATTTATATCAGACGTCTGGTACCTATAATACGAGCTCTGCTTAGTTTGGGACTAGATTGCTTTATATTGTGTTATATGTCCGAAATATTAATTTATTAAATTGACATTTGCAAGTATTTAGAACTTGTATTATTTTAAACACAGACACCACTTTTTATTTACTCAGTAAAATAAAACGTCTTTATTACAATTATAACTTTATTCTAAATTAATGGCATATTCTTTTAGGTACATCTTCTTATAATTATTACACATATAACCTTAAATAATATCACGTTATTCTCTTGTTTATAATAATTTACATACATTGAAACAGCAATGTTAAAAATGTTCATAATTAACATATGATAAGAAATTTGCTATAAATATATAATTAAATATAATATTCATCTTCCACAGATACATACACTTGTACTGTTCAATTAAACTTATAACTAACTCAATATTCAACCGTACAATGCGACTCAAATAAGAATAGGAACTTCAATTACTTCTATCTATCAAATGTGTGGCAACTTCCACATAAAACACAATAATAACCTACTACAGCGCCATCAACTGAAGATACACTGAACTACGAAGTAACGCACTACACGAAGTAACTACCAATCCTGAATCGCGCAATAAAAGTTCTCACGCCGATTATCATATACACAACATCCCAACATCAACTGTTAGGGCAGTAGCCCGCCAGGCATGATCACCTCGCCTGCTCGGAGGATCCTCCCTTTGTGTTGGAGGAACATGACACCCGTTCCCTCACAAATGTCACTTAAAAAGTACGGTCTGCAACGAAACCTTATTTGTGTATCAATAATGTTTTTTCAAAGTTTTTAAAGGTGTTTAATACTGTTTTTTTCAAGGGAACATTGTGTTTAATAATGTTTTTTCAAGGGAACTTTGACAGATAGAGGTCATTGACGTTCCTATTCTTATTTCAGGCGCATTGTACAAATAACATACAAATGATTGAGTGTAATTTTTTTTAAATTTAAACTGTCCTCATACGGTAACTAATTAAGGAAGACTTAAGACTAATCTGGTTTACTCCGGTAACAAAATAACGACCGAACCATACCTCCTTATTCATAAACGTTATTTAACTTTTTGAACTTTTGATATAACTTACATGGTCTACGTCACCAATATTTTTTAACTTCTGGTAACTCCCACAAGTCGTCACCCCATCGGGGTTTGCGCGGGGTGGTGTGTCGTAATCTTACCGACTAAAACCACACGGTGTGCCACTCTACGCTTGAGAAGAGAGGTATCTGAGAACTGCTGTTATTAACAATTTTTTTTACGTATGGAAACCCCCAGTCTAGGCCGTCGCCATTGGTCTACGTCATTTACAAAGTTACAGTTGAAAATAACACAGAACTCTCGCCTAAAGTAAAATAACGTTAAATAATAATGTTCAGATATAATTGCAAAATCGTGTCTTTCATGAGAGGTAGACTGGAAATACCTACATAGCACTTATTCCCGCACCTAGTGATTGTATTCCAAGTTCATATTTTAATTTCTATAATTACAATAATCAGCTTTAGCGTAACTTAACTCAAAGTAAAATATGGTTTTTGCTTTTACTAATTCTGACATATTTTTAAATGTAGTATTTAATCGCACTGGTTAAAAATCTTACAGACCCAGAAAAACAATCGAAAGATAACTAATTTAACAAAGAATCGATCAAAATCTCTAATCGATAACACGTAACATACCTACATTAAAAGAAAAGTATCGATTAAAAATCACAAATTACAGAATTGAAATCGATATGAGAGGTTGTGTAACAAAGATGGCTGACGCCTTTTGATCATTTATCACTATTTTTTACTACTAAGCTGTAACTTAAGTGGACTTCTACCTCTCATGTACGCAGTTAGGCAATAAAAAGTACCAATGTACTTTAGACCTAAGTGACCATTAAATTCATCTCGTTCACATAAGGATATTCGACGATAAAAATAGTAATGCTCATTAAATCATATGTTTATAGCCTTAACAAACTTAGATCTTATGAATATTAATGGAAGACTATACGACTTTGTTGTATAAGGCACACATAATTATCTATATGTATAACACCACATACTTTGAATACTATAAGCGAGAAATGTATTTATTAAAAGTGGATGTATTTACAAAACGCTGCTGTCAATGCTAAACAGGCTTAATTACAAGTTAATACTAGCTGTATTTATGCATACAAGTATTGATTTCTTATATTGATAGGTTTAAGCTCTTTTAGGTATAGCGAAAAGCGACATGGAAATTAAAATAAAGTTAAATACATTATGAAATTGGAAAGTCAAATGTCGTTAAACATCCAAAAAAAAAAATGATTTCTTATTTTTTGTTTTTTTATCAACCATTAAATCATCAAAATAAGGTACATGCCCTTTAAATCAAGTCAGAGCATTGCTAAGAAGTATTTAAAATACTTAATAAGACAATATATGGAGTTCAGAATAAATAAAAACAAGCCGTAAACCGAACTAACCGTAATGGCACTACTACATCTTAAAACAATATGAATACGATATAAAAACTATCTATTTACATAAATGATACATGAAATACTGCCTCAGATGTCATCCACGAATTTACACGATCGTTTTAATACTATTACTTAAACATAATATTAAAAATAACCTCTCATTAAATAGAAAGGAATATAGACGCATTTTGCCAAGTCTATCTAGGTAAATTATTTAAAATCTAAATAAATTTTTCACACATTCTGAACTGACCGTACAAGTAACTCAATTCTGACACAACAACCTATCTACCAAGGAACTATATTCTGTCACTGCTGACATACTATATACAAACTACATATCACAGTATTACACAGAGGAATGAAGGGATCGTCACCATGGTCTCCAAGGTTTCTCTTCAGGTTCTTTTCTTGTGACTAGCGCTAATGGGATCGAGTCTTCCACTGGTGGCGGCGTTCCCCAACCTGAGCTAGCGGGAGAGTAGCACCGTGGTTCTGAGGATGTGGATGATGATGCGTCACGCGGAGATAATGGCACCAAAGTTGGTAAAGCACCAAGTGTACTGGCGTTTACTCCAGCGGGAAGAACTAATGCTAGGTCACCGTTGGACAGCCGTGTCGGCACGAGACGTACTCCGGAACCGGGCCCAGCTGCAATTTAAAAACCTATTAGAATTAACAAAAAAGCAAAACATTTAATTAATTAAATCTAAAGACAGTCATGACATGACTAAGGTTGAATGATATTGGCCTATGTATTTACAGATTCAATGCATGTGCCTTAACAACAAATAAAATTAAAAAGTCTGAATCAACGATGTATCTTTTACATTTTTTTTGTTTTTGCTGCAGAAATGACTTTGATCTGCCTGATGGAAAGTTAAGCAGAATCCAAGAGTGGTGGTCACTATAATCAATGCGAATAAAGACAATGCAGCAATGTGTGGTGACCCACACTATGGCAGCCTAATGAGATGAGAGAAACAACCTTTCTCTGTAATCATTCTCTGTAACCACCATTTTGACTTGATTAGTGTTATATAAAATCTGATAGTTTTTGGTTTCTCAATCATAATTAGAGTCACGCTGATTTCAGCACGAAAAGGCCGGCTCAACCGGGGCGGTACTGCCCTCGCACAGAACAAAAACACGACAGCATTCGTGCTGTCGTGTTTCGTTGGTGAGTATGAGACCTACCACCGCAAGACCACCATGATGTGGATCACCATGCTGCATTGTTGCATTGTCTGCATTCGCAATGAGTAAGGTGACCATCACTCTTGCATTCTGCTTGTGCTTTCCATCAAGCTGAGAAAAGTCACTTTAGCAGGTCCATATATAAAAAAAACTTATTTTGTGAAGGAGAATATAATCTTACCCGAAATAAAAATAGCAGAATGCTGTTGCGTTTGTGGAGTGTCTTCAATGTCGGAAGGCGGCGTGGGAGCGCCGGGCGGCCTCGCTGCCGGTGGGCTGCCAACGCATCCTTCTAAATGACGAACAAGTCTCTTCCTTAACGTAGGCTCTATCCCTTGGAATTTAGACACTTCAGATAAACAATGCCTGTATCCGGCTCGAAACCGGTCCGGTGAGCCGCCACCTTCCGATCGAAGGCCTTCTAAATGCTTCACAGTCATCTCTAAAATGTCAGCCTTCTCTAATTTCGAATGTCTAGCCGGCTGCAACAAGAGATTGTCGGTTAGCGTCGAATTGTATTTTCAATTATATTTTAAAATCTATATCTGGTACATTTTTTTTTGTAGATTGGATTTTACATGTGTTAAATAAATGTCCGTTGAAGTAAAATAAAAATAATATCCTTATAAATTAACAGCTACAAGATAAAAGAGGCAAGCTAACAGTTTGATTAACATACACAGTACAGTACTTACGTCTTTTTTCATCGCATCCAAAATTAACGCCTTCAATTCGTTGAGGCAGTTGTTAATGCGTGCCCGTCTCCTCTTTTCCATAATAGGCTTATTACTCTGTAACAATACAAACAAATTCGATTAATTCATATCTTCCTTTGGTATAAATTAATATTTAATTTGAGGCAGTTATCCTTGTACTGGCGCGGCGGTATAATCTATTTGGTCCACGTGTAGCAAATTAATTGTGAACGGATGAAGGTTGGCAGTTTAGTTCTCCTTATTGTACATAATGATAAACACACAATTACGTTATTATCTTCTTCGAACTATGGGTAAAGTGAAAAAACCTGTGTGTGTGTTGCTTCTAACAAGGCTATATGAAATCCAAATGAGATTTTTCATTGAGCGTGTAATGCGTAGGTATTGTAGCACGATTTCGCGATAAATCGAAGAATTGATACCACGGCCTCACAGAAAACCGGTGTGAAATAGCGCTTGCGCTGTGTTTCACCGAGTGAGTGAGGATACCGGCGGCCATACCCCAACCCCTCCCCCCATTCCCTCTCCTCATCCCCCAAAGGTCGGCAACCCACGACGCGTTAAGTAAATGTACATAAAGAACATTGTTATCACATTATAATTTGAGAACAAGTACAGCGCGTGACAAAAAGCGGCATTAAACTCGCGTTGCAAACCGCTGCGGCAATAGTAAGGCACGAGCGCGAAGTAGCTTGCGCGTGCGCCCAAGGTGAAGGTCGAGTCGTGATTGACGCGACGAGACGTGACGCGTCACGCGTGCCCACACCACGTGACACACATATTGAATGTAACGCCGTTGTGATAATCAGCTCACAGTCGCGACTGCTATAAGTCACGACCATATGTTCGACATGTGATGTGGACGAAGATTAATTAATCTTTAGAATTATTTTCCCCATAGAATGTCAGATGTAGAGTTCAACTTCTCAAAGACTCTTTAGTCATGATATTCTACGCAATTTTTCCTAATTATTCAAAGTATCGCTTCTGTGCAAAGTGAAAATATTGAAAATGGCTTTGGGTAGTTCCAACTCACTGTAACCATACATCGTTTTCAGGTACAAGCAAGCAAGAACAGAAGTTAAATTTGGCTTTTTTGGAAGGAACATGTCGCGAGAATGGTCTATCTTATATAAAAAGAGAAGTATATATGTATTTGCTTTTGTTGAGTATTCATTGTCTAAAAATTGTTAGTCCTTGATATTTAAATGAATCGTCTACATCTAGCAACCTGACCAGATAACTCTTCAACACTATAAGAAAGACAAAGAATATTTAAACTAATAAAACACAAATAAAATAAATTATAAAAAGCTATTTCTGCTGGTCTTTACTGATTATAGGGTATATTGAATATCCCAGCTGAAATATTCTGTCCGATCGAGTTTAATAATGAGATAAGCTTTATACATCGTTTACCCGTCTAAAATATTACTATTTTAGACAGGTAAACGATGTATATAAACTAACATTTAATGTCAATGTTCATTATGTTTTGTTGCCCTATAACACGTCACGTCTACGACAAATATAAAAAAAAACATGTTTTCCTTGATCGTTTGTCGTATTAAAATGTCTGCGTAAATAATATTTGCAATTGGCGTATAAAAACAGATGAAGAGACGTGGCATGTCTACGAAATTTGTAAAAAACATGATTAAAAATATCATGAGCAGCCTTAAATCCTTACTAATATTATAAATGCGAAAGTATCTGTCTGTCGCGTGTTCATGCCAAAACTACTGAAACGATTTAAATGGAGTTTCGTACACAGATAGTCTAAAAAGAGCCTTAGAAGGGACATAGGCTACCATTTTTCGCCATAGCCGACATTTACGCGAGTGGAGCCGCGTTTAAAAGCTAGTAATAAAATATAGTCCACCGCTGGACACATGATCCTCCTTAAACAGGTAAGCGTACTAGGTACATATATCACGCTGGCCAGAGGGTTGATTTAGAAGTAAAGAGTTTGGTTAAAATTTTCCTTCTCTTTGCAGTGCTGTAAGATGTCCAGGGTTGTTTTGCTTCAATAGTCGGCTCTGAAACTGAATCGATGAAAACAAGACTAGTATAAATCGAGTAAGACCCAATCGATTTCAATTACAACAACTGTCGAACGGTATTATAATTATAGTTGCGCAAATTACTGACGCGTCACTCTTCCCGTCGCGTTCCTAACATATTGAACTTCTAACGGCACTCCTAGCATAGATGACTGAAATATATAAATGTAAATGCACGCTTTTCTATGCGATGAAAATGCCTAGAATTATTCGGATTCGGGTGTGTTTTGATGTGAAAATTGTGTTCGGTTGTACAATTTTTTACCACAATAATGTTTTAGAACAATAATAATAATTGCCTATAAAATAAATTCTTCCCGTATCAGCTTTTATTTTGAAAAATCAAATAGTCTTATGTTGATTAAAGTCTCAGTTCTGTTGAGTTTTTAGTTGCAAAATTTCAGCCGGACAAAAAGTATATTGTTTTTATACTGACTATACTACTATAGACTGCACGGTTGGCCGAGTGGTGTCAGCGGTCGCCATGCCGCTTGCTACTGCGCCAAGTGTCGTGGGTTCAAATCCCACGCGGTACCTACAACACTTTGTGTGATCCACGAATTGTTGTCCCGAGTCTGGATGTTCTTTTTGTCCGTTTCATGTATGTTTGTAAAGTCCCCCACGACACAGGATGTTTATTCCTAATGTGGGAGTTGTCTTTTTTATATAAAAAAAAAAAATTAGTAACTATAGGTGTTTATTCAATACTACTGTTTGTTATGAAATCATACAATAAAAAATGCAACTGCATAAGTGTTAAAACACTAATAACTAGCGTAATCAATTTGACACTTCGTCTACTTCTGGATTTTGGTCATGCTTTCCATCAGGCAGAGCAGAGTCATTTTGGCAGCTAAATCATGGCGCATTAATACAGGTTCTTCTTTGGTGATAATAATATACATAATATATTACGAAGCCGTGCCTTATCTAATGTATATTTTATACATACTACTTTTATAACACTTACTAAAGTTGCTGTTTAACCTCGGCTGCTATAGTTAGGTTTGACTTAGTACTAAAAAGTAAATATTGGTATTTGGTGGGCATACACATTAACTTGACCAATAGTTTATAATAGTTCATCAATAGTTTTCCTCGAGAAAATTAATTTGATCTCCTCATGCATAGGACATGTACATCTACTACTAATATTTTCAGAAGAACGCAGTAAAACAACAAATAACGTATTTAGAACGGGAACGTCGTGATGCCCTCTTACGAGAGGGTCATCTAAAAGTCGTACCTATATGACCGCGACGTACTTTGGTGTACCAGACATTTCCTTTCTAGAGTAAACGCGGTTACTGGTACCTGAATTTACGAGCCGTTGTTAGTCGATTTGAAGTCCAATATAACTATTCCTCCGGATCTCTAGACGCTAAGCTCATGAGATTTATACAAATACTAAAATATACATGTAGGTATAGTTAAAAATCGCAAATATTTTGAGCGGTGAGAATAATGACCGAAGTTACACACACACGTATCGTATCGGTCAGGTTTTCCGACACATACGTCGTAAAATGCGAATGGCGGAGGCGGCACGAGGCGACACGGCGGCGTGCGTCGCGGCGCCCCGATATAGCCCACATAGATACACTCAATACATATTATGTACCCACACACGTTCCACTATTCACAGTTCACACCTATTTTCCTGCCGCTCCGTGCCGACACGTTTGCGTATAACATATATTACGTTAGCTATTTATATTATTACGCGTACCAATAAATACATAAAACCTTTTTTTTTATTCAGATAAGAAGGTCCGATGTTTAGAAATAGTCCAAATTGAAAAGTTATAGCTAGTTGTCAGGTTATATGCCTACATAGACTCGACGGCCACATTTTACCTATAATTTGGTTCTTTTCATTTATATAATAGTGGCAATCCTGTCGCAATCAATCGGGCACGAGTTCAGACGAAAAGAAAAACAATAATTTCTTTTCCCAGATGACTTTGAGGGATTAAGTAAGACTGACCTCTCTTGAGTGCTGTTGTTTTTCTGATTCGTTGTAACAAACTTTACATATAAAACCAATATAATACATGAATCTTATAATCAACAATACGTATACTATAGATTAGTTCTAGTTATAAGTAAAACTATTCTGCTGATAAATACATTAAAGTTTGTTGTACAAATTCTCTAAAAATTCAATGACATTTTGCATACACATGCTGAGTGGACGGCACGGTTTTGGCTTTGTGATGCGCTTTGATTTTATCTGATATATGATATCACCATCTACTATACAGTTTTAAACAACAATGCCAAGCCAATGACCTAAAACAAAATGTTATCTAATCACTTCGCGACATCAGTGGTATGCCCCCGATACTTCGCGTCACCATACAGGTGTTATACCTACAAATAAGATTCAGACAGACATTCCACGTGATATTTATAAGGTGCACAGACATCTGATATGTGCAATAAAGCGCATGTTGTTTGTTAGGTGGTCGCTGGCGACTTTACGTAACGATTGGCTCACAACGAGGAATAGATTTAGTCGCGAGGCGCCGCACACAACACGTGCCAGCCAGGGTTATCAACTGTCTAGTGAGCCCAGACACAAAGTGCCGACCATGGACAACTAATTTGTGACTAACGACCACGAAATTCATACAAAAACATCAATTGGTGATGTGAACACGACGTTTTGGCTGCGTTTATGTCTGCCAGCAATAAAAAATGCTTAGCTTTTGATGTAATGGCTTTAAGCGTATTTTATTTTCACATATTTCTTTTTATTTATCAACATATACTAGTCAGTATATCTATTTCTGAAAAGGAAGGTAAAAGTATTAAACATCAGTTCTATTTATAACTGAAAATTGCCTAAAATGAAACCTAAGAATAATTTTCTACAATCAGAATCAAATGCAATGCATTCGAGTGACCTGTAAAAATAAGAGCTACCGTATGTCTTAAAACTAACGCAGGAGGCATATATTATCATGTTATGTAAAATACTATTATTACAAAGGATACACAGGATATATGTGGTACCTACCGGTCGCTGTAGTTATCCGTAGCTTGACCTATGTCCAGCTGTGGACGTCTTACGGCTTAGACAATGATTATAAATTGGGGGCCCATTTAATCAATACTATGAAATTACTCAATGGGATCATTAAACTGATACTCTAGTCACTCATGTAGTTTGACTTACAAAGGAAATAATGTATTATATAATACAAGGAAGAACCCACATGATTACGAACAAACCACCCAATAATTGAAACAGCTGAGTCATACAATGCACCCTGGAAACGTACGAGGACGTTACTGATTCTACCAATTATTTTGTTATCTGGCACACACCCAGTACCGTTAAGCGGTATTTCCATGTACGAAATCTCTCCGTGTGTCAGGTTTGCACTAATTTAAGGTGAATGCAAAAGATAAAATGGCGAACGTGTCCAGCGATACGAAGACTTATAAAATATATTTATGTCGCTTCGCGTTTCATGTGTGGGCATTAATATGGTCGTGAAAGTATGTTTATGTAAATTGTAGATTTCTGAAAGTACCTGCAATCGTTATGTTTGAGTACATCTATAATGTATTAAATTAAATAACTATAAACTATTTTCTATAACAAGACATACATACATAATCACTGGCATAACTGCAACTATTATTCCCAGTTTGCTTTTAATTAGATAGATGGTATTCATTAATCTTAGATTTGTTGAACCATCAAAATACCCCAGACGAGTTTGTTGACGAGAAGTTGTTACGAGTTTTAGTTGATTAGGTTGGGTTGGCAAGATCTGGCCGGTGCTATTCGTCTGGCATGTGGCGTGATGGTTGGCACACGCCTCGCTGCGTCGCGTGCCAAAACGTGGGAGCGGACGCCAAGTTTCCGGCACGCGCGCTCCGACCCGTAGCAATCATATCGAAAATGCTGGAAACGCCAATTAATTAATTCTAAAAATATAATGATTTTTTTATGGAATATGTGGCAAACGAGCAGACGTTTCACTTGATGGTAAGCGATTACCGCCGCCCTTGGACACCCGCAATACCAGAGACGTCAAGTGAACAACACAACGCAGGCGCTGTTTCACACCGGTTTTGTAAAAAAATGTGTGTTTCTTCGTTTGCTACTTCTTAAGCAAGGTGTAGGTAACACCACTGAGACCATCAAATACGAATACGTAATCAAGGGCGTTGAAGAGGACATAGAATATTTGGAAGACATGTAAAAAAATACTAAATAAGTAAAAGAAATTTCTCTATCAAGTTATATCTTTAAAATAGCCCAACAGATTAGACCACGATCAAGCACAGGGATATACGTCCGTCCGTGGACGTTTGATGAAATTAGTATGTCTTCTATAATCACATTTATTGGACGTTTTACAGCTTGAAAAATGTTGAATAGAAATTTAAACGGTCGCCTCGGTGCTTCCTACAGCGTTGAGTACTGTGAATTCGATCCGCTCATAGGACAACACTTTTAGTGATCCATCAGACACATGACGACTCAGAACAACAATGATCCGAGTTGTGATGTTTCTTGTGTCCGTTTCATGAATATTTGTAAAGATTTTTCTGGCACGGTATTGATCTTTTCAATGCAAAAAATTAATGAAAATTAACTAATTTCTTAATCACGCTTTGTTAGTAACTTTTCAAAATAAATACGGATAAACAGGAATAAGCATTGCTTCATATTCATTATCACATTACATGGATCTGACAATACGAAACTTAAAGCTCTATGTCGGGACATTTTCCTTTAGTCTACGTTTGTTTATAGTGAACGTAATCGGTGTCTTATCTAGCAAGCTTGCACGTTGTAGGCGGTGTGCGTGGGCGCTGGACTCACGCGACGGAGTTATCTCACGGCAGCGATGATGTTTATCATCACGTATGATGGATGGGTAGATGGATGGACGGCTTCTCATTAATAGCTTCCTTTAGTTATGCGTCCGCTGACAGGTTAGACACTGTGTAATTACTGTTCATCTATATCTACTTACAGTGACTTCTAAGTGTGATTAATGCTCTTGATAACCCTGACTACAGGGTCGTAGTAAGTTCTTAATTAATGTAAGGACTTCTGAAATAGGGTAATGAACATTTGGACATTTTTCTTAACTATTATATTGTATGTATGTATCTGTATTCGAATGTTTATTGCCTATGGTCTATTATGGCCCCATTTACAAACAATCGACAAAAAAGTTTCATCACCTATATTTCACTGATATCAGTTTCACAAACCTTTCAAAACTTACTTCATTTCTGTACACTCTGTAATCTATATCTTTTAAATACTGCGTATCATATCTCATTATTGGTCATGTGATCGGAAGCTGTGAACCGAATCAGTAGCTTCAACATCCATGACGCATATATCGTAGGCCAGAGTCGCGTGGGCGAGACTAGAGTGGGGTCTATGTGCCCCCTCCTTCCCTCCTATCTCCGTGGCTCGTGTTCCCACGACAATTAGCCCACGGCGGGCGCCCACGCGTCGCGCCGCCCGCATCCCACGCTGCCGCCGCCTGACTCACGATGTTCCTACCGTCTGCGAAAGCATCAGGGTTGACTAACAAACAAGTGTTTTTAGATGACATCGTTTTAGTATTTCTTATTCATAAGCATGACAGGTATTTGTGTGTGTGTCGGCACGTGGACGTCGCAAAAACATTGCATTTAAGGTTTTTCAAATTGTGTAGGAACTGTTGTGTTTTTATTCATTTTTCAACAGCTAAAATATTTGCATCGTATTTTAATGGCAAAATGTATCCAGTGTTTATTGTTTTAATTTTTTTTTTAAAATGACAACTCCCGCATTAGGAATATACATCCTGTGTCGCGGGGGACTTTACAAACATACATGTAACGGACACGAATAACACCCAGACTCAGGACAACATTTTGTGGATCACACAAAGTGATGTCCCACGTGGGATTTGAACCCACGGCACTTGGCGCAGTAGTGAACGTTTAAACCACTAGGCCAACCGTGCAGTCAAACATTATAAGTCAAATTTGACGAAAAAAAGATCTTGCAAATTGCAAGTTAAATATAATTAACACCATCCAAATGTTCTTAACTTTATTCAAATTTTGTCTTCTATTTTTTTCGCACATAACTAATAACTCGCAGTTAAAACAACATGAAATTTACTCAATTCATTATTCGTGAAGAATTGCAAGTTATTATTTTATCTATTCTTAAGACCGCACGTGTCCACAGTGTCGTCACTATCAGTATGACAAAAAAAAACTGAACAAAAACATAACAATGGCTTGCGATAACCCTAGAAACGTCGCTACCGTCAGTGCTTGAAGATAAGGGGATGCGATGTGGGTGGCAAGCGTTGCATTATTTGGTGTTAACCCGCTAATGCACGATTAACGACGCTGAGCGACGCTGCGTGGGAAAAGATACTGGAGTCAGAGCTCCGAGTTGTGGCTGAGACTAATTCGGGTTTATGATGGAGACTTTATATCGTACTCAATCTCTTTGTTCAAATTTCAAACCCTATTTCGAAATAATTTCTTGCTCTTGCAGTAATTCTGTTCTTGGATTTTATTTCTTGTAATAGGTAAATGTTAGTTGATTATTCGATAGATTTGGCCCAAACCATTATTATTAGCAGTTTTATCACTTCTTAGATGAAGAGTGAACACGCACACATGTAATTTTAAAATCCCAAATGAGGTACAGATTATGAAGTTTATATTAGGGTTTTGTAAGTATTCTATCAGTCAATAAATAGCTTCTAAAGTATTAGTTTTGCTCAGTTTGAACTTAGATGGCATTGTGTGTTAAATCATTAACCCTACTAATATTATAAACGTGAAAGTTTGTGAGTATGTAAGTGAGTATGTTAGTTGCTCTTTTACGCAAAAACTATTGAATGGATTTTGATGAAACTTAACAATAATATAGGTTATACATCAGAATAACACATAGGCTACAATTTATAAAGATACTAGCTTCGCCTCGCGGCGTTGCCCGCGGTTATTGTCGTACCGCGGGTAGTACCGTGGGGTTCAGCTAGTATTATATAAATTATATCTTTATCGTTTTATAGAAGTACTATGAGATTTTTTTTATTATATAGGGGGCAAACTAGCAGACGTATCGCCTGATGGTAAGCGACTACCGCCGCCCATGGACACCCGCAACACCAGAGGCGTTACAAGTTGCCGGCCTTTTAGGCAGGAGTACGCTCTTTTCTATAATAATGTACAACATTTATTTATTATACATTGATTATTTCGTATAGAAGAGAATTGGATAGCAGCGTATATAATTAACGTATAGTAAGTAGGTATGTATTTTGCATGTCGAGACGAAGATCGTGACAAATCATTTGGCACAGTTTGCAACATATCGCTAAAACGTATTAATGAAGAGAGGACAGACTGTGTAGGTGCTACTTGGTTAACTCTATGTGCACGATCTATTTGTGCTAAATATTTAATAATAATGTGTGTGAGAAAACATTTTATATAAATAAAACACGTAAATATATTGTATCGTATTACATGCAACATTTATCTTGAATTAAGTCAGGTTCGATGTCGATCCTACTAAAAACACTATCGTACAATTTAGACTGAGATAATTGCAATATTTAAGTAAAAAAAAATAGAAAAGAATAAACAGCTGTGTCCTCCTTAAATAAAATAAGTTTTTCTAATTTAACGTATCTAATATCTATGTAAAAGTAAAATAAAATGTATGATCTATATTATTATAAAATAAAATAAATATATGATTGTTAATTAATATATAATATAGTATGTACATAATTATCGATGGTGTATTATTATTCTACAATTATGTGTGCTACGGTGTCTACGTATAACTGAAAACACTCGTAGACATACACAAAAATCCTTTCTTATGTTCATATTAACCTTATTATATTTAAAAGGTATTAATTTAATTCGTATACGAAAACAGAAATAAATATTATTAAGTTAAGTATAAATAATTTGATTATTATATCAATAAAATCTTGAAAAGGTTAGGTACCTTTCCATATTTAGGTAGTCTGGATGAAATTGCCGTTAGCGATAAGAATTTCATCTTTTGTTGTGTAATAATTGTATGCAGTAAAAATATATAAATAAATAAATATTGTAAAAAAAAATAAACAAAAACTCACCCTCCTATTATCCCCAGGCGATTTTTTCTGCTCCTGCACTCCTGGACTCATATTATTGACTACCACCACT
Source organism: Spilarctia lutea (assembly GCA_916048165.1). Taxonomy (NCBI): domain Eukaryota; kingdom Metazoa; phylum Arthropoda; class Insecta; order Lepidoptera; family Erebidae; genus Spilarctia; species Spilarctia lutea. The sequence goes on along the minus strand of OU696480.1, from coordinate 13,482,907 downwards.
GTATTGGGGGTGGCTTGAGGGTTGCCCGCGATACCCGTCACCATATTGTATAATATATTCACAAAACTTCACTAAACAAAAGTCTCACGATGTACGAAAATCACTGCATTATAAAATGCGTAACGACGTGTTGTGTGCAGCGTGGTCGGCGCGCGACTGTCACGAGTCAGAACTCGAACGCAGGTCGGTCTCGGTCGTTTCGGTGGCGGTCGGTTTCGGTGCGTCTCGGTTGGTGGGTGCAGGCACGCGACCACTCCACGAAGGCGAGGCGCGCGGTAACTCTCACGTGCCTCTTCGAGACATGTCGAGAGTCCATTGTCACACGTCAAGTTAATTAAACGATACGGTCTTTATGTACTCGCTTTTCATGTATTAATCTACTTTTTGTTAGTTTCTTAATTGACTAAGTTTCTATAGAAATACCAGTAGTTAATTGTAATACAGTTATTCTATTCAGTTATAATTGAACATTTACATTGTAAACTATGTGCACCATTTCTTCTACCTTTTAAATTTAGTCATGCTTTGTTAATTATGGTTATATTTTTAAACTAGATTCAATTCTTACCATTCAATTTTCTCCGGCAGCTATCCTATTCCCGCTACTTAACGCCTTTGAAATAATTTTGGGTGAATCCTTTGTCATAAAAAAATGACAAAGGAAGAAGCGATAGGGGCATAACACGTTTGTAACAATGAGCAACGTAGGCAAACTTGATGACGGCCTCCTTGCTTGCTTGATATTGTTCAAACACTATTGAAGGAGTAAAACTTTGCAATGTGATAATTATAATATATGTCAAGTTTTCATAAAACAAATATAACTAGCTAACACACGCAACTTCGTCGGTATCTCTTTTCAATCATAATCGGCAACTATTTTTCTAAATATGATGTCAACTATCATATCTGCACGCCAAGAAAAAACACATTTAAAAAAACGTGAAAATCGGTTATATAGTTTCGGAGTTCATCGGCATCGTGAGCAACAACGTGTAAACAAATAAAAAAACATTATTTAATTTTAAAATACATACAATAAGGTACAATAAAACGACGGATCTAAAATTTTCTCTGTAACAATTTGAAAAGTATGTATGTATAGTGGTAATACGTGTATTTACATGTATAATAATAATAAATAAAATTAAAGGGTTTGTGATTTCAAATTAACAGCTTTTCACTAAATGCATATGAAAGGACATACATATTATATAAATAATACGTATGTCCTTAGCAAGCGCAACCACCCGCACATTACGGCCTGAACTCTCCTAGCAGTTAATGATAAGTTTATAGTTTAATAAAATTTTAAATAACTGTATATAAATATTAAATTTCATTCGACCTCACTATAGCCAACTACTATAAAGTTTAATATAGGTATATTTTATAACTCTTCTAAAAATCAATCTAATGACACTCACGTGAAATTTAATAATAAATAGATTATATTTGTGTGGTCCAAACTCTTTTTCTATTTTTAGAGCACGTGTCGCTTACAATTAATTTATAACAAACTAGCTGACCCACGCAACCTCGTTTGCGTCTTATATAGCCCGTAGCATGAAAATTGTCGCAAAACAAGTAACTTTTCTTGTTGATTTTTACACCTTGTGGCCGAAAACCCCAAATATCTTACGGAACCCTATTTTTTTCCAAAATAAAATATAACCTATGTTACTCGTGGATAATGTAGCTTTCGAATGGTGAACGAATTTTTAAAATCGGTCTAGTAGTTTTTGAGCCTATTCATTACAAACAAACATACAAACAAAGATTTCCTCTTTATAATATTAGTGTAGATACACAACACAATAGCTGGTGTAAAATCCAGTAGAGCAAGATAGCAATGTATGTTATGGACCCACACATTTATTATTCAAACACATCTCGACTGACATCAGTCGCGACGCCGCTCTCCTCTAATGTATTGACACTAAGTTTAAATTTGTTCGCGTCTACCAACCGTTACATCAAAGCACTACGCCGACTGAGATGCAACCGTTCACTACTTTGCATTATGCAAAGGCAGAACGAGTTTGCTGCATGGGTTAGCCCACCCGCCTTCATTGTCCCACATGTTTAAGTTCTTTATTCAAATATTCTATTGTATTACATGCCGGCTACTAATTAGTGCCTAGTAACGCTAAATATTTAGTATATTAACTGTGTCGGTGGTAAAAACAGGTATACCAAATAGATACAAGTTATTAAGCTTATGTCACCCTGGTTATTATTACAAGTTTATTGACACCTCATTCATTAAAATTGGTTCAGTAGTTTAGGCGGTACGATGGAAAAACATACATGAACTGCCAAAAATATCACCTTACTAAAAGAAAGTGTGATATTTTCGTCGTGATCGGGTAAATATGACAACTACTAAAAAATCATTAAATGTGTTTTTCAACGAATTAATTTCAATAAATAAACTCACATGAGGCAGTTTAGTACATTTAAATTTTAAACTAGATACAAATGCGAAAAAGAAATATCCAAGGATTAAGTTCTCAATAATGACAGTGCAAAATACGAAACAATAACATTATAATACACGCAATAATATAACATTTCTACAGAAAAGATTAAAGAGCTTAGACAATGTTAAATAAGGAAACAAAAAAAAAAACAAAACAAGAGGGTCTGATTTTATATGGGAAAGAAGTGTAGGACAACGTCATTAAACATTGTTGTCATAAATTCTCATTTTTTTTGTGCCGTAGACAGATAGCTTTCGGTAGGTAAAGGAAAGATTATAGAAAAAAAAGCATGAAGAAATTGGGTTTGAAAGACGTAACGTAGTGACGAAAATTAAAAGTGTATTCAACGTTGGTTTTGGGCGCGTAGAAAGAATTACTTTGGAACAAATTGAACACCAAGTAAATGTATGCAAGGTTAGGGATAGACCAGTAAAAGTTAATGATAAGGAACACACTAATGTTCTGAAGAAAAGCAGATGAGAAGTACCCTAAAAGCGAATAACAATAAGTTCAAATAAAAATATCAACTGCCTGAAAGGATTTCACCATGAGACATCGATTTTATGTTGTTTGCGGGACCTTGCTTTGTTTTTATGACGAAATTGAAAACTCGGGCTCTACGCTTTAAGGTCAATAATAATTTGGGATCAGACGGCCCGTAACGGCCATGTATGAGATTGTTATTCGTTTCCGCTAACCTCGAAGATGTCAACTCAAAACACTTCATGACCTTGAGGACCAAGACGAAGCTTCTTACAGAGTTCCTATCACTTTTTGATTTAGTATAATTTTATTCAATTAAGCCAAATATCAAATTTGTTAAGAAAAATATGGTAGTTATTTTATTTTGTATTTCATCGCCAAATTACCTACCTACAGCAAAAGGAAGCATCTAGTCTACGATGCATTTAATTTACGTTGAAAATCTTCTTTTAATAAATATGGGATGGAATTGATGAGATTTAATCTTAAACTATCGTGACAAGTAAGACCTTAATACGAACTTACGTAACTTGGCACAACAAACATAGATGCGCATGGGCATACTATGTACCGTTACAACAGTTCTCCGAAATATACAAAACTAACAGTACCTACCTACTTTTTTGTAACAACTATTAACAGTTGCGTATTGAAAACAAACTGTTCCAATTAAAAACAAATAACAGTCAGGATATTTTTTAACAAACAATTCCATTTTAAATTTCGACCTCAGCAAAGTAATAAAAACCTTTCTACACAATGACATGCTCTATTTTCCTAATTTTTACGAGTTTAAAAATAGAGCATTCCATTCCATGTATTTATTTTCTGTAGCTTCTTTTGTTGTTGTTTTTTAACGAGCCCATCGTTTTTATTTACTGTTATTTGAAGATTTCGTCAAAGGCAAAAAATTAGGCATTTCATTGATTTACTTACACTATGCATTGTCCGTAATCCGAAGATAACAAAATATAATTTTATTTTAGGTATACTATAGGCAGATACATTTAACTCTAATACATTCACTTTCATGTTCAAGTTCATAGCTTACTAACTGTTAAGCCGAAGTTAAGCGTTTCGCACGCGTTGTTTTTTTGCGGTATGGGTATCCTTTTGTCTTCCGTTATATTTTTGACGTTTGTAACATTTCATGACGACTGAATGGACTTTTTTAAATAACTGTGTTGTTTAAAACTTTAAAAAGTATATCGGTAAACAACTTTATATAATAAACTAGGTTTGTTTTAGCGTGCTTGTCAGTTTTCGCAGCAAAGAGTAGCCTATGTCCTTCCTCAAGAAGTAAAGTACATATCTCCTTGCCAAATTTTATTGAAATCGGTGTAGTGGTTTGGCCATGAAAGCAGGACAGACAGACAGAGTAACTTTCGCATTTAAAATATAAGTATGGATTAAGCACGGTTGGCCGAGTGGTGTCAGCGGTCGCCATGCCGCTTGCTACTGCGCCAAGTGTCGTGGGTTCAAATCCCACGCGGTACCTACAACACTTTGTGTGATCCACGAATTGTTGTCCCAAGTCTGGATGTTCTTTGTGTTACCTGTTGTCATCACCTTTGTGTTGTCATGTTACCTATTAAAGAAATGAATATGAAATGCCTGAGGTTTCGCGATGACCTACTCAGTTCTGCTATATTTTTAGGTTTAATAGTTGGTTAGGTTGAGGTCAAATGGGTTCTGAATGGTACAGACCTTAGTTTGGATCGTCCTGTTTGTCCGTAAACAAATATTATGTCTAAATCTTATGTCTGTTAGTAGATATGTCATTAAAATTAAAAAAAAAAACTTAAAAGTAACCGTCTCGGTAATTTCAAAGGACTGCCGTGGAATAACATCTTCACAGACTGATTATCTCTTTAAGCAGTCTACGTGCTTCCTAAAACATCAGAGCTTATACATTAAAGAATTCCTTTCATACAAATCATAAAGCTAATTTAGTACGGTGCGACTTTACACATAATACTGACGTACAACTTTCTGATGTAAATTAACCTATCTCGGTGACATTTCCAGCCCATTCTGTAGAGAACAAAGCTCGGTACGGGCTCATTATGAGTTTCGTCTTTCGTTCGCCCGCCTATTATGTCGGACGATACGCGATTAGGCGCGGTCGCCAACGAATACATTCGCCGTTTTACACCGACCATTTGTTATACCCGACGCCTGCCGTGCGGGGAAGGTTTGCTTACTTTATGATACGTTCAAAACAAACCCTTTTGTCCCTGTCAACGCACGTTTTATTGCTACCAATAGCAAAACCGCCTTAAAAATGTTCTCCGTAATTACTTGTCGATAGAAAACCTTGTTTCGTTCACTTCAATTTACCACCGCGACGAATCGACGAGATGCGTTTGTGATATTCCATGTAATCTATACAAATAAATAAAATTGGAGTGTCTGTTTGTAATATGAAAATAACCGCTTTCTACTACATGCATATGAATGTACCTATATACAGTACACATACCAAAATACATATTTTTAAAATTTTTGTCTGTCTGTCTGTTAGTTCCGGCTAATCTGTGGAACGGCTGGACCGATTTCGACAGGGCTTTCTCTGGTAGGTAGCTGATGGTACAAGGAGTAACTTAGGCTTACATTTTTTAGACTAGCTTCGCCCCGCGGCGTTACCCACGATACGACAATAACCGCGGGTAACACCGCGGGGTTCAGCTAGTGTACATATAAATACCGTGTGCGCGAGCAACTCATAGTATTGCATAACAGAATGTACGATCAGTCCTGGTAGATATTCTGCTATGCCTACTTTAATAGATACCTACTAACTTTATACTAGTCCGTCTTTTAAAAAAATGTACTTGGGCACAAACACTTTTGTAGTATCTTTGTAGTACCTTTCCATCTCCACACTCCATAGTTACAGGCGCCGCGCCGCTAAGATCATTATCAGGTAGGTACATATACATCTATACATACTATCAACCAATATAAAATACAGAATTATATTAGGTCCTTACTTTTGAAATCGATTTTTTTATGTGAACTATATCAGGGGAGTGCAAGTGCGAGATCGCAGAACGATCGATGATCGACGAACGATGAGAAGCAGGCCCAGGTGGCGGTGCGGACGCTGTGGAGAATGCGCGCCTGCCCGCTACTGTCCCCCAGAAGGAGGAGGATTGGAAGGGGCCATCTACAAAGCGTAGGTGGCTCGAGGTACGTCGGGGTTCCAGGGATTCCTTTCTATAGTGCACCTGGTTCCCCATCATCTAGTACCCGAGACGGCGTACAGTTTCAGTCGGTACGAGTCCGACATGCCACCAGGAGATGGTATCCGATGGAATTTCCGCACAGAAAAAAAAGGGGAGTGCAAGTGCATCCCTTTTTTTTATTCTTGTCCATGGCTTACATTTTACGGAACAAAGTATTCAATTACTAGAGATTTTTATGATCCTGGTAAATAAACCTTGATGTATCATTACGCAAACGTTAGTAGGTCAATCTAGTCTAGTCACAACGAATCTGCAAGTCTGTGTTTCATATAGAGTTGACTAATTTGGCACTGAAGTGTATCGCTATCATTCTCTACCCTATTAAAATTTTAAAGAGGTTCACCAAAGAGGTATTACTTTAATAACCTACACCTCATAAAGTACATAAGTACTACTTACGACACAAGTACGATGCAAATAGCACAATATTATTTACCACGTACTAATAGGTATAACCGTTATATTCTTTCACCCCCAGCAAAGGAGCCCAAAACATAACCATTGTTTATAGTTTTACAACTCAACAATATTGTTAAACAGCCCACCGTCATAAATACATCGGCCATTAAATTTTGTTAGTTGCGTTCGCATTACCGCCTTCGGTGGATCGTAAAATATTTCTTTTAAGTTTATCGCTAAACGTTGGATGACGTCCTTCGATGGAGTTCGGCCCTTTCGCACACCAAAATTGATGGGTTGAAGCGAAATGGACTCGAAGAACAATAGCGGCGAAACGTTGCCAAACACCCTGTAATAAACTACGTTCAACAGTTAATTGCAAGGGTTTGCCAACAAACACTGTGTTGTTAACAAGTCTTCAATACAATCACTTTACGACAAGAAATTATAACTATCTACTGACGCTTTTGAGAATGGCACGTTTTTCACAGTTACATTTGTTGTCACAGAATTATGTTTTAGAAAAAACCCTATTGTACAAACAAGGTTCCAAATGTTTAACAAAAAATGGAACTACCTTGTGGTGTTTTCAAACCGAAATTGCGGTCTTTTGAATGGTAGAGAATATCTTTAACTCCTGCCGATATTATGTGCTCCAAGCCAAACTTGATACATTGATACTTATAATTTGGCCATACAAATAACACGCATCATTTAAATTCTAACTGGATGAGCTGTATACGATTGACTCTACAATCATCGCATGAGAATGTCGCACCTGCCGTATCCACAGCAATCGCTCAAAAATTGACGACTGTCATAATTATATGTGTACCACACCTCGTTGTAAGATAAATGCTGGCATACCGAGCCAAGACTCACTTCGGGGCGCAAACAAATATTAGTATTGACGCGTGGTCGTTCACACCCTGTAATTACGTATGTTGGGCCACGGGCGAACGTGTCTGCAGTGGTGTGGAGCTTAATAACAATTTTTGCCTGCGACCTTTGTTGATACCACGTGCATAAGATAGAATACGTCTGCACGTTTCATTGCGTAAAAATATGGAACGCCTTTAAAAATATTCTAATGATAAAACGCAATGAAGTAGACACAACGACTCCCGTCGAAGGATATCTTAAACCAGAGCCTTATTTTGCCTCGAGTTATAATTTGGTTGCAGTCGTAAAGCAATTAGGAACCACAAAAAAATATGTTTTACACGTCATGCTTTTCAATTTTAAATATAATTTTACAATTTAATGCAAATTTTTAAAGGTTTAAAAAAATTTAAAACACATTTTTACTTTTTTATAAAATATATTTGCCATCTCTAGAAAAATATGTCATATACATTATTGTTTTATTTATATACCTACAATTCGCATTTAAAACTGTTTGATACATTAAAGGAAATAAATCTAATATATCTATTTATAAGTGTAATACGTTACGCCAAATGCGGTTCATAAATCGAAATTATTAAGGATGATGTTCACCGAACGGCTCATACTGGCAGGGATTTACAATATTTAAACGACTTTAAACCGTCTACACCATAGTTAAAGTCTATATTCTACCAAGTTCGACTTTTATTATAAACTAGCTGAACCCCGCGGTGCTACCCGCGGTACGATGATAACTGCGGGCAACGCCGCGAGGCGAAGCTATATCTTTATAAATAGTAGCCTATGTGTTATTCTGATGTATAAGCTATATTGTGGTAAAGTTTCATTCAAATCCATTCAGTAGTTTTTACGTGAAAGAGTAACAAACATCCATACATACATACATCCATACTTACAAACTTTCGCCTTTATAATAGTAGTAGGATTTTAACTACTGTATTCACTATTTATTATCCTTTAAAGGTTGTAAAATCCATGCTGATGTAAGCCGTTCTGTGGTAATCATCATTTGTGCTATAATGTTCATGCGACTAACGACAGTCAGACTTTGTATAAAACACGACAATCCCCGAATGACGCTAGTTAAAATCAAAATGAGAGATTCTAAAATAATTTGGGTAATATATTTAAAACCATAACAACATTAGAAGATGTATTTGAACTAAAACGATTAACAATTAATTAACATCGTACTAAAGTATCCCATTTACGATTACGTTACAACTCATCACAAATCAAATACTGCTAGATGCTTGTTTGAACTTTGCAACTTAAATTGTATGGACACTAGAACTTAGATTAAGTTAAACAAACAAACAAATGGAATGATGAGAATATTAATGATGAGAATATTTACATGTAATAACATTCGTTAAATATTATTTGTTGATAAATATTTTGCGTTTTTTTACGTGTAAGTAGTTTCAATTGGAACAGAATTTTATTGAAAACTAGCTGAACCCCGCGATGTTACCCGTGGTTATTGTCGTATCGTGGGTAATGCCGCGGGGCGAAGCTAGCTATCTACCAGTGAAAGTCCCGTCCAAATCGGTCCAGCCGTTCCAGAGATTAGCCGGAACAAACAGACAGACAGACAGACAAACAAAAATTTTAAAAATATATATTTTGGTATGTGTACCGTATATACATTCATATGCATATAGTAGAAAGCGGTTATTTTAATATTACAAACAGACACTCCAATTTTATTTATTTGTATAGATTAATTTAAATGGGATATAATGAAAGGTATTTCGTATACACACGACAAACGGAATACCTAGATAGTAGCATGAAGTAACTGTGATTTTAATGAACTGTTACTATAGAAATTGAAACGAACGACGCAGAATGATGGTAAAACAATAATATAGTATTTGTATGTGTGTAGAAACTTATTTATTTTGCTGCTGTAAATGTATTTTTAATAATTAACATCCACACTATACTGAATGAGAATATAAAGATTATTATTGGTTTATAGGTATGTACTTACCAGAATACAAACACTTACATGTAAACCAGGTATTTCTTTGGCCGTGTGTACTATAAACATATATGAATCGAAAGTTAAGGATGTAATAAAAAAGCACCTGTTTTAAAGTACGTTTGCGATAATACCTGTCGCGTAATTAAATTATTTGATAATTATGATGACTTATTAATAATATGCAATAATTTTAGAGGACTTGGAACTTTGATTTGTGGCTTGTTACATTTTTTTACGTCTAATTAAGTAAATACCTTTTTATTTATAATTAAATACTTTTTTTTGTATAAAATTATAACAATTTATTCATAGCCATATTTTGCCACCTCCTTAGGGAGCGTTCAAGTATTACGTAACGCAATTTGAGGGAGGGGGGGGGGTCTCTTAAACGTTACAATACGTTACAGGGGCGGTTATTATAAGAGTTTATTAGCAAAAATTAAGGAGAAAAACAATTGTGTGTATTGTAAGCCAAAAATTTATAAAATATAAACATGACACTTGAGTGTTACGTAGCGTTTAGATAGGGGGGTCGAACAGAAAAACGCTACGATGCGTTACAGGGGGGAGGGCGGGGTTCAAAAATCTTCAAAAGTTGCGTTACGTAATACTTGAACGCTCCCTTACTACCGAAAATGAAGAATAAAATATTTAAAATATTATTAAATTAACTCTTTTCAATTTAGCCAGTAATAATTAGTATTTACTTATTTTGACTGGAACATTTTCATAGTTCTGTCTAGTGGAAAATTAATTATTATTACTTAAAAGATGTAAATTCAGTGTAGACCTAGATGTTTTAACATCGATATTCTTTCTATAATTAGGATTTCCACATCTCTGACTTGGACCTAAATTGGCATAATTAAAACAAAAACAAAATAAAATGAGTACTGGTATAGTTAAGAACATCAAGAATGGTTAGAACATTATATGGGGAGGAAGACTTTGTCTACTGACATTAACGTATTGAAAAGTATTCGAATCTACATTAAACTTAATTATTAAAAAGCTACTACAATAAATTCGTTTCAAGAAAATAGTGAAGTGCCCATCAATCAACGCAATCTGACCAATCAAGTTACCGTACGAGACGCTAAATTGTTTAGAATCTGGCCACCTGACCCAATTGCTATTATCAGAAAGTTATTAGAAAACTTAAAATTTTATGAAAATGACGTCATCTCAACACTAAGTTTTTTTTTATTGAATAGGGGGCAAACGAGCAGACGCATCACCTGATAGTAAGCGACTACCGCCGCCCATGGACACCAAAAGCGTCACAAGTGCGTTGCCGACCTTTGGGAGATGGGGAGAGGGAATGGGGGGAGGGGTTGGGGTATGGGCTTCCGGTATCCTCACTCAATCGGTGAAACACAGCGCAAGCGCTATTTCACACCGGTTTTTTCCGGTTTTGAGTTTAAGTTAGTTCAAGGTATCAAGGCCACGCTGGTTTCAGCACGAACGGGTCTGCTCGACTGGGGCAATAACAGCATTTGTGCTGTCATGTTTCGTTGGCGAGTGCGAGACCGTCGGCCCAATGATGCAGAAGCATATCAATATAGGCCGCCATTGTGTGGGTCACCATGCTCATGGGCGTACCCAGGATAGGGCAAGGGAGGGCAGCTGCCCCCCCCTAGATGTTGACGTTCCTACTATTTTCTTCTTTCGATTAAATAAGTATAAAGCACACTCAGACGCGTAAAAACGTGACTAAGATCGACTATGGACAAAGACAGATTTATTTTCTGTGTTGTTGTAAGATCGGCAATCGGCATCGGAATCGGAATCAGTCCTAGGGCTATGCGATGTTCGAGCGTAGGGACGATCAGAGCGTGCTCTTTAGCAAGGAGAACTACTCATCAGTCCTAAGATATCAAATCTTCCGAGTCGGTTTATGTAGTTTTTATGGACAGCTGACATGCCCATTCATTTGGAATGTATTTTAGTCACTACAAATAATTCTCGGAAGCAAAATATTATCGTCTGATGTATCAGAAATTTGTTGTCCAGTAATAAGTTGTAGTTTCGTCCTAGCATCCAGTACAGGTTTTTGTGCCGCCTAGATATATCACCTTATTTTGCTTTGATATGGTTTTTCCACCGGTCTATATGTAAGCCCACATTGGCTCGCACTCGAAGGCCGATGGGACACCATTTCCGAAGTCTGATTCCCAAGCTAGCGCAGCGCATGCTTGGCTCGGTTGCTGCCAAATATGAGGGGGCCCGATAACTCCTGCAGGAGACTATACGCGGGCGTTGTGCGGTCCCCAGTATGGGCTGAGGTCCTGAAGGCCAGCAATATCGGGTTATTGCGACGTCCGCAACGAGTGCTGACCTTCAGGTAGAAGACCAAAGACTCGAAAAAAAGAAGACCAAAAATTTCAATTCCACCAGGTTCTTGTGGAGGAATGGAAGGAACGACTTGGGCAACCGAGTGCTGGGCACGCCGTTATTGCGGCGGTAAGACCCGTTATGGAGGATTGGCTCGAGAGGCATCACGGCTGACACAGGTGATCACTGGGAAAGGATGCTTCGGAGAGCACCTGTGTCTGATCCGCAAGGAGCCAACGTCTGAGTGCCACCACGACGATGACCAGATTTTTTTTTAACATGTGAAACCCCCCTCGGGCCGTCACTCCGAACCGTGTGTCGGAATCGAACCGACTAAAACCACACGGTGTGCCAACTCTGCGCCTGAGAAGGGAGGGGTCCGGGAACTGCAGGTATTAACACGACTGGACCCCTCCCAGCGCCTGCCCGCACTGAAGCGGGCACCGTCTGCTGTTCAAATCTCAATTTAGGCGACGCACGGCACACGCGTACGTCGGATCGGGTCCGAGTGAACGTCGTCCTCTCGGGCCTTCTCCGCCGCCTCCTTCTGCGAAATTACGTCTTCGCAGAAGGATGCGACCGCGGTAAAACTGCAATCGCTACCGGCCATGGATCGCGTCATGCCATGCGTCAGTCGGAAGGAACGAGTCCCGTGCTGCCGCCCTGCCCACTCGAGGATGACCGGCTGGAGCGCCTCCACGGTGGCAAAATCAGCGCGTGGAGCCTCCAGCCGGGACGACCAACTAGCCATGGTGGCTCGACGACCGGCTTCATGCCACTCGCGTATCTCTTCGGGCGGAGGACGTTCTCCGCCCGATATTCAGCCGCTCGTCGATAAACTTCGGCGAGCACTTCCGCCTCCAAATCCCTCGGGGGTGTTCCGGCCAAAGGTGAGGATCACCCTAGTAGAAGCAAGCCGGGGTAGCGGCGCAACCTTAACAAAGTGCTCGCGCCCCTTTTAAAATAGAAAAGGAGCATTAGGGTTCCTACACAGGAGGGGGCCCTCTACAAACCATAGGTGGCCCGAGGTACGTCGGGGTTCTAGGGATTTCCTTCCGAGGGTGCACCTGATTCCATGCTAATGCCTTTTTCATATCCATTTATTTGACGAGGTGCTTTTAAAAAAATCCGATTTGCCCCCCCCTGGCCCAGAACCTGGTTACGCCCATGACCATGCTGCATTGTTTGCATTCGCAATGAATACGGTGACCACTGCTCTTGGATTCTGCACATGCTTTGAAGCAGAGTAGAATCACTTTGGCATGCTCATATATTTAAATAAGTTACGTGGTCAAAACAAAATATTAGCCAATAATCGTTAGCGATTGTAGAAAGAGTATCGACGCAAAAACACTTGCATTTTGGCTAAGTGGGGCGATTGGTCGGAGGGTTGGGCTTGATTGTTACGTCAGTATTTTATAAATGCGAATAAAATATAGTGATGATATTTGAACTTTGTTCTACAGCCATGATTCATAAGATTCAAATAAATAAAATTGGCTAAATTACGACTAAAATTTTGGGACACAGTATTACCCATCGGAAATATCTGCGCACCCGGCTAATGCACTTCACTTATCTCTTCCCCACGCATCACCCCGCTTTCGCCTATCTAGTACCGTTGTAAATGCAAGCGCCGACGCTCGTGTATAATTCTTGCATTCGTAATCTCATTTTTCTTCATTGTTCCTCTGTTCAGTGAAATATTAATTATGTAGTTTGCATGACGTCATTAAGCCAGGTTCGAAGGTATTTCCGACGGGTTGTATAAGATTTGCTTATATTAAAATTCATAAAAGGTTAGGAAATGTTACTAATTAAAAGAAATGTTACAATCATATTATATATGTACATTGATGATAAAACTTATTTTCTGGTCTGGTATTTAATTCGACATTTTTTTTTTTTTTTAAATTTAAAAGATTACATTTGTGTTCCTATTTGAACCAATTATGACGTTAAAACAGGCAAAATGTATCTGTCATGATCTGTCTTGCTCATACATATCTACTATGGAGGGTAGAGATAAGGAGTGTTATCTCATATGGTAGAAAATTGAAAAAAGTGTCCAGCATAAGCTGTAAATAACAGTTCAAAAACCTTCCAGAATGGCGCTGGTGTAGACACAGGGTATGGTATGAATGTAGCAATTGTGAACGAATTGAAGTACGCCGAGTTAAAAAATTTAACATTATTGTCACTACTTGCGTATTACAAAATAATGTAGTAAATATATTTTATTTTCTGAACTGTGAATAGTACGTTTATTGATTTTTTATCATTCAATTTTATGAAAAAGTGTGTGTATTGATTTTAAGAAGTTTACTCTAAGGCTAATGTGGCGCCACCCTAATTTAATGCATTTCAATGGACACTTTTCATGTACACAGATGATACTCCTTACCTCTACCCTCCATAATATCTACATTGAATCCTCTCTGATTTATATTTTTGTTGACATTAAAAACATAATTCATTGAAATATTCTCGGTTTTGTTTAATATTTTATATTACATTGCCAAATAAAATGTAAATTAAACTAATTAAATTATAAATTAATTTATTTTATTTGACAATTTAGGTCTGACAAATAGAACACATTGTTATTTTGAGCCATTAAAAAAATAAGTTAACTAAAAAGTATGAAGCCAAAACTTTCACTAGACACAAACAGATATTTGAGAGTCTTCTGTGTTAAGTTGTGAGTGAAACAGTAAAAATATTTTAAATAAAATTTTCAACAAATGAACATGTAACAGAATTATAAAAAGGAAAATCTAACATCAAGTATTGTTTCACTAATATAAATTTTCACGTTACCTATTGCACATAAAAGAACGGCATGTCATGGGTTCAAGAGCCCTGTTCCCTACACTCCCCGTTGCCACTTGCACGGCACGACATTATCGTCACAGAATTATTAAAAACAATTTCATAAGAATCACATTCGTCTCCCTAAAATCGTGACTATAAGAAAATCGTACCGTGTACATATTAAAAACACATGTCATTAAGCATATTGTAAAGAGCGGAACAATTCATAAACAATTACTAAATCTTCATAATATAGGACCAACTTTTGTGTTCTAAGTTAATTTGTATCTTATGGTAACACATGCATTTGCGCGAAAGAATCACAATTTGTATTACAAAATTACTTAGCTGATATTTATATATAAAAGTTTCTTACTGGTGGCCGATTCTAATGTCAATAAAATATCCGAAAATTCCTAATTTTGTTTATTTCAATCGGGAAGATATGTTTATTAGAATAAATTTAGCTGCTTAATATGAGACTTTAGGTTTTTTTTTATTATTGAATAGTGGGCAAACGAGCAGACGTATCACCTGATGGTAAGCGATTACCGCCGCCCATGGACACCCGCAACACCAAAGGCGTCACAAGTGCGTTGCCGACCTTTGGGGGATGGGAAAGGGGATGGGGGAGGGGTTGGGGTATGGGCCTCCGGTATCCTCACTCACTCGGTGAAACACAGCGCAAACGCTATTTCACACCGGTTTTCTGTGAGGCCGTGGTATCACTCCGGTCGAGCCGACCCATTCATGCCGAAGCATAGCTCTCCCACAGTCAAAAATCTTAATTTACACATTACTAAGGGCATGGTTCAATGTGTTGGAGTTTGTTCGAGTCGCCAGAGGATACGGACTTTCTGTTACTTTAACCGACCTTAATTAACTAATTGAGCTTTTGCTTACACTCCTGAACCCAAGCCTTTCTTACTTCCTTTATATTGTTAAATAGTCTTACCTACTTTTCTTAGATCTCGAACTTTCAATCAAATTTCTAATATGTCTTGTCCACTCTAATAGGCTGCCCCAAACTACATAACTTGGACATAAATATTAGTTTAACTATTGACGATAAACGACCCCTCCCCCCCCTAATGTGATTTCGGAAATTGAAACCTGTATGTATGTGTTTGTTGAAAGACTTAAACTTAATTTGGTACGTAAAATAACTTGGGACCTTCAACAATAACAAATAAATATTCATAAAACGTAAACTAAATGGAATAAAATAATAAATTTTAAAACAATTTCAAATGTGGAACATCATTGACAACAAAATCGGCACCATCACTGCACCATACAATCTTTAATCGAGGATAATCACAGACCAATTCATTATACACCTAACATCGTATTATATATTTGCCAATAATGAGCACTATCTAACGACACCACAAAGATGCTACTGCCTTAGTAATATATCTAATGCGATATACAGCAATTGAGTATAAACCTCTTTTAAGTTAATTAAAAAAGTATTATTTAATCTTAAACTAACCATTGTAACTTTGATATGGATTGCTCTTACGATAAAACATTCTAGAGTTTTATTTAAAAAGTTTTGTTGAATGGAATGTGTTAACACTTTTTTTCAAATGGACATAAGTACTCGACCAGATAGTTCTAAAACATGCAGGTATAAAATACTCGTTCTGTAATCCTCACAAATATGAAACGATAATGTGTTTTATTCCTTAACGTTTAAGGTATAAATTTGATTGACATACGCGAGTACACACTTATGTTGTTGTTCTCTTCACATCTTTGGTGACATCACTAATGTATGTGTTGTTTGTGCACTAAACGTCGGTATCAAGGATCCCAGCGGTGTTGAGACGAGGTAAGTCCTATGACTCGGGGAAGAGAATACTTTCTACCGGCGCAGGCGCAGTCATGTCGTCGTCGTCGTCAGTTCTCGACCAATCCTAGTAGAGAAAGGCAAAGCTAATTATATTGTAACAGTTCCTCTTTTAATAAAATATAATAAACCTTATGTACACAATACTGTTTACATTTAGGACTTTAGGAGCATATCAATTTAATTACCATGCACAAATGGCAGTCTTATCGCTAAAAAGCAATTTCTTACAGCCAACCTTTGGATGGACCAATTTAATTGAAGATTAAGTCTATTTTTTAAAACCTAGTAAAAAAAATCCATAAACTTGAATAGCTTATTAAAAAACTCTTTGGACAACCATGTAAGTTAGTCTGTGGAAGATGAGACAAAATCGCTACTATATCGAAAGAAATTAAAAACGTTAAAAACGTACTGTAAATAACTTGAAATAAAAGGATTAAAAAATGACAATATTGTACTTTATGTATAGTGTGCTTTATGTATAGTTATTTTTAGGAATATAAAATGTTAAATGAATCAGTTGTCACAGTGAAATTTACAGATAAATATTGCCAGGATTTCGCTTACCTGTTCGTCCGTGCTAGCAAAGAATAAGTAGAAAAGATTAGCGCCAAGATCAATGGCTGCTGCCAAATAGAAGACCTCACGCCATTGTCCTAAGGTTTCCTACAACAAGAAATATCTTATTGAAATGATAATTTCTTATGGGAGGGTAAACCGTTTCGTTACGGTGCCAGGCTTCCCTTTCTCTTACGCATACGACAGCAGCAGGTGGGCTCCTACTCTCTCACTCTAACCCACAGCACTAGCCGTATTTATAATAGTTCAACTTAGATTAGTTTAACTTATCACTTCTGACCGGTTCATCTTCTTTTTCATCATACATTGTAAATATTGGACTGGCCAGGATATTGGACTGTCTAGCGTTTAGTGATCGTGACTATTGAACCGGAGACGGGTTACGATCCCTACTTAGAACGAATAATCGTATGACGATCACGATCATTTGTTCTGTTCTTCTTCCTAGCCTTTACTATTCCCAAGATTATTTGGGGTCGGCTACTAGTTCAACCGGTTTTATCTGAATTTCAGTTTTTACACAGAGCGACTGACATCTAATTTCCGCAACCCTGAGAGTATACTGAATTCGAAGTTTGAACTAGTTGTCAGTATATTTGAGGGCACTGACTTCCCAATAATGATTGCCACAGATGTTCATGACAACCGGGACCAACGGCTTAACGTGCTCTCCGAAGCACGGGTAGGCAATAACGCCATCTACCATACTTCGGGCTGCTATAAAGAATTTCTTGTAAGAAAAACCAAACAGCAGTCCGGCCCGGGAATCAAACCCGAAACCTCTTGATTTACGGTCACTGTCGCTAACCACTAGACCAACGCGGCAGTACAATTTATATGTATTTACAAATATTTAAGTATCTTTATCTGCCTCAGCCATCAGTCTCAGCCTCGTTTATCATCAGATGACCGTGTGTGAAATGTGTAGTTATTATCATTTTAATTTTATTCTTAAACAAGCTGAACCCCGCGGTGCTACCCGCAGTTCGAAAATAACCGAAGGCAACGCCGCGAGGCGAAGCTATATCTTGATAAATTGTAGCCTATGTGTTATTTTAATGTATAAGCTATATTATTGTAGTAAGTTTCATCAAAATCCATTCAGTAGTTTCTGCGTGAAAGAGTAACAAACATCCATCTATCCATACTTACAAATTTTCGCGTTTATAATATTAGGATTACATATTCTTAAATTACATATAGGTAGTATCCAAAATGTTTGTGCTTAATGGGAATCGACCCTTTCGGAGATAAAAGATAGATATATATAAATCATTACGAATTGTAAATTTTCTTACTTGCTTCAGCCTAGAGAAACGCAAATAGGACTGCCCTATCAATCTGTTGCCAGTCATTTTCTTCAAGTCATCAGTCCATTAAAAAAAAG
Source organism: Spilarctia lutea (assembly GCA_916048165.1). Lineage (NCBI taxonomy): Eukaryota > Metazoa > Arthropoda > Insecta > Lepidoptera > Erebidae > Spilarctia > Spilarctia lutea. The sequence continues at coordinate 13,464,423 of OU696480.1, read as the reverse complement.
AGGTTAAACCTAGTATACACTAGTATTTACCTGATCCGCCTTTATAATATGTCCTACGACGTATGGGGCCATGAACCCGCATATGTTGCTCGCAGCGTTCGTGATACCGTACATAGTGCCGGCGAACTGGGGCGACAGATCGATGTGATTCATTTGATTACCTGCAATATATTCAAATGAAACATTACTGTGAACTTAAATAATTGCATTTATACAAATAAATAAAATTAAAGTGTCTGTTCGGAATTTTAAAATTAACAGCTTTTTAATCAATGAAAATGAAAGTATATACGATCCTTACATTAAAAAATCAATTTTTAATTATTTTTGTCTGTCTGTCTGTTTGTTCAGGCTAATCTTTGTAACGGCAGTGCCGATTTTTTTTTTAAATTGTGTATGGGCGCACGAGCTTACGTATCGCCTGATGAATACTGATGACGCAACACCAAAGGCGTCACAAGTGCGTTGCCGACCTTTGGGGGATGGGGATGGGAAAGGGGACGGGGAGAGGGGTTGGGGTATGGGAATCCGGTATCCTCACTCACTCGGTGAAAAACAGCGTTAACGCTATTTCACACCGGTTTTCTGTGAGGCCGTGGTATCACTCCGGTCGAGCCGACCCATTCATGCCGAAGCATAGCTCTCCCACGGTTAATAATGTTTAATAATAGATTTTGCATAATGTGTAACTACTAAATAGCTACAGTTCTAAATGCATGTTAGATCCACATTTAGTAGATGTAAATCAATATTGTATGGTGGTCACAATTAATTTCTGTATTATGTGAAATTGCACATCTGTTTTGCGAATAATTGTATTAAAAAAGAAATATAACGTTGCGATTATTTTGTTACTTACTTCAGAGCCATCTAACGTAGGCAATGATGATCTACAACTCAATTTAAACAATACTACTATCACTCCTAATATATTTATGTAATACCCATGGGCGTACCCAGGTTCTCGGCCAGGGGGGGGCAAATTGGGTTTTTTTTAAAAGCACCTCATCAAATAAATAAATAAATAAATAAATATGCCGGACATCTAACACACAACGCCATCTAGTCCCAAGCTAAGCAGAGCTTGTGTTATGGGTACTAAGACAACTGATATAAATACTTATATACTTTTTTTTTGTAAATACATACATATTATACATAGAAAACACCCAAACTCCGAAACAAATATTTGCAGATCATACAAACATTTGGTCCGACCCGGGAATCGAACCCGAGACCTCAAGCTTAGCAGTCGCATATGCTACCACTACGCCACCGAGGCAGTCAAATAAATGTATATGAAAAAGGCATTGGCATGGAATCAGGTGCACCCTCGGAAGGAAATCCCTAGACCCCGACGTACCTCGGGCCACCTATGGTTTGTAGATGGCCCCCTCCTGTGTAGGAACCCTGATGCTCCTTTTCTATTTAAAAAAGGGGCGCGAGCACTTTGTTGAGGTTGCGCCGCTACCCCGGCTTGCTTCTGCTAGGGTGATCCTCACCTTTGGCCGGAACACCCCCGTGGGATTAGGAGGCGTAAGTGCTCGCCGAAGTTTATCGACGAGCGGCTGAATATCGGGCGGAGAACGGATTTCGTCCTCCGCCCGAAGAGATAAGCGAGTGGCGTGAAGCCGCTCGTCGAGCCACCATGGCTAGTTGGCCGTCCCGGCTGGAGGCTCCACGCGCTGGTTGTGCCACCGTGGAGGCGCTCCAGCTGGTCATCCTCGAGTGGGCAGGGCGGCAGCACGGGACTCTTTCCTTCCGACTGACGCAGGTGCTTTCTGGGCACGGTTGCTTCGGGAAGTACCTGCACTCGGTCGCTAGGAGGGAACTGAGTCCCGCCTGCCACCACTGCCACTGCAGTGAGGACTCGGCCCAACACACGCTGGCGATCTGCCCTGCTTGGGCGTCGCAGCGTCGGGCCCTCACTGCAGTCATAGGAGGAGATCTCTCGCTACCAGCCATCATACGATCCATGGCCGATAGCGATTGCAGTTTTACCGCGGTCGCATCTTTCTGCGAAGACGTAATTTCGCAGAAGGAGGCGGCGGAGAAGGCCCGAGAGGACGACATTCACTCGTACCCGATCCGCCGCCGGCGCACCGGGCGGCGGAGGCGCGCATACCAGCGCCTCATGCCGCCCTGAGTGTGGCCGCGGATGGACGGGACGGGTTTTCCCCTCCTTCCGCAATACAGGCCAACCGCAAGGAAATTAAATTGAGATTTGAACAGCAGACGGTGCCCGTTTCAGTGCGGGTAGGCGCTGGAAGTGGTCCGGTCGTGTTAATAACTGCAGTTCCCGGACCCCTCCCTTCTCAGGCGCAGAGTTGGCACACCGTGTGGTTTTAATCGGTTCGATTCCGACTGGTGTGTCGCCCCGCCGCAAAACCCGGAGGGGTGACGGCTCGATGGGGTTTCCACACGTTAAAAAAAAGGGTGATCCTCACCTGTGACCCCCAAGCTTGCGCTTGTGGAGAACGGAGATCGTTTGGCGATCTCCGGCGCCCGAGTCGTCTGCGGTACCTGGCCCGTTCCCGGTCCTGGCAGATGGTAAGAGTCCTAACCTCGCACGGTCCTGCTCCGCCATCTCCTTCGCAAGCATAACTTGCTCGCTGAAAAAGACAGCAGAGTTCTACGCGCTCTGGCTACGCAACATAGTCGCAATAATATTACCAAGCGAGAGAACCCCCACTCCGATGGCCGCCCCGACTCGCCCTACTACGGAAATTCTGCCAGTGTGTGGAATGCCGTGTCTACGGTCTGGTCAACGTAGTGGTGGCACTCAGACGTTGGCTCCTTGCGGATCAGACACAGGTGCTCTCCGAAGCATGCTTTCACTCGGTTGCCCAAGTCATTCCTTCCATTCCTCCACAAGAACCTGGTGGAATTGAAATTTCTGGTCTCCTGCAGTAGTTATCGGGCCCCCTCATATTTGGCAGCAACCAAACCAAGCACGTACTGCGCCAGCTTGGGAATCAGACTTCGGAAATGGTGTTCCATCGGCCTTCGAGTGCCTTACATATAGACCGGTGGAAAAACCATATCAAAGCAAAATAAGGTGATATATCTAGTCGTCACAAAAACCTGTACTGGATGCTAGGACGAAATCACAAATTATTACTGGACAACAAATTTCTGATATTTCAGACGATAATATTTTGCTTCCGAGAATTATTTGTCCATAAATCTACATAAACCGACTCGGAAAATTTAATATTTTAGGACCATGATGAGTAGTTCTCCTCGCTAAAGAGCATGCTCTGATCGTCACTACGCTCGAACATCGCATAGCCCTAGGACTGATTCCGATTCCGATGCCGATTGCCGATCTTACAACAACACAGAAAATAAATCTGTCTTTGTCCATAGTCGATCTTAGTCACGTTTTTACGCGTCTGAGTGTGCTTTATATATAATCGAGAGAAGAAAATAGTAGGAACGTCAACATCTAGGGGGGGGCAGCTGCCCTCCCCTGCCCTACCCTGGGTACGCCCATGGTAATACCCTTTTTTCAGGTAATTCCCTGGAATCCATCTGATTGTAGTTACGTCGGACTCGAACCGACCAAAAACTGCACGCTAAGGAGCCAGGTATGTAGTGATTCCACTGAAAACTACCCCGGCAACCGGTCTCAGGCGCCCTGCTCTGAAGAAGACCCGGACCATGCTATTTCAGATCCCCTAGGAACAACGGCGTGTCTATTCAGACTCTATTCTGGGGGAAGAAACCAGGTGCATTCTAGAAAAACATAAATTCTTGGAACTTCAACATACCACCTACGGCTTAGTGACAGGAGAGGGCCATACTCGTAGCTAATTGTAATGGTCAAGTTTTGTATTTTAAAATAAATAATACTTTCTGCATTAATTTTAAACGACATGGCGACATACGTTTTTCCTAGTACAATATAAACTCACAAAGTCTAACATTATAAATGAAATAGGAGTTATTCAACCGAAATGTAGTAACAGTAGGTATTACCCGTCGGAAATATCTGCGCACCCGTCTGGAATGCGCTTCACCTCTCGCTTCCTCACGCCCCGCCTTCACCTTGACGTCATTAAGCCAGTTTCGCAGATATTTCCGACGTGTTGTAGTAAACAAAGCACTTACCGGCATATGCAGCACCACTGAATGCTGACGTAATGCAAAGCAACAGGATGACAGCTAAGCGGTCACAGCCCGCCCACGCTATCCCCAGCAAACCGAAAGCTGGGACGAAGGCAGCTGAACATAACACATCCAAATCAGTTAAATCAACAGGTATGCTGAAATATTATTATGTTGGCCTCGGCAGAGCAGTGGTAGCGTATGCGGCTACTGTGCTTGAGGTCGCGGATTCAATTTCATCTGACCAAATATTTGTATGAACTGCGAATATTTGTTTCGGAGTTTGGGTGTAATCTATGTATAATATATACGTATTCGTAAAAAAATATATAAGTATTTACATGAGTTGTTTAGTACCCAAGGTCTGCTTAGTTTGGGACTGCATGAATATTATCATTTAAGACACTGACAGGGCTCAACAACATAAAATAATACGCTATATCAAATGTATAACAAAAGTAAACAAACTTGTAAAAAGCAAATAGAATATTCTACTAATATTATAAACGCGAAAGTTTGTGAGCATGTAAGTGAGTATGTTTGTTGCTCTTTCACGCAAAAACTACTGAACGGATTTTGATGAAGCTTTACAATAATATAGCTTATACATCAGAATAACACATAGGCTACCATTTATAAAGATACTAGCTTCACCTCACGGTGTCGCCCGCGGTTTATGTCGTACCGCGGGTAGCACCGCGGGGTTCAGCTAGTTCTTTTATATATCGTTTAAATAGCTGAACCCTGCGGTGTGTCATTAAAATCCATTCAGTAGTTTTTGATTGAAAGAGCAAGAAACTCACAAACTTTCGCGTTTATAATATTAGTAAGATGGTAGGATATGTTGAGTTAAGTATAAGTGCGTTTGAATTGACATCTAATAGCAACGCTAGAAATCAAACACTAACAAGAACGCCCTGCCATGCAAACTTAACTGTAGGCTTCTGTATTAGCTAAGAACAGAAAATAAACACCAGGAATATTCAGAATATTATACTTACACACAGTGTTCCACAGTTTCATGCTGTTGAGACGAGACAGCCATCCTTTAACAAGTATCCAGTCGGCAAATATACACAGTACTATGCCGCCAATCCAAGTTGTTAGATACGGTAGTGCGCTTAGTCGCGAATTCTGAAGAAAATAAATCCAATTTTAAACAAAAAACGCGACTTCAAGGTACTAGACCAAATTGAAATGGGACCATACGGGAAGCCCTAGCTTTCAAATAAATAAAAACATCAAAATCGGTTCACCCAGTCGAAAGTTATGAGGTAATAAACATAAAAAAATACAGTCGAATTAAAAACCTTCCTTCTTTTTTGAAGTCGGTTAAAGACTATTAAAATATATCAATACTATCAAAGAAACTGTCTGTCTTTCTATTAAACTTTCACGGAGAAATTGTAGCACCGATTTCAATGAAACTTGTCATAGAGATACATACTTTGATTTTTAAAAGGAAAGACAGGCCGCCATAACCAGCATCTACGTAGGTAAGCAAAACATAACATTTATACAATAGAAACTAAATAAGTCATTACTAATGTCGGCGAATGGCATTATATTAACAATTAGTAGTCTTAACGGACTTCGTACTATCAAGAGTTACTGTGCAACTTTATTTTGAGCAGGTATAGATTTAGTCCGGTCAATTTAGACCAAAAAATGAGAGTGAAGTTACATAAAGTCCCAACAAGCTGAATTTTTGTGAAGTTGTTCAAAACATAATTATAAACAATGTCTGGAAGTTCCCCATCATTCCCCTGTAAGGAAAAAATTTAATTCAAGGTCAAAGGTCAAAAAAATGAGTTTTTCGCGATTTTCAGCAAAACGGTAAGTTTTATCATAAAAGTACCTCAGACAAAATTGTAGATCATAAAATTATCTATAAAAAATGTATCAATACTTTTTTTCTTACGAGCCACCGTTTCTGAGATATAACGATTCTAAAAGTTATAAAAGTTGTTATCGTCATAATATGCATGAGTACGCCACGTATATACATCTAGAGTTGTAAAATTTTATATAATATATATATATATATATAAAAGTTCATGAAGAAAAAGTACCTATTGACCCTGTATGAGTATTACTGCAGCATTTCAAGATGAAATTGAAAAATATTTTGAATATGAATTAGCTCCCTACCCTTTATCGTTATTTGATGACATCGGGATGCGTAAAACACAGAAATCTACCAATTACGATTGTTTTGAAAAAGTAAATATTGATATTACCAACACTAATGCGACATACATCATTGACGGAGGATTCTTACTACACCGCGTTGTGTGGGATAGTAGCGAAGAAACATTCAACGTTATCTTAGATAAATACGTTCAATATGTACGTAGACATTTTGGTTCCAGAGTTACTGTCGTATTTGATGGCTATGATGATTGCAAGAGAAATATCAAAGCTGCAGAACAACGTCGTCGAACTTTAGCAACATCTTCATCTTCTGACGTTTTATTTGATGAACTTATGACAGTCCCAACCAGTCAACAGAAATTTCTTACTAATACCCACAACAAGTCTCGGTTCATTTCAATGTTGAAAGAAAAGTTTACGGCTGAAAATATATTGGTAAAACAAGCTAATAATGATGCTGTTAGATAAACATCGATATGCATGTTTCGTTAAAAATACTAAAAATAAAAAACAAGTTCAATTAGCTTGTCTTCCTCCAACCTCAGTTGCTGCTCACCAACATCTTCTTCGAGTATATTACCAAGTTCAAGTGTGGCTTGGTTATCAGCTAGACCCTACAGACTGGGGTTGGAAGTTGGTCAACAATATATTAGAGCCAGTTCAAACTTCACTTCCACCTGCGCCGGAAAAACTGCTGAACACTATTTTTTGCAACTGCAAAAAGGGATGCAGTGCTAAATGTGGTTGCAAAAAAGTCGGACTGTCTTGTTCTTTGGCGTGCACAAATTGTCAAGGCCGGTCGTGCTCTAATATTGAATCACAAACAATGGAGGATTCGTTTGATTCCGACGAAGTATCATGCGATACATCGCTATTGACGCAATTTACTTGCATCCAAAATGAAGATGAAGAAGAAGCAGGAGAAGAAGAACAAGAAGAAGATCAAGAAGAAGAACAAGAATTTGAAACTTACGAATAAGACGAATAAACTTCAACACCTTTGTTTTCATTTACATCGCTTTTATCTTTCCCAATCTTTGAAAATTTCCGTTATTTTGCAATAGTTTTACATTAAACAGGATCACAACTGACCCGTGGAGTAGGCCTACTGGGGAAACCACGTTAACAAAAACGCGCTAAGTACACTACCTCATAGGTGGCGTGGAAACGTGTGCATATTATGACTATAACAACTTTTATAACTTTTAGAATCGTTATATCTCAGAAACGGTGGCTCGTAAGAAAAAAAGTATTGATACATTTTTTATAGATAATTTTATGATCTACAATTTTGTCTGAGGTACTTTTATGATAAAACTTACCGTTTTGCTGAAAATCGCGAAAAACTCATTTTTTTGACCTTTGACCTTGAATTAATTTTTTTCCTTACAGGGGAATGATGGGGAACTTCCAGACATTGTTTATAATTATGTTTTGAACAACTTCACAAAAATTCAGCTTGTTGGGACTTTATGTAACTTCGAATGTCTAAATTGACCGGACTAATTAATATCCATACAGCCTGATCAACTTAGCAACATACCACAAATAATTCTAAAGAGTTTCTTTATAGTTTTGATTAACGTCAAATATTTGACACTTAGGGATAGATGTTTTCATTTAATCTGTGGTTTGGATGGTAAAAAAAAAATCTTGTTTTTAGGTACTACATTTTTACGTTTTCTCTTCATAAATACCTTTCTATATATATACCTTAACAAAAGTGTGAGAAAAATTAGACAAATAAATTAAATTGTTCTCTCGTTTTGCGCTTAGCAACACATTTTAATATATACACCTAGACTAGCTGACACACGCAACTTCGTTTGCTTCTTCTATCCTCCTCTTCCGCTCCTATTAGTAATAGTAGTAGCCTATTATAGCTTTCTTCGATAAATGGACTATCCAACACTGAAATAATTTTTCAAATCGGACCAGCGGTTCCTGAGATTAGCGCGATCAAACAACCAAACAAGCAAACTCTTCAGCTTTATAATATTAGTATAGATATATGTCTTACATGTTCTATTCAATTGAATTTTATTGCGGATAAAATTCTAATAATATTACTGGGTTTTCTTCCCACACTTGTGGGAACAAATTATATTATCAATCATAAGATTTATAACTCCTTTGTTAGAAATGAGTAAAGATAATTATTGCTTAATGTTTTCAGGAACGCAGGCACATCAGTATATGCCAGTCTATTGTAAGCTGTCGAAAATTTTCTAAATATAGTTTTTCCTTAGAAAGGTGGTTTTGGCCCTAGTGGGCCACGCTGGTTGACGGGTTGGTATAGGGTTTGTTTCCAAATTTCTTTCTCTTTGCAGTGATGTTGTTCCAAAGTAATATGCTCTTAGTCAGCTCTTACGACCCCCACGGAATGAAAAGAGGTGCTGACACTCCGTATCATTGATTCGTCACCACATGGGCAAATTATTTATGTATTTACTATGGTATATAGTTCTCGAATACATACTGCGACATTAGAAATAATTAGAAAATAATAGTCAACTGGAAAAACATGCCTTAAGTAAGCCTTTTGCAATATATTTGAAAGAAGCTTAAATAAATAAATACATAAACTTACAGCAACAATATCGAAATGCAGTATCTGGTCCATGTATGATGGTAGTTCGGTGAACTGAGTGTAGAACACCCAGCCTTGGCCGCACTGAGCGATTAGAATGGCCCACAAGGGCACACATTTTAAAAACTTCAGCCATGGTATTGGCATTGAGGGTTTGTCTTCCTGAAAAAGCAAATACAAAGAAATTTTTAAGAATAATACTTAAGAACAGGGCTTAGTTTTTGTCATAACTTTTGAGTGAACACCCAACAAAACCTCTGTATCACCCGAAGGTTGACAAAAAGAAGATGGAAGAATATTCATTTCCTTTATGATATACAATGTTTTTCAAGAAAGTATCATTTAAAAAAGGAGAATTATTTGACAGTTGTTTTTTGCGTACCCACAACCATTTCGGTTTCCAATTTAGAAACAAAACGATAGGTTCAAAATCAATATTAAGTAAAGTTAAATTGATGTATGAATTATTATTTTATATGTATTTTTATTGGTTAGACTTGTTCTCCGGTAGAAATATCGCCGTACAAATATAGTGGGTTTGAAGTGTAGCTAGTTCAAATCTAGTTACTTATTGCATTTATTTTTTAAGCTTTATAATATATCATTTTCAAAATATATTATAGACTAGCTGACCCACGCAACCTCGTTTGCATCTTCTATTGTCCATACCGTGAAAATTTCCCCCGTTTTTGAAACATTCTTCATTGGTGCTCCGCTCCTATTAGTATTAGCGTTATGATATATAGCCTATAACCTTCCTCGATAAATGGACTATCCAACACTGCAAGAATTTTCCAAATCAGACCAGCGGTTCCTGAGATTAGCGCGTTCAAACAAACAAACTCTTCAGCTTAATAATATTAGTATAGATTATAGTATATAGTCAGCTCTGATGAAAAATGTATAGGTGAATAAAATCCGTTAAACGTTCAAGCGATACACGAAAATGTGACGTCATAGCTCGTGCTGTAAAAGGTGCGAGAACAATTTAGAACACCTACTGTGAAAGTTGTTTGACGCGAAGTTTTGTTCAAACTATACCTACACAAATGTAACAAACAGAAAAGGAAAATTTTAAAGAAATTGCGTGATTATTACCTGTCAACATGAATGTTTCTAATATTTAGTAACTATTTTTTGATATGAGAATATAGATATGATAATACTTGGTTGAGCATATTTATAGATGTTAGTCTAAAATAGATCGACGTGACCGAAATCGTGCCCCAGAATCCAAGAGTGTTGCTACAGAAGAGTCCTTTCTTAATTAAAAGGTGAAGGTTTAATACGAGGATTCGAAATTTAGTAGAATAAATAAATCTTCTAATAAATATTCTGGACATCTAACACACAACGCCATCTAGTCCCAAGCTAAGCAGAGCTTGTGTTATGGGTACTAGGCAACTGATATACTGACACATATACTGTTTTTTTTTTTGTAAATACATACATATTATACATAGAAAACACCCAAACCCCTATAAACAAATATTTGTAGATCACACAAACATTTGGTCCGACCCAGGATTTGAACCCGAGACCTCAAGCACAGCAGTCGCATTCACTACCACTGCGCCACCAACGCAGTTAAATAAAAATAATACACTCATTTGCAAAAAAAACGGGCGGTTTCGATTTTCTTCCTGGCTGAAAAAAATAAATTACCAAAAAGGTTTTAATCATTTGAACATGTTACTGACTAGTTATAAAAGTGCCATAATGTTTATAAGAGTACATTCCAAATTCAAATTTTTGACTGAGCCTGGTTTTCAAAGAAAACAACTTTTAACTACATTTTGTGGCGCGAATTCCCTATAGTCAATATCGACTCTAATTAACTTTTTGTCAATTTTTATTAAATTATCTGATGTCCTTGACATTTAAAGTATTGTTATTGCTGTTTAGCAATCTCGAAAATGGTAGATAAAGTGATAAAAGCGAGCAAAATTATTGCGCTGCTTGAAGAAGGTTGCAGCCAATGCTTCGTGGCTCAGAGGCTAAATGTGAGTCGGTCGACAGTTCAAAGGACCTGGCAGCGCTATCAAGAGACCGGTTCCGTCAAGAGAAGGCCTGGTTCTGGTAGAAAGACATGTACCGAACCACGGGATGATCGTTTTCTAGTTAGTCAAGCGTTGAGAAATCGCAAATCTTCTTATGTGGACCTCAAGAACAGCCTCGAAGAAGTAAGAAATGTGCAAATTAGTCTATGGACGGTCAGGAGGAGGCTTCTCGCTGCTAATATACACAGTCATCGCCGGGCTCGCGGCCCTAAATTTCTCCGTGGACATCGAGTTGCCAGGCTTAGCTTCGCTCGAAATTGTGTGTCATGGACTCATGAAGACTGGGATAGGATATTGTTCTCCGATGAAGCCAGGATATCTCCGCATGGTGAAGACCGACGTCGGCGAGTGCTACGTAGACGAGGAGAATGCTTTGCAGAGGCATGTTTTGAAGAAATCACACCTTATGGAGGGGGCTCTGTTATGTTTTGGGCAGGAATAAATTCCATGGATAGTACGGAGTTAGTCTTCATCGGAAACGGTACACTGACTGGACACCGATACATAACGGAAGTTCTAATTCCTTATGCACAACCCGCTTTAACCGCTCTTGGCGAAAACTCATTTTTTATGGACGACAATGCTCGCGCCCACCGGTCTGGCGATGTGGAAGCGTATATGCTAGAAGTCGGAATTCGTCGTTTGGACTGGCCAGCTAGAAGTCCGGACCTCAATCCCATAGATCATGTCTGGGACGTTCTGAAGCGACGAGTGAGATCAGTGCAGCCGGCTCCGCAGACCATCAGAGAACTAAAGAATGTGATTACTGCGGAGTGGGAACGTATTTCCCAAGAAACCATAAAAGATATACTCGCTAGCATGCCCAGACGAATGCAAGCCGTGATTTCAGCAAGAGGGGGTCACACTCAATACTAAACTTTTATCTGCTTTTAATGTATTCAAGAAAAACAACGAAATTAACGCGTTTCATTTTTATTTAGCGGGCAGGTACAATAATAGTGTTTTGAGCTTAAACATTATTTCTCAATAGTTTAATCAAAATGTTATGATAAAACTGATGATACCTATTCCTTCCTAATTAATTTATGAAATTCTGAGGATAACAATACCTAAAATTGTGAAACAAACTAATAGTAACTATAAAATAGTTCTTTGCTTAAGTGCCCGTTTTTTTTGCAAAAGAGTGTAGTTACAATAAACATAAACAATTGCTGTTAATGTCCAAAAATGAAAAGTTGTGGGTTCCAAAACATACTTATGCGGTTTACTTATGTGAGTCACTGCAGTAAAAATGTGGGCGATATCCCGATAACTATCCATATATTTTGTTATAATTGAAAAGTGTAGTGATACCACGGCCTCACAGAAAACCGGTGTGAAATAGCGCTTGCGCTGTGTTTCACCGAGTGAGTGAGGATACCGGAGGCCCATACCCCAAACCCTATCCCCGATTCCTTCTCCCCATCGCTCTAAGGTCGGCAACTCATTTGTGACGCTTTTGGTGTTGCGAGTGTCCATGGGCGGCGGTAATCGCTTACCATCAGGTGATGCGTCTGCTCGTTTAACCCATATTCAATAAAAAAAAATAAAAAAAAGTGCCATTGAATGGTTATTTTTACATAACGTTTTACATAACATAGCAATTGGGTAATGTTCATCAAATAACCCTAAGTACCTGAACATATGGCTAATGAAACTGTAGTGTAAACTTCAGTATCGAATGACATAACATAGATACAGTTGCAACAAACAACTATGTTTTAGACTTCTCCAATTAGATCTTTCATTGTAAGAAACATAATATACATTTCTACAGTACAGATTGAAATTTGTTTTTATTTCTTTTGCGTAGAAAACAATGGTGTTACTACAGTTGTTGGAAAACTTTTTAAACTAAACTAAAAGTCACTGAAAATTACTTAAGGCCTGTCAAAAGGCGTTTTAAATATCAAAGATTGACTAAAATTAGATATTTCACACTAAAAATAGGCGTTATCAAAATACAAAAATGCAAAAATATCATTTTGGAAATCGTTTCACTCAAATAAGAGAGTAGAAGATAATTTTAGAAAATTGATAGTTTAGTGACAACAGCAGAATTAGCAACAATGTCACAATTTGAATAGTTTGTTTTACCGAGCCATTTCCGCACTTAGCCTCTTGATTGGGTCGTTGTATTGAATAAACAAGAATGAGATTACGAAAGCAAGAGTAATACACGTGCGTCGGCGCTCGCGTTGGCAACGGTATTAGCCGCGTACTGATTGAGCGAGCAGCCTCGCGAGGCAAATCCTCGGTCGGTCAAGACGTGCCTCGCCCGAGGCAAACGCACGCGCCGCCTCGCCCGAGCGGGCCGCGGCCCGAGCCGACCGTTGTCGGTTTTTGTCGATGCTCAAAGGCGCCTCAGTACGTTTGCCGCGCTCAATCAAGACGGTAGTGTTTTGCCTCGCTTATTCGTTGCGTGTTAGTAGTGCGTCAAGGATAAAGAACATTGTCTTAATACACATTATCAAATTCGATTTTACTCATTCGAGTGAATTTTTTTTCTTCGTCATCGAAGCACAACTCTTCAAACAATCTGTTCCCAGCCTGTAATCTATTTTTGTATAAAAGTTTAATCCAAAAACGTTTAGTTTTCTGTTTTCTTTTTTTTGGCAAGCTTTAGAATTATTAAAAAGTCAGTGGTAGCGACAGCTTTCTGAATGTGCGGCCTCATGGTGGTCTCGGGCAAACTATACGCGCGCGGGGTCTCTATTCGACTTCAAGTTAAACTGAGCGTTGATGCTCACGATGGCTCGGCCTTGTCGCGCGAGGCAGCCTCGGATTAGAAAACTTACATACCGAGGCCGCCTCGCGCGTCATGCGTACTGCGGCAAATGTCCGAGGCTGCCTCGCAAAACCGCTCGCTTGGTCAGTACGCAGCTAATAGATAGGCGAAGGCGGGGTGATGCGTAGGGAAGAGAGGGGTGAAATGCATTCCAGCCGGGTGCGCAGATATTTCCGACGGGTTGTACATTTTACCATTACAAACTAACATTTCACATTCGTAACAATTTTTAATCAAAATATTAAGGTCACTTCACGCACTACAAATTAGATACCTATGATAGCTTTAACAGCCATGATTCTGTTTACAACAACATAAAGAATATCGCATCATAATTACTGCAGCGGAGTTTTGTTTTTGTTTTTAATTCATACCTAATTACAATGCTATAAATATGTATATACTCTTCTGAAACTATAAGCACGGCACCATCTGTGAGGTCAGCATGTTAGTCATGTTTGCGTCCCACATTCTGATAGCTAAATAAATTAAATAGCATTTGTATAATTGTTATTGAATAATCACATTTAAATGTTATCAATATTATTTACGCGTCAGGATCGTTTATAATGAAATGCCTATTACGTACGATGTTATTTTGTCTTAAATAGTTAAGAAATAGACGATATCATATAGGATGTTCGCGCTTATGTATTCGACTATTTCCGTATCCGCCTTAGGTATACCCCACCTTGAGATCGCAGAACGATCTCCGTCCTCCATAAGCGCAAGCCTGAGGGTGACAGATGAGGCCATCTGTCACCCTAGCAGAAGCAGGCCCGGGTGGCGGCGCGGACGCTACGGAGCGTGCGCGCCCTGGGGGACAGTAGCGGGAACATTAGGATTCCCACACATACACTACAAAGCGTAGGTGGCAAGAGGTACGTGGGGGTTCCAGAGTTTTTCCTTTCAAGTGTGCACCTGGTTCCCCGGCATCTAGTATCCGAGACGGCGTGCGGTTTTAGTCGGTTCGAGTCCGACATGCCACCAGAACTGGTAACTGAGGGGATATCCGCACAAAAAAAAGCTATACCCCACTTTCACCGTCTCGCCAGTACCTTAGATCAGCGGTCTTATATTATACCATACCAATATCACAAACAACTACTGGTACATCAATAAACATTCAAAGCATTTCATTAATAACTAAGGCGTTATTCTTTTATTCATACACGTTTAACTTTGAGTAACGATTCTGTGTTATTTTCAACTTTAAACTTAAGGCCTTAAAGATAAATCCCGTTTATGAATATATAACTTTAAATAAAAATGCCCTGAAATATTTATATCTAAAAACGTACCTACAGTACACAAATTAAAGGGATAAAATGAAGTAAACAAACACTTACATGAGGTCCAATAGTCATCGTAATGTATTCTATTTCTTTCGGACAAATTCTCGGGTGTTTCTGTGGCGTGTCAAACACCAGCAACAACCAGAAGACAAACCATATAACTCCGATACCTCCGAATATATAGAAACATAGAGGCCACCCGCCCATGAACTCTAAAGTGCAAAACCAACCAGATATGGGCAAAGTTATAACTGTGCCTATGTTTGAACCTGAAAAAGAAATATACATTAATTATGGCCTGTAGTATTTTCGGACAGGTACGACCTTCAAGAAAAGAGTGTAAGTTTTCCTCAAAGGTGCGTTACCGACGCGCTTGTGACCCTTGACTTGCAGGAGTCCATGGCCGCAGGCAGTATCTTTAAATCAAGTGCTCAGTAGTCAGTTTCCATCTGTTCATTTCTCTTCATTGTTGTTGTCGGTCAGAAAACGAACAGACGGAAAGTCACTACTGAGTATGATGGAAATCGTCCCACATCATAAACAATTGTGACTGCACACTTATTATGATGGTTTAAACGATCGCCATGTCGCTTCCTGCTGGGCGTGTGTTGTGGGTACCCCTACATGGGTCAACAAATTGTGATCCACAAAATGTTGTTACGTGTTGGAGGGTTATTTTTCCATCGAAATTAAAGCAACATAATAATATATTGCTATGTCAACGTACTTGTCTAAACACATGCCTATTATAGATAAACTTCAACGAGACATAACAAATGATCCTAAGTGGGAATCATACCTCAACCTCTGACTCCCTAGGCCATCAAATTAGGGTAGTAACTGACTGCTCATTCAGAAAACTAAGTATTAAGAAAAATAAATAATCTATCTTTGATATTCTCAAGGCCATGAAGATGAAGTCATGAATAAAACAAAGACTCAATATATTTAAATAAACTTTTGGAATAATACAGTCATAATGGCTTCTGTTACAATATAATCAATATAATACCTACTAAATGTACAAAGGGCAAAAAGTTTGTAATAAATAAATTCAGATAGGAAATATGTTTATGATTCAGAGGAATTATTTATGGTACGACCCGTTGTGAAGGATTGGAACGAGAGGAGTCACGGGACCCTCTCATACCGGCTGACGCAGGTGATCACTGGAAAAGGACGCTTTGGCGATCACCTGTGTCAGATCCGAAAGGAGTGAACGCCCAAGTGCCACAACTGTGACGGAAATACCATAGACACAGCGTTACACACGCACGGCAGAATGTCCGGCGTGGGGGGAGCCGAGGCGTGATCTCGTCGTGGCGGCCATCGAATTGGGGGTTCTCTCGCTCAGTAGCATAATTACGGCCATGTTGCGGAGCGAGAACGCGTGGAAATCCGCCGTTTCTGTCTGCAAGCAAGATATGCTTACCAAAGAGACGGCGGAGTGCATTAAAGGCAGACCTGATGGCGGCGATAACAACCGCCGTTATGGAAAACCTGAGCCAGGATCAGTCCGATGAGATCCAAATGAAAATTGGGGAGCTGTTGTTCGAGGAGTCGATGAAGCCGGGCAACAGTACCTCAGAAGGCCCAGGGTTTCGGGGAAGGCCGGTGTTGACCGACGGATCCCTGAGACTCTGGTGTGAAAACCAGCCTACTATGGAATGGCTGAAGCGAAGCGTGGCCACCATAACCCTCTCCACTGGAGAGAAACTGGTGGTAAAGCGCCCGGGCGAGGTGTCGAAGCGGGTCCGCTGCAGCATCCTACTCCCGGGAGCCCACGAGGACCACAAGAAGGTAGCACATATGCTACGCTTCCAGAACAGGTGGGCAGACATCGAGAGATGGCTCCTGCTGAAGATGGACAGACAAGCAACGGACACCTTTGCGATTGTAAGCATCCCGGAGACGGTGGTGAAACCGTTAATGGAACGCGGACGCCGACTCAGCTTTATGCTGGGTACGGTGTACGTGAAGTTCTTGGGGCCCAGCGGCAAGTTCGTGGAGTATCCACCAGCCGAAGCCGACTCCAGGGATGCAAACGACACCATTCAACCGATGGACATTGCGGAGGGGGCAAAGGATGCCACTGACGTAGTCACGGCACCTGAGCCCCAGGCTCCGGCGCAGCCTATCCCCGACTCCAACGAGAAGGAAGAGGTCAACCCTCTTCGTGACCGTACAGACGAGGGGGATGGATGCGAAGGGAAGGGTGCAGAAGGGAACAAGGGCGGAGCAACGGAGACAATTGACTCCAATGGCGCTGTCTCCTTCTTCCAGTAGTAACATCCTCCAGGCTAATCTCCACCACAGTTTAACCGCGACGGCTCAGATCCGGAAGTGGTTGGAGATCAACAAGACAGCCATTATATTGATCCAGGAGCCGTGGGTCAATAAAGGCAAGGTCTGCGGACTCCGAAACATGGGAGGTAAGTTGACGGTCTACGCGGGACCAGAGAACCCCCGCACATGCATATATACAACAAATAACATAAAAATACAGGCCCTAACGAGTTTCTGTTCCAGAGACCTATGTGCCATAAAGGTGCAGGGAGCCCAGAACACCAGCCTCGAGCAGGTTGTCATGGCATCTGTCTATATGCCGGAAGCCGACGACCCACCACCGCACGATTTCACACAGCTGGTCCACTACTGCGAGGAGTAAAGGCTCGAGTTAATCGTGGGAACCGACTCCAACGCACACCACGCCTTATGGGGCATGCCTACAGGAAACGACAGAGGTAGGAAACTTGTAGATTACCTGTTTACAACAAATTTAAACATAGTGAACACAGGCTCCGTACCAACTTTCGTTAACAGACGAAGCAAGACAATTATTGACTTGACCTTGGCAACAGAAGAAGTAGCGAAGCACATCTTGAACTGGCACGTATCTAACGACTTATCGTGCTCGGACCACAGATGGATACGTTTCGACCTTCAGGTAAGCAAATTCAAGGCACCACCGAGGCGGAATCCTAAAAAAACCGATCGCGCTAGCTATTCTGTGCGGATCGGTCAGGCCCTGTGTCAGGAGGATAATCCGCCTAGGATCGTTGGTGCCGTTGAAATTGAAGAACAAGTAAATCTCCTTACTGACACCATGATGGACTGCTTCCATCAAACATGCCCCTTAACCGTCCCTCCAGTAGGCCGAACAAATAAAAAGAGCTGGTGGGGGCCTGAGCTGGAGAGACTTAGGCATAGGATGAGGAGGCAACTCAACAGAGCGATGAACACTTGTGCAGACCAGGACTGGGATAATTATAAGGCCACCAAGTCCAGGTACAAAAAACGACTCAGATACAGGAGTAGCAACGCATGGCGGAACTTCTGTACAAACATAGAGACAACGACACAGGCCAACAGGGTAAGAAAAGTTCTCTCCAATAACTCAACCTTATCACTGGGGTCCCTACGAAAACCAGACAACTCCCTCACAAACTCGGCGGGGGAGGCAGAACGTGTGCTGGTAGAGACGCACTTCCCGGATTGTGAAATAATCAGTCCAGGAGGGCGGCCAGAAGAAGAAGTAACCATTCCAACGGAGGAGGAATGGCAACTGGCCAATAGGGTGGTTAACCCATTCAAAACACAATGGGCAATAGACAGCTTTGACACATTCAAATCTCCAGGCCAGGATGGGATCTTCCCAGGCCTGCTTAAGTGGGGAGGGTGGTTACTCACCCAAAGACTGTCCCTCATCATGGAAGCTTGTCTTGCACATAAATATGTGCCAAGACAATGGAGAAACGTCAAAGTAATCTTCATACCAAAACCAGGTAAATCTGACAACTCGGATCCCAAATCATTCAGACCTATAAGCTTAACCTCTTTCCTCCTGAAAACACTAGAGAGGCTGTGCGACAGGTATCTGAGAGAGACGGTGCTGGTTTCACACACCATTGCATCCGAACCAACATGCCTATAGTCCAGGTAAGTCTACGGAATCGGCACTTCACGCGGTCACAACCAAGATTGAAGTAGCGATCAAGAACAAAACTATGTGCCTAGGCACCTTCATAGATATAGAGGGAGCCTTTGACAAAACTAAATTCACCAGCATAACAGTGGCACTTGTGAGACATGGAGTGCACGCAGTTATGACTGAATGGATATACAAGATGCTGAGCCAGAGAGTCATCAGACTCGAAGCAGATGTAACTAAACAAGCACTAGTGGCGAAGGGCTGCCCCCAGGGAGGCGTCCTTTCACCACTACTATGGAACCTAGTGGTGAACGATCTCATCACCACTCTGAACAACAATCACCATTATACCATCGGATACGCTGATGACATAGTGATATTAACAAGCGGAATGCACGCAGGTATAGTATGCGACATCACACGCTCAGCACTGGCGGTAGTGGAACGCTGGTGCGTGGACAACGAGCTTTCGGTCAACCCAAGGAAGACTGAAATGGTAATGTTCACCAACAAACGGAATCTGGGAAACTACCGACTTCCCAAGCTGTTCAATACAGAGCTCCAACTTTCGTCTGAGGTAAAGTATCTAGGGGTAGTGTTCGACCGCAGACTGAATTGGAGTGCCCACCTAGACAATAAAATCGAGAAAGCAACAGTCGTATTCTGGCAATGCCGCAGAATGATAGGTAAAACTTGGGGACTAAACCCCAAAATCACTTTGTGGCTATACGAGACAGTAATTCGACCTATGGTAAGCTACGGCGCGATAGTATGGTGGCCACGGACCAAGCTATCCACAGTCGAAGCTAAATTACAACGACTCCAGAGATTGGCCTGTCTGGCCACCACGGGCTGCATGAGGACTACACCGACTGCGGCTCTGGAAGCCATCATAGGTTTACCACCTCTCCACCTCTTTATAAGGCAGGAGGCTCTAGCAACGGCAGCGCGGCTAAAGAAACAAAATCTCTGGAGACCGCCGAGGGTACCGCATACCGAAATCCTCTATGAGGCTATTGGAAGGGAACCGCTCATGGAAGCGGTGACCGATGCGGTACCAAAGCAATTTGTATTTGACAAAAAGTACAAAATACAATTACATGAGGACCTACAAGAAGTGCTTCACCCGAAAGAGTTGAGTGTCTTCACAGATGGATCCAAAACAAGGTCAGGCACTGGCTCGGGAGTATTTTCCGAGGACCTAAACATACACATCTCAAAACCACTAGGAGCCCACAACACAGTCTTCCAGGCAGAGTGTATGGGCATAATATTGGCTGCACATGCAATCACCTCCAGGAGAGTGACGGAGTACCCCATCCGCATACTCTCCGATAGCCGATCAGTCCTGCAAGCCCTGCAAAGTCATTCGACAACATCAGGGCTAATTTACGAATGCCACAAAGCCCTGACAGAGGTATGTACCACAAACAGTATAACTCTCCAGTGGATAAAGGGGCATAGTAACTCGCGCGGGAACGATGCAGCCGACGCACTGGCAAGAGCTGGATCGGTAGCAAGGGCAATAGGCCCTGAACCAATACTGCCTCTGCCATCTGCTTGGCTGCGAAGGTCACTGCAACTAAACACCAAGGTGGAACACCAAACGTATTGGTCCAACCTTTGTACCTGCAGGCAGACCAAGGAGGCCCTCCCGACGATCAACCCCAGATTGTCACGGAAGCTGTTACAACTAAAGAGGCCGCTGCTTCGACTTTTAATTGGAGCAATAACTGGGCATGCATTACTAAACAAACATCTTTTCACTCTAGGTGTAACAGACAGTCCTCTGTGCAGGGCATGCATGGAGGAGGAGGAGACAGCTGCCCATGTCATTATGACATGTCCTGAGGTGGCAGAATACCGGGCGAGACACCTCGGAACACCGAGGTCACTCCCAGAAGTCGTCGGCAACGTAAAGGGTCTGCTAGGCTTCTTGGAAGAACTGGGGTGGCACGTATGAAGCCATCCCATCACGCAAAATAGGCGCAATAAGGACGTCGAGTTGCGGAAACCCAGCCCGCGAGTTTCAAGATTCAAGATTCAAGAAGAGACGGCGGAGTAGAACCGAGAGAGGTTTAGAACTCTCCCGGTTCAGGACCAAGCCCGGGAACGGGTCAGGTGCGCCGGAAATAGCAAAATGATGAGGCAATCTGTCACCCTAGCAGAAGCAGGGTGGCGGCGCGAACGCTGCGGAGCGCGCGTGCTCTCCTCATATGGCACAATAACGGGAACGTCGTGGTTCCCACAAAGGAAGGGGCCATCTACAAGCCGTCGGCGTCGGTGGCTCGAGGTACGTCGCGTTATCTTTTCTAGGTTGCACCTGGTTCCCCGGCTTCTAGTACCCGAGATGGCGTGCGGTTTTAGTCGATTCAAGTCCGACATGCCACCAGGTGGTATCCGACGGAATTTTCGCACAGGAAAAAAAGAAGGTACATTTTGGCTATTGAAAAATATTAAAGTACATACCAGCATAAACATAGGCAGCGAATTTCGATCTCTCTAATGGTGGTATCCATCGAGCAAGCATAGCATGCATCGCAGGGTAAGTAACGCCTTCAGCAAACCCTGCTAATGCTCGAACAGCAATGAAAAATGAAATATCTGTATAGGCTGCAATTGGACTAAGAATTGTAAATACTGCTGTAAAAAATATTCCTAAGCCATATACAAGTTTTCCTCCATACATTTCTGCTATTCTTCCACCAGGTATCTAAAACGTAAAAAAAAATTGGTTGCTTGTGAAGTCGGTTTACGGACGATAATGTTACGTAATAACGTCATTAGAAAACACTAATGACAAAGATGCATCACAAGCTGAACGCTTAGGCCGATCGTGCTTCTCTGTCGGTTGTACCGCGCTCTCGCTTGCACGTTCGGCTCAGGTAGAACGTGACAAAAACTCATGTTTTTTCGTGCGTGCAGCGATAGTTCATAGGATTTAACTAACTAATACCAGTTACTAAAACTATTAGGCAATAGTATGTAATAAGCTTGGTGCTCGGCAAAATGTCGGCCCACAAAACATTTATTATCAAGCGCAAGCTTGCGAAAAAGCTGAAACAAAACAGACCTATCCCTCAATGGGTTAGAATGCGCACTGGAAATACTATCAGTTACAACGCCAAAAGGCGTCATTGGAGGAGGACTAAGCTCAAGCTGTAAGCCTAATGATCCTTGCTGCTTATTACAATATAATAATGTAATAAATTCCTTCTATTAACTAAAAACTTCTATAAACTATTTTATTAGTTACACATTGAATGTAATGTTTGAAAATTTTACTTTTCTTTAATGTTACTAAATTAATATTTAAAAACAATTTTAGTTGATATGTTCAACAATTTAAAAATAAACTTATAAGACAATGGAGTCAGAGTAAGAGAATACATCAAATTCTTGGATGGAGAAGCCATTAGGGCAGGAAACAGTCAATTGTTTACTACTGTACGGCCGACGTACCTTAGCGAGTCTGAACATAGGCTCTGCGACCTTTAGCGAATGTATACTCCTAAAGAAAACTGTTATTATAATTTTTTTTTATATAGAGGGGGAGACAAACTTTTTAGCACTCCATGGATAGGAACCTGTTAGTGCAGCCTTGGATACTCGTTCTAAAATAGAACTTACTGCAGATCTCGACAGGCCAAGGTCTTTCAGAATGTTATAGAGAGATTTAGCTGGTATACCTCTTGCTCCTACTTCTACCGCATATAAATTAACCACATAGCCATTTTTGTTTAGTTCAGTTGTTAGATCGTAATATTTATTTAATGTGTGAATAAAATTTCGCTAATACAGTGAGCAATTAGTACAAATTAATGAATATCAAAAAACTATCAAATTATGCAGCCTTCTGTGTGAAGTTCGGACTTGCCAAGATACGTTGACAGTATAGCAACAGCTATTTGAGAAACATTATTTAAATTAAGCAAGCAAGGTTTAAAGTTGAAAATAACCATGAACCTTTCCTTGAATATTTTTTATTAATAAGGGGGTAAGTTAAGATATTCTACAATAAATAATCAGGAGGATACTTTACCTGTGTTAATACATATCCATAGAAAAATGAGCCTAAAACTATGCTCTGTTGTTCCACAGTCCAGTTGAAGTCTCCAGGCCTCTTAAATATAAAAAATATATATACAATACTATACTATACATAATAATAATGCAATTAAATATCCAATTAGCTAAGAAAAGATTTACATGTATATATGAAGTAATTAATTAAGGAAAAATATTGTTGTAAGAAATCTAAAAAAGTTTTTGAGAATTTATTACAGAACAAGCTTTTGACCGCAGGTCCGCCTATGCTTATGTCGTTATTACATTGGTTATCCCAACACAAAGTAGAACATGTACTTCTCTAAGGTCTAATCTATATCTATACTGATATTCATCTAAATCGGTTCAGCAGTTCTGCAGTGAAAGTGTAACAGAGTTACTTTCGAATTTATTAAAAGTTTTTAAGAAGTTCATTCACAAATTAAAAATCTTCAAATTACAGTTGTTATTAACAATAACTTCATTTTTAGGATGTCAATATTTCTTATTAGCCTATGGCCCGTTGTCATTAATATTTTTCTTGTTTGTTATGCTTATAATAGTAGCAATAGTAGTTCAATAAATATTTTTAGAGAGAAATCAAATATAACACATTTGATACATCTATTTCATACACAGACTAGCTTACCTTTGCCCTCTTTGTTTAGTGTTAAACACTTTCAAACAAATCATGACTACCACAAAAGAGTGTTCTTATTTTTCAGATTATTGTATAGCTTATAACACTCACAAATAATGTAGCTTTCTATTAGTAAAGAAGTTTTCAAAATTGGTTAAGTAGTTTCAGAGATTACCCCCTACAACCGCACAAGCTTTACACTTTTATAGTATTATTATATGTACGTTGTAGACTATGTTTTTTTGGGTGTGTGCTGTAATGTGATAATTAATTCGACATCCTACTTACTTGAGGTATAGTAGTGTTGCTGGGTGGACTTGCAGGACATACATCAACATCTGAAGTGTTCATGGATATGGGTTTTGTAGCATTGATCATAGCAACAATAGCAACAGACAAGTTTACTCTCATTGCGTAGACACTTGCAAAACCCAAGAAACCCATGATACCAAGTACTGTTCGACATTTGATCCATCCTGTTGTTTCTTCCACTAAAATAATTGCAAAATAAATCTGTAGCTATGTATAGATAGAACAATAATTGCTATAAAAACATTCACTGTTTACACATTAACAAAAAATGTGTTGACTATAAAGTTTCATCAAAATAATAATATTTTGATTTATCTTTTCACACGCACTATTTTAATAGATAAACTCTTACCAGGTTCCGTCTCAATTAAATTGCGATGATCACTAGTAATATCATTTTCTATGTCCGAATTAATTATTGGACTTTCTTCTATATGGAATGACATTTTAGATATTAAGTATCGAGTTCTATAGTTTAGTTTAACACCATTACGTAGGTAACTCCCCCCGTCTTAAATTAGCCTTATATCACTGTTTACAATTGCTAAAATACACAGTTAAACAATAATAGTAACAATAAATCTAAAACATTCAACTTGCATGAGTCATGTTTAACTTTTTGTCGAAGATTTAACAATTTAGTTCGTAAACAAAGAAAACGTACAGTACAGTTTTCTGACAGATGTTAAAATATGGACATTAGTGCTACCAGCATAAATAAATATTTAATGCCAAATTTCCGTTCATAAAATGTAAAAAAATTCGAAATACCTGGAATAAGAACAGTTTTATCGTACAGTAGTTCTATTTATCTAAAGGTAAACTCATTATTTTAGCTTGAATCGTTTCTAGGCTGAGTTTTGCGTTGTGCTTTTGAGAAAGACTATAAATATTTTTTACAATGATTAACATGAAATAATGCTCCATTTAGCCAATCAGCTATAAGTTGGTAGCACTGAAAATGGAACTGTCAACGAGAATTAGTGCTGCACTGCTATTAATTATTAACCCATCATGATTGTTCTCGCCCATTTCATGTCATCCACATTTTTTATCATTAAATTCATCACAACGAAGTCTTGAAAACTTAGACTTGAAGACTATAAATACTTGATATTTGTAGAAATAGCTGTTTGCCATCTATCATCTTCAACAAGAAGACTGTTCTCTATTTTATTACATTCCTTCATAAATGGGTACGCTTTCTTGTAAAAAAAAACAAAATTGATCCTTTGACGGGATGCCACATAAAAATCATTAAATTAAATTATGATATACTACAGGATTATACAAAGACAGATATTCTCGTCTAGAACTCTTATTGTCATTATTCTCGCAGGCTTTTCCCAAAACTAGGTTGGGTCGGAGTCGCCTGGTAATCTTTTATCACATGGTTGAACTTCGATTTCTTTCGTTGAGCAACTGCCAATCGACCTCCTTAAGCGTCCTAAAGACTACCTACTAGGTGGTCCAGGTGCCATCCAAGTTATGTAGATAAACTGTTCCCAGACCTACAACTTTGTACCTCTGCTGCACTTACTGTCGCTTTATTAAAGGTTCAATCTCAGAAGATCAATTAGTTAGATGAATGCTGGATCTAATAAGATTCTTATTTATATTATATCTTTTTAAAAGAACTTTAAAAAATGGATGACAATGTTGTTCCTGATGCGTCTTAGTGCAAGATATGTTAAAAGTGAAAAGGAGTTCGAGACTATAGTAAGGATACATTTTGTGGATAAAAATCTCAGTAAATCCATATCTTGGGTCAGAGACGGCACTGTCTGCGGACTTCGTAACATGGGAGGCAAACTAACAAATTAAGCAACCAATCCCTGCACATACATATACACTACAAGTGACATAAACATGCAGGCCCTGACGAGGGAAGCTAGGACACCACATAGGTGCAGGTGGCCATAGCTTCGGTCTACATGCCTAAAGCCGACGAGCCACCAGTGTACGAACTATCACGGCTGGTCTACTACTGCGAGGAGGCGGGGCTCGAGCTAATCGTAGGAACCGACTCCAACGCGCACCATGCCTTATTCTTATGTTTGCAGGGAACGACAGAGGCAGGGAGCTTGTCGAATACCTATTTACGACAAACCTAAACATAGTACTTAAATACAGACTCTGTATCAACGTTCGTTATTGCTGATTCTGTTACGTGTACGTCTTATCAACGGATAGTTTTGTTTTTTTATATGCATATTGGCATATTTTATTGTAAAGCGTGAAAAGCTGTACAACTAATCATTTCAAAAAAACTTGACTGCTTCAATATCTTCTACCTTCTTCTTTGCCTGGCCCTTTCCCATTTTATTTGGGGTCGGCCCTCCGTATCATGCGTCGCCAGGCAACTCGGTCCTGGGTCGTCTCTTTATTGACTTGGGCTTCTTTGAGGTTCTTATTTACTACGGACATCCATGTGATTCGGGGTCTTCCTCGTCCTCGGGGTTTTGTTTTGATACCCAGTACTTTTCTGGTCATGTGGTCGGATGGTCGCCTCATAACGTGTCCGTACCACCGCAGACGGCTCTCCTGTAGTTTATCTGGGATAGGTCTTACTTTGAAGGTGCCTCTTATATGTGTGTTTCTGACATGATCCAGCCTAGTCACACCACCTGCCCACCTGAGCATCTTCATCTCTGCGCAGTGTAAGTCATTTACGTGCTGC
Organism: Spilarctia lutea; assembly: GCA_916048165.1. Lineage (NCBI taxonomy): Eukaryota > Metazoa > Arthropoda > Insecta > Lepidoptera > Erebidae > Spilarctia > Spilarctia lutea. The sequence goes on along the minus strand of OU696480.1, from coordinate 13,437,816 downwards.
TTTTTGAGTGGCCAGCATTCGGCACCATATGTCATGGCCGGTCGGATGGCTGCTCTGTATACCCGTCCCTTTATGCGCACGGGCATACGGCTGTCGCACAACACACCGGATAACTCTCTCCATTTCGTCCATCCGGTCCATACTTCAATATCTTCTACCTATCTTTATTAAATTCAGGTCTTATTTATATTACCTATGTTTATTCTCATTTTTGATGAACCCAGTGTCACAATCACGACTAAGACGAATCTATTGACACCACTCACATATAAATACGACAAGCAGTTTAGGCTCTAGGGCGTGCCAAAGAAATATGCATACATACACTCGAAAAACATGATGGTCTCTTAGCCGATTACGGAAATGGTAGCCAGTCTCAACAGAGACCAGCTAACTACTTACGCAGAAGATATTATAGTGCACAAGTGTGTTCGTAAACACAGGTGCACTCTCTGATTCCTTTCTCTCATAATTCGTTGGAACGGTTAACCGACACGACCGGGAAGAAATCAGGCGCAAGACCGACAGCTTTACGTGCTCTCCGAGGCATGGGGTTCAGATTCCAACACTTCCAAACTCCGAGCTGTTATTAAGTATTTCTATAATCAGAAAAACTCAATAACACTTTTGGCCCGACCCAGGACTCGAACCCGAGACCTCTTGATTGGCAGTCGCTTACGTCAACCGCTAGACCAATGAGGCAGTCGAAAAACATAACCATTAATGGTTGCCTGTAAGAGATTGCCTTCGGGCGATAAGGCCACCAATTGTACCTCTTAGCTTTAAGTTGCCTTTGTTAATTATCTGGTGTCCAATAAAGCGATTATTATTATAACCCTCCTTATTTCGCAGTCGGTAAAAATGATTGTTTTTTTTCTTTATTTGTTCACTTCAGAAGCTACGTAATCATGATCTTAAGATATAGTAGGTAGACCAGATCATTTGAACCTTCCAAATGATCAGGTCACAAACGTTAGTCAGTTTACTTCTCCTAAGCGATATAGCTAAGTAATAAAGATACTTTATCATTTGATCATATCTTTAACATACATGTATTTAGAATATGTATTTCTAGTCTGTTTACCAGCAGTCTGCTTACCATATCACAGGCTGTGATCTGTCTAGTCTGGGATCAGACAGCCTTAAATGAGATGTGGGGTAACTTGTAGCAAACTAATTAAGTGGGTTAATCTTTTTACTTTATAAAGTTGTCATAGCCCAGTTGCACTCAGTGATTAGAAACGATTTCCGAGGGTAAGCAACGACGGCGCGGTCAGTACCTGGATGGGTGACCGCTGGTGGCATGTTACCATGAGCGTCTCCGTGTTGTCGTCGGTCGGTCGGTCCCGGTTGTTATCATAGGATAGTCGTAAAGCTAAGTTGGAGGCCTTTAGGCGGCTTAAAAACATCCAACGGCAAGATTACGTAGCCACAACATTATCTTGCCAGTCCCCAACCCGTACTTGGCCAGCGTGGGGACGTATGGCCTCAACCCTTTCCTGAGAGGAGACTCGAGCCCAGCAGTGTTGTGTGGACGTTATGGGTTGTTGATGATCATTTTACTTTAATGAAAAGAAGATTTAGAAATATAACAAATCTTTTTATTTTAAATATAATTGAAATTGATGATATAAATGGTGTTTTTTTGTGCCTTAATTACTGTAAGTTTCACTACACATTGATCGACGGCCAAATTTTATCTATTCACTGGGAAAGAATGCAGAAACGGGCTTACGCAGAAGTCTCACAAATAGTTTGCGCCTTGAACAAGATATACAGTAGTTGAAGACTTGTTAGGTATGTATTATTAAAAAAAAATCGTAAGTAAGTTTTATAAATAACGTGTAGTTGTGTTGGTTTCGCGCGCTTGATCGCTGTCACCCACTGTGTTTTACCGTCGACAAGCAATTACATTCCATTCGAGTAGTGCGCTCGTCGACGAAACGCGTCCGCTGCGCTGACGCAAAAGTATGCCTACCCCATTCACTGTATATCTCGCTGTTTGACTAATATTTCCAAGCTTAAGAAAGTGAAAGAGTTATTTCAAAACGAGAGAGACCGTTCATCAATGTGTCTTGATCTTCATAGGCGAATGTTCATAAACTTAACATAGTATTCGACTTTTTTTCATTCAAATGTGTGCATCGTTCGTAAAATAATAATTGTCATCTCATTGTTACAACATTCCAATGGACTAGAAGTTGACCAGTTTGTTCACACATGTAAAATTTTATAAAATATAATATCATTACTATCCTACATTACTGTCATACTAAGTACATTAAATCAACAACTACATAAACTTACACCCATACATGCAATAATGAATAAATTCATTCATTTGTCATAAAGAAAATTAATTATAATTGTATGAAAATTATTTTTATAAAGTTAGTTTAGAATGAAGGCCAAACATTTTTACATAATGTTGGTACCAGGAGGCCCATGATCACTGTTGATATAAGATTTACACTATTGTTGTCTAAAATATTTCGCCCACTGATATGTTTTACGGCTAGACTGGAATGTGTTACAATTTGACCTTCTTTATTTAGACCTGAAATTAAAAAAATGTACATTAAACTCCTTAACTGTAGAGAGTAGGTGTCAGTAATGTTATGTAAATGTTACAGAATTCAATTTAAAAGTTGTTAAATAAGTCAGGGAAAAGTGAAATAATGGGAAGAGACATTGTCCTTATTAAAATTGTCTATGTGCTATTAATGGTCTAAATAAATAGAAGGAAAATATTTTTTTTTAATTTAAATCTCTTTAAATTCGTATTTTAGTTAATCCCATTGGATTTCTCTGAAATAAAAAAAAAAGGTGACTAATAGATTACCTGAATATTGAAGTGTTGCTCCAAGTAAAGAATCTATAAGACTTCCCAGAAAACCACTAAAACCCCCTAAAATAATAATAGGCCATTGAGGAGGAGCATATTGCCATGAAGAGCTTTCTGAAAAGTAATATATTGTCAAATATTGGGATAGACCAACTGCTAAACCACCAAGTGCACTGAATGCTGTGCCCTCTAGACTGATGGCTCCATTTGTTCCTTTTGGCACTTTCTTTAAATTCGTAACTAAGTAGGGCTTGGAGAATGAGAAGACTGTTCCTAGTTCAGATGCCCAAGTATCACCATTACAAGATGCAAATACAGCTGAAATGAAAATCACTACATAGTATAAAACAAAGTCGCCTTTTCTGTCCCTATATCCCTATGTGCGCTTAAATCTTTAAAACTACGCAACGGATTTTGATGCGGTTTTTTCCAATAGATAGAGTGATTCAAGAGGAAGGTTTATATGTATAATACATGCATCATATACTAAGGCAACATTGCTAATTATAGAGGTTTCTATTTTATGCCCGTGCAAAGTCGGAGCGGGCCGCTATGTTTTTATATACAACATTCATAGTTTTTCTGTAGTGTATTTAATTTAGTATCAGCATTGCACCCGTGCGAAGCCGGGGCGGGTCGCTAGTATTATATAAAAAGAGATAAATGAATAATAAATAAATAAATAAATAAATATTTCGGACATCTAACACACAACGCCATCTAGTCCCAAGCTAAGCAGATCTTGTGTTATGGGTACTAGACAATTGATATGAATACATATATACTTTGTTTTTTGTAAATACATACATATTATACATAGAAAACACCCAAACTCCGAAACAAATATTTGTAGATCACACAAACATTTGGTCCGACCCAGGATTTGAACCCGAGACCTCGTGCACAGCAGTCGCATTCGCTACCACTGCGCCACCGAGGCAGTCAAATTATGGAGTGCAAATCAATATTATGGAGTGTCACAACCTTTATAACTATACAACCTGTGGGTGTTGTAAGTGCAGACTAACGGAGCAAACTAAATCCTGTATAGTTCCAAAACCGCATAGAGAAGGAATACTTAAAATAAACCCTAAACCAATCTGTACAGCCTGTGTATACCTCTTTTCTAAAATCTTTTTTATATACAGTACTAGATTATGTAAATATCTAGATGATGATGTAAATCAAAATATACTATAGCAAGTTATCTTACCCAGGACTCCAATAGTAAGCCAAGAAGCTCTGTAATCTTGTATAAAATCTATTGGTCGTTCAGATGCACCAACATCTAGTAAGTATAATAAGGCGAGTTGAGTTGCCATACCTCCATTACAGAGAACTTGAACCCATGTTCTCTGACCACCTAAAATGAAATAAAATTAATTCCTGTACATTGTACTTTTACAAATCACAATAGAAATTAAATACTTTTTTGAATTACCTTCTTTGAAATCTGCCTCTAATTTCTTTTTTAAATGGCCTCTTACTTTTGTAGCTTTTGATGATGATATAAAGAATGTTATCAAGCAAACTAAAAAGGCATAGTTACTAAGTGTCAAAATGAAAGCTACACAACAACCAAGGAGGGCACCGCTAAGAGCTACACTTTTTTTTCTATAACCATGCACTGCTACCAGTAATGGTATTAGACATGAAGCCAACCATCTCGTAGGTGATATTACAACTGGTTCTGAAATTTTTAAAGGATAGTTTAATTTTTAATAAAATGATAAATAAGGTCAAAGGTACACATTACATACCATCAAAACCCTCATGTCCTGTTATAAATTTTGAATATATTATGTTTATTATCCATAAAGACATTGATAAAGGTATCGTGAGGGCACATAGGAGTACAGTTAATACATTTTGATCGTCAATAATATATTTGCTTTTATTTTGGGCCATTTTACTACTTAACAATAACTTAAAAGTTAAGAATTTTAAGAAACTAATACATGAACAATAATGAAATGTTTGTTAAGATTTATATAAAACTATGTGACATATCCTCGAAAGATAGAACATTCTTTATTTAACTAAAAATAAGTTGGTGATATTTTGATCTGATTTCACTTTTCACTATTCACTTTATGCAAATAGTAGTTGTCAGTTGTCACTTATCAAATTTGTTTTGAACTTATTGAAGTTTGAACTATGGAGGGTAGAGACAAGGAGTGTTATCTTATATGGAAGAAAATTGAAAAAAGTGTCTAGCATAAGCTGTAAATAACAGTTCAAAAACTTTCCAGAATGGCGCTGGTGTAGACATAGGTTATGGTATGAATGTAGCAATTGTGAACGAATTGAAGTACGCGAGTTAAAAAATTTAACATTATTGTCACTACTTGCGTATTACAAAATAATGTAGTAAATATATCTTATTTTCTGAACTGTGAATAGTACGTTTATTGATTTTTTATCATTCAATTTTATGAAAAAGTGTGTGTATTGACTTTAAGAAGTTTACTCTGATGCTAATGTGGCGCCACCCTAATTTAATGCATTTCAACGGACACTTTTCATGTACAGAGATGATACTCCTTATCTCTACCCTCCATAGTTTGAACCAAGACTTTTGTGGTCTGTGGTTTGAACTTTGTAGTATGGAGCTCCATACTTTGTAGCAAAGCAAGGGTGAGAGTTTGTGAATGAATGACCTAAATTTTGAAATGGTGATGCCACGCTGGATTTTTGAAAGGCACATTTAGTAAGAATGAGAGGATTATGTACACTAAAAATCATAGTTATCCTATTTCTCAGTCAAAATATTAATAGATACATTGAGTTCAGTAAAAAAATTACAAGTAAATTGAATGGGTTGCTATGAAGATAATGAAGATTTTCGTATATATATAAAAAAAAGATGTAACTGTCAGTGCTGTCAGTGTCATGTCAATAGATGTGTCTGAAATTTTTATTTTTCGTGTGCGAAGGTGGAAATGAAATAAAATATTTCGTAAATCATCTAGTGATACATAATAAACAATAAAGATGAAGCCACGTATAGACTTTGATGAATGCCTTAGAGACTCACCCAAATTTAGGTATTGTAAACATTATATTCATTGAAAGTAAAACAGAAAGTGAAATTTTGTACGTGTTGTCTGTGTTAATTGTTGTATAAGCCATTCTGTTTGTTATTGTAGGGAGCAGCTGGAAACTGAAGAAGCTAGTATAGATGCGTTGGAACAGAAACTTGATAAAGTGCTAAAAGCATGCTCTGTTATGATAGAGTCTGGCAAAAATTACATGAGTCACAGAGGGTGAGGATTGCTCTCCTTTTTTCAACACACTTTTATTAGCTTTGTTTGCAACTCCGTAACTGACTAACTATGTAAACAAGTCTTATTAATCAATTTTAACCTACTTGTTAATGTTGTTATGCAATGAAACTTTGTAAGAATGTTTATTTACAATACTTCAATTTGATTTCTTAGATTTAATTTGCTAATGTAGCCAGGAGGCCATGATGTTATTATTAGTACTCTAGTAGATGAAATAAAAAAACTTTCTTGAGTTTGAGCGTTAGTCAGGAGTGTATTTAAAAAAAGAACTTTAATTTCTTAGATTTATTACCTTTTGCAATACATATATTTTTTAATAATGATTCAATTTAATATTTTGATAGTAATTTTAATAAATAACTATTTTAGCAGCTCATTAATTTTACCAAGGATATTTATTATTAGGATATATTTAGATATTTATGTACTTTCATTTTTTACACTGTCATCAGTTACATTAATAAATAATCTGTAAACATGAATCATTACTTTGTTTAATGTACTAATGTATTGTAAATTGAATAATACTGATAACCAATTAAATATTATCAGTATATACATTTGAAGAAAAATATAAATAAATATAATAAATAGACAAATAAAGAAGTCAATCCCTTTGAAGTAAATTAAATTTAACAATTAAAAAATTTGTTAGTCTTATAAGACATGCACATTGATCTAGCCGTTAGTGAACCTGCCTGCAAAGCCAGAAGTTATCAGTTCAACTTTCACTAAATATTATGTGATAAAAACCCTCGTGTGTTCCCCATGGTTATTGTCGTACCGCATACAATGACAAGGGGCGAAGTTAGTCTAAAAAAAAAAACCTAAGTTGCTCCTTATATCATCAGCTACCTATCAGTGGAAGTCCTGTCAAAATCAGACTCACACACTCACATACACACTATATATCAATTAAGTTGTAAGGATAGCAATGATATGAAAATAATAATTTTTGTATACATATTGACTATTGAAGTTAATAAAATCCTAAGGTTATCCAGAAGAAAGAAGGCCTCAAAAATAGCTATAAGGCGACAATTTGTAGTGAGATAGTGATAAAATTAAGCCAATGATCTCTTGATTTGATGTAATTGACTCATCCTGATAGTATGCATAACATTTTTAGGACCTTTACAAATGCGCTATGGGATTTAACTGAATGTTTCTCCGAGGATCCACCAGTGATGGCCAATCTCAACAGGATGATTCACAGTCTACAAGAGATGAACAAGTTCCATTCAATTCTGCTGGACCAAGTGTCAAGGACTGTACTCAAGAATCTCACTGCTTTTGTTAAAGTGTAAGTATTTGCTTTTTTTTTCATCAATATGTCATCTTCTTAGCCTAAATAAATTCCAAGTTTATTTAGGGTCTAGGTACTAGTTCAATTGATTTTTACTTGAATAAATTTTTTTCTTCAAAGCGACTGGCATTGGACCTCTACAACCCTAGAGCCAAACTGAATTCGCAAATTGAACTAGTTGCCCGTATATTTGAGGGCACTGACTTCCCAATAGCGATTTCCATAAATGTTAGATTAGCCAATGACACACGAGAATTTAGGCGTTAACGATTGCAGAAAGAATATCACTTACAACATTGCAACGGGGGCAGGACCGACGGCTTAACATGTTTTATTAGGTGCGGGTTTGAAATTCGTGGTCTATGTACCAAGTGCAGATACTACAGATACCAGTCTCTCATACAGACTCACTCGAAATGCGATTATCATGAGCTGAAGAGATATCAATCGTGGGAGAGCTATGCTTGGGCGTGAATGGGTCGGCTCGACCGGAGTGATACCACGGCCTCACAGAAAACCAATGTGAAATAGCGCTTGCGCTGTGTTTCACCGAGTGAGTGAGGATACCGGAGGCCCATACCCCAACCCCTCCTCCAATCCCCTTTCCCATCCCCCCAAAGGTCGGCAACGCACTTGTGACGCCTTTGGTGTTGCGGGTGTCCATGGGCGGCGGTAATCGCTTACCATACGTCTGCTCGTTTGCCCACTATTCAAAAAAAATAAAAATATATATAGTGGAAAGTCGCACAAGAGTCTCAAGCGACATTGTGTACCTATTCAAATTTTATACCAATTTAATACTACTGATGTTAATCCTGAGGCGCTCATAGCCCAGTTGCACTCGGTGATTAGAAACAATCAACGAGGGTAAGCAACGAAGGCGCGGTCAATACCTGGATTGGTGACCGCAGGTGGCATGTTACCATGAGAGTCTCCGTGATTCGGAGATCACGTTAAGCAGTCAGTCCCGGTTGTTATCTTAGGATAACAGTCGTGAAGCTTAGTTGGAGGCCTTTGAGCGGCTTAAAAACATCTAACGACAAGATTACGTAGCCACAACGTTGCCTTGCCAGTCCCCAACCCGCACTTGGCCAGCGTGGGGACGTATGGCCTCAACCCTCCCGAAGAGGAGACCAGAGCCCAGCAGTGGGACATTATGGGGTGATGATGTTAATCCAGGTCATGAACTATTTAACTATTTATGTTCCAATTTTCACTTCAACCTGTTTAGCTATTTTGTTGGAAAGGAATTAACATCCAACCAATCTCCATCTATACTCATATTCAAATATTCACGAAGTTATCTTCTGTGTAGGTATTTTTTTAAACAGTTCATAAATATTGTGACTTTAATTATTAACGTTATTTATAGTAGAATGCTGATAAGAGATGTTTTATAAAAACATCATTACGTTGCTACATTACTATATGACTTAAAGATACACAAATGTATTTTAGGTGAAAAGTTAGTTGTGTTTTAAAAAATAAAATGTGTATGCTAAAATGACTTATAATTGAGAACAGTTTCGGATATCCCTGTCTTCGACCGCGTGCGAAACCTCGTACAAAAGTTACAATCGAACTGTTTTAAATTAACGGGAATAATGTTAAATAGGATAGACCAAATAACTCTTAATAAGTGTTTTTTGGTCGCGCTTATCTTCATAACAAACCATTTTTATTTTAAGTATCAGTGATTGAGTCTCAAATGCTCCAACGATATCAAATTTACTAACACATACTGTTTTATTTTTAGTTTTAATCATCTCCTCTGAAATCATAATATTTACCTTAAAGTTCATTGATTCGTTTTAGTCTTTGTTAGCGATATTAAGTTTCCTGTTATATTTTAAACTAGATTTAGTCCTTGACTCTGCCCACGTGTATGTCAGTTACAGCGGTAAAGAGCCTATATCATTTCTCAAGAATTGTAGTATGTCCGTGCCAAATTTTATAGGAATCGGTGCAGTACAGAGCGTACTCCTTCCTAAAAGGCCGGCAACGCACTTGTAGGGATGTTATAAAAAAATCGATTTAAAAAAAAATCGATTTTTCTTATATTTAAATCGATTTTTAATAATCGATTTTCGTAGTCATATTAATCGATTTTTTATAAATCGATTATATAAATTACGTGTTTAAATCGATTTTCGTAAACAGTGCCATCTCTGGGCCGACTGATGAAAAAACTTGAAGTTTCAATTTCATAAGCAGCGCCATCTATGCGGTGGATGAAAAAACATGAAAACATTAATACTTACAAGTTGATTAAATAAAAACAAAGCCATCTGTATGTAGGATTGTATGCATGTATTGTCTGGCCGCTGAGAGATTGCGTTTCTGACAGGTCGTGATGGCGCACAATTTATGGAAAAATTTAAAATATCTTTTATTAACCTTAATACAGGCAACCTCGATTTAAGAAATCGGAGGGGAACAAGAAAATATTCGTTATATCAAGTAATTCGTTGAACTGAGGTTTGTTATGTTGAGGTTAGGTTGGTCTAAAATTCGTTATAAAGAGTATACGTCTTTGCACTCGCATGATTTTAATCTTTTACTGTTTACATTCAAATCACATTTTTCTGAATTTTTTTCTTTAACTTTTAAAATTATAGCGAATGTACTTGCGGGAATCCCGAACTTATTAGCTATGTCTAATTTTTTTGTCATAGGATTTTTGTCAACATAATTAATGATGTTTCGCTTTTCTGCGACCGATAAGGAACACCTTTTACGCTTCTGAGCCATTTTAACTTAAATATTTCACAATAGTGACGAGCAGAAGTGTTTACATTATTTTCCATCAAACAATAATAAATAAATAAATAATAAATAAATAAATATTCCGGACATCTAACACACAACGCCATCTAGTCCCAAGCTAAGCAGAGCTTGTGTTGTGGGTACTAGACAACTGATATAAATACATATATACTTTTTTTTTGTAAATACATACATATTATACATAGAAAACACCCAAACTCCGAAATAAATATTTGTAGATCACACAAATATTTGGTCCGACCCGGGAATCGAACCCGAAACCTCAAGAACAGCAGTCGCATACGCTACCACTGCGCCACAGAGGCAGTTGATTATTTTACAAACAAAAGCGTGTCGAAACATGTCGTGACATGAATCACATACTATAAGATTAAGAGTTTATATTGGTGGGAACTTTATATAAAGGTTTTGGGTTGACAAAATTCGTTAATTATAGGTATGAATACTTTTTCTTGATAGTTGAAAATTCGTTATAAAGAGGTTGTTCGCAAAAAAATGTTCGCATTGTAAAGGTATATTTTATATTGACTCTTATGGACAATTCAAGGGGATTACGAAGAATTCGTTAAATCGAGGAAATCGGTATATTGAGGTTCGTTATATTAAGGTTGCACTGTAACGAGTAATAACATTAAAAATTGGATAATCATGCCAACTAACAATAAATGTTTTATTTTGGGCTAAAGTTATTAACAATTAATTAACAAAATTAAAAACAATATTTTTTAAAAGTCTAACGACGTCAAACTGCACTGCTTCAAGGTTATGGCAACCGTTTGTTTTTGTAGTGATGAGACAAAATAACGAGGCAATTGTAACTGAATATTTTTGTAACCTTAATGTAATCTGTCGGTCGGTAGGTATATTGTTAAATAAAACTTTCTAATTTTATAATATAAAATTTAATTTTTTTATTTATTTATCTTTATTGTATACACAAAAAGCAGTATAACAAAATGAATTACAAAGTATGTAAGGATGTATAGCAATTGGCGGTCTTTTATTTCCCTTCGTTTCATTCAGAAATTACGATTAAATTCAATTCATCTATCAACAATTCTTTTAATATTGTGTTTGAAATTTAATAAAATATATGTAAATTGAATAATTATGCATAATGAACGCTATAAATAATGTTACCAAATATTATTAATGTTTATGGTACATCACCACTCATGACGAATTGACAAGTGTCAGAAACGCATTCTCTGAGCGGCCGGACTATAGTACTGTAATAAAAGTGTACTGTTGTTAGTACTCTCCGAGTATATGTGTTCTGTGGTCAGTACAGACAGGACAAAAAGTGGATAAAAACTGTTTGTGGTACATCACTACTCATGACGAATTGACAGATGTCAGAAATGCGTGTCATTTAATTTGATTTTTAATCTAATAAATTGATAAAATGAACTCTTAGGTTTATTATTAGAATATGAAAAGCATGTGGATTTTTTTAAAATAGAAAAAATCGATTTCTTCTCAGAAATCGATTTTTATTTTACTTAAAATCGATTTTTGACAAATCGATTAACTTTGGAAAAAGAAAAATCGATTTTTATTTAATCGATTATTTTCCATTAAACTCCCATCCCTACGCACTTGTGACGCCTCTGGTGTTGCGGGTGTCTATGGGCGGCGGTAATCGATTACCATCAGGCGATACGTCTGCTCGTTTGCCCCCTGTATAATAAAAAAAAAGTGATTTAGTCGTAAAAGCGTAACAGACATACAGACAAAGTTACTTTCGAATTAAAATATTAGTATGGATAACAATTTAAAGACTGTGGTTTGTCTATAGCACATTGCTTTTAGAACAGATGCGACCAGATTTTACCGTCGCCGTTGTTATGACTCACGGTAATCTCTAATTCAATTACTGATTTAAGATTGTACAAACTGAGGATTAAGACCACAAGGACAAAGACCTAGCAGTACTTATAAGGTTTAAATATAGGGTCTTCTTTGACTGCCTCGGTGGCGCGAGTAGTAGCGTAAGCGACTGCTGTGCTTGAGGTCTCGGGTTCGATTCCCGGGTCGGTCCAAATGTTTGTATGATCTGCAAATATTTGTTTCGAAGTTTGGGTGTTTTCTATGTATAATATGTATGTATTTACAAAAAAAAAAGTATATATATATTTATATCAGTTGTCTAGTACCCATAACACAAGCTCTGCTTAGCTTGGGACTAGACGGCGTTGTGTGTTAAATTGTCCGAAATATTTATTATTTATTTATTATTAACACCTTAAAATTATATATATAGGATAGACGTCGCCAAGTTTATCCTCGAGGGTATCCAAGCTGTCACCGACTACAGTCAGCGTTCGCATGTTGTCTTGTGGGCAGCGCTGATAGCATTATAGATATAATAACTGGGAGTGTGGACACGCAATATTTTAGTACAGTAAAATACCCGCCTACCTATGGACTAACCCTTTTGTAGACGTAGTGTCACGTGACTGACCTATATAATATATTGATTGGAGGTCAGTGTTTTCACTTTCATGCTGTCTAGTCAAGTCTTGTTTCCGGTTTGCTAAGGAGGGAAGTCATATTATATTTCCAACTTCTCCAGTTTTCTTCTTATTAATTTCGTTGCGGGTTCCAAGACAGTTTAATTTTAACTCGGGAAGTCCCAAAATGTTCGTGGGTCACTGCTGTTGATCCTGGTGTACAGTAGTTACACTGGTTATTAGTCCCATTAGTCAAGTCAGTTTTGAGTTTTTTTTTTTTTTATTTTTTTTTTATTTATGAATAATTGTGTGTTTCAAGTATGAATTTGGCCTACAAGATTTTATTGCATTTCTCATTACATCACGGAATGGAAATGGACTACACTCAACATGCCCTTTACAAGCTTAAACATGTTTAACAATTAACTTATTAAAGTTTGTAAACGACGTATATTTAGTCTGTATGTATGTATGCACGTGACGTATCAATTAAACTAATAAAACAAAGGAGTAAACTGTAGATAGCCTGTAATTATAAGTTAAACAGATTAATTAACTGAGAATGTTTGATTGGAAGTTTATCAACTGTATTCTGTTCAAAATCGCGCGTCGCTTGACTCAAACATATATAGAATTCTACACTAATTCAACACAAAGGCTGCATTTGAAATTAATCCTTAAGGCCATTTATAAGATAGCCCAGTGTTCAAAATTCGATTGTAATTCATTATTTTTAAAGCTTTCTGCACTTCTTCATATAAATTTTAACTGCCAAATTTCATATTCTTCCGTTCGCTTTATTTTCGTAAAAAGAGGTGTAGGTAATGTTTTTGCTTCACGTATTGATATATAGATATTTAATATACCCCTCACTGTTGCTTATAAGATAGCGTGTACGAATCTACATACGTTCCCGGCATAATGTACATCGTACATTAGGATACGAAAATGCGTGCACGCGTTCCCGATTCCCGATAATTATATGCGTTCACCTAACGCTTCGTGTGTTCGACCCACTATTCATTATAATCATTGTCGCATATTGACAATTCTGTAATACAGAAATCCTACTTCTTACTCACACTTATGTGTTATTTAAAGTGTCTATTTTGTTACAGAGATATCAAAGGAGTCAAAGAAAGTAAAACACACTTTGACAAAATCTCAAATGAACTGGACACTTCATTAATTAGGAATTCACAGGTAAGTGGAATGCTATACTCCAATGTTTTATTGCAACAATAATTGTTCATAGATTTGTAATGATCCTATTTTATTTATCAGTATTACAGACATATGTTTATTTTCCAAAAATATAAAAAAATCCCTTGGATCCGAAGAAGGGACAGTTTTTAGAACTTCATGGACACAAATAATGATTAAACAACCATAAAGAAAGACTATAATTGTTACGAGTTTTCTTTTATTTTGTTGAACCAAATTATAAAAGAATAAAAATAGTGGCCAGTTATTCCATGCTAACCACTTACTTAATAAGAATTAAAAAAAAGCTATTATTTAAAAAAATAACTCAGGATGACTATGGTCTTAAAATATCATGCACAACACATAACAAAGAACTCTCAAGGGCTGTACGTTATAAAGTTTGTTTCTTTGTGGCGTTGCACGCGATAATCTGAGAAACTCCGGGTACGAATTGTAAAATTCAGAGGAATGGAGGAGAGGAAAAAAACGGGGAAAAGTTATTCCTTTTGAGAGACACAGAGGGACATTGTTATTTGAATTATATTTGGCTATTAGGCCATAGGAGCTAAAGATGGCTATACTGTACTATGTGTACCTGGTGAATTAAACACTTACTTTGTTTTATTTACTATTATTATACAGGTATCGCGTCACAAACTGCCCGAGATAGAGGAGGTTGTGAATCTCTTATTGGCAACGCGATCATGTTTCCGTCACACCGCGCTCGATCACGTGCAAAAAATCACGATGCTGCAGGCCAGGAAGCGCCACGAAATCATCGCCACAGTAAGTTTCTTTTTACTTATTGATCATTCATCATCAACATTATCTCAGCCGAAAAACGTTATCTGCCAAACATAGGCTTCTTACAAGGTTCTTCACAACAAACAAGGGAGTAGAGCCACGCTGATTTCAGCAAGAACGGGCGGGCTCAACCGAAGCGATATTACCTTCTCACAGAAGACTAATCTAAACTGACAACATTTGTGCTGTCTTGTTTCGTTGGTGAGTGCGAGACCGTAGGCCTGATTATGCAGGAGCATCTCAATAGGCCGCCAAAGTATGGTTTACCATTTTTGTAAGGTTACATTTTCTGCATGTACAATGAGTATGGTGATCACCACTCTTAGATTCTGCTTATGCTTTTCATCAGGTAGAGTAGAGTCACTTTGGCAAGGTCATATATAAAAAACCGGTTTTGTACTACCAGCATCCAATGGCTTCTCGCGGTCGTCATTGAGCATTGGGAAATATAACTTTCTGTCCAGAAAATTTCAGCGGAATTTATAATATACCATGGGATAACTCCACTCGTATGATTATGTCAAGCTTGTAATGCTCTCATACTGTATTCCTTTGATAAATCAAAGTGTATAAATAACATTTGAGCCTCTCTTTGGTACTAATATTGCCTATATACTCGTATTATAAACTTTGGTAAACTATTTTCGTCGTCTTGAATTATACAACCTAAAAAGTTTCTGGTTCACAGCCAGTCATACCCAAGAACTTGGCTGGTAACAATAAATATCTGTATAATATGTAAATTTCAACCTTTCAAAACTTTTGGTGTTCCCTGAAGCTGATACAAATGTCTGCGTTGATCTCGACTATGATGCAATATTTAAACGTACAAAAATATTACCAAAACAATACATAGTACTACCATAGCTACACTCAGCATTGTTATGGGCGCTTTAGTGCCAAACTGGGAGTATAAAAATCAGAATTTACGAAGTGGAGAGAAGAGTTCGAATTTGATCGAGTGATTGAACGACATTGTCGACTAAACGGTTTTATTGAAGTTCATGTCATTCAAACTATCTATAAACTTACCGAAACAATACGCAGTACCACCAAGAGAAATCGCATGGCTCGATTCATATCCAGAGTTGACCGATGTAAGAATTCCATCATTAAAAGTCTGTCAGATAGGAATATTACGTCCTGTATGTACAAGCACTGGTTAAAAACAGTCGTCTGATATATAATTTTTTTTTTCGTATGTTCTAGTTTGTTTTATTTGTTTGTATTCTTTTATTTTTCTTTTTCTATCTATTGATGTAATTTACCTATGAACCTTGTGTTTGAAATAAAGAATTATTATTATTATAAACACAGTGTTGTTATAGGGAGGCTTCAATGCCAAAGCTATAGTTTAGGAATCGGAATAAGGAGAGCAGAGTGTAAAGTTAAAGATTGTCGACTAGATCGAACGGTTTTATGAATGTACACGACATTAAATTTATCCAGAACCTAAAGGCCCATTTATGCCACAGTATGTCTCTAACGAATATAAGTTGCGTTGTGTCTACTTCTATCAATTTTATTTGCAATAGCAGTCAGCGTTGAACAATAATAGGAAGACAATAATTGCGTTCCGCTGGGGGACAATAGGTTAATAACCGTAAGTAGCTAGTTTTGCGCGCATCTATTCATAGCAATTGCCCCCAATGCCCAATTTCGACTAGCAGCTTCACAGTCGAGTGAACCGATGCGCTGTCCTTATGTCCGCTTACACTCTGCGCTTTAGATGTACTGCTTTCGCTGTCGTTGACGTAACCGTAAAAGTAGGATGCTTGTATTCATGACACATGTTTCATTTGTTTTGACGCGCGTCACTTCATTTATAGGGACTGACTAGAGTTGTATTCGTAGTTCAATCGCTATATGAAAAAATTGTTTTAAATATCACCTGTAGTTTGTTCCGCATGTTATGTCCGTTAATTATATGTATTGAGAACCTGCAGAATAGATGTTTCCTCAGTACAAGACTGTTGTTGTCTTTTTCTAGCTCTTTTAGGTTTCTAATTTCCTGTTTGTCTGTATGTATATTTATTTATTATAACGCGTGTTCTCTCTCATTTGCTCTTTTTTTTAATTTGTAAAGATTAGAGAACAGTCACCGCTATTTTTTTTTTTGTATGTACATATTTCGTATTTAAACCTAAGATTAGTACTTTTAGCTGCTGTGTCGTTATCACCATAGGTATTTGATCAGCGCTTAATGGTAGTGACTATTCACTTTACTTGTGTAACAAAATAAATAAATAATATTTCGCACATCTAACACACAACGCCATCTAGTCCCAAGCTAAGCAGAGCTTGTGTTATGAGTACTAGACTACTTAAATACTTTTTTTTGTAAATACATACATATTATACATAGAAAACACACAAACTCCGAAACAAATATTTGCAGATCATGCAAACATTTGGTCCGACCCAGGAATCGAACCCAAGACCGCATACGCTCTCGGGTTATGCGGCTGCTCTGCTACCACTACGCCACCGAGGCAGCAAATAATAATAATGTGTCGTACATGTAAGCGAATGTGAATCTAATATAGGTTATATTATGTACTACCTAAATAGATGGCTCTGGAACAAATGAAGAGTCCAACGCAGGTACCTCTTAGGAATAATATTGTTATGATTATTCTACTATTCAATTCTAGGGTGATTTAAATTTTTGATATTTAAACTAACTGAACCCCGTGGTACGAAAATAATCACGGGTAACGCCGCGAGACGAAGCTAGTATCTTTATAAATTGTAGCCTACGTGTTATTCTGATGTATAAGCTATATTAAGTAAAGTAAAGTTTCATCAAAATCCATTCAGTAGTTTTTGCGTGAAAGAGCAACAAACATACTCACTCACATACTCACAAACTTTCGCGTTTATGAAATTAGTAGGATATTAGGTACTAATTTAGATATGTTAAGTTGTTGTTGCATTCAGCTCCATACTAATGAGAGTTTGGAACCGTGCAACTAGGGTCATTAATGTAACGTTTCGATAGTGCCTGTATATAATATATTATAAATAAAGAATGAGAAATTGATTTTGACTAAAATTACATAGGTATGGACATTTACTATACTACCGAATAACAAAGCCTTTTTATTATAATGTTGCGCCATAACCAGATGAATCTCGTGTCCACTAGAATAATCGAGAACTGTCGAGGACAACGCCATCTAGTGTCGGAAAGCGCGCAACTGTGTGCATTATGACGATTACTCGACGCTAGATGGCGCTACAAGCAGCTCTAGAGTAATCTATTTAGCCTAGAAACTTCGATCGAATGTTTTCGTAGTTTCGAGTAATTTCCACGGCTATATAAAAGCGGAACGTGTTGGCCGTAGGGACAGTATTGTTTCACGATACAGCGGATAAACATCGAAGAGATCTTCTAGTGCGACTAACCAGTGATTTAGTGATTTCTTATTGTAAAAAGTGTTCTTAATAAATATTGTGTTATTTTTGGTAATTAATCGAGTACTTTAATTTATTTAATACCCAGCTCGTAACAATTTGGTGTCAGAAGCGGGATTAAAGTATGCCGGTTTTACCAAAGGAAGACACGGAAGGTATCCGAACTAGGAGTCAGCGCCAGCAAGAGGCTGATCAGAGGCGATTTGGAAGTGCACAACTGCCTACATCGGAAGATCAGCAGCCAGCTATGGAAACCACGCCGTCCACATCGGCAGCAGCTCCAGATATCACGGCCCTAATGGCAATGCTCCAAGAGCAGGCCCGCCGCCAGGAGGAGCAGGCCCGCCGCTTGGAAGAGCAGCTGCAGCGGGACAAGGAGGAGCAGGCCCGCCGCCAGGAGGAGCAGGCCCGCCGCCAGGAGGAGCAGGCCCGCCGTCAGGAGGAGCAGGCCCACCGCTTGGAAGAGCAACTGCAGCGGGACAAGGAGGAGCAGGCCCGCCGCCAGGAGGAGCAGGCCCGCCGCCAGGAGGAACAGATGCTCTTGTTAAAAGGCATACATGAGACTTTCGGCAAAGAAATCAAGGTAGTGAAGGATCAGGTTCTTCAACACGAGAATCGTATCACTGAGGCCGAAACTCAAATTGCTGACGTGAAGAAGGCCTTAGGAAACCTTAAAGTTGGAGACGGAGCGGCGACTATAGTAACTGCTGCTCCTTCGGTACGGGGGTTCAAAGTACCGCCGTTTGATGGAACATCCTCGTGGTCAGCCTACAAGATTCAGTTTGAGGCTGTTATGACGGCAAACGGCTGGACAAAGGAACAAGCTATGACCGCGCTCACCTTGGGTCTTCGAGACCAGGCTCTAACCGTCCTCGAAGCCCTCGGTAAGAAGGTAACCTATGAGCAACTGCTGGAGGCATTGGAAGCAAGATATGGTGACGCTCATCTGGAGCACGTGTTTCGTGCACAGCTGAAGGATCGTGCCCAACGCATCGGTGAAAACTTGCAACAGTGGGCTCTGGAAGTTGAGAAACTGGTCCGTAAGGCATACCAGTCTGCACCTGCGCTCATTGGCGGGAATCTGGTGCAAGCTTTCATCGATGGCATTCGTGACCTCGAAGTTAGAGCTGCTGTGAGACTTGGACACCATGAAACTCTCAAGGACGCTCTGGCCCATGCTTTAGAGGTGGAAGCTGTGAGACAAGACCATCGGTCTCATCGGGTCCGGGAGGTTGTGGCATCACCTGTGCGAGACCGATTTAAGGGGTACAGCCCTAGATGCTACGCCTGTGGTGAAAAAGGTCACCTTCGGTCCAGCTGCCTTAAGCGAAGCATAGGAAGAGAATACGAGCGGTTTCAGGAGAATGAGGCGGTTGATAGTACTGCCCGACAGCAGCAGGGCAGAGCTGCTGTGAGACTTGAGCACCATGAAACTCTCAAGGACGCTCTGGCCCCTGCTTTGGAGGTGGAAGCTGTGAGACAAGACCATCGGTCTCATCGGGTCCGGGAGGATGTGGCATCACCGGTGCGGGACCGATTTAAGACGTACAGCCCTAGATGCTACGCCTGTGGTGAAAAAGGTCACCTTCGGTCCAGCTGCCCTAAGCGAAGCATAGGAAGAGAATACGAGCGCTTTCAGGAGAATAAGGCGGTTGATAGTACTGCCCGACATCGCAGTGGAAAGTCTCACGGTAACGCAGATGTATTATCAAGAAGACCTTGCCTTGAAGACTGCAAGCACTACGCCAAGCAAGAAGTAAAGGAAGCTGTTCCTATAAGGACGGTAAAGACGGACCTTAGCAACGAATGGAAGGAAAGCCTACAGCAAGCACAGCAAGAGGATGCAGATATCAAACCAATTCTCGAGTGGATTAAAGCTGAGACTCCTAAGCCACACTGGAGCGAAGTTGCATCGCTGAGCTCGACCACGAAGAGTTATTGGGCTCAATGGGATAGTCTAGTCATCCAGGATGGAGTCTTGTGCCGTAAATGGGAAAACGCTCGAGGAGACAGCTGTCACCTGCAAATGATTGTTCCTAAAGCTAAGATACCAGTGGTCCTGCAGCTCTACCATAATGGATGTTCAGGAGGTCATATGGGAGTTAAGAAGACATTGTTAAAGATAAGGGAAATATTCTACTGGATTCATTGTCGTGATGATGTTGAGGACTGGTGTCGCAAGTGTACCAGTTGTGCGGCCGTGAAGGGACCTCATACACGTAGCAGAGGCGCATTGAAATTGTATAATGTTGGTGCACCCTGGGAAAGAATTGCTATAGACGTGGCAGGGCCGTTTCCTGAAAGTGAAAGCGGAAACAAGTACTTCATGGTCGTAATGGATTACTTCACTAAGTGGCCAGAAGTCTTTGCCATTCCCAACCAAGAGGCATCAACAGTTGCAGATAAATTAGTGCACGAAGTCTTCTGTCGTTTTGGAGTGCCTTTAGAAATCCACAGTGACCAAGGAAGAAATTTTGAGTCTCAAATATTTCAAGAAATGTGTCGAGTGATGGGTGCTCACAAAACCAGAACCACCTCTTACCACCCACAATCGGACGGAATGGTGGAACGATTTAACCAAACACTAGAGAGGTATCTGGCAAAAGTAGTTGAAAGTAAGCAAAAAGATTGGGACAAACACATCCAACCGTTTCTTCTGTCATACCGAAGTGCAGTCCACGAATGTACTTCCGTAACACCAGCTTTTGCAAACTTCGGAAGAGAACTACGGTTGCCTGCAGACTTGATCACTGGAATACCCCCTGATACCCCGCGAAGTATAACGGAGTACGCGAATGACTTGCGGAACAAGATGAATGACATTTATGAGCATGTCAGACAATCGGGCCAACAAATGTCTGAAAAGATGAAAACCCGTTATGACCGGAAAGCGAATAATAAGGGCTTCGAAGAGTGTTCGCTAGTATGGCTACATAATCCAGTTCGCAGTAAAGGGAGATCTCCGAAGCTACAAGCAAAATGGGATGGGCCATACCGGGTAGTCACTAAAATCAATGATGTTACCTACCGGATACAGAAGTGTCCAAGAGGCGCCCCAAAGATAGTTCATGTAGATCGACTGGCGCGATACTATGGAACCGATAATGCTCGGGACGAGCATGTCTTAGGAGGGGGCAGTGTTGCGCCATAACCAGATGAATCTCGTGTCCACTAGAATAATCGAGAACTGTCGAGGACAACGCCATCTAGTGTCGGAAAGCGCGCAACTGTGTGCATTATGACGATTACTCGACGCTAGATGGCGCTACAAGCAGCTCTAGAGTAATCTATTTAGCCTAGAAACTTCGATCGAATGTTTTCGTAGTTTCGAGTAATTTCCACGGCTATATAAAAGCGGAACGTGTTGGCCGTAGGGACAGTATTGTTTCACGATACAGCGGATAAACATCGAAGAGATCTTCTAGTGCGACTAACCAGTGATTTAGTGATTTCTTATTGTAAAAAGTGTTCTTAATAAATATTGTGTTATTTTTGGTAATTAATCGAGTACTTTAATTTATTTAATACCCAGCTCGTAACAATAAGATAAAGGAAACTTAATATGAAGGACACAGATATTTTTGTATCTATATGTTTCATGTAATACTGTATGCCGTGATAAATATCTAACCCAATCTAACTCCTAAACTTTAACGTCACGGCAGTACATCTTATAGGCCCTAATGACAAACACTTTTGTAATACTCTTTAAGTTTACCTACACTGATAAAAACCCGGAAAGTATAGCCACACAAAAGATATGCAAATATGTTATGTATTATGGTGAATAAAATTGTGGGACGTAAGCGAGAACACAGAATGAACATTCAGTATTTTTTTTTATTATATAGGGGGACAAACGAGCTGACGTATCGCCTGATGGTAAACGATTACCGCCGCCCATGGACACTTGCAACACCAGAGGCGTTATAAGTACGTTGTCGGCCTTTTAGGAAGGAGTATTCTCTATACTGTGAGCGAGATCAGCTCATCTTTCTGAAGTTAACTTTTTACGACCATTGTCAATAACCTATCTCCAGTTTTAACTAACGATAGGTCATCGAAATCGTTTCGAATTTACCCTAAAATTAACAAAAAGTTATTCGGTATATAAATGAAAATAAATACTGAATTAATAATATTGAAAAAGTACTTATCTCCTGTTTTAACTAGAGATAGGTTAATGAAAATGGACGTTAATCCAAAACGATCTAAGAATTGCAGTTTCGTGCTTGTTGTACCATAAACCATAAATATTATTCATATTTACGATCTTTGTTAGGTGCATTTATATTCTAAATATAATTACTATTTCAAGGTAAAGTTCTTCCAACGTGTTTGCGTTGCGTTGAGATAATAACAAATGATTACCGTTCGTGTGAACGGGAAACTGTTGGCTTGTTCGTTCTTCACTCTGCATATTAAGTTAAAAAAAAAAAACAAAATGACTCATGAGCTCATGACTCATACGGTTTGTTTACATCATATAACTCGACGTAACTACATAAGATCGAGTTAGAAAAATAATTGCGACGTCAATTTTTGTAGTACATATTTACCTATGTATGTTATACAACCTTTTTTATTTTATTTATTCACATTGTTTTGTCATCGGAAAGAAAATATACTAAATATATAATTGTCTAGCCTCAAAAAGAAACTCCGAAATAAAAATACAATATTGTGCGAAGAAATTAAAACAACTCAATCCCAAACATTTTCATCAAGCACTAGTCTAAATCAGTAATAGCCTTGCAATATACTTTACTAACTTTTGCTCGCGGTTCTACCCGCGTGTATGTCGGTTATCGTGGTAATTCGTATCCTATGCAATGTCTTAAGAATCAAAGTATGTGGCATGGCAAATTTCATTAAAATCAGTGCAGCCGTTTAGCCGTAAAAGTGTAACAAAGAGACTTAATTACTTTCGCATCTATACTAACATATAACATTGGCAATGCATTGACTACCCCTCCGCCC
This sequence comes from Spilarctia lutea, assembly GCA_916048165.1. Classification (NCBI taxonomy): domain Eukaryota; kingdom Metazoa; phylum Arthropoda; class Insecta; order Lepidoptera; family Erebidae; genus Spilarctia; species Spilarctia lutea. Next base: position 13,414,731 of record OU696480.1, on the reverse strand, counting down.
GCGCCCCCCGCATCACTCTTTGTCATAGCAGGCGCTTAATGACACTTCATTCAGTTCAATCTAATCGTGATAAATTACGTAGTGTAAAAGACAAAGTTTATCTACATTAAATACTTAAAGTGACCAATGTATCAATTTTGATAAGAGTTCGATGCATATTCTAAAATTGGCACTGTTAAAAAATATTCAATTTAATTGTATTTATGGTTCACTATTTTGGTCATTGTGACTTCCACTTAAGAAATAGATAGGTATATGCTGTCGTGAACTTTAGAAGTTTAGAACTATTTATGACGAACTACAGTACATTATTATGATGTAACTCCAACGGTTTGGGCAGCGCACGCCAAGATAGCTCTCAGAGGGCTGTTTTTTCGGCTTACTTTGCAGTTATCGTTAGGTATATTAAAATTTAACTTATTATGTTATGCCGATGTCTATATTACTGCAAAGTGTCATGAAAATCCGTTCAGTAGTTTTTACGTGAAAGAGTAACAAACTCACAAACATCCTTATAAACTTTGCATTTATAAAATTAATGAACGTTTTCAATAGGTACTATTTGCTTGGTGTAAGACATGGAATTTTATTATAAAAAATTGCACTTATGTATATTTTTTAGGCTTAGTCATTGGCAGAATAAACCGTTTCCTAATATTCGTTGTTATATAATAAGATAGTGCATATTAGTAAACTAATAGTACAGAATATTTTGATTCTAAACGAAATAAATATTATTAAAAACAAAGTACCGTATTATCTGTAACTGTGACTTTCGATAAAAGATATAATATCAGGAAGTGCTCGTTAATTTGCACCTGTTAGTAAGTCGTTGATTTTCAAATACTGACATCACACTTCTCAAATTGTCGAGTGTCCTACTAACCCGTCTGTACCGTCTTTTGACGACAGTCATAAACTGTGTTGCAAAAAGTATCGATGTGTTTTTTGTTATTTCAAATAAATAGTCATACTCTAATAGTTCTGTGATAAACCAGTGAACGGTTTCAGTGAAATAATTAATTTGTGTTGGCGTCTATGATTGTTGGTAAAAGTGGGTTTTATTTATTTGATTATCTAATCTGTACATGTAATCGCTTTTAGTTTGTACAATCTTTCCGTGTATTTCTTTAAATAACGTGTAAGTTTATTAATGGAATACTAAAACGAAGTAACAAAAAGGAAACGAGCTAACAAAAAAGGATTGAATTGATTGGCAACAGCATGATCTAAATTGTTATACACTAATATACTGTATATAATACGAATAGAAGTGTTATACACTACATATGTACATATATTATACTATAATATGTATTTAAAAAATAAGGCCTTGCGTAGATTGTTCATCAAGCATTGGAAATCAACTCAACTTTCACCCGGCTCAATGCAAATTTTATTCAAAAATAATTTCTTTCTGTATAATCCTTATATTTACATAGATATCTAATTCCAATTAAAAAAATGGTTCGTTTTAGCTAAGAGGTTTACATTTCGCATTTACTTAAAGAAACAATATGAAGTTTATAAAACTATTACCCAACTACGTCAAAATCTTTGATAATACATATTCATATTCAGACTGCCTCGATGACGCAGTGGTAGTGAATGCGACTGCTGTGCTTGAGGTTTCGGGTTCAAAACTGGGCCGGACCAAGTGTTTGTGTGATCTACAAATTTTGTTTCGAAGTTTGGGTGTTTTCTATGTACAATATATATGTATTTACAAAAAAAGTATAAATGTATTCATATCAGTTGTCTAGTACCCATAACACAAGCTTTGCTTAACTTGGGACTAGATGGCGTTGTGTTAGATGTCCGAAATATTTATTATTATGTCAGCCGGGCTATTATTATGAATCTATTATCACCTTATTTATTAAAATCGGTTTAGTAGTTAAACGCTACAGTGGAACGTACAAATTTACACATACTGTCAAAACTATTACTCTTCCTTTTGGCTTCGCCGTAGTCGGGTTAAAAGAAATATCATAAATCCAACTGACTGATTCCTATAACGTTCTACGCTGATTACATTATAACTGTTATATTGGCAAATACGGTAATTCCCCCAATTTTCGAACACAGAAATACATTTCATCTTTCAAAATAAATTTCACTTTTATATCACTAATAAAATATTAATGACAAGTATATTGTTCTGTTTAAAAATCAACACTTTCTATGCACGTAACGTGTACTTAATACACAAGGTTGGTGTCCATACACAGACAGCATAATCCGATTACGACACAACTGCGTAGTGCCTATAATTATTTCCCATGAAACCAAATTAAGTCGAAGTTAAGTATGTCTGACGTCATGAAGTCATCACTAGATATAAAGGAAAACAAATCTACCTAATTCAATGTGCCTTAATCTTATATGGTCAAGTCAAGTCAACCTATCGCCATCCTTTGTTGTTTTTTTGACTCACCGACTTCTTTGGAATTGATTTTGACCCACTTCCAACGGTCAGATTTAATTATCGAGGACCGATGACATTGCAATAATTAAATATATTTTTATTTTTTTAAAACCTCCCTTTTATAAATAAGAAAATATTTTTTATATTATAAAGCTTGGGGCGAGATTATCGAAATATTTTTAGAAAGCACCTTTTTACATTAAAATAATTTAATTTATTTATCACTCCATCCTTAATTTGAATTATAAAAAAAATACTTTCTACTTTTTATTTGGTTTATTTCTAAATTTTAGTTTTTTAAACTATAATTTACACAGATTTTACTGCGGTTTTTACGAAGAGAAACAGTAATTCAAGAGAGAGGTTTATGTGAAAATAAAATCCAAAAATTTCTAAGATTTAGCTAGTAGAACATAAAGGAATTTAAGAATGCCGTTACCTATACAAATACAAGTATGAATAAGTTTAATTTGAATCACACAGTTCTCTGAAACTGGGTAAATGCGACTGTAATCTCATTTCCTACCACTGACTCATGCGCATTGTTTGAATTGAAAAGTAAATTATCGATTATGTAGTGATTAGATAACACGTATTGTTTACACACTCATGAAAGTTGATAAAAATTCAATGTTGAGGCAAATGAAATGTTATTAAATAATTATACCAGTTTTATTAATGAAATGTGAAAAAATGCAAATTTTTTTTTCTGTTCGCCGTGCGTTATAGTCTGGCCACTGAGAGAATGCGTTCCTGACAGGTCGTGATCCAATGGGCGATGAAACTTTGAACTGGTGTACAATTTATGGCAAAATTTTAAATATCTTTTATTAACCTTAATAATGAGTAATAACATTAAAAATTGAATAATCATGCCAATGTACAATAAACCTTTTATTTTGGGCTAAAGTTATTAACAATTAATCAATTAATTAATTTAAGAACAATAATTTTTAAAAGTCTAACGACGTCAAACTGCGCTGTTTCAAGGTTATGTCAATAGTTTGTTTTTGTAGTGATGAGACAAAATAATACTGAATTGTAACTGAGTATTTTTGGAATATATCGAATATATCGTAATATATTCTGTCGGTCGATATATTGTTAAATAAAACGTTCTAATTTTATAATATATAATTTTATTTATTTATCTTTATTGAATACACAAAAAAACAGTAGAACAAGATGAGTTATAAAGTATGTAAGGATGTTGTACAGTCGAATGTTGTCACCATTTCAGGGAAATGTGCCGAAATGCTTTGCATTTATACGAACGACATTAAAGTTCCTGGGGACATCGGAGAAATTATTCGAGAGTGTGTATAATGTACTTAATACATACGAGTTAAGTTTAATATAGTTTATAATACGATATAGGTACGATCAAACCAAACTTATGAAAATAATTGTCGTGATATCAGTCAGCTGAATTAAAAATAAATGAAAAACTATTTTTATCCCTTTATATTTCTGGTAAAAATAATTACTTTTCTAAGAGAAGCAAAAAAAAATTGATAATTGGGACAATGTCGTTTTCATTGACGAGACATGGCTGAACACCAATCACGAGCTTTCTCGTTCTTGGACAGATGACACTCAAGCGTCGACGTCGAAAGTGCCAATCGGTAAAGGAGCATGTCTCATAATATGCCACGCTGGTTGTGCGAAGTATGGTTTTGTGGAAAATGGTTTATTAGCATTTGAGTCAAAAACTACCAATGACTACCACAAAGAAATGAATGCGGCTGTATTCAAGGAGTGGTTCCAGGATGTGTTGCTACCTGGCCTTCCAGAGCCTTCAGTTATAATAATGGATAACGTCCCTTATCATTCGGTGCAAATAAATAAAGCACCTACTCAAGCTAATAGAAAAGAGGAATTGGTGGCTTGGCTGCAAAGAAGTGGCATTGACGCAAATATGTCAATGCTAAAAGCTGAGCTGATGAAATTAGTCAACGACCATAAGCTATCAAATATTCGATACGAAATAGATGAGCTGGCTCTGGAGTACGGTCATCGCGTTCTCTGAATTCCTCCATATCACTGCCAGTACAATGCCATAGAGCTAATCTGGGCTCAAATTAAAGGTTATGCAGCCCGCCATAATACTTCTCCACCATATGGCATAAAAAAGATGAAGACGCTTTTAAAAGAAGCATGCGAAAAAGTCACAAGAGATGACTGGATGAAGGTGGTTGAAAAAACTAAAAAAATGATATTTGATGACTTTGACCGCGATATTCGTATAGACCCTATGATTGATAATAACATGATAATACATGTTGGTGAAGATGACAGCGAGTCCTCAAGCGAATCGGAGTCGGATTAAATTTTGATTTGACATTATTGAAATCTTAAAACTATGTATTTCATAATATATATTTTTCAATAAATACAAATGATATTCATGGCACATCACTACTCATGACCAATTTACAAGTGTCAGAAACGCATTCTCTGAGTGGCCGGACTATAGTAACTCATTATAAAGAATATAGGTAATCCTTCATTGTATCTGCTAGGTCGTGCCTGTTCATTTGGCGTACTGTCATTAAATATTTATTGATAATAATTAAATTATTTAATGCTTTGGTGAAGCTATCTGTAATAGAATCGTACATTAAGATTAAATTTTTTCTGCTTATAAATCTAGTAGAAAAGTCGTAAGCATTTAGGCGCGCATTTATGCTCCGAAAGTGTATTATTTGATTTAATCATCCACATTTTGGTAGCTAATTAATTGATTTTGGTCTCACTGACATCAATATATTTTTGTAAGAAAAAATAAGAAAAAACGACAATAGAGATAAAAAATTGACTTTTTTGCTCGACTTAACTCTTTCAGTAAAGTATTTACATACCTACTTCATTATGAGTTGGCGCCAAGCATAAAATCAAGACAATTTACGTGAACAATGGCAGCAATTCTAAAGTTGTAATATATAGTTTGAATACTTATTGTTATCTGGTGTTAACATTTAGGTAATTCCTTTTCAGTTCTTATTATATACTATTAAAAAAATAATGCGCCGAAACAAGAGGTAACCGCTTCAAATTATTGAATTATTCTTTCTATTAACGTCATTAGAGCAACCACAAGTTTCCGACAGTAATTTTTATTCTTTTCCTATTTTCGTACAGTGGAATTAAAAGAATATAGCGCTTGATCATTGGCATACATGATCAGAAACTAAATAAACATACGTACTAGTCTACTTCAGAACCTAATATGTGTAACTCCCATTGAAGATAATCATGAAATAAAAGTTAGGGAGTAAAATTAAATAGAAAGGTGGAAGAAAAGGTAATGAAAAGAAAGGGAACTTTCTTAAATGTACCTAAGTGAAATGTAAGAGTATTAAAGCAATAGCACTATCCTGAACCTCAAAAATACACACAACTTATGTTCTTCATGTGTGGGTGGTCGTGTCCGTTTCACGACTATTTGTAAAGTTCCCACGTTCCCGACACGGGGTATGTATATTCCTAGTGTCTGTCCTAGTAACTGTCTAGTTACAGATATATTTATATCATTGTACTATAGTCATCCTAACTTTAGACAGATTAAAACTTCTTAAAACAAATAGTGATAGTGGCTTCGACACAATGAAGTGCAATTCAATTCATATACCGTTTATTACGTGACACACAGTACAGAATAGCCTATTTTTCTGTTATGGTTGCTTTTTTAAACGACTGCAAAAAAGGAGGAGGTTCTCGATTCTACTTTATTATTTTTTGTTTGTTACCTCAGTGCTTTCGACTGGGTGAACCGATTTTGATGATTCTTTTTGTAATTGAAAACTGGTGCTTCCCTTCATGGGAAGCACCAGTTTTCAATTGACGTCAATTTAGTCCAGTTCTTGAATTCAGTTTTTTTGGTACTCTTTGTTATTGTTTGAGTATCTGTCTTCAAAACAGTAAAACAATATGTATCGAACGACGCGACGCGGTCTGTGTGTGGATGGGTATCGCACTAATGTGTAACATGTGCGACTGGCTTGGCATGTCATGTACCCATTGGGTTACTTTGTAATATATTACAAATATTTATATTCATTAATATACGTATATATAATAAACGTGGCTAAACGTTATTAACTAAATTATATTTCATATGTTTACCTACGCATTTTCCTCAAGCCATGAAACGTTTGCGATCGTTACAGGTTTTAGACATATCACAGGCTCTAAACCTCCAAGCACGCACGATTTTGGTTAAATTATTTACACCAGCAACTGAGATAAACCTATCCAAATACGTCCTTATCTACACGTTTAAATTTTTGAAGGCTTGGAGAATTTTGCCAAAACTCGGGATCCAAATATGTTTGCAAAGTATTTATTCAGACAAAGTACAAACAAATGGCTTCTGTTAATTTGCTTGAATGATACTAGAGATAGATAACAAAACTATATAATAATCATATATGTCAGTAAAACATTAAACCGTTTTAAATTTTCCGTTCACATATTGTGATATTTTTGCGAAAATATCTAGACCTTATTTAACAGGTGGCTGTTATTGTCAGTTTATGTCGTGATCAGAAATCGTGTTCATGGTGGGTCATTCTGTGTCAAATAAATATATGTATTATTTACTGTTCATTTACATGTACGTACGGAACCCGACGTCTGACAATCAGTCTATTATATTTAAAGCTGCTTACTTAATACCTATTGAAAGTATTATCAGTTATAAGATAGTACTGCATATCTAGCATATATTGTTTGTTATTTAAACTTTCGATATATATTTCACAGAAACTTCTTACGTTTTCCTTGCTATTGGAGGATAAATAGGCTTCCTTCGTAATGATGTTCTTTCTGATCAACGGTTATACCCATGCCGTTTCTGGTTTGAAGTCATTGCTTCCTTTGACGTTAAAACTGTTCTATCAACACACGTGAAAGGCTTATTAGAAAGACATACAACGATGAATCAAGTGTTTAATGATATAATTTGAATTTTATTTCAATCGTGATCGAACTTTTTCTCACATCTTAATTATCATTATATTAAGATATTGATGAATCGCTTTCATAACCTACGATATAATTTTGTTGATGTGAATATAACTACCCCATGACTCTAACATACGACGTTATTTTAAACACGTAACTATTGAACACTATCTTTCTTACATACATAACAATACAAAGCATTCATTGATGAGAAAACAGCAAAGTTATAGTGATAGATTATTATTAATAAAAAAATAAAACAAGAATTGTAATCAGAGGGCCTAGTGCGAGTCTATTTCAGCGTCATCGTGACCGCTTTCGACGTTGCAATTTATTCGCTTTACTAAGCGCCGAATGCAGTCACTGTAACAGTAGAGTAGATGTGAAATAATCTCACACTAGGCCTTTAGTGTTTATTTGTATATTAATTGCTTGTATTTAAAAGGTTGTTTTCCATTTCAGTTCGTGTCTTATCTGCAAGCGTGCTGTACATACTACCATCAAGGTGTGGACTTATCCGAAGACTTAGAGCCATTCCTTAAGTCAACAGCCATAGAGGTAAAATACTTGATATATGTTCAATTCTTCCACAATAATGAGTACTATTGAGTGGTTAAATAATATGTTTTCTTTCTTTCTACCAAGAACAGCCCTAGCTAATACCTACTGCATTTCAACTTATTTTATTTTCGTACCTGGGTAGACTTTTTTCAAATGATGTGCTTACCTCGCCACTATGTATCAGTACCTCGTAGTAAAACCTCGTTAAATTCGTGGAATTGAAAATAGCCAACTGACAACGAATTCCAATTTGTTCAAGAACGTGTTTGACCTTATAACCGAGTATCTAGCAAGTCGATACGCAAGTATTACGCCGAACAATACCTTTACGGTACCAATAACTAACAATGACATGCAGTACATTTTACCCGCTCTGAATTCGTATCCCTGACCGGGTACTAATATATATACTATATAGGTGTACTAATAATGTATGTTTAGAAAATACCCCATTTTGGGGTTAAAACGGGGGATGGTAGTTTGTATGAAAGGCCTATGTTATTGCAGTTAAAGTTATTATGGCAGAAGGATTTTAAATGGTATTTAAGTAATAGTTTATATGATCCATAAATGATTGTTCTAAGAGTTTTTAGAGTCAAGTGTTGTCCCAGTCTACGCAAGATACAGGAATATCTGGTGTAGGAATTGTATAAAAATAATTTGACCGTAATCCCAAAAAAACAAAATGAAACACACGTCCTAGCGAGGATATATTTTATTGATTTAGACGGTATTTATACAATAGTCCGTAGATCTTAACATCGCGATACAGAAAATTGATATAACGCCATCTATCGAACTCCACAAACATTGTACATTATTTATATTGAACAAAAATCAATATGAATTCTATTAAAGCATTGTTATTTGAACTTAAAGTTTAAATTACAAGTACAGTGTGAGTTACAGTATCACTAAAGTATAATATTCGGCCTATTTTTCAATTAGTTACCATAATTTCAGATAGCGGCAATGCGTAACGACACAAAAATACTCGACAAGGAGATGGAAAACCGCCATACCATAGTGAATAGTAAAGATACTGTACTTCCAAGTTGTAAGGCTAACGCAGCTGAAGGAGATAGCAAAGAAGGTTTGCTAACCACCCCTTGCCTCAAAAACTTGCCTAGAATGCAAGGGTATTTATTTAAAAGGACTTCAAATGCATTCAAAACTTGGAACAGAAGATGGTTTTATTTGTACGATAATCGTCTTGTATATAGGTAAGTGATTTATATATAACTGTTGTCTGCCATATAATTTTTGACTTAGGATTTTATTATACTGATCAACGAGCTTTGTCATGGTTCTTTAGATAGATAGATATATAGAAAACTCTTTAAAGTTTAGTTTAGTTTTTGTTACTAATAAACAAGCGTGTACTTCTGATCAACATTTAGTTGGTACTGCACCAAATACAGTGAAAGCTGAGATATCCAAAAATGAACTGTAAGCAGATGAGATTAAAGTAATAGGTCTTTACCTATGAAATTGCGTTTCTTCAGTACTGGTCATTTCTAATAAAAAAAAGTTTGTAATGGCTCTGTATTCTAAATTCAAATTAATTTTGTTTTAAAACCATGACATATTTACAAACTCGGTCTTTTGTTTTTTGATTAGCGTTGTATTTTCATTACTTTTGAACATTTTTCGTCATAATGGATACTTTAAAAATTCGTGTAATTATGGAATATGAGTTCCGTCGTGGCACTAACGCGACACAAACGGCACGTAACATCGGAGAGAACTGTACAAACGAACGCACAGCCCTTTATTGGTTTTCCCGGTTCCGTTCTGGAAATTTTGACTTGAAAAATGAAGCTCGTGGTTGTCCGGAGACTTTGGTTAACAATAATGAATTAAAGGCGATTGTGGAAGCTGAAGAAACTCAATCTACAGCTGAGCTAGGAGCAGCTTTTAATGTAACCATCAAAACAATATTGATCCATTTGCGACAAATTGGCAAGGTAAAAAAGCTTGATAGATGGGTGCCCCACGACCTTAACGATCGCCAGCGCAACGTACGCGTCGAGACCTGCCTTTCGCTGCTCAACAGGCAAAGAAATGAAGGAATTTTGAAACGAATAGTTACGTGCGACGAAAAATGGATTCTGTTCGACAATCGAAAGCGCTCAGAAAGTTGGTTAGACCCTGGTTCAGCACCAAAGCAATGCCATAAACCCAAAAATGACCCCTAAAATGGTGATGGTCACTGTTTGGTGGTCTAGTGCGGGTGTGATTCACCACAGCTTTTTACAAAACGGCATGAGCATTAATGCAGATGTGTACTGTGAAGAACTGGAGAGAATGATGGAGAAGCTTGCACATCTGCAACCAGCTTTGGTCAATCGGTCGTCCTCACTGCTCCTTCACGACAACGCGCGACCCTATAGTGCGCAACAGACAGTCTCCAAGCTGCAAGAGCTGGGGTTGGAAGCTCTCCCTCATCCGCCATACTCACCAGACCTTGCACCTACTGACTATTACTTTTTCCAAAATTTAGACAACTTTTTAGTGGGTAAAAAATTCAATTTCCGAGAGGCAGTACAAAATGCCTTTGAAGAGTTTGTTGCCTCCCGTCCAGCTGATTTTTACAAGAAGGGCATGAATAAACTGCCAATGCGTTGGCAAAGATGCGTCGATTGCATGGGTGATTACTTCGAATAACAGAAATAAAAAAGTTTGAAAAAATAAGTACTTTCACTTATTGCATACAAAACGGCAATTTCATAGGTAAAGACCTAATATGAATATCTAACAACAGAATTACCATTGACCAGTAATATTCTGCTTCGTTGATCTGGTGGCTAGCGTATACAACTTAGCTGCCGGTCAAGAAGTCTCGGGTTCGATTCCCGAGTCGGGTCAAAGTTGATATGTCGTTCTTTTTTTTTTTTTTTAAAAAGACAACTCCCACATTAGGAATAAACATCCTGTGTCGTGGGGGACTTTACAAACATACATGAAACGGACACAAAGAACATCCAGACTCGGGACAACAATTCGTGGATCACACAATGTGTTGTACCGCGTGGGATTTGAACCCAAGACACTTGGCGCAGTAGCAAGCGGCATGGCGACCGCTGAAACCACTCGGCCAACCGTGCAGTCGAAGTCGTGTTTTTCGTATATGAAATTCTTATTCACTGGCCCGGAGTATGGAAAATGGCGGTGTTACCCGCCCGTGATTCGGAAGAGCACGTTAAGTCGTCGGTCCCAGTTGCCATGAACATCTATGGTAATCGTTATTGAGAAGTCCCCCTCAAATATACTGACGCTAGTTTCATCCTTTAAATTCAGTTCACCCTCAGGGTTGCGGAGGTCTGATGCCGGTCGCTTCGTGGAAAAATTGATATTCAAGTAAAACAGGTGGAACTAGTAGCCGACCCCAAATAATCTTGGGATAAGGCTAGGAAGAAGACCAGTAATATTCTAAGGAAAGTCCTATATTCAGCAGTTGACTATAAAAAGCTGTTGATAATATTTTTATCACGATTAGTAACGTAATTTGCAAAAGATTTTTGTTATAGTTAGACTAACACATTTCTTCAACATTTATTTTTACGTTTCTTTTATGTGTTTAAGGAAAAGAACTGGTGAGCTGAATGTCACAGTAATGGAGGAAGATTTAAGACTTTGTACTGTAAAGCCAGTGCACGACGGTGAAAGACGTTTTTGTTTCGAAGTACTGTCGCCATCAAAGTAAGTTAACCTTCGATTAAGAAAGCACTAAACTGATAAATAAGAGAACACATATAAAGGGTGTTTTTTTAAGCCCGATAGAACTTGAAATTGTAAAAAATAACACAAAAAATTAAATTGTAATCAAAATTTTTTTTTATTCGAAAGATCAATACGTGACATTAACATTTGATAATGATTTCGGGCATATGGGCACCGCGGCTGTTCTTGACGAAGTGCATTCTGGACGTCCAATTTTGGGCCACTTTTTCGAGCACTGCTGGCCGTATGTCACGAATAACACGAACAATGCTGGCCTCCAAGGCGTCAATTGTTGCTGGTTTATCAGCATAAACCAGTGACTTCACGTAGCCCCACAGGAAATAATCGAGAGGTGTCAAATCGCACGACCTTGGAGGCCAATTGACAGGTCCATTTCTCGAAATCAACTTATCGCCAAATTTTGATTTCAATAAGTCGATGGTTGCGTTCGCCGTATGGCACGTAGCGCCATCGTTGAAACCACATCTCCTCCGGATCAATGTCATCCATATTTTCAAACAAAAAATCATTGATCATGGTGCGGTAACGATCTCCATTGACCGTAACGCGAGCTCCGGCCTCATTTTTGAAGAAATAAGGTCCGATGATGCCACCAGCGTGAAAACCGCACCATACGGTGCATTTTTCTGGATGTAATGGAGTCTGTAGGGTCTGTTGTGGATTGGTCTCACTCCATATGCGGCAATTTTGCTTATTAACAAACCCGTTAAGCCAAAAATGCGCCTCATCGCTGAACACAATTTTGCGATAAAACAACGGGTCAGTTGCCAACTGCTCTAGAGCCCAATCGGCGAAAGAACGACGCATATAATGGTCTCGTGGCTTCAATTCCTGCACCAGCTGGATCTTATACGGGTGTAGGCCGAGATCTTTGCGCAAAATTTTCCACGTAGTGGACGGACAGAGCCCCAATTCCTGCGACCGACGACGAATCGATAAATTTGGATCTTCTTCCACACTTTCGTTTACAGCGGCGATATTGTCTTCAGTACGCACATTCCTTCGACGTGCTGGTGTTATTGCATCCTCTAGAGAGTATGTGGTACGAAATCTATCCACAGTTCGACGAATGGCTTGTTCAGATGGACGATTATGTACGCCATACAAATGACGAAGTCGTCTATAAGTTGCGCGAATCGACGACTGATTTTCAAAGTAAATTTGGATAGTTTCGTAGCGTTGTTCAAGCGTGAGTCTATTCATGATGATTTGTCAGAGTATACTGAAACAAATAAAAAAAAAAGTTTCATCAAAATTTAATTTTTTGTGTTACTTTTTACAATTTAAAGTTCTATCTTGCTTAAAAAAACACCCCTTATTTGTTTGTCATATTTAAATTAAAAATTTAAACAAAATGTATGCGGTTGGAAGAACTATTTTTTTCAGTATTTTGATAGCCAAAATATTTTTTTTTACTTGATCTTGCTGTGCTATGTTCTATGTTGTGGTATTTTAACCCTTAAATGCATGGTTTTTTATTGTGGCCTGGAAAAAATGTTTCCTGGTAGGTATTTAGGTACATATAACATAAAAAATAATGAAAAAAATCTGGTATTAAAATATAGGTATTTATTATGAAAAAATATGTATGTAGACAATTGGCAACATTATGCGTTAAGTACCAAATTTATGCTTACATATTTGTAGAGGCCTGTAAATCAACTTAATCTAAAAATAAATAATATACAGACTATTTTGAGTGAAATATAGCAAAACAGTTTTGATTTTTAGTGTGACACAATGCCACCTTACATTTAGTACACTCAGTCCGCGAAAAACCTTTACAACCGGGAAGTTTGCATCTATTTTTAGAAGTGAATCTTTTTTCATTGTGGCCTAAGCCATCAGTCCGCACGTCTCTTGGAGGAACGGGCTTCATTGGACCCCGATGTCTTTTTGCTTCTATCTCCCTATATATATTACTGCTTGAAGGCCTTCCTCTTTTGGGTTCAGTATTTTTTTTATAATTGCACAATGTCTCCGGAAGATCTGATCTATAATCACCTAGTGTCATGTTTGGGTGGTGTTTTTTATAAAGTACCCATGAATTTATTACCGCCATGTCGATCATGTGATAAAATAATCGAATGTACCATTTTCGACTTTTGATTCGAATTTTGTAGCGGCCCAAATAACTGTCCATCAAATCTACTCCACCCATGTGGGCATTGTAATCTTTTACAATTTTTGGACAGGCAACAGAGACTTTTTTCTTTTGTTTCTTATCAAATCTGCTGACAGTTTCAGCTGGTTCGGAACCAACATAAGTAGATACCAACGTAACAAGCTTATTATCCTTCCAACAAGTTACCGAGATATCCACAACTTCATAGTCTGCTACGAGTTCCTCATATGATCCTCCTGGAACAGAGTCCTTCATGAACTCTTTTACTACCGGCAACTTACAGGTTTTACAGAGGCGGTTCCTCTGAATTGTGCCCAATGCATATATACCTTGAGTATCTTCTAAATCCTGTATCAGATCTTGTACATTCGAGTAGTAATCTATGTCATTTTCGTCTCCTATAGACTCTTCATCTTCAGAAATGTCTCCATTTTCGAGAACTGAAAAAATATATTCAATATCTTGCTCTGCCAACTGCTTAGACATCCTAAAAAGTGAAAAAAATTAGCTAAAAGCCCAAATCCAAGAAAATAATAAGCATGCACATAATATGCAACAAACGCATAATGTAGACATTTGGCAACATACATAAAAATCAAAATACAAACACATTCAGGATAAATTGCCAAAAAAAACGTTATAATATTGATTTCTTACCTTACGTCTAATATATTTGTAATTTTTTTAACTCTTTTCGGCAATTAATTCTTATCTAAATCCTTATTCAAAAGTCACAAATTATCATACAACCAATTTTTTCCACCTTCACAATGCTTATGTCAAATTACCCGCCAATTTTATTTTCTGAAGACCCTCTTACACGTTTTTATTTTTCATTATGATATTAGCTATGATATAAAAATACGTTCTGCAACACTTGTCACAGCTGTCCCTTTTTAAAATGACAAAAATTGGTTTGTAGACTTTTGGCAACAATATGCATTTAAGGGTTAAAACTTTGTATGACTAAAATCATTACATAGTATGAAATAAAGTCCTCCGCCGCGTCTGCTTCTCTGTTCGCGATGATCTCAAAACTACTACACGGATGTTGATTCGGCTTTTACCAATAGACAGAGGGATTCTTGAGAAAGGTTTTCGTATATTATTTGTTATTTTTTTGGATATAATGGCTAAAATTATGACATATATCATATTAAAGACGTCGAAAAAAATTAAGCCGCACATCTTTTTGAGGTAACATATGCTATGTTATATTTATTTTCCGTAAAGAGCCCGTGTGAAGCTAAGGAGGGTCGCTAGTATGTATTAAGATAAGTTGTAGTAAAAGATGACAACTTCTTACAACTCATCATAATCTTTCTCAGAAGTCACATGCTTCAAGCAGACTCAGAAGAAATGTTGAACTGCTGGATAGCAGCTTTACAAAACGGAATCCGTTCTGCCATACAGCAAGGTCAAAGCCGAGAGAACCCTGAGTCACAACTCATATTAGTTCCTGATGATCGCCCTCCCTCCGATAGACACAACGTCGCCAATGCTGGTATGAGGAAGATCAGGTTAGTGTTTTACTATATTCGACTTTATTGCAATGTGCTTCAGAAGTGATTTCGGAACGAAAAAGTTTGCAGATCATATTTAAGCCAACGATGTCATAAAATCATACTAATTTAAAGTTTAAATAAAGAATAACAACTGTCAGAAATATAATAATCACAAATTGTAATGGAGAGGCCTATTTTCAATAGTGGACTGTTAATATTGTTGATGTAATATTTGTAAATTAAGACCATCACCTAAATAATAATAAAATTAAGTACAAAACGATTTTCCCAAAATATTTACTGCATCTAAACATTTTTTCTTATTCTTTATAGGATATGGGAACAACTTCTTAGCATTCCTGGCAATAATTACTGTTGCGACTGCGGCAGCCCTAACCCTCGATGGGCGAGCATCAACCTCGGCATCACCCTATGTATAGGTACGTATGTAACCTACCCAACTTTTTTTTTGTGCTGTAATCCCCTCGCATGCTGGACTCTGCGACTGCGACTGAAAATCGCACACCGTCTCGGGTACTAGAAGCCGAAGAACCAGGTGCACCCTCGAAAGGAAATCCCTGGAACCCTGAGCCTGTTCTCTACCTGCAATAAATACGGAATCATACATGAATATTAGTATACTGTTAAATGTTTAATGTATGAAATATTATATTTGAAAATGTTTCAAGACCAATTAATTAACATTGTTAAAAGGTCAGTTTCAAGGCCAATTAATTAACATTGTTAAAAGGTCAGTTTTCTTGTGAGAGAAAGTGGCCTGTCTGTTTGGAAAACGCATAAAAATTACTTAAAAAAACACGGGCTCATCAAAAATAGTAACCGTATTCCGAGACCTAATTCAGTCTAAGTTAAAATTAAATTAGAATCACAAATGACACAATTTTACGAATATAGTACTGTTTTAATAAAAAAAATACCTTTACATATCTAGTTCTTGTTATCCAACTGGTGGCTACGTCGGTATATTTAATTTCTCCTGCCTTTAAATGATAGTCCTAAACCATATTGATAAATAAACTAGATTTTCATATTATGATGTATCTAATCTTTATCCATACTAACCTAATTTTAAGTTTAAAATTTAACTAACGAATATGGAATTGAAATTTATTATTTAATTTTGACGTTCAGCTGTTATTTCCCAGAATGTTCCGGTATACATCGATCTCTAGGCGTCCACGTCAGTAAGGTTAGGTCTCTTACTTTAGATGACTGGGAGCCTGATATTATTAAGGTAAATATTATACTTAAACTAAGTTATTATTAAAATCAATTTTCGTTCAAGATTTTATGTTATCTCATCAATTATTGTTTAAGGTTATGGCTGAACTCGGCAACAAGATTGTTAATTTGATCTATGAAGCTAATACGGAGGGTGCAACTATCACAAGAGCTACACCGGACTGCGAAACGTGAGTATATCTCACACAAATACAGGATGTAAAAAGACTACTACCGAAAACTTGGGGGTTGCAATCAGATCATGAAACTGAATAGGCTTAGCGAAAAAAAAACTCAAAAAAAATGTTAATTTATCTAAGTCGTTTTATGTTTTTTTCTGCTTACATACACATAGTAAAACATAACAGGACCCAAACTACCTAATTATCTCATTTAGAAAACCAAAAAACAAAGAAAATGAATAAAACAGTAACGTATTTGAATATCAATTGGGTGAGTGCAATGACCGCGACAGAGCGCGCGGGCGCGTTGAGTTGTACATTGCTGGCTTCTGAAATTAATAAAAATCTTGACACATTGTTTTTTCATGCTACAATTTTTTTTAAAGACAACTGTTTTTTTTTTAATAAGTTTTGGGGTGCTGGATCAGCCCCTTTCGTTTTCGGTAGTCGTCTTTTTACACCCTGTATATACAAATAAATAAAATTAAAGTGTCTGTTTGTTATTCAAATTATACATACATAAAAAAAAACATTTTTTACATTTTTGTCGGCCCGTTTGTTTCGGGTAATCTCTGGAATGGCTGGACTTTATTTGACGGAACTTTCACTGGCAGATAGCTGATGATATAAGGAGTAACTTATGTTACTTTCATATCTAAAATTAATCTAAATCATTATACATATGTATATTATGTTAATTCAAATAAATATTCTTAAATACTCCATTAATTTATTATTGTACAAGCTGTGAAGTTTAATATAGAAATGTATTATATTTTACTAACATTATTCTATCTCTAAAGAAGTTAAATCCTATTTAACTTCTTGTTTTTATAGGAATTTTCTAAAGTAACGAGGAAAATGCACAGCACAGGCCGAAAATATGTGTAACTAATTTACAATGTAAATTGTAGTTCGAACGAGAGGAGGTCGAAGATTATTTGCATCGATCCATATGATCCATCGGTTTATACGGATATAGTTTTAAAAATGAACATTTAAAGTGTCATCTAATCTTCTTTATTTGTATTCTGTCTCTATGTATTATCAGATTGCCTATATTATCATTAATTAATATTATATAGGTTGGCCATAACGTACCTACTACGTACGTTCCTATGAAGTAATCGCAAGTGAGAGAGGTGCGAGCACACATTTTCCTTCTCTCTTTCTCTCAAAGAAGTTTTACTTCAGTCGTGTGGTCTAAAGCACACTCGTGCCTCGTTTAATTAATCGTCACACTTTATGGTATAATAATTTTAATACAGCTGTGTTCGCGAGGGGTGGATTCGCGCCAAATATGTTTCACTGCTGTTTGTGAAGGACTTGGTTGGCAGCAGTGGCGCCCTCTCCGCATCCTGCGGTGACTCGCCGCTGCGAACTGGCCGACGTTGGTCCGTACGCCGCGCTAGACGCAGGTAACAACACTTACGTATTACAAAAGCCTATACATCAATAATTATAACAATCTCACACACGGACGAATGATCCCAAACTACTTATATGAAAATTAAATTGCTAATAAAGATTCTTATATAGTTCTAAATACATACTTTTTTATGGAATAGGGGGCAAATGAGCAGATGTATGCGATGGTATACATCTGATGGTAAGCGATTACCGCCGCTCTTAGACACCCACAACACCAGAGGCGTTACAATGGCATTGCTGGCATAGGCTATGAGGATGAGGGAGGGGTTATGGGCCTCCGGTATCCTCACTCGCTCGGTGAAACACAGCGCAAGCGCTATTTCATATCGATTTTCTGTGAAGCCGTGGTATAACTCCGGTCGAGCCGGCACATTCATACCGAAACGTACTGTCCCACGTGGATAAATTTCACCCAGACATAGACCAAATGTTGGCTGACATAGTCTTGGCTGGGAAGCGAACCCTCGTTCTCTGGCGTAGCAATCAGAATAACTAGCCACTAGGCCAACAAGCCAGTCAAAAGTCTATACTACTAGAGACGGAGAAATAAAATCATGAATCACTTCACAAGTTATGCTGAGCTATCTCATATTTTTTTATTATATAGGGGGCAAACGAGCAGACGTATCGCCTGGTGGTAAGCGATTACCGCCGCCCATAGACACCCGCAACACCGGAGGCATTACTAGTGCGTTGCCTGCCTTTTAGGAAGGAGTATATATTATATGATAGCTCATCTCTTTATTAATAAATAAAAAAATACTTACCATAATAAAATACATAATGAGTTGGACTCTGCTTCTAATTATGGTCCATTCGCGTTAAGAAAATAGTGACTCATCGATCAAAACCCCGCCCCCTGACCAATCAGGTGCCAAGTTTTCCTATGATACGATAATTCTGTGGTACCTGATTTTAAAGTACGAGTATTTTCTTACACTTGATTAGCTAGGGGCGGGTCTTGACTAATGGATCTTTGTTTTCTTAACGCGGCTAGACTACAATTAGTATTTTTAGTATTGTCTGTCTGTATCGTAAACCATTTTAACAGAAATAAAGTATTGTTTCCACGTTTCCTTGTAAAGATAAAACATTTACAGTCATATTGTTTAGTTATTTTAAATGGGTTTATCGTTTTAACGTCGTTAATTAAAATAATACTTTCACAGGGTCCGCACCATACCCTCCGTCCCAGAAACCATAACCGACGAAAAAAGCGACGCCAACAGCAACACAAGCGGTAAATCTTATTTTTCAAATTATGGAACTTTATCTCGCATTGTACTTGAGTTAAAAATTGGCATGTCTATTGTGTTAAATGATGTCTTCCAATGATTAGGTAGATGTGCTAATCGCGATACAGGATGAGTAGTTACTCTTAGTTTGGTGTGTCTTCTATAGATGGCGCTGTGGTATATTTCGTTACTGTATGTGGAATTCGCCACACCTCATTTTATTTGATATTCATGATTAGTTTCAGAGAGTTCGAGTAAGTCAGATGGTAGTCCGGTTTTGTTGATCGGCAATGAGTTGGCGAGTGAACGCGGTGTTGATCTCAGTTTGCCGTCAGATCATGATTCTACAGAAGGCGAGGACAGTGATGAATTAGGTTAGTAAAAGTTAAATAAGTAGCGTGTTACATTTTCTGTCCTATTTGACCGACTAATTCTGTCTTTATCACTGTAAACCCACGTTTTGATCACCGAACAGAAGGGAGTAACCAAAGCGACTTTTTCTGATACTACACAACCTATACATTTTTGTTTGGGGAAATCTTCTCACATATAAAGTCCATTCGTTTAGATACGGTCATTTTAAGCGCACCGCCGTCACACGAGCAGCTTTTTGTCAAAGCAAAGCCGCTATAAAATGAAATAGCTCGCTTGCAGCGTACACCCATAAGTAAGTATGATTTGTCAGTTTACGTCGTTATATGAATGAATATATTCGTATTTCACAATAATAACCACGGTTGCATGTGGGTGTACCGACACTGGCGACACTATCTAAACGAATAGACAATACATTTTAGACTCACATACAAAAATAATCTGCCTCGGTTTGGCAAAGATTTTAAAAACTTTGATCGATATTAAATCGTTTACCCAGTGTTTAAAGTTTTACATTACCAACCCACGCAAGTCAGCTTCATTTCTAGCGTCCTTCGCAACACGCGATTGTAACCGAACTTGGTAATATGTACAGGACCTAATATCGTTTCTAGGTTGTCGTTTTTTGGAGTACGGTTGAGTGTGTATCTTGATGTTGTCCGCAGTAGCGGAGGACATTTCGCGGCTGTCGGCGGACGCGGTGCTGCACCTGGCGGCGCGTGCACACAACGTGGCCGTGCTGCGCGCCGCGCTCGCCGCCGGCGCCGACGTGTGCGCCACCAGGCTCTCGCGCCGCTCCGCGCTGCACGCCGCCGTGCTCAGCGTCAGTACCCACACACTATACACTATACACTATACACTATATACTATATACGCGCCGCGCCGACGTGTGCGCCACCAGGCTCTCGCGCCGCTCCGCGCGGCACGCCGCCGTGCTCAGCGTCAGTACCCACACACTATACACTATACACTATACACTATATACTATATACGCGCCGCGCCGACGTGTGCGCCACCAGGCTCTCGCGCCGCTCCGCGCTGCACGCCGCCGTGCTCAGCGTCAGTACCCACACACTATACACTATACACTATACACTATATACTATATACGCGCGGCGCCGACGTGTGCGCCACCAGGCTCTCGCGCCGCTCCGCGCTGCACGCCGCCGTGCTCAGCGTCAGTACCCACACACTATACACTATACACTATACACTATATACTAGATACGCGCGGCGCCGACGTGTGCGCCACCAGGCTCTCGCGCCGCTCCGCGCTGCACGCCGCCGTGCTCAGCGTCAGTACCCACACACTATACACTATACACTATACACTATATACTATATACGCGCCGCGCCGACGTGTGCGCCACCAGGCTCTCGCGCCGCTCCGCGCTGCACGCCGCCGTGCTCAGCGTCAGTACCCACACACTATACACTATACACTATACACTATATACTATATACGCGCCGCGCCGACGTGTGCGCCACCAGGCTCTCGCGCCGCTCCGCGCTGCACGCCGCCGTGCTCAGCGTCAGTACCCACACACTATACACTATACACTATACACTATATACTATATACGCGCCGCGCCGACGTGTGCGCCACCAGGCTCTCGCGCCGCTCCGCGCTGCACGCCGCCGTGCTCAGCGTCAGTACCCACACACTATACACTATACACTATACACTATATACTATATACGCGCCGCGCCGACGTGTGCGCCACCAGGCTCTCGCGCCGCTCCGCGCTGCACGCCGCCGTGCTCAGCGTCAGTACCCACACACTATACACTATACACTATACACTATATACTATATACGCGCCGCGCCGACGTGTGCGCCACCAGGCTCTCGCGCCGCTCCGCGCTGCACGCCGCCGTGCTCAGCGTCAGTACCCACACACTATACACTATACACTATACACTATATACTATATACGCGCCGCGCCGACGTGTGCGCCACCAGGCTCGCGCGCCGCTCCGCGCTGCACGCCGCCGTGCTCAGCGTCAGTACCCACACACTATACACTATACACTATACACTATATACTATATACGCGCCGCGCCGACGTGTGCGCCACCAGGCTCTCGCGCCGCTCCGCGCTGCACGCCGCCGTGCTCAGCGTCAGTACCCACACACTATACACTATACACTATACACTATATACTATATACGCGCCGCGCCGACGTGTGCGCCACCAGGCTCTCGCGCCGCTCCGCGCTGCACGCCGCCGTGCTCAGCGTCAGTACCCACACACTATACACTATACACTATACACTATATACTATATACGCGCCGCGCCGACGTGTGCGCCACCAGGCTCTCGCGCCGCTCCGCGCTGCACGCCGCCGTGCTCAGCGTCAGTACCCACACACTATACACTATACACTATACACTATATACTATATACGCGCCGCGCCGACGTGTGCGCCACCAGGCACGCGCGCCGCTCCGCGCTGCACGCCGCCGTGCTCAGCGTCAGTACCCACACACTATACACTATACACTATACACTATATACTATATACGCGCCGCGCCGACGTGTGCGCCACCAGGCACGCGCGCCGCTCCGCGCTGCACGCCGCCGTGCTCAGCGTCAGTACCCACACACTATACACTATATACGCGCCGCGCCGACGTGTGCGCCACCAGGCACGCGCGCCGCTCCGCGCTGCACGCCGCCGTGCTCAGCGTCAGTACCCACACACTATACACTATATACGCGCCGCGCCGACGTGTGCGCCACCAGGCACGCGCGCCGCTCCGCGCTGCACGCCGCCGTGCTCAGCGTCAGTACCCACACACTATACACTATATACGCGCCGCGCCGACGTGTGCGCCACCAGGCACGCGCGCCGCTCCGCGCTGCACGCCGCCGTGCTCAGCGTCAGTACCCACACACTATACACTATATACGCGCCGCGCCGACGTGTGCGCCACCAGGCACGCGCGCCGCTCCGCGCTGCACGCCGCCGTGCTCAGCGTCAGTACCCACACACTATACACTATATACGCGCCGCGCCGACGTGTGCGCCACCAGGCATCTATGCACAAACACACACACACGCACGCATTCACACGCACACATTCACACACACTCACATATACGCACGCACGTACATGCACACCAACGCACGCACATACATGCACGCACACACACGCACATTCACATTTTGTTCGTAAGTTATTTGCAATTTATTTATACAGTATATTTAAGTTTATTGTCAATATTATAGGGATCCGTCATGGCGTGTTCGTTCCTACTTCTCAATGGTAGTAAACTTAACGTTCAAGACGAAGACGGCAAGACACCTTTACACCTGGCGACGGAGGCTGGACATACTGGACAGGTATTGCTTTCTTTCTTTCTTATGTTTTAATAACCCGAAGGCTTTAACCTATTATAGTACGCTAGCCAAACGAGTTGGTATATGATTTGTTGGTTATGCCTTCCCTTAGAAATACTGCGAAGTTTGCTCCGTTAGTCGCCTCTTACGATTAGGGGATTGAACACTCCATATTCTTAATCCCTCACTACACGAACACATGTAAGTTATAAATAAAACATACTCTATCACATTTACTATGGGGAGTGCTCAGAAGAATTGTTCGGATTGATCCCTGCCGCCTCTTTCTGCCATCACGGCCGCGTAGGACACGCGACAGCAGTTTTATCCCCATCATTAATATGGTTGGCAGTCCACAACTGTGCACTTGAAACTTTCAGCCTCGCACTACAAAAGTGTGGAATGAAATGTCGCCTGCTATATTCCTGGACTAATACGACCTTCAAACCTTCAAGAAAAGAGCGTACTCCTTAAAAGGCCGGCAACGCACTTGTGACGCCTCTGTCGTTGTGAGTGGCCATAGGCGGCGATAGTTGCCTACCATCAGGCGATACGTGTCCTCTTTTGCCCCCTATTCCATAAAAAAAACGCTTCATTGAGTCCTCATCTGCGTTAGTTTTGCTGTGTTTGAACGAGAAAGGCGACGGGTAGAGTAATTGTATCATTTAGCGCATTAGAATGCGAGTTATGTATGCTAATGTTAAATGTTAGGTTTCGATGGATTTGAGAAATAAATCTTCTGACGTGGAAAAGAATCTTTATTAACACTTGCAATCACAATATCACTCCATATAACAATCCTTAATGGTAACCGAGGTCGCCAGGTTTATCACTAATAACACTTCGATGTTTAACGCTCTGTAGCTCAAACTGAACTGAATGCGGCACGCGAAAGTTCGTATTCATATCTATTTTTACTATTAGCGCTTTCGAGGAACGTATCGTACATACGAGGGCGTTCTCTGTACCCTCCCGCGCCGTAAGGAAACGCCCGCCGCCGAACTCGTTTTAACAATCGCACAACAACCAATCGATATTCGACGCTATGCATATCGATATAAGGTTCGTTATTCCGTGCCTCAAAAATCAACTGTCTCGATCGTTCGCGTATAATAATTCTTCGTAACACTATCTTCTTTAAAATTAAGCTTATAATCGAAAACAGTCTAGGTTGTATATTTTATTTTTATTTCAACGCAATTTTGATAGCTGCACCCTGTGTTTGTTTTGATCGATTTCTGTAAGCTGATTTAGTTTTTCAAACATTTATCGCTAGCTTTCGTCCGCGGCTCCACCTGCGTGTATGTCGGTAATTGCGGTAACGATGCCATATTTCGTTACAATCGATGCAGTCGTGAAAGCGTATCTGACAGAACGAAAGAGATATTAGTATGGGTTTTTGTGTTAAATCTGGCTATGGACTATTAAAATTCTTAATGTGATAATGTACCTTTTACAAGTATTTTCCGTATGTGTGTTATCTATATATGTTTGTTCGGCAGGTTTGTTTGTTACTGCGGTACCGCGCAGACCAGTCCATAGTAGATAAGGACGGCCAGACTCCTCTCGACATCGCCGTGGCAAACGCAAACGCTGACATTGTTACTTTGTAAGTCCTTATTTTCCATTGTTTTTTTTTTGTATGTAGATTGTATATATGTATATGTGTAGATTATACTTTTAGCTGACTAAAAGATAATAGAGCTACGCTGATTTCATCACGAACGGGCGAGCTTGACCAGGATGGTACTACCCTCGACAGAAGATCGTTTGTCATATTTCGTTGGTGAGTGAGAGACCGGAGGCCAATGATGCAAAAGCATCACTTGGCTGCCATGGTGTGGGTCACCATGCTGCATTGTTGCATTGTCTGCATTCGCAATGAGTATGGTGACCATCACTCTTGGATTCTGCGTAGGCTTTCCATCAGGCAGAATGGAGTCATTTTGGCAGTGTCATACATAAAAAAATTTTTTTAGGCTGATAAACTCACATGGGGGCATACCTTTAAATTCCTCGTCTGCACGTCGTCTTCTTCCTAGTCATTTCATTATTATTTGGGGTCAGCTAATAGTTCAACCGGATTTAACCTGAATATCAGTTTTTCAACGGAGCGACTGACCTCGGACTGACACATCCCTGAGGGCGAACCGGGATCGAAGGTTTAACGTGCTTTCCGAGGCACGAGCATTGCTTACTGCCTGCCTTACTGCCTCTGTGGCGCAGTGGTAGCGTATGCGACTGCTGTTCTTGAGGTCTTGGGTTCGATTCCTGGGTCGGACAAATGTTTGTATGATCTACAAATATTTGTTTCGGAGTTTGGGTGTTTTCTATGTATAATATGTATGTATTTACAAAAAAAAAGTATATATGTATTTATATCAGTTGTCTAGTACCCATAACACAAGCTCTGCTTAGCTTGGGACTAGATGGCGTTGTGTGTAAGATGTCCGAAATATTTATTTATTATTTATTTATTATTGCTAAACTTGCACACTCCGGGCTGTCATTAGGAATTTCTTGTAAGAGAAACCCAATAATCCTTTGACCCAACCCGGTAATAGAATCCAAAGCGGAGGTCGCATACGCTAACCGTTAATCGCATACAACGTAACATCGATTTAACTATTTATATAATGCGCCATTAGGTTGCGGCTGACGAAGCTGAACGAAGAGATGCGCGAGAGCGAGATGTCGTCGAACGACGACACGTACAACGAAGTGTTCCGCGACTACACGCAGCTCGCTCACTCGCACCCCGAGCGACTCGTACGCGCCAAGCACAACAACAACGAAGGTAACTTCTAACTGACTTTATTCATTTACTAGCATCTGCCCGCAGCTCTACCCACGTCGGTTATCGCAGTCAAGAAATCATGTTTATTAATTTTTACATCCGAAACATTACACTACGTTTTGATTGGAGATCACGTAGCGGCAAAAGTAGTGTAGGAAGCCCACAGCCCAGGTTTATTGGAGGGATTATTTACGCAAGGCGGCTGGCAGGAGCTGGATGTGAGAGACCTATGTCCAGTATTCTGCAATAGGCTGATGATGATGATTTGTACAAATCGTATGACATCTTTTTCTTTTACATGAAAGACTCTGTTTCTGTGTGTGTATTTTTACACACACTTGTCAACAATTAAGACATACCAATGTTATATTGTAGGTTCTCGAGTAGGTACTTCACCTACCTTGATTTAAACATTTCTTTTACTAGAATAAGTCTATGTCCTTCAAGAATCAAAGTATCTCCATGCCAAATTTCATTAAAATTGATACACTAGTTTAGTAGTGAAAGAGTAACAGACAGACAAGTAGAGTTACTTTCGAATTTATGATATTATTATGAATTTATTAATTTGGTTTGCTTCTACAGATCATCTTGTATACAACTGCACAAAACTGTCTAGGTCGCTACACAGTATAACCTGTATATAAATTTATATATTTGTAACCATGTAAATTTCAATACTGACAGAAATCCGAACCTGCGACCTCTTGCATTGCATTCGAAAGCTCTAATATCTCATAAGACTTTCGATTGATTCTCTTCTGTGAGAATTTAATCGACCTTTTATCCAGTTATCTTGTGTAAAAATCGCGGTATGGGAGCCAAAACCTCCTTTTTAAGTAGAGGTCTATTAACGGCTTATTATTGCTGTGATGTGAAAATTTATCACATCAGTTATGGAATTCGGTTCTTTTTTATTTTATATTATTTATTGTGATGCACAATTCTATGATTTTCTAATTAGTTGGTTGGCATGTTTACCTAGTAGTTAGCGATACAGATTCTGAAGCTCGGGATAAAATTCCCACCCAGAACAAATTGTACGATGAGCATCATCATTTGTTCTGTGCCTGGGTGTGATTTAGCAATTACTACCGCATTTACTATGGGTAGAGCTCCGAGGATTGTTTTTTTTTTAACAAAACGTCATCTAATCCCAACCTAAGCACAGCTTGTGTTATGGGTTATAGACAACTGATGTAAATACATATATACTTTTTTTGTAAATACATACATATTATACATAGAAAACTCTGAATCTCCGAAACAAATATTTGCAAATCATACAAACATTTAGTTCGACCCAGGTATCGAACCCGGACTTCAAGTACAGCAGTCGCATACGCTACTTACGCCACCGAGGCAGTTAAATTGTTGGAACTGATCCCCTTTCCGCCATCGTTCTACGCGACAGCAGTTTCATCCCCATCATTCAGATGTATGGCAGTCCACAACTGTGCGCTTTTCTAAAAACTGTGGTATTCCTGTACCAATACGACCTTCAAACCTTCAAGAAAAGAGCGTACTCCTTCTGCGGTGTTGCGGGTGTCTATCGCCGGCGGTAATCGTTTACCATCAGGCGATACATCTGCGCGTTTGCCCCCCTTTCCATAAAAACAAACAAAAAAACATCAATAAATATAATGTTTTAGATAAATAAGTATGTTTGTCAACCGTTCAGGCTCTACTTAGTCTGGGAAGAGACGGCCGTGAGTGAGATAATACATTATGTGCAGTTATTGTTCTTATTAATTTGGTGGTTCGTTGTGCAGGTGAACAGCAGAGTGAATGACGCAACGAGACCAGCAGCCGACGACGGTGGCTGTGGTAAAGCTCTGCACTCCAACGGACGGACCTGCGGATACTCCTTTCTCTACTCTCCTACTCACATCATCTCACACGGCACGCAAATATATGTATTCGTAATATCTTTCAGTAGTACAACATACGCACTTTGTTCTCGCACTATGAACTCCCATGGTGTTTTTATCAGAATGCTAGCTGTTGCCCGCGGCTCCGCCCGCGTTTATGTCGGTTTTTTCGTGTTTTTTCGCGGTCGCAGATATGTGACTGATGCAAAAATTAGATAAAAACAATCCTTGATGCGGATTATATATATATCATTCTAAAATTTCAGCTCGATCGGTGCAGAACTTTTTGAGTTTTTGAAGCGTACACAAACCAACATAACATTTTTATACTCGTATATATAGATTATTAATATATGACATGGACTCGAGTCGTCATTAGCCTTAAGTTTAAGGAAAATCATTTGAATCAAATCAGAAATCAAAAGATCTAAAAATTGTATGGTCATTACTTCAATGGATATAATAAAATTACAATGTGTACGTATCGACTAGAGCGTCCTGCACTTGCTTTTATTGGAACATGTACTCTCAATTCACTATTGCTATCATCGTTTAGAGACTATTCAGTACAAACTGATTAAATTACTATATGCTAGTTGACTGTCGGTATTAATATTAAAAACAAACGATATCGCCTTTTCATATTACACAACAGTTTTAATAAATAAAATTGTTTCAAGAAATATTATAAAAACAGAAAAAAAAATTAAAAAATATAATACATATTGATAGATGTCAGTTACATATTAAAATGTAACTAATAATAAAATTAATATCTATCTAATGTCATAATTAAATCGTATACTTATTAAAAAACCTCTGCGAAATCTCAATTTAAACAGAAATTTTGGCCAATCATTAATATTTTCTTCATATGAATATCGTTCATTTTTGACAGTTTCATTTAGTTTTGTAATATTCACATTTTATCGTAATGTAATATAATGAAATATCAGTTAGGCTGTGTGTTTTGTTATGTATGGGGCTTATCTTTTTCATATATATTCTTATATGTATTGGTAGAATATGACATTATAACAAAATAAATATGTGTTTATACAAACAATAGGACTGTAGGTCCAGTGGTCAACGATCTTGACTGACTAAACCAGAGGTCGTAGGTTATTTTTCCATGCAGGATAAATATCGTGTGATGATCATTTCGGCTGTCTGAGTGTAATTTAAAAAAAATAAATAAAACAAAGTATGTTTATATAGAAATATGTGCTTGGTTAGGGAGCGTTCAAGTATTACGTAACGCAATTTTGGGGGGAGGGGGGGGGTCTCGTAAAACGTTACAATGCGTTACAGGGGCGGTTATTTTAAGAGTTTATTAGCAAAAACTAAGGAGAAAAACAATTGTGTGTATTGTAAGCCAAAAATTTATAAAATATAAACATGACACTTGAGTGTTACGTAGCGTTTAAATAGGGGGGTCGAACAGAAAAACGTTACGATGCGTTACAGGGGTGAGGGGGGGTTCAAAAATCTTCAAAAGTTGCGTTACGTAATACTTGAACGCTCCCTTATACGAACAATAGGACTGTAGGTCCAGTGGTCAACGATCTTGACTGACTAAACCAGAGGTCGTAGGTTATTTTTCCATGCAGGATAAATATCGTGTGATGATCATTTCGGCTGTGTCTGAGTGTAATTCATCCATAATATCTAGGCATTAAAAAAATAAAGTATGTTTGTATAGAAATATGTGCTCGGTTACTACAGTACACTAAATATGCTTAGTCGGTAAATTTTTAACGTAATATACGCCTCTGCTTACCCCTTAGGGTATAAATGGCGTCTTTTGTATTACGCCGACCAAAATACCTACTCTGCTTAATGGAAAGTATATGTAAAATCCAAAATTGATAGTCACCATCCTCATTGCAAAACGAAGTATGATGACCTACACTATAACGGCCTATTGAGATGGTTTTTAAGCGGGATAAAGGACCAGGGATCACAGTGAGAACGATACAAGTGTGCTGATAGTATATACCAGACTTTAACTGATCGACTCGGAGAAGAAGAACCGAACCGTTTAGTTCTAGAGCATAACTATAAAACGATGACTTTAAACCGGTGTGAAATAGCGCTTGCGTTTCACCGATTGAGTGAGGATACCGCAGGCCCACACCCTAACCCCTACCTTATCCCCCCTTCCCCTAAAGGCCGGCAACGCTCTTGTGACGCCTCTGGTGTTGCGGGTGTCAATGGTCGGCGGTAATCGCTTACCATCAGGCGATACGTCTGCTCGTTTGCCTCCTATGCAATAATAATAAAAAAACTTTCAAAGCAAAGTGTTGTCGTGTGGAGAAAGAAATAAAGTGGGACCAGTTGGAAGAGATGAATGTATGTTCGCTCCGCAGGTCCGTCCTATTGGTACGCTAATATATTATTACACTATAATATACAACGCTAAACTATTTGTGCTAAGTACACAGTAAGGCTGTTAGAACATGTCTCACGAAGGTTTCGAATATATTTTACAACTTATTGATATCATCATTCTTTTCAAATAAATATAATTATTCCATATGTCTATAGTTTAATTTTGAATTATTCTACTGATCATAGACAATGTAGAACGCTTACTATAACGGTTTTAAATATACAAATTATATATATTGTTGTTATATTATCATAATAATGATGTCTTTGACATGTACTGGGCGAAGTGTGATCTCTGTTAAACTTTTATACGAGGCTTTTAGAAAACGATTTTAACACGTAAATTTGCTGCCAAAATCACATAATCAATTTTGTATGTTTACCTCGTAGGAGATATTATCATAACGAATGTAGTTAGGTATTTGTACTGTGAGTTAATTGCTATACGATGCTGAAATTATGAAGTTGCGACTTATTAATATCTTAGCATTTTTATTATATTAAAAAACATACAATGGAACATAGAAATTGGTTTAATCATTTGTTTTATTGTTGTATTGTATTTGTGAATTTGTGCGCAAATGAAACCCTTATTTTTGGTACACATTTAAAAAAAAATTGAAAATTTTCAGAAGATACAATATTAAGCATTTTGATACTTAAAATTTAGGTAGGTACACATCATGATTGAAGGAACAGTAACGGCTCAACGATACATTGAGTATGTCATAAGACTCCACGTATTGCCATTTGCACAAAGAATAGGTGCAGGATTCAGGTTAATACAGGGCAATGCCCACGCTCATACAGCCAGGCCGACTATAGAAGCCCTAGAAGAAGCTGAATTAGAAGTGTTAACGTGGCCCACCAATAGCCCGGACCATTGAGCACATGTGAGCCGTAATTAACGAACACAGCTCATCAACGTGCTCAAGAGAAGCTGGGAACTAATTATAGGCGACAATCCGACACCTGGTGGAAGGCATGTCTTCCAGGCTTGATTAATGCATTTGAAAAAGGGGAGGAAACACGCGTTATGATAAAAAAAATTCTTAAAAAAACTTTTTTTTTTGTTTAGTCTCAATTTTTGATGTTGTTGTTTTTTACGAAAAATGTCGGTTTTTACAAAAAAAAA
The DNA here is from genome assembly GCA_916048165.1 of Spilarctia lutea. Taxonomy (NCBI): domain Eukaryota; kingdom Metazoa; phylum Arthropoda; class Insecta; order Lepidoptera; family Erebidae; genus Spilarctia; species Spilarctia lutea. The sequence continues at coordinate 13,383,399 of OU696480.1, read as the reverse complement.
CGTAAGCTATGTTAATTTTACTACTTACACTTACACTTACATTTACATACCCTTAAATACATTTTTTTTTTAGATTATCACAAAAACATGTTGGCCCTTATTTTGTTTTGACTAGTATACTTTCTTGCGCCTGCACATAAATTCACAAAACACAATACCACTTAAAATCACAATCAATAAAGTAATCAATCGGATTGCAACGAAAAAACATATTTTTTTCTTTAATTAATAAATGACTTCATGCTCTAAGTGTAGCATAGCCCGCGTCGGTCTATCATTTTGCTTCCATTATTTAAAATATAAAATAAAAAACCAAGTTAGCCTAGCTCGCATAATGTTACAATTATGTAATGAATACTTTTAAAGCATATGCGCATTATTTCCGATAATTTCGGAGCCGGTTGCATACTGCTAGATGTATATTCAATACTAATTTCATGTAATGTGAATAGTGAGTAAGCACCCGATTAAACGGTTGCATAATTAATTAGTGTAAACGGTTTTTTAGGTACTAAAATTGTATAACACAGCTTTCGAAAAAGATATAAATCTTATAAGATATATGCTTTATCGGTAGTTAGTTTGACGAATGAAATGTATCTTGAATTATACACGGCATTAATGTTACATTATTATAATAATGTATCGCCATATTACAATGGATAATGTGTTATTTTTGTGTTAATAAAACCAAAGATTTGAGTATTGGTTTATTAAGATTTATAACTTAGAAACATACGCTGTCTTCTAAATTAAAAAATAATTTTGAATTGGCAACATTCCTTTTTTAAAAAAATTCATTCCAGAATATCGCATTCAATTTTTTTTTAGAATACAGCTCTGTTATGAATCTCATTTATGGTTATATCTATTGTTGCTAGATATATTTTTTTACCTATATTATTTTAGTATCTAATGCAATATCACTTGCCAAATTGTTATTGTTTTCTACTTGCCTAGAATTATTCGCGAAATTAAATTTGTATGTATGGCATGTAGGTCAAATATAATATATTTGCTTATTGGACCATATACTTATAAAGAATATGTCATTGGCGAGTACTAGAAATTCCCAGGGATAAGTAATTTTAAGTTTTATTTTCCATACATTTTTAATCTTCCCGCGTAGACATTATTTTATCTATAAAGGCAAAAAACCTATATCACCATTTCAATGTATTGACCTATTTAGTATTAAGTACTATAATATTATAATGTTTATGCTTGTAATATGTTACATTTAGAATTTTGAATACAATGTATTAATTAGTAAAGTATCTCAGTAACCATCGGTCGCAAAAGTTGTGCTCACTCATATAATTATCTATAGCTTATATCAATAATTTGTAATAAATAGTAATTATATTGTTACAACGATTTAAAAAACTGGAAATTCTCTCTAGTGTTACCCAGTGTGATAATATAAAGTATGTGTGAAATTGTGGTGGTTTTAAATTAGTTGTCTGTTACTTTTTGTTAAGCCAGTGTTGCCATGAAACATAAATATGGTGTAATACATAAATAATATTAACAACTACGTATAGTGTAAACTTTGTGTGACCGATGTATTCATATAACTTATATTTCAAATACTAGTTAAACTTCCTTAACGAGAGGCCAGCTATTGGAACGAATTTCAAATCAAAACGAATTTACATAAAAATCTCAACGTTTTGAGAAAATTAGAATCATTCATGATATCATGTTTTAATATAAGCAAATTAAACTGCAATTCTTAAGGCAAATTGTTATTTATTAATGTATCTAAGCAAGTCCCTTACTTATTGATTCTGTTTATAATATTTCACTAAGTATCATTTGAATGTTTATTAGTTGAGAAAATTAGCGAAACAAAGTAGTCGTGTAATATTAAAAAAATATGAGTGTGCGTACTTATGTACACGCGTTAGAAGTTATACTTCTTTGGCGTATAGAAAAAAAATAACTAAAATGCAGTAGTGATTAACGATAAATATTAAAATTAATCAAAAAGATTTTATTTAAATAAATAATATTTATTTATTCACACTGTTTAATTGAACTGTTACGAAACACATGTTCTAAATATAAAAATACTAGAATAAACTAAAATAACTTGAACATAGTTATCGATTTTCATGCCACCTAGAACTAACTTCACGATGTAGAATTCAGGTGTCGGTGTGCGCGCGCTAAGTAAAAATTCACTCACATCATTTTTCTCCATCGCGCCAAAAGAAGTATAACTTTTTATTTATATATAACCGAACACAAAGTAAATTCACATTGGCATTTGTACACAACAGAATAGAGATAAAATACTTATATACTGTTACGCGTTAATATGTGCAACCTTAGATTATAATTACAACTTTTTACTTTTCATTAGCCAATGTTGCCATATATTTGTCACTCATGACCATTTTGTTTAAGGTATATTTTTTTTACATCAGAGTCAGGGCAACGTCCCGGCTGTAAAAGTAATTGAAATAAGAACAGAATTGATAAATTGGAGACTGAGCATGGTATTGTTAGGAAATTGTTCTACCATATAAATTTACTAAATACTCTGTTAAACTGTTATTGTATCGTCTTTTTATAGTTGTATATTTAATAAAATATATAAAACATGTTTTTCTTTTTATTTAATAATACAAATTATAGGTATACATTTAGACGATGTATTTTGTTCTGCATGAGCCTCCCAAAGTGACTACTTTGCCTAATGAAAACCATGACCAGAATCCAAGAGTGGTGGTCACCGTACCCATTGCTAATGCAGATAATACAGCATGGTGACCCACACTATGGCTACCTATTGATATGCTTCTGTATCATTGGGCCTACTGTCTCGCACTCACCAACAAAACGCGGTAGACGAATGCTATCATTTTAGGTTGGTCTTCTGTGAGAGGGTAGTACCGCTCTAGTTGAGTCAACTCGTTCGTTCTGTAATCAAAGAGTGGCTCTACTACCTTGAAAATGTATACATAGTTATTCTACATTCTAAATAAAAGGTAAATAGACAGAAATGTCTACGTGTATTACGTAAATAGATAATTACCTTTCTTATTTTTCTTCGTCTTTCGTCTTCCAAGCCTTTATCATTCCAAAGATTATTTGGGGTCGGCAATTGGTTCAACCGGTTTTACCCGAATATAAGTTTTTCCACAGAGCGACTGGCATCAGATCTCCGCAAACCTACATAGGTATACCTACACAAACCTACATATACACATATATATACGTACATAGGTATAAACACAGACTATAATATTTACTACTAGCTGAACCTTGCGGTGTTACCTGCGGTTATTGTCATACCGTCGGTAACGCCACGGGGCGAAGGTAGTCTAAAAAAGTCTAAGTTACTTCTTGTATCATCATCTCTCAGTGAAAGTCTCGTCAAAATCTGTCCAGCCCAGCCGTTTCAGAGATTAGCCGGAACAAAGAGACTTTTTTTTTCTTACAATTAAAATGAATTAATCAATTAAAATCAATCTATTAATCAGTGAAAATGTAGCATTCAAATGGTGAAAAAATTTTTAAAATCCGTCCAGTACTTTTTGAGCCAATTCGTTACAAACATACATACAAACCTTTCCTCTTTATAATATTAGGATAGATATTTTTTAGTATTAAATACTCTGATAATTTCAGGTCCCTGCAATGTGTATTGTACAAGAACTGAAAAGTTCCTTGAGATAAGAGGGTGTGTGAGGATGAAACAGAACACTGTATAAAAGAGAAAGTATATAAAGATTCCGGTGAGAGCGTTTTGGTAGTCACTTGAGTTTAGAACGGCACTGCGATATGGTCATATTTGCACAATCCAAATATGAATCTGATGCAGAGGTTTTGAAGTTGCTCAAGTTTATTAAGTTGGTCTTTGGTGAGATCCAGATAGCTGATATACTAATGGCTAGTCTAATGTAAATATATTAACACATTTTTTTGTAAATACCTCGGTGGCGTAGTGGTAGTGTATGCGACTGCTGTGCGGTGCGAGGTCTCGAGTTCGATTCCCAGGTCGGACCAAATGTTTGTATGATATGCAAATATTTGTTTCGGTGTTTGTGTGTTTCTGTGTATAACATGAATTTACAAAAAACAAGTGAATATGGTTATTGTCTAGTATTCATAACACAAGCACCGCTTAACTTGGGACTAGATGGCGTTAGTCCCAAAGATACTGCAGATCATACAAACATTTGGTCCGACCCGCGAATCGAACCCGAGGTCTCAAGCTTGCGTAAGTTACAACTACGCTATGACACTTGGTATACAGACTTATCGAAATCAAGCCGCTTCAAAAATTGAATTAACTCGCTAATTATATTAACAAAAATTATTTGTTTGTACTAAGTATTGCTATAATAGTCCAAGATCCCAGGGCCGCCAGACGTCACGTATTTTCTGACGAACGAAATGTGGCTGATTGCGTAGTGGTAGTATGTACTAAGAACGCATGCCTACCTGCTAACTTGATTAGACGGCCAATTTTCAGGTATCAGGTAATCAAGGTACTTAAAACCATAACGAACCTCAAGTAAATTCTGAAAGCTGATTTTCACGTATATTTTAGGCAATATCCTTAAAAATAAGTCGCCAATACTCCCAGACACTTTCCGTGGGCCGATTTGCTTAACAGACGCTTTCAAGCTCCCAAAATAATGACGTAACTTCACGTAAATTCTGATGCTCCATTTTTATATATGTCTACCAGACAACTATTTTAAAACCTCTTACAAAAAGACAGACCGATCCAAGGGGCCAATCATCCCCTAAATTCAATTTTAATATCTCTGTGGGTAAGAGCGCGAGGGCATTATCACACGCATGAGACTGAGTCAGACATGTATTAGGATATATTGACTTCTCTGCCTCTCTGTCTCTCTATCTCTCTCTTACAGTTGACTCAGTGTCCGGCAGCACTGCTCACAAGAAAAGTATTCAGTGTTCTACTGTGTCCGTTGAGTAATGATTTTTTGCGATTTCGTAAAATTATCCAATGAATCGTGATAACTATACTTGCTACACTTCTGTTTGTTTCTCTTTGCTTTCTTCTAGTAGTAGTAGTAGTAAGGATGGAGGACCTGGCTGACCTAGTTGACCGGATAAACGACGTCATCGGCTTGCAAGCACCAGCAGCCTCAACATTAGCAATCGCTTCTACGTCGCGCAGTAGTGAATGTTCTGAAATGGCCGTGTTCACCAAGCAAGTCACGATGTCAACAGAAAAAATCGACAGAATGTCACGGGAACGCGGTAGATCGAAAAATAGTATTCGTAGCCGCCACCGCTCAAACTTGACACGATCACATAGTATAGGCGTATAGACTTCACCCGCAGTGCTGGTACCATCAAAACTTCGGCGAACGATCAAGAACTTCTATTGCGCGATTCAGGATTGGTAGTTTCTTTGTGTTGTACGTTGCTCCGTAGTGCAGTGTATCTGAGGTAGATGGCGCTGTATGTGGAAGTTACCACATATGTAACGATTTTTCGCGATTTCGTATAATTATTCATAATTATATATAATTATACAAAATCTAAGAAATTCATTACATATAATTATATAGGGCCAATTTCCATACGTAATTATATATAATTTTTTTACCCGGAACGATAAAATTCAAGAATTATGGTATTCAAATGAGCATTTTTTTTACAAGTTAATTTTTAATTATTTACCTGATTATTTAATTTTTAACTGATTTTCTTTTAAAATTAATAATCAATTGATATGAGTGAACTGTAAGAGAGAGACAGAGAGACAGAGAAGTCAATATATCCTAATACATATCTGACTCAGTCTCATGCGTGTGGATAATGCCCTCGCGCTCTTACCCACAGAGATATTAAAATTGAATTTAGGGGATGATTGGCCCCTTGGATCGGTCTGTCTTTTTGTAAGAGGTTTTAAAATAGTTGTCTGGTAGACATATATAAAAATGGAGCATCAGAATTTACGTGAAGTTACGTCATTATTTTGGGAGCTTGAAAGCGTCTGTTAAGCAAATCGGCCCACGGAAAGTGTCTGGGAGTATTGGCGACTTATTTTTAAGGATATTGCCTAAAATATACGTGAAAATCAGCTTTCAGAATTTACTTGAGGTTCGTTATGGTTTTAAGTACCTTGATTACCTGATACCTGAAAATTGGCCGTCTAATCAAGTTAGCAGGTAGGCATGCGTTCTTAGTACATACTACCACTACGCAATCAGCCACATTTCGTTCGTCAGAAAATACGTGACGTCTGGCGGCCCTGGGATCTTACTATATAAGTAGGTGTTTATAATATTTGGCAACTAGACGACCAGAGGAAATGGATTGCCATAGCAAGTCAACTGAAGAAGAAGATAAAGTTACTGTAGTATAACATAGTTTTAACTTTTTAATCATTTAATCATTTCATTAATTACAAGTAACAAAAAAAAAACAATTTGCCAAATGATTTAAAAAGTGAATAATATTTCTATATTCTAAACTAAAGATTTTGGCTTAGGACGACTTATTAATCAGTAGCCAAAGCTCGTTTTTGACTTACTTTAATTTATACTTTAAAAAATTGCTAATTTATAATTACTGAAGATTAATTTTCTATTTACTTTTCTATCTCTCGGCCCAATTAGCGTATCGGGTACAAGATGCAAAATTAACGAATTGACATCCAATCTGTATACGTCAAACTGTTACTGTATATTAAATAGATAATGTACAGTTTTTATAATCTGCAATTAAAAATGGCCGCAGATCAATATAGGTTTCAAACCTACAATGGTTAAAGGTTCAAAAATAATAAAAAAACGTCAAAATAACGAAATAAGTATATTGAAGTATGTATATCAATACTGTACTATAACACTGCAAAGAAAAAGTTTTCATTGGTGATGTTTACATTTTGTCAAAGTTAATAGACAGTTAAATCAAATATTGGCGGTGTAGTTACGATCAATACAGTATGAAAGATTTGCCCTCGACTTTAATGACAATTTTTTTTTATTTCTAGACGTTAAGACCGGCTCTAATATTCTAGGTTTCTTTCTTACCAGATGGCAAAATCGTTTCTATATATTGATCGAAACGGAACATAAAATAAAGCGAATTGATAATAAAATGAATAAATATTAACAATAAATTCATTATGATTTAGAGTAATTTAATTGTAGTTATGCGATGTGCAAAAAATTTAGCAGATTTATTATAATTAATGATCAACTTTAGACAATTTATTATATATTAGGTGATTATTATTGTTAAAACCAATGAAAAACTAATGTATTACAGAAAAAAAATGAAAATTATCTGGATCGATATTATCAGGATGTTAAAAGTATCATGTCTTGCAGGCGTCATAGATGTTAGTTTTCAACCTGAATATTGCGTTTAGATTTCGTTGTTTAAATTTCTAATGCAAACATTAGAAAAATAAACAAATCTTATTCAAGAATATGTCTTCCTATTAAAAAATAATTATTGTAATATTTATAACAGAAAACAATATTCGCAAAACCGTTTTATATTCGATTTAAATCGATTCCTTTTGATACACAGTTCCATAACAATGGTAAGATTAAAAAAAATTATAGATGCTTTTTATTAATAATAAAGACACACAATTCGCGTTACCCTTAAGGTAGCCATATATAGTACAGCAGAATTTTACAGGTAAACCGGAGCGTGTATTCAGGTTTCCACATCTATTCAGGCAACCGAAAAAAAAGGTGTTGGTATACCTGGCAAGTACAGTTTAAACAAGCGACACTGAACGTGTGTGGCGGTCGTCCATATATAATACATGCGTCAATTGCGAGTCCCTATCTATGGCTTCAACATGTAAGTCCTCCACTCAGCTCATCTACCAGGTACACCCTATCGTGTATTTGTATACCTTTATACATTTAAGGACTGCGAAGACCGAAAGGGGTGCAGCGAAGAGAATTATTAAGAAAATAAACTTAAAAGTTTATAGCTATAAAGTGCATTAACGAAGGCCGAGGCTATGGACATAAGTCCCTTGCGATGCTCCGAGGTTGATCTCAGCATTGCAATTTATATCTTATTTTAAATCGGAATATCAAAAAATATCCGTTGATAAATTTAATATCCGCCCCGTCTATCGATTTCTGCAGGCCTTTAGTTCGCATAAGATATGTTTAGTTTTATAGTTTAGTTGATGCCAAAGTTAGACCACAGAGAGGAATAAGGTAGTCCTGGGTTAGCAGGAGAGTTAACAGGTGAAGCGGCTGGTGCAGTTGGAGTACCCACTTGTCGACCGGCGCCGTTCGACCCCATCAGCAAAGTTGTGGATGGGGGCACGCGTCTGCGAGACGGCAGGCTTCCTGAACCTGACAAAACAATATGCACTTTAATAGTCTTATATTACTTTCTTCTTTTGGAAGTATGATATTACTTTTTATTTAAAAAAAATATATTAATTTATCCCTAGTAAAAAAATACTTTTAAGTATTAAAATTTAGGTAAAGGATTTTTCGATTATACCTGAACACTGTTGAAACAAACTCGAAAATTTAAATATTTTTCTCTGATAGTTTTATTAACAAATAATAATAAATCTTTATTGTACATCAGTTAACTAAATAAATGACTTAATGCTAGGTCAGTACAAATAGCGGCCTTATTGTTCAACATGCAATCTCTTCCAGGCAACCGTGACCTCCTTATACATAAACTTTAAGCAATGGTTCTATGTTATTTTCAACTATAAATAAACTTGATTAATAAGCGAGGTATTATTTCCACATCTAATACCGATGACTAGTTATTTTTGACGTCGATGTTTTTTGTCTGGATTTGAAAATAGCTTAGCATAATTTGAGGAGTCATAAAATTCAAATTTATAGCATCATCGGTAACCTGTAAGACACGTGTAGCACAGGAGAGAGCAAATAGCAATCAGGTCTTTTACAGGAAGTTGGAAAATGCTAAAACCACTGACGAAGTACTTAAACTTGCAAAATCTAGGCACATAGCCACTGTAGACATAAAAACTAAAAAGTATATAAAAGTAAAGACCAAATATTACCAACTGACAACACACAAATCATAGAAAGATGGTTTGAATATTATAAAGAGCTTCTCAATGAGGAATTCCCTAATGTAGCTTCAGCACCATCCGATCCCATATATGGTCCTATATCCAAAATGGAATTGGTAGAAACTAGAGATACGATACCTTACATGAAAAACCGGAAAGCTACGGGCCCTGACGAGATCTCATTAGATGTATGGAAATCTCTAGGGCCAATCGGTGAAGTCTGGCTTAATAAAGTTGTTTAATATCATACTAGCCACCAAATGTATCATACAATTAATTCGTGGCAACAAAGCTATCTACTCCCATTCTACCAAAGCAAGAGTGACGGGGCGATGTGCGAAAACTACAGAGGTATAAAATTGGCCTCACATATGTTATAAATAAACGCCTTACACTTAACTATAGATTCAAGTTAAATTAACGGCACCTAAATCTACTACTCTATAAGAAATTAGAATCCTAATGGAAAACATAGGATTAGCAATAAAGACTACACTTTGCATTCATCGAGTACCTCGGAAGCTGTTATGGGAAGCTCTTCGCACGCAAAATTCGCCGGAATACTATATCGATTTAATCAAGGATATGTACTAAATGTCGGGACAAAGATACGAGTATAAAACAATTACAGTATTGAGTAAGGCTTTTGAGGTCCAATGTAGGTTTCCATCAGGGATCTGCGCTCAGTCGTCTATTGTTCAACTTAGTAATACCGTCTTCTTTACCGTAGATCATGCTTTACGCAGATGATATCGCTTTTGCTGTGGAGACTGCAAAACATCTGCAGGATAAATTAAGTGCGTGGACCTACTCCTTGGAACGATATGGCTTCGGAGTTAGCAGAAGTAAGGTTGAATACCTGAGGAGTAGAAATAGTAAACCGGAGTCATGTACGTTGGGTCGGAACCTATCCCCGCAGTGAAATCATTTAGGCACTTAAGCGCAATGCTCGCCACGTGCTAACATCGAAGCTGATGTGATCCACAAGAGTAAACGTCGCTTAGCGGAAGTGGCGGACACTCTCGGGTGTGTTATGTGATCCACGCATCCCTATAGGAACGAAATATTAAGTCTATAAAACAGCGGTCCAGCCGGCCCTTTTATATGGCACAGAATGCTGAACAGCATAAAAGACGAAGGTAGAGGCCGTCCGCCAACGATCTGGTGGTCAAATATAGAAAGAGACCTTAAGAAAGCCAAGAAAGACATGGCGCAGACAAGTCAGGAGACCCGGCCTCTCATAGCGGGACCAGAGAAGGAAGAAGAAGTATCATCGGTAACCGAAGAGTACATAGTACATACAGCATCGATGTTGATCCAACTGCTGACTAAATCCAAGAAAAGGATAGCCTATTAAGACTTATATTATACGAAAATCAAAAATGCTTGTACACGTTTATAGTTTACGTTCAAATAGTCCGTAAAGGTGTATGATCAACCTTACATACTCATAACTTACCAGTTTCGGCTCCCTCCGGGCAATACTTGATGGTGTGCGCACGGTCACCGGTCGCACCGCAGCGTGGGCAGCGAAAAGCACGCAACACCGGGCACAGCACGCGGCCGCGCCAATCTTTCAAAGCATGTGATGAATAACATTCCTCGTTCTCTCCATTATTTTTACAAAATGCACACTCCTAGAAAAAAAAATAGAAATAACTTATTACATTTGTTTAAAACAACACTGATAGCGTAGTAGGGAGATTTCTATCGCTTTATGTATCATGGGGAGTGTTCTGAAGAGCTCTTCCAATTGGTCCCACCTTCTCCCTTCCTCTACAGGACACTGCTGGCACATACGCTCTGGCACTCATTGCTTCGGTTTTTCTTTCCTGTGCAGAGCAGTTAAAACCTGCAACTCACTACATCAGGCAGAGCAGAGCCATTTTGGCAGCTATGATATATAAAGTAGATTAAGTGGTCAATTTATGTCACCCTACGTGTTGTTGGTTAGATCCGCACAAATAGTTGTTCAGAATTTGGATGTTAGTTCCGTCAGTTTCGTTAATTTTTATATTTCGTTACACAAATAATGTACACAGAGCGGGAGTAGGAACTGTTGCTTATAAATTAAAGAGTACTTTTAGTGAAACTTACATTAGGTAAGGCACGACGCATTCGTCTATCACTACGGGCCTTAGCGACCTCTTGCAACAACTCGTACAATAAGCTTGGACGAATTGAACGCAGTACAGAGAGCTGCTCTCGCGTTAGCATTGACACGTAGTTATTCGCTGATGATAAACCTGCAAGAACAATAAATTGCAGATGTGTAAATTAACGGATTAGAGACGACCCATTTTCTGTACATACACGTATATTTGATGAATATTCTTACATGTACATTTCATCATCATTTTAACCGTGGAAGAGCCACGCTACGGCATGAAGGGGCCGGCTCGACCGGAGTGATACCACGGCCTCACAGAAAACCGGTGTGAAATAGCGCTTGCGCTGTGTTTCACCGTGTGAGTGAGGATACCGGAGGCATATACAAGAGATTATTTGCTTTGTTTTCACAACTTAAAATGCTACAACAGTAACAAAATGTAGTGCTACCTTAGTAAATAGTAGCTGACCCACAATAATGTTGGGAATCATAAAAGAGAATCAATACTCGTTAAAGAAAATGTTAATTTTCTAAATTGCTTAAGTAATGGCGGAGTTATAAGTTATAAATATTTCGGACATCTAACACACAACGCCATCTAGTCCCAAGCTAAGCAGATCTTGTGTCACGCGTACTGGACAACTAATATACATACACACATTTTTTTTGTAAATACATATTTTCTATCGTGTCTAACGAAACTGTATAACAAATATTTTAAAATTCAACCGAATTAAGAACCTCCTTTTGAGATTTTGGTATCGGCTACAATACAATCCTCAAAAAAACCGGCTTCAAGAACTGGACAAAATTAAAATGGGACCACACGGTAAGCACTAACTGAAATAAAAACGAATACTCAAAATCGAACCCAGTCGAAAGTTATGAGGTAACAAACAAAAAAATACAGTCGAATTTATAACCCCCTCCTATTCGAAGTCGATTATTAAAAGATATATTGCTCCGCAGACAAGCTAGGTAAACAGTGGATTGTTGGTAACGACGATTGCACTCACTTTTAACCAAGAAGTCGAATGTGTCCAGCATCTCGTTGTTTCTAGAACTCTGCATGTTCATATTTTCAGACCACACACCAGAAGATGTCGAGTCTGGTCGATTATATCCTAGAATCATACATAGACAATGAAATACAAGCATCCATTATTATTACAATACTACGAAAGAATATTGGCCATTACCTGTAAAATAGTTATTCATGCTGTTATCATCATTGTAACCATCGGATCCATTCAAACGAATGTTTGATAACAATTCCTCCATTTCAGCGACAGAGGGGGCTGTTGAGATGCATTATTGTTAGAATTCATACCAAAATTATAACAAAGCTGTCAATTAACATCATAAAATAAAAAGTAATCGGCGAATGATGCCTTCTTAAATAATATATTACTCACTTTAAAGATAAGAGAATAATTGCATAAAGAAAAATAATCTCACCGGGATCAGCTACCCTCGGCTCCTGCTGGCTAAGCATATTTAACAGTTCGTTGCCCCCAAGTCCTGACATCATCGGGGTCATTGAAGACAGTACTCCGTTCTGAGTACTACCCGCATTTCGTGTATCGGCAAACGCATAGCTGTCCTACACATACGACAAAACATTCAAGATCCACTAAGAGTCATTGAAAATTATTTATTAATTTAATTCACATTCGACTCGTAAGGAATCATTTAAACAAAATTTGAAACAAATATTTTACTTGACTTAGTAGTTTTGAGTAAGATTTCAAAATATTAATCGTATAAAAGCGAAATCCTGTCAGCCAATACCCACCCCCATTACAAACGAACATTATGGTTACGCATAGGTATTCGAAAAACAGACGTAAATTTTTATACATAAGATGGTGGGTACTTACTGTTGTTGTCGTACTGTTAGTTTCACCGGCTAAGGTAAAAATAGGTTTTTGCTCCTCAGCAGAAAAGGTGGCCGACACAGCATCCATTTTCTTACAATTCGAAACAAGCAATTTCTGTAAGAAAAGAAAATATGCTTCTCGTTAGACGCCGATAATAGAAAGGCCGTTGATCGCGGCTGGAGCACAATTTATACTTAACTTACATTTTCATATATACAAACATAAATATACTTAGTAAACTTGTTCTTGAACGTTAAGGAACATCTACCCGCAGTCTGGTAATTATCAAACTCTAATTGTGTGTACCTACTACGACGATCGTCCAATTAATTTTTAGAGACAAACTTGAGTTCGCTAGTCACGAAGACAATACCGAGTATGTGATGCTTAACGCTAATATGATCTGTTTGTTTTCCAATTGTAATTTAATATTTTTGAATTGAGGGTAGTCGGATGGTAATTCTGGTTTAGCTCCGTGAGCAAATGTTATCTGTTAGATTCCAGAAGTTTGTATTCACTTATTACAGAGATATTTAAATGCTTTCATAGTAAAATATTTTAACGAACTTTGCAAAATAATGATATATTTCATGTTGAGAATTTAAAAACTGTTTTCATCGAATTATTATAAATAAATAATAAATAAATAAATATTTCGAACATCTAACACACAACGCCATCTAGTCCCAAGCTAAGCAGAGTACTAGATAACTGATATGAATACATATATACTTTTTTTTTGTAAATACATACATATTATACATAGAAAACACCCAAACTCCGAAACAAATATTTGTAGATTCCACAAACATTTGGTCCGACCCAGGATTTGAACCCGAGACCTCAAGCTTAGCAGTCGCATACGCTACCACTACGCCACCAAGGCAGTCTCGGCAGTATTATGTGTTAAATGTTTTGACAAAGTATGGACAAAAAAAATATTATTGTCTCTTCATAGCGGAGTCTATTTAGGTGATAAGCGCAATAGCTTATGAATTCTACAATTTTTTTTTCATCAAACTTACCCCAAGTACTTAATGTTCTTAATAAGCGGTATCAATGTAGCAGTTCATGGAACCCCGTACAAATGTAACGTAACCAATTTTGTACCTACCTAACAACCCGAAAACATTTCTTTTGGCGGTACGCATACTTTGGTATTTGAAGGTATATTTACAAAATGAGAATTTCCTCATAGGTATAATAGGGTATCGTTTAGGCATTTATTGGAATCCTACTTCCTACTAATGTTATAAACGAGAAAGTTTGTGACTTGTGTTTGTGAATGTGAGTATGTATGTTGCTCACGCAAAAACTACTGAATGAATTTTGATGAAACTTTACAATAATATAGATTATACATCAGAATAACACATAGGCTACAATTTATAAAGATACTAGTTTTGACCCGCGGCGTTGCCCTCGGTTATTGTCGTACCGCGGGTAGCACCGCGAGGTTCAGCTGGTGGCTAAATAAATTGCTTGCACCCTTGTTATCAAATATGGATAGTGATGATGATGGTTGATGAAATATCTATAAACATCATAATGTAGACTGCGGAATACGCAATAACATTATCTAATCATTGCTATCGTATCAGTCAAAACAATATGAAAACATTGCATTGTGACAATCGTTGAAATCAAAACTAAATGACGACAAAAATATGACGACGTATTATTTACATCTTTAGATAGTATAAAATGAAGTCAATTGCGCTGTCTGTTCATTTAGATCGTTTATGTACTTACTCAACGGATTTAAATACAATTTTAAGCAATAGATGTTGATTCAGGAGAGGTTTAAATGAGTGATACATGAATATTTATAATGCAGGAGAATTTCAGGTTGTCAGTAAGGACGCTATAACATGATACATAAAATTGATGCACAAGATCACGTAAAATACGGAAAGGAGGTGTTAAGAAATATTTTTTCGCTTTTCAACGAGCGATTTAGATCACCGAGGGAGACCTATTTCAGTTTGAAAACTTTTCTAACTTTTTTATCAAAGACTTTTTTAACAAGATTTATTTATTTAAAGAAAGCCATTCTGAAAGTCGATTCAACACCGACAATTTCTTTTAGATTTTCTTTTTGGAATTTTAATGGAAAAGACATACTTTGGTGAAGTCCTACATAGTTATTACGATTATCTCTATTATATGCCAGAATAAACGTTTGCTGTTCAATAAAATATAACCGTTATGTTAAAATCAACGAGCTCATCAGTGCAACCAATATTGTTTTTGCAAGGAACGCTCGAGCGCGACCTTGAAGGTTCAAGGTAAGGCAATAATAATCGTATTCTTAGACATCTCTTTAGCCATTCAATGCTTTGACTGGCTCTGGCATGAGACTATTGTTAAATAAACTTCCAGTTATAAATATAAAGTTCCATCATAAACTTCAAGCGAATGGAAAGAAAAAATGTGTGCGTGTACTAGCGTACACTCGTAAGAAGTGAAACTTCTTTATGACGTTATTTTTCAAAAAATAAATATCATATGTCGACGTAAGGTATAACGACAAAAGACTTATAAACCAGCAATATTCGTGACAATTCTTATTTCAAGTGCAATAAAAGTTAAGGAGCGAGACTTTCCCCGCGGATACCACCTGGTGGCATGTCGGACTCGAACCGACCAAAACCGCACGCCGTCCCGGGCACTAGATGCCGGGGAACCAGGTGCACCCTAGAAAGGAAAACCCTGGAACCCCGACGTACCTCGGGCCACCTGCGCTTTGTAGATGGCCCCCTACTGTGTGAAAACCCCAATGTTCCCTTTAATAACCCCCAGGGCGCGAACGCTCCGCAGCGTCCGCGCCATCACCCGGCCTGCTTCTGCTAGGGTGACACATGGCCTCATGTGTCACCCTCAGGCTTGCGCTTATGGAGGACGGAGATCGTTCTGCGCTCTCCGGCGGCTGAGTCGCCTGCGGTGCCTGGCCCGTTCCCGGGCCCGGCGCGCCGGGAGAGTTCTAAACCTCTCCCGGTTCCGCTCCGCCGTCTCCTTGGCAAGCATAACTTGCTCGCAGAAAGAAACGGCGGAGTTCCACGCCCTCTCGCTCCGCAACATGGCCGCAATCATGTTACCGAGCGAGCGAGACCTGAGTAAATATTTCGCGATCTGTGGTGTGAATGAAGTAAGTTTGTGGAATGTGATGTGTGTAGTTATTTACATTGTGGACTAAATAAAATAATATTGTTTGTAATGTGATGTTTCATTGTAGTATTAATTTGGTCCTGTTTGTGTTTGAAAATGTTTTTTGTTTTATTTTATAAATTTGACGCGTAACGTAACGGATAAATGTTACACGTAACGAAAAAATGTTACACGAAATTTTTTGACAACCCCGATAAAGAAGTTTCACTTCAAAAAGAAAATGATATAGTAGACAAACTCGCAGTTGGGTTACCTGGTGGTTTGAACAGTTTGAACTTTATGGTTCAATCAATTAAGAAAAGGCTAGATCGAAGAGGAAATGGTATGGTTATTCTGGCAATTATTTGGATTAGTCAGTGCTCCAGTAGGTTAATAAATATATTTAACTCAATCGGTGAGGTGCATTAAAAGGTATCTTAATACCGCTTTTATTTGACTCTCTGGTATTATCTAAACATGGCTAGGCTTCTAGGTTTAGGTAACCAATTTAGTCTTAGCACTGACAGCTTCTAAAAATGTTGAGATACTTTTAATGACCACAAAATCGAATAAATATTTTAATGACTCTTGCTTTAACTCTTCAAGTATAAAACGAACTATTTTGTAGGTCTTGTTGACTTTACGGGTCCGGTTGTGTTAATAACAGCAGTTTCCGGACCCTTCTAAGGCGCAGAGTGGCACACCGTGTGGTTTTAGTCGGTTCGATTCCGACACACCGCCCCGGTTAAAGGTCTTGTTAACTTTAAGAGTAAACTAAATTGGTTGCCGTTAAGTAGGCTTGTTGAAACTGCCTTATTTATTATTTTCTATCTAATGAGATAAAAGACAAACCACTATTCCTTTACAATATATAAAACTAGCTTTGTTTGATATCGCGATTAAAAAATAGCCTACGCCTTCCTCAAGAATCAAAGTAATTCTCCTTTCTTTTCATTGTGATCAGTGCAAAGTGCAGCGGTTTTAACCTGCGGTTTTAACAGACAGACAGACAGTTACTTTCAAATTTATAATATTAGTATGTATGGTATGGATTAGTTCATTGTTACAAAATGTGGGTAGAGGTTATTCAAATCCAATAATAACGTGACGGTGGTCGTATGAATCAACGGCTTTTTGTGTACACCACTTCATTAGGTTTTTGAAGTTTCACACTGAAATAGTATGTTCATTTCAACGAGAATGTTGAAAGATATTGGTCCTCAAAACCGTTTTCTTTACATAGTATAAAAATGAAATCGTTTCCACGGTCTGTTCGCTTGGATCTTTTAAATTATTCAACTGATTTCAATGCAGTTTTTACCAATAGATAAGAGTAATTCAAGAGGAAGGTTTTTTATATTTATAATTAGGTGAGCCCTATGATGTTTTCCGCGGTTGTTATTATAACTTTACAACACAAACTGCGGGTAGCACCGCGGGCGCAGCTTATATAATATACATATACCTACGTTTATATAGTCTTTAGAGACTACCTAATTATTACAGACTAGTAAAAAAAAAAATACGCGAAACGTATAATTTTTGATAAAATCCCAATTTTAAGAATAACCTAATCAGAACCCGTTAAAAATTCGAAATAACCGCTCAACTCCCTTCAATATGTTTCTAAAATTATTCTAATAAAGCTTTCTTAGCGAGTTGATTTCTTGAAAATTATTAAACTACAATACTGAAATTCATCCTGCTCAATAAAAAGAACGTTTTCTCTAATCAATTATGAACTAAATGATATGTAAAGAGGTCAATAAGAAAAACAAAAGAAGCGTAGCATTCAGTCATTTATTATGAAAGTAGCATTTTACAAAATAATCCTAAACTAATTAAATCAAAATGATATTGAGTCTTCATTGAACTTTATTAAAAATTATAATAATTGTCAATTACATTTAAAAATAATAAAAAAATAAAAAAGGAACTTTAAAACGACGTGCTAGTCTTTCTCCATCGGCAGGTTATTTATCACATACACTTATTGTAAACTATAGCTAGTAAGTAATATTATTATTATTTTAAAATTTACAGCGAGGCAAATAAAATGGCGGATTAACCAATACAATTAAAATAATAGATGTGCCTAGGCTGAGGCTAATTCAAACAGATACTCAATATTGTGCCTATATTCATAATGTTAACTTAAAATTTGTCATTTAATTATCACACACGTACACATATAGACACAGAATAACTTGGTAAATTAAAATTAACAATATTAATGACATTAACATTATATTATTTCAATAACATTTAATTCCTGTAGTCACCATATATATATTTATTATTTATTATTAATCTTTATAGTCAAGAAAAGAATAAATCTAATGAGAAAAGAGCTCAATGTCATGGAATACATTACGAAGAGCAGATTACAATCTAAATTAATTCACAGTTTCGTCAGACAGGTAAAAACCTGTGTCATAATTTTAGTATGATTGAATTGATCGAGAGAATTAGATACCACTCAGCCCTATAAAATGTTCTTTGGTCTTAAATCAAGATGTGTCGGGATGATTTATTGTCAGTGTATGATATGAGATGACTCGGTGGGTTGAGATTTTGCTACGTCGGCGAACAGAGTCGCGTGCGTGTGCGCTAGCTCTCGCCGGTCTCGCCGGTCTCACCGGTCGCGCTGCTCTCGGTTGGCTTGGGCGTCGTTGGCTTCACGCAGCGATATTGTAATGTGTCCTCTGTGGTGTCGTCTAGGTAGACGTCACATATTGTGTCTGCACTGCATATACAACTGCCGAGAGAAATTAACAAATTAATCATTGTTTTATAGGAACAATAAGCCAATATCAAAAGATGCGTTTTTCATATACTAATTCTATTTTCTATAGAAGGCAAATGTAATTACAATTTTTTACTATCTTTATATTTAAATAAATTATTTGTACTTCAAAATAAAAAGATTTTAATTTATTTACGTAACAGTAATTCCAGAATCAAGTCCGCTGCTGCTAGCTACGGAGAGTATCTAACTAATGAGCTGTAAACCGAATCTAAACTAGACAATTACATTATATCTAATCTAGCGCTATCTAACAGCACTGATAATCAAAGTAACATAGCCTTAAGATTTAATTTGGTGAACAAGAATAGTTTGACAATAAACGTGGGTAGTCTGAAAAGTTACCAACCTACCGATGATACAAGACATTATTTCTTATTTTCCTGTATAGTCTTTTGAACTCTACACACCTCTAACAATGTACAAGACAAATGCAAAGACAAATGAAGCTACATTCACTTGTCCTTAAGGGCTAGCGCATACATTTTCATCGACTAAACAGTTTAGCCGAGTTGTGTACTTCTCGTGAATTCCACACGATTAAACTTTACTCGATGGAGGTGCGTATTTAAATCAATTTGTCTTCTAAACAAATCCACCAGTCTTCTGTAGGCAATACTCGAGTCAAGGTGCTAAGTAAAATGCCATTTAACCACAAAGTTATAGCTTGTGCTTTGCTTTATATACGTTTTAAAAGAGATAGGAAAAGGAGGTGTTGTGTACATCATGTATTCAGTAACAGACTATTTTATGGAATATTTCATACGTTGCATTCTAAGGTTATAGAGCGTCCAGATTTTTTTTCAAATATTATAGAATGGTCTGTAATGGTTCCCACCATTGTGACAAGATATGTGGCGCCGCTCAAAAAGTTGTCCAACTTTTTTATCAAAAGCAGATCGATATTTTTATCGATCAACTATCGAGTTGACAGTATGGGCACTTATGTATATTGCTATAAATTTATGAAATACAACAAAAAGTTTTATGTACGACTATGCGCCAACCCTTATCCCCGAAGCAAAAACTTGGACGAAAAAAAAAAGTTGGACGTGACTACAGATACTAGTCTGTATGTATCTGCATCGCTAGCATCATAGCTCTCGGACGGATGAACCGATTTTAATTTAGTTTATTTTTTGTTTGATTGATGAATTAGTCGATTGTTTTATGTTAGCTATGTTTAGTAAAAGATGGTTAAGCCGTTTAACTAGATGTGAATTAGAAATGAAAATAAAAAACGAATGTTCACAAATATCCTTGATTGGGATCAAATGAAAGTGTTGTTTAGTTTTGTATTTTGATAATTTCAGGTCGGTGATTTTTTAAATTTTAGACTTGTCAGTTTTAAGTCGAGGTCGGTAACTTTTTAGACCATTGATTGATGACCATGTGATATATGGGTAAACTTACTAGGTATTAGTGATGTTCATCACTATTCTCAGGTATGGTCGGTTGTAAAAAGACCAGGCACAAGGTGTGGTAGGCGCACAGATGATAAATGGAGGTTTTTTAGATGTAGTGTTTTTAGATGTAGTGTTTTCAGATGTAGTGTTTTCAGATGTAGTGTTTTCAGATGTAGTGTTTTCGGATGTAGTGTTTCCGGATGTAGTGTTTTCGGGTGTAGTGTTTTCGGATGTAGTGTTTTCGGAAGTAGTGTTTTCTGATGTAGTGTTGTCGGATGTAGTGTTTTCGGATGTAGTGTTTTCGGATGTAGTGTTTTCGGATGTAGTGTTTTCAGATGTAGTGTTTTCTGATGTATTGTTGTCGGATGTAGTGTTTTCGGATGTAGTGTTTTCGGATGTAGTGTTTTCAGATGTAGTTTTTTCAGATGTAGTGTTTTCAGATGTAGTGTTTTCAGATGTAGTGTTTTCAGATGTAGTGTTTTCAGATGTAGTTTTTTCAGATGTAGTGTTTTCAGATGTAGTGTTTTCAGATGTGGTGTTTTCAGATGTAGTGTTTTCAGATGTAGTGTTTTCAGATGTAGTTTTTTCAGATGTAGTGTTTTCAGATGTAGTGTTTTCAGATGTGGTGTTTTCAGATGTAGTGTTTTCAGATGTAGTGTTTTCAGATGTAGTGTTTTCAGGTGCAGTTTTTTCCGTCGGCTCCGATCGCTGAAATAAAACGCAAAACATTGATAAGGTAGCAATATAATGTGATGAGCCTGTTGATCTCAAGATCGTTGATCCGATTCTTATCCAGGATCAATATTTTGAAATAAGCGCATTTTAATTTGTTGTCTGGGTGTAATTTATGAGTAATATGTATTTGGAAATATGTAAGTACGTTTAAAAGCAGAAGCAGTCCGATTACTATAGTAACTACAAGCTCTGTCGAGTTTGGGATCAGACTGCCTTGTCTAGGATGTACCTATGTAGTTATTAGTTATAATAAATAAGTTTCTCTGACAACAGGTATCTTGACCACTCAAACACGCGATCCCTATCCGACAAAAGCGGGAAGACAGGACCGACGTGACGGCTTCTCATGCACTCCAAGGCACGGGGGTTAAGACTTTTGTCCCAGTCCCCAACTTTTGAACTACAGGTTGGTATTAAAGATTTCCATAATTTAAAAAACTATAACCCGACCCGAAAAACAAACCAAAGACCGAGACCTCTTAATCGGTAGTGGCATACGCTAACAGCTAGACCAACGAAGTAATAATAAAAAAGCATTCATCAGGACTACAAACAGGAGTGAAAACTTAAAACTAGCTCATGGGAAGCATGCGGTGACGATGACGCGTGTGTAACGCTTTTTGTTTACACGAAAAGTACACATACATATAGTCATGTATACACAGTATACATATAGCTCATGGGAAGCGTTCGGTGATGATGCCGCGAGTCTCGCTTTTTGTTCATCCAAAAAGTATTCAATGCGCCTAAAGAAGCTCACTTCAAAATTTACGTATTGATTCACAACGGTTTTACATCTAATGCAAGTATTCAAGTTGATCAGTGTAGACCACCCACTGTTTATATTTCATAAATTTATATATACATTTTTTAGCAATCATTAAATGGTATAAATAGTCAAATGCGTAGGTACAATTTTAAATTTATAATGATAATAATTGGTATGAACGTTAAATAACACAATGAGCAATTTCGCCAAGTTGAGATTTTTTAAGAAAGTTATTAGATACTTAGTAGTATAAAATATATGTATGTAACTAGCTGAACTCCGCGTTACTACCCGCGATACGACAATAACCGCGAGCAACGCCGCGAGACGAAGCTAGTATCTTTATAAAATGATGCAGTAATATTAATAAAGATTACTGTGTGTGTAAATAATGAACGATAATAGTTATTTGTATTAGTATATAAGAGTGCAAAGGTGCTTTTTAACCACGTGCTCCGACCGAGTAATCCAAGGATTCTAAAAAAATTAGAATACTGAGCGTTAGCGAGGGAATCAAAAGAGCACGAGGTAAAAAATCTTTGCACTCGAGTGCAACACGTAACTTTTCATCCCACCTCAACGAGGAAATGACTAAATGCAAAAAAAGAATTTAAAATCACAAGATACTTTTGTTTCACTTTATGTACACATAATGATAGGTAAGTGTTACAGAATAATATTTAAATTATTTCAAATAATACCCAGGTATAATTAAGAAAAATTTAAAGAAACGTTGATATAGTTTCTTAAGCTGATTTGCGCATTATTAACATTTCAGTCAGTTCTGTTGGCGTCAAATAAACTACCTCGTTACTAGAATTATTTAATTTAGGTTTTTCACTTGTTTTCAAGTTTCTTGTTTTTATTCCAAGGTTTTAACAAAAAAGAAAATGAAAAGAAAATGGCGCGACCAAAGCAAATAAAAAAAAGTACACCAAAATGGTTCGGAGTTTGAGTTTTTAACAAATTAAAAAAGGTTTTACGACAAATTCGGCCCCATGGAGGTAGAAGTAAATACGTTTAATGATATTTTGAAATCACAAACTTAGGGCACACGATGTTCTAAATTCAATTAATTGTATCCTCTAGTGGATAAAAACGGCTTTTGCACTCAGATATTGAAGGGCAAAAATACTCTTGCCGAGATGGGGGGATGAAAAGGTTCTAACCATATTAATGTATTTTTTTTTATAGGGACAAACGACCTGATATTACCGCCGCCCATTGACACTACAACACCAGAGGCGTTGCAAGTGCGTTGCCGGCCTTTTAAGAAGGAGTACGTTCTTTTCTTGACGGTAGGAAGGTTGTATTGGTCTGGGAACACCGCAGGGGACAGCTCAATTTTGTTGTGCGAGGCATACAGTTTCGGGAAAAACGGACAGTTGTGGACTGCTAGTGGACATCTAGATGATGGGGGTGAAATGTCTGTCGCGTAGGACGATGGCGGAAAGAGGCGGCAGTTTATGTGGAATAAACTTAGTAATGTGCTCAATTAATTCATA
The DNA here is from genome assembly GCA_916048165.1 of Spilarctia lutea. Classification (NCBI taxonomy): domain Eukaryota; kingdom Metazoa; phylum Arthropoda; class Insecta; order Lepidoptera; family Erebidae; genus Spilarctia; species Spilarctia lutea. Next base: position 13,360,001 of record OU696480.1, on the reverse strand, counting down.
GTAAACAGGCCAATATAATTTATTGGTGTTCTTTATCGACGTATTTAATGAGCCGACGAAAAGTCAGACAATTTCATATCACACTCATAGAATGTGTAGTTTATTGCGTATAGCGTGCGTATTTATCAGAAGAATTGCAAATTTTTTCTTCGTAAGAAAATGCAATCCGATAAGTTCGCAGTTATCGTCGGTTATATTGTTTCCATTACATGACTGTATCAATCACATTATTCTTATCAGTAATCTCTTTACCTAGAATATGTAAGTTTACATTTTATTACATTTACATACCTACTACTGTTTCAAAAATGTATCTAGATTTTTAAAATTCAGCTTTTTCTTGACAGTTAACAGATTTAAGTTTCTTCCAAAGTCAAGGAAACTAATACTTAAATAACTAATAATTAAAAGAAACATAAAAGTTCGATCACTTTACACATTGGTATTGGTAAATACCCGAAATTACATTTTCTTAGCACAAACAACTTTACATTTCAAACAAAATTTAACGAAAATTTATATAAATTACGAACGTATTTGTATAAATTTTCGTACATGAAAGCAAATCTCATACTAAATTACACCTCATCTATTAAACCCTTCATCAAATTATGATTTCCATACCAAAATACGAGTAGCAATTCAACTTTTATCTTTACACATTACGCACTAACTACTGTAAGCGTTTGCCACCAAAACACAGAAGAAAGTATTCATTCACTTATTCTATTGTTTCACAAAAAAGCACTTTCAAAATCCACTCACCCTCATGCTGGGAGTCATGGCAGCAGCCATGGCGCAGGCCAAAAGAAGTATCAACCACCCTTGCTTCATTGTCACTACTTCGATTCTAATCAATTGAAAAACGTGTACTTGAAAAGAAAACAGCTAACCGAGCACAGCAACGCAGCGTGGAGCGTGGTGGAGTGGCTGTTAGTAGCGGGCGCGCCGTTATAAGTACCCACGCGTATTGGTTGCAGTGAAGACTGAAGAGGAATCGAGCTACCTACTACACTATAAACATTTTAGCTGTGACTCTGTGACTCAACTCTCAACACGCTATCATCGATATTACTGCGATGTATCTTCCAGAATCACTCTCTACTACGAGCTACAACAGCAATTAAGTCATGAAAATGCATGAATATGATAAGTAGACGGTATGTGAGACTAAGTAAGCATTGAATGTATGTATGTATTTGCCCTATTTGTACATTTGTACTGACGTAGCATTAAGTAACTTATTTAATTATCTGGTGTACAATAAAGAGATATTATTATTATTATTATTATGTATGTATTTAAGTGTGTGTGCGTGTTTGTGTGTGTGTGTGTGTGTTTGTGCGTGTTTGTGTGTGTGTGTTTGTGTGTGTGTGTTTGTGTGTTTGTGCGTGTTTGTGTGTGTGTGTTTGTGTGTGTGTGTGTGTGTGTGTGTGTGTGTGTGTGTGTGTGTGTGTGTGTGTGTGTGTGTGTGTGTGTGTGTGTGTGTGTGTGTGTGTGTGTGTGTGTGTGTGTGTGTGTGTGTGTGTGTATGTACGTGTACTCACCACACCACAACAGACCAATCATGAATATAAATAAGAAATTATGAATGGTATTATTTTTAAACGTGGAATACCCTCTGCCCATTTGTATGTATGGTTTGTATGGATAGCTATACTAATTTCCTTCCACCATCACCAAATCAAATTCATTTTCACAAAAGTAGTTTTTCACCACAAGCAAGATTTTGTGAATGTTTAATCATATTTCTGGAAAATTTGCAAAAAAAATTCAAATTTTTTTTATTGTATAGGCGGCAAACGAGCACACTTATCGCCCGATGGTAAGCGATTACCGCCGCCCATGGACACCCGCAACACCAGAGGCGTCACAAGTGCGTTGCCGGCCATTAGGGGATGGGGAGGGGATGAGGTCTGGGTTGGGGTATGGGTCTCCGGTATCCTCACTCACTCGGTGAAACACAGTGCAAGCGCTGTTCCACACCGGTTTTCTGTAAGGCCGTGGTATTACTCCGGTCGAGCCGGCCCTTTCATGCCAAAGCGTGGCTATCCCACGGGATATTTAGAATGCGCCAACAATGTTTTTAACGTCCAATTTTGGTCGACCAGGATTATGCGTTCTAACGCCCATGTAGGGCATTCCTACAGCGTGTGCTGGGTAGATTCCCAGTTGGCTGCGTAGTATTGGCTTTGTGCCGTCTCTTCACGTCCGATCTTACTCAGATACCCACCGAAGCAAACATGTCCGGTAAGTATATGTGTCAGCCAATAGGTGACGCAGCTTTACTTAAGATTTAAGACCAACAAGAGTCTCGATTCTGAAGTCTATTACTTACTAGCTGACCCACGCAACCTCGTTTGAGTCTTATATTGCCCGTTACGTGAAATTTTTCCCCCGTTTTTTAAAGATTCTTCATTGGTACTCCGCTCCTATTAGTAGTACCGTGATGACATATAGCATATAGCCTTCTTCGATAAATAGTCTATCCAACACTAAAATAATTTTTCAAATCGGACCAGCGGTTCCTAAGATTAGCGCGTTCAAACAAACAAACAAACTCTTCAGCTTTATTATTAGTATAGATTTAATAAACTGCCAACAACAGTGTGTTGTAGTTCAATTTCTATCATTAAATTATTTACATGCTAACATTACGGACTTACTCGGTTATACCTACTAATTTGTAATTGTTAGTCGGATAAAACCGTGTTTTTTTAACATTTTGGTAAGTAGGTACATTAATAAATAATTTACTCGAATATGAGAATAAAACAGTATATGATGTTATCCCTATGACGCAATTTGGTATTAGGTTTGGACATTCCCCTTTATATATTAAATTGCGTTTATTTATTTACGATACAAAGATCAATACCGGTTTCTTTGATCAAATAAGAAAGGTAAATAACGCAAGGTCTTTGGTCTCACTGAAGCCAAAAAAAATTCAGCTACCTCCAAGTCAAAACACGCGTTAACGAACACACATGCAACAAAGTACGCTACCTTTCGTTAGTATCGTACAAGTTGACGTGTAAGTTTACCTACAAAATGCCGTCGTGTGCAATGAAATGATGTAAAATATACACAGAAGTAAACAAAAAGTCTGAATCGGAAAAATATTTTACACGTTCCACACAAAAGTCGTATTGGGAGAGTGTTGCCAGAAGTTCGTATTCCAAAAAGTAAAGAAATGTGGGTAAGTAGTTTGTAAGTAAATTCATAGTCAAATAATGAAGTAATAAATAAATAAATATTTCGGACATCTAACACCCAACGCCATCTAGTCCCAAGCTAAGCAGAGCTTGTGTTATGGGTACTAGACAACTGATATAAATACATATATACTTTTTTTTGTAAATACGTACATATTATACATAGTAAACACCGAAACTCCGAAACAAATATTTGCAGATCATACAAACATTTGGGCCGACCCGGGAATCGAACCCGAGACCTCAAGCTTAGCAGTCGCATATGCTACCACTACGCCACCGAGGCAGTCGGTGGCGTAGTGGTAGCCGAGAGTGAGACTTAAATATTACTTATTTTTTAATCACGTTTTTTTTTAACACTATAGTGTTAAAAATTACGTAAATAAAGAAACGAAGTTTTAATCTTTATAATTAAAAGTATACTGTCACTTTCAGGAATCTTCCGTGCTAATTCGTTATCCAACCAACCATCCGTATTTCAGTCAACTGCTAATTTCGGAAAACTTGGATGGTTGCAATTTTATTTTTAGTTTATTATTTCTATAAAACCTACGTATCTCCATCCCATTTGACATTGGCAGAATTGTCGACATCGGCACAGTTTGCCATTCATTAAGAAGAAGAAGAACCATCCGTATATTTTTACAATGGATTATCAGGGTACCTAGATATACCGAAAGCGACAGTATAAAAAGTATACATGTAAGTTGAAAAGATGATCCAACTTTGTTTATGTTGCAATGTAGTTGTTATTTTTATTACGCGTAATGCGTTAGAATTTTATAACGTAAACAAGTCTAGTTGTACCCATGTTGACACTGTTTTTTTTTAATATTTATCAATTACGACTTTACATCCTCTACAGGGCGCCATATTGGATTTACGACACGATTGTTTTATGATAAGTAGTTTAGAAGTTTTCATAATTTCTAAACGTACAGACAAACTTATATACATACGTGTCAAAATCATTAAAACAACAAAACAATCTTCAAATGACATTCCAGTATTTTTTCTGCTTACATATGCCTCCTTCATTCATATAAATATGTATTATGGAATTTATAAGAAACAAAGAGATTTGTTTTAGCATATTACCTATTTTAATGCAATTTTTAGGGAATTTTTTTTTAAAAGTGGCAACATTTAAGTCACTTACACATATTTCAAAAATAGCTGCACTTTCTTATTCTATATCTTCGCTTCTATAGTTCGTTATCTGCCTTTTAAATGATTTGAGACCGGTTTATAGAAACGGACAGTCGTACAGACCAGTAACGAAAATACGTGTAGATAAATATTATTAAATATTCCTGATCAAATCAATGTAGGGCAACTTAACGCTTAGAGATTCTGCCCCTTTCCGTAGCTATTCTGATGGCAAACCCGTATTTTGTTGCATCATCTTTCAGAATAGGTGAAATGAGTTCAGCTTTTATTTCTAGCTACAAACTAACGACGAGCGATCACGAGTTTCGGAGACAAATAATATTAATAAACTCGCTGACCCGTGCCCACTTCGTTGGGCATAATGTTAATAATCCTTTTTTAGTACAAAGGGTTATGTTTTAATTTCTAACTGCCAAGAATAAGATAGAAAGTAGTTCTGATAAGAACCTTTTATTTAAACAATGTCGAAAGTGTACTAATTACGTTTCGAAAAATTCAATTTCGGAGACGTCCGCAGCGAAAAGAGCCGACCACGCGACTGAGCCGCGCGGGTACCTACCTCTAAGATTTAAAAGGCCACGCCTCCTTCTCCCGAAGCGAGCACGAACGCGAACCGAATTAAACCCGAAGCCATCGCGCGCCGTCCGCTGCTTTGGCCTTCCGTTGAAATTTCTCCGATTCACTTTGCAAAACCGACTACCACGTAAAAGCCTTTTTATTTTTCGGTTTTTTATGTAACCGATGACACTCAGCAATAATGTGGCTTTCTATTGGTGAAAGAATTTTTAAAATCGGTTTAGTAGATCCCGAGATTACCCCTTACAATTTAACAAATATACAAACACACAAACTTTACTTCTTTATAATATTAGTATAAATATAGATAACGTAACAGGAGTTAATTGTTGATCTGAAAGATAAATTTAGAAATAGTTTAATTTTTAGGGTTCTATACACAAGGGCCCTATAAGACTTAATTGTTTTATTTACGAACTCAATAAGTTTTTTAATTTATTGTTGTTTTTTTATTAAAACAACTCCCGCGTTAGGAATAAATTGTGTGGAATTTGACAAACATATATGAAACATATTACAACAATTTGTAAATCACACTAAGTGTTGTCCTCTGTGTAGTTTGAACCCACAACACTCAGCGCAGTACAAAACAACGTGGCGACAGCTTTAACCACTACGTCATCTGTGGAGTTTAGAAGGAATTGTTACAAAAATATTTTCTAATTTACCCAAAATTGTTGCAAAATTCTTATAAAAAACAATCACAGTAAAGAAGTGTGTTATGTACGTAACTAATATCTGTCTAACATAAACGTCACAGCGGTTTGTGTGTTCGAACAAACAATATGTATAAATAAATAAATAATTTATGTATATATTATGTACTAGTTGACCCACGCAACTTCGTTTGCATCATATATTGCCCGTAGCGTGAAATTTTTCCCCAGTTTTTGAAACATTCTTCATTGGTACTCCGCACCTATTAGTAGTTGCGTGATGATATATACCCTATAGCCTTCCTCGATAAATGGACTATCCAACACTGAAAGAATTTTTCAAATCGGATCAGCGGTTCCTGAGATTAGCGCGTTCAAACAAACACACAAACTCTTCAGCTTTATCACTAGTATAGATTTTCTCTCTTTAAAAAGACAACTCCCGCATTAGGAATATACATCCTGTGTCGCGGGGGACTTTACAAACATACATGTAACGGACACAAAGAACACCCAGACTCAGGTCAACATTTTGTGGATCACACAAAGTGATGTCCCACGCGGGATTTGAACCCACGGCACTTGGCGCAGTAGCAAACGGCGCAGTGACCGCTTAAACCACTAGGCCAACCGTGCAGTTTGTCAAACTCAACTACTAACAGCTCTTTTTGATTCGAAGCCAAAAGGAAGTGTACTATTTTTGGCAGTCTATGTATGTTTGTATGTTTCACTGAAACACCTAAAGTACTGAACCAATTGAATCGGTCATTTCAAAAACCACTTAAGTCACAATTTTTTCCAACATGCTTTTTTTGCTGAAAATGGTTCCTCAAAGGTAGATGCGTATTCTGGCTGAAAACGACATAAGTCAATACATTCCTTCCTCTTTTAATAATACAGCGTGAAAGACGTTCATTGCTTAAACAACATTAGTCAATGACTTAAGAGGTTTTTGCACGCACCACTAGATGCAGTAGTTTATGACCGAGTTTTATATGACATTTTACTTTATATACAAAATATTTATATTTACGACAATCATGGGTTCACTGTTTTGGTATTAAGGATTTAAAAACCGGTAAATCGACATTTCACATGTTTCACGAAGGCATTACTAACAAAGGAACCAATGAGGTTTGTTCAATGTTGATGCATTATATAAAAAAATAATATTGGGCCAAATATTAAGTATTTATATCTTTTTTCCGACGGCTGCCCTGGTTAAAATAAAAATAATACATTGTAGAGACTTAAACATGAAATGACTTGAAAATTTTTAAAAATTTTATCAGTATTTTCCCATACGTGGTCATTCCTTTTTACCAAATGTAGTGATTTTGATCCGTGATAATAATAATAATAATATCAATTTATTTGCATAAATGTGGTACAAAAGATGGTAAAAAATAAAAATAGGCACGATACACATTTCACCAGTTATAGGCATACAAATATAGTGTTGCAGTCTTTCATACAATAGTTAATTAATTGCTAAATTAACATTAACTATTACTAAAACAATTTTAAAAAAATTAAAAGAATTACGTGTTACATTTTGAAAATATTTACAAAAACTACTTAACAAATTCAATACACACCTACAATGCATTTCTAAAATGATAAGACGGACACGCATTTTTTTGTAGGAATTCCCTGACGGAATAATAACTGTTTTCTACCAACCATTTTCTAAGCACAACATAAAACTTCTTGAGTGGTAGGTCAGTTATACACTTGGGTATTGTGTTATAAATAAGTGGAGCCATATACACGCAATTTCGTCTAAATAGTTCGATTCTGGGTATTGGCATATTTAATGGTAGTTGTGTTGCTTCACGTTTGCTAAAATTAACTTTAGATTCAAAAAGCGAACGGTTATTTTTAACAAATTTTGCAATTTCATATATATAAATACAAGGAACAGTTAAAAGGTTGTGAGCTTTGAAAACAGGTCTACAGGATGAAGTCCATTCCATGTTAAAAATTGCGCGAATACATTTTTTTTGGGCTATAAAAACTCTTTCAATTTCAGTAGAATTACCCCAAATGACAATACCATACCGAATTATGGAACAAACATGAGCGTGGTAGACTATCATTGCAGTTGACCTTGATACCTCATTGCTTACTACTTTCAAAGCGAAAACAAATCTGCTAATTTTCATACATATTTCCTCAATATGATTTTTCCACGTGATATGTTCGTCAAGTATTATGCCCAAAAATTTAATTTTAAGAACTTGCTCTATCATTTGCTTTGAGTGTGAAATTTTAAGAGCGATATGGTTACTTTTCGGTGTTTTGAAGTTCAATATTTTAGATTTTCCTAAATTAATCCTTAGTGCGTTACACTCTAACCATGCAATTATCTCATTTAAGGTGGTTTGTATTTCTAATTCGTATGTTTCCTCATTCTTACAATCTATGATGATTGTAGTATCGTCAGCGAATAATATGCATTTTTTTGTCACTGCTTGTGGCAGATCATTTACATAAATAAGGAAAAGAAGAGGACCCAGGATACTTCCCTGTGGGACTCCAAAGTGATTAAGTCGCGGATGTGAGTCATAGTCTACAATACTATTGAGTTTGGCATCATATTTAGTTATTCTAGTTATCTGAGTTCTATTTCCTAGGTAGGATTTAAACCATTCTAAAGCTGGGCCTCTTATGCCGCTTTTATCTAGTTTATCAATGAGAATATTATGCTGAACGAAATCAAAGGCTTTACTTAAGTCGAGAAATAGCGCCGTAGTTTTTATTTTTGCATTAATGTTATTTGAAACTGACTTAAGTAAATTAAATATTGCCAATGAAGTGGATTTATTTTTTCTGAACCCATATTGTTCTGTTGTAAGAACATTGAACTTTTCTAAAAAGGAAACCACTCTCTTATAAACAATTCTCTCAAAAACTTTCGATATAATAGGGAGTAATGCTATGGGCCTGTAATTGTTTTTATCTTTTTTATGTCCTTTTTTGTATAAAGGTTTAACGATAGATATTTTTAATTTGTCTGGAAAACAACCTTTTTCTAGTGACAGATTAACGATATACGAAAGAGGATTAGCAATAACCTGTGATATGTTTTTAAGAAGGTCTGTTGAGATTCCATCGTAACCTGACGATTTTGTTTTTTTTAATGAATTAATAACGTTATAAATTTCTATCGGATTGGTAGGTTCTAAAAATATGCTTTGATTGTTTGTTTTGATATTTAAATTTGTACTGTTTTTTACCTTTATGTCGCTTTCTGTAACATCAATGAAAAAATTGTTGAACATATTAGCAATTTCTGTACCATTTGTGATTGTTATATTATTATCAACAATACTGTCAATGCATTCTTTGGGCTTATCATTACCTATAGTACGTTTAACTATATCCCATGTAGCTCTTCCCTTGTTTTTTGAATTTGCGATGTGCTTAATATTACATAAGGATTGCAGGTTGTGAATACATTTTTTTAACAATTTAGAGTATGCCTTGAACTTTATTTTATTTTCGTTTGTTTTATTTTTATAATAATTAAATCTTAGTTTTCTTTTAGTTCTACAGCTGATTTTAAGCCCCTTCGTTATCCATTTTAATTTACTTTGCGTGTACTTCTTTTTTACCTTTATAATAGGAAAACATAGTTTATAAAATAAAGTGATTGTGTCATGGAAATAATTAAAAGCATTGTTAGTATCAGTACTATCATAAACTTCAAAAAAAGATAGTTTACTTATGTACTCGATAAATTTGTTGACATTGTCCCTACTCATATCTTGCACGGTTCTAAAGCAGTAACTTGGTATAGGTTTTGGGCCATATGCGAATGTAATAGTCTGTGCAGTATTATGATCAGACAAACAGACATTATGAGTTCTACCTATTGCATTTGGGATATTACTAATTATGTTATCTATACACGTATTTATCCTGGTAGGCTCTCTAATGTGATAATCTAAACCATAACTTACAATGAGCTCCTTGAATTTGGTACAATTATTGTCATTGCTAAGAAAGTTAATATTAAAGTCCCCTGCTATTACTAGTTTACATTTCTTGTGTTGTAGTTTTGATAAGGTTTTGTTAAACTGTTCAAAAAATATATTTGTATCTGACGACGGCGTTCTGTATATGCATAATATAATTACTTGTATAGCCTTTATTTCAATTCCACAAATCTCAAAGTGTTTGACTACACTAAATTCTCTAATGTCTTTTAATTCAAAACTTTGTATGTGATTTCTACATAGTATGCATGTTCCTCCTCTACGTTGATTAGGTCGCGAATATATAGCGCTGAGGTAGAAATTATTCAGTTTGAGATATTTTTCTTCACTACTACTGACAAAATGTTCATTGAGACATACGAGATCAATTTTTAATTTAGATTCAACCATTTCATTAATTACCACTTCAATGTCATGTAATTTGTTAAGAGCCCCTGCTATATTTTGATGAAGAAGTGTAAATTGGTTCCCATTAAATTTCTTACTAGTTACGAAAAAACGGTTTTGAGTTGACTGAGGTATTTTGTGAAGTCAATTGAGGTAATTGTACTTCGTCAACTTTTAAGAAATAATATGGAATGGTGCCTTTACGAGGCTGTTTCACTACATCTGTTGTAATTACTGTTGCTGAAGGCAATTTTTTTATAATTGTATTTTTTTGTATATTAAGTTTTGTAACACTGTTCTTTTTTTTTGTTTTGTTATTGTAAGAAAGGAATTTATTATAATATTGAACCGTATTAATTTTATGTGTTAATTGAGTTAATATGCCGTTCAAACTATCTGCTTCAATAAAATTGCAAGTTTCATAAGTGTCTGTCAATAATTTTAGATTGTAGTTAAGTTTGTGCTTAATTAGAAATGCATTGTTTCGAACATTCACAACGAAAATATTACAATTTTTTAACGTTTTGATTGCTGCAGCCATTTCTGCCATAAACTTTATTGGGTTAGAATCATTTCTACCTGTCATAATAATCACATTGTCATTTATGGTCAGATTTTCTGACAGACTTTTACAATGCGATAACACTTCAGCAGCAGTCGCGCCCGGTTTTCTAAAGCCTGATATAGAGTATCTATTAATAATAAATTTATGTTCATCTTGTTTCTTTAACAATCCTTGTACTATATTTTTTCCATCTTCATCCGATAACAGGATTATTCTGCCGCATCCACCATTCTTACTAGTTGCAGCTTGGGGTTCTGTATTTTTCTCAATTATACTACTGGTCTCTGTTAATATATCGGTAGGTATAGAATTTATTTCTTTATATTTAATTTCACCTTTGAGTGTATCATTAGTTGTGTTAATGACATGTGTTTTAGGTGTTTGAGAATAAGAGTTGTCAAAGTTAATTCTTCGGACCGAGGTAATTGCAGTTTGTTTTTTAGAGCGTCTTGTTGTAGATGATAAAGTTGTTGTGTTGGAATTTAAACTTGTAATGTATAGTTTTCTAAATTGCTCGGTTTTTATTCTTTCTTCATCTAAACAGTTTTTTAATGAACCATTTTCTAGACGAAGTGTTTCTATTTTAAGATCCGCATTCAAAATCTCCTTCTTAAGCCTATCGATTGTATTTTTGAGCTCCATAATATCATCCTTTTTTACGGTGGTGGATAAATCCATCATGCTTTTAACGCTTAGGTCTGATGACAAACTGTCTATGGAATCATTTGAGACATGAAAAAAGGAACGTCGCAATTGTTTGTTTCTTATTGTTATATTGCTAAGTGATTCCATGGTTAACATTTAAAAAAAAAAAAAAAAATGGTGGAATTAACAAACACTTTCAAAAAATAATAATTGTATTAGTATGAAATGTTTCAATAAAGTAACACCAAATTAATTAGTACAACACTGCAACCATAGTTTGTAAATGCACTTTTTATGCTAAAGAATGAGTTTTTGTTTTTACATCTATACTTGGAACGCAGCACCGACGCGGTAAAACGATTGTTTTGAAATTTTTCATGTAACGGTTGTCATTTTATCACCACATAAGATTCCAAATTATCGGTACTCTAGTTAGATTTATGGAATTTACTTTACAGTTTAAAGTGTACAGTAAGCTATAGTATAAGTTATTTACTAATCTTACTTGTAAACATTGGAATCACACATAAGTCCGGTCACTGTTTTGTGTTTTTGTAAAAGAATCAGCCGCAATTATCGCTGCTTACGACTTAACTGAAGACTCAGACTTATTGATCGTGTTTGTTTTTCACTTTTAATATCACTTACGAATTTATAAACTTTTATTTTCAAACTTTTTGCACAGATGAAGTAACAGTTTTTTATTTTGTCCATAATGAGATAGTTATTAAAGTTTTTACAAAGATATCATTACACAGTCACTATTGGCACTTAACTATTGTAATTGTGTTACAAAATAGTTTATACACTCACTTTTAGTATTTATTTACATTTTTTGTATATGGACACGATGTTTACCGTGTCGCTAGCGACATCTACCTCCTAACGTTCAACAACCAACACTTTTAGCAACGTGTGTCGTGCGACTGCGTGTGGGAGCAACAACAACCTAATTCCGCTAACAAGTGTGATTTTGGAATCGTAAAAAAAAATGATCGAAAACATGATCGTATCTACGTCCAAGGAGAATACATTGATTTGGTTTCGAACTCCAGCTCCATATTTACAGTCATAGAGCTAAAAACTGAAGATGTTTTAGAATTTAAGGAATAGTGGCCAAATTTTTACAAAAAAACATGTTTGTCAACTGAATCTTATGGAAAAAACCCCCAAAGGACCAGAAAAAGTCATTTTGCTACTTCGACATACATGAGTTTTCAGTATGATTCAGATCGAAAAGGAACTATCATAGCCGAGGAATATATTGATGGATTGATTAAACATTCATTCTCATTATTGAAGAAAATAACAAGTTCTGTTTCACTTCCATCAACCAAAGCCTATGGTCTGAAAGTGCCCATCAATAAAAAAAAAATAGACGATTTAAAACAGGTTCAAGAAAGCATTCTGGAAGAGCATATGCCATTTTATAACAACATTTTTAGCTGGCTAACTGCAAATGTTGAAGATAATCCAGATGAGAATGATGGAGAATATGACTATGTACCATAAAGATATTAAAACATGACAAATTAATACACGTAAAATGTTAATAAGATTATTTTTAAGTGTAATTCTTAATTATAAGCAATAAAAAATATGATTACAACGATTGTTTAGGTTAAATTATATACCACTAAACCTATTTCTTGCTAAAACAACATAAGTCAAGAACTGTGTTTCAGGTTTTTTTCATTATTTCTATTAATAAACTATAAAGATTATACGCTATTTTAATTTTTTACCACTCAAATACTAAATTAAACATAAAAAAGTCCTTTAAAACTCATTTGTTTGTGTATGAAACAGTTTTTATTGATTTCTGAAAAATTCTAATTTTGTGACTTATGAGGTTTTTGAAATGACCGATTCAATTTGAATTTTGTTATATTGACTGCCTCTGTGGCGCAGTTTAGCGTATGCGACTGCTGTGCTTGAGGTCTCGGGTTCGAATCCCAACTCGGACCAAATGTTTTTAAGACCTGCAAACATTTGTATTGGAGTTTGGGTGTTTTCAATGTATAATATGTATGTATTTACAAAAAAAGATGTATGTACTATCGACCAAATTGAAAGGTGACCCACTTTGACAATTATTCCTGTGTAATCATAAATGTAGTTAGGTTTTCTTCGCTATTTGCACATAGTACGTTTTAGATATAAACATAAATGCGTCATTACGGGTTAAATGTCAATGCAATTTAAACCTTTGTCACCACTGAACAAGATATATTTTTGATACAGCAGTCTTATTTGAATTTCAAATAATATAATCGTTTATAATCCAAACTCATTGCGAAGAAAAAGTATTATAATTTGTAAAATGAAATGACATTATGTGTAAGATGTCAAGTAGTAGTCAATCTGAAAATATTAAAATAAAAATCTAAGAATATATTTATATCTATAAACGATATCGTATAATGGCCAATTTGGTAGAACAAAGAGCTCGGATTGTAGTGCTCAGTGAGCAAGGTTGCGGCGTTAGAGAAATATCACGTGAGTTAAATATAAGTCGTAACACGGTCAGAACCTGGATCAGACGTCACGCTGAAGAGGGTATCCTTGAAGACCGACGACGACATAATCATGGGGTTCGTCGAATCACAAACCAACAGAGAACGGAAATGCAACACCATTACGAAGAACATCCTTTTACTCGTACCCGCTATTTTGCAGCACGTTACGACGTTTGTCTAGAAACAATTAGAAATAATTTGCACCGCACTGGGCTGCATTACAGACATCATGCTAAGAAAGTTCATTTAACGGATGCACACAGAACTGTGAAATTGAATTTTGCACGTAATTATTTAGATTTCGACTGGACAAACACCATATTTACAGACGAAAAATCATTTCGCTCTTCTCAACATGGTCGCTTAACTTTGTGGCGTTACGATAACACGCGATACACAGAAGACCACGTAGTGCCTAACCAATCATCTGGCCGTATTTCAGCTAACATGTGGGCATGGATGGATGCTGGAAACATAGGCGAACTTGTTCCTATTTCTCCTCGTCATAAGGCTATCAACTATGTCGATTTATTGGAAGAATCAATGTTACCGACTTTGCGAACAGTTTACCCCCGTGAAGATGTGCCAGTATCTTCACGGGGGTAGACTCGACTCGACTCGACAGTTATCATGAACATAACTATGTTCATGATAACTGTCGAGTGCATACTGCCATGAATTGTCTCAAATTGGTTTACGGAGCATGAAGATGAATTTACTCTCATTCCATGGCCGTCTAGGTCAGCAGATCTTAACCCAATAGAAAATTTATGGGGTTTGATGGTTCAAATGTGGGATAACAAGAACAAGAGAACTAAAGAAGCAATCGAGCTGCATTGTAACGAAATCTGGGATTTCATGAGGGGAAGTGACATTTGCAGTCGTCTAATCGGGTCTTTGCGTAATCGATTATTAGACGTTATTGAAAACCATGGCGCTTACACTCGGTTTTAGGTTTAACCAGTAATCCTACAGACCCAAACAATTGGAACCATTATAACCCAAAAATTAACTATTGAGAAGTTTTCTTTTTTATTCGCTTTACGAAGTGAATGCCATTATTTTTAATTTAATAATATGAAATAAACAAAGGTCTCTAATTTTACTGTTTTATTTTACTAATATGTATGACTAGCTGTCTCGACAGACTTCGTTCTGTTAAATAAATGCTTATCTATTTTTGTTCTACAGTACCCTATGCTACCTTTACGGCACCTCTACCCTCCTACCTCAAGTCTACCCATTATCTACACTATCTACACTAATATTATAAAGAGGAAAGATTTGTATTTTTGTATGTAACGAATAAACTCAAAAAGTACTGGACCGATTTTATTTTTACCGACCGATTAAATAGGGTTCCGTAAGATATTTGCATTTTTCGTTTATATAATAGGAGCGGAGCACCAATGAAGAATGTTAATAAAACGGGGGAAAATTTTTACGCTACGGGCAATAGAAGACGCAAACGAGGTTGCGGGGGTCAGCTAGTTCGAAATAAAGTCAATCCTATGTCTCAAACAAATATACAATTAAATCTTTCCTAATATACTTATAGATAAGGACGTTCACTGGTTAACAAACTTTTTCGTGCAATACTTATCATAGTATGCGTCTATGTCTATGTCATGGCTTTGTCAGTGTCTAGTAGAATGATAATGGTTCGTCACTTATGAAATGTATGTTCAAGCTAATTTCAACCTAATGGTATAGAATAATTGTAGGAAAATGACTCTAAGGGGGGTCATGAATCAATTTGGTCCACTGTACCTATTTGTAGCAGTTGTCTAGAACCCTTAACACAAGCTCAGCTTAGCTTGAAACTAAATGGCGTAGTGTGTAATATGTCCAAAATATTTATTTATTAATGGATATATGTCTATTGATTCGAAAAATTAGCCCAAGTGACACAGACATATAAAAGTTTTTTGATAGTCGGTTTTTAAAACATTGTCTGAAAATTTATTAAAGTTATCTGCCGTTTCACTTACGTTTTAATGACAGATTTGCTTTTCATCCGTGTAAGTTTCACACACATTAAGTATGTTAGAAAATAAATGGCATTGGTATTTATTTCGTGATGTTTAATATATTATTAAAGTTTTTCTGTTCAGTTCAGCTTTTATCGAGCTATAAATCGCGTAGCTAAGCTGGCTTTAAGTTGTTTTCGTCATAAAGAAGCTTGTTTTTAGCCGACTTCCAAAAAGGCGAAGGTTATCAATTCGACTGTAATTGTTTTGTTTGTGTCATAACTTTCGACTGGGTGACATGATTTTGATGTTTTTATAGCAAATATCATTAACAAGTATCATTAACACAGCGATAGAATGTTAACTTTGGTGGAATTTTTAATTTCCATCGACTCAATGGAAAAAAAATCCACTAAGTTTTTTTAAGCTTCGAAATTTACGTTAATGTACACTTTATAAGTCCCATAACACACCCAAGTCAGATGTAATTTATTGTACGATACATCTGCTCGTTTTACAAGGAGTATCGCCTGATGGTAAGCGACCACCGCCGCCCACGGACACCTGCAACACCAGAGGCGTAACAATTGCATAGCCGGCCTTAGGGGGATGGAGAGGGATGGAATTTTGCATTTATAAAAGACAGAAGACGTCAAACGCTTCGCAGCTAGGAACGGTCTGTATTGGAAAGTTAAATTATGGGTTTTTATATTTTCCGCTACTTATTATTTACTAACCGACCTAAGCAACCTCTTTTACGTCTCCTATTGCCGGTAGCGTCCGATTTTGTAACATTCCTCATTGGTGCTTCGCTTCTATTGGTCTTAGTGTGATGATATATAGCCTAAACACTGCCATATGTTTTCAAATCGGTAAAATAGTTCCTGAGATTAGCACGTTCAAGCAAACCAACAAACAAACTCTTATAGGCATTTTTTTATAGATATATTAGCTGACCCACGCAACCTCGTTTGCGTCTTATATTTTTTTGTTTTTTTTTTTGTTTTTTTTTTTTTATAAAAGACAACTCCCACATTAGGAATAAACATCCTGTGTCGTGGGGGACTTTACAAACATACATGAAACGGACACAAAGAACATCCAGACTCGGGACAACAATTCGTGGATCACACAAAGTGTTGTAGGTACCGCGTGGGATTTGAACCCACGACACTTGGCGCAGTAGCAAGCGGCATGGCGACCGCTGACACCACTCGGCCAACCGTGCAGTCAGTAATAACTATTGCCCGTAGCGTGAAAATTTTCCCCCGTTTTTGAAACATTCTTCATTGGTGCTCCGCTCCTATTAGTAGTACCGTGATGATATATAGCCTATAGCCTTCCTCGATAAATGGACTATCCAACGCCTAAAGAATTTTTCAAATCGGACAAGCGGTTCCTGAGATTAGCGCGTTTAAACAAACAAACAAACTTTTCAGCTTTATTATTAGTATAGAAGATATATAAAGAAATGAGTATGTATATATATGTCCCACTGTTTAAACCTTCCCGGAACTTTTATAAATATTTCAAGATCAAAATTAGCCACATCGGTTTAGCCGTTTTCGAGTTTTAGCAGGACAAACGAACAGCAATTGA
This sequence comes from Spilarctia lutea, assembly GCA_916048165.1. Lineage (NCBI taxonomy): Eukaryota > Metazoa > Arthropoda > Insecta > Lepidoptera > Erebidae > Spilarctia > Spilarctia lutea. The sequence continues at coordinate 13,342,698 of OU696480.1, read as the reverse complement.
TTTTAATATACAAGAAGATAGCTAGCTGAACACGGTGTTCCGGTGGTGTTCAAAATCGGTCCATCGGTTCCAGATATTTGTCGGAACAAACAGACAGACAGACCGACAAATAGATAGACAAACAGTAAAAAAAATTTGGTACCGTATATAGATATATATGCATTTAGTAAAAAACGGTTATTTTAATATTACAAACAGACACTTCAATTTTATTTATTTGTATATGTTTATGAAGATTAGTTGTATGTTTACAAATATGGCGATAGAAGTGAATTTCATTAATTTGACGGTAGTCTGGGCAAAATTGTGTACGATGGGTAACATAATAAATCAAACGTTCCTGGAACTAAAGTTTTAATAGTATTCAAACAAAACACAACTTCAGCTTTGTTTACTATGCCGCGGAAACAATTGTGGCATTCACAAGTCATGTCGTCTAAATTGTGTCTAGATTATACGAAGCTCGATCGCCACCTTGAAACAAGAATGCGATTGTTTTCGCATCATAAGTATATTACTTTGTAGGGCGCCAGTTACTGATGCAAATAATTAAAACGTTATGATCCAAGTTTAATATTTGTCTAGTGGTAAAGAAATTTATAATAACCTTTGTATCCATATTTTTTAAGACGTGGAAACCCCTTCTGGTCGTCACCACACACCGGGTTTGCGGCGAGCTATACTCTTTGCACTGTAGCATGGTGCGGGTTACCCTGTTACAGGGTTTTAAAAGGGTAACCCGTTCGGAAGGGGTAACAATGCACCCGTTCGAGAGTGTAACATGTTTGAAGGATTTCTTTCGGAAGTGCTTAAATAAACCCCTTCAAAAACCTTTTCAACGAATATCCGGTCCCTGTGAAAAACCCTGATGCAAATATGTACATCTTATGTTAAACTTATAAGAATTCTTGTTATAACTAACTTATCTGAGTCTTACTCACGTCTTATGTCTAAGTTACTTTTTTCTTTTTATTTCTTCAACAAGTTTGTTTGCTTGAACTCGCTAATCTCAGGAACTATTCGTCCAATTAAAAAATATATTTCAGTGTTAGATAGACCATTTATCGAGGAAGGCTATATATTATCACGCTAAGACCAACAGTAGCAGAGCACCAATGAAGGATGTTACAAAAACGGGGGAAAATTATTACGCTACGGGCAACAGAAGACATAAACGAGATTGCGTGGGTCATCTAGTATATTTTATAGCGGAACAGCGGTAATACTAATAAAATTTTCTTAAGCAATAGGGGACATATAAGAACTTTGACAACCGACAATTATTACGTAAATAAAATACCAATACTTATTATAATTAATAACCAAACACAGAACATTATAAAACTGTAAGCATTTCTTACCAAGTATAACAAAATATTCAGAAGTCAATTTTATAAATGATATGTGAGATATACGTCTATATTAAATTAATGCAAGAAAATAATAAAACTATAGGAGATTGCAATAGCTTGTAATATTCTTAATATGAAAATAAATACTTTATGCATGTGTTGGAATAAGGAAAATTGTCTTGCTATTTCGAATGTAAAACACACGTTGGCTCGTAACGTATACGTTTCATGGAAGGGATCTTTTTCTCATGATTAGTTCCATGGACATGTTGACAGTTTTCAAATCCGTCCAGAATAAGGCGCGCCTCTGGCGTCCCCAGAGGGTACTGACGTACGCGAGTGGCATGAAGCCCCTTCATCGAGCCACGTTGGCTTGCTAGTCATCCTCGAGTGGGCAGCACAGCACCCTTTCCTTTGGACTGACACAGGTCCTGTCCGGGCACGGTTGCTTCGGCGGAAGCGCGCTTACCAGAGCCTCATGCCACCCTGAGTGTGGCCACGGATGGTCGGGACAGGTTTTCCCCTCCGTCCGCTTTAGTGGCCAGCGGCGACGTTTCGCGTGTGCCGCACATCACCTAAATTAAGAGTTTTCACTAAGAGACGATACCCGCTTTATTGCGTGCAGGAGACGTCCGGATATGTTAATAACAGCAGTTCCCGGATCCCTCCCTTTTCAGGCGCAGAGTGGCACACTTTGGTTTTAGTCGGGCCGATTCCGACACACCACCACGCAAACCCTTAATCATAGTAGACTTAAAGCTAATCCCAACCTAGTTTGGTTAAAAAGCTAGGAGGAATAAAAAAAGAAATATTAAAACGAATAAATACTAATGGACCAAGAGCCCACGACGACTCATCATCATCACTTACTTAAGAGCTACACTCTTGTCGACGCAGCTTTATCCAGCTCTCCCTATCAATACGTCTCCTTATACGTCACAATCGCCATTTTTTTCTTAATCTGGTCCATAATTGTATATCGATCTTCCTCTTCCCCTCTTTCCTTTTATGATATTACTTATAAAGTTATCGTGACGTATTAGATGGCCTACCATCTTACCTCTTCTAATTTGTACAGTAGATATCAGCAGCCTTTTCTCTTTTACTCTTTCTAGTTCTTCGTTGATGTTTTTTCCGTCCAACTGATTGCTTGCATTCTTCTCCAGCACCAAATTTCAAAGGCTTCCAGTCTTTTTTTATCCTGATTAGTTATTGTCTCAGTTTCACAACCTTACAGACTTACCTTACGCCAGTATGGCCATTGTAGGGGGGCTGCAGGCCTCCCCGAGCTTCTCGGCAGACGTCGGGGGCTAGCCTGTCGACCCAGGCTGCTTCCGACGTCGATCGTGCGACCACGTCGTCGCCCATGGAGGAGGTTGTAGAGACGATCCAGTAAATGGATCAAGTCTCCAACCTCCTTGTCCAGACGAACCTGAACCACTGCGCCGCGGCGCAGGATCTCTTCCTGCAAACCATGGCGCAGTGGTCGATAGGTGTTGCCGTAGTCGCGGAGCCCTACTACGTCCCTCCCCGTCCAAACTGGATGGGTGACCGGGACGGCTCCGTGGCAGTCGTCGGCTCCTCGGCGGCTCGTTCCCCGCCCTTGTCGTTAAGAGACAAGGGCTCTGGATATGTGGCCGCCGAGTGGGGGGGAATCACCGTTTACGGTGTGTATTTCTCCCCCAACCGGAGTTTGAGCGACTTCGAGGTCTTCCTTAACAACTTGGAGACCTCGATACGGCGACTAGCGTCTGGGCACGTCCTCGTGCTGGGGGACTTCAACGCAAAATCCATTGCGTGGGGTTCCCCGGCGACGGACGCCAGGGGCGATGCCGTGGTGGAGTGGGCGGCGTCGGTGGGCCTCTGTTTGCTGAACAGAGGCGCCACCAACACGTGCGTGCGACAGCAGGGGGGGTCGATAGTGGACCTTTCGTTCGCTACCCCTGCTGTTGCCGCACGAGTAAGGAACTGGTGTGTCCTGGATGAGGTTGAGACGCTCTCGGATCACCTGTACATCCGATTCGAGCTCTCCCGGTCCCAGGGCCCCAGTAGGGGTCACGTGGCGCGGCATACCTCCCGCTTTCCGCGGTGGGCAGTTGCCAAACTCGACAGGGACCTGCTAGAGGAGGCGGCCATAGTTCAATCTTGGCTGTCTCCGCGGGCCCCGGCCGAGGAGGTCGACATGGGGGCTGGCCGCTTTCGCTCTGCGATTACGCAGATCTGCGATGCGGCCATGCCCCGCGTTCGGGGTTGTCGACCTTCACGGAACGGGGTCTACTGGTGGTCCCAGGAGTTGGCGGACCTCCGTGCGGCCTGTACTCGTGCCCGGAGGTCCTACACCCGATGCCGGCGGCGACGCCACCGCGTAGACGGGGAGGAGGGCCGGCTTCATGAGGAGTACCGCGAAGCGCGGAAAACTCTGAAGCTGGCCATTTGCCGCGCCAAAGAGGAAAAGAGAAAGGAGATGCTGGAGAGTCTCGATCGTGACCCCTGGGGTCGCCCATATCGTGCGGTGCGTCAGAAGCTCCGCACGGCGGGCCCCCCCTTACCGAGACTCTCCAGCCCAGCTTCCTGCAGCAGGTGGTCGAGGGCCTTTTCCCGCAGCGGGCGGAGCACACGCCCCCGTCGATGGCCTATTCAGTGGCCAGAAACGACGGGGGCCGAGAGGACGATATTCCGCCCGTTAGGGAATCGGAGGTTGGGGCGGCTGTTCTTCGGATCCGTTCCAAGAACACCGCCCCCGGGCCGGACGGGGTACCACCCCGAGTGATGGCCCGAGCCCTCGACCATATGTCGGACCGCCTCAGGGAGGTTTTGGACGCCAGCCTGGCGTCTGGACGCTTCCCTGAGTGCTGGAAATGTGGGAAGCTGGTCCTGTTGCCGAAGCCGGGACGGCCAGCCGATTCGGTCGCGGCCTATAGGCCCATCGTGTTGCTGGACGAGGCGGGCAAATTGTTCGAGAGGATTCTCTCTGCCCGCATCGTCCAGCATCTCAGCGAGGTGGGGCCCGACCTGTCGGACGCCCAATTCGGGTTCCGAGAGGGGCGTTCGACGGTCGATGCCGTGATGCGCCTTAGGGCCGTGACCGAGGAGGCGGTTGGCTGCGGCGGCGTGGTGTTGGCGGTGTCCTTGGACATCGCCAACGCCTTCAATAGTCTGCCATTCAGCTGCATCAGGGAAGCACTCCACTACCACGGGGTGCCAGAGTACCTGAGGCGGCTGGTGGCAGACTATTTAGAGGAGCGTACCGTCGTGTACGAGGACCGAGTTGGCGTCTTGAGACGGCGACCCATGTCGTGCGGCGTTCCACAGGGGTCTGTCCTTGGACCACTCCTGTGGAACGTGGGGTACGACTGGGTCCTTCGAAGTCGTCTGCCTCCCGGGCTGGGCGTAATTTGTTACGCCGATGACACTCTTGTCACAGCCCGGGGGGCGAATTTCCAAGAGGCGGCGCGCCTGGCCACCAGGGGTGTTTCTCTGGTGGTTGGGCGCATCGAGGCGCTGGGCTTACGGGTGGCCCTTGACAAGACGGAGGCCCTGCTCTTCCATGGGCCCCGTCGTGGTCCACCCCCCGGCGCCTCTATCGAAGTAAACTCGGTCCTCGTACCGGTTCGGGCCCAGATGAAGTATCTGGGCCTGATCCTCGACGGTAGGTGGCTCTTCGACGAGCACTTCCGACAGCTTGGCCCTAGGCTGGTCGGCGCTGCCTCCGCCCTTGGGCGTCTTTTGCCCAACTTGGGTGGAGCCAGCGTCGCTACTAGGAACCTCTACACGGGGGTGGTCCGGTCGATGGCCCTTTATGGGTCACCGGTGTAGGTCCCGGCTCTGACTGCCCAGAATAAGGCGCGCCTCTGGCGCCCTCAGAGGGTATTGGCAGTCAGAGCCATACGCGGATACCGCACCGTTTCGACGGAGGCGGCGTGCGCCTTGGCCGGAACACCCCCGTGGGATTTGGAGGCGGAAGTGCTCGCCGAAGTTTATCGGCGAGCGGCTGAATATCGGGCGGAGTACGGGTATCGTGCTCCGCCCGAAGAGGTACGCGATTGGCGTGAAGCCGCTCGCCGAGCCACGATGGCTCGTTGGTCGTCCCGGCTGGAGGCTCCACGCGCTGGCTTTGCCACCGTGGAGGCGCTCCAGCCGGTCATCCTCGAGTGGGCAGGGCGGCAGCACGGGACCCTTTCCTTCCGGCTGACGCAGGTGCTTTCCGGGCATGGTTGCTTCGGAAAGTACCTGCACTCGGTCGCTAGGAGGGAATTGAGTCCCGCCTGCCACCACTGCGACTGCAGTGAGGACTCGGCCCAGCACACGCTGGAGTTCTGCCCCGCTTGGGCGGCGCAGCGCCGGGCCCTCACTGCAGTCATCGGAGGAGATCTGTCGCTGCCGGCCGTCGTACTATCCATGGCCGGTAGCGACAGCAGTTTTACCGCGGTCGCGACCTTCTGCGAAGAAGTAATTTCGCAGAAGGAGGCGGCGGAGAAGGCCCGGGAGGACGATATCCACTCGGACCCGATCCGCCGCCGGCGCACGGGGCGGCGGAGGCGCGCCTATCAGCGCCTCATGCCGCCCTGAGTGTGGCCGCGGATGGACGGGATGGGTTTTCCCCTCCATCCGCATTACAGGCCAACCGCGAGGGGGCGACGTACGCGTGTGCCGTGCGTCGCCTAAATTGAGATTTTTATAAGAAGAAGGTGCCCGCTTCAGTGCGGGCAGGCGCTGGGAGGGATCCGGCGTGTTAATAACAGCGATTCCCGGACCCCTCCCTTCACAGGCGCAGAGTTGGCACACCGTGTGGTTTTAGTCGGTTCGATTCCGACACACCGCCCCGCCGCAAACCCCGGCGGGGTGACGGCCCGAGGGGGTTTCCACACGTACAAAAAAAAAAAAAAAAAAAAAAAAGGTATGGCCATTGCAATGCGACATTTAATATCAGTACATCTATCTATATGGCTTCCCAAGTACATAAAACTTGCAAGTTATTCCAGAATTGTGTTATTAATTTTAATATTTTTACTAATTGGTGTAGTTTTAGAGGTTATTAAAATTATGGTGTCTTATTTTAAAAAATAATTTTAGTACATAAAAAGGTTATTTCAATATTATAAAGTATATAAAAGGTATTGTAACAAGTTAAAAAATATTTAAACGTTTCCAAAACTTTCATCATTGTCGTTGATATTTTCACTAAATACTGATATATCCAAGAAAGTTGTCTCAAGTGTTGATGAAGAGTTGTCATGCCCAGCACGTGGGGAAGCATTAGGGTTATTACGATTATCTTTACAATATGCCAGTTTATGGAACGTATGGTAAACAACCGTTTGCTACTTAATATAATATAACCGTTATGTTGACTGGGTCTGGCTTTAGACTTTTGTTAAATCGTTCAACATGCAGAATTCCGTCACCAAACAAAACAGTGGTTTATCAAAAGGTTAAAGCAATTGTTCTTACACAAAAAGATGTACCTAAATAAAAGAAAGCTGTAATGTCTTACGGAAAAGTAATAGTCGTGTTTGAATTTTACAAATGTAACTACGAGGTACTAATCACATCACACCAACAGCCCTCAACATTCCATTGCATTCTGTTGATAGGGGTTTATCCTTAGAATGGTTTTGACCTGCTATACCACACTGGTCTAAATGAGTGGGTATAGGGTTTGTGGTAAACGTTCCTTTTCTTTGCAGTGCTGTTGTCTTGCGTAATGTGTTTCTTAGTTGGCTCTTACGACATCTATGATATAACAGGGGTGGTAACCTGGTAACACTCTGTATTATTAATCGTGATGGATTACACACAGATATCGATACCGATAATACTCGGTTCCATACAATTATACAATACTTATTCCAATCCATTATTGCGCAACTCTGTACAAAATCCATGTGACAAGGGAGAAAAATCGAGGGTTGCTACCCCGACCCCTTCACCAGTACTCAGTTGGACAGCTTACAAGTGACGGCATAGTGCTGAATGTTATTGTTTTATGCCCCTGTATCTTTCTAAAAAGGTCTCCTGGTGGTTCACTTGACCCATAAATTTTGGACACGGGCCCGTAGTCCTAATTGTTACAGACGAGTACAAAATTAAATAAGCGTATCATATTGATTTAGGAACCCAATTTTAAGAATTTTGTACCTAGTCATTACTCGTGAACGTTTCGAATGACTGCTCAATTCACTTCAATATGTTTCTAGAATAATCTTAAGCTTTCTTATTGAGTTGATTTCTAGTTATGTCTTGAAAATAGTTAAACTACAATACTGATATTCATCCTGCTCAATTGAAAGAACGGCTTCTCAAATCAATTATAAACTAAATGGTATGTAAAGAGGTCGATAAGAAAAACAAAAGAAGTGTAGCATTCAGTCATTTATTTTGAAAGTAGTAGGTACATTTTACAAAAAAAAACCTAAACTAATTAAATCAACTTTATTATGATACTTCATTGAACTTTATTTAAAAAAAATACAATAATTATATTATCAACGTTTATATATTTACTTTAAAAATAAAAAAAATATAAGAAGGAACTTTAAAACGACGCGCTAGTCTTTCTCCATCGGCAGGTTATTTATGACATACACTTATTGTAAACTATAGCTAGTAAGTACTCTTATTATTATTTTAAAATTTATAGCGAGGCAAATAAAATGGCGGATTAACCAATACAATTAAAATAATACATGTGCCTAGGCTGAGGCTAATTCAAACAGATACAGATTATGAGTAAAATATTACCAAAGGCTGTACTCAATATTGTGCCTATATTCATAATGTAAACTTTAAATTTGTCATTTAATTATCACACACGCACACATATAGACACAGACGAGAATGACGTTAGCAATATATTATTTCAATATCATATAATTCCTGTAGTTACCATATACGTATTTATATATTTTCGTAACAAAGATATCAGGGGTATTATTAATCTTAATAGTCAAGAAAAAAATAAATCTAATGAGAAAAGAGTTCAATGTCATGGAATACATTACGAAGAGCAGATTGCAATTTAAATTAATTCACAGTTTCGTCAGACAGGTAAAAACCTGTGTCATAATTTTAGTATGATTGAATTGATCGAGAGAATTAGATACCACTCAGCCCTATAAAATGTTCTTTGGTCTTAAATCAAGATGTGTCGGGATGATTTATTGTCAGTATATGATATGAGATGACTCGGTGGGTTGAGATTTTGCTACGTCGGCGAACAGAGTCGCGTGCGTGTGCGCTAGCTATCGCCGCTGTCATCGCTCTCGTCTGGCTTGGGCGTCGTGGGCTTAACGCAGCGAAATGTTAATGTGCTCGTTGAGTCGTCGTCGTGGAGGCCACATATTGTGTCTGCACTGCATATACAACTGCCGAGAGAAATTAACCAATTAATCATTGTTTTATAGGATCAATGAGCCAATATCAAAAGATGCGTTTTTCATATACCAATGCTATTTTCTATAGAATGTAATGACAATATTTAATATATTTACGACTGTATCAGTAATTTCAAAATTGAGTCCGCTGCTGCTCGTTACGGATAGTTTCTAACCAAGGAGCTGTAAATCAAATCTAAACTAGATAATCACTTTAGATCTACGAGTAATCTAAGTACTACCAATCTAGCGCTATCTAACAGCACTAGTAATCAAAGTAACATAGCCTTAGGATTTAATTTGGTAAAAAAGAATAGTTTGACGATGAACATGGGTAGTCTGAACAGTTTTGAACTCTACACAGTTCTCCCAACGATGCACAATGCAATTGCAAAGATGCACAACTAAGCGTTTAAGCGAATGCACTGGCATTGGCTTAAACACGGCCGCTTTGCTCACGCCGCCGCCGCATGTGCGGGTTTTTGTCAAAGGGTCTCCGAGATAACATCAAAGAATCAGCCTGCGGTTATGATTTATCAGTTTACTCCGTTGTAATCTCGTCTACGTTCGTTCGAGTTTTAAATTTGTTTTGTAACCTACTTGTATTGTTATTTCTTCTTATTTTTTTTATTTTCGACTGTTGTAGGGGAGAGTTGGATAATACCGCGCGGTTGATAATTCCGCGCGTATGCGTAGTTCAAAAACTATCCACTACTTCTGCGAATCAGTGCGTATACATCGAAGCCGGACATGCCTACATCCCTCCCCGTGCACCACCATTACGGTTCTCGCCGCGACGGACATATCACGCGCCGTAGTTGATTTTTTCGTTATTCCTTATAATTTTTCGTGTACTTTCGGAAAGAGGTAAGTAATCTGTATTTATATTGCAATACTTTGATACTATACATTTTTAATGCTTGTATTCTGTAGAATTCATGTCAGAATACGTTTCTACGTACTATAATATTTGCCATATAATTTTGAGGTTAAAAAATAAAATGATCAAGTTTGATAATTCCGCGCCACGAGCGCGGTATTATCAAACTTGATATAATACCTACATACAAATTAAAATAATGTAGCTTTATATATTATTTCCGTTTTAGATGGACCAATCTGTGCCAAAGAAAAAGAAGAAGACATGGGATCCCCAAAATTTGAAAGCTGCACTTGAGGCTATACGAAGCGGAAGTAAAATAAAGACAGCTGCTAGGAATTTCAGTATCCCGGAATCAACAATTAGGGATCGACTTAAGTTGCCGGAAAATTATGACCCCCCCATGAGGAGAAAGGCCACATTTACAAAAGAAAAAGAGAAAGAAATGGTTTCATTTATAACTGTAATGGCAAAGAAGTTTTATGGGATAACTCAGCAACAATTGCGTAAATTGGCATACGACTTTGCCGTTGCAAAAAATATTAAAAATATTTTTTCGTCAGAGAAAAAGATGGCTGGAAAATGTTGGGTGTATTCCTTTTTGAAAAGAAATCCTGGAATTTCTTTAAGGCTTCCCGAGCCAACAAGCCTAAACAGGGTTTTGGGATTTAATAAATCCGAAATAGTCATTTTTTTCACTAACCTGGAGACACTCATGTCAAAGCATAATTTTCCAGCCAATCGAATCTTTAATGTTGATGAGACTGGCATTAGCAACGTACAAAAACCAGGTAAAATTTATGCTCCAACAGGACTTAAGCAAGTCGGAAAGGCTACAAGTGCAGAACGTGGCCAGAACGTCACAGTTGTATGTGCACTTAGCGCAACAGGAATATATGTTCCTCCGATGTTTATTTATCCACGACAGAGAATTAAATCTTCCCTGAAAATTGGTGGCCCACCGGGAGCACTCTATGAATGCTCTAAATCTGGGTGGATAAATGAAGAGCTTTTCACGAAATGGTTGCATCATTTTGCTAAAAATATTGGGGCTCATAAGCAAAATTCAGAGCTCCTTATCCTAGACAATCATTGCAGTCATCAATCGCTCGACGCATATGAATTTTGTCGCGAAAATGGAATCCATCTCTTGTCTCTACCTCCTCATACATCACATAAGATGCAACCACTCGATGTAACATTTTATGGCCCATTAAAATCCGCTACTATCCATTGTCAACTTTGGGCACGATATTATCAGACCCGTTTGACAATATCGCGACTTTATATTTTTTTGGTAATTGGCAATAATTACTTTTTGTTTAAATTTTTGATGTTTTTGTTATATGGTATACGTACCTGAATAAATGTCCTACTAATTACTTAATTTTATTTCTTTCAATATCAATCAGTTTCCTAATTATAGGTCCAAGTCCTTAGGGGCTCGGTATTATCCAACTCTCCCCTAGTTTTGTATATTTCACGTAAACTTTATGAAAGTTACAAATTTGCTTTGACGCTTAAAGTGTCTCATGGACTTTTCAATCTTCTAAGTCAAAGTAATTTATTTCTGTAAATAGGTTCTCACAAATACTTGAACAACGCCGATAAAGGGAAATAAAAAAAAATTGTTCACAAATATCCGTTGATACTTTTTTGTCGAGGATTTTTTTTAATTTTAGACCTCCTACTTCAGTTTTTACGTTGAGGTCGGTAACATTTTAGACCTCCTATATATGATTGATGGGTAAACTTACTAGTTATTAGTTATGTTCATCTCTACTATCTTGTATTTAGAGTTGTAAATAGACCAGCCGCAGGATGTGGTAGGCGCACAGATCGTTTTAGATTCTTCAGTCGGCTGCGATCGCTGAAATAAAACGCCGTATTATTATTAACATGAATAAGGTAGCAATATAATGTGATAAGCCTGTTGATCTCAAGATCGTGGATTCGATTCTCATCCAGATCCAATATTTTGAAATAAGCGCATTTTAATTTGTTGTCTGGGTGTAATTTATGAATAATGTGTATTTGGAAAGATGTAAGTACTTTTAAAAGCAGCCCGATTACTACAGTAATTACAAGCTCTGTCAAGTTTGGGATCAGACTGCCTTGTCTAGGACGTACCTATATAGATATTAGTTATAATAAATAAGTGAATACGTTTCTCTGACAACAGGAACCTTGACCACTCAAATAGGCGATCCGTATCCGACACGAGCGGGAAGAGATGAGGCGCAGGACCGACGGCTTCACGTGCTCTCCGAGGCACGGGGGTTAAGGCCCCAACTTACAAACTCCAAGTTGTTATTACACATATCCACAATTAAAAACCGACCAACGAGTTAAAAACAAACAAAGCAGTCATTAGGATTGCAGATAGATGAGTAAAAACTAAAAACTGTAAAAGTAGCTAGTGGGAAGCATGCAGTGACGATAACGTGTGTTTCACGCTTTTAGTTTACCCAAGAAGTACACATACATATAGTCATATACACACAGTATACAGTATGGGAAGCGTTCGGCGACGATGACGCGAGTTTTACGATTTTTCAGGTGAAGCTTTTTGTTCACCCAAAAAGTGCTCAACGCACCTAAACAAGTTTTCACTTCAAAAAATAAACTAAACATTGTTAAAATACGAGTCACGCAGATAAAGGAAAACCATAAATTACTGTGAACTATGTGTTTGATTGACGTATGTCATAATAAGCTATCGCAATAGTACACGCGCCGATGACGTCGTTTAACACTATCAAGGAAGTAATATTTTTCAAGATTTTATTTCTATAATAAAATAAACATTATTAAGGGATTTTTTGAAAAAGAAAAAAGCGAGAGCGCTGCGCTGGTGGAAGCTCCACATTCCGGCAGCAAAAACTTGCAGCGATCTCGCTAATTAAGGAAGCAAACAACAACAAAGCCGAAAAAACTGAATTGAATGAAAAAACTGAAGAAATTTAGAGGAATTTCTTCAAAGGACGGCCGCGTCGTAGGATTGGTTAGCACGTGTGGTTAGAATCTCTAAAAATCTCAAGTGGTTTTGTGACTGTGGGACCTTTTATTTTGTTATTTTGTGCTGTCCTATTGGTTAGGGTGTGTTGTTTGTGTGTTTATTAGTGAAAAGAGGTCGCAATGACCCGAAATAAACCCCCCGATCCGCCCGACCCTCCCGATGACCCTTCTGCATTAACCACCCCTCCCTTTTCACCTACTCCTTTCTTTTTGGAACAACCTTCAACCCCTTTTAACCCCTTACAGCAGTTTGCAAATGTGAATTGCAGTGCAACGCAAGATAATAACATCCCACAGGCTGCAAGCTCTCGGAAACGCCCCGTGGACGATGAGGTTAGTGCCACTCTCCCTCCAAAGCATATGAAAAGCCAGATTGGGCGTGATAATTACACGTCTTCTGACAACGGCCCTTACATAGTTCATGTTTCCCGTGTCGAGAGCCAAATAGGCTCTGGCACAACCATCCACCCTGTCTCTTTCGGACTTTTTCTTTTCAAAAACGATATTCACAATGTTGTCAGAGATGGCATCAAGAAAGTAGGCAGAAATCGAGTATCTGTCCAGTTTGCCTCCCCTAAGGATGCAAACACATTTTTAATTAATCCCCTTCTGAATGCAAACAAATATTCTGCCAACATCCCCACCTTCAACATAACCAGAATGGGTGTTGTATCTGGCATCCCCACCGATATGGTTGAGGAAGATATTATGAAGTTTGTTTCAGTACCACAGGGCTGTGGACAAATAATAAAAGTTAGGCGCTTTAATAGGAAGACATTCGATGAAGGTCAATTGGATTGGAAGCCAACAGAAACCTGTGTCCTAACTTTCGATGGCCAGGTTCTACCTAAAAAAGTATTCTGCTGCTATAACTCTCTCCCTGTACAACAGTATATTTACCCCACTGTCCAATGCAGGAAATGCTGCAGGTTTGGACATGTTGAATCTATATGCAGATCTAAGCCAAGATACAGTAAGTGTAGTCATGAACATCCCGGAAATGGTTGTGAGGTAACAGAGAGGGAAGCCTTTTGTGTCTTGTGCTCCGGTAATCACTTTGCTACTAGCAGAGTTTACCCGGAGTATAATAGGCAGAGGACAATTAAATCGACAATGGCGGAAAGAAATATTTCTTATATGGAGGCCAGCAAGGCAGTTCTTCTCCTACACGCCGATATGCCGACATCCTGAAATCTTCACAGCCCACTCATTCACCACAGTCTATACAACCCACTCAGCCTGCCCAACCCCTTCAACACTCCCAGTCCTACCGAAAATCAGTTGCCCGCCTACCTAAACCTCGCTCCTCACCTCCCCAATCCTATGACAAAGTCGCTCATCAATCCATTACTCACTCTCCCCAATCCTCGCAACCTAATGGTTGTGCCCTCAACAGTCCGTCCTTTGACCCATCAACTATTGACCTCTTAATCCAACTATTAACATCTCTTCTAACCCCCAAATCACCTCTATCCCCTTCCACTATACCGTCCAACGCTGCTAACACACTAATAAATCTTCTAACCAAACTTACCAATGGCGTCCCAACAAGTCTTTCTACAATGGAATGTGAGGAGTGTGTTTCATAAGAAACACGACCTCACATTCCTTTTAAATAAATACAAGCCTTTGGCTATGTCCCTCGCTGAGACCTGGCTTCTACCAAGTCTCAACTTCCATATCCCTCATTTCAATTTACTTAGATGCGACAGGCCTGATGGTTATGGAGGTGCTGCCCTCCTCATCAGTAACAAAGTCCCCCTATTACCCCTATCCTTGCCCTCATTCCCAGATAATGTCAGCATGGTCGCAGCAAAAGTTGGTACTTTATCTGTGCTCTCGATCTACATAGCTCACCCCCATCAAAGCTTCCTTCCAATACTAAGAGACACGCTTCAGAACCTACAGGGCCCAATATTACTTATGGGTGACCTCAATTGCCATCACTATATGACATGATATACATGATCAGGTATGGTGGAGATCATTGATGATCTTAACCAATGTGTTCTCAACAATGGTTGCTCCACCCGTAGAGGCCTCCCTGGGCAAAACAAAAGCTGTGTCGACTTGACCATTTGCTCACTGGACATTGCTGCAGCTGCCAGTTGGCAGTGCACAGATCTGACCCATGGTAGTGATCACTATCCAATTTTGTTATCCCTTCCTAGTTCAACTTACCTGAAAAAGTCATCCCCTCCCCTCTTAAAATATAACCTTTCAGAAGCTGATTGGCAAAATTACTCCCGAATTCTTGAAAACATTATCATAACCCTACCTAGTCTAGATTACAGATCCTTATCCTATGAAGATCGCTACCAGGTGATGGACTGTTGTGAAGCATTTGTGGATGCAATTAGGTCAAGTGCAGACAGTTGCTTTAGACTAAAAAATTCAAGCAGAGGCAAAATCCCCTCGCCCCCTTGGTGGGACAGTGAATGCACTAGGGCTGTAAAGCTAAGGAAGGAATCTGAAAGGCGATATAATGTGAACATGTCAATTCAAAATGTATTAACATACCAAAACGTTTACGCGTCGACTAAAAGACTTCTCCGTCGCAAAAAGCGCACTGGTTGGATTGACTTCTGTTCCTCCTTGTCCCCTTCCACTCCATCCTCAATAGTGTGGAAGAGCATAAACCGGTTCCGTTCTGGATGCTCACCCTCTGTCTCCTCTCCTATCTCCTCTGCCACTGCAGAACTTTTTCTCAATAAAATCGCCCCCCCCCTTACGTTCCTCATCTTAAAGAAGTCATCCAACCCAGTATTCCACCTCAGTCTTTTGATATACACGACAAACCATTTTCACTAGAAGACCTGAACATGGTCCTAAACAGTGTGCGAGATTCTGCTCCTGGCATTGATGGCATTCCATACTCCTTTATCGCCAATGCTAGCCCTAGTACAAAAACTTATTTTTTAAAAATCCTTAACTTCTGTAATACCAATGGTTGGATCCCTGATAGGTGGAAGGTCCACATAATCATTCCCATCCTAAAACCTGGGAAACATGCAGGTGACCTAAATAGCTTTAGGCCAATCGCTCTCTCATCAATCCTACCTAAATTACTAGAACACCTTATTAAAAACCGTCTCGAATGGATTGTAGAATCAAGGAATTTACTACCAAATTACCAATTTGGCTTCCGCAAAGGGCTCAGCTCCATGGACAGTGTTGCAGCATTGGTAACTGACATCCGCCTTTCTCTATCCCAAAATGCATCAGTCGTAACATCATTTCTTGACATAACTGCCGCATATGATAATGTCCTACTACCCATTCTCAGGCAAAAACTGCATCAGCTGAGACTTCCGGTTAGGATGATCCATTGCATATGTGACATGCTTGTGTCTCGAACTCTAGTCCTAAGAGTCTTAGGTGAAGAGTTTGGACAGAGAAAGACCTGGAGGGGCTTGCCACAGGGCTCTGTACTGAGCCCTTTACTGTATAATCTGTACACCGCAGACATGGGCTCATGCTTAAACAACTACTGCAGTATACTACAATATGCCGACGATCTGGCACTGTATGTATCTAATCTCTCCATCCAAGATGCAGCTACATCACTCACAACTTCCCTTAATTCTCTGTGGCAGTGGCTATCAGATCACGGCCTAAGTCTTTCTGCTCAGAAAAGTGCCATTGTTGTCTTCACAAGAAAAAAGACTCTGCCACAGATAGATGTCCAGGTACAGCTGCAGGAAATCCCTTTTGTTAGTAAATATAAATTCCTAGGAGTATATCTTGATTCTAAACTGACCGGAGTTCACCACATCAACCACTTATCTGCAAAATGTGAACGAACCATCCCAATTTTAAAGGCCCTAGCTGGAGTCTGGTGGGGATCACACCCATACACCATGAAGCTCGTTTATAACGCCTTAATTCGCAGCATATTAGACTATGGGCTATTTTTACTGGTTCCCTGTAATAAAAGTGCGTTAGCTTCTCTAGACAGAGTACAATCTAGGTGCCTCAGAATAATAACTGGCTGCATGAAGTCCTCCCCTACTAATGCTCTGCAGGTAGAATGCGCAGACCCCCCTTTGGCTATAAGAAGACATTACTTTGCTTCGCGTACTTAAAAATTTGCATGTAAATCCACTCACCCTCTTCTCCAAAAAATTAATGATTTGAATATAATTTGCAATACCTCACCTTACTGGACCCACAAAGAAAACCCACTGATTCTACAATCCTTTCGCTTCTACAGTCCTTTTATCAATTCTGCTATGAAATTTATTAACCTCCCCCTTTTCTCCTTTGAATACAATGTAGTAACTTTTAAGCCGAATGTTCTCTTGGATACTGGAATTCACAAGGGATCTACGTCTGCTAATTCCGCCTTTAATGCTCATGTGGATGACCACTGGACTGGGTTTGAGAGGTTTTTTACCGACGCCTCTAAACTGACAAGTGATAGTCTCACTGGAGCAGCTGTGTATTATCAAAACTCCAGAATTATTTTGCAGTTCAAGTGCCCAAAAGAGGCTTCAGTATTTACAGGAGAATCCGTCGCTATATTAGAGGCATGCAGGTATATTGAATCCCATAACATCTATAAGGCAGTTATATTCACAGACTCATTAAGCTGCCCTAAAGCCCTGCTACAAGATCAATTTCACTGTAAACTCCGCAGCCCTCTGATCCTGGAAATTAAAAAAAGCCTTTTCAATTGCTTCACTCATGCTAAAGTGGTTCAATTGGTGTGGGTTCCCAGCCGTAATGGCATTGTGGGCAATGAGTGTGCTGACTCATTGGCCAAAAGTGCTGCTACTTCCCTAATGGCAGACCCGAAACACATGAAACACCAACACTACGACCTCTTAAGGCTACCTCAGAGAGAACTGATGACATCCTGGCAGATGGAGTGGAATAGCTCCTCACAACGTAAAGGTCGGCATTATTATGCAATCCAGCCCTGCATTCCACCAAAACCCTGGTTTTTTAAATCCAAAAAAGTATCCAAAGCTGTCATCTCCACCATATGCAGACTCCGCATAGGCCACTGTAGCTCCCCTATCTTCCTGAATAAAATTCGGGTGCGGGACACGTCTTTATGCGAATGCGGTCTGGACGAGGGCAATCTGGACCACATCTTCTTCAGTTGCGGCAAAAATAACCCTTCCCTAGACCTTTATTTATACCTACCCAAACTAAAAATTCCCATCCCTATTAATTTTTCATCCCTTCTAACCTTCTCATCCCCCAAGCTTCTTCAAGCCTTGATGATATTCATTCGATGCAATGATATCAAACTTTGACCTGTGTACATACGAACGATGTTTCAGTGTAATAACCTCACCAAAAGCCAACTGCTAACTTTGGAAAATTTGGATAGTTGCAATTTTATTATTACTATGCTCTATTTTTTCTTTCCATAAAACCCACGTATCTCCATCCCACTTGACATTGGCAGAATTGTCGACATTGGCACAGTTTGCCATTTATTAAGAAGAAGAAGAAGAAGAAGTACACGCGCCAGAGAAAAAGTTCTTGTCGCAAGTCATTTTTTATCTGCAAAAAAATTGATAAAAGTGTCGCAAAGGGCAAGCAAATTATCAAGTACCTACTACGTACGTCAATGCTTGTTGTACAACACTTTTGAAGGAGGATTTTGCGCTACTATGCCTACTACTTAGGGATTGTTTTAAGTTTTTACTCTATGCATTTGTCCTGCGTAGTTTGCTCCCTTAGTCGCTTCTTCCGACAACCATGGGATGAACATAATTGATAATGTATTTTCAATCTGTCACCACTCGGACATATATATCTCCTCAATATATTCTCCGAGAGTTAAATAATAGTAATATAATTCTTAATTGCAACATAAGATCCGTATAAATTTAGTGTAAGCCCTGATTATTTTACTAAAATGAATGCCGGGATGAAAAAAATGCATAAATTATATCATCATCATTTGTCATAAATAAAAAGACGTAGTCGTATCGTTATGACGTCGGAGTTTATGTTCTTACTATAGATAAATATGTAACCTTGTTTATATATATATGGTTATAGCAGTTACCTAACTATAACTGTATGCATCAATATATATGTATGTATATTATATACCATTTCTTTTTATCTTACGTTTTACACAAATATACCGACTCGTATAATTGAGAATCTGTCTTTTTTGTATATTAGTCCAAGATCCCAGGGCCGCCAGACGTCACGTATTTTTTGACGAACGAAATGTGGCTGATTGCGTAGTGGTAGTATGTACTAAGAACGCATGCCTACCTGCTAACTTGATTAGACGGCCAATTTTCAGGTATCAGGTAATCAAGGTACTTAAAACCATAACGAACCTCACGTAAATTCTGAAAGCTGATTTTCACGTATATTTTAGGCAATATCCTTAAAAATAAGTCGCCAATACTCCCAGACACTTTCCGTGGGCCGATTTGCTTAACAGACGCTTTCAAGCTCCCAAAATAATGACGTAACTTCACGTAAATTCTGATGCTCCATTTTTATATATGTCTACCAGACAACTATTTTAAAACCTCTTACAAAAAGACAGACCGATCCAAGGGGCCAATCATCCCCTAAATTCAATTTTAATATCTCTGTGGGTAAGAGCGCGAGGGCATTATCCACACGCATGAGACTGAGTCAGATATGTATTAGGATATATTGACTTCTCTGTCTCTCTGTCTCTCTCTTACAGTTCACTCATATCAATTGATTATTAATTTTAAAAGAAAATCAGTTAAAAATTAAATAATCAGGTAAATAATTAAAAATTAACTTGTAAAAAAATGCTCATTTGACTACCATAATTCTTGAATTTTATCGTCCCGGGTAAAAAAATTATATATAATTACGTATGGAAATTGGCCCTATATAATTATATGTAATGAATTTCTTAGATTTTGTATAATTATATATAATTATGAATAATTATACGAAATCGCGAAAAATCGTTACATATGTGGTAACTTCCACATACAGCGCCATCTACCTCAGATACACTGCACTACGGAGCAACGTACAACACAAAGAAACTACCAATCCTGAATCGCGCAATAGAAGTTCTTGATCGTTCGCCGAAGTTTTGATGGTACCAGCACTGCGGGTGAAGTCTATACGCCTATACTATGTGATCGTGTCAAGTTTGAGCGGTGGCGGCTACTAATACTATTTTTCGATCTACCGCGTTCCCGTGACATTCTGTCGATTTTTTCTGTTGACATCGTGACTTGCTTGGTTAACACGGCCATTTCAGAACATTCACTACTGCGCGACGTAGAAGCGATTGCTAATGTTGAGGCTGCTGGTGCTTGCAAGCCGATGACGTCGTTTATCCGGTCAACTAGGTCAGCCAGGTCCTCCATCCTTACTACTACTACTACTAGAAGAAAGCAAAGAGAAACAAACAGAAGTGTAGCAAGTATAGTTATCACGATTCATTGGATAATTTTACGAAATCGCAAAAAATCATTACTCAACGGACACAGTAGAACACTGAATACTTTTCTTGTGAGCAGTGCTGCAGGACACTGAGTCAACTGTAAGAGAGAGATAGAGAGACAGAGAGGCAGAGAAGTCAATATATCCTAATACATGTCTGACTCAGTCTCATGCGTGTGATAATGCCCTCGCGCTCTTACCCACAGAGATATTAAAATTGAATTTAGGGGATGATTGGCCCCTTGGATCGGTCTGTCTTTTTGTAAGAGGTTTTAAAATAGTTGTCTGGTAGACATATATAAAAATGGAGCATCAGAATTTACGTGAAGTTACGTCATTATTTTGGGAGCTTGAAAGCGTCTGTTAAGCAAATCGGCCCACGGAAAGTGTCTGGGAGTATTGGCGACTTATTTTTAAGGATATTGCCTAAAATATACGTGAAAATCAGCTTTCAGAATTTACGTGAGGTTCGTTATGGTTTTAAGTACCTTGATTACCTGATACCTGAAAATTGGCCGTCTAATCAAGTTAGCAGGTAGGCATGCGTTCTTAGTACATACTACCACTACGCAATCAGCCACATTTCGTTCGTCAAAAAATACGTGACGTCTGGCGGCCCTGGGATCTTGGACTAATATACAAAAAAGACAGATTCTCAATTATACGAGTCGGTATATTTGTGTAAAACGTAAGATAAAAAGAAATGGTATATAATATACATACATATATATTGATGCATACAGTTATAGTTAGGTAACTGCTATAACCATATATATATAAACAAGGTTACATATTTATCTATAGTAAGAACATAAACTCCGACGTCATAACGATACGACTACGTCTTTTTATTTATGACAAATGATGATGATATAATTTATGCATTTTTTTCATCCCGGCATTCATTTTAGTAAAATAATCAGGGCTTACACTAAATTTATACGGATCTTATGTTGCAATTAAGAATTATATTACTATTATTTAACTCTCGGAGAATATATTGAGGAGATATATATGTCCGAGTGGTGACAGATTGAAAATACATTATCAATTATGTTCATCATTTTAAGGATATTGCCTAAAATATACGTGAAAATCAGCTTTCAGAATTTACGTGAGGTTCGTTATGGTTTTAAGTACCTTGATTACCTGATACCTGAAAATTGGCCGTCTAATCAAGTTAGCAGGTAGGCATGCGTTCTTAGTACATACTACCACTACGCAATCAGCCACATTTCGTTCGTCAGAAAATACGTGACGTCTGGCGGCCCTGGGATCTTACTATATATGGCAAGAAGTTGAACTATCATTTCATTTCATGTTATTTCACTTTATGTAAAAGCTCCCTTGAAAAATGTAGAATGAGCGCGCGTCGGCTTTCTGGTTATTTTCGCCGGATTTGTTGGAAAATTTGTTTGATGAGACTGTGAAACTGGAAACGCCTTCTCATCATAAATAGTCGAATTGCGGGCCAAGTAGGACTACGACACTATCTAAAATTGTATCGCACGTGGACAGTTTATTTTCCCTAGAGAAAGTGCAGGGGATACGGAGCACGGATGGTTATCAGTTTGCTCTAGACTAGATTCTGCGCAGTAGTTTAGTTCTTATTGTATCTTGTAACTCTAACGTGACTGATTTTCAGCTGTATACACCAGGTGGGTAAGTATATATTTGTTTATTTAAGCTGCGTAGCGCGGTATATACGAGTATGTCGACTAAGACAACTAGAAAAACAACAGCCACGGTGGTCAGGTCTGAAAGGGTCGATAGTTCATGAATTAATGTTTGTATTTAGCTACGAGGACACCATATAGAAAAAAAACGAAACAGTTAATCTAAACTAATATGGAATTATAAAAGTGAAGAGTATGTTTGTTTGATTCAGCGTGCTCATTTCAGGAACTATTGATCCGATTGAAAAAATGTTTTAATGTTTGATAGCCCAGTTATTGAGGTATAAAATAATTATTTTATAAGATTTTAATCTCAACGGTAGGTGAATAGTGTCATTAAATTAGCTCTTCAACTTGTCAAAGAAAGATTATGTGTAAAAGGGTTTACGACTTTCATATTTTTAAATGAGATTGCTTTTATTTTTTATTTAAAAATTAAAACTCTGACAATTAGTGTTACCATCCATACCTATATTATAAATGTAAAATAACTCTGTCTGTCCTGCTTTCACGGCCAAATGGCTGTATCGATCTCAATGAAATTTGGTATGCAGATACTTTGATAACTTGAGGAAGGGTATAGGCTACTCTTTGCTGAGATAACCGACACACAAGCGGGCGGAGTCGCGCGCTAAAGCTAGTTTACTTATATTTTTGTTATCTTACAAATGACTAAGAATTAATGTAGTTTTTACTTGCGTCTCTTGGATAAATCCTAAGTCAAATTGTATATTGATTAGTTTTTCATTCTCGTCTACATAGTGTGTTATCTGAGACGAATCAAATAATAATTATATATCCAGTGCATATCTATTGTCCAAAATGCATATGCCTTCGATCTTTTCATAAAATGCTGCACGATAAAATCAGTTTTGTTCAAACAACCTATCTAAAATTAATTGATTTAAAATATTTTTTTTCTTTCAGTAGTAATATTTAAAGAAATGACTATCGATTTAATTAAGCTTTATCCATTTTACGTTATATACATTTTATCCATTTGAAGTTTAGAAAATAGCGAATACGTTTTGTTGACGTTAACTTAAACGTTAAGTTATAGCATTCATAACATTTTTTCAGAGGAGTTTACTCAATGCCAATGCAACGAGTACGATTTATGTTTAGGTATTGACCTAAACATAAAATAATTACACAAATCTCATGACCAGCCATCACATACTACTAGCGGCACAGGATCTGCCATTCTCCCTTTAAAAAATAATAGTCGTACCTAACCTCATATTAACCCTAAATGAACGTATCGCCTGGTTCCACCCCACAGGCATCCTCTCAATGATCTACTTACATTGTTGTAAAATAATTACATCACGTCATGATTACTCATGATCCAAGATAACAGAAGATCGTACGATGTGTAACGTGCCTTTGCCCTTGAGCGTATCCGGCGCGTGCGCGTGTAAGACGCGGCGCCTGCTGCTACCGCTTCGCTTAAGCGAATCACAACCACTCACTACTATCAAGTCGCTACTATATACTGTCACAAGTCGAGGTTTGATGCTCGCGTTACAGCGTGTAAACAGGAAACGGCATTCGGCCTTCAATATATAGGCGAATGACCTGTTTTGTTTACTTAGATTATTGCGCCGCATCAACGCGAAAGAAAAATGCACTATCTATATAATAGGTAACATGTCTGACAGTAGGTGCGCGCTTCATTTAAAGAATATTAGTTTCATTACGTAAATGATACTTTGGAAGATGTGAAGACCTACTCCTGTTCTCGGACCGTTATGTAAATAATCACTCTCCCACATACATTTTGAGATATTCACAAATTAAATAGACACGATTATACAATTATTGTGTTCTACGTCGAACAATTGGGTAGACAGTAAATTAGGCCAGGCAATTTATTTAACTAACAACTAGATATATACTATTAACTTGAATGTCACTGTTCGAATAATGACGAAAATAATTTCTTTTATAATTGTTGCTGAACTCAGACAATACGAAAGAAGTTTAAATCAGTATAAACACTTGATAAAATTTATTATGAATCTATAATAGCACCTTTTTTACTTCGCCGTACTTGGTGGTTTTCACTGAGTGAGCGAAGCTACCGCAACCCAAACCTCCATTCCTTTCGCTCATCATTTATGGCATATACAAAAGACGTAGTAACTTCTCAACAAGTGAGCTCTTTTCCCATAACAATAGATGACGCAGCTCCAAAGTGAGTAGAAATCTACTGTGCTGTGCTCTGAACGGACAAATATTTATTTATTTATGGAAAACTTACAGCTAAATACATTGGTAATACAAAACAGATCAGTCGTCAGAAAGCCAATAACAAGTTTTCACTTCTAGTTCCAGATTAATATAAAATATTGAAAAACAAAAACCAAATATGAGTCAAAAAGAAAAAACTCAAAAAGAAAAAAAAACCCACACAATACGCAAGCGCCAAACACATAATAAACAATTGCTTCATTGTAAATTTAGGGAACACTATGTCTGCTCAAAAAATTTAAGACCTAATATTAACAAAACAGATTTTTTTTTAATGATAACTCTAGCATTATACATCCTGCGTCGCGGGGGAATTTACAAACATTCATGAAACGGGCACAAAGAACCTTCAATTTATAACAACAATTTGTGGTTGTTTACACAAAGTGTTGTCTCATGTGGGATTCAAAGCACTGCGCGCAGTAGAAAGCGGTATGGTGACCGCTTAAATCACTAGTTGTTCCGTGCATCCTAGGGGTCGCCCAGTGGTTTAAAATCGACCATAATACTCATTTTCATTTTTTCTAGCTTTCTGCATTCCTCCTTCTTCATATAAACTTCAACTGGGCCAAATTTTACCCATAACAAGCTCTGCTTAGCTTGGGACTAGATGGCGTTGTGTGTTAGATGTCCGGAATATTTATTATTTATTTATTTTATACTCCCCTGTTCGCATAATCGTCGTTCGTAAAAAGGGGTAAAAGATTTTGCTTCACGTATTAATATATAGATATCACAGAAATACGAAATGGCAAAATGGTTCCTGCTCACAAGAAATTATCAAACAATACGAACTCTTGGCTATTTTAGTCAAACGGAGGGATATTCGAATTGCTACTAAACTTTTATGGAGGCACAAGGATCTTAATCAATGCAGATTAGCTATGCAAATTAAAGGATGTACTTTATAAAATATTTAACAAATGTTCTTTTATGCATATATGCATTTAATCCTACACATGTTTTATAACTGCTTTTTTAGGGTTACGTAATGAAATATAAATCTGTCCGTTCGTCAAAAAGGGGAATTTAGAATTTTTTTTGTGTTTTTCGGCTTTACCAGTGTAGGGTATCATTTGATTATATCTAAATTCACGTTTGAGAATTAAGAAACTTGACAGTGGTAGATAATTTAAAAGTTAAAGGCTTGCTTGAAAAATCTATTATATTCCAACCCCTCCCCATCCCCCAAAGGCCGGCAACGCAGCTGTAACGCCCCCGGTGTTGCGGATGTCCATGGGCGGCGGCAATCGCTAACCATCAGGCGTTACGTCTGCTCGTTTGCCACCTAAAATTCCATAAAAAAAATTCTGAAAAGAAGTCATTAGCCGTTAAACCGCCTAAAAGTAGGTTTACAGCCTTGTTTAAGTTCGTCTTTTGCAACCGATGAATATAGAACCTTTAACTGTATACGGCCTGACATGCACTTGGCCCGTTAATTTTTATTTATATATGTACCTATTCTGTTCAAACTTCAAACCGTTAATATATATATTATGTGTCAGGCATAACGGAATTCTATTAATAGGTTCGGCAAAAGGTTTAAATTATTTTAAAAGAAAATTCACATGTAAAAACATGCGATGACATGATCAAGGCGATCAACCGAGAGACGTATTTGTCTGTTTGTGAGAAAAGTAGTACAAAGCACCTTCCAATGTTTTCAATGAAGAAAAGTTGGCGGTTGTTCGAAGCGGTTATAAACATTGCTCACATCTATAAACAGATTTACTACATGCGTAGTTACCATTTTATTTATGGCCTAATTTATTGAAAGATTATGTCAGTGAAAAACTCCCAGGGGATAATTCTTACTACCTACCTTAAACGCGACATAATTATGCAAGACTAGATGTTGCCCACAGCTTTGATTGAGCGGAAGTTGATTATATGCACCTAATTAAAAACTGTGCAAGTATGTATGAATAATTTATTCATGTTTTAAACGTATTTATTTTAAATCAATAGCTCATTATTATGGACTTTCATACACACTTTTAACTCTTACTTTAACCCTTTTAGGAGTAGAATTCCTATGAACGCTGATATAAGTATCTATTAATTTATTTGTAATCAAAAGCCTGAAGACAAAGTTCTATTCTACTAACTTCGAAAATGATGGACTTCCAGATTAACCTATATACGATATGTCAACCCCTATTTCACTCCTTAGGGGTAGAATATCCAGAAACCTAAATACGTATCCACTCATTTTTAATCAGTAGATTAGGTATCAGTGGATAAAAATGACCATAGCCCAAAAATAAAGTTTCATGTTTCGAAGTTAAAAAACAGCGTACTTCCATACAAACTTTCAACACCTGTTTCACCCCCTTAGGGGTACGAATTCCGGATTTCTTTTCTTAGTGAGTGTCTACTCAATAAAACGATTTTACTCACTTTATTAAATTTTTTTTTTATTTTTTTTTCTGGCCAGTGACAAAAATTAGGTTAGGATAAAGTAAAACAACAATTTTTAATCGCTTATGTTCAGCATTGGATTACTTATGAAATGTATAACATTTAAAGGTAAAAAGTGAGGTTTTTCCAAAAAGAAAACTATTGCATTCTAGGCAAAAATATTCGTTTGGAATAAAAAAAATACGTATTGATTCACAACGGTTTTACATTTATTACTAAGAAGTTATCTAACGCAGGTATTTAAGTTAATCAGTAAAATCACCCACATAAATCACCCACGGTATATAGTTTATACATTATATACGTGATGACTTCTAAAAATAGTCATAAGTGCGGACAATATTTATTTTGTAGGATAATAATTAGTACGAATCTTAAATTACACAATGAACAATTTCGAGGCTTAGTAGTTTTAAATATGTAATATGCTTCAAATAAAGTTATTACACATTTGGCGCATCTTTAAATAGTCTACTGCTTGACGCAGGCTCCTGGTTGATTTCCAGGGTAATCTTAATCTTTCAAGTAGGTACAAAAACAATGAATTAAAATAACGATATAAAATAACATTCCTACTTTAAACATTAATGAAATTGAAATGTCTGTATGTAATTTTAAATTAACAGCTTTTTACTAAACTCTTTACATGGTATATAATCACAAAATTTTAACAAAAAAATAACAGACTTAAAGAACTGGACCAAATAAGGGACCACACAGGAAGCACCAGCTTTCAATAATCATTTCAATAATCATCAAAATCGGTTCACCCAGTCGAAAGTTATCAGGTAACGAATTAATTGATATTGAATTTATATTTTCCTCCGTTTTTGAAGTCGGTTAAAAAGATTCAAAGAAAAACAGTGATGTAAATAAAGATTACTGTCTTAAAATAATGAACGATAAAGGTTCGCAAAACATAATAATTTTATGTGGAATAAACGTATTAATGTACTCGACTAATTCATTGTAAACAGGTCAATGTAGTTTATTAATGTTCTTTATCGATATATTTAATGAACCAACGAAAACTCACACAAGATTTCATAGAATTGTATTTTATTGCGTATAACGCGCGTATTTATCAGAAGAATTGCAATTTTTTTCTTCGTAAGAAAGTGCAACTCGATAAGTTCACAGTTATCGTCGCTTATATTGTTTCCATTACACGACTGTACAAATAACATTATGCTTATCCGTAATCTCTTTAGGTATATTTTTGGTTACCTTTGATTACTTTTACATGCCTATTTCTGTTTCAAAAATGTGTCTCGATTATTAAACACACTTTTTCTCGACAGTTAACCGATTTAGGGTTCTACCAAGACCAAGGAAAATATTGACATATATTTTAATGACTCATTAAAGGAAACATAAAAGTTCTATCACTTTACATATTGGTTTTTGTGAATACCCAAAGTTATGTCTTCCTTAGCTCTATTTAGCACAATAAACTTTACTTTTAAAACGAGGTTCAAGGCAAGGAAACACATAATTTGTGATTGTATTTTCTTAATTACGTATCTACGTATTTAAAGTTAAGTACATGAAAGTTAATCTCTAAATTACACCTTGTATATTAAACCGTTTATTGAATTACGATTTGCATATTAACTTTTATGTTTACTCATTATGCACTAAACACAGTAAATGTTTGACACGAAAACAGAGAAGAAAAAAATTTTCGTTCACCTTTCCTTTTGTTTCACAAAAAAGCACTTTCAAAATCTACTCACCCTCATCCTGGGAACCATGGCAGTAGCCATGGCGCAGGCCAAAAGAAGTATCAACCACCCTAGCTTCATTATCTCGACTTCGCTTTTATACAATTGAAAGACGTGTACTTGAAAAAAAATGAGATAGGCGAGCTCAGTAACGCTGCGTGGAGCGTGGTGGAGTGGCTGTGAGAGGCGGGCGCGCCGTTATAAGTACCCACGCGTAGCGGTTGCCGTGAAGAGTGAAGAGGAATCGAGCTACCTACTACACTATAAACATTTTAGCTGTAACTCTGTGACTCAACTCTCAACACGCTATCATCGATATTACTACGATGTATCGCCCAGAATCACTCTCTACTACGCGCTACAACAGCGTTATTATTGTATGTGATTTAGTCATGAAAATGCATGAATGAATATATGATAAGTATACGGGAGGTGAGACTAAGTAAGCATTGTATGTACGTTACTTTTACCCTTAAGACGTAAACTAACCGACCAATTACTAATATAAATAAGAAAATATGAATGGTAATAGTTTTTAAATGGGGAATACCTGCCATTACTGCCAAACCAAATTCTTTTCACATAAAAATTTGTTAGGTATAACTTTTCATCACCAACAAGATTTAATTACCGTTTAGTCATATTCTGCAAATTTATGAATAGTTAGAAAACGCCTGGGAATATTATTTGGCATTTCTTTGTCATCGTGAAAACAGCATATTCTAAAATTTGAACAAAAAACGACTTAAAAACTGGACCAGATTTAGAATAAAAAAAGAACCATCAAAATCGGTTCACCCAGTCGAAAGTTTTGAGGTAACAAATATGAAAAAAGAACTCCAATTGCAGTCGAATTGAATTCCTACTTTTTTGAAATCAGTTACAAAAGAGCGGTATTAAATAATTCAAGGAAAGTAATGGTAAAAATTGCAAAACAGCAAAAGCTCTTTTTAACCTAACTGTAGCGAAGTCAAAAGAAAGGGTACTATTTTTGACAGTCCTTGTGTGTTTGAAGGTTCCACTTTAAATTGTAATTTATTTTAATGAATAGGGTGTCACTAGATTTCTAAAAAATACTCGGTGACACAGTAAATGTAAGTTCTACATATTCGGGTTTTACAACTATTACTTAAAACAACATACTAGAATTCAACTCGCTTGTACTTATTCAAATATTTTATTAACGTTAATCCTGACTGGTTTTGCTCCATGGCATTATCTTAAAAGTAATTAAAACTTTCCTGTGCTTTCACTCACGTTTCTTTTTCTTTTCATCCGTGTAAGTTTCATACAAATTATTACGTAAGAAAATAAATTTTATTGTTATTCATTTCGCGATGTTTAGTATATTTTTAAAGTTATTCAGTTTGGTTCAGCTTTTATTGAACTATAAATCGTGTAGCTGAGCCGGCTTTAAGATGTAATTATTAAGAAGCTTGTTTTAGCAAATATCATTATTACTGGCAGAATATTAACTTTGGTGAAACTTTTAAGTTTTATCAAAATTGTTAAAATTCCGCTAAGCTTTTAAACGTTGAAGCTAGCATTAAGCAATTAGCCTCATCAGTTCAGCCATTCTCGACCTCTCATACCGACTGACGCCGTTAATCATTGGAAAGGGATGTTTCCGAGATCACCTGTGCCTGATCAGCAAGGAGCCGACGTCTGAGTGCCACCACTGCGATGGCCACCCTAGACACGCACTCCACACGCAGTAAGAATGTCCGGCGTGTAGGAAGTCGAGGCGTGATCTCGTAGCGGTCATTAGGGTGGGGGTTCTCTCGCCCGGTAAAGTTATTGCGGCCATGTTGCGGAGCGAGAACACGTGGAACTCCACCGTTTCTTTGTGCGAGCAATTTATGCTTGCCAAGGAGACGGCGGAGCGTGACTGGGAGAGGCTTAGAACTCACCCGGTCCGCAAGTCCCGGGAACGGTCCAAATATCGCAGAAGCCTCAAGCGCCAGATACCAGTCCTGCTACTTAGTTTTGTAGGATTAAATTCAGTATTATAACTAGAGACACTTTTATCGAAAATTAAAGATATCGTTGCAACAGAAGACAACCTTCAGGATACTAGGACAGGTCTCTTTTATATTATAAAAGGCTAACCGAACAGACGAGGTACGACTACCGTCACCTAGTACGTACCCCTAATAATAAAGAACCAGAAGTGGTATGTCGCCCTTGAAGTCCTGCCCGTAATCTAGGCGAGGGGACTTCACTCATTCGGCGAAAAGCCACGAAAGAAATAGCTTAACACTTGTTTTTTATGAGGTTTGTGGTATCACTGAGGTCGGGCATGCCTATTTTCGCCAAACTTTCATTGAATTTAAGAGTTTGACTTCATAGTCAATGGTTCCCAATAAATAACATGCGCGTAAAGTAAAAAAGTAAACATAAGTTTACTAGGTAAATTGCTACTCGTACCTATTTATGTTTCTTTCTCCAAAACCTTACAAATTATATTTTAACATGACATGACATGGAAGATCACAAGGATAGTTGTTGTAAAAGCTGACCGTTTTATAACCATCCACAAATAGGGCTTTAAATATCAAGGACATTTCGGACACTGTGTGTTAACACAACGCCATCTAGTCCCAAGCTAAGCAGAGCTTGTGTTATGGGTACTAGACAACTGATATAAATACATATATACTTTTTTTTGTAAATACATACATATTATACATAGAAAACACCCAAACTCCGACACAACTATTTGTAGATTACACAAACACACAGGATTTGAATCCGAAACCTCAAGCACAGCAGTCGCATTCACTACCATTGTGCCACCGCAGTTTATGCAGGCTATTTACAGCTTTTTTTTATAACTTTCTTTCATTTATACGTAATTTGTTATTTACTATTAACTTCGCCGGTGTCATCACCATCAACAGCCTCTAACAGACCACTTCTGGAAATAGGCCTCTCCTTAAAAACGAGACTTTGGCCTATTGTACCACGCTGGTCAGACCATTTGGTAGATATAGCATTTGTATTAAGTTTTCCTTCTCTTTGCAGTAATATCGTCTTACGTAATCAAACATCCACGGAATGAATTGACATAAATTGGACGACATTCGCATAAGTGTAAAAGTATATTACTTACCTACGTAGATTTTAATGAGCATACGATTAAAAATGTCTACTTAATCAAAAATTCTTTGTCGTCATTGGAAAATCCATGATACAATTACATCTTATCTTAAACTTATAAGAATTCTTGTTATAACTAAGGTATCCGAGTCTCACTCACGTCTCACGTACCTATTATACATCCTAAAATCTCCTAGATAGTTTGATTTAGTTACTTTTTTATTTTGAAGGTAACTCGATTAAGAATGTTGTTAACTGGCTACAATTCAATACAATCTATATAACCAACTATAGTGTGACTATTTTATATTTTAAGTTAAACATTCTGTACGTTAGTTAAAACAATAACGAATGTAGCTAATCTATGCTAATGTTACAAAAGGTAAAGAGTATTAAACCGATTTTGAAAATCCATAAGCTATATAATAACCCAAGATGTAGGTACAAGATTTTTTTAATTCATAGAACGAATCACTGTTAAGATCAAAAAATATTATCTTGGTAACTAAAAGATTTTAAAAGAGCTGAGAATCTAAGGAATGAAAAGTTGTTCTTGAATCTTGGGTATATTGTTTCTAAAATTTCTTGTTAAGTCTTTGTTTTTCTCACAAACGCAATTTTATTATGACACAGCGAAGCACTTGGATTTAAATTGTTGTTGTAACCAAAAATAATTACAATCAAAATCGATACACCCATTGGGAGCTGCGACGGTATTAGCTTAAGCTTAATATTTTATTTCACACTTGTCTTTACAAAAAAGTACTTGCGAAAACATGTATATGCCAATTGGTCATTGAGCATCACTGGAAATTAACTACAAGCAGTAAACAGCAATTCGGCCATTTTTTATAATCTCCAATTAAAAATTCTCTCTTCTGTTTACAAAGAAAAGACTGCCCATTACATAATTTTATTACACACCTTTCGTGGTTTTCGTATGGTAAAGTTTAGAGCAAAATTGTGACCTATTTTGTTACAAAACAAAATAATCTTTGAACCATTTTGTCATGGCGTAAAAATTTAAATTTGAGCTTTTGAGCCTTTGAAACGTTCACAAACCAACGTAACATCTTTATAGTTATAGATTACTAGGAGCCTGTGGCTAAGCCCGCGTGTATGTGGGCTATCGTGGTAGCCCGTGTCCTTCCTCATGTACCAAGATTTTTCCATGCCAAATCTCTTTAAAATCGGTGTATTGTAGCAGACGTACATACAGACAGATTACTTTTAAATATAGTAATACTACGCGGTACTACAATAACCGCGGGCAACGCCGCGAGGCGAAGCTAGTATCTTTATATATTGTAGCCTATGTGTTATTCTGATGTATAAGCTATGTTATTGTAAAGTTTCATCAAAATCCATTCGGTAGTTTTTGCGTAAAAGAGCAACAAACATACTTACATACGCACAAACTTCTGCGTTTATAATATTAGTATGATTATTATGAACTAGCTTTTGATCGTAGCTCCGTCCGCATGCATGTCGGTTATCACTATAACGAGTAGACTATGTCCTCCAAATTTAATTTAAATCGGTGCCGTGAAAGCGAAACAGACAGACAGACAGAATTACTATCGACTTTATAATGTTAGTATGAATGATTCTATTAGTAAGTGCGAACGCATACTTTATAGAATTGTAAGAACGATATCACTTTCGGGTTCAATATGTTAGATGAGCTCATTTCAAATTTCCAACAGTGATTTTAACCGCTTACTGAGAATATCAATTGTTTGCCGACGCCGAAGGTCGACAAGCAAGTTCTATCACGTACATTACTCACTTGTGTAATGATATGGAAAGATTACGAAGGTCAAGACGGGAGTTGAAAAACAAAAATATACACACATACACACATTCAATTGAGATGACATGACAGTAAGTAGTGTGGTTTGTAGAATGAGGTCCATATACTCTACATCCTACGTTCAACGTCAAAACTGGATAAGGGGCATGACAGTTATCGTTCATATAATTAACTGTTTCGATAGGTCGAACATGTTTACGAAGATTGACCTATCTTTACGATTTACGATTATTGTAGCTTAAAAATACATTAGCATGTAGGTACCCGAATGATAGTGCTTTTGAATAATCATCAGATCACTATTTCTTATTCATTTGAAGGTTTTTGAACCTGAAATTTATGAGTTCCTGAAGACTTACAACGTTTTGTTGTATGTACCAATAACTTATCTCTAGTTGAAACTGGAGGAAGTTTTTAAACTTTTTCAAAAAAATAACCATATTTATGTGCAGGATCAAATTTTTTCTTGTTTTTTAACTAGTTTTAGTTATCAGAAAAATAATAAATACTTTAGTATAAATTGAGCCACTAGAGTTAGGTTATTGAAAACGGCTGATAGTCAGTGATCTGTCTCATGAAAATTACAAATAAAAACGTTCTAACCATTACCTTTATAATATACTAGCTTTCGTCCGCGGCTTCACTCGGATTAGACTACAGAATTCTATGTTACTTCTAATACCTTCAAAAATATGTGTACAAAGTTTCATGATGATCGGTTAAACACTAGAAAGACAAAGTGGTCAAATGACAATAATCAAAATTATTAAAAAAAAAAACCTGAACCATTGAATTGAAATTGTCTCTATTTTAAGACATTAAATAATTTGGCTTTATTTACATGATGTTGGTAACTGCATTGATTTTAAGGTACATTAACTTAATATATAAAGAAATAATACATACATAGAAAGATCACTGTGGCCATTTAAATTAATGCTTACATTTCGTTGATTGATTGCATGGGTAGTTGAACAAAACGGTTTGTTATGCTACTAATATTATTATTTTTAATCATATGTTCCTCTTAATTTTGTAATAATCGTGCCTAGAAACCGTTTCCTACGTGATTCTGAAATATTGGGAGTGCAGCAATGATTTTCAGACAAGAAAATGTTTCTTTGAGTGATGACGACACTCATAGCGATTCTGATGATAAGTGTAAGTATGTGTTTGAAATCATTGATATACACGTAAATTTTGCAAATAAGTTGTTATTATTTGGAGAGACTCATGATCCACTGACATCATCGACCTTACAACACAGTAATGACATACCTACAGAGCTTCAAGTAGTACATAACAAGAAGAGGTGAATGTGTTTCATACAAAAACTTAGAAACAAGAATCAATGTGACAGTTATAAAAATATCAACTGTCAGTAGTATGCTTTGAATTTTAATTTTTTCATAATTTTCTTTTATTTAAAAACAAATTTACTTATGCTATGCACATGTTACGTTCATTTAACAATTTATAAAAAACTAATATCGAAACATAATATATAAATAAATGTTACAATACATAATATGTCATCATATGATCCCACTTGGCCTTTCTAGGTAGTTGAAAAAGTCGATCTTTGTATCGTGTGGAATCGTAACAAACAATATCATAATAATAATGAATGTTTTATAATTGTTAGGATAAAATAAGTACATTTAAAACGATAAATGAAACAAGAGATTTACGTAACAAATTAATGAAGAGACATAAGCTTTAAGTCTCAGTATAATTTAAACCTGTTGACCAAACGCGCGAACCTCAAAAATAGGCCCGATGTTCTTACCAGACACATTATTCAACGATAAATGTTCATTATTCAGTGTCTCTCTGTTTTTGAATTCGAGTTATACTATACTCACGATCTGAGATATAATTTTGTATAGTCATAACAATGTGTGATGTCATTATACCTACGATATATGCCCGAAATAGTACGCTACAAACATACACCACACTTTAACTCAGTTTAATTCGAGCGAGCTGTTTTAATTGTTATGTTAAAAACACTGATTAACAAAACAATTATGTCATTATTTATTATTTTGATACTTCTCGATTATCTTGGGTCAGACTTAGTCATAAAATTTTAGAACATTTCTCTATCGTATCTTATCCAATAAGCGAGTACGGCACATGAGTAAAAAACTGTCTGTTTATGACAATACAAATAAATCAACCGTGGGAGAGCCACGCTTCGGCATGCATGGTCCGGCTCAACTGGAGTGATACCACGGTCTCACAGAAAACCGATGGGAAACAGGACCTGCACTCATACTCCAACCCCTCCCTCATCACTCTCCCCATCCCCCAAAGGCCAGCAACGTACTTGTGACGCCTCTAGTGTTGCAGGTGTCTATGGGTGGCAGTAATCACTTACCATCATGCGATACGTTTGCCACCTACCCTAATAAAAAAAAAATTGTTTCGTGGAAAATCCAAGATGGCCGCCACTACAAAATAGCGGTTTACAAATTTTATCACGATTATCTCAGTATGGGTATCAAATGAAAGAAATAGACTAGTAGAACGCAGATGAAAAGTACTTCTTCTTCTTCTTAGCCTTATCCCAAAATTATTTAGGGTCTTCTACTAGTTCCACCTGTTTTACCTGAATATCAGTGTTTCTAAGAAGCGACCGGCATCAGATCTCCGCAACCCTGACGGTGAACTGAATTCCAAGGTTGAAACTAACGTCAGTATGTTTGAGGGCACTGACTTCTCAATAACGATTACCATAGATGTTCATAGCAACTGGGACCGACGACTTAACGTGCTCACCAAGGCAGGGGCCGGTCTTACCGCCATTTCCCATATATACTCCGGGCCAGTCAATAAGAATTTCATATACGAAAAACACGACATATCAACTTTGGCCCGACTCGGAAATCGAACCCGAGACTTCTTGAATGGCAATTAAGTTGCATACGCTAGCCACCAGATCAACGAAGCAGTCGAGCAAAGTCAAAGTCAAAGTCAAATCATTTATTTCCATAGGCCCCAAAAGGCACTTGAACACGTCAAAAATACAAACATCAAACATTATTAATACAAATGTAAAATAAAACTCAAGTACTGAATTGATCAGTGATAAAAGGATGTAACTCAAGTAATCAATGATTTGAATTACCGGAGCTTAGATTGATTTCGATTCAACTCAAAGGTTTAAATTGAAATCAATCCAAGTACCAGCTCCGATGGGTATTGCATTCATGAGAAGAGCTGGTGAGAAACTCATGTGCACCATCTTTTCAAATAATTTATACAAAGTTTGTTCGTTTTTGACAACAATACTTATATGTGCAAGTTAAGGCAACCAAAACACAAAGGCTAGAATACAGTCTAAAGAAATATTTAATGTAGTTTTTTGTCTAATAAAATAATAAAAATTAGTCCATATCATATAGGGTTGCAATCACTTACACATCAAGGAGTAAAAGCAATGTGTGCATATATACTGGTCCCAGAAAAAAAAAAAGTTCAAAATGTAATAAAATAATAAATACTAATTATTTATGCTCCAACAATGTAAACACAGATCGCCTTAACTTAACAAAATTCAAATGTCAGGTAATAAATGCAGTATAAGATGTCAAGAATTAATTACAATCAAATAAATTATATTAAGGATTGTAAACAAATAAATACATTGCTTATAAATATAAATTACCTCAACCAGCACACAACAAGTCCATACCAAATTCTCACTCACATCCAAGGCACTGCGTCGGTCAAGAAATCGTTTATTGTATAATAGCCCCTTTCCATAAGACGACTCTTAACGGAACTCTTGAACTTTTGTAGGGGTAAGTTCAAGATTTGGACAGGAATTTTGTTATAAAAACGCACACCAAGTCCTTCAAATGAATTGTGGACTTTTTTCAGGCGATAATATTGGCCTACTAATTTGTGCTTATTCCTTGTGTTTAGTGAATGATGATCACTTTTGCTAGTATCTATGTTTTTCCGTACAAACATAATATTAGCAAATATATATTGAGACGCCACTGTTAAAATACCTATTTCCTTAAATCGTTCTTTCAGAGAATCTCGAACTCTAAGTTTGTAAATCGCACGAATTGCCCGTTTTTGAATTACAAAAATGGTTTGAATATCAGCTGCCTTGCCCCATAGTAAAATACCATATGACATGACACTGTGAAAATAACTAAAATAAACTAGTCGCGCAGTTTCAATATTAGTTAACTGGCGAACTTTCCAAACAGCGAATGCCGCGGAGCTCAGTTTCCCTGCTAGATACGATATATGGGCGCCCCACTGAAGCTTATGATCCAAGGTTATTCCTAAAAACATAGTTGACTCTACGAGACCAATCATTTCGTTATTTATTATGATGTTCGTGTCGAGTTTCTTAACATTAGACAAAGTGAACTTTATACATTTAGTTTTATTCGAGTTCAATAGTAAGTTGTTGCTTGTAAACCAATCTTGGACTAGTGTAAGTGACCTGTTAATATCATCAAAACTATTTTGATTACGATTAACTTTAAAAAGAAGCGAATTGTCATCTGCAAAAAGTACTACATCACAGAAATTTTGCACAAAGAAAGGTAAATCATTAATATACACTAGAAAGAGAAAATAACCCAGAATTGAGACTGCTGTGGCACGCCCATTGGGACAGGTAATCCGGAGGACCTACTTCCATTTATATCCACTCGTTGAACTCTGTCCCCAAGGTACGAGGCAACCAGATCAAGTGCAGTATCCCTAATGCCATAGTGCCTGAGTTTTCGCAAAAGCGTTTGATGTTCAACGCAGTCAAATGCTTTGGATAAGTCACAGAAAACGCCAATAGCATCTTGCGTGTTTTCCCAGGCATTAAATATATGTTTTATAAGTGTTGAACCAGCATCAATGGTTGAGAAACCATACTGCTGTTTATGAAATAAATTATTAATATTAAAATGAGTTTCTAATTGCTGAAGAATAAGTTTTTCAAAGACTTTACTGACTGCTGGCAAGATTGAGATGGGTCTAAAATTACCTGGATCGCTCTTAGACCCACTCTTGAATATTAAATATTACAGCTAAATGTAGTGCTATATCAATAATTATATTTTGCAATAATTTTACAGAAATACCCCACAAGTCGGTTGTTTTCTTTGAATTGAGCGACTTGAAAGTTTTCACCACATCATTTGGGCTTATAAACTGAAACTTAAACATGACATCACACTCTTTCACAAGGATTCAGCTGTGACTGAGCAGGAATCCAAGGAACTGGTAGTATCAACTGGTATCTTTGCAAAATAATTGTTGAAAGTTTCAGCCAAACCCTGATTATCTTTAATAATATTGTTGTTAACCATTAATTCTAACCTATCATCCTGCGGTTTGGACCGCCCTGATTCAGTATTTATTACAGTCCAAGTTGTTTTTATTTTATTATCAGACTGTTTAATTTTGTTACTTAGAAAAATTGATTTAGCTACCAAACAAACCTTTTTAAACATTTTGGAATAATTTCTAACATATTGTACAAAAACAGGATCAAAATTATACTGTTTCATGCCATATAGTTCATACATCTTATCTCTACTTTTGTAATTTCCAGGAGTTGCCCAGTCACAGAATCTAGTATTCACATTCTTAGTAAAAGTTTTCTCTTTAATATTGAAATCATACTCTAGTTTAATTAAATTAAATAAATTCCCGTATAAGACATCCGGATTATCCTCACTGAAATCTATGTTGGTAACCTTATCTGCAAATATTTTTATTAAAGCATTTCAGGCGGTTAGAAGTCATCGGCCTGTATGTGATTTTCGTTGCTTTAACTACTTCATCTGTGGGATAAATGACCATTTGCCCACAGTGGTCAGATCTCAAGTGACTAAATATTGCTTCATCAAGATATTCACAGTTGCTAAATACATTATCTAGACATGTTGCAGAATGTGATGTAATTCTGGTTGGTTCAAAGAATACGTGCTCTAGATTAAATGATTTGAATAAGCTTATTAACGAGCGAATGAGAAGTACAATGTAATGAAAAAAAATCGTTAGGCCCATGTTTCCATCCAGTCAACTCAGTTAACGCTATGCCCAACAATTTTATTTTTTTGTCTGATCAATTTCTTAGATTGATGAGGGAGAGAGGTGTAATGACTGGAACCTGGAACCTACTAAATTATTTTTTAGCTTTTAGTACATTATTTTATTTCTAATAAAACCGTTGAAATTTTAAAGAAATACTTAATTTTATTCAAAAATAATTGAAATGGGGAGGTAAATAAATAAAAATAGTTACAGATTTTTGGTAATTGGAATTTAAAACTAAACAGGAGTCTTCTTCTTAAAGTGCCATCTCCTCCACGGAGGTCGGCGACCACATGTCTGTACGTCTCCCTATCTTTAGACATGCGAATTAGTGTATCTACGCTATCCAAATCCAACCAGTCTCTTATATTTTTAGTCCATGATGTTCGCCTTCTACCTCTACTGCGCTTTCCTTCAATTTTCCCTTCAATTATCAGTCGTATTTTATTTATTTATTTTTTTATTATGTAGGTGGCAAACGAGCAGACGTATCGCCTGATGGTAAGCGATTACCGCCGCCCATGGACACCCGCAACACTAGAGGCGTCACAAGTGCGTTGCCGGCCTTTTAGAAAGGGGTACGATCTTTTCTTGAAGGTTTGAAGGTCGTATTGGTCCGGGAACACCGCAGGCGACATCTCATTCCACAGTTTTGCTGTGCGTGGCAGAAAATTTCGGGAAAATCGCACAGTTGTGGACTGCCAACCATCTAGATGATGGTGATGAAATTTCTGTCGCGTAGGACGATAGCGGAAAGATGCGGCAGGGATCAATCCGAACAATTCCTCGGAGCACTCCCCATGTATAAAGTTGTATTTATTATTTCTATTATATGAGTGAAATATGCCGCTTCTCTTTTCTTGATTGTTACTACCACCTCTAAATCTTTATTCACAATTTCTAACACTCTTTCGTTTGATACTTTGTCAGTCCACTTGATTTTTAGCATTCTGCGGTATATCCACATTTCAAAGGCCCTGAGCTAAATAGGAGTGAAGTCTTACATAACAACGGCCAAATCACTTCAGACTTACTGCAGTGCAGAAACTTTCTCGCTGTTAGATATTTTAGTATTAGACTTTGGCATTAAAATTTCATAACGCAATTTCTTCGGTGCTCCGAAATAAATAGAACTTTTATATCTTTAAAATCATGTTTTTTTTAGGTTTCTGTAGCTTTATAGTTGCCATTAAAAGCTGTCTACACCTTAATTTTAATGTTAGTTATCCGAAAGGCTAAGTACAATATGAATAACACAAACATAATTAGTTTTTTTGCCTATGACATACATAATGACCTTATAAATAAGCTAATGTGTATCTTTGTCAATAAGTAATTGTCTATTGCTGGATGTTTATGGCAAAAGAATAATATTTTTCAATCAGTTGAACATAATGTACATAGATAGAATGTGGTGACGTTATTAAAATGACCTTTATCCCTATTATCTATTTCATTGTGAAACACTCTAATACGCATCTATACTAAATTGC
This sequence comes from Spilarctia lutea, assembly GCA_916048165.1. NCBI lineage: Eukaryota > Metazoa > Arthropoda > Insecta > Lepidoptera > Erebidae > Spilarctia > Spilarctia lutea. Next base: position 13,302,111 of record OU696480.1, on the reverse strand, counting down.
AGTGCGCAACAACAAATAGACAAATTCCTAAATGACACATTTAACTCATCTTTATTGCGTATATTTTCTTATATGTATATTTGGAGTACCCACGCTTCATAGTACAGTCACAATACGTAATCTCTTTTTACGAATACGAATCGTATAAAAAATTCTTCAGGAAATAAAGAGAAGAAAAAATCTAGGAAGGTAAAAAGGTTACGCAAAAAAAAAGAGCGAATTATAAAAGTTAATGCAAAGAAGACGTAGAAGAATTTTTTTCTCGTTATCTTCTAAAGAATTCTAATATGAGTTTACAGAATATTAATCAACTTTTGAAACAAATAAATTTGTTATATCATTCATTCACGATAACGTTCATGAATTTTTTCAAGATTTCTGGATAAGAAAATGATAAACTGATCTAAAACTTAGATCGCTATATACTTGCTCTAAAGTATACGTTGACGACTATTTTATGCCGGCAATTATAATAGGTTATGTACCTCACTGGTCATGACCGTGTAAAATCGTGAATAGTGTATTCCTGGAATAGCTAAAGCACGCAAGGGGCAACTCGGTAATAAACTCGAGTGTAATAGAGTGAACATAACTTTTGTTGTCACCCGACTAAAGCTATCAGCTCTTACTTGAATTCACAATAGATAATATGAAATTAATAAGAATGCTTTGAGTAATGTAAAATTTGTAAATAGATTAAGGGTGAAATGTTCGACCTAACATAATACATCGATAACACACTCCATTACAACATCCGTTACAGTATCCGTAAGAAAACTAATACTTAGTTACTTTTAAAACATATGTAGGTATATCTTAATTTGTACTAATAGCATAAATTTGAAGTTTATTTTGTTGAACGCGCTAAGCTCAGAAACTACAGTTTCTAATTGAAGTAATCTTTTACTGTTGAATAAGCCATTGATCCACGAAGACAAGCATCGTTCAAAATAAATATTTTGAGTAATTCGAAATCGTTTCTTTAAGATTAAATATATATCTAAACATTTAAGAAAATCAACAGTTTACATTGTCTTGATTGATACACCTTCTGTTTTCGTTTATAGCTTTTTACATCACAATACTTCCCGCGTGTAATTCACTGTAGTGACGTACTTTATGATAATTAATTAATGAGTGAAATATAATTAATGGTCTGAAAAAAACAATAGGTAGGTTAATTATATGTGGTTAAAAATATTTAATTGTGTTGTTCCTCAAATGATGTGATTGCAATTTATTCGAAAGGAGTTTAGGCTGCACCTGTTAGAAACCTTAAGTAAAATCTTTGCTGTTGACTGAATCAGAGCTCTGCAATTTATTGTTTATATTCAAATATATATATATATATAATACAAACTATAAAGAATCGAATGGGGTGATGGGACCTTAAGGTTCTTGAGAGGCGACCGCATTCCGGAAGAAACAACATTGGTAGGCCCTATATAGTGGTGCGACGACCTGCTGAAGTTAGCAGGAAAAAATTGGATGCGAGCAGCACTGGACCGGTTGTTGTGGAGAAACTTGGGGAAGCCTACGTCCAGTAGTGGATGTCTTTTGACTGAGATAATGGTGATTATGGTAATGATACAAATTATGCGCGTCTTGGTAACGTAATAAATATCCACATCATGAAATTCATCTTATGGTATTTATCAAAAAGCTTACGATACGTTGCGGATATTACAAGACTACTTAGCGAGGGGTTCCTGCTGTTATGTCTCACAACCGCCTCTTGAATTTCTGAAGTACCTAACTGAAAAAAATATATAAAATCTAGACAGTTTTTATCATAATATTTTATAACATTATTCAACAGCAAACAACCTAAAAAAATATTTAAATTTATTCCATCGAAAATATTAAAATGTATTTCATTTTACATTTAAAATGCCCAACCAGATAACGCTAGACAGCCATATTGCTTTTTCGTAATGACGTCATTAGAAAAACGTAAATTATATTATAATGTACTAAAATTTAAATAAAGTTACTAGTACTAGTCATTTTGAATAGCAAAAATCTGAATAAATTGGAATAATACTATCATAAAAGAGCTTATTCTGGGTAAATTTTTAATATCAAAGAACTTTAATCAATATTATGTGCAACTAAATTTGTTCTTGTAAGCTTTTATCTTTCTAAGTATACAACGAATTTTACTGCAGTTTTATTAATAGAGAGAGTGATTCGAAAGTAAGGTTAATATGTGTAATACATGTATGTTACAGTACAGAAACTACGATTAAAACAACAACAAACCTTAAAATTATCAATAGGCCGCATCATCACCATGCTGCATTGTCTGCATTTGCAATGAGTATAGTGACCACTACCTCACAACTATTAATAAAAGTATTTTCGTAACAAACTACCTTTTAATAAAATCCAACTTTGACTGTAATATAATTTTATCGTATTATAAGTGAAAATTGTGTCAGTAATATACTACTCCCATTACTTTACTATGCTACTGCGAATACTTTTATGACCTTATTGCGAAATCGAGAGTTGATCGAAACACCTAACCGTTGCCCTCTAGACAAGTTTCATTCTTGAAACGTTAAGTTTAATAGAAAACTTAGAAATGTATATGTAATACATTTGTTAGTTATTTTATAATATAATGTTAGCCATTGTAGAAAAAGTTGATTGGAGCTGAATTGACAACGAACTTTTATTATGAGCTTTGACATTCTGGTCTATCTGTGTAAAATGTGTGAGTCAAGTGCTGATGCCATCATCAACAACCCATGATATCTCAGGAGAGGGTTAAGGCCGTACGTCTCTACATTGGTTGCGTGCCCAAGTGCGTGTTGTATGCTTGGATAAGTGATGATGTGTAAATTATTATCATTATTAATTAGCTAATAAAACATAAATATAATCTTTACTGGCAAACAAAAGATAACAAGGATCACACTGATTGAGACGTAAATAGTTTAATCGCGCTATCATTAGTCAATTACTTTGATTAGAAGAGTTTAGTGGTGCAAGTACTCTATTGCTAAACTTTCTTATATGCAGAAGCGATTCTGCAAAGTTTTCAAACCTGCTTCTGTGAAACTACGTTTAAAACAGTCTAAGATTAACTGCATTAAAATTATATATGGTAATCCTGTCCATTCATTATATTCGTAATGTTTGCTGCGACGATTGATTTAAAATCGACGCTACAAATGCGTTAAAACTGACTTGGATCTCTGCCATGTTTCTCACTAATCTACATCACAGTCTCTCAAAACCGCACCCAAACAAATCTGAGTTTTACGACTCTACAAAAAACGAACATTACGAGGTGTGACCGGACCCACAATAACACTGTAAAACTGGTGATTTATGTTTGTCTGTCTGTAGTCCGTGAATGTCAATAGTGATGATAAATCAGATGGCTAACGATAAATTTAAAGCAGCACAAAAATATGACACACGGATCATTTCTGTGAATATTTAAGGTTTGACTTTAGTCTTTAGTGTATAAATCACAGAACGGACAGACTTTATGGGCCTACGTTGTACAGTTTTTTAAAGAGCTGTTATTTAGATACTCTAATACGAACAGCACAATAGAGGTATACATACCTAAATAGCTATACAATGGTATAACTTTTTTACAGGCCTTGTCTTAATTTTCATAAGATAACCATTTTGCATCGCTTTCATTCAATATATGCATGTCCTAATGCCTTCCTGTCTCTTGAATGATTCATTTTAAATTGGGGATGTAATAAAAAAAAGCGACCATACTGTCCATACATACGAGGCTTATAAAACTCATTACAGGCTAAGACATTGTTTTTTTTGTATGAGTTGTATCAATGAAATCAAAAATGTAAAGGCTAGCCGCAATACTAAACGGAAATATACACAAAGAGTATTTCATGTATCGTTCTTACTTTTCTGTGTAATATTTTTCAGTAGAAATTCCTATTCCATCCACTACATACTAACACATACAATGAGACAAGACATACAACTCTAAATAAATAAATTATATTTTAGACTTACGTGATGTGCCTATTATATAATATTATGTTTATAACTTAGAAAATAATAAAAGTTGGATTAGTAGATACCAATCTCTGGAGTGTTCTTTCTGAACAAAATTTAAATACGGTCAGTTACTGAACATAACAGCATTCTATAGCGGAACAGCGGTAATAGAAAAATAGGTTCCTAATACTAATAGAATTTTCATAAGCAATATGCGACATCGAGATATAAGGACCTTTGTCAACCGACAGTTATTACGTAAATAAAATAATAATACTACTTTAAAATACATAGTACAATTAAACTCACTTGTACTTATTACACTATTTGAATTAACTTTAATTCTGACCGGTTTCGCCCTATGGCATTATGAAAAGTGAGTTTAATTCTAGAATGTATATCAACAAGGTCCATCAAGTGCATACAAACGAGAGTATAAATTAGTTATAAATATTCGTTTGAATAATAAACAAAACATACTTGACTGCCTAGATGGCGCAGTGGTAGCGTAAGGGACTGCTGTGCTCATGGGCGTACCCAGGTTCTGGGCCAGGGGGGGGCAAATCGGGTTTTTTTAAAAGCACCTCGTCAAATAAATGGATATGAAGAAGGCATTTTTTTAAATAAATTATTTCATTATAGAATAGCTATTTTAAAAACCCTTTCGCAGTCCACTACTAGACATAGGCTTCTCCAATTAATTGCACGGCACTTGTTTCGATCACATTTTGAAATAAATTTTCAAAAGTCTTCGGCAAAACAGTTTAAGATGAAACATAAACGTTATCGTTAACAAATTGTTCTATGTACACTGAGCAAAAAAGTCCATTTATTCTATCTTTGCCTGGTCAGGAGTCAGTAGGATAGCAACAGTCACAACGATACTTGTGAGCTACAAAAATCCAAAGCGAGTCTCAGACTTGCTTCTTGAAGTCCATAATTGCCTACAGGACTGGAGGCTAAAAGCAAGTGCCGCTAAATCAGCCCAAATAATATTCACTCTTCATCAGGGTAACTGTCCGCAATCAGGCCGAGGTGGCAGCATAAGCGCTTATTTTTGGGCAGAAAAGGAACACCGGGATTTCTGCACACGAGGGAGCAATCTACAAAACGTAGGTTGGAGGGTTTTCCTTTTTAGGGTGCGTCTGGTTCTCCGACTTCTAGTAACCGAGACGGCGCGTGGTCCAGGACCAGTCAGTGGTATCCGGGGGATTTCCGTACAGAAAAAAGGGTAATTCTGAAATAAAGTTACCGCAACGTGAGTGTATGAACCTTTTTGTTTTTTTTTGTGCGGAAATTCCCTCGGATATCACCATCTGGTGGTTATGTCCGAGACTCGAAACGACTGAAAACCGCACACCGTTATGGATATTAGAAGCCGGGGAATCAGGTGCACCCTCGGAAGGAAATCCCTGGAACCCCGACGTACCTCGGGCCACCTATGGTTTGTAGATGGCTCCCTCATGTGTAGGAATCCTGTTGCTCCTTTGCTATATTAAAAGGGGCGCGAGCACTTTATGGAGCTCGCGCCGCTACCCTGGCTTGCTTCTGCTAGGGAGATCCTCACCTGTCACTCCCAAACTTGCGCTTATGGAGGACGGAGATCGTTTGGCGATCTCCGGCGCCCGAGTTGTCTGCTGTACCTGGGCCGTTCCCGGGCCTGGCGGCCAGGAAGTGTTCTAAACCTCGCACGGTCCCACTCCGCCATCTCCTTCGCAAGCATAACTGCCTCGCAGAAAAAGACGGCAGAGTTCTAGTTACGCGCTCTCGCTACGCAACATGGCTGCAATAATGTTACCAAGCGAGAGAACCCCCCACTCCGATGGTCGCCTCGACTCGCCCTACTCCAGACATTATGCCAGCGTGTGGAATGCCGTATCTATGTTCTGGTCATCGCAGTGGTGGTGGCACCTGTGTCAGCCGGTATGAGAGTGTCCCGTGATGCCTCTCGAGCTAATCCTCCGTAACGGGTCTTACCGCCGCAATTACGGCGTGCCCAGCACTCGGTTGTCCAAGTCGTTTCTTCCATTCCTCCACAAGAACCTGCTGGAATTGAAATTTCTGGTCTTCGATTTCTCGAGTCTTAGGACTCCTACCTGAAGGTCAACACTTGTTGAGGACGTCGAAATATGACGCAATGCTATATCTATGCGGCACAAAAACCAGTACTGGATGCTAGGACGAAACTACAAATTATTACAGGACAACCAACTTCTGATATCTCAGACGATAATTAAACCTGGATGAACGGCATACACTTGTGGGACTCCGCAAAAGACTCCAATATAAACGTCATACAGAGAGCTCAGAACAATATCCTAAGATCGATAGTAAATGTATCGTGGTTTGTTACCAATGCGGAACTGCATCAACTCTCTCAGTGAAAAAAGTGAGTAAGAAAATACGACATGCCTCCGAGAATTATTTATTTGTAGTGACTAAAATACATTCCAAATGAATGGGCATGTCAGCTAACCATAAACAACTACATATAACAACTCAGAAGATTTACTATCTTAGGACTATAATGAGTAGTTCTCCTCGCTAGAGAGCACGCTCTGATCGTAACTGCGCTCGAACATCGCATAGCCCTAGGACTGATTCTCATGCCGATTGCCGATCTTACAACAACACAAAAAATAAATCTGTCTTTGTCCATAGTCGATCTTAATCACGTTTTTACGCGTCTGAGTGTGCTTTATATATAATCGAGAGAATAAGATAGTAGGACCGTCAACATCTAGGGGGGGGCAGCTGCCCTCCCCTGCCCTACCCTGGGTACGCCCATGGCTGTGCTTGAGGTCTCGGGTTCGCTTCCCGAGTAGGACCAAATGTTTGTATGATCTGCAAATATTTGTTTCGGAGTTTGGGTGTTTTCTATGTATAATAAATTAAAAACTTAAATACTTTTTTTGTAAATATTGTATGTATTTAAGTATTTCTATCACTTGTTTAGTACTTATAATACAAGCTCTGCTTAGTTTGGGACTAAATGACGTTGTGTGTTAGATGGCCGAAATATTTATTTATTTTTATTTTATTTCTTTTATAATAAAACTGTACACATTTCTTATCCATTTTGATAAAATGTTCAGCTATTAATTGATGTTATGTGACTTGATATTTGCTTTGCCCTACAGGGTCTACGATTGTTTCTAAGTAGTATTTAAGTGTGTCATGTTTACCATCTTTTTACAATATTTTGGAATGCAAATAAATGATTTGAATATGAATAATCAGGATTAAATCAGCAAATGTTTAAAAATAAATTTGTATGTGATACAATACTATGGGTGTTTGCAATAGCCAGTAGCATTTTAATATGAAAATAAACACTTTATCCATGTGTTAGAACAAGGAAAATTGTCTTGCTATTCCGAATGTGAAACATATGTTGTTTCGTAACTTATACATTTCTTGGAAGGGATTTTTTTTTATAATTAAGTATTTCCATGGACACGTTGACAGTTTGCCAAGAGTTCGAGATATACGAGTACACTGACAATTATATTCTTAAGAAGAAATTAAACGTATCGACTGTCTTAAATTAAACTTTTAATTGCCATATTACAATTTTGTTTAGTAATGTTATATTTATCAGCTCACTAAACCGTCTTGTAGGGGCCTACCCATGCTCCATCTTCTAGTACGTAGTCTTCACTAGTTTTAAAATCGTAGGATGCGATCAGAACAAGACTAGTTATTGTGGGGAGCCTTGGAAGAGGTATATATACAGCTGTGGACGTTTTTCGACTGAAACGATGATAATGTTATCGTGCTTTCTCATAAATTAACATCTGTGTGCCTAAATATTTTTCTTCAGGTCGTCTATTTAGGTTTGTGGGATAACCTTATTATTCCGAGGTATACCAGATGACCAGGGCACACCCTTGCGGAACACTGCCCTAGTACATGGGTTGTGGAAGTTTGATCACAGTTGCTACGCGTGAATAACCGAAAGTTCAACCATATCGTAGTATTAAAGCTGACCCGAACCTAGAGTGACCCCAACCAGAATTATTAATTAAAACGATTACTGGAACTTAGGTCATGGTTAGCTTTAATTTCTTGTGATATTACTGCGTGTAAAGTTAGCCTCAAAAGAAATGTAACTATTGGGACAAAGTCCATCTCTAATAAAATGTATCCATTAAAAACGTCAAAACAGTCTAATCAACACTATTGACTAAAAAAATGTTCACAATAACTAGCCAATTCTAAGAACTCATTTTAAAACATCACAACGTGTTTTGCAATGTTTTTTAACGGTCATTAATTTCTACTACGTCGTCTTTCAGATTTTTTAACTTTGTCAATGTAATAATCAACAACTTTTAATAGTCTACAGCTGGACAATAAGCCTCTTCGAAATCCGTTAATTTTTTGTTAGCTTTCTACACTCCTCTTACAAATAAATTTTAACTGTGCCAAATTTCGTACTCCTCCATTCTCATAATTTTCGTAACAAAACCAGCCAACTCCATGTCAGGATATGCATAGAATAGGTTTCCATAGTCACCCATATTGAGACGTGGATTTAGAAGGGTAATGTATACTTATTAATTCGTCATATTTGTACGATTTTTTCCAAGTTAGCGCATTTTACAAGTTAGGCCTCTATAACTCCTTAACTAAGATAATTATCCAAGCCGTTATAGTTTTCTTTCAAAATTCATCACATGGGCTAACATCAAGGTTTTTTGCAGAGAATTTTCGATACAACCGTTTAGCTTTTAGACCACGTTCTATTTTATCATAAAAAAAAATGGCCTTTAAAGTTGAATATCGCAGAAACGGATACCTAAATCAAAAAATCGTCTTAGCAACCTCGCAATGGTATTAAAAGATCTATCTAACAATATTCCACACTATGGAGTAGCCGTGTCAAAAAAAGATCATCTTCACTTTGTGTTGGGGAGGTACCCCAAGAAATATTTTTCGTGATTTTATTTTAGCACTTTATCGACGCGTGATATAAAAACATTACCGGGCCTCCGGTATCCTCACTAACTCGGTGAAACCCAGCGCAAGCGCTATTTCACACCGGTTTTCTGTGAGGCTGTGGTATCACTCCGGTCGAGCCGGCCCATTCATGACGAAGCGTGCTCTCCCACATTATATATAAATATAATAATATACTCAAAAATTATTATTAAAATTTGATATACTAACGGGCCTATTGGATTGATTTCTATCCAAAACTAATTATGTATGATTAGCGCCGTTAATTATTCTGTGTCTGAGTTTAATTTATCTATAATGTTTATGTACGAGTATGACGACGCAAAGGAGGAAACGGAGCTTCAACAACGAAGGAGGTACCCATCTGTGAACACAGAATCTGGTGAGCTCGTTCCTTTTCTTTTTGATAGTGGGTCTGCTTGTTCGTTAGTGACCAATAGTATAGCCAGAAAGTTTCTGGGTGTTGTATATTGTAACGTGGTTTAGTAAAGAGTACTCTTCAGTTATAATCGATTCTTTTACCAAGTATGAATAGCTAAACGCGGCAAATGCTATAAGAGCGTTTAAAAAGCGGTCTGCCTTTTTGGTGCACCAACGCGTATAATTGCTGATCAGGGTAGAAGTTACATATGTGCAGACTTTAAACAGTTCTGTCACGCCATAGAGCTTCATTTTTACTGCTATGGGCACAAGCAGAGCTAAAGGTCAAGTAAGGGGTGTTTTTTTAAGCAAGATAGAACTTTAAATTGTAAAAAGTAACACAAAAAATTAAATTTTGATGAAACTTTTTTTTTTATTTGTTTCAGTATACTCTGACAAATCATCATGAATAGACTCACGCTTGAACAACGCTACGAAATTATCCAAATTTACTTTGAAAATCAGTCGTCGATTCGCGCAACTTATAGACGACTTCGTCATTTGTATGGCGTACATAATCGTCCATCTGAACAAGCCATTCGTCGAACTGTGGATAGATTTCGTACCACATACTCTCTAGAGGATGCAATAACACCAGCACGTCGAAGGAATGTGCGTACTGAAGACAATATCGCCGCTGTAAACGAAAGTGTGGAAGAAGATCCAAATTTATCGATTCGTCGTCGGTCGCAGGAATTGGGGCTCTGTCCGTCCACTACGTGGAACATTTTGCGCAAAGATCTCGGCCTACACCCGTATAAGATCCAGCTGGTGCAGGAATTGAAGCCACGAGACCATTATATGCGTCGTTCTTTCGCCGATTGGGCTCTAGAGCAGTTGGCAACTGACCCGTTGTTTTATCGCAAAATTGTGTTCAGCGATGAGGCGCATTTTTGGCTTAACGGGTTTGTTAATAAGCAAAATTGCCGCATATGGAGTGAGACCAATCCACAACAGACCCTACAGACTCCATTACATCCAGAAAAATGCACCGTATGGTGCGGTTTTCACGCTGGTGGCATCATCGGACCTTATTTCTTAAAAAATGAGGCTGGAGCTCGCGTTACGGTCAATGGAGATCGTTACCGCACCATGATCAATGATTTTTTGTTTGAAAATATGGATGACATTGATCCGGAGGAGATGTGGTTTCAACAGGATGGCGCTACGTGCCATACGGCGAACGCAACCATCGACTTATTGAAATCAAAATTTGGCGATAAGTTGATTTCGAGAAATGGACCTGTCAATTGGCCTCCAAGGTCGTGCGATTTGACACCTCTCGATTATTTCCTGTGGGGCTACGTGAAGTCACTGGTTTATGCTGATAAACCAGCAACAATTGACGCCTTGGAGGCCAGCATTGTTCGTGTTATTCGTGACATACGGCCAGCAGTGCTCGAAAAAGTGGCCCAAAATTGGACGTCCAGAATGCACTTCGTCAAGAACAGCCGCGGTGCCCATATGTGAAATTGAATATCATTTTCAAATGTTAATGTCACGTATTGATCTTCCGAATAAAAAAAAATTTTGATTACAATTTAATTTTTTGTGTTATTTTTTAAAATTTCAAGTTCTATCGGGCTTAAAAAAACACCCTTTAGAATGTGTAATGCGTAAATTAAATTGTTTGCTTAACGTCTTAGAGGACGATCCGAAAAAAAGACCTGGCGCGACGAACTACTGGAAGTGCAGTTAGCTTTAAATAGTACACGGTCCTGGGTAACGGGGTATTCACCTACAGAGCTCATGTTTGGATTCGAGGCGCGCCCTCTGGGCCTATGCCTTTTGGCATTCGCGAAATCTTGTTTGGATTTAGATCATTTTCTTAGTATAGCATCAGACAATAGTAAGAAAGCGAATACATCAGAGATAACAAGACTCAACCGTGGCAAAGCGGCTGTGAAGCCATTTTGTAATAGTGACTGTCTTCTTCAAAAGTAGGGAAAGGAACCAGACAAAATTAAATAGGAAATTTAGAGGTCCATTTATTATAACAAACGTATTAGAAAATTACGGGTAAGAACTGAAAACATTGACGGATCTAGCCGACCTTATAAATACGCGCACGAAAATCTGCGAGCAGTACCTGTGGGCTATGACGGCTTAGTAGACATAGCTACCATTTTAATTAATGACTCTGAGGAGGCCGAGACGGCGGCATAAGTTGAAGAGGTGAAGACGGTATCATCTGATGATGACGATGATACCTTGTCAATTTGTAGTTCATGTATCATTACTGCAAGTTAGGAACCCTCTCGGTTTCAGAACGTTAGAATAGAATCCTAAATATAAAAAAAAAAGAAAACAAAAAAAAATTGTATGATGGTATAAGACTGGCTTATGTGAGGGCCGAGGTCTTATGGTATCTTGTGTATGTATATGGCTTTGCGCTCAAGTAGTATGATGATTTAACCCTAGATCACTAAGCTTATTTTACGATGCTTAGTAATCTGGGGTTAGGGAGCTGGCTCTTTGAGGCCGAGGTTCCGAATCATCGTATGGAACTTGAGGAGTGTGTGTTATTGCGTTGTGAACGCTGGTTGTGGTGGAGGTTGTCCGGTTCATGCCATCATAACTGATGATGGCTGATCGAAGGGACGCCTCTGACATATTGTGAAATAGGTGACCATAAGTGTTATGGTACCTTGTTATCTGCGCTCGGGTATAATGATTTAAGGAACTGGCTCTTTGAGGCCGAGGTTTCGAATCATCTTATGGGAGCAGTGTGTGTTATTTGAACCCTGTGAGGTTGTCCGGTTCATGTCATCATAACTGATGATGGCTGATCGAAGGGACGCCTCTGACGAAATTGTGAAATAGGTGACCATAAGTGTTATGGTACCTTGTTTGATCGACGCTGATTAGTTATCCGATCCATGTTGTCATTTGAGATGACAGCTGGTTGAAGGGATGCTTGTCGTGGTCGTTGTGTTTAGTTTATGATGCCCTTGGGTGCCGTGAGGGTGCTCAAGGTATGTCAGTGATGGACGAGCTGTATCTACTGTGGTTTAAGGTGAGAAGTAAGTACAAGATTTGTAAAGACAAGTGATCATACGAGGACGTGTGAATGTCAGTATGGCCGTGACGGCGCATCACTTATTTTATTTGGTAACACAAGTGTCGGTAGTTAGACACTGACGCAACACCGAGCATTGAAGCGTGCGACCGATGACAATAGGGATGGAAATCATTGCCACTTGAAAAATAATAATCACGCGTTAAGATAATTGATGGTAGTCGATTATTTTATGTGATTAGTTGCGGGTAACAATGGCTTTGATCCCATCCCTAAAGAACTGTGGGTAGTTATAAATTGAACGCAGCCGGAGATAGTTATAAAATGGAACGCAGCCGGAGGGCAAGCATTATCGTTTAGCATCTCGCAGTAGCATCACATGTTCGGTGGAGTGTCGTACCTAAATTGTAACCTGTATACCATTATTGGTTATCGTGACTTATTTCACTATGTATTATCATAAAGTGATTATAACAAAGCGATTGTGAGGAAAACCATTACTATCATTCTCCTCGCCCGACAACTGACGTCTACCGTCTTTTAAAAGAATATGGAATCTACCGACACTCCTAAACACTGGGAACAATAATCCCTACAAGTATTTAAATTGATACAATACCCGTGCCTTGCCCAAACCTAAGACGAACTAAACATATTTAAAACGGTTCTATCTATCCCCATAGGGATTAAAGACTTCAGGGTTTGTATGTATCCTCCGTTTGGTGGCGGATTAAGATTATACGGAGTGTCATCACGACTATTCATCCCGTGGGTATTGTAAGAGGCGACTAAGGATATTATCGAGGATAACATTACTGCAAAAAAAGGAGGAGACACTTGAAACAAACACTTTTCCCATTTGGCCAGTGTGTGCCAGCCAAAACCTCGCCTACGAGTATGTCCAACATAAGACTGATGTAATGTTAATGATTCTGTTTTTTCATTATCATCATCAATATTATAAATAACTTATGTCATAATACCTGTCATTAGCATTGTTCCTGTAAGAACATAGTAGCAATGACAGCAAATATGAAATCATATAATCAAATATTGAAGATTTTTCGGTTGCGAGGTTTTAACCGATTGTTTCACGTCGTAGAAATAATTATCAACAGTATAATTTTCATTTCAAACTACAAGTTTCATATCAAATTACATGCAGAATGATCTGATTTGGATTACAGATGTTTTATGGTAATGAGATGTTCACCTAGCCGATCATTGATTGTGAACTTGAACGACACCTTGCAGGTGAAACTAGCTAGGGCTTTAGACCACCACTCTTAGATCCTGTTGATATTTTCCATCAGGCAGAGTATAGTCATTTTGGAAGCACTTATGCAGAAAATGTTTTACGGTATTTATTACGAAAATATATTTTTTGACAAAAATTTTCATTGAGTTTGGTTGGTAAGTTACTTCTTCAAATTTGCATTATTTAGGTTGAGATCGTAATACACGTTTACTAGAATGGTTCACGTGTCAGCTGTAAAACGATCGCAGACTGCAGGGCGTCTCGCGGTGGTTTCTGTACGGCCTCCAACTAAAACCGCATTTAAGTCATCGTGGTATTGTAACACGAATATAGTATAGACTAGCTGAGCCCCGCAGTGTTACCCACGGTATGAGTACGAGAGATCCGGCTACGGAACAAACAGACATACAGATAAAAAACATGTAGTTTTTTTATGTAAGCATCGCATTTACTTTCATTTGCATTTAGTGAAAACCTGTTAATTTAAAAACTTAAATTTTTGTTAGTTAGTTAATTTGAAAACACAGACGCTTCAATTTTATTTATTTATATAGAAAAATACCGAACTCATCGTCGTCTAATAACACACTGCTAATCACAATTTGACACAAATCGTGTTAATCGTAAGGTAATTAGTTACCAAGGGCGTAGGCAGCAAGTTACTCAGGGGTGAGTAGGGCAAAATTGTAGGTAGTATTGAAATTAATTGAATCGAACGCAAAACCGGCATTTAAAATAAAATAAAAAAGCCTTTTATTCCATGCATACCGAGTATTTTCACAATATTAGTTTTGTAAATGCACTTCATTTTACTATTAGATTATTATTCTAGAATTTGATTCTCATTTAGATTTTACATTACAATTCAATTCAATTCAATCATGTGTATAAAGAAATTTTGAATTTTACTACAACATAGAAAATTGAGCACAAACTAGGTGTATGCCGAAGAGCAATGGAAAGGAGTACCTATGTTGGGATTAAGGTTGAAAGACAAATGGAAAGCTACAACAATTAGGAGCATCACCAAAGTAGCAGACGTTAAAGTAAAAACACGAACCTTGAAATGGAAATAGACTGGTTACATGATGAGATCAACAACAAGAAAGTGGACCAAAACAACCTGCGGGACGGAAAAAACGTAGAGGAAGGCAGAAAAAATATGATTTGCCCAAAGGTTGGAGAAGGACAGCAATGGACAGGCAAATGTGGAAGGATCTTGAGAACATTACTAATTTGATCGGTAAACGTTTGCCGTGGACGATCTCTTCCGACATTTCCACACACATTCGCCTTATAAATTCCTTTCGTGAGTCGTCTATCAACCATTCTCTCTAAATGGCCAAACCATCGAAGCATGCCCTTTGCAATCCTTGTCACTACATCTTATTTTAATACACAATGTTCTCTTAGAACTAAATTCCTGACTCTGTCCCTAATTTTCACATCACTATACTACTTATATATTACACTAGCTGACCCTCACAATCTCGTTTATGTCTACTATAGTCCGGCCACTCAGAGAATGCGTTTCTGACACTTGTAAATTCGTCATGAGTAGTGATGTACCATGAATATCATTAATAATATTTGGTAACAGTATTTATAGCATTCATTATGCATAATTATTCAATTTAGATATATTTTATATTTCAAACACAATATTAACAAAATTGTTGATGGATTAATTAAATTTAATCGTAATTTCTGAATGAAACCAAGGGAAAGAAAATAAAAATACTGTATTTATTGAAAAATATATATTATGAAATACATAGTTTTAAGATTTCAATAATGTCAAATCAAAATTTAATCCGACTCCGATTCGCTTGAGGACTCGCTGTCATCTTCACCAACATGTATTATCATGTTATTATCAATCATAGTGTCTATACGAATATCGCGGTCAAAGTCATCAAATATCATTTTTTTAGTTTTTTCAACCACCTTCATCCAGTCATCTCTTGTGACTTTTTCGCATGCTTCTTTTAAAAGCGTCTTCATCTTTTTTATGCCATATGGAGAGTAGAAGTATTATGGCGGGCTGCATAACCTTTAATTTGAGCCCAGATTAGCTCTATGGCATTGTACTGGCAGTGATATGGAGGAATTCGGAGAACGCGATGACCGTACTCCAGAGCCAGCTCATCTATTTCGTATCGAATATTTGATAGCTTATGGTCGTTGACTAATTTCATCAGCTCAGCTTTTAGCATTGACATATTTGCGTCAATGCCACTTCTTTGCAGCCAAGCCACCAATTCCTCTTTTCTATTAGCTTGAGTAGGTGCTTTATTTATTTGCACCGAATGATAAGGGACGTTATCCATTATTATAACTGAAGGCTCTGGAAGGCCAGGTAGCAACACATCCTGGAACCACTCCTTGAATACAGCCGCATTCATTTCTTCGTGGTAGTCAGTGGTAGTTTTTGACTCAAATGCTAATAAACCATTTTCCACAAAACCATACTTCGCACAACCAGCGTGGCATATTATGAGACGTGCTCCTTTACCGATTGGCACTTTCGACGTCGACGCTTGAGTGTCATCTGTCCAAGAACGAGAAAACTCGTGATTGGTGTTCAGCCATGTCTCGTCAATGAAAACGACATTGTCCCAATTATCATTTTTTTTTACTTCTCTTAGAAAAGTAATTCTTTTTACCAGAAATATAAAGGGATAAAAATAGTTTTTCATTTATTTTTAATTCAGCTGACTGATATCACGACAATTATTTTCATAAGTTTGGTCTGATCGTACCTATATCGTATTATAAACTATATTAAACTTAACTCGTATGTATTAAGTACATTATACACACTCTCGAATAATTTCTCTGATGTACCCAGGAACTTTAATGTCGTTCGTATAAATGCCCAAAGCATTTCGGCACATTTCCCTGAAATGGTGACAACATTCGACTGTACAACATCCTTACATACTTTGTAACTCATCTTGTTCTACTGTTTTTTTGTGTATTCAATTAAGATAAATAAATAAAATTATATATTATAAAACTAGAACGTTTTATTTAACAAAATATCGACCGACCGAATATATTACGATATATTCGATATATTCCAAAAATACTCAGTTACAATTCAGTATTATTTTGTCTCATCACTACAAAAACAAACTACTGACATAACCTTGAAACAGCGCAGTTTGACGTCGTTAGACTTTTAAAAATTATTGTTCTTAAATTAATTAATTGGTTAATTGTTAATAACTTTAGCCCGAAATAAAACTTTTATTGTACATTGGCATGATTATTCAATTTTTAATGTTATTACTCATTATTAAGATTAATAAAAGATATTTAAAATTTTGCCATAAATTGTACACCAGTTCAAAGTTACATCGCCCATTGGATCACGACCTGTCAGGAACGCATTCTCTCAGTGGCCAGACTATAATGCCCGTAGCTTAATAATTTCCCCCATTTGGTAAACATTCTTCATTGGGGCGCCGCTCCTATTGATCTTAGCATGATGATATATAGCCCATAGGGATTAAAGACTTCAGGGTTTGTATGTATCCTCCGTTTGGTGGCGGATTAAGATTATACGGAGTGTCATCACGACTATTCATCCCGTGGGTATTGTAAGAGGCGACTAAGGATATTATCGAGGATAACATTACTGCAAAAAAAGGAGGAGACACTTGAAACAAACACTTTTCCCATTTGGCCAGTGTGTGCCAGCCAAAACCTCGCCTACGAGTATGTCCAACATAAGACTGATGTAATGTTAATGATTCTGTTTTTTCATTATCATCATCAATATTATAAATAACTTATGTCATAATACCTGTCATTAGCATTGTTCCTGTAAGAACATAGTAGCAATGACAGCAAATATGAAATCATATAATCAAATATTGAAGATTTTTCGGTTGCGAGGTTTTAACCGATTGTTTCACGTCGTAGAAATAATTATCAACAGTATAATTTTCATTTCAAACTACAAGTTTCATATCAAATTACATGCAGAATGATCTGATTTGGATTACAGATGTTTTATGGTAATGAGATGTTCACCTAGCCGATCATTGATTGTGAACTTGAACGACACCTTGCAGGTGAAACTAGCTAGGGCTTTAGACCACCACTCTTAGATCCTGTTGATATTTTCCATCAGGCAGAGTATAGTCATTTTGGAAGCACTTACGCAGAAAATGTTTTACGGTATTTATTACGAAAATATATTTTTTGACAAAAATTTTCATTGAGTTTGGTTGGTAAGTTACTTCTTCAAATTTGCATTATTTAGGTTGAGATCGTAATACACGTTTACTAGAATGGTTCACGTGTCAGCTGTAAAACGATCGCAGACTGCAGGGCGTCTCGCGGTGGTTTCTGTACGGCCTCCAACTAAAACCGCATTTAAGTCATCGTGGTATTGTAACACGAATATAGTATAGACTAGCTGAGCCCCGCAGTGTTACCCACGGTATGAGTACGAGAGATCCGGCTACGGAACAAACAGACATACAGATAAAAAACATGTAGTTTTTTTATGTAAGCATCGCATTTACTTTCATTTGCATTTAGTGAAAACCTGTTAATTTAAAAACTTAAATTTTTGTTAGTTAGTTAATTTGAAAACACAGACGCTTCAATTTTATTTATTTATATAGAAAAATACCGAACTCATCGTCGTCTAATAACACACTGCTAATCACAATTTGACACAAATCGTGTTAATCGTAAGGTAATTAGTTACCAAGGGCGTAGGCAGCAAGTTACTCAGGGGTGAGTAGGGCAAAATTGTAGGTAGTATTGAAATTAATTGAATCGAACGCAAAACCGGCATTTAAAATAAAATAAAAAAGCCTTTTATTCCATGCATACCGAGTATTTTCACAATATTAGTTTTGTAAATGCACTTCATTTTACTATTAGATTATTATTCTAGAATTTGATTCTCATTTAGATTTTACATTACAATTCAATTCAATTCAATCATGTGTATAAAGAAATTTTGAATTTTACTACAACATAGAAAATTGAGCACAAACTAGGTGTATGCCGAAGAGCAATGGAAAGGAGTACCTATGTTGGGATTAAGGTTGAAAGACAAATGGAAAGCTACAACAATTAGGAGCATCACCAAAGTAGCAGACGTTAAAGTAAAAACACGAACCTTGAAATGGAAATAGACTGGTTACATGATGAGATCAACAACAAGAAAGTGGACCAAAACAACCTGCGGGACGGAAAAAACGTAGAGGAAGGCAGAAAAAATATGATTTGCCCAAAGGTTGGAGAAGGACAGCAATGGACAGGCAAATGTGGAAGGATCTTGAGAACATTACTAATTTGATCGGTAAACGTTTGCCGTGGACGATCTCTTCCGACATTTCCACACACATTCGCCTTATAAATTCCTTTCGTGAGTCGTCTATCAACCATTCTCTCTAAATGGCCAAACCATCGAAGCATGCCCTTTGCAATCCTTGTCACTACATCTTATTTTAATACACAATGTTCTCTTAGAACTAAATTCCTGACTCTGTCCCTAATTTTCACATCACTATACTACTTATATATTACACTAGCTGACCCTCACAATCTCGTTTATGTCTACTATAGTCCGGCCACTCAGAGAATGCGTTTCTGACACTTGTAAATTCGTCATGAGTAGTGATGTACCATGAATATCATTAATAATATTTGGTAACAGTATTTATAGCATTCATTATGCATAATTATTCAATTTAGATATATTTTATATTTCAAACACAATATTAACAAAATTGTTGATGGATTAATTAAATTTAATCGTAATTTCTGAATGAAACCAAGGGAAAGAAAATAAAAATACTGTATTTATTGAAAAATATATATTATGAAATACATAGTTTTAAGATTTCAATAATGTCAAATCAAAATTTAATCCGACTCCGATTCGCTTGAGGACTCGCTGTCATCTTCACCAACATGTATTATCATGTTATTATCAATCATAGTGTCTATACGAATATCGCGGTCAAAGTCATCAAATATCATTTTTTTAGTTTTTTCAACCACCTTCATCCAGTCATCTCTTGTGACTTTTTCGCATGCTTCTTTTAAAAGCGTCTTCATCTTTTTTATGCCATATGGAGAGTAGAAGTATTATGGCGGGCTGCATAACCTTTAATTTGAGCCCAGATTAGCTCTATGGCATTGTACTGGCAGTGATATGGAGGAATTCGGAGAACGCGATGACCGTACTCCAGAGCCAGCTCATCTATTTCGTATCGAATATTTGATAGCTTATGGTCGTTGACTAATTTCATCAGCTCAGCTTTTAGCATTGACATATTTGCGTCAATGCCACTTCTTTGCAGCCAAGCCACCAATTCCTCTTTTCTATTAGCTTGAGTAGGTGCTTTATTTATTTGCACCGAATGATAAGGGACGTTATCCATTATTATAACTGAAGGCTCTGGAAGGCCAGGTAGCAACACATCCTGGAACCACTCCTTGAATACAGCCGCATTCATTTCTTCGTGGTAGTCAGTGGTAGTTTTTGACTCAAATGCTAATAAACCATTTTCCACAAAACCATACTTCGCACAACCAGCGTGGCATATTATGAGACGTGCTCCTTTACCGATTGGCACTTTCGACGTCGACGCTTGAGTGTCATCTGTCCAAGAACGAGAAAACTCGTGATTGGTGTTCAGCCATGTCTCGTCAATGAAAACGACATTGTCCCAATTATCATTTTTTTTTACTTCTCTTAGAAAAGTAATTCTTTTTACCAGAAATATAAAGGGATAAAAATAGTTTTTCATTTATTTTTAATTCAGCTGACTGATATCACGACAATTATTTTCATAAGTTTGGTCTGATCGTACCTATATCGTATTATAAACTATATTAAACTTAACTCGTATGTATTAAGTACATTATACACACTCTCGAATAATTTCTCTGATGTACCCAGGAACTTTAATGTCGTTCGTATAAATGCCCAAAGCATTTCGGCACATTTCCCTGAAATGGTGACAACATTCGACTGTACAACATCCTTACATACTTTGTAACTCATCTTGTTCTACTGTTTTTTTGTGTATTCAATTAAGATAAATAAATAAAATTATATATTATAAAACTAGAACGTTTTATTTAACAAAATATCGACCGACCGAATATATTACGATATATTCGATATATTCCAAAAATACTCAGTTACAATTCAGTATTATTTTGTCTCATCACTACAAAAACAAACTATTGACATAACCTTGAAACAGCGCAGTTTGACGTCGTTAGACTTTTAAAAATTATTGTTCTTAAATTAATTAATTGGTTAATTGTTAATAACTTTAGCCCGAAATAAAACTTTTATTGTACATTGGCATGATTATTCAATTTTTAATGTTATTACTCATTATTAAGATTAATAAAAGATATTTAAAATTTTGCCATAAATTGTACACCAGTTCAAAGTTACATCGCCCATTGGATCACGACCTGTCAGGAACGCATTCTCTCAGTGGCCAGACTATAATGCCCGTAGCTTAATAATTTCCCCCATTTGGTAAACATTCTTCATTGGGGCGCCGCTCCTATTGATCTTAGCATGATGATATATAGCCCATAGGGATTAAAGACTTCAGGGTTTGTATGTATCCTCCGTTTGGTGGCGGATTAAGATTATACGGAGTGTCATCACGACTATTCATCCCGTGGGTATTGTAAGAGGCGACTAAGGATATTATCGAGGATAACATTACTGCAAAAAAAGGAGGAGACACTTGAAACAAACACTTTTCCCATTTGGCCAGTGTGTGCCAGCCAAAACCTCGCCTACGAGTATGTCCAACATAAGACTGATGTAATGTTAATGATTCTGTTTTTTCATTATCATCATCAATATTATAAATAACTTATGTCATAATACCTGTCATTAGCATTGTTCCTGTAAGAACATAGTAGCAATGACAGCAAATATGAAATCATATAATCAAATATTGAAGATTTTTCGGTTGCGAGGTTTTAACCGATTGTTTCACGTCGTAGAAATAATTATCAACAGTATAATTTTCATTTCAAACTACAAGTTTCATATCAAATTACATGCAGAATGATCTGATTTGGATTACAGATGTTTTATGGTAATGAGATGTTCACCTAGCCGATCATTGATTGTGAACTTGAACGACACCTTGCAGGTGAAACTAGCTAGGGCTTTAGACCACCACTCTTAGATCCTGTTGATATTTTCCATCAGGCAGAGTATAGTCATTTTGGAAGCACTTACGCAGAAAATGTTTTACGGTATTTATTACGAAAATATATTTTTTGACAAAAATTTTCATTGAGTTTGGTTGGTAAGTTACTTCTTCAAATTTGCATTATTTAGGTTGAGATCGTAATACACGTTTACTAGAATGGTTCACGTGTCAGCTGTAAAACGATCGCAGACTGCAGGGCGTCTCGCGGTGGTTTCTGTACGGCCTCCAACTAAAACCGCATTTAAGTCATCGTGGTATTGTAACACGAATATAGTATAGACTAGCTGAGCCCCGCAGTGTTACCCACGGTATGAGTACGAGAGATCCGGCTACGGAACAAACAGACATACAGATAAAAAACATGTAGTTTTTTTATGTAAGCATCGCATTTACTTTCATTTGCATTTAGTGAAAACCTGTTAATTTAAAAACTTAAATTTTTGTTAGTTAGTTAATTTGAAAACACAGACGCTTCAATTTTATTTATTTATATAGAAAAATACCGAACTCATCGTCGTCTAATAACACACTGCTAATCACAATTTGACACAAATCGTGTTAATCGTAAGGTAATTAGTTACCAAGGGCGTAGGCAGCAAGTTACTCAGGGGTGAGTAGGGCAAAATTGTAGGTAGTATTGAAATTAATTGAATCGAACGCAAAACCGGCATTTAAAATAAAATAAAAAAGCCTTTTATTCCATGCATACCGAGTATTTTCACAATATTAGTTTTGTAAATGCACTTCATTTTACTATTAGATTATTATTCTAGAATTTGATTCTCATTTAGATTTTACATTACAATTCAATTCAATTCAATCATGTGTATAAAGAAATTTTGAATTTTACTACAACATAGAAAATTGAGCACAAACTAGGTGTATGCCGAAGAGCAATGGAAAGGAGTACCTATGTTGGGATTAAGGTTGAAAGACAAATGGAAAGCTACAACAATTAGGAGCATCACCAAAGTAGCAGACGTTAAAGTAAAAACACGAACCTTGAAATGGAAATAGACTGGTTACATGATGAGATCAACAACAAGAAAGTGGACCAAAACAACCTGCGGGACGGAAAAAACGTAGAGGAAGGCAGAAAAAATATGATTTGCCCAAAGGTTGGAGAAGGACAGCAATGGACAGGCAAATGTGGAAGGATCTTGAGAACATTACTAATTTGATCGGTAAACGTTTGCCGTGGACGATCTCTTCCGACATTTCCACACACATTCGCCTTATAAATTCCTTTCGTGAGTCGTCTATCAACCATTCTCTCTAAATGGCCAAACCATCGAAGCATGCCCTTTGCAATCCTTGTCACTACATCTTATTTTAATACACAATGTTCTCTTAGAACTAAATTCCTGACTCTGTCCCTAATTTTCACATCACTATACTACTTATATATTACACTAGCTGACCCTCACAATCTCGTTTATGTCTACTATAGTCCGGCCACTCAGAGAATGCGTTTCTGACACTTGTAAATTCGTCATGAGTAGTGATGTACCATGAATATCATTAATAATATTTGGTAACAGTATTTATAGCATTCATTATGCATAATTATTCAATTTAGATATATTTTATATTTCAAACACAATATTAACAAAATTGTTGATGGATTAATTAAATTTAATCGTAATTTCTGAATGAAACCAAGGGAAAGAAAATAAAAATACTGTATTTATTGAAAAATATATATTATGAAATACATAGTTTTAAGATTTCAATAATGTCAAATCAAAATTTAATCCGACTCCGATTCGCTTGAGGACTCGCTGTCATCTTCACCAACATGTATTATCATGTTATTATCAATCATAGTGTCTATACGAATATCGCGGTCAAAGTCATCAAATATCATTTTTTTAGTTTTTTCAACCACCTTCATCCAGTCATCTCTTGTGACTTTTTCGCATGCTTCTTTTAAAAGCGTCTTCATCTTTTTTATGCCATATGGAGAGTAGAAGTATTATGGCGGGCTGCATAACCTTTAATTTGAGCCCAGATTAGCTCTATGGCATTGTACTGGCAGTGATATGGAGGAATTCGGAGAACGCGATGACCGTACTCCAGAGCCAGCTCATCTATTTCGTATCGAATATTTGATAGCTTATGGTCGTTGACTAATTTCATCAGCTCAGCTTTTAGCATTGACATATTTGCGTCAATGCCACTTCTTTGCAGCCAAGCCACCAATTCCTCTTTTCTATTAGCTTGAGTAGGTGCTTTATTTATTTGCACCGAATGATAAGGGACGTTATCCATTATTATAACTGAAGGCTCTGGAAGGCCAGGTAGCAACACATCCTGGAACCACTCCTTGAATACAGCCGCATTCATTTCTTCGTGGTAGTCAGTGGTAGTTTTTGACTCAAATGCTAATAAACCATTTTCCACAAAACCATACTTCGCACAACCAGCGTGGCATATTATGAGACGTGCTCCTTTACCGATTGGCACTTTCGACGTCGACGCTTGAGTGTCATCTGTCCAAGAACGAGAAAACTCGTGATTGGTGTTCAGCCATGTCTCGTCAATGAAAACGACATTGTCCCAATTATCATTTTTTTTTACTTCTCTTAGAAAAGTAATTCTTTTTACCAGAAATATAAAGGGATAAAAATAGTTTTTCATTTATTTTTAATTCAGCTGACTGATATCACGACAATTATTTTCATAAGTTTGGTCTGATCGTACCTATATCGTATTATAAACTATATTAAACTTAACTCGTATGTATTAAGTACATTATACACACTCTCGAATAATTTCTCTGATGTACCCAGGAACTTTAATGTCGTTCGTATAAATGCCCAAAGCATTTCGGCACATTTCCCTGAAATGGTGACAACATTCGACTGTACAACATCCTTACATACTTTGTAACTCATCTTGTTCTACTGTTTTTTTGTGTATTCAATTAAGATAAATAAATAAAATTATATATTATAAAACTAGAACGTTTTATTTAACAAAATATCGACCGACCGAATATATTACGATATATTCGATATATTCCAAAAATACTCAGTTACAATTCAGTATTATTTTGTCTCATCACTACAAAAACAAACTATTGACATAACCTTGAAACAGCGCAGTTTGACGTCGTTAGACTTTTAAAAATTATTGTTCTTAAATTAATTAATTGGTTAATTGTTAATAACTTTAGCCCGAAATAAAACTTTTATTGTACATTGGCATGATTATTCAATTTTTAATGTTATTACTCATTATTAAGATTAATAAAAGATATTTAAAATTTTGCCATAAATTGTACACCAGTTCAAAGTTACATCGCCCATTGGATCACGACCTGTCAGGAACGCATTCTCTCAGTGGCCAGACTATAAT
Source organism: Spilarctia lutea (assembly GCA_916048165.1). Lineage (NCBI taxonomy): Eukaryota > Metazoa > Arthropoda > Insecta > Lepidoptera > Erebidae > Spilarctia > Spilarctia lutea. The sequence continues at coordinate 13,276,868 of OU696480.1, read as the reverse complement.
GCCCGTAGCTTAATAATTTCCCCCATTTGGTAAACATTCTTCATTGGGGCGCCGCTCCTATTGATCTTAGCATGATGATATATAGCCCATAGGGATTAAAGACTTCAGGGTTTGTATGTATCCTCCGTTTGGTGGCGGATTAAGATTATACGGAGTGTCATCACGACTATTCATCCCGTGGGTATTGTAAGAGGCGACTAAGGATATTATCGAGGATAACATTACTGCAAAAAAAGGAGGAGACACTTGAAACAAACACTTTTCCCATTTGGCCAGTGTGTGCCAGCCAAAACCTCGCCTACGAGTATGTCCAACATAAGACTGATGTAATGTTAATGATTCTGTTTTTTCATTATCATCATCAATATTATAAATAACTTATGTCATAATACCTGTCATTAGCATTGTTCCTGTAAGAACATAGTAGCAATGACAGCAAATATGAAATCATATAATCAAATATTGAAGATTTTTCGGTTGCGAGGTTTTAACCGATTGTTTCACGTCGTAGAAATAATTATCAACAGTATAATTTTCATTTCAAACTACAAGTTTCATATCAAATTACATGCAGAATGATCTGATTTGGATTACAGATGTTTTATGGTAATGAGATGTTCACCTAGCCGATCATTGATTGTGAACTTGAACGACACCTTGCAGGTGAAACTAGCTAGGGCTTTAGACCACCACTCTTAGATCCTGTTGATATTTTCCATCAGGCAGAGTATAGTCATTTTGGAAGCACTTACGCAGAAAATGTTTTACGGTATTTATTACGAAAATATATTTTTTGACAAAAATTTTCATTGAGTTTGGTTGGTAAGTTACTTCTTCAAATTTGCATTATTTAGGTTGAGATCGTAATACACGTTTACTAGAATGGTTCACGTGTCAGCTGTAAAACGATCGCAGACTGCAGGGCGTCTCGCGGTGGTTTCTGTACGGCCTCCAACTAAAACCGCATTTAAGTCATCGTGGTATTGTAACACGAATATAGTATAGACTAGCTGAGCCCCGCAGTGTTACCCACGGTATGAGTACGAGAGATCCGGCTACGGAACAAACAGACATACAGATAAAAAACATGTAGTTTTTTTATGTAAGCATCGCATTTACTTTCATTTGCATTTAGTGAAAACCTGTTAATTTAAAAACTTAAATTTTTGTTAGTTAGTTAATTTGAAAACACAGACGCTTCAATTTTATTTATTTATATAGAAAAATACCGAACTCATCGTCGTCTAATAACACACTGCTAATCACAATTTGACACAAATCGTGTTAATCGTAAGGTAATTAGTTACCAAGGGCGTAGGCAGCAAGTTACTCAGGGGTGAGTAGGGCAAAATTGTAGGTAGTATTGAAATTAATTGAATCGAACGCAAAACCGGCATTTAAAATAAAATAAAAAAGCCTTTTATTCCATGCATACCGAGTATTTTCACAATATTAGTTTTGTAAATGCACTTCATTTTACTATTAGATTATTATTCTAGAATTTGATTCTCATTTAGATTTTACATTACAATTCAATTCAATTCAATCATGTGTATAAAGAAATTTTGAATTTTACTACAACATAGAAAATTGAGCACAAACTAGGTGTATGCCGAAGAGCAATGGAAAGGAGTACCTATGTTGGGATTAAGGTTGAAAGACAAATGGAAAGCTACAACAATTAGGAGCATCACCAAAGTAGCAGACGTTAAAGTAAAAACACGAACCTTGAAATGGAAATAGACTGGTTACATGATGAGATCAACAACAAGAAAGTGGACCAAAACAACCTGCGGGACGGAAAAAACGTAGAGGAAGGCAGAAAAAATATGATTTGCCCAAAGGTTGGAGAAGGACAGCAATGGACAGGCAAATGTGGAAGGATCTTGAGAACATTACTAATTTGATCGGTAAACGTTTGCCGTGGACGATCTCTTCCGACATTTCCACACACATTCGCCTTATAAATTCCTTTCGTGAGTCGTCTATCAACCATTCTCTCTAAATGGCCAAACCATCGAAGCATGCCCTTTGCAATCCTTGTCACTACATCTTATTTTAATACACAATGTTCTCTTAGAACTAAATTCCTGACTCTGTCCCTAATTTTCACATCACTATACTACTTATATATTACACTAGCTGACCCTCACAATCTCGTTTATGTCTACTATAGTCCGGCCACTCAGAGAATGCGTTTCTGACACTTGTAAATTCGTCATGAGTAGTGATGTACCATGAATATCATTAATAATATTTGGTAACAGTATTTATAGCATTCATTATGCATAATTATTCAATTTAGATATATTTTATATTTCAAACACAATATTAACAAAATTGTTGATGGATTAATTAAATTTAATCGTAATTTCTGAATGAAACCAAGGGAAAGAAAATAAAAATACTGTATTTATTGAAAAATATATATTATGAAATACATAGTTTTAAGATTTCAATAATGTCAAATCAAAATTTAATCCGACTCCGATTCGCTTGAGGACTCGCTGTCATCTTCACCAACATGTATTATCATGTTATTATCAATCATAGTGTCTATACGAATATCGCGGTCAAAGTCATCAAATATCATTTTTTTAGTTTTTTCAACCACCTTCATCCAGTCATCTCTTGTGACTTTTTCGCATGCTTCTTTTAAAAGCGTCTTCATCTTTTTTATGCCATATGGAGAGTAGAAGTATTATGGCGGGCTGCATAACCTTTAATTTGAGCCCAGATTAGCTCTATGGCATTGTACTGGCAGTGATATGGAGGAATTCGGAGAACGCGATGACCGTACTCCAGAGCCAGCTCATCTATTTCGTATCGAATATTTGATAGCTTATGGTCGTTGACTAATTTCATCAGCTCAGCTTTTAGCATTGACATATTTGCGTCAATGCCACTTCTTTGCAGCCAAGCCACCAATTCCTCTTTTCTATTAGCTTGAGTAGGTGCTTTATTTATTTGCACCGAATGATAAGGGACGTTATCCATTATTATAACTGAAGGCTCTGGAAGGCCAGGTAGCAACACATCCTGGAACCACTCCTTGAATACAGCCGCATTCATTTCTTCGTGGTAGTCAGTGGTAGTTTTTGACTCAAATGCTAATAAACCATTTTCCACAAAACCATACTTCGCACAACCAGCGTGGCATATTATGAGACGTGCTCCTTTACCGATTGGCACTTTCGACGTCGACGCTTGAGTGTCATCTGTCCAAGAACGAGAAAACTCGTGATTGGTGTTCAGCCATGTCTCGTCAATGAAAACGACATTGTCCCAATTATCATTTTTTTTTACTTCTCTTAGAAAAGTAATTCTTTTTACCAGAAATATAAAGGGATAAAAATAGTTTTTCATTTATTTTTAATTCAGCTGACTGATATCACGACAATTATTTTCATAAGTTTGGTCTGATCGTACCTATATCGTATTATAAACTATATTAAACTTAACTCGTATGTATTAAGTACATTATACACACTCTCGAATAATTTCTCTGATGTACCCAGGAACTTTAATGTCGTTCGTATAAATGCCCAAAGCATTTCGGCACATTTCCCTGAAATGGTGACAACATTCGACTGTACAACATCCTTACATACTTTGTAACTCATCTTGTTCTACTGTTTTTTTGTGTATTCAATTAAGATAAATAAATAAAATTATATATTATAAAACTAGAACGTTTTATTTAACAAAATATCGACCGACCGAATATATTACGATATATTCGATATATTCCAAAAATACTCAGTTACAATTCAGTATTATTTTGTCTCATCACTACAAAAACAAACTATTGACATAACCTTGAAACAGCGCAGTTTGACGTCGTTAGACTTTTAAAAATTATTGTTCTTAAATTAATTAATTGGTTAATTGTTAATAACTTTAGCCCGAAATAAAACTTTTATTGTACATTGGCATGATTATTCAATTTTTAATGTTATTACTCATTATTAAGATTAATAAAAGATATTTAAAATTTTGCCATAAATTGTACACCAGTTCAAAGTTACATCGCCCATTGGATCACGACCTGTCAGGAACGCATTCTCTCAGTGGCCAGACTATAATGCCCGTAGCTTAATAATTTCCCCCATTTGGTAAACATTCTTCATTGGGGCGCCGCTCCTATTGATCTTAGCATGATGATATATAGCCTATTCCCCCAAAGGCTGGCAACGCACTTGTGACGCCTCTGGTGTTGCGGGTTTCTATGGGTGCTGGTAATCGCTTACCATCAGGCGATACGTATTCTCATTTGCCTTCTATATTCCATAAAAAAATACACACACACTTTAGAATACTGTTTATGGAAGTATACTGTTGATACGGTGACTATGCCATCTAAAAATGATTTTCATGAACGTTCTTTTAAATGTGTTACGGTTAGTGGACGTTCTGATTTCAAGTGGGATCGCACTACCCCCTACAGACTCGCAAACTTTATCTATTTATAATATGAATATAGATTTCCTGGTTTCACTGAACAATGAAATCATACAGTTTTCCTGGCAGGTAAATGCCTAAGCTGCTTTCCAGCTAAATGCTGTGCGTGTCGACGTGAATATTTTTTCTAGTCCGCTTCAAAGTCTTCTTCAAAACTTCTAAACAATTCTATAGATAAATAAATAGTTAATTTTTCACAACATTTACTGTACACATTCAAGCTGACAAAAATGACTAACTTGACATTTCGCCATAGATATTTCAAAAATAAGTAAACATACTTGCAAATAAGTTTATATATTCCCAACAAACGCAGCCTGATCGTACAACTACTTAGCATTTTGTTTTTGTGCTAAATCTCTTAGTAAAACATACATTTTACATGAGTTTTCAATACGTTTCTATTTCAGCATAATCTGTAAATGCCATTAACCCCGCTCACAGATGTTCATTAGAATTCAGTATTCGCCTACGTATAATGTGATACTTACTGTATACAGCTTCTATGTTATCTAATCTAATCCTACTAATATTATAAACGCAAAAGTTTGTGAGTATGTAAGTGAGTATGTTTGTTGCTCTTTCACGCAAAAACTACTGAATGGATTTTGATGAAACTTTACAATAATATAGCTTATACATCAGAATAACACATAGGCTAAAATTTTTAAAGATACTAGCTTCGTCTCGCGGCGTTGCCCGCGGTTATTGTCGTACTGCGGGTAGCATCGCGTGGTTCAGAAATGGTAAAATGCGCGGTTGTAAAATGTACACGACAATTTAAAGATCTGATAACGATCTTTTTTGGAAGAAAAATTGTAATATCTCTTTGAAACAGTACCTAATATGATTTTCATATTAATAGAAACACATTAGATGCTATTCTTTCATAGAGGTGGTCACAGTGGGCCCATACCAATGCTTAAAGTCACGTAAAGAGAAATAGAGAGGATAATGTTCGAAGTTTCTCTTGTCCCGGAAAATTATTTTGCTAAATTGAAGGGGGCAGGACACATTGATCGTAAACATGTTATTAATGGTCGTAAACTTATAGCACAGATAAAAGAAAAGCATACATTTTTTGCAACTAAAAAATTACCTAATTTTTTGTCTGAATTGCACGGGGGGTCCGACTCGCACTTGGCCGTTTTTTTTGTAAATACACTCAAACTTCGACACAAATATTTGCAGATCATACAAAAATTTGTTCCGACCCGGGCATCCAACCCAAGAACTCAAGCACAGAAGCCGCATTTGCTACCACTGAGGCAACTGAGACAACCGAGGCAGTCGAAGGGATAACTAGTAGTCTCTATCTGTGGTTTTTACTCTCCACAGTTTTACCGCCACAGTTTGCCTGCAGTCCTTTCAATGTCGTCTGCTCATCTTCTTCTAGGTTTTCATCTCTTTCTACTTTCCATGGGCTCTAGTCCTGATGCGAAACGAGAAGTCCATCTATCGTCACTCATTCTTTCTTATTATGTGGCCCACCCATGGCCATTTCAATTTAATGGAATATATTTGTAACTATTGATAATAATTACTTTGTAGGTTTATCGACCCTCCTTAATTATACGAAGTCTTGCGTAATTCGATAAGAGTCTTTCTTACAGCTCAAGGGTTATTTGTTATTGAGATGTGAAAATTGTGAATGAACTGGTGATTACGAGTAATAAGGTCAGAGAGCCCTCCATTGTTGACGTCATTAGGCAGCTGCGCAGCCGTATATATCAGTTCTTGTAAGCGTGAACTTTTATTAGTGCGTAGTAAATCTGAATAGTGTCTATATATAAATGTTTAGTAGAAATATATATATACTAAAACTTACGTTTATAGTATTCATAATTTGGCAACTGATCTTGTTTTGAACATAAACAGACACAGAAGAGCGCAATCACTTGACAAATATCGGTAGGAGGAGATTCTTACCGATATTTGTTTTCGGTAGGAATCTCCATCCTAATCGTGTTCGCTAAATACTAGGCCAACAGGCATTTAATAAAAAACAAAACAATATCAAATACACACATTTAAATTGTTAAAAACACAACATCAGTAACGGATTCACTGCCTCGGTGGCGCGAGTGGTAGCGTAAGCGACTGCTGTGCTTGAGGTCTCGGGTTCGATTCCCGGGTCGGAAGTTTGGGTGTTTTCTATGTATAATATGTATGTATTTACAAAAAAAAAAGTATATATGTATTTATATCAGTTGTCTAGTACCCATAACACAAGCTCTGCTTAGCTTGGGACTAGATGGCGTTGTGTGTTAAATTGTCCAAAATATTTATTATTTATTATTATTATTATTCAAGATTCTAGTTTGAAAAAATGATACACCTTTCGAGTTCTCACTTCCCTACGTTATATACGTTCTAATTCATGTTTGGAATATCTAACGCTGAGATCACCTTTAAAAATATTAGTATCAATGTATCAAACAGTATTTGATATACAGTTGAAAACATTCTAAAAATAGCATATCCGCCTTTAAACTTTTGCTAACGCTAGGCAAATACCGTGTGAAAACTGTCAATAACAAGTAAGTAATAAAAACGTAGTTTTTCCGCTGATAAAATGAATTATTTACAGACACGTGTCTGCACTATTTTGGGTGTATATCTATCTAAATGTGTGTGAATAGTGATGTTTTATATAAACAATAATGTGATACACACTAATGTTCCGAGAATTCTTGATTTGATTTTTTTACCGCCTCAATCGTAGAATGTTTATCGCTTGGTATTTTCAGTGCGGAAATCCCCTCAGATAGTCTCACCAGGTCAAGTGGATTTATCGGATTCGAATTGCCTGAAAACGAAAACCCCAAAGAACACGGGCATCTATAACTTGTAGATGACCCCGTCGTATATAGGATCCACGGTGTTCCTTTCGTATTCCCTACAGGGTATTGCCAGGGCCGCTACAGGCAAAGAAAGAGAGAAAATCATGTCAGAATAAATGATTTTCTTTCTTTGAATCTATGCTTAATGTATAAAGCTGAAGAGTTTGTTTGCTTTGCTTGAACGCGCTAATCTCAGGAACTACTGGTCCGATTTGAAAAATTCAGTGTTAGATAGCCTATTTATTGAGGAAGGCTATATACCTATATCTAATCACGCTGAGACCAATAAGTGCGAATTACTAATGAAGAATGTTTCAATAACGGAAGCAAAGTTTAACGCTATGGGCGAAAGGGGACGCAAACGAGGTTGCATGGATCAGCTTGTTTTAATATGAGCTCAATCCCTTCACGGTTGAATCGTCTATTACGTTTGAAATATTAAATATAAATAATAAATAAATAAATATTTCGAACATCTAACACACAACGTCATCTAGTCCCAACCTAAGCTTGTGTTATGGGCACTAGACAAATAATATTAATACATATTATTTTTTTTTTGTAAATACACATATTACACAAAGAAAACATCCAAACTCCGAAAAACAAATTTGTGTACCCAATTCACTGACACATATTTGAACATATATAACATATTGATATTTGAACTCAGACAAAGTATTAAATACAACATTTGTCGCTCGCACTTAGCAGACTTTCGATGTGTTTGGCAAGATGTAAAAACCATTAAAACTGTCTGGCTATTGAGGTAACATCTTTTCATAGGTCCCCAAGTAACATATATAAAATTTAGCTTTTATACTATAACGAAAGTAGAATTATAATTTATTAAAGTTTAGGGGTGTCTGGCAGGGGGTAGCAACTGTCATAAGTGTCTGGCAATGAATGACGAGATTTCTAAAGTTATCTTTAAGAAAATATAAAAAAATTGAGCTTTATACTTTAACGAATTTAAGGTACTATTTTATACACCTTTACTACCGGTTACCTGCCCAAGTAACCACAACCCAAACTTCATAGTCTCTGGTCGTTCTTACCTGTATAGGGGACATCCGCAGATAAACTTTCAGCTTTTATAAAATAACGAAGGTCTGGCCCTCGTGGGCTCTTGTAATATTATTTAAACAAGTGATTTTTGTTTGATTAGTTAAATTCAGTAGTTTTAAGTGGATTTAAGTGATAAATTGCAAATAAATGTGAAGTATACGTGTTATTACTATAGCACCGTTGTTATCTCGGTGATATATATATATTAAGTGATAGAATATTCATAATAAGTGACGAAAATTTTTCAATCAAAACAGTGTGAATGTTTACATTTCGATTTGATATAAAGATCGGGCACGTGGATAGAAATATTTTAAACTGCTACAAAACTGCCCTACGTTTGTCAGTTGAACATGTAACAATTCCATTGTTAGGGGAACATTGATTCCAGCAAAAATATTGTCAGTTACGAAGAAAAATTTGAATTTTTTTTTAATCATACTCAGTGATGGTCAACATTTGTTAAGTTGCCCCCACTGACGGCACCGATATTCTCGTCATCAAAAAAACCATAGACAATATAAATCACGCTTTCCGTTCAGTTCTGCAAATACTATAAAATCATAGAATTTCAAAGCTGGAAAAGGATATTAAAATAGTTAAAAGAGTAACTATTCTATGTTGGTATTCTGGTCAAAGTTACTCAACACTCGAGAGTAGAAATGCCTCTACGACGCACGCCACCTAAAACGCCTACAAACTTATCGAGTGATGAAGTGGATTTGCGGGCTCACAACCTCAAACCACAAAATATAACTTCAATTGACGCACAATCCTCATCGTCTGTAGTTGTCAACCAGCGATCACAAACATCAAACCTAGGACAGAGTGGATCTGCGACTAATTCAACAGATTTGCAAAATACTAACATCACAAAGCGTAGGCGTAAACACGGTGACGAGCAGGAGCGTTTGATGGGCGAAATGCAGAAACTAATTGATTCTCATACAGAGCGTTGTGAAATACGTAGTGGCAAGACGGACAGTTCTTTGGTTGAATTACATAATACGATGCGTGAAATTATGAAACAGAACTCGGAAATCAAGGAGTCTATCACTTTCGTATCTCAACAGTATGAGGAAATGAAAACAAGAGTGGCCCTTTTAGAATCTGAAAAGAAAAATGATCATAAGCGCATTCAACAGCTCGAAGAAAGGGTTGATGACTTGGAGCGTTTGATGTATATCAATAAGCTTGAAATCAAGAATATTCCTTTGTCGTCCGAGGAAAATGAAGAAGATCTTTGCGCGATGGTACTGAACACCTCTAAAGCTGTTGGTGCTTCCTTGAAACGGTCGGATATTAGAGAGGTCCACTGTTTAAACAGAAAGGACAAACCCACCAAAATTGTTGTCGACCTAGCCAGTACAACTGTAAAGGAAAACATACTCAAGAAGACGAGAAAATTCAATTCAAATAATAAAGAAAAGAAACTAAACTCTTTTCACTTACATATCAACGGTCCCGAGACACCTATCTACGTATCCGACTATCTGCCGCGACAAACGCAACACCTTTTCTACCTGGCAAGGAAATTCTCGAAGGAGCACAAGTTTGCGTACTGTTGGACCACACTTGGGCGAGTTTTCCTACGGAAGAGTGAACTCGACAAAATAGTAATTATAAGGTGTGAAAAGGATTTTGAGAACCTGCTTACAAAAATTTGACTAATTAAGTTTACCTTTATATTTATTTTTAGATGTTTTCTTGTTTGCATGTTTGCTTCTATTTATACCGAATTCATGTTCATTCATTTTTTCTTAGTAACAATTACACTACACATTACCTACACACACATATACTCTGTTCCTCCTCTACAACATATCACTTTAAACAATTTTGCTCTACTTGCCCGCTCTTTTATCATAGAAATTATACGCAACCCAAAACATCAAACTAACATAATACTAAATTCTCTGACTTAAATAATTTAAAAAATTTGGAAAAATGCTACATAACGAATTTGCATATTTGTGAACCTGAGTCTTGTGAAACTACTTTATCGAAGCCAAAGTCATTCTTAAAAATTTTACATCAGAATATAAGAAGTCTTAACAAAAATTTCTCTGGGTTAAATGTATTGCACAGGAGATTCAATTTTACTTGTGATGTTATAATACTGTCAGAATGTTGGCTCTCTTTTGTGAATAGCATCCCGCAAATGTCTGGATACTCGAGTTTCCAAACGACACGTAACTACAACCAAAACGACGGTGTGGTTGTTTACATAAGGAAAGATCTTGGATTTGCGATAGAGGAGCCGGATATCTTGGAGGCGAATTGTTTGCTTCTCAAGATTAGTACTGAAACAGTCATAATCGCGCTATACAGACCGCCCAGTTTCCCCACTTTAGATAACTTTTTGCGGACATTGCAAAATCTTTTAACTAAATTAACAGGGTTTAAAAATATAATACTCATGGGTGACATTAATATTAATTTAGTGGAATTAAATACAGTAGCATCTGAATACCTCGACCTTCTCTCCTACTATGGTTTAATACCTGCCCATTATGAGAAGACTAGAGGAAATAGCTGTCTAGATCACGTTTTTATAAAAACTAAAAAATTCTCGCATACTTTTGTTCTTCAAACTACTGTGACTGATCACGAGCCAACCCTTTTTTGTCTACGGTCAAAAGATCAAATGTATTACAATAAATTAAAATCTTTTACTAAAACTAACTTTCAAAATCTTCAAAATGATTGCAATAATATAAATCTTGACTTGTATATACAAAAATAATGTAGATATAAATAGAAGCATGTTATTCCTTATGGAAAACTTACAAAAAAAGATAACAACTAATACAACAAAAATTAAAATCTCAAGAAATAAAACCACCCTAAAGCCATGGATTACCGTTGGCCTTTTAAAGTGTATAAGAACAAGAGACAGAATGCATTATAAACTAAAGCGTTATCCTAACAATCTTATTTTAGAAACAGCCTATAAAAGATATAGAAACTTTTGCAATGATATACTAAAGAAAAGTAAAAGGAAATACGAAAGTAATATACTTAAGGATGCTGGCAATGATAACAAAAAGATCTGGACTGCTATAAGAGCTATCAATAATTTGAATAAACCAAACGACCCTTCTACGGAATTATTAAATTTAAAAACCTCTCCACACGACTCAGTAAACGTAGTTAACGCATATTTCGCTGGTGTTGGCTTGGAACTTGCTGATAAAATACCAACAGACCTTCCTCCTCTTCCAATAGAAGACATAAAATTTTCATCAGGCCATAACTCATTCTTTCTTTTGGAAACGACAGAACAAGAGGTTGGGTCGCTGATCGCAAACCTTCGATCTGATTGTGGGGCGGGGTGGGATAGCATTACTCCAAAGGTACTTAAAAGTGTGAAAGATTTTGTTGTTCCTCCACTTACTCACATTTTTAACAGGTGCTTAATAGAAGGCATTTTTCCGGACTCCCTTAAGAAATCAATCGTAATCCCTATTTTTAAAAACGGTAGCAAAAACAACCTTGGAAACTACCGACCGATTTCGTTGCTCCCTACAATCTCTAAAGTCCTGGAGAGGATAATAAATAATAGAATGACTAAGTTTCTGGAGGATAAAAGAATTCTTTCAGATAACCAATATGGCTTCAGAAAGAGTAGGTCAACTACAGATTGTTTACATAGTTTCACTGAACTTCTTGTAGACAAGATGGACAATGGAAAAAAGTGTTTGACGGTCTTTTTAGACCTTCAGAAAGCTTTCGATACTGTCTGTCCAAGGCGACTAATGCTGAAATTGGAACACATGGGCGTAAGAAACACACAGCTTAAACTATTTCAGGATTATCTGCAAAATAGATTTCAGTCTGTTCGAATTGGCAACGTTAAAAGTGGTGATAGCCCTGTTAATATTGGGGTGCCACAGGGCAGCATTCTGGGTCCGACATTGTTTCTTTGTTATATCAACGATCTTTGCCAGCTCAATTTAAAAAACTGTAATATTCTTTCTTATGCGGATGATACAACTTTGACTTTTTATGGAGATACGTGGGAAGAGACTTTTTGTGCAGCCCAAAAAGGTTTCAACACGGTAAATCATTGGCTTGCATTAAATAAACTGACACTAAACGCTTCTAAAACAAAATATATTACGTTTTCAATCCACAATAAGAAAACAGATAACACAAATCTAAACATCTATGCTCACACTTGTAACCAGGTTCTCACTGGAGACTGTATCTCCTGTCCAACTATTCAAAAAACTGATTCAATTAAATATCTGGGCATAGAAATCGACAAAAATTTATCATTTAATGCACACATCTTAAACTTAGTAAAGAAAGTTCGAAAACTAGTTCCCATATTTAAAAATCTCAGGTACATTACAGATTGGAAATTGATAAAGACTGTTTATGAGTCTCTCTGCCAGTCTGTTCTATCATACGGTATCTCCACCTGGGGAGGCTCAGATAAGACAAAAATTCTGAACGTTGAAAGAGTGCAACGACTAATTTTAAAAGTTGCTCTTTTCAAGCCGCGTCTTTATCCCACAAACAGTATTTATAAAGAAGCAAACGTCCTAACGATTAGAAAACTCTACATTTCAGCAATTATTCTCAGAAAACATGTCTCCATTAACTACCCAGTAATAAAGGAAAAGACTATCTCCCGAAGACATTTGGCAGTCTGTAAATCTGTTGCAGTGAAAACTTCTTTTGCACAAAAGTTTTTCAGTTTTAGAGCGAGTCGGTTGTATAACAGGGCAAATCAACTATTCTCAGTCGTTTATATGGCGAGGATGAGATGTAAAAGACAAGTCACGGAGTGGCTTCTTACGCTTGACTATGACGAAACAGAGGCCCTCCTTAAAATTGTTTGTTAAACATCTGTGTCCTTTAATGACATTTAAAACATACATAGTCATTCCATATACAATCAACACATATACATACTGCATATATTCTCACACACACACACACACACACACAACAAACACACACACACACACACACACACACACACACACACACACACACACACACACACACACACACACTCACACACTCACGCACGCACACACACACACACACACAACACACACACACACGCACGCACACACAAAATACTTTTTCTTAATCCGTCAATAACATCATTTACTTATTTTAAATTTAGTTTTGTTCTCTTTCATAAATAAATATTAAAAGTTAATTAAAAGGAAATGTATATGTTGCCGTGAGGGGGAGCCAGGAATCCATAGCACAGGGTTTATCCTAGTTTGGCTTCCTGACTCCCACAAAAATGTACATTATAAGCTTTAAGTATAAAATTGTTACATATATTTTGTGGGAGAAAATAAAGACATTATTATTATTATTATTATTATTAATACGAGCCAACATAATTCGGCAAACATCGGTGACCTTAACACCCTTTAAAACAAGTTTAAACGTAAGTACTCTCCTAACATAAACTGAACACACATTTTAGTACAGTAACTAGAATGATATAATATTCTATGGTGTTGAGTAGTAGTGTGGAGTGAGATAGTGTTTGGATAAGTATTTAAATTATATCTAAAAAAAACCCAGTGTCTGCCAAGTCAGGCGGCTTGTTCATGAAAAAATATTAAAAAACTTACCGAATCTGACAAACTATACGCTAACACTAATATATATATACACTTAATATGAATAATATTTACAATATAATACAAAACTGTTACAGTTTAAGGAAAAATAAAAAAAAATATCCAAAAAAAATGCATAGGGTACGCTTGAAGTTTCCCGCGCTTTTTCTAGTTATATATTGTATCTTTCTTTATGGTGTAAGGATGCAAAAAGAGTATGTAAACTGTGATGAAAACTCGGAGGTTTTTTTTAATAAATTATATAAATTAAAGGGCAATAGTTATGTTGAAAATAGGTTTGGCAAATGATATTTCATGGTGAAATCTGTCAGCAATTATGGATAAATTTAAGCATAGCTAGCTTTGTAAGCTACAAAACTAACTATGCTTAAATTTAGATTAGATATAACAAGGGTAGGATAATTTGTATAAAAGTGAAAGTATTTGGCGATTTTTTGTATTTGTGTCTCTTATCTGTCGTTTTTTCCGTTACATCCGGTTTGAAATCACAACGATTCTAAAGAAGTTTCACTTCAAAATAATAGGAAAATGAATGATTTTGGGAACACACTTAAACATTGCCACTTTGGTAGCAGCCAACCCTATTATTGTGTGAACTAATGTTTTTTATTGTAGGGAAATTTCTGGTCAATGTTGTTGCAAATTTAATCTAAAAAATAATTACCTCTAAAGCTGATATTTTTAAGAATTGGCAGCACTGGTCTGTCAGTGAGTCTGAGCGGTGTTAGTTGACTTGTCACTAGTTCGCCCACAGAACACATTCTCCGCTCATTCAATTTTGAGTAAAAGCGTTCTGTGCATTCAATCGTCATTGTTGTCAAAAGTGACAGCTTGTTCGAGAGTTTTTATTATATTTATAGTGTAAAAATAATCACACGCGAGATAGATAATCTATAAACAACTACACGAGTGCACAATAATATGAAATTTCATTATATTTAAAATCCTTACAGAGAAGAAGGTATTGGCACTAAGATGTCTTTGGACACCGTTCCTAAAGATCTAAGAGGTCTGCGTGCTTGTTTAGTTTGCTCGTTGATCAAGGTACGTTGTCATTTTTCCAGTAACTTCAAAATTTCAATGTTGAAAACCATTTTGTATTGTATCCTTACACTATTCAATAATTATTTCTATCGTTCAATACATCTTTTGCTTTTAATATTACAGACTTTTGATCAGTTCGAGTATGAGGGCTGCGATAATTGTGATGAGTTTCTCCGCATGAAGAATAACAAAGACAATGTTTATGACTGCACTAGTAATAACTTTGATGGGTATGTATACATATAAAGGGAATATATAGTATAAAGTGTAAATATATGTTAGGGATATTCTGTGGTGGTGGCAGTATAAAAATACAGATGACACTCTGTATTCTTAATACAGAGAAGGAAAGAAGACTATGGAGTCCTTCCCTCTTCATTCCACAGGTGTCATAAAAGCTGAGCAAGGGACAACCAGTCAATGAAAATTTTCTACACACCATACACCACCTATCTGGCCAGTATGGCCAAAACCTTTTAATTCAGGTAGAACCAGTTGAAAAATACTATTGGGAATATTAAAGGCTACGAAGATGATTATGAATATACAGGGCAATCTCGATTTAACAAATCGGAGGGAAACAAGAAAATATTCGTCATATAAAGTAATTCATTGAACTGAGGTTTGTTATGTTGAGGTTAGGTTGGTCTAAAATTCGTTATATAGAGGTAAAAGAATAGTTTTATTAAGCAGAAGTGTTAATATTACTTTCCATCAAACAACAATGATTGTTTTACGAAGAAAAGTGTGTCGAAACATGTCGCGACATGAATCACATACTATGTTATAAAGAGGTTGTTCGCATTGTAAAGGTATATTTTATATTGACTCTTATGGACAATTCAAGGGGATTACGAAGAATTTGTTAAATCGAGGAAGTCGTTATATTGAGGTACGTTAAATTAAGGTTGCACTGTTTTTAAAAATGGGAGAGTCCTGCTTTGATACACATGGATAGGCCTTGCCTGCAAGATATCACAGGAACCTGTTTCAATAAGTTACTATCATTGTTCTTTAGCAAATTGTTGAGGTAACCTTCGAGCTATCTCTGCTCTTTATTATAATGCATATTCAAATATATTTTTAATGATATGCGATTTCTGCCACCCATGGACAACACCAGAGGCATCACAAGTGCGTTGCCGGCCTTTGAGTAGGGTAAGGGGTATGGGCCTTCGGTATCCTCACTCAGTCGGTGGTACACAGCGAAGTGACTCTCCCATGATTTTTGATAATGTTAATGTTTGTTCCCTATACTGTAATGACATAAAACTTATTTTTTCACAGAATGATAGCTGTTATGTCGCCTGAAGATAGTTGGGTATGCAAATGGCAGAGAATAAGTAAGTTTACATGATTTGGATAAGTACTCTCTAAGTTATATTTCGAAAAGTATTTGATGGTTTTCAAAAATAATTTCTTAATACAGGTGAAATATAAAGCCTAGACTGTATGGCACTATTGAGCAACATCTCTAAGTATAGTTGTTCTTAGTGTAAAATAAATAAAGTATTCTCTTGAAAACATACCCACAATCAAGAGTTCAACCACAATCAAATGCAATTGGACCTACTTATGAAACAAGGAACCAATCCATACACATGCAAAATCAAAGAATGATCCTTATCTACTTATAAATAGGGTTCTTATTTAGATTTCAGCATGTTAGTGGATTGGTTCCTTGTTGCATAAGAAGGTCCAATTCATTTAAGTGAATATTGCAATTTTGAAGTCCTAAATTTGAACCTGATTGTATTAAGTACAAGTCAAGCAAATTTGTTTTGAAAACAATAATCAATATTGAATTTTATGTTTTACAGGTAGGTTCTGCAAAGGTGTTTATGCAATTTCTGTATCAGGACGGTTACCAGCTGGTGTTATAAGAGAAATGAAGAGTCGTGGACTTGTGTACAGGCCAAGAGACACAAGTCAGAGATAAGGAGATTATTAACTTATTATTAATATGATTAAATGCTGAGAAACTATTAGGTTGTATTCTTTAATAGAAGTAGGCCTAATTGTAACTTAATTTTTACTAATACCTCGGATATGCATATGTATGTAAGTCAATTAGTGAGCAAGAAGTAGGCTCGCCTCTCACATACATACCTTACCATATATATATTGACTACCTCGGTGGCGTATGCGACTGCTAAGCTAGAGGTCTCGGGTTCTATTCCCGGGTCGGACCAAATGTTTGTATGATCTGCAAATATTTGTTTCGGAGTTTGGGTGTTTTGTATGTATAATATGTATGTATTTACAAAAAAAAAGTATATAAGTATTTATATCAGTTGTCTAGTACCCATAACACAAGCTCTGCTTAGCTTGGGACTAGATGGCGTTGTGTGTTAGATGTCCGGAATATTTATTATCTTATTATTATTATATATATCCCAATCCCTTTTTTTGTCTTATTCCTTGTTTCTTGTTCAATACAATTGTGATAAAAGTTATTACGTAATACACACAATAGTAAACTAGTTAAATTCCTTGGAACATTCTAATTCTCACATATTTATCTACCTTCTTTAAACGCTACAATAAAGTAATATAGTTACATTTAAGTCAATGTTGGATGAGCAAGTCTACAAAAAATACTGTTTATGACGAATTTACACACACAGACACAGATATTCTTTCACATCAAAAAAATTATAATATGACCTGCTGTCATATAGTTCTGAAAATTATTTAATTACCTCTAGAGCATAATAGAAGAAGCATAATAATGTAGCTCATTCTTTAAAATACCTAAATGATTTAAAATATTTATTTACTACTATTTTCATAAATATAACTACTAAAATAAAGTTAAACAAATTCTACATCCCTTCTACCTTTACAAATAAAATACTACTTTTTACAATACATTTAAAGATATTGGACACAGCGAAATAAAATCATAAACAAACAAATATAACAAGACTATAAAAAATTATAATGGAAATGCTGAATCGGATTTGATGACATTTTTACTGTCATTCAACGGTTGTATAGTTTGTTTACTCCAGTTCTTATGATTCCAGCATCCATTTAACCAAAACGCACATATCTTCAGCTTCTGTCAACTATTGCTTCCTGACGGAGGTGCTTTGAACTCACTGTCAGTACCTAGTACATCTTTATCTATTTCTTTGAAATCTATATTCTGCTGCTTCATAGCATTCTGAAATAAAAACAATTGCTGATAAAGGAGTTGATATAACTTTTAAGGGTCAACATTTAGACTTCCTACCCACAATCTATGATGGAAAGTGTATACATATATCTGCAACTCTAGTCAATATATAAATAGACAGCAAGAACAGGTAAGATAATGCTCTTTTCTTGGCAGTTTGAATGTCCTATCTCTTGTCGGTTACAATTACATAGATGATTTTATTTATACAGATATTACACTGGTTTTTTTAATATTAGCATGTGTTTTTTTATTCTTGAGGCAGGTCATAAGGCTACTCTTTTCTTACCTGTGATAATCGACATTCACAAAGGGTTGCAGGCAAAAGCTAGTGTTTAAATGACTAATGATAATGCTTACAAAGCTGATCATGAGAAAAACTTGGTTTGCAATGTCTAGACAAATTAGATTGATTCAGTCATCTGTACATAATAATATGTGTTGATTCAAAAGGCAGGTAAGTTAGGTACATTTAGATTAAGTAATCAGTTCTAGATTAGATTGCAATGTATAAAATAAAACTGGAATGAACTGTCGCCTGCTGTATTCCCCCACAAATATAACCTTCAAGAAAAGAGCAAAGTCCGCAACGCACTTGTGACGCCTCTGGTGTTGCGGGTGTCCGTGGGCGGTGGTATTTGCTTACCATCAGGCAATATATCTGCTCGTTTATCCCCTTTTCCATAAGAAAAAGGTATATTATTGCCTGAATTATTAAATGTAACATCTTAAAGCAGAGCAAGTACTGATGAGGTAGTGCCAACTTAGAGGCTCACTATTGATGACTGTTATCTATGTTAATTGAAAATTTGTAATTGAAATGTCAGTGTTGAAGTTGATGGCATCAAATGTTAAAATTAGGTGTAGGCTTTTAGTACTTTATTTCGTTCACTTGTACCATGAATGACATCAATCCACATTCTTAAATATAAAGAAACTTAAACCCTGAAGTCTTTGAGATAAGCACATAACCTGAAACTTCTTTAAACTTGTCTGAATTAAAACTCAATTTCTGAGACGAATTTAACACTTACAGTGTAAATTATTTACCTTCACACAATCCTGATAAACTTTAAATATTCCAGCGCACATAGAATCATCGGTGTCACCTTTTAAAAATCGTTCTGAAAACCAGCTATTGAAGCAATCATCATATTTCTTCTTTAATTCTGTACACTCTTCTCCTATACTATTCATATTATGAAGTCAAAAAGTACATAAACTTAAGTAATGAATATTTTAAGATTTATTAAAGTCAATTCAATATAAAGTTTCCAACTTTTGCCGTACTAGCATGAATGAGTCGATGAGTGAGATCTAGGCTTGTCGAAAAAATATCGATACATCGATAAATCGATATTAATTTTTCAATGTATCGATATTTTTGAGCGATATTTAATGTTTCGATATATCGAGGTTTCGATATATAAATACAAGTATTGAAAAAGTAATAAAAATCGATATTTTTTATGATTTATAATTATATTTTATGATTATGATTAAAAAATCCTAAAAAAGAAATTGTTTTTTTGTAGTAACATTTTTTAACAAATTATATTCTTTTTTGTGCTTGGTCGACTCGATTTGCTGCTTTTTAATTTGGTACTTAAGTTGGCAACTCTGATCCGTATTATAACCTCAAAACGCGAGCGTATTTCTGTATGCATTTAAGTTTATTGTAGTTCTTATTAAGTATACAGTAATAATCAATTCACGTATGTAAACAAAATAGTTCGAGCATTCCAGTCATGTCTAGTGTTGTATGGAACTTTTTCAAAAAAAAAGATAGACAAAGCGTTTCATGTAATGTGTGTGGAAAAACATATAAAACCAGTGGAAATACGACGAATTTAGCTGCACATCTAAAAAATAAGCATTACCATGCATTTTTGCAACTTAAAAATAAAAACGCAAGGTCAAGTAAAGTGAATATTACACCAAGAACCAGTTCACCCGTTTCGTCTACTAATTCAACTATTACAATTACTAATAAACCTGCTGAAATAGAAAATAACTTCATGGAATTTTCTGAATCTGCGATTTACGTTTTTTTTTTTTTTACCGATATATCGATATATCGATATTTTTAAATAAAAATATCAATATCGATATTGATATATTAAAAAAATATCGATACAATATATATCGATACTTTATTGCACTTCCGACATCCCTAGTGAGATCTACCATGCATGACATGAATTCTTGAAATCTTGACATTATAACATTGCATTAGATCCAATTCACGCAGATTATTTTTTTATAAAGTTAATTTGGGTAAAATTCTATTCAAATCAATAATAATAATACATAAATACAGAAAAATTACGCTAAAAACCATTTCAGCTTTATATTTCACATTCTTAGAGTTGTAATCCTGACTTTACAGTTACAGGTGTTCATAGGCGCAAGTATTCCTCTTTCAGGTGAACCCCCTGTACCGTCCATAAAAACGGTGTAAAATCGTCTCTCTGGCCCCAAGCAAATTCCCCTTGACTTATAGCTTGTGGTTCATTCATTGGCAGTGGGTATTAGTATTCAGTAAAGGAAACTAAAAAAAAGAAATGAATGTAAACTTAAAAATCTAAAACTTGTTTGAAATTTTACGAGTTAGAGAGGGTTGATTTTTTTGTGGTTGGTTGTTGGATCAGGTGGAGTTAGTTTAATAACTGTTGGTAATACTGCACCTCTGAGTTTATGTATTCTGTGGCACAGACAACGTGCTCAGTATAAAAGTGTCTTGTGGTTCTGTGTGCTCAGTGCAGTCCATTGAATATTTTGACAGGTAAACAAAATAACCTAAGACCTGAAGCAGTGTAAAGTGTGATTTAAGTTCGTAAAAATAATAAACACGCGATTACGGTTTAATTTAAAACCATGGGTGATATACTCAAAGATGATCGTTTTACTAAATATTTAAATGATCCCCGCTATAGACAAATTCCTAAACATGAGAGAAAGGTTAAGATTGATAAACGATTCCAGTCTATGTTTAAAGATGAAAAATTTAAAGTAAAATACTCGGTTGATAAGCGTGGCCGACCTATTAATGAAACTTCTACCGAGAATCTTAGGAAGTATTACGACGCAGAAGAAGAAAGTGAAAGTTCTTCCGAAGACGAGACAGAGGAAAAAAACGAAGTTGAAGACAGTGAAGTTACATCGGAGTCAGGACGTTTCGTTAAACGCCCTCCAAGTGACGATGAGGAAGAAGAAAAATCTACACAACCCGAAAATGATAAGTTACAAAATGATAAGCTAACTCGTGGAAAGCTAAATAAAAAAGTAAAATCAAGACTGCTAGATCTTGATATTGATTACGCTCGAGGCGAAGGTTTGTACTTATGTTATAGTTTGTTCTCAATATGATTATTTAATTATCTCTCCAAATTTGCTGCTGTGACATATACAAACTATATACAGCCGTCCTTATTGCTTGAAATAATCTCTCCTAGGCAACATAATAGTAGGGCTAAGTATATCTACTTGAAATATTTAAATTCAGTTAATATTATGAAGTTAGGTAAAGTAGAGCTTTCGTAGAACTGAGAGGGTGTCAGTAGATGTAAAAGATATGTAGGCACAATTGTTATTTTGTAACTTGCTTGCTTGTTTTAGGTGTGTTACAAACAGACAGTTCTTCCGATGAGGAAAGTACAGATGTTGAAGTGGAGAGCGAGTTAGAACATGAATGGGGAGAACTTGACGCAGATGCAGAGACTACAGATGAGTCAACAGCAAGGTAATACACCTTTGATAAATTCTCAGAAATTGACATATTGCTCATAGATGAAATTTAAAAAAGTGTTAATTTTTCTGAAACAAGTTCTAATTTAATGTAAATAATTTCACTTATATTTCTGTCTAATGATTTTATGTCCAGTAACTCGTATCATTTGGTAAATTATATATTACAAATCTTTACTCTGCAAACAATATAATTAAAGGAAAAGTTTAAAAAGCTAATCCAATTATTGAAATATGTTTTACAAAATCTATACTAATATTATAAAGAGGAAAGCTTTGTATGTAAGTATGTCTGTAACGAATTGGCTCAAAAAGTACTGGACGGATTTAAAAAATTCTTTCACCATTTGAATGCTACATTATCACTGATTAGTATAGGCTATTTTAATTGTAAAAGTAACAATATGTGAACTAATAACTGCAGGTAACACCGTGAGGTTCAGCTAGTATAATATATAACATATGTCACCTGAGCCATTCTTAGGAATATAACCTAACACCTTATTCATTAAAATCAGTTCAGTAGTTAAGGGGCCATCCATAAAGTACGTCACACGAATTTCATGATTTTTTGAGCCGCCCCCCCCCCCCCGTCCTTGTCACAGGTGGTCACATTTCTGAGACCCCCCTCCCTAGTGTGACGTCACATGTTTTGCAATTTTACATCGAAAAATTATTAAATTAAAACAGCAGTTCCGAAATTAGTTTTATTTCCATTTAAACTAAGTACTTTTTTTATGAAATCAACACTTATAAATTCGGATCGAATACTGAATACGCAACAAATCAGAACTACATCAGACCTTGTATGAAAAAGATTAAATACTGATTATCAACAAAACAATTGAAACCGTATTGTCCTAAAGATAGAGTTGGAAACATTTTTTAGTTAAATTAATATTTCAAATTACGCAATTAATACCTCTAGATATATTAGATTTTGAAATGTGATGTCACGAAACTTAGGACCCCTCCTACCCCTTGTCACACCATGTCACACTTTGTCGACCCCCTCCCCCCCCGTTTACGTGTGACGTACTTTATGGATGGCCCCTAAGGTGCTATCTTAGAACATGTATACTACCTATTGGCTTTGCCATAGGTAAAAATATTATAGCATCAGCTAAGGTCCACCATTAAGGTTAATAATATTAAATAATACATATGTTAAACTATTTTATTATTATTTTTCAGACTTGCAATCTGTAATATGGACTGGGACAATATAAATGCGACTGATCTTATGGTTCTCTTAAATTCTTTTGTGCCGCCGGGAGGCACTATAAAGAAGATATCGGTGTGTATCAAGATAATATTTAACCAGTTTTTTTATTAAACTAAGCATAGAAAAAGGTCTCGATTTTAAAGACAAATTGTAATGTGCTACTTATCTTGTGTTGACTGTAATGGAAAAAAATACGTGCATTTTATAATAGTAATACTTACAAGCATTATTTTTTCAGATTTATCCATCAGAATATGGTCTGAAACGAATGCAGGAAGAAGAAGTTCGCGGTCCTATAGAACTGACGGACCAAAAGCTTGACGACCTATCTGGGGACGAAGCCAATGAAGAAGGTTGGACTTTAAAAATTTATCCCACACACCATTGATAAGAAATATTTTTCTTGAATATGGTAGCTATGCTGTTATGGCTAGGTGTGAAATCAGGAGTCCTAGTTCAAGTTAATTTAACATCTATTCAATTGACACAGTGACTCCGTTCTGCATTGTGATTGACCCAAACAAAACTGTATATATTACAATAGAATTTCATGGCATTAGTAAACATCAATACACATGCCTCACGATCCAATATTGTACTTGTTCCAATTTCCTCTTTTAGCATAGAGCAACACAGGCCCTCAGACTGAAGATAGTAGCTATATCAGCTTTACCTGATAGAAAACAGTTGTGTCATTTATTTCAGGAGGAAATCTTTATACATTTAAGATTGGCATACAAAAACAATTGCTAATCACTACGAATTCACATTATGCCAAATAGAACCAAACATTTAAAATTTCACTCGCAAAAAAACATTCTGTCATAAGTGTAATGTTGGGCTCATTTGGGCTTATACTTTGAAAGAAGGGAATGCCTGCGTATGGCTACTCCCTATGGTGCTTCTTCTGTCTCAAAGCATCTATCTCAATCTAAACTTAACGGTTTTAAATGTGATTTCAGGTTCAGCTTATCATATGGAGAAGTTACGCCGTTACCAATTAAATAGACTTAAATACTTTTATGCTGTTGTCGAGTGTGATGCCGTTTCAACAGCTGACCATCTTTACAATGAATGTGAAGGGAGAGAGTATGAGAGCAGTGCTACTCGCCTTGACATGAGATTTATACCAGATGATGTCACATTTGATGAGGTAAAACTATTCTATTACAGTTATTATATAAATACAATTTTTTGTAAGAAAAAACAAATTCCTCTAATAAAAAGAATATCACTTTGTTGTCTAATAAAGTTGAAATTCATATAAAATTCGCACTTCCATTTTTTTGTATTGCTGATATTTGAAGAGACATTAACTGTCTCTAAATTATTTCCTAATAATATCAAAACAATACTTGAAGTCTTGTAGTAGTAAAATCAAAAAGCTCCTTTTTCAAGTATGCCTTTTCAGGCACTTTCAAAACTAGTGACTAGTTGCTCATTCCTAATTAATAATACTGTTTATTCTTATCAGGAACCTCGAGAAGTGTGCACCAAGCTGCCAGACGTAACCAAGTATAAGCCACGTTTATTTACAACCACGGCGCTACAACAAGCAAAAGTGGAACTCACATGGGATGCCACAAATCCAAATCGAATAGAAGCAATCAAGCTTGCAAGAGATGGCAAAATTGATGATTTGGATTTAAAAGACTACCTAGCATCAAGTAGTGAAAGTGAAGGTATGCAGTAAACTTAATTAAAGTATACTATTAATATAATTATGTAAGATATGTAGGTATACTTTAAAAATATCATTAATTCAGTATTCCCAGACATAATATAATTATCATCATTAAAATAAAAAATGGATTAAACTTTCATTGGTAGGTGACATGCCGACAACTTCAGCATGGGTATTTCAATGGTGACTGTGAATAAATTGTAGTGTGTTTTAAAATAAAATTATATAACTCTTTATTTTTGACTACCTCGGTGGCGTAGTGGTAGCGTATGCGGCTGCTAAGCTTGAGGTCTCAGGTTCGATTCCAGAGTCGGACCAAATGTTTGTATGATCTGCAAATATTTGTTTCGGAGTTTGGGTGTTTTCTGTGCATAATATGTATGTATTTACAAAAAATATATATAAGTTTTTATTTCAGTTGTCTAGTACCCATAACACAAGCTCTGCTTAGCTTGAGACTAGATGGCATTGTGTGTTAGATGTCCGGAATATTTATTTATTTATTGTTGCTGTTATTAAATTACTATTATTGATAATAGTATTAATAAACCGTTATGTAAATCTATATTTTTTATAGAGGAAGATCAACCTAAGGTTGTTGAGGCAGTATCAGAAACTGAAGATGGTTACATACAAATGTATAGGAAACTGATTGAAAATATTGATAAAAAGGAAGATAAGAAAAGCAATAATGATATGGAAATGGAAATAAGTTGGGACACTGGAATCAGAGATAAAGCAGAAGAACTTGTCAAAAAGAAATTGAATGAAGGTATGTTTGAAAAATATGTAACACTAGCTGACCCAGAAAACTTAGTACGGCCAATATTTTTTTTCGCAATCCTTTTTACTTTTAATTTTCTTCTATGCAAAACTGGTCCTGACAATAAAAAACACAAATATTAGGTCTTTACCTATGAAATTGCCGTTTTGTATGCAATAAGTGAAAGTACTTATTTTTTCAAACTTTTTTATTTCTGTTATTCGAAGTAATCACCCATGCAATCGACGCATCTTTGCCAACACATTGGCAGTTTATTGATGCCCTTCTTGTAAAAATCAGCTGGACGGGAGGCAACAAACTCTTCAAAGGCATTTTGTACTGCCTCTCGGGAATTGAATTTTTTACCCACTAAAAAGTTGTCTAAATTTTGGAAAAAGTAATAGTCGGTAGGTGCAAGGTCTGATGAGTATGGCGGATGAGGAAGAGCTTCCAACCCCAGCTCTTGCAGCTTGGAGACTGTCTGTTGCGCAGTATGGGGTCGCGCGTTGTCGTGAAGGAGCAGTGGGGACGACCGATTGACCAAAGCTGGTTGCAGATGTGCAAGCTTCTCCATCATTCTCTCCAGTTCTTCACAGTACACATCTGCATTAATGCTCATGCCGTTTTGTAAAAAGCTGTGGTGAATCACACCCGCACTAGACCACCAAACAGTGACCATCACCTTTTTAGGGGTCATTTTTGGTTTAGGGCATTGCTTTGGTGCTGAACCAGGGTCTAACCAACTTGCTGAGCGCTTTCGATTGTCGTCCATATCCATTTTTCGTCGCACGTAACTATTCGTTTCAAAATTCCTTCATTTCTTTGCCTGTTGAGCAGCAAAAGGCAGGTCTCGACGCGTACGTTGCGCTGGCGATCGTTAAGGTCGTGGGGCACCCATCTATCAAGCTTTTTTACCTTGCCAATTTGTCGCAAATGGATCAATATTGTTTTGATGCTTACATTAAAAGCTGCTGCTAGCTCAGCTGTAGATTGAGTTTCGTCAGCTTCCACAATCGCCTTTAATTCATTATTGTTAACCAAAGTCTCCGGACGACCACGAGCTTCATTTTTCAAGTCAAAATTTCCAGAACGGAACCGGGAAAACCAATAAAGGGTTGTGCGTTCGTTTGTACAGTTCTCTCCGTAAACGTTTTTGATGTTACGTGCCGTTTGTGTCGCGTTGGTGCCACGACGGAACTCATATTCCATAATTACACGAATTTTTAAAGTATCCATTATGACGAAAAATTTTCAAATGTAATGAAAATACAACGCTAATCAAAAAACAAAAGACTGAGTTTGTAAATAGAATGTCATGGTTTTAAAACAAAATTAATTTGAATTTAGAATACAGAGCCATTACAAACTTTTTTTTATTTGAAATGACCAGTACTGAAGAAACGCAATTTCATAGGTAAAGACCTATTATAAAGTACTAGCTGACCCACGCAACCTCGTTTGCGTCTTCAATTGCCCGTAGCGTGAAAATTTTCCCCGTTTTTGAAACATTCTTCATTGGTGCTCCGCTCCTATTAGTATTACCGTGATGATATATAGCCTATAGCCTTCCTCGATAAATGAACTATCCAACACTGAAAGAATTTTTAAAATCGGTTTAGTAGATCCCGAGATTACCCCCTACAATTTAACAAACACACAAACTTTACTTCTTTATAATATTAGTATAGATTATCTAATTTGGTACAGTCCATCGGAAGTTGCAAGCTTACAAACATTTCGATGATTCATTTTTAATTATGTAGATTTAGAAGCATTTACCTACAGCTTAAAATGTATGTTTTATATTTCATTGCAGAAGACAAGAACTTGACGCCATTTGAAAAGTTGCTTCACAAAAAGAAGCAAAAGAAGAAAGAGAAGAAACTTAAAAAGAAAGAGTCCAATGATGATGAGTCCAAATCTAATAGTATGTCGGATGACGATGTACCTTCAGATATAGACATGAATGATCCTTATTTTGCTGAAGAATTCAATAAGCCTGAGTTCAAAAAACCGAAGTCAGGTTCTAAAAGTAAACATAATCAGAATGATGTTATAGATGAAGATGAAGAAAAGAAGAAAGCTGAGCTGGAACTATTATTAGATGATGAAGAAGTTGGCAAATCACATTTCAGTTTGAAAAAGATTCAAGAATCTGAAATCAGTAAAAAATCTAAAAGGAAAAATAAATTAAAAAATAAAATGAATGAAGGAAAAAATTCTCTGCCAGATTTTGAAATAAATGTAAACGATAAAAGATTCGCGGCACTTTACAATTCACATCTTTATAATATTGATCCAAGTGATCCTAACTTCAAGAAAACCAAGAATATGGATAAACTTATCGAAGAGAAATTAAAACGTAGACCAGCAGACATGCCAGCACAAGATCATCAGCCTAAGAAGTCAAAAGAAGATGCTGAATTAAGTGTTTTAGTTAAAAATGTTAAACGAAAAAGTATGGTGTTAAAAAAATAAATTATTTTTGTCTTAATATTGTAGCTTTATTTTAACACGTCATGATAGGTAAATATTAAATACATCCCAAGATTTCTAACATTTAGACATAAAAATGATTTTATTCTATATTTAACTTTCACGTAGCTGTGCTGGCACTCAAGGCTTTCTTGATTTCTCTTCCCAGAGCTGCACCTAGCGGCGGTGGCACGGCATTTCCGACCTACAACAAAGGTGCATTTATTGAATCCATAAATAGTAACAGTATTACTACTATAGCATTTCCTGGCGATTCAATGATTAATTTACTCCTGTTTACAGCCAGTAAAAAGGATGTCTATGAGAAATCACCAAGGAATGGTATAGTAATAATATAACCTTACATATGACTGTCTGATTTCACTATTTTCAAATTAAGCTTAGCATGTACTGTTGAAACCAGACTACTCATAAACATACTTAAATATTTCTAAATATATACATATACATAATATAGATTAATTACTTACACTCAGACATAGAGCAAATCATGCTGATCACAGGAATATTTGTTCTAGGTGGGAATCGAACTCACAAACTGTCTTAGCAGTCAGAACCACTAGACCAACAGGCATGTTTCGGATTTGGGAATAACTCCCACCAACACAAAAAAAATACAGAAACCAATCTACTGTATTAATTATGCAAATAAAGTTTAATGTTTTTACCTGTCTGTGCTTATCTTGTATAGAGCCAGCAAATATGTATGTATCGGGAAAGCCCTGCGAACGAGCGCATTCTCGAACGGACACGACGCGGTTTTGTTCCGGATGTAAAACTCGACCTTGCTTTCCCATTGGCTCAGGATCTGTTACCGTAGTACTGAAGTAACCGTCCCAACATAAACGACCTATAAAAAAAAAATTAACGTAATAAAATATTTCTAAGACTTTATGTAGATACTTTGATTATCATATACGAGCTCAATGGTTTTAGATAATAAAAAAGTATTCTCAAAATTCTGCTTTTATAAATAGGTCTCTCACCTCAACGGATGTTAAAGACGTTGATTATTATATACTAGCTGAACCCCGCGGTGCTACCCGCGGTACGATGATAACTGCGGGCAACGCCGCGAGGCGAAGCTATATCTTTATAAATAGCCTATGTGTTATTCTGATGTATAAGCTATATTGTGGTAAAGTTTCATTCAAATCCATTCAGTAGTTTTTACGTGAAAGAGTAACAAACATCCATACATACATACATCCATACTTACAAACTTTCGCCTTTATAATAGTAGTAGGATATTTTAAAGAAGAAACTGAGCTCGCTGACAAATCTATGAATCAACGATGAGGAGCCTTAGAAAAAGATTCCTTATAAAACAAAAAGGAACAAAAGACACCTTTATGAAACACCAAATTTATGAGCGTATAAAAGTTTGTCATGTTTAATATCGGATATAAAAATAATATTGGGTGGATTGTTCAGAAATATGTACGCCGCCATTTTGTTACGGCGGCCATTTTAGATTAATAATAATACTAATTATATTTAATTGCATTGTCATCAGAACTAAAGGTATATTTAAAATTTCAGCTTAATCGGCAAAAAGATTTGATTACAGACAAACATTGGGAAAGGCGAAACTAAATAAAAGCTTTTAAAAAACATCTTCAACTTTACTCCGTTAGAACTGGATCAAATTGAAATGGGACCAAACGGGAAGCACCAGCTTTTAAAAACAAAAAGAATCATCAAAATTGGTTCACCCAGTCGAAAGTTGTGGTAACAAACATTTAAAAAAAAAAGTCAAATTGAGAGTGTTCCTTTTTTGAAGTCTGTTAAAAAGTACCAAATGCTTACCATAGAGACCAGCCCAATTATTATGTCGGTTGCCTGTATGTGGCAAGCACCATGGAATGAGAGTGTTTTCCTGCTTGTCCGCGGACGAACAGTTACCGCCCGCAGCGCAAGCACACACGCCTCGGAGAGACCCGCTCGAGGATCGGCCGTTTCTCTTATCCTCGTAACGATATTGCAACACCTGGCAATAATATATAAATAATTATTTCGGGCATTTAACAACGCTATCTAGTCTCAAACAAAACAGCTAACTTGTATTATGGGTACTAGACAATATATTTGTAAATACATACATCATCACTACATATTATAAAACAAAGTCTGTCTGTCTGTTCGGGATAAACTCAAAATCTACAGTAAGGATTTTGATGCGATTTTTATCAATAGATAAACTGATTCTTGAGGTAGGTTATCGTACCTATATAATTTGTAAAAAAAAAAAATTGCCAATAATATAAGAACATTTGTTGAAGACGTCTGAAAAAATTAAGCCGCACATCTTCTCGAGGTAACACAACTTATATTTTATTTTCCGTAAAGAGACCTGGCGGGTTACGTGGAAAACACACAAACTTCGAAACAAATATTTGTACCCGGCAATCAAACCCGATACCTCAAGCACAGCAGTCACATACTTTTGACACTTTGATGCGTCTAAATCAGAGTAAATTCTAAACAGTTTTTTAAAACTTGTCTATACTAATATTATAAGGAGGAAATCTTTGTTTGTATGTTTGTTTATTTGTAATGAATAGGCTCTAAAACTACTGGACCGATTTTAAAAATTCTTTCACCATTCGAAGGCTACCATTATCCACGAGTAACATAGGCTATATTTTATTTTGGAAAAAAATAGGGTTCCGTAAGATATTGGGGTTTTTCGGACACAAGGTGTAAAAAATCAACCCTATACGGGGGAATTTTTTTCACTACGGGCAATAAAAGACGCAAACGAGGTTGCGTCGGTCAGCTAGTTGTTTATAAATACAATAGATACTAATAGCACATTCAGTCTACTGTGAGATACTACACGCGGCTTCGCTCGCGTAAAAGTAGTTTGTCAATTTAAAAGTGTATTTGCTTGAAACTATGATCTATTTCTATGACAGAATTTATCCACATCCGTTCAGTCGTTTCAAATACCGAACCGAACACAATTTCATAATGTATTAAGAATAATTGGGTTTACTGTACCTTACATTTAGTTCCATCCGAAAGGGAGACTGATATGTTTGGTAAGTCCCTCCAATCTGAACCAGGTATGGTGGGTATTCTACACATCCGTGCTTGAATAAGAGGGGCCATGTTTTTACATATATGATCACGCAGCTTAGCGTTTTCATCGTTACTTCTTACTATTCGCTGGAAGTGGCTCTCTGGCATCGAGCCGTAATCGATTTCTATTATGTTAGCTCCATTGCTTACATGAGGCAGGTCGCTCATTGCGTCCCGAATTGTGCAAGTTCGCCGAGGAGCGGCCTCGTCCCAGTGAATATTGGTGGCGAATCGTTTGCCATCTATTGTCGTAGTCAGAGAGCAAGCACGTCTGCTGAAAACGTGTGTCGGTTCAGGATATAACGGTAAACTATACCCTGGAGCTGCAGCCAAAATAATAAGCCTCCTTCTTGTCTGCGGCACTCCATAATTTCCAGCCTGTAATATCCCGAATGTGCACTGATATCCCATGTCTAACAACGCCCTCAGGGTCAGTTTTAGTACCATGCCCTTTTTGAATGCGACAAAGTTCCTAACGTTTTCAAGTATAAAATATTTTGGACGATAATAATCACAATAGGATAAGTAGGAGGCTACTAGGGAATTCTTAAAGTTGGAATACTCCCTCGAGTTAAATCTGTTCATACCAGAGAAACCCTGACAAGGAGGGCCGCCACACAGTAGTTCGACCTCACCTTGCATCGGGAGTCTTAGCCCGCCAGCGCTATGTGTAGACCCAGACATCACATTCGTAAGCAGCGCATTGCAATCTTCATTAAATACTATACAGTTTTTATTATTAAGAGCATAGGCGTGAGCAGCGGCCTCAACGTTTTCAACAGCCCATCTGCATTCGGCGATATTGGCCCTGTGCAAGCCTTCGGATAGTCCACCGCATCCAGCAAATACATCTAAGGTTCTCAGAGGTCTAACTTCAATATTTTCAGATTTCATCTCACTTATATCCACTGGTTTACTAGATTTCCCTTTGCCTTTCCCTTTATCTTTGCCCCTGTCTTTACGTCCGACATTCATTGCTTGCTGCGGTACATCTTTAAATTGTCCGGAGGCTTTGTCAAAAGCCATCCTAAAATAGAATCTGCTTGGGTCTCTTTCTAACCACTCGTGCAGATTTGTTTGAGGAATATTTTGTTCATAGATTAACTGACATGGACCCACGACTGCAGAAAATGATATATCACGCACTTCATCACTCCAATAAACAACATTAACGTCTTCTTGTTGTGGAAATCGACTTGTTGTGTTTTCAGGCCTATAAAGAACATTTATTTTAAGATATATGTCTTGTGGCACAATGAGAGGCCCTTCGCCTATTGCTGTTACGGCTGCAATGTACCCCACGCAAAATGGTTCGCCGGTATCTACATTTGATCCACGCAAATTATTATCACTTTTTCTGTAATATTCAGGATAAGTATTTTCGTCGATGTTCTCTAATTTAGGTTTAGGATTATCATCTGAGATTGTAAGATTATTTTTGAATTTAAATGTGCCAGGTTTAAGAAACACTCCGCAACCCTTCTTGTAGTCAAAGTTTTGCCATTTCACCGATGACCACTCAGTCCTGTTTGATTCAGTTATCAAATTCGATTTTTCCATTAATTTTCCAAAAACTTTAGGAATGTTTTTGGCATCCCTTCTTGTTTTACGTTCACAAGATGGACAAAATCTATGTTTTCTTAACTGATTTGGACAAATCGGATCTTCAGGAACGTCTTCAAACCGTGCAGTAAATCTCTCATAATATTTACTATAAAAATAAGTTTTACCGTCATCTTCGACGTGTTTTTCATCTACTTCTTTGCCTCCTAGCTTGAACCAGTTTGTGGGCGTATCTCTCTTTTCAACATAGGCTTTTCTTAGAATGGACGATAGAGGAGCACCATGACAACATCTGTCACCTAAGAATACATCTCTAGGATCGCCTACCTCACCCAAAACAGTATCAGAGGATCTAATGAACACTTCACCATGGAAATAGCCACTTTTCAAATTAATTGTCTCTTTCCACATATAAACAACTCTAGCAACGAGAGCCGGCACATTTGGTTGGGATGTTTCCACCATAACAAAATCTCTAATACACAGTTCAGAGCCATCAATTTCGACTTTTTCGTAATAAACTTTAGCAGCGTCTGCTTTAATGGGTTCTCCGATCCATTTGATACTTTTGTTATTAGATCCAGTCAATTTAACCGGCACTGTATCTTCAATAATGTCTTGTTGCTTTTTCTCCACCATATTTTGGTACTCATCTTCATCATCGGGATCGGAATCTTCTGCTTGTTCCACTGCCATGTTAGGACAAAATCTTTTAACGCAAGCTTTTTTCGTACGACCGTGTCCCCCAAACTTAGCCATCGCTCGACAAGCATTACATTCTCCACAATCAGGCAACTGACACGCTTCGCATATGCCACATCGCTTTCTCCTCAACACTAGCTCATGATTGGTTTTATCTAACTGATTCGTAAAAAAACTTTCAAAAGTTTTTCTAACGAGAGGAGTTGTGGTTGCCTTCGTCCAAGCTTTTTTGTCAACTTTTTTGTAATCTATTTTCGTACGATATTTACGTTTGCCAAATTTTATACCCATCAATTTAATCAGCTCCCTTATGCATGGTAAAGTAATTAATGGCTCATCATCTTCGTCAGCTTCTAAGCTGAGAACCTGATCACACACAAATTGTGCATGCTTGTGGAGCATCTCTTCAGTCATCTTCATATCATTGAGGTCCGGAATGGAAGACTCTCTAATAACTTCTAGCAAGTCCTCATATGTGGGTTGAAGATAATGATACTCTTCTAAGTATTCGACAACAACTTTACTTAACCAAATTTTTTCATAGAGATTATTCATTAGAGGTGTATATTGTTCGCTTGGCTTTAATAAGTTGTATTCGCCAAATTCCGTCGACAAAGTGATACAATTCCTATCGCCACCATCAAATCCATGTATGAACCTGTTGTATACAAAATAAAATATTGATTGATATAGTACTTAGTAATTTAAAGCGCCCCGTTGTTGGACTTTTACATGAGCACCTGCGAGTAACACCGTGGGGTGCAGTTAGTGTATAATAAAAGTGACCTAAGCCACTCCTTATATAAGCCAGTAAAACTCTCCTCAAAATTTGTTCTGACGTTCTGGAGATTAGCCGGAACAAACAGACAGGCAGATTTTTTTTTGTTTCATACTTTCATATGCATTTAGTGAAAAACTATTAATTTATATAAATAGTTTATTTTAAATTTTCTTTCTTTGCAGTAATGTTGTCCTGCATACTATGTTGTTTACTACCATAGTCGGCTCCTACAACACCCACAGGATAAATAGAAGTGGTGACACTAAGTATTCCTAATCCGTCACCAAACAGGGACGAGTCACTTACCATTCAATAATAGGACCAACATCTTTGACAGGTACAGATTCTTCATCAATATCTAAAGTATCTGAACAAATAGATTTCAAGTATCCTGACATATAAATGCGCATATCATTTTCCACTAGTCCCCCATCAATGGGACATAAGTGACCTTGTTCATCGAATATAGAGAAACTTGTTATATTTGTTTGTGGTCTTTCCATTATATCTCCTTCATCACCTACAAAAATGTACACATAACTTGATAAAGTTACCAAAATTATAACCAGGTTAGTACTGGTACTTTACACTCTTTATCCCTCCTTCCCACAGTCCGCCAAAATTTGGAGCGTGGGGAGGGATGAAGTGCCATTCGGTTTGAGAGTTGGCGAGAGCAGCTGCAATGTCTTTAAACAATGCGTTTTCTTGATCAAAAAGCCTTTGTAATTTGTTGTAAAAAGTATTTTGTATTTGTATTGTATTAGTGATAAAAACTGGTGATTAGTAAAATGATGATCAGGTTTGTAAAGCGGTAATCAAGTAGTAAAGTGTTAATCAGTTTATTAAAATGATGATCAAGTTTTTAAAGCAATGTCTATGTTAGTTAAGTGTTAACGAGTTTATTAAAATTATGATATGGCTAGTACAATGATGACCGGAATCGTAAAAGTTAATGAAGTCAGTAAAATGATTTCAATCAAATTTGCATTATTTTCATCACTCAAGAAAGATTCCACAAATAAGTTGTTTGGTTAGTAAAATTATAAGCAGGTTTGTAAAGCAGAAACAAGGTTAGTTTTGAATTTAAATTGAAGATTTTTTCATTTTATTAAAAGGAACATGCATCTGTATTAACATAACGTAATTACAACAGTAACATACAAGAAAAAAAAATATGATGTACCTGCTTAAAGGTGGACATTTGGTGGTAAATCAATAATTTAAGCATTTCTAAGGTCAGAAATATTTCTATAACTTTTAAGGAAAATTAAACATGGACAGGACAAGAGGTCAATACTAAAACATCAAGACATAATAGGATAAATATTGATCTAAATTTTTTAGGAAATTAAGTGTGCAAAAAGAAAAATAGAGAAATAGTACCTGAGGCTAGAACAAGTTTCTCATTTGTTAATGCTATATATTCTTCTACCGCATCTTGTGGATGACCTTGGTAATATATTAAATCAGAGTTATTTAAAAATTGATTGCATATGTGACACTTTTCCATATCAGATGTATTTGTTGGTATGTCTTTAGGATTTGGTTCTTTATTAATGTTTTCAATCACAACCCCATTTTCATTACCAACAGGTTTTGAACTCGGAATATCCTCATCTTTCTGAGATGTCATAGCATCTGTTTCAATATCGTCTTTTTTCTTGTTTGTATTGCCTATATTTACAATTTTGCTTTGTATTTCTGAATTTTTAATATCAGTGTCTTCCAATGTTACACAGTCTTCAGAAGAATCTGGTTTACTATTGTCACTTTTATCTATATCATTGCTTATTTTGGTTTCCTCTTTATTATATTTTTGTTTCTTCTGAAATGGCATAAAATTTATATGTTATTAACATATACAGGATTTTTTTTCAATAATTCATAGGTATTAATTATGAATTATAAGTATGAATTCAATTTATTCTAAAATAAATTTGTTTGTCGGTTATAATTTCATTGCTAAATGGCTGCACCCAATTCCAATGCAATTTGGAATAGACATACAATTGATTCCTGAGAAAGGAAACTTTACTGAGATAACTGACAGGCAAAAGCTAGTTTAAAATAATAATTTAGAAATATTTATATATTGTGTTATGTGCATTGGATAACTAAACAATAAAGTGTCTTATGTATTTCGAAATTTACATAAGCATGTAAACAAGCAGTCTGATTATGGTTGTGTGTGAATTGTGTGAGATTATTATTTTCTATTATTACTAATAAAGATATACTAGACAGGTGTAAGCTTAATTCCCACACAGGTTAAATAATGTAATTTATCAGTAATATGTATATGATAAATATCCTAAAATTTTATATTTACTCCCTACGGTTCCAATATCTAACTGAAACACAAGCACAAATTTAATTCAAAATGATTATTTACAGGATTTTGGTCTTCTGTACTTTCTGGACTTCTGCTCCTTTTGCTTTTAAACATACTGGTGAGTTTTAATTGATTTCCATTCCGTGGAGACCTTCGTATTAAACTGAAATGCAAATATTAATTTAGTTAAAAAAATATTTTCTGAATTTAAATACTACAATATACGTTTGTAAAGTAAATCGCTATTTGTAAATTACTCACGATTGGGACGGTGACAATTTCTCCATGGGAGCAACCTTATCTGAAGAGCCCTGTTTAAGTTTAGGACTGAGTCCACTATTTTTAACCGGCATATCGGTGTGGTAATGTAATAATTTAAAGTTATGTTAATACCCTAACTAGTTACACAACATCAATAATAATTAAGTTCATCATTTTTCTATGTCAATAACCGAACACGAAAGACGTATTAAAAAAAAAAAGAATTTAAAGACTCGGAGTTCGGGTTCAGAGAATATCATAAAGAGCAATAACAGTATAAAATTTAACAAATTACTAGACAATGAAATGAACTTAAAATATCCAACTGAACTCAAAACGAAAACTACTTTTGGCGCGTTATTCCATGTCAATAATGTCAACTGACAATTTGACAATTCTTTTACTGTGGTTCGGAAACCATTCGATTTCAATATTCGTATTTCTCGTTCGGAAAGCCGAATGCATTACCGCATACGTTTGTTTTTTCGCAAGAAATACAATAGGCACTGGCTTGCACTAAGGCTGTTAAGTTTGTTTTGCTTTTGATATAAATTAGAACTAAAGCATATTAAAAATATATGGTACTAACTTCATAAGGTTAGCAGCCCGGCGATCAAGCCAGTAGCGCGGCCTATGTATCGGAATGGCGAAGGCATACGTCAGTAACATATTCATATCTATGGATTAGATCATTTAGAATTCTTACTAGTCGGCAGATTCTGATTTGACTGCCTCGGTGGCGTAGTGGTAGCGTATGCGACTGCTAAGCTGGAGGTCTCGGGTTCGATTCCCGGGTCGGACCAAATGTTTGTATGATCTGCAAATATTTGTTTCGGAGTGTGGGTGTTTTCTATGTATAATATGTATGTATTTACAAAAAAAAAAAAATATATATAAGTATTTATATCAGTTGTCTAGTACCCATAACACAAGCTCTGCTTAGCTTGGGACTAGATGGCGTTGTGTGTAAGATGTTCGGAATATTTATTTATTTATTTATTCTCTTTCACCGTTCCGCCGTTCAATTTATATGTATGTCATCGAGTTATCGACACCTGACTTGGGTTCCGACAGAGACACTCGAAGCGACTAAACGGTTCTCTCTTTCACGAAAGAGGTTGACTGATGGAGTAGAACTCTTGACACAGCCCGCCGTTTATGTGATAGTATAATTTAAAGTCATCTTTTTAAAACAACCAAGAACAATTTTTGGGCACTAATTTAATTACTCGAAAACCGACAAACTATATATATCACAAAAAAACCTTTCCTATGGTAACCCTATCTATCTCCCCTTTGACAATTTTTGACAACAACATTTGACAATTGTGACATTTGAAGTACCCTCCATAATTTGAAGACAGAGGTTTCCGCGAAACCAAAAGCAAAAAAAGAAGTTTTTTTGGAGATCGTTTTTTGTTTTTTCGGAAGACGGTCCCCATTTCATGTCATCCACATTTTATATATTTTTTATCATTAATTTCATCACGACGACGACTTGAAGACTTGAAGACTTGATAATTGAAGACTATAAATACTTGTCATTGGCAGAAATAGCTGATCCGAGTGATCCGGCTAGTTGCCATTCATCATCAAAAAAAAAAAAAAAGAAGTTGAAAGTTATTTTTAGTTTTTGTATTGATCTAGTCAATCGGTACTCACATGTACTTTGAAGTTCTATAGTATCTAAAAGTCGTAACAGAAAGACTTTAAAGTCACACAAAGACTTTATCATTTACTGATAGCATAGTTTCATATTAAATAATAGTTTACACCATTTGTACTAATTTTAACAGCAGTATTGATTAAAAATGTTAAATAATTTTAATAGGTTTAATAGAAGATGTATGAAACGTAATACATGGCTCAGGTTTGTTTCAACTGCACCTGTCCCTGACATTGACTTAAGTTACTATTGCAATCCAAAACATGCACTGGAAATTGAAAACAACATAAAAATTAGAAAAGGTGTTGGGGACCTTGGACGAGTATTAAATATATTTGACATATTTAAATCAACTGCACCAACTGACAAAGTCTATCAAACCGTACGGGATGACTTGTATAAAGAACTCTGTACTCTACCCAATAAAACACATTTGTCAGTCATAAACTATGTTGATCCACAAGTTATAGCAGAAGTTAACCAGAAAAAATATTTTAAAGGTCATGCTCCTTTAGAGTTTAGTGAAATAACTAGACGTCTAAACTTGGTTCGAACTGATAAGTTGGGACACACATGTGGTCACAAAAGCTACTATTTCTTAGGAGAACTTGCAGAGTTAGAAGAGGCTTTAATTAAATACACTGTAAATAAATTAATTGTAAATGGTTTCAAGCTAGTATCAGTGCCTGATATCCTACCGAGAAAGGTGTTAGAAAGTTGTGGCATGACTGTCAATACAGATCGGACTCAGGTACAAACATAATATATATATTATATAGTTATTATTGATGCTTTTGCTACTTTTATGTATCCAGTTCAGAAACTCTTGTATATTTTAAAAAAAAATGCATTCTTGCTTTAGGTTCAAACTTTGGTTGTCAGAAACCATATGGTTCTATGGATATTTTTTTTTTGCATTTCCTATGGTGTCAAGATGTGTGCCGCAGGAAATAGCATCATATTATTATTGAGGGTTCTTATGTTTGAAGCTACCTGTATCTTGAAACAAAAATAGTTTGGTCTATAAAATGTAAAATTATATAAAATTAACATTTTACAGATATATTCCTTAGACCCTGTGCACCACGGTCCTGACTTATGTTTATCAGGTACATCAGAGATGTCCCTTGCTGGTTTGTTGATGAACACACTGCATGCTAAAACAGATTTACCTCTTAAACTGGCAGCTGTAAGCAGGTGCTATAGAGCTGAAACTTCGAATGTCATTGAAGAAAGAGGGATATATAGGTAATGTTTTATTTTTTTTTATTTTTTTTAAAAAGACAACTCCCACATTAGGAATAAACATCCATCACATGTAGTATGTCCCTTTTCTAAAATTATTTGTTGCACTTCTACTTTAAAAAATAAGCATAGTTACATAATGCACTTGCTAATTCACTGATCACTAATTATCGCAATGTGTTTATAAGCTCTGCATGTAGTTTTAAGGTTTTTTTTTTTTCCTTTTTTTTTTAAAAGACAACTCCCACATTAGGAATAAACATCCTGTGTCGTGGGGGACTTTACAAACATACATGAAACGGACACAAAGAACATCCAGACTCGGGACAACAATTCGTGGATCACACAAAGTGTTGTACCGCGTGGGGTTTGAACCCAAGACACTTGGCGCAGTAGCAAGCGGCATGGCGACCGCTGAAACCACTCGGCCAACCGTGCTGTCAAGTTTATAATAATGTGGTTGTATATTGTGTATGAAAAAAAATATTTAAATTCAGCACTGCATTTTGACAAATTCTTCTTGGATCTTACAGACTTACTACCTGTAAGGGGTTCTCTAAAATTAATGATACAACTAAAAATATTTTTGAAATAGTTGTTTTAAGATTTTTTCAAGGTAGTAGAGCTACACTAAACTGACTGCAATGACTGTGTGATATCACAGAAGACCAAACTCAAATGACAACAGTCCTGCTATCGTGTTTCATTTGTGAGTGGGAGACCGCAAGCCCAATGATGCAGTAGCATCTCAATTGTTGCCCTGCATTGTTGCATTGGGTGTATTCACAATCAATGAGTATGATGACCACTACTTTTGGATTCTGCTCATGCTTCCATCAGTCAGAGTGGAGTCACTTTGACAGGCTCGTAAATATGAAAAAATCTAATGCTTAATAATAAACTCGTGTTTTTAATTTCCTACCTTATAGAGTTCACCAGTTCACAAAAGTGGAGATGTTTATAGTTACAAGTAATAGTCAATCAGAAGAAATGCTTGAATACTTAAGAAGATTACAGGAGGAGCTATTTAAACCTTTGGATTTTAACATGAGGATCCTTGATATGCCACCGCATGAATTGGGTGCACCTGCTTATAGGTGGGTATTGGGCAACTTCTTAAAATAAAACTTCATTTTAATTTCAGTTCTCTCTCTCTGGAGTCAGGATCTCACAAATATCATAAAACTTTTCATACAATTCATGAGAGAGTAGATGTGTTAAATATAATTTTAGTTCTTAAAACATGTAATCCTGCTAGGGCACAGCCATTTATATATATTAGGCTTTCAGTGAATATATATATATATATATATATATATATATATATATGAATATACACTGAACTGACTTACTGACTGTCTTAGTAGTAAGATAGGGGTAAAATACCACATGGTAATACTTAAATATGTTTAGGAATATACATAATGAAGTGATTTGCACTACACCAAAGCCAATCTATTTCATATAGTTTGAGGTTGTGTAGAAACAATACAGCAAATGCAATGTTTAGTTACTGTGTTAGCAATAACACAGTATATATAATAACACATGTAGCCCTTAACAGTTCACTGCTAAGAAAATAGGCCTCTTCAAAGAAAAGTTTTATTGACTGCCTCGTTGGCGCAGTGGTAGTGAATGCGACTGCTGTGCCTGAGGTCTCGAGTTCAAATCCTGGGTCGGACCAAATGTTTGTGTAATCTACAAATATTTGTTTCGGAGTTTGGGTGTTTTCTATGTATAATATGTATGTATTTACGAAAAAAAAGTATAAATGTATTCATATCAGTTGTCTAGTACCCATAACACAAGCTCTGCTTACCTTGGGAGTAGATGGCGTTGTGTGTTAGATGTCCGAAATATTTATTTATTATTATTATAACACTGATAAATTTATATAGTACCTACAGTAATACATATATTGAATAATCCATTTCACAGAAAATATGACATAGAAGCATGGATGCCTGGGCGTAATAACTATGGAGAAATTTCAAGTTGTAGCAACTGCACTGACTATCAATCACGGAGATTGAACATTAAATATGTCCATGACAATGAAACAAATTATGTTCATACATTAAATGGCACTGCTTGTGCTGTACCAAGGATGTTAATAACTCTACTTGAGACTCATCAAGACCCGAAAGGAAAAATATATATACCTGAAGTATTGCAGCCGTATATGAACAACAAACAATATATTACCAGAAACACCAAAGTCCCTGAATTAAAATTGATGAAAATAAAGCGATAGATAACATTTTATAATTTTTTCTCTATTAATGATCAAATCAAAGTCATTCTACACTTTCAGTCCATTTCTTAAATTGTAGCCTGTTTTAAATAATGTCTACTCATAAATTGCAGTGTTCAAAGTTCATTAATTCATTCTGAAAGAACGAGTTAACAGCTTGCTTGGTATTAATTTATAATATGAGATGGGGTCTAACTCGTTTTTCTAACATTAAACACCTTTCACTCTATATTATGAGTTGTAACAATGGTGTAAGACAGTGATGTGCAATATGGGACTTGCAGTAATCCTTACTCTAGCTCATCCTGTCCATTTTCCCTATGCCTAAGTTTATTTGTGTCATGCAGGCAATCTGCAAGAACATACCTAGCATCTATATATTGTAATGTTACACATTGTCTCAACTACAGTTAAAGGAGAAAAACCAGGATGAAATTAATAGATTTCCAAACATAATATTTTAAAGTACTGCAATAAAAAACAATTTTGTTAAATATAGTTACTATAATATATAATACAAATATAAATACAAGATAATATAGACACAAGATATTACAGTTTAGTTAGCCTTTGAATGTTACCTTTTGTTTTTTAGTAACCTTTTTAATTTTAGATTTAAGTAAGTTTAGGTCAACAGTGTCTACAGCAACAGATGTAGAAGCGCTATCAGTCTTCTCTTCTGGTGGTATAAATTCTTTTTGGCGTTTCTCATCTTTAGCTCGTTTGGCTTGGGCTTGCTTTTCTTCCTTCTCGTTTTGTTTCTTTGCTCTTTTCTGTTCATCCTTAAGGAAGTATTCACCAGTTGCAAGTTCCTTGTCAATTTTGCTCTCCGTTTGTGGCGGAGGAAATGGTGTGTACGGTTTTTTAACAGCTTTATGTTTAGGTTGTTTTCGAGCAACATTTTTACTCTTGAATTTAGGCAAAAATCGATCCCAGCTTTCATTTTTTAGTTTAGGGTCTTTTGACAATTCTCGTTTTATCATCAAGCTTTTAATGTTGTACATAGGATGAATGTTTCTCATAGTGTCTTCAACTATTCGCCTCACCTGAGCTAATCCTTTATATGGTCCTACAGCTGAAACAGTGTTTCCTTGCACCAGCACATAGCATTCTGTTAATAACTCAATAGATTTGAGAGTCACTCCATTAGGACCGATTAAGCGTTGTCGTCTTTTTAGAAAAGTTTCCTTTTTTTGTACAAAAGAGTTGATTTTAATAATATCGCAACCTATTTCGTCTTCAAGCACTCTAACAGCTTGTTCGAAAGGAACACTGCGTGACAAAAGTTTCATAAGATCTCTAGCCTTTATTATAATGTATGGATCCCATGTTTTCCTCGTTGTTTTAACAGTTATACTTCCTTCAATAAGGTCTAGTTCCGCCACTAGAAAATGTTCTTTTAACACTTTTTGCACCAGAGGCCAACAATCTTTCAAGTATTGTTCTCTGTATTTAGGAAACAAAGTCGCAAACTTACTTTCTTCCAATAGACCATGTGGATTATCTTCAGGTTTAAATTTAGGTATTTTCATAGCCCAAGCATTATCCACAGGACCTGTATTTGGATTTTCTTCGTCTGTGTTTTGATTCAGCATGGTTACTGTTAATTGTAGAAAATACTCAAAGATATAGACACGCTTTGGTTAAAGCGCGTGAAGCCACTATCCAATGCAATCCAATGATGTTCCACTTAGGGATGTTATAAAATAATCGATTTTTAAAAAAATCGATTTTTATTATAATTAAATCGATTTTTAATAATCGATTTTCGTAGTCATATTAATCGATTTTTTATAAATCGATTATATAAATTACGTGTTTAAATCGATTTTCGTAAACAGTGCCATCTCTGGGCCGACTGATGAAAAAACTTGAAGTAAGTTTCAATTTCATAAGCAGCGCCATCTATGCGGTGGATGAAAAAACATGAAAGCATTAATACTTACAAGTTGATTAAATAAAAACAAAGCCATCTGTATGTAGCATTGTATGCATGTATTGTCTGGCCGCTGAGAGATTGCGTTTCTGACAGGTCGTGATGGCGCACAATTTCTGGAAAAAATTAAAATATCTTTTATTAACCTTAATACAGGCAACCTCGATTTAACAAATCGGAGGGGAACAAGAAAATATTCGTTATATCAAGTAATTCGTTGAACTGAGGTTTGTTATGTTGAGGTTAGGTTGGTCTAAAATTCGTTATAAAGAATATACGTCTTTGCACTCGCATGATTTTAATCTTTTACTGTTTACATTCAAATCACATTCTTCTGAAATTTTTTCTTTAACTTTTAAAATTATAGCGAATGTACTTGCGGGAATCCCGAACTTATTAGCTACTAGCTGAACCCCGCGGTGCTACCCGCGGTACGATGATAACTGCGGGCAACGCCGCGAGGCGAAGCTATATCTTTATAAATAGTAGCCTATGTGTTATTCTGATGTATAAGCAATATTGTGCTAAATTTTCATTCAAATCCATTCAGTAGTTTTTACGTGAAAGAGTAACAAACATCCATACATACATACATCCATACTTACAAACTTTCGCCTTTATAATAGTAGTAGGATGTCTAATTTTTTCGTCATAGGATTTTTGTCAACATAATTAATGATGTTTCGCTTTTCTGCGACCGATAAGGAACACCTTTTACGTTTCTGAGCCATTTTAACTTAAATATTTCACAATAGTGACGAGCAGAAGTGTTTACATTACTTTCCATCAAACCATAATAAATAAATAAATAATAAATAAATAAATATTCCGGACATCTAACACACAACGCCATCTAG
Source organism: Spilarctia lutea (assembly GCA_916048165.1). Classification (NCBI taxonomy): domain Eukaryota; kingdom Metazoa; phylum Arthropoda; class Insecta; order Lepidoptera; family Erebidae; genus Spilarctia; species Spilarctia lutea. The sequence goes on along the minus strand of OU696480.1, from coordinate 13,232,057 downwards.
TCCCAAGCTAAGCAGAGCTTGTGTTGTGGGTACTAGACAACTGATATAAATACATATATACTTTTTTTTTGTAAATACATACATATTATACATAGAAAACACCCAAACTCCGAAATAAATATTTGTAGATCACACAAATATTTGGTCCGACCCAGGAATCGAACCCGAGACCTCAAGAACAGCAGTCGCATACGCTACCACTGCGCCACAGAGGCAGTTGATTATTTTACAAACAAAAGCGTGTCGAAACATGTCGTGACATGAATCACATACTATAAGATTAAGAGTTTATATTGGTGGGAACTTTATATAAAGGTTTTGGGTTGACAAAATTCGTTAATTATAGGTATGAATACTTTTTCTTGATAGTTGAAAATTCGTTATAAAGAGGTTGTTCGCAAAAAATGTTCGCATTGTAAAGGTATATTTTATATTGACTCTTATGGACAATTCAAGGGGATTACGAAGTATCGCATCGGCATCGAGCCCTCTATGAGGTATTTGGGGCACGTACTCGACAGCCGGTGGGACTTCGGATACCACTTCCGAAGTCTGGTCCCCAAGCTGGTTGGCGCAGCACATGCATTGGCACGATTGCTGCCAAACATGGGGGGGCCCGATGACTCCTGCAGGAGACTCTACGCAGGGGTTGTGCGGTCCATGGCCCTTTATGGGGCCCCAGTATGGGCGGAGATCCTGAAGGCCAGCAATATCGCGTTATTACGACGACCGCAACGAGTGCTGGCCATCAGGATCATAAGGGGGTACCGCACGATCTCTTTTGAGGCGGCGAGTCTCCTGGCCGGAACTCCACCATGGGACCTGGAGGCGAGAGCCCTTGCGGCTCTTTATCAGTGGCGCAAAGAGGCGCAAGAGTTGGGTAGGAGTCCTGAGACTCGAGAAATAGAAGGTCAGAAAACCCAACTCCGCCAGGTCCTCGTGGAGGAATGGAAGGAGCGACTTGGGCAACCGAGCGCTGGGCACGCCGTTATTGCGGCGGTAAGACCCATTATGGAGGATTGGCTCGAGAGGCGTCATGGGACCCTCTCATACCGGCTGACACAGGTGATCACTGGGAAAGGATGCTTCGGTGAGCACCTGTGTCGGATCCGCAAGGAGCCAACGCCTGAGTGCCACCACTGCGATGGCCAGACCGTGGACACGGCGCTCCATACGCTGGCAGAATGTCCGGCGTGGGGGGAGCCGAGGCGTGATCTCGCGGCGGCCATCGAAGTGGTGGTTCTCTCGCTCGGTAATATGATTGCGGCCATGTTGCGGAGCGAGAGCGCGTGGAACTCCGCCGTTTCTTTCTGCGAGCAAGTTATGCTTGCCAAAGAGACGGCGGAGCGGGACCGGGAGAGGTTTAGAACTCTCCCGGACCGCCAGGCCCGAGAACGGGCCAGGTACCGCAGGCGACTCAGGCGCCGGAGATCGCAGAACGATCTCCGTCCTCCATAAGCGCATGCCTGAGGGTGACACATGAGGCCATGTGTCACCCTAGCAGAAGCAGGCCCGGGTGATGGCGCGGGCGCTGCGAAGTGTACGCGCCCTGGGAGACAGTAACGGGAACATTGGGGTTCTCACACAGGAGGGGGCCATCTACAAAGGGTAGGTGGCCCGAGGTACGTCGGGGTTCCAGGGTTTTCCTTTCTAGGGTGCACCTGGTTCCCCGGCATCTAGTACCCGAGACGGCGTGCGGTTTTAGTCGGTTCGAGTCCGACATGCCACCAGGAGGTGGTATCCGAGGGGATTTCCGCACATAAAAAAAAAAAAAAAAAAGGGGATTACGAAGAATTCGTTAAATCGAGGAAATCGATATATTGAGGTTCGTTATATTAAGATTGCACTGTAACGAGTAATAACATTAAAAATTGAATAATCATGCCGACTAACAATAAATGTTTTATTTTGGGCTAAAGTTATTAACAATTAATTAACAAAATTAAAAACAATATTTTTTAAAAGTCTAACGACGTCAACTGCACTGCTTCAAGGTTATGGCAACCGTTTGTTTTTGTAGTGATGAGACAAAATAACGAGGCAATTGTAACTGAATATTTTTGTAACCTTAATGTAATCTGTCGGTCGGTATATTGTTAAATAAAACTTTCTAATTTTATAATATATAATTTTATTTTTTTATCTTTATTGTATACACAAAAAGCAGTATAACAAAATGAATTACAAAGTATGTAAGGATGTATAACAATTGGCGGTCTTTCCTTTCCCTTCGTTTCATTCAGAAATTACGATTAAATTAAATTCATCTATCAACAATTCTTTTAATATTGTGTTTGAAATTTAATAAAATATATGTAAATTGAATAATTATGCATAATGAACGCTATAAATAATGTTACCAAATATTATTAATGTTTATGGTACATCACTACTCATGACGAATTGACAAGTGTCAGAAATGTGTATCATTTAATTTGATTTTTAATCTAATAAATTGATAAAATGAACTCTTAGGTTTATTATTAGAATATGAAAAGCATGTGGATTTTTTTAAAATAGAAAAAATCGATTTTTTCTCAGAAATCGATTTTTATTTTACTTAAAATCGATTTTTGACAAATCGATTAACTTTGGAAAAAGAAAAATCGATGTTTATTTAATCGATTATTTTCCATTAAACTCCCATCCCTAGTTCCACTGACAGTTTCTGTCAAAGTTAAATCTAAATAAAACCTTTTTCCCTTCGTGTTAAAGCAGGAGAACTTGGCTTTTTAGTATATTAACTATGCTTGGCTCAAGGAACACTTTTGCTTGGCTTGCACTTCTGTGCATGTGTCAAGGGATGTTGAAAAATAATGATTTTTATTTAAATCGATTATTATTTTCATTTAGGTGATTTATTTAAAATTTATTTTCGGAGTGACATTAATCGATGTAATCGATTTTGAGCAAATCGATTATATAAATAACGTGTTAAAATCGATTTTCATAAACAGTGCCATCTAGACGGCGGAAACTTGATGGCAACTACTAATACTTATAAGTTGATTAAATAAAAAACGGTGCCATCTGTATGTAGGTATGTATGCGTGTGAATTATTTTCAGAGAAATGAGTGACATCAAAATAGTCGTTGATAAAATAAATGTTAGGCGTTTTTATTACATAAATAAAACAATTAAAATAATCGGTTTGGAAAATAATCTATCGGATGGAGCAGAAGTGGCCATTACAGAGAGATGCTTTAGAGCCAATTCGGTTAGCTTAGGAAAAGTCCCTTCGAAGCTCTTCCAGACATTGAGAGGATCTACCATAAGATCCTATATAGGTCCAATTCGGTATTTTTGACCACTGACGGGTTAGATGCCAAGGCCATTATTTTTTTATGATGTACCTGCCATATATCTTGTTCGTCAACCGTAGCTTTTGATGCAACATATGGTTCAGAACTAGTCGCTCCCGAATTATCATCATCAATTAGTATTCCAGTTTAAATAATTTTCCAAAGCGGGACATATGGTCAGGAAATCACGAAACTGTATTCTTGGAAAGAGACTCAAAAATATTGTTTTTAAACGGCTTATCTAATAATTTAAAGTAATGTATCAAATCAAATGTAAAATTGAGCCGTTTTGCTTTTTCACTCATTGCTTTATTTTAATACTAATAATAATATTATAAACTGGACTGAAAATTAGTGCCTACAATTCGTTTTGATTGTTTAAAGACCATAACGTAGTCGTTTAGTGTATTAATTTTCGTTTTCAGTATTTTGTTTTAATACTAGTAAAATTTAGAATATTATTTTAATTTTTTTATTATTTAAAGTTGAAGATTAACGAAAGATTTGTTTTACATTTTACTTTTTAAGACCACAACTTAGTTGTTTAGATTTTAATTATTGTTTTAAGTATTGAATTTTCAAACTGATCTCAAGTAAAATAATACTGTACATTTTAATTTGTGGTTTTTAAGGCCATAATGTTGTATCATTTGATTTGATTTTTAATCTGATAATATGAATCTCTTAGGTTTATTACTCAAATACTCGTATAAAACGCATATGGATTTTTAAATAATAGAAGAAATGGACTATTTATTTTTATTATAATCGATTTTCAACAAATCGATTAACATTGGGAAAACAAAAAATGATTTTTTAAATCGATTCTTTTGGATTAATCTTACATCCCTAGTGTCAACTAAACTTACAAATAGTACTTTATTGGTGTGACCAGATTAAATTATACAAAAGTACCGAGGAACCTCATTATTGCAAAATTAATAATTAACCGACTTCAAAAAAAGAAGGAGGTTTTAAATTCATCGGAATCTTTTTTTATACATAATGTACCGTATATTACATACCATAACATACCTTCTTACTTACATTAATAACAGTATTAAGTATCATTAACACCAGTGTGCATAGTTACATACGTAATGGAACATCTAATTCCACAATATAAAATCCACACTGGTTTTATAGATAAGGATGAAAGCATTACATACAAGGATGAAATAATAAATCACAATATATCTTTAGCACTACACCAAGCTTTAATTTAATCCACCTATAACAAATAAATAAAATTAATTTATCTGTAATTCCAAATTAAATTAACAGTTTTTTACTTAATGTATACGAAACAATATACGCAATCTAAAAAAAAAATCCTCTGTCTGTTAAATAATAGTGAAAAATCACCTCAATACATTTTATACGTAAGTTATTATATTTAAGCAAAAATGGTAATATAATACCGAAATAATGTTTTCTATTTATTTTTGTAAACCTTATTTGGTTCTTAAAAATATACATTTCCCTTAGCCCATCTTTACCAGTCGTGTGTACCACAGAGCCTAAAGACGAAAGTCTTCAACCAGTGCGTTCTCCCTGTAATGACGTACGGTGCCGAGACGTGGACACTGACTGTAGAGCTAAACCATAAGCTTAGAGTCGCTCAACGTGCCATGGAGAGAGCTATGCTTGGAGTCTCCCTGAAGGACAAAATTCGCAATGAAGAAATTCGTCAGAGAACCAATGCGACTGACTTAACTCTGAAAGTTAGTGGATTAAAGTGGCAATGGGCTGGTTACAAATGTCGCAGAACTGACAACCGCTGGAGTAAGCGCGTTCTGGAGTAGAAACCGCGTCTTGACAAAAGTAGTGTGGGACGCCCTCTGGCCAGATGGCGGAACGACTTGCATAGGAGGGCTGGCAGCGACTGGATGCAAAAAGCAACAGACCAGGTTCTGTGGTGTTCCTTGGGAGAGGCCTATATTCTGCTGGGGTCCGGTCGTGTTAATAACAGCAGTTCCCGGACCCCTCCCTTCTCAGGCGCAGAGTTGGCACACCGAGTGGTTTTAGTCGGTTCGATTCCGACACACCGAAAAGAAGACCTATATTCTGCTGAATACGGCCTCTCCCAAGGACTGCTGCTGACTGCAACGGGCTGAAAATGATGAGTCGAGTATTGTAGCCCGAAAACCCCAACAGTAACAGTAACCTTCGTACTAATTTTCTACCTATTTTAACTGTAAGTCAAAATTATTCTGATTATCTGAGTCATCAACGCAGAGTCTAAACTTACTTTTTACGCTCGTGACTCAGTGGCAACCACGTGTGTTACAGAAGAAACAAAGGTTGCTCTTCTCTCGAGTTCTGCCAGTCATACATAGTTGAGGTTATGTTACGACATCCTTAAAAAAAAATATTTATTGTACACAAATATTTTTAATATATTATACCTTAATATCACAATAAATTCCCGAAGTGAATTTCATACCTAAAACCAACCAAGTCAGTATAATAGTAACCTACCATTAAATACTATTAAAATAGTAACGGTAATATTATTCATGGCAACATTGCGCCGTCCTTTCCGGTTATTTTTTGATTATTATAACAAGTACTATTTATGTACACGAAAGTCGGCGATTGAGCGAGAACCATTTTGTTTCGGACGTCAGCTCTTTGCGGTCTTCTGTCTAGACATTTCGCCTTAAACATAAAATCACTTAGAAATTTAAAGCTTATTTGTGATTCAACGTCAAAATAAATTTTAGTAAGGTATTTGTGGAAATATAGCATACTGAAGTTAAAGTATATACATTTCTCTTGAAATTACGTGATCATCAAGATGGAAGAGGAGGAACTTTCGAGACCAGGTACTTATTAGCCTTATTTAATGATAACTTGTTATTAAAATTAAGATAAACGCAAGTATTATTGACCTCACTTTTTAATAGGATCGGAAGGAATATTTGTGTAATTGTACAACAAATGTCAAATCGTAGGTATTTGTGGTTTATAAAACTGTATAAATCCAACCCTCTATGACGCAATAATTTCATTCCCGACTTATTTAATTACTATTTCTTAAACTAATACATGTTCATAATTTTATACACAATGAAACAGCTACTTTTACGTAAACACAATACACACATATCACATTATCACACAACACACATACGTCACAAGTGCGTTGCCGGCCTTTGGGGTGATGGGGGGAGGGGTTGGGACGTTATACTCCAGTATCCTCACTCTCTCGGTGAAACACAGCGCAAGCGCTTTTTCACACCGTTTTTTGTGGGGCCGTGGTATCACTCCAGTCGAGCCGGCCCATTCATGCCGAAACATGGTTCTCCCACAGTGAAAAGAGATAATTACGGTGGGAGATTTAGACTATTAATCTTGGATGTTAAACTTCTAAAAATGATAGTAACTATTCCTTATGTTGGTTTCAACATTTAGCAAAATTCTTTAGGATAAATGGCTAAAGACTGAAATATTAGCATAATATTATATATAATATACAATAAGTACTTATGTGTATTTGTATGTATTTTTAAAAATATATGTGTGTTTATCTGCAGTATGATTACCTAAGTCTGTACTTAGGTACAGTAGATAGTCTAGAATAGGTGAGGATATTGTCATAGAAAAAAATTTAGTCTATTACACATTTATAGTACAATTAGTAATAGCCTGTTCAGCATAACAACTTTTCATCTCCTACACGGCCTTGCCCGACAGGGTACTTTTTTTTTTTTTTTTGAATAGTGGGCAAACGAGCAGAAGTTCGCCTGATGGTAAGCGATTACCGCCGCCCATAGACACCCGCACACCAAAGGCGTCACAAGTGCATTGCCGACCGTTGGGGGATGGGAAAGGGGATGGGGGGAGGGGTTGGGGTATGGGCCTCCGGTATCCTCACTCACTCGGTGAAACACAGCGCAAACGCTATTTCACACCAGTTTTCTGTGAGTCTGTGGTACCACTCCGGTTGAGCTGACCCATTTATACCGAAGCATAGCTCTCCCACGGTTGTGTAAAATGCAATGTCACATCTTAATGTTATGGTGTGCAATAAAGTACTAATTATTATAATTAAGAGGCTGGTATACTTTTCCCAGCTTCTGAACTCTTATAATGTTATTAAATTGTTTTGAAGCTAGTAATAATTTTTCATAATAAATTCTAAAATGAAATTTAAAAAAGTTTCTCAACATCATCTTTACAGCCATTACAGTAAACTTCTGGGCATAGCTCTCTACTTAAAAAGGAGGTTTTGATTCCTCTAACTGCAACCTCAACTATGCTTACATTGCCCATCTATAGATATAATCAACTAGCTGACCCACGCAACCTCGTTTACGTCTCTTATTGCCCGTAATGTAATATTTTGCCGGGTTTTTGTAACATTCTTCATTAGCTCCGCTCCGCTCCTATTAATCTTAGCATGATGATATATAGCCTATAGCCTTCCTCGATAAATGGACTCAAATCAGACCAGCAGTTCCTGAGATTAGCGCGTTCAAACAAACACTCTTCAGATTTATAATATTAGGATATATGTAATTTTCCTACCACTGTTGTACATATTCGTATCTACCTTCCTTTCATAGTTGCTCAATCAATATTTGTAGAGTCCCCCACATACAGGAATATTCTTAGGATTTCTAGTGTCTGGTCAATTGCCTTGCCCTTATTACATAAATGGAACTTAAATTATAGGTGTTTTAATATATTGTTTTTTTTAGATGAATTTAAATATTAGGTAAATCTGCTTACAGGAACTTCAAAGTACAGAAAACCTTTACTGTTACATAATAACACTCCAGCTGGCAATTCCAACCATGATGCGAGACAAGCAAGGCCTACAGCAGGCAGTTCAGGTAATAAAAATGTGTATTAAATTTTTGATTGATTGATAGAAGTCTCAAGTTACAAAACAAGCAGAGGTAAATTGAATTAGGTAGGTGCTTTTGAAGTCTTTTATCATCGTGCATTTTTTTATTGTGTATTATTTTCTAGTGGGTGAAACTTAGCACAAGCAAATCTGAGTACTTAAACTTTTACTAGTACGTAATCTTTTCTTTTGATGATAGATGGCAACTAGCTGTTTCAGCTATTTTTTGCCAATGTCAAGTATTTAAATGTTAAGTCTTCGTTGTGATGAAATTAATAATAATAATAATTTATTTCATAAAAAACATAACCTTTACATAAAAGACATAGATGTTCTAGCTAGGCTACTTAAATAGCCTGTATTAAGAACAATCTGTTGCTGTGTTCCATAAAACAAAGAATAGGTACATAGGTATACATATGAAATTGCAAATTGTTATAAAAATTTCAATACTAGATTACATTAACTGGTGTGTTTGCTTGTGTGCACGTGTGAGTGTGTTTATGTGTGCTCGTGTAAGTGTGTGTATGTGTGAAAATGTATGAAATAATTTAGTTATAATAGGCTTTTCGATGACATGAAGTTCTCCGTTTCCGTATAGTCTTTCTTTGAGATATATTGAGTAATTTGACCTTTTATTGAAGCATATGTGGATTTGTGTATCGGAAAGATTTGATTTATTTTATTGTATAGAAATGGCCCCAGGTAGTATATGAATCGTTTTGTGAATGTAAAGTAAGTATGAGGTGTAGTGTAGATTTTGATTCTTCTTTTAGGCGTGGCCTGGTCAAGTGCGAGTGGAGCTTGAGTGTGCTGGTGGAGTATGGAGCTTAGTATGAATAGTTGTCGAACCGTAAGAACATTACAGTTTTGGTATAACTCGGAAGTGGGATATCGTATTGGTCGAAAAGTAGCGACTTTAAGTACAGCTCTCTGAGCTACCTCTAGTGGTTTTAAAAGTGTTTTAGTGGCACCACCCCAAGTTGTGATACAGTAGCAAATAATTGATTGACACATTGCATAATACACGGTACGAATGATATGTGCATTGGCAATATGTCGAAGTGTTTTAAAAATGTAGATAAGTTTTCGTACTCGATTTGCTAGGTGTATAATGTGTGTTTTAAAATTGAGATGCTTATCAAGTATGACACCTAGGTATTTGATGGTATCGGTAGAAGTTATGGATGGACAGTAACAATTTGGTGTTCCGTTGTAGCAGGTGTGTGCTTGAAGAATAATTGGTGTCTTCGGTTGTGATGCGGAGTTAAGTGAGAATGTGATAAGTTTTGTTTTGGAGGTGTTAAGTGTCAGTGAGTGTGAAATAAGCCATTTATAGATGGTGTTAAATCCATTAAGAGCTGCGGTTTCTGTTTGTGACCATGTATCGCCGTGGAAGGTAATGGCAGTGTCGTCGGCAAAGGAGATGATTTTTCCTGACGGTAAGGTTGTTTGACAAAGGTCATTAATGTAGACAAGGAATAAAGTAGGACCTAATACGCTACCTTGTGGGACTCCGTGTGAAATAGGCAGCTCATCACTTAAAAATTTGTCAATTTTTACTCTTTGTGAGCGACCAGTGAGATAGGATTTAAAGAGTTGAAGCTGTATGTCTCTAAAACTCATGTTTTCAAGTTTAGAAATAAGGCAAGTGAGAGGGACCGTATCGAATGCTTTAGCAAGATCCAGGAACACTGTAAGGACTTTTTTACGTTGGTTAAGTCTCTCAACTATTCCACTAACAAGTTGTAAAGATGCTGAAGAAGTTGATTTGTTTTTTCTAAAGCCGAACTGGTTCTGGGACAGTAACGCATTAGACTCCAGATAATTAATAAGCCTTTTATTCATTAAGCGTTCCATGACCTTAGAGAGCGCCGATAAAATAGCAATAGGGCGGTAATTGTTGACAGTTGTACGGTCGCCAGCTTTGAAAATTGGATGAATGATAGCCTGTTTAAACGAAGATGGGAAAGTGCCGGTGGCAAAGCACAGATTTATAATGTGGCATAGTATGGGTGTTAGGATGACGGAGTATCTTTTTAAAAAAATGGTAGAAATGCCATCATGACCTACTGTGGCATTCGATTTTAGCGACATTATAGTAGAGGCCACTTCGTCAGCGTCCGTATCTAAAAGAACAAATGATTTTGGACATCCATTCTTTGAGGCCATTGTTAGGCTACCGAGGACATTAGTTTGTTTAGTTTTTATACTATCAGCAAGATCCCTTCCGACATTCACAAAGAATTCATTAACCTCGTTAACTGATTGAGAGTTGGTAGAAGAAAACAACTCCGTTGGTGCACGTGTAGTTTTTGCACTATGTGTGACGCGTTTTACAGCGTCCCATATTAATTTAGTATTGGTACCAGCCCTAATTAACTCATTCGAATCAAATTGCCGTCTTACTTTTTTCAAGATTTTGTTACAATAATTTCTATATCTTGTATAGGTGGTTAGTAATATTGTATTTTCAGGCGACTGCCTAGATTTTTTGTGCATTTCGTCTCTATTTCTCATGCATCTCAGTAGCCCTGGTGTGATCCAGGGCTTTAAGACTCTATTACGTTTTGAGGTATGCTTTGTCGATGTATTTAGCTTGATTGTCTGAGAGAGTGTTTGAACAAGGCAGTTCGTCGCGGAGTTTGGTTCTGTCATAAAGAGTATGTGAGAAAGGTCAAGTCTTTCCATTGATTTGTCAAGAGAGGCGTAGTTGGTTTTTATTATGGAAGTGACAGGATGAATGCACCGTGGCCTCAGGTTTAGAGAGAGGAGAGTCGCAAAGTGGTCAGTTACCGTCGACTCAAGAACATAAACGGTTGACTGAGATCTGGTTCTCAGTATAGTATGGTCCAGACAGTTTGAACCTCTAGTTGGTAGGGTATGAGTTGGCAGAAATCCGTGGTAAGCGAGAGAATTAAGATAATCGTGAGCTCGATAGTCTATGGTGTTGTTATGATCTGTGTTTATGTTAATGTTTAAGTCGCCGGTGATAACGACTGTTTTGAATTTATTTAAGGAACATAATATTTCGTTTAGCGAGTCTAGGAAAACCTGTATGCTATCGTTAGAGGGAGCTCTATATATACCAAGTATGGCTACATCTGTGTCCAGCTCTATGACCAATCCAGAAGCAGACCCACGAAAATCTGGCTCGCGCGTTTTATATGCTAATTTAGTCGATATGTATACAACTACGCCGTCACTTTGATTACGGCAGTTTTTGGTATGGCTTATGGAGTAGTTGCGGAGCTGAGGCAAGTTAGTATTACTAAGACAGGGGAGCCAGCATTCGGAGAGAACAATAATATCGCATTCTATGGAAAGACGGGTAAGGAGTGTTTCAAAATTATGGAAATTTTGGTTGATTGATCTAATATTTTGCGAGATTACTTTCAGGTGGTCGCCCGGGTTTTTAAAATATTTATTACAATCTTCAGGTCTGCAATGACAGGATTTAGATATAGAAAGATCATCTAGTTCTTTATTTAATAGATTTATATCGTTTAGCATTTTTGGTTATATGAAGTACAAGTAAAAGATGACCCAAAGTGAGTCTTAGGCATGGACGAAAGGTTAACAGTACTGGTTCTGGGTTTACAGCAAGACATGATTTGAATTTACGTGTATTTATGTATCTAAAGGAGTACGTGTGGAGAGGGAAGACAGAGCATTGGTGATGCCATAGCGTATGTTGCACTACCATAGCGTGTTTTGATAGATGTGTTTGTATCGTCTGTGTGGTAAGTGTGTGTTCACACAATAATAAGCAAAAACTTACGAGATTAACTTTAATTTTTAAATGTTTGACTTCGTAATAAAAAAAATAAAATTAGAATGATGAATAATTAACTTATTAATAAAACATAAATTAGATATAGTTGACTTATTAAAAAAATTTATGCATGCAAATTGAGAAATAACTAAATAATTGTGTAGTCATTGTCCTTTCGATAACACAGCGAGACACTTAGCTGCTTTAATTTCAATTGGTTTTTCCGTTGGGGATTTTCGCAGCAGGATTCTACCGTTGGAGTACCAGCTAGAATAGTTGTGAACTTTTGCGAATGTGCGGGCATCATATAAAAGCTTTTTAGTTGAAGGTGGAAGGTGTTCATCTACGTACACTGGCCTTTTATCTCCTGGTATTCCAAGCAACTTCGTATTTAATTTGTTTTCCAACGTATGTTCTTTGTTAAATTTCCTAACATTGAGTAAGAAATTGTTTCTGTTATTAACACTGGCAAATTCAGCAACAATGGGTCTGCAGACACCAGGTTTTCCAGGAATCCGATATATGTCTCGGAGCGCTGCTGGTTGTGTATCAACATTGATAGCCTTGCCGATGCCATCCAGAATAGAAATGAGGTCTTCAGGCTTTTCTCTCTCTTTGTTTGGTACGTTCCGAATCTCGATTGTGGCCTGACGGGCCTGGAAATGTATGTCTCGTATTTGATTTCCTAATCTGACAATGTTTTCTGTGCTATTTGTTTTCTCTTCTTCCAGCTTTGTTATCATACTTGTAATTTCTTCATATCTTTTATTAATAAAAGTCAAACTTTTTTCAATTTCTGTGTTTGAGGCTTTGATTGAGAGACATTGGTTTTTTAGGTCTGAAACGTCGTTGATAAGTTTCGTTAATATAATATCTTGATCAGCTTTCCAAGACGTGAATCTCTTATCTTGTTCGGATTTCCAATTGGTTAGCATATTCAAAATCTCCTCTTTCAGGTCTGTGCATGCAGAACATTCGAATGAGCTCGCCTTGTGTGGAGAATCAATACGTGGTCTCTTATTGCGTCCAGCACTATTCGTATCGCCAGCGGTGCAAATAGGGGCCTCCGTCGGCATCAAGTCTGTATCACATTGGAATTCTTCGTGCGTTTGTATTGGTTTTAAGGATGGTGGCGGAGTCCTCTGTATATTCATTTTGTAATTAAGTTCACTAAAATTTGCTTTTTTGCCATTAATATGCTTTTCTTTTATGTATTCAGCATATAAGGTTACACAAAATAGTATAAGTAGCAGACCTATTCAAAAACCTTAAGTTTCTCAATACTGTATATTTATGATGTTTTAGTTATTATTTCCCTATGATATTCCACACATTTGTCACTTTTTTGTTGAGGTAAAAGTTTGTATTTGTTTTAAAGAGAACAATACACTTTTAACACTGATTTGCAATTTAAAAGACGACAGAACTAGATGTATATGTGTGAGCGGTAGTGTCACAGACGGACTGAAATTAATGATAAAAATGTGGATGACATGTAATGGGAACCGTCTTTACCCAAGATTTTTAAAGCTTCCGGAACTAAATGCCGCTCATCTAACATTTTGCTTTTGCTTGTGACCCTCTCACAATTCTGACACTCATGAACTCCACGTTCTTTGTACAAGCTGTACTGCTGTGGAATATGCTGCCACTCGAAATCAGGATGTCAACAAGTAGTGTTTCATTCAAAACGAACGTCAAAAACTACCTCTTGACGAAATGGCAGGAAAACTATAATTAAGATACAATTTAGTACCGAGTCCCAGTGTACATATGTAAGGTTTATGTATTAGTGTGTATGTATATCCATATATATATTTTATTATGGATATGTATATGTGTATCATGAATTATGTTAGTCTATTTCAGTTCCATATATTGATGGCAATTACAACTTCTTAGTTTCACCACAATGCACCTACCTCAAAATTTTTACATCTCCCAAAAGTTCGCTGGTAGAGAATGTTTTGGGCATTAAGCCCGCCGTTGTACATGTGTCAGTGTGCATAGTTTTAAAATAATTAAATGTGAATTTTTTGACAGCTGACATGTAGGGAAGAGTGTATTTTCGTCATTAAAATCATGCGTTAATCGATTTTGTTAGTATATCGATAGATAAGTAATTATTGAATGAATTAAGATAATTATTCAATAAGTACTTTATACAATTTAGTTAATTATCAAAAGATAATTAACTAAATCGTATAAAAATTTTAAGCTTACAAGAACAAGATTTTTTTCTCCGTTCTTTACACTTTCAAAAATATATTGGTGTTCATGATGTGTAGGGCTGAGACCTGTCAGGCGATGATTACCGTACTTTGCATGGTATGACTCATCACTCCAAGAATTTCTAGCCTTACTGAAACAACGTTACTCGGAGGGATCAGTAGCTCTTGGTCTAATATTATAGTGCTATACATTTGTACGCGCTGCTACACGGCTCGCTGCCGCCCCGCTCCGCTCCCGCTTTGTTCGTGTACCCGGCCTTACAATCATCTGTACACAAGAAGTTATTTTTTGGCTATATACGAGCTATTATTTTTTCTAATAGTTTTGCAACACTTAACAGTTAAGAAGCATACTCAATTTCGTGTATAAGAAACACGAAATTGCGTGTATAAGAAACACGAAATTGAGTTCACGGATTCAGATTGCGAAATAAGTGAACCTAAAAATATTTTGATAAGGCACAGAAGCGTATTTTGGTCCATCATTGACTTAAATTTTGATATCACAAAAAACTTTTCACTTAGAAATATAATATAATTATAGAAAATTTTCGCCAAATATCAGAATTTCGTCGTTGTAAAAACAAAACTATACGAAAAGGTCAAAAAGTGCTATGTGCACTTTTTCGGGACTTTTCGTATAGTTCACAGCCCTATCTACCGTATAAAAAAACTGTTATAGTCTGGCCACTGAGAGAATGCGTTCCTGACAGGTCGTGATCCAATGGGCGATGTAACTTTGAACTGGTGTACAATTTATGGCAAAATTTTAAATATCTTTTATTAACCTTAATAATGAGTAATAACATTAAAAATTGAATAATCATGCCAATGTACAATAAACCTTTTATTTTGGGCTAAAGTTATTAACAATTAATCAATTAATTAATTTAAGAACAATAATTTTTAAAAGTCTAACGACGTCAAACTGCGCTGTTTCAAGGTTATGTCAATAGTTTGTTTTTGTAGTGATGTGACAAAATAATACTGAATTGTAACTGAGTATTTTTGGAATACATCGAATATATCGTAATATATTCTGTCGGTCGATATATTGTTAAATAAAACGTTCTAATTTTATAATATATAATTTTATTTATTTATCTTTATTGAATACACAAAAAAACAATAGAACAAGATGAGTTACAAAGTATGTAAGGATGTTGTACAGTCGAATGTTGTCACCATTTCAGGGAAATGTGCCGAAATGCTTTGGGCATTTATACGAACGACATTAAAGTTCCTGGGGACATCGGAGAAATTATTCGAGAGTGTGTATAATGTACTTAATACATACGAGTTAAGTTTAATATAGTTTATAATACGATATAGGTACGATCAAACCAAACTTATGAAAATAATTGTCGTGATATCAGTCAGCTGAATTAAAAATAAATGAAAAACTATTTTTATCCCTTTATATTTCTGGTAAAAAGAATTACTTTTCTAAGAGAAGCTAAAAAAAAATGATAATTGGGACAGTGTCGTTTTCATTGACGAGACATGGCTGAACACCAATCACGAGCTTTCTCGTTCTTGGACAGATGATACTCAAGGGTCGACGTCGAAAGTGCCAATCGGTAAAGGAGCACGTCTCATAATATGCCACACTGGTTGTGCGAAGTATGGTTTTGTGGAACATGTTTTATTAGCATTTGAGTCAAAAACTACCACTGACTACCACGAAGAAATGAATGCGGCTGTATTCAAGGAGTGGTTCCAGGATGTGTTGCTACCTGGCCTTCCAGAGCCTTCAGTTATAATAATGGATAACGTCCCTTATCATTCGGTGCAAATAAATAAAGCACCTACTCAAGCTAATAGAAAAGAGGAATTGGTGGCTTGGCTGCAAAGAAGTGGCATTGACGCAAATATGTCAATGCTAAAAGCTGAGCTGATGAAATTAGTCAACGACCATAAGCTATCAAATACTCGATACGAAATAGATGAGCTGGCTCTGGAGTACGGTCATCGCGTTCTCCGAATTCGTCCATATCACTGCCAGTACAATGCCATAGAGCTAATCTGGGCTCAAATTAAAGGTTATGCAGCCCGCCATAATACTTCTCCACCATATGGCATAAAAAAGATGAAGACGCTTTTAAAAGATGCATGCGAAAAAGTCACAAGTGATGACTGGATGAAGGTGGTTGAAAAAAACTAAAAAAATGATATTTGATGACTTTGACCGCGATATTCGTATAGACACTATGATTGATAATAACATGATAATACATGTTGGTGAAGATGACAGCGAGTCCTCAAGCGAATCGGAGTCGGATTAAATTTTGATTTGACATTATTGAAATCTTAAAACTATGTATTTCATAATATATATTTTTCTATAAATACAGTATTTTTATTTTCTTTCCCTTGGTTTCATTCAGAAATTACGATTAAATTTAATTCATCCATCAACAATTTTGTTAATATTGTGTTTGAAATATAAAATATATCTAAATTGAATAATTATGCATAATGAATGCTATAAATACTGTTACCAAATATTATTAATGATATTCATGGCACATCACTACTCATGACCAATTTACAAGTGTCAGAAACGCATTCTCTGAGTGGCCGGACTATATGTGTCTGTGAGCACGGTACGACGATATACGACCACTTTTAAAAAAATGCTATGTGCCGCAGATAGATTTTTGTCAAATAAAATCTGCTATGTGACACACTGCTACATAGCATATTTTATTTGACAACTATCAATTACGACGTGTTAGAAAATAATCTGATATGTATTTAGTCTAAACAAATAGCAACATTGTTACAGCTTATTTATACTCAATATAACGATAACAGTACATTGAAAAGTTGCTATAAATAATACTTGCATTGCAAGAATATTGGAGCGATAATACTTTGCCGTTTATTTACATTTTTCCTCAAATGTCATTACTCCGAATAACATTGTCTTTGTAATTTAACTAGACTTCTAAGCAGTCCGTTGACGTGTTAGCTTATTAGTCCATACGTATTTCAAAGTTAAAAATGCATTAATACGGTGTGTTTGAATGAATGAACTCTACAGTGAGTAGGGAAAAAAAAATTGTCGATTTAGTTTTAATTACCAAGGAGAAATGTTTACAAGATGAAAATCAAAAGGTGTTATGCCAACCTCACGGCTATTCATCGGCTCTCAATTCAGATTTGATAAATTACGACGAGATAAATCAACCGTCTACATCTTCGGGCGTATATGCAAGCATGTCAATAAATTCATCCCCGGAACAGAGTGATAGTTCATCTTTTCCTACAACCACTAAAGGAAGGAGCTACATTATTTACAGTAGTGATAATGACTCATCAAATGAATGTCCAGTACAAGAACTAAGAGCAACAATCTAAATTCCGAGCAGCTCTTCAGCCCCACAATTTTCTCAGTGTAAAGCAAAACGCCAGCGTTTACTGGGCAAACCATTTATGGGTTACAAGAAAAAAAGATAGCAAGCTAGAACAGACTACACCAAAAGCAGCTCGATGTGTAAAAAGTCATTGTAATCATACTGTTATACAACAAAAATCTAAAAATAGTTTCATGTGTAGATTGGTAACGGAAGAGGAACGAGCTGCGTTGCATTCCAAGTTTTGGAATATAAATAAATGAAATAAATATACCGGACATCTAACACACAACGCCATCTAGTCCCAAGCTAAGCAGAGCTTGTGTTGTGGGTACTAGACAACTGATATAAATACTTATATACTTTTATAAGAAACACCCAAACTCCGAAACAAATATTTGCAGATCATACAAACATTTGGTCCGACCCGGGCATCGAAACCGAGACCTCAAGCTTAGCAGTCGCATACGCTACCACTACGCCACCGAGGCAGTCAAATATATAATAATACGAAATCATGGACTGAAAAAAAAGCTTTTATACAAGGTACTAGTATCTAAAAGAAGTTTCCATAAGCAAAGAAAGTGTGATGATGGTTCAAATTCTAGGAAAGAAACTGGTTTTGATATTTTTGTGCACAAATATGATTGCCAAAATACCTAATTAAAAGTGAGCAGATTGTTTTTTTAAATACACTCGAGGTACGGTATCAGAGGCAAACGAGGGCTATGCTCAGCGTTTCTCTAAGGGACCGTATTAGAAACGAGGTGATCCGACAGAGAACCAAGGTCATCGACATAGCCCACAGGATTAGCAAGCTGAAGTGGCAGTGGGCTGGCCATATTTGCCGCAGAACCGATAACCGTTGGGGTAAACGGGTTCTTGAGTGGAGACCGCGTCTTGGCAAACGTAGTGTAGGACGTCCACAGGCCAGGTGGAGTGATGATTTGCGCAGGACGGCTGGCAGGAGCTGGATGCGAGAAACCGAGGATCGAACTAAGTGGCGTGCTATTGGAGAGGCCTATGTCCAGCAGTGGACTGCGATAGGCTGATGATGATGACGGTATCAGAATTGTTGGATTTACTACCGAAAGTGCCAAGTCACTATTGTCGAACATCAAAGCGCATTTACGTCGAGTCAACTTTTCGATCACATCTGCATATGCATGCCGTTTACAAAACCTAGTGCAATGAACTTGATAAAAATAATATTTTCATTCACAAACCACTAAAGGATCAGTGCGACGTTTGTTCTAGTTATCAATTAAAAAATGTTTCGCAACAGGTCTATGATACTCATATCCTAAAAAATGAAGCGCGTCAGTCTAAGAATATAGCAATAGAAAACTTAAAGAATAACCCGTACAGCATAGTAATAACTGTTGACGTGCAGAGTGTCCTTTTAGCACCAAAATTACTTGCTGGTGCACTGTATTATAAACAAAAACTACAGTGTCATAAATTTACGATTCACGATTCACGTTCTGGAGATGTCACCATTTATTTTTGGCATGAAGCTGATGGAGGAGTTACATGCAATGAATTTACAAGCTGAGTAATTGATTACCTTATTTTCGACTGCACGGTTGGCCGAGTGGTGTCAGCGGTCGCCATGCCGCTTGCTACTGCGCTAAGTGTCGTGGGTTCAAATCCCACGCGGTATCTACAACACTTTGTGTGATCCTCGAATTGTTTTCCCGAGTCTGGATGTTCTTTGTGTCCGTTGCATGTATGTTTGTAAAGTCCCCCACGACACAGGATGTTTATTCCTAATGTGGGAGTTGTCTTTTAAAAAAAAAAGGAAAAAAAAAAAACCTTAAAACTACATGCAGAGCTTATAAACACATTGCGATAATTAGTGATCAGTGAATTAGCAAGTGCATTATGTAACTATGCTTATTTTTTAAAGTAGAAGTGCAACAAATAATTTTAGAAAAGGGACATACTACATGTGATGGAGGTTGACAGCGTCAACTCCACTATCGAATATTATATAAAGCCCCATATCTATGCGCCTCAGGATTACATTACGAGAATACGTCAAGCGCGGCCTGAACAACAACGTTAGAGATGTTTATTATGATTTTTTTAAGGATTATGAAAAATTAACCACCAATTAACAGTCTATCAGACCAGGTAAAAGGAAGGGTGATCCCACGGTCAGTGATGTCGGAGCATTCTTATATAGATGTATGAATGTGGTATACTTCAAACTTCGTCATCCACAAAATTATACAAACCTTCTGCAACCAAGGCATATTGCCAAAGAGTATCCTGAACCTGCCACGTTATATGACGGGCCGTTGGAAATAACACAATCCAAGTTCAATCAACTACAAGAACTTAAACCATTTATAGACAGTGACTACCATCCATTTTATGATTCTCTTAAATTTAAGTCCGATAAATACCTATTTCCTTTCATTTATTACTCATTAAATACTAATTTAAAGCCAATATATTTTTATTCAAAACCTGTTATGTGCTTTATGATTGACCATTTAAAATATGTTATGTGCACAATTTACACTATTTTTAAAATAATAAAAAAATAATTAATGTTTGTGGTTAGAAAATAATTAACTTTATGTATAATATCTATAGCTTTCATTTGATATAGTTCTTAAAATTCACCTTCATATAAAATTTTATACGAAAATGTTTTTACTCGTTAATTCAAAATAGAGTTTTTGCACATAGCAGATTTTGGTTTGACAACAACGATTTGTCAGTCTGTCGATCGATGAGTTTATGGGAAATTAGGACCAGACTTAATCTGTGTGACGTAATATACATATACATTTACACCCATGAAATAGTTTTGGAGCGATTAACCGACTAAATTGAGAAAGTTATCTACTTAATGTTTATCGTGTTGTATAAAGTTTTCGAGTTTATCCATATATTCCTCCTCATTAGAGTGTTCTTTGCCATACATCCTGTCATTATTGGGCAGGGAACGATTATTTAATATTAAATTATACCACCAAATCGTTTCTAGTGTTCTCTTTTGTTCATAGGAGAATTATAAGGAACTGAAGAAGAAATATGATGTCGCTAACAGTTGACTGACCTGTGTAACGACCGCACGTGCGCTAGAGATGATATAATGCTTCCATCTCATTCATTCAGTGATAATACAATGAGTGAGCAAATGAATGAAAGCGTTACTGAGTAAATACACTATGACGCATACATTAAAATACCCTTATAATTCTCTATTATCACTTTTAGACAATAATTTACACTATTTAGACTGCCTCGTTAGTCTAGCGGTTAGCGTATGCGACTACCAATCAAGTGGTCTCGGGTTCGATTTCCGAGTCGGATCCAAAGTGTGGTTGGGTTTTACTTACAAGGCATTTTTAATAACAGCCCGGAGTATGGAAGTTTGGTGGTGTTTCATGCCCGTGCCTAGGAGAGAGTGTGAAGCCGTCGGTCCAGGTTGTCAATCTTTATTAGGAAGTCAGTCCCCTTAAATATACTAATAACTAGTTCAACCTTCCAATTCAGTTCGCCCTCAGGATTGTGAAGGTCCCATGCCAGTCGTTTCGTGGAAAAACTGATATTCAGGTAAAACCGGTTGAACTAGTAGCCGACCCCAAATACTCTTGGGAAAATAAAGACTATGAAGATGTGAATTTCGTATTTACCCAGCAATATTTTCCAGGATTTACGAGACAAAGTAGTCGGGGTCATCGAGCTAATGTTACTTCTGGGCATTTGAACGCGCCAAGAAACTTTCAAGGCCCTGTAAGACATCCTCAAAGAAATACAAGTGTAATTAGAGGTAAGTTTGTTCATGACATCAGAATCTTAAAACTGTTTTTACCTACTGTTTAAGTAGATTGCCTAAGTACCTTTGCGACTCGATAAAAAAGGAGTATAGTAGTAACTTTTTTGTAGTGTCTCGTTCCATTATATATTTATTTTATTAGATTTCTCTCCGATCCCGAAGATCTCCAAAGCCCGCCAAAGAATATTCCTCAGTATTTCTCATATATTAGCTCCTTAATGACTAAGGTTGTGTAGGAAATTAGTCTACAATATCTGATATCTGTGAGCGGGCACTAATAATATATTCTTTACTAATTTTTTTTACACATCATTACTTTATAAATTTGTAAAGGTTGTTTGGTTGCACCGGTGCAACGGACTAATCTTTGGAACTGAAGCTTTAAGTTGTTTTTTTTTTGGTGTTGATAGTTACCACTCCTAGGTACACTATTTATCGAAAAAGCTATAGACTATTCATAACATCACGCTACGGCAAATATAAGCTGAGCCATAATGAAAACTGTTCAGAAACGGGGAAATGTATTCCTTTTGAAAGACTTAGACAAAGTTCGATGTTGCGAAATCACTGTTTAAATTCATGTCGATTGTGTTAAGACGATAAGTATGTAGCGGCATGTTTAGGATACGATGGAACTGACCTAAGCTGCGCGAATAAAATATAAGACAAAGATTTACGCAAGTGCTCTGATTGTTAATTATAGTCCGGCCACTCAGAGAATGCGTTTCTGACACTTGTAAATTGGTCATGAGTAGTGATGTGCCATGAATATCATTAATAATATTTGGTAACAGTATTTATAGCATTCATTATGCATAATTATTCAATTTAGATATATTTTATATTTCAAACACAATATTAACAAAATTGTTGATGGATGAATTAAATTTAATCGTAATTTCTGAATGAAACCAAGGGAAAGAAAATAAAAATACTGTATTTATAGAAAAATAAATATTATGAAATACATAGTTTTAAGATTTCAATAATGTCAAATCAAAATTTAATCCGACTCCGATTCGCTTGAGGACTCGCTGTCATCTTCACCAACATGTATTAATCATGTTATTATCAATCATAGTGTCTATACGAATATCGCGGTCAAAGTCATAAAATATCATTTTTTTAGTTTTTTCAACCACCTTCATCCAGTCATCTCGTGTGACTTTTTCGCATGCTTCTTTTAAAAGCGTCTTCATCTTTTTTATGCCATATGGTGGAGAAGTATTATGGCGGGCTGCATAACCTTTAATTTGAGCCCAGATTAGCTCTATGGCATTGTACTGGCAGTGATATGGAGGAATTCGGAGAACGCGATGACCGTACTCCAGAGCCAGCTCATCTATTTCGTATCGAATATTTGATAGCTTATGGTCGTTGACTAATTTCATCAGCTCAACTTTTAGCATTGACATATTTGCGTCAATGCCACTTCTTTGCAGCCAAGCCACCAATTCCTCTTTTCTATTAGCTTGAGTAGGTGCTTTATTTATTTGCACCGAATGGTAAGGGACGTTATCCATTATTATAACTGAAGGCTCTGGAAGGCCAGGTAGCAACACATCCTGGAACCACTCCTTGAATACAGCCGCATTCATTTCTTCGTGGTAGTCAGTGGTAGTTTTTGACTCAAATGCTAATAAAACATGTTCCACAAAACCATACTTCGCACAACCAGCGTGGCATATTATGAGACGTGCTCCTTTACCGATTGGCACTTTCGACGTCGACCCTTGAGTGTCATCTGTCCAAGAACGAGAAAGCTCGTGATTGGTGTTCAGCCATGTCTCGTCAATGAAAACGACATTGTCCCAATTATCAATTTTTTTTTGTTTCTCTTAGAAAAGTAATTCTTTTTACCAGAAATATAAAGGGATAAAAATAGTTTTTCATTTATTTTTAATTCAGCTGACTGATATCACGACAATTATTTTCATAAGTTTGGTTTGATCGTACCTATATCGTATTATAAACTATATTAAACTTAACTCGTATGTATTAAGTACATTATACACACTCTCGAATAATTTCTCCGATGTCCCCAGGAACTTTAATGTCGTTCGTATAAATGCCCAAAGCATTTCGGCACATTTCCCTGAAATGGTGACAACATTCGACTGTACAACATCCTTACATACTTTGTAACTCATCTTGTTCTACTGTTTTTTTGTGTATTCAATAAAGATAAATATATAATTTATATATAAATAATAAATATTATAAAATTAGAACGTTTTATTTAACAATATATCGACCGACAGAATATATTACGATATATTCGATATATTCCAAAAGTATTTTTGGAATATATCAGTTACAATTCAGTATTATTTTGTCTCATCACTACAAAAACAAACTATTGACATAACCTTGAAACAGCGCAGTTTGACTTCGTTAGACTTTTAAAAATTATTGTTCTTAAATTAATTAATTGATTAATTGTTAATAACTTTAGCCCAAAATAAAAGGTTTATTGTACATTGGCATGATTATTCAATTTTTAATGTTATTACTCATTATTAAGGTTAATAAAAGATATTTAAAATTTTGCCATAAATTGTACACCAGTTCAAAGTTACATCGCCCATTGGATCACGACCTGTCAGGAACGCATTCTCTCAGTGGCCAGACTATAGTAGATGATATTCGTTCCTTAACCTTCGAAACATATTCGTAAATCATCAATCGACCATTCCATTTACACGACTCCTGCTGGTAAAAGTGCAAGTAGTGTCAGTAGGTTTAGATTTCTACATTGTGATATTTTTTCATTAATCACAAGCTTAATATGGCCTATTTTTTATGTCAAGCTTTCCCTCAATTATAAATATGATTACTTTGTGTAATTTCATTGTTAGATGTGTAGTTACTGTTCAAGTGTTCACGTCTGATATCATTGTTTTAATTGTAACTTCTTGGAACCTGTATAGCATGTTGATAAAATGGTATTATTTTTTAACTGTTTGTAACACAAATAAATCTATTGTCGTCCACTGCTGAACAAAGAATGGCTTATGAGTCAACTGTAACTTTATTTAGACTAGGTATATAAGGGTATATACTTAAATTTTATCAATAGTTGTTATATACGAGTACCTAGTTGATTAATAGTTTTTCTTTGTATCTTTCTCTTGTACGGAGATGATGGGGTAGCAAAAACGGCTTTAATTATTAATTGTTCAGCTGATGGATGTTTAAAATAATTTAATGTTATGCAAATGGTTTCCACTAGTGCACTGTTTGTGCACAAATTTGTACATAAGAGTGGCGTAGAGTTTGTTTTAAGTTGTTTAGTTAGTTGCAGTTATTTGATTATAAAAACTTACACAACTATGCATTATTCAGTAGAATTTTATTTAGATACTGTGATATTTGTTTTTCTCTTTGCATTTAAGCAGTCGAGTTTTTGTGTTTTATAATACAAATTTTTGATAAGTTCATTCTTATGCAAATTAAGAAAATGATGTTACATATTGCTGCACAGCGGCTTGAATATCGTCACTTTGAAGTTGGGTTCAACCGTCGCATGGCTCGCTGATAAAGCGCTGGGCCATCATGCAGAGGACGAGTTAGCAGAACCATATTAACGGTTATTCAACGACGTGCGCAACTAGCGAGCACTTGCGTATAATGTATTACGTATTTATTGGATTTGTACGTTGGCGGCATTTTTTTTATGGTGCAATATCAAAGGAATATAAAGATCATTGATGAGAAACGGTGTTGGAGAGGAAATGAATAAGTTTTAAAATAATATATGTACTTATACAACATGTCTCAAAAATCAACGAAAAGCCAACACAGGAGAATAGAATTGCCCAGGACTACTTGGGAAAAATATGACGAAAAGAACCTTTTTTATATAAGTTTTAAAAAATGACTATTTTTGTTTAAATTGACGCAACTAAGCAAGATATCCAATAATATATAATCTGATGTGTTTTCCCAAATAATAATCTGGGAAAACACGTTACAGAAAAGTCCCTTTTATTACTAAACAGGGGTCTAAATGATGGTCGCATAAATAAAAAGTATCACTGATTTTTTTTTAATATTTAAAAAAAAATGGTACAAACAATTTTACGGGTAATTCAATACATAATTGACATTACAACAAATGTATCGGGTGTGCGTTGTGTGTTAATCGGGTTAAAGGGGTGGCCATAAGATGTGCTGGGCAACCATAATGTTTGGTCGCACCACTGAAGGGAACATCGTCTAAAAAGGAATTGCCAGAATTGTTAGAAGACGTGCTTAAGTAATCTCCAGAATATGTGGTTCCATAATGATGGTACGAAAACTATGCGGACGGATGATTATGAAACATGACACAGTTCAACTTAATGCGGAGGAGAAGAGCAGAAAGATAAAAAAAAAATAAGAGAATAATGGTTAAGTTTAGGCTGGATGACCACTACTTAAATAGAAGAAATGATGGTTTTCATCAAAATCAGTTTCAAAATCCGATGTAGACATTACTAAGTTTAAGCGCTGCTATGGTTAAGTACCAACTGTTTAGAGATAGCGCTAGAGAGCACCACACTTGACACAATAATGTACAACCTAAGCGTTACGATAGTATAAGGGCCACGACACCCGGACACCGAAGTACAGTTCTGCCTTTATGCCGGTTGAGTCCACGCGTTGTGCCGCTAGTTGGCGTATATGACGACTCATCTAGTTTGACTCCCTAACGACGGCACCTGTCCAAGTACTTAGTATGCATGTATTGTTTGTATATATCTTCAGATCCTTCAAGACCAAGTTCAAGTAACAGACGTGGACGAAGTGCAAGCGGCGGTCCATCCCACCTCAATCAAGGTCCAAGACAACCACGACTTAACACAGGCAATGGAGGTAAAAGCGTAAGCGCTGTATTTATTCTATCTGTACTATTTACTTCTTGCTTAAACATAAGCATTTACTGCATGTATTATTTCAGAACCTTCAAGTTCAAGGTCCCATTTCAACACCCAAGCTCAAAGTAAAACAGGCCATCCATCCCATTACAATCAAGAGCAAAGACAACCGCAGCTTAACATAGACAATCCAGGTAAAAGATAATCGGTTTTTTTTCTGTCTACGTCTTTTTTATACTTCAGTCTCACAGAAACAGTAAAATAACTAATTTCAAGTAGTGAAGATGATTCTAGAATGTTTTACAATAAAATATCATCGATAATGTTTACTGAAGTCGATTCTTATTGAAATTGATTTAATTTTTCAAATATATCCGTACTTTACAATAAAATTCTAGGAGAAAATATAGTTTAATTTCCGACGAAATAGTATTGACGTCTAAGACAGAGTAGTTTTGAATAATACATTTTTAATAAGTTTTTAATCGGCAGCACAAGATCGGTTGTCGTGGCGAACATTAGGAGAGGCTTATGTCCAGGAGTGAACATCTTTTCGCGAAGATAATGATGATTATAATTGTAGTATGTTTGTTTTAGGTTTACAAGGAACGACGCATCATCGTAACAATAAATTTATTCCAAAGTATAACTGTATGGGATTTATAATATTAGAGCGGATAGCCAATTCCAATACATCAGACATATTTCTGTCTCTAAACGAACACAAATCAGGTTTTATGGATCTTCTTAATTCGCCTATTTATCGTTCCGATATGATAACACTCATATTTGAAGTGTTATCAAAAGTGTCTCAATCGCCATTTGAAGCTATGAAATCAAAATTGTTTTTGGATGTATGTAACTCCAACTTTATTGCATGTGTGAGGAATTACTTAATGGATTTACCTTACGCTACTGATAAATCAAAAAATAGCATGTATTGGAACAATCAAAACAGTTTTTGGAAGAACTTCATAATGTTTTGCCAGGACATAGTAAATATATCCCCAAGTACAGCCACAAGAACATGTAGAGCTTTAATTGAAAGTGTATCAAAAACATGTTTGGAATATCTAAATATAAGACATGCGTACGTGTTGTTAGATGAAGATGCACTGAAATTAGAAGAGTTAAGACATAAATTAATAAATTATGCTGACAAGGTAAGTTGAAATGTCAATAACGGTTCGATTCTCATTCATTCATTTGGAAAAATCAGAACTCTTAATGCAATGTTGTATAGATATTTACATTTTCCACGATTCTGACCGAGTTTTCGTGTTAAAAAGTAACATATACGGTTCCTCAAGAATCAAAGTATCTCCGTGCGAGTTTCATTAAAATTATGAGTTCGCGGTTTAATCGTGAAAGCGTAACAGACCGAGACAGTCCGAAAAGTTAAAAACTGTTCTAAATGCTTCCCCACAACTCAAACTACCATCAAATTATGACTGCCTCGGTGGCGCAGTGGTAGTGAATGCGACTGCTGTGCTTGAGGTCTCGGGTTCAAATCCTGGGTCGGACCAAATGTTTGTGTAATCTACAAATATATGTTTCGGAGTTTGGGTGTTCTCTATGTATAATATGTACGTATGTATTTCCAAAAAAACGGAAATATATATTTATTCATATCAGTTGTCTAGTACCCATAACACAAGCTCTGCTCAGCTTGGGACTAGATGGCGTTGTGTGTTAGATGTCCGTAATGTTTATTATTATTATTTAATTGTAAAGCAAATAGTATTCGGTATAGTGGTTGTTGACTCCCCAAGCATCCTTTCTACGGAGATGCCTATGTCCAGCAATGGACTCTGTTAAAGACCGTTGACGATGTTCTTTCTCGGAACTCGAAACTATCTTAACACTAAACTTCATCTAAATCGGTTCAAGATATACACACTTTCGAATTTTCAATATGTTTTAGTATGGATTCTCGGATAAATTGCGCGAAGATTGTTTTAATATTTTATCATTTATATTAAATAATCCAAAATGTTAAAGTTTGAATATTCAATTCAGTACAGTTTAAAATATCCACATACCTAAAGTTATTACTTTTAAAACCGCAGCCCCACACAGCAGTGAATCAGAATGGTGTCGAGATGCTTGTGTCCGATGTGGATGTAAAACCGCCTAACGATTTCCGTGAGTTAAGTGTGGTACCTACGCGAGAAGTCTTATTGGAGGACCAACCATTCTTGCGACCAAATATTGTCAACGGCGCATACTCTGATGTTGAACATTATTTAGATGTTCAATTTAGACTCCTAAGGGAAGACTGTATTGGACCAATTAGAGTGGGAATCAGTATGTATTTATAATTATGTTATTAAATACCAAACTAATTAATACATTGAAATATATCTGATAATTAATAATTAAAAAATAGACACTGCACGGTTGGCCGAGTGGTGTCAGCGGTCGCCATGCCGCTTGCTACCGCGCCAAGTGTCGTGGGTTCAAATCCCACGCGGTACCTACAACACTTTGTGTGATCCACGAATTGTTGTCCCGAGTCTGGATGTTCTTTGTGTCCGTTTCATGTATGTTTGTAAAGTCCCCCACGACACAGGATGTTTATTCCTAATGTGGGAGTTGTCTTTAAAAAAAAAAAAAAAAAAATTGTAATTTGCCAGATTTGAAATAGAAACAAGTACCTATAATATAGTTTGATCTCGGTAACAACCACTAGAGTTGTTTTAACTTACGAGATACAGTTAAGGTGTGATTGTATACGTTTTTAATGTACTGTAGCTAGTACATTATAAATTTAAATATATATACATAACATAACAAAGTCCCGTCAAAATCGGTCCAGCAGTTTCAGAGATTACCCAGAACAATCATACAGACAAAAATATAATTAGAATATAATTTCATATTAATTTTGTGAAAAACTTTTAATTTTAAATTACAAACAGACATTTAAATTTTAATAATTTGAATAAATAAGCTGGTTAACCACAGTATTTAAATAAATATTAATGATAAGCCGAGTTGAAACCAACATTTTAGGATAGTGGAGTAAAAGCAACAAATCTTAACCATTTTTGTAGACGATTATTTTTTCATGGTCAGGCTTTGGTAAACATAAAACTTACTCCAATTAATTTTGGACATGAATGTTTTATTGGAACTAACATTAAAATGTATATAGACTTGATTTAACGTAGGTATGGAATGTACTTTTTAGAAAAAGTGCAAAAACAGAACTTCAACAGTTCAGCGAATATGATTTATATTTTAAATTGATGTACACTTTTTTCCAACAGATCAATATTTGTCTGATCCCACTAAACGAAAATTTGACCACATTCGGTAAGTTCTTTTGCAATTCAGTTAAAGAAACAAATATAAATAAATAACTAAAATTTATCATTTTAATACGTTTTTTTCAGCATTATTCGCAACGTTAAATTTATTGGACCGTATGTTTCGAATTTTAAAATGGGTACATTGGTACAAATTGATATGGAACATAATAGGCATTTAAAAAAAATTAACTGGTCACACAGCAAGAGATTGCTTTTTGGTTCACTAGTGATATTAACTAAAAATAAGTTTAGTGATGTTGTCATCGCTACCATTTTAGATAGGGATAATGTACTTTTGTCTACAGGCAAGGTAAGTTTCAAATATATTTTATTCATTTATAATTTTTTACTTTTCAAATTTCTTATCGTAGTCATAGGTCCTGTATGTAGTATTATTAATACGTAGTATTATCATATTCATAAATAATAAATAATAGTAAGGTAATTCGGCGTTTGATTTTAATTTTGAAATTGCAATTTTTTTGGTGAAACAGTCATGCCTAATTTACCGGTATTTATTACTCGACTGCGTGAGCAAGAGGATAATGTTTTTCAAACGTTTGTATATATGTATGTCCATTTTTTTGGCACGTCCTACGGCCCAAACGACTGGACGGTTTTTCACATATGAAGTGACATAGACTATATTTTTAAAAATGACACCCGCAAGTTGTCAATTAAGGAGAGAGCGGGTTTGTATTTTTCCATACCTCAGCAATATCAAATGTAAAATCGTGAAAAGATCATTTCAATAATAAATGTACAATGCGACTCAAATAAGAATAGGAACGTCAATGACCTCTATCTGTCAAATGTCCCTAGAAATGTACGGTCTGCAACGAAACCGCATATCAATATTTTTTTTAATAATGTTTTCTTCAAGGTTTTTAATGTGGTTTAATAAAAATTTTTCAAGGGAAATTTGACAGATAAAGGTCATTGGCGTCCCTATTCTTATTTAAGTCGCATTGTATCATATCAATTTTTATTTAGGCCGTCAGGTTTTTTGTTGTTATAATTTTTTTTTATCTAAGTATTTGTTATAGCTATAATATTATTATTAATCTAACCTTCTGGGAAGTAGTGTAACAAATGGAAAATAGATAAAAACTAATCACTTTTTTTACAGCTGGCAATATCAATAGTCGACTCAAGTTACGGGAGTAATATCCGCGATGGTGATGAGTACACAATGATAGAAAGTGAAGTCTACTTTGAACCTTATTTACATGTTTTAAAGGTCCTCCAAGCGCCTAAGTTTTCAGAGCATTTGCCAATGCAGGATTACATAGTAAAAGTAAATGTAAGTAATATAAATTTAATTCTACACGGCACAATTTGATACAAAAGAAAAAAAAACAATATCATACCATTTTGTATCTATCTGGTTTTTTGGAAATCTCTGAAATGCCTAGACCGATTTTGAAGAGGCTTTTATTCATAAATAGCTAATGTTATAAGGAGTATGCTAATGGAAAACATATTCAAGACCTTTTATTATTAATTTAAACGTCAATCAAGTGAATAGTTGTAATATTTCTTTTTACCTGTTTCATCTTTTGCACAAAAATTATCACTCGATAATTTTCAGTAGCGCACGCACTTTTTTCAACCGTATTTAAATATCATATTCGAGAGCTATGTCCTGTGTGCGTTACACGATTGTTGTATGTTCTTTGTCTTCTTTAATAACTTTCAAATACACTAAATAAATCTCAGAATGCAATAGTGAACAAGTAATTATATTACAAACAATAAAATATTGAGTTTGTTATGTATACAACAAAGTATTTAATACCTTCCAAAGCCTTTAATAGTCGCTATTGTGTTGAATTAGTCTCTCCGTGGAAAGCACAACCAAAGTATAATAAAATGTATTTTATTTATATTAATGATTTTAATTATTTATTTTTCCAGCCTTCGACTAATAAACCTGCTTATTTGACCGATGATAAACAATTTACGATAGAGGACGAACCTAGTCCCGTGGAAGAACATTTTCTTCCATTGGGAATTGAAGATGTATTCAGAAATGCATTTAAAATAAAATTTACAGTTTTAAATCCTGCATCATGGCCAACAAATGATGAACTTAAATTTAATGAAAGTCAATATGAAGCATATAAACTGGCACTGACGCATGAATTTGCTGTCATACAAGGTCCACCAGGGACTGGCAAAACTTATGTGGGCCTAAATATAGCTAAAGCTCTGTTGCAAAATGTTGATACCACTAATCAGTGCCTTATGCTCGTAATATGTTATACTAATCACGCACTGGACCAATTTCTGGTAGAGATTTCAAAAGTTACCGATAAAATAGTACGTATCGGTGGTCAGTCCCGCAACAAAGACGTGGACGGATTTAATTTAGCGAATCTAAGGAAGAATAAATGTATGGGGCAGTCCAAGGCCAGTAATTACTACTATGAAATAAGAGATAGTTTAAAACAGTCTGTAAAAGATTTACAGGAATCGTTGCTACTACTTGAAATATTGAACAACGGCGTTGTCAATCACAATTTAATTGAAGACGTTCCTCAAGTTCAATTACTATGCAATTATTATGAGAAAAACTTTCCATCTGTTAAAAACCCTTTAATGAAATGGTTATTTGAGGATATGCGACACTATTACGGTGACTTGAATACAACTCTTGTAGAATATGAAAACTTTTCTGTTGATGATCAGGACAATGATAGCAATAACATGAGAACGGAATATAATATAATATTGGAAGACAATAAAAAAATTGATTTAGGTGTCGCTAAAAAACGAATGGCATCATTCATGTTAATGGATTCAAAATTAGAGCTAAAGGAGTTGGTTCGTGATTACAATACCGAGAAAACGCCCATTAAAGCAATGGGGATTGGACGTTTAAGTTCAGCAATAAATCTGTTTTCAGTAAGTAGAATTATATTTATCTCTGTAACAGGTCGCTAGGTTCCAGCGATCGAGCAGTTGGTAAAGTAATAAATAATACAATAATAATATAACAACACTCCTCTCACACGCGGCCGTCTGATATCAAACCAGGCAGAGCCTGTACTATATTAACCCACTATTAAAAACATACTTATATATTTCTAAAAACATATACAGTCGACTCTCGTTAATTCGAAACTTGAGGGACTCTTAAAATATTACGAATTATCGAGAGTTTGAAATATCAAATGGTTCGAAATTTGTGAGAGAAAATAAATAAAACTTCGAATTATTAAGTGTTGATCAATTATTAATTTTTAACTGCTATTCTATAACAATTTCAAAAGTTTAGAGGTACATATGTTTTCATAATGTGAATTAATTAATCTTTCGAAAGAACTCTGGTATAGTCAAACTGATCATAACAAAAACAAAGGCTCGTGTACGTTGATCCAAGTTTGAAATTGTCGCAAAATGTACTTACAATCTTTCCGCATCTTTCTCCCTGCAACTTTGAATTATCGAGTGTTAGACGCCTATGAGTTCGAATTAACGCTTCGTTTTGTTAAATAGCAATGATTTTTCGTTCGAATTACCAAGTGCATAAAAATGTATTGATTTAGTTTGAAATATAAAGAGATGTGGGGAACTCGTAATAACTTTGAATTATAGAGAGGTTCGAATTATCGCAGGTTTGAATTAACGAGAATCGACTGTAACTATATAAGTCATAGTTAATGCGATAAATTAATGCCTACTTTCAAGATTACCATATTAACTAAAAATATTATTCATAAATACTTATATATTTCAGGACATGATTACACAGCGCTCACGAGAAATCAATATAAACATTACACAAGCGACGGATTTTTCTAAAATTGCTCCACAAATACGATGGCGAATGTACTTCATGTGGATAAAAGATTTAGTAAATGTAACGAAACAGAAAATTGAAAATTTTGAAGTGAGTATAATCGTAGTAAAATCAGCCAATATATATTGCTGGCTACTACCTCATTAGTTGCATCCCCTACCAGGCTTACAGCTTGGAGACCCTATTACATATACCAGCATGACATATTCTTATCTCAAAAACGCGTCTCTTCTACTGCTAGATATTTCCCTTATAATTATTAATATGACTACACATTATGTCCATGAAACCTACAAAGCACGATCAGTGGCGGGCGATCCTCTGTTATGACCGCAGTGAGCAATAAGGATATAAACATTTGGGAATGACTCAAATATGTGCTGCGTCAAGTTTTCTTGTAATTTCAGTGTAGAGAAAACGAAGGGCATGTGTTTTGCTATTAGTTAGTCCCCTGTGCACGTTACAAATGTTTTCTGCCCGTGCTATTAATTAGTCCCCTGTGCACGTTACAAATGTTTTCTGCCCGTGCTATTAATTAGTCCCCTGTGCACGTTACAAATGTTTTCTGCCCGTGCTATTAATTAGTCCCCTGTGCACGTCACAAATGAATGGCAAGACTTCTTCAGCCCAATATCGTGGTCTAAGGCACTACATTAGGTGTGCATAGGTAGACTGACTAAAGTAATAATAAAACAAGCTTTATATTTAAATTTTATGTAGGCGGTATGCACGATACGTCAGTTAAAATACTTGAAGCGATACTACCCTGCTTCTATATGATGATGCACAATATGCATGAGCGTAGCCAGCCATGGGCTCAGGGTGGGGTAACAGTCTAAAATATTATGTAACTAGCAAACATACAAAAAGGTTACACATAGGTGTAACCTTTGTGTTTCTAGTTCTATAGAGAACTCAGTATCTGTATGTATGTATAATTCGAATTATCCAAAACCCTTTTTTTTTGGTTATCTACCTTCACCACGCAATCTTCATCAAAGAATGTGTTAATTTGTCTGGGCGTATGTCAATTTGTCAATCAGTCAATTTAGAGGTTTATGTCTATCTGTATATAGTGCTTTCAGGTACAGTAAGTAAACAATTACTCATAGGTATTATTGGTTGTTTATTTATTAAGGTATTAACTAACTTCTTAGTATTACTTTATGAGAAGCCGGCGTTGGGTCTGGCAGATCCTCCTTAGCACTTCGGCTTCCAATTTATTTTTCGCTTCGTCATCGTTTTTTAATGTATTTTTTTAGGTTTGGTTAGGTACCTCACAGGCAAGCGCCCCACCCTGCCCCACTGTGGCTACGCCCATGACAATATATATTGCATAACATACATAGGAATATTACAATATCTGAATTAAAATACGGATCTTTCTATAAATATTAATATCTTTTTATTGTATTTTAGAAAGTAGTGTCACCACTATCTGAAACTTACGAAGAAGCCAGGATGGTCATGGACATGGAATTATTGAAAAAAAAAGAAATTAAAGTACTGGGGATGACGACTTCGGGAGCTGCCAGGATGAGAAAGCTTCTTAACGCAGTCTCACCTAAAATTGGTGTGTGGTACTATTCATCTAATACCAATATTATTATTTCCTTTATTACATTTAAATGTCCGAAGTAGTTACCTGTATGGTCGCCAGCAGCGTACTTGTATTGAAAATACTTACTCCTCTTGGTGCACTACAACTGCAGGCGTGCCTCAGGGCGGCGTTTTATCACCTTTACTTTTCTCAGTTTTTATTAACTCAATCACAAATCAATTACTTTCTTCCTACCATCTTTACGCAGATGATTTACAAATTTATTCACAAGGTACTCCAAATGAATTAACAGAAGTTGTGAATACAATTAACAAAGATTTGATGAAAATATGTGACTGGAGCGAAGAGTTTGGACTGAGTGTAAATCCGACTAAAACGCAGGTCATCATAGTGGGTAGCCCTGGGCTACACTGTAGATTAAACTTCCAGCAGATACCAAGCATTGTTTGCAGCGGCTCGATTGTTCCCTTCAGCGAGAAAGTAAAAAACTTGGGGATACTTATGGATAGGTACCTATCCTGGGGCCCCCAGATAGGGGAAGTTAGCCGCAAACTATTTGCGGCAGCGGGGTCTCTGCGAAGGTTGCGAAACTTTCTTCCCATAAACACTAAAATTGCGCTCGCACAATCTCTTCTTCTTCCCATCCTTGATGATCTCACCGAAGACCAGCTAAATAAACTTGAGCGACTCCAAAATCTTTGTATTAGATTCATATTTGGACTACGCAAGTATGACCATATCTCAGAGTTTCGTTCTAAACTCAAGTGGCTCCCAATACGCTTTCGCCGGAATGTACATATTCTTTCTCTTTTATACAGTGTTCTGTTTCATCCTCATACCCCCTTTTATCTTAAAAAACGCTTTCAGTTTTTACACAACACTCATTGCAGGGACCTGAGATCATCAGAGAATTTGAAACTCGAAATGCCAAAACATTCCACCCGGTTTACAGACAAATCTTTTACTGTGCAAGCAGTAAGACTCTGGAACGATTTGCCTGAAACAATCCGTCGCGCTAAAACCTTGGCTGTATTTAAAAAGCTAGTGAAGGATTATTATCTGTCATTATAATTATGTACTTGTTATATATATATGTATTATATTTTAGTCTGTGTATTTATGTGTATGTATATATGAGTATATTTATATGTGTAATATGAGTAGATGTGTAAGTACTTATATGTAAAAGTTAAATATTTTGAATTTGGTGTTTTTTTATATTCACATGGTAAATTTAAAACTTGTGCACCCTTCTACTGCTACCCTAAATAAACTCACTTACCTTAATATCCGTACAAAGGTTGTCTGTAAGAGATCGCCATGAGCGATAAGACCGCCAATTGTCACATTTGTATATTACAACTCCTTTTTGTCTATATGTTATATGTGTACAATAAAGATAAATAAATAAAATAAATAAAAAAATATTATTAATTACTGTTATATTACGTTACGTAACTTTAGCTTTTAACGAAGTTTAATGCGGTTATCACCATCGTTTAGGTTATATTTCAACGAAGATTTTTGCTTAAATTTGATTGATTCACACGATTCAAAAGCATCTAAAAAGGCCGCCACAGGTCGCAATGCTGTATTATTGCATTTGCAATGAGTATGGTGACCACCATTCTTGGATTCTGCACATACTTTCTATCAGGCAGAGTAGTCACTTTGGCAGGCCATATATATTGACTAAATGGTCCACTTTTTATAAAACAAACGATTGTTTCTTTAACAGTGATTGTAGAAGAAGCCGCCGAAGTGTTGGAGCAGCATATCATAACTTCGCTCACACAAAGTTGCCAACATCTTATTCTGATAGGTAAGTAATTTTTTATTCTGTCTTGGCTAAGTAAGTTAATATAAAATTATAATGGCTGTTAGTGTGTGATATTCATCTTTACTTAATATTATAAAGCTAAAGAGTTTGTTTGTTTGAACACGCTAATCTAAACCGCTGGTCTGATTTGAAAAAATATTTCAGTGTTGGATAGACCATTTATCGAGGAAAGCTATAGGCTATATATCATCACGCTAATACTAATAGGAGCTGAGCACTAATGAAGAATGTTTAAAAAACGGGGGAAAATTTTCACGCTACGGGCAATAGTAGACGCAAACGAGGTTGCGTGGGTCAGCTAGTATTGAATAAAAAATGCGCTTAGAATTATAGACAACCACGTTTCTGTCGGAATGTTGTGTGAGGCGGTTTTGTTCTGTCGAGAGCTGTGCCTCTGGTAGACGCCGAACTGATTGTATTTTAGCAATTGAGAAATTAAAGTGTATGTTTAAAAGCTGATCGTCAGTCAGTTAAGTATTTTTTTCAACAACCACCTACTCGGCAACCGGTGACGTGTTTTTGTCTTTTCAAATTGAAAAAGCAAAGTACATAAATAAGGTTTTGAAACAAAATTAAATTAAATTTATTTGCCTCAATTTTTACGACGATTATCCAGTTACAGTAACTCTTTGTAAACTAAGTATGCGAATGCGTTATAATATATATGTATTTACCAAAAAGTATATATGTAATTAAATCAGTTGTCTAGTACCCATAATACAAGCAGTGCTTAGTTTGGGACCAGATGGCGATGTGTAAGAAAAAAAATTAAAAAAAATATATTTTCAGGTGATCATCAACAGTTGAGACCGTCGGCTGCGTTTATAAAGTTAGCGAGACAATATAATATAGAAGTTTCTTTGTTTGAACGTATGATAACTAACGGACTACACAGCCGCAGACTAAATATTCAACATCGTATGCGTCCAGAGATTGCTGCACTCATCTCACCACACATATACCCCGAGTTACAGAATCACCCCAGCGTTGAAAACTTCCCCGATGTACCAGGAATTGAAAAAAACGTTTTCTTCTTTACTCATGAACATCGTGAAGATGTAATTTAAAAGTTTTCTGGTTTTATATGTAGAATAGAGAATTTTACTGCCTGAGAATGATCTGCGAATATTTAATTCGGCTTTTGGCTGTTTCTATGTAAAACATGTATATGTTTAGATAAAAAATATGTAAATATTCTATCAGTCGAGCTAGCTTTCACAGTTAAAGCTCTTCTTAATTTCAAGCTAGATGGCGTTGTGTCAGTTGTCCGAAAAAATATTTATAACCTAAGTAAGGACTTTATTCATTGTCGGCTCAAAGTTCCGTTAACAATACCTATCTTGTTTTAGTTTTTTATTATTTTTTTATTTTTTATTGAATAGTGGGCAAACGAGCAGACGTATCACCTGATGGTAAGCGATTACCGCCGCCCATGGACACCCGCAACACCAAAGGCGTCACAAGTGCGTTGCCGACCTTTGGGGGATGGGCAAGGGGATGGGGGGAGGGGTTGGGGTATGGCGGTGAAACACAGCGCAAACGCTATTTCACACCGGTTTTCTGTGAGGCCGTGGTATCACTCCGGTCGAGCCGACCCATTCATGCCGAAGCATAGCTCTCCCACGGTAAAATCCCACGGTAGTCTATAAAAGGGAATATTTTTATGACATGCCTTACATATTATATAATAATTGTTTACTATATATTTGTTTTTAAAACATGTATAAAATATTTTCAGGAAGATACCAGCGACAGCAACAGTCGTGTGAATTGCAAAGAGGGAGATCTTACACTATCTTTAGCAAATTATATTATGCAGCAGGGATATAAAAGTGACGAAGTCACAATTTTGTCTGCTTACTCGGGCCAAATGTTTTACATGAAAAATGTATGTATTCCATGAATCTGTTGAATAGATGTTCCACATGATGTGATTGTGATAGGAGCGAGGGAATAGTGAGTGTTACTGACGCTCACACGTTTTTAGACTAAACGTTTTCTATCTTTCATCTTTCATTTGACTGCCTCGGCGGCGCAGTGGAAGTTAATGCGACTGCTGTGCTTGAGGTCTCGGGTTCAAATCCTGGGTCGGACCAAGTGTTTGTGTAATCTACAAATATTTGTTTCGGAGTTTGGGTGTTTTCTATGTATGTATTTACAAAAAAAACGTATATATGTATTCATATCAGTTGTCTAGTACCCATAACACAAGCTCTGCTTAGCTTGGGACTAGATGGCGTTGTGTGTTAGATGTCCAGAATACTTATTTATTTATCTAATATATTATATACTGCAGTGAAGGTAAAAATTGCATAGATCTCCGACCAGTATTGACGTAGCTTGCTTAATATTTAATACGTCATAAGTGCGGCATGCACTGTAAAGGTATCTATATTGTTTTAAAGATGTTAAATGATTTATCGGCAGTGGGTCACGATTCAATTTTGTCGATAGTACATAGGTATAATAATTCACACCTAAAATGTACCTCCTAAGTTCTTAAATTAAACTATTCACACTGATCAAGCTATATTTAAGCGCTTTATGTAGAAGATATATTGCTAAATGTATATTTTGCCAATGATTTATCTATACTAATATTATAAAGAGCAAAAATTTGTACCTATTTTTGTATGTTTGTAATGAATAGGCTCAAAAACTACTGGACCGATTTTAAAAATTCTTTCACCATTCAAAAGCTACATTATCCACGAGTAACATATGCTATATTTTATTTTGGAAAAAAATAGGGTTCCGTAAGATATTTGGGTTTTTCGGACACAAGGTGTAAAAATCAACTAGAAAAGTTACTTATTTTGCGAAAATTTTCATGCTACGGGCTATATAAGACGCAAACGAGGTTGCGTGGGTCAGCTAGTACCTAATAAAAAAATAACTTTTTTTCTAGGAACGACATAAATATTCTTATCTGAAAGACGTAAAAATTACTGTAGTGGATAATTATCAAGGAGAGGAATCAAAAATTATATTATTATCCCTTGTGAGAAATAATTCTGACAACATCATCGGCTTCCTCGGGACTGAAAATAGAATTTGTGTTGCACTTTCCAGAGCAAAACAAGGTTTGTGGGCAAAAATTATTACCTCACACGTTTTACACACAGCCGTGTGATTACAAACTATAATCGTTCAAATTATCTAGATTGTTTTATTACATTTCAAATATTTTCTGATACTGCTCAGTTGCACGTACAAAAATCTTTAGGATAGTATTCATTTCAACCATTTGCCGTCCACTACTGAACGTAGGTCTCC
This sequence comes from Spilarctia lutea, assembly GCA_916048165.1. Lineage (NCBI taxonomy): Eukaryota > Metazoa > Arthropoda > Insecta > Lepidoptera > Erebidae > Spilarctia > Spilarctia lutea. The sequence continues at coordinate 13,192,083 of OU696480.1, read as the reverse complement.
CCCAAGGAGCGCCCACCATCCCGGTCTTGGGCAGTTCGCATCCATCCGCTGCCAGCCACTCTTTTTAAGTCGTCAATCCATGGATAGGATAGTATAATAATAAGCAATTATATTTTCAGGATTTTATATGTTTGGCAATATAAATATGCTAAAAACAAAATCTGAACTTTGGAGGAAAATTGCTGATACCTTAGAGAGAAATGGTTCGCTAGGGACCGTTCTAAACTTGAAATGTCAAGTGCATACGGATAATATAACACCAGTAAGTATTTTAGGTGCATCAAATTATTAATTACATTTCTTGGTTCTTTAACCCAAACATAATATTGTTACAAAGAAAGATTATTTGCGAGCAACGCTCGAGAAAGTTCTCGTTGGTTTACTGAGACACGGAATAATGAACCTTAAATTGAAATGGCGGGCGCGTCCTTGGCACCTTGAATGTACGAGTGGTTACTAGAACGTACTAATAAAATAAAAAAAAATAAAATTATTGAATAGTGGGCAAACGAGCAGACGTATCACCTGATGGTAAGCAATTACCGCCGCCCATGGACACCCGCAACACCAAGGGCGTTACAAGTGCGTTGCCGACCTTTGGGGGATGGGAAAGGAGATGGGGGTTTTTTGTGAGGCCGTGGTATCACTCCGGTCGAGCCGGTCCATTCATGCCGAAGCATGGCTCTCCCACGGTAAATTTATTAAAATTTATTTAAAATTAATGCACATTTTGCACAAAGGCAGACTTAATGCCTTGGGGCATTTTCTGCCAGTCAACCTTAAGGTGATGTGAAAATATGATGTGGTAGGTGCGTAATAGAAATTAGTATGACTTGACGTATAATAATATATTTGATACGATGGTATTGGATAAAAGTAATATACACAAGCCAATACTCAAATTTTGTACATAGATACATAGAAGTACAACATACCCTACACAGTACATAAATATAATACATATAATATATAATTACTCAGTCGGAGGACTATCGTTGTGACTGTTCTGCCAATTCATTCCGGAATAGATCTCGTACTTTCGTCTTGATTGTGAAGCGACTAGTGGACATTTTGACTTCCGTTGGGAGCGCGTTCCAAAGAAGAACCGATTGCACAAAGAAGGAAGAATTGATGAAGTGTGTGTGCGTGTAGCATACGGTGTGTGTGGCAGTGGAGTAGTGGATCATAGCAGACGGAAGTATGGTACAAGGTATTCAGGTAATGATGGGAGAAAAAAGAAAAGTGAGTGCACGCAAACTAAGGCGCTGTCGAATTGGGAGCTAATGCAATTGGGTACGTTAAGCAGACACATGGTCATATTTACGAAGATTAAAAATGAATCGAATGCAGTTATTAAGAAGGCGGTCTAGTTTATTGAGGAGGTCTACATTCAGGTCAAAATAACACACATCACCATAATCGATCAAGGGACTGCATAAACGTAGCCTTGGTTTTAGAGGGAAGAAAGTTCTTAAGACGATATAAAGCGAAGAATAACACGAAGTGACTTTCTGGCTGACATGTGTAACTTGAGCCCGCCAAATAATATAAACAATATGGGTATAAATACGACGTCTCGCGGGCCGCAGTTCAGTTCAGTTTGAGCTACAGTGCGATAAATATTGGAGTGATATCAGTGACCTCGGCGACAATTAAGGATTGTTTTTTTAAGTGATATTGTGATCTTAAGAGTGTTTTGAATAAAGTCTCTTTTACACGTCAGAAGGTTTATTTCTTAAATCCATTGAACCATAACACGTAACAATATATACTCTGAGAAAATGTACGGCTTAATTTCTTCCGATATCTTCAATAAATATTATTATATTTTAGCCAATGTACCTACTCAAAAAATTTACAATTATATGCGAAAACTTGCCACCGTACTGGTGGCAAGTTTTCGCCATCTATTTATAAAAATCGCACAAAAATTCGTGCACTAGCTTTTGAGTTAATCGCGAACAGATAGACAGACGTGGCGTTATTTTAATTATTTAATTAACTTAAATTAACTAAAACATTTTCAGATTGCAACTACGGAAGATTTTCAAAAAGTTCCTGAAGGGGGTTGTTTAAGGATATGTAATTATTTATACAAATGCGGGCATCGCTGTCTACTCTATTGTCATAGTTATGACCGCAGTCACGTTCAAACTAAATGTTTCGAACCATGTGAAAGGTATGCATAAAACTTTTGTTGAAGATAATGTGCTGTATTTATACATTAAACTCTTTTACCTTGGCTCGCAGTTCGCACACATACCGAGAATCCGTATACTCATCTATAACGTACTCGCCTTCGACAACGCGTGGTGTCCCATGCTGTTGCTAAAATTAAAAGGATGCTTTAAAAATATTTATTCCTTTATCTCCTCTTACTTTTCCAATCCAATTGAATAATGCCCAAGAGATTTTGACATCATTCTGTGTCGAAGGCGCGTACGATGGAGTGTTCTCAGGGGTCAGTGCTAGGACCATACTTGTGGAATATAGGCTTCTATGATTTTCTTATAATACCTTTACCATTCGGATGTACCCTAAATGCGTATGCGGACGACGGCTTATTTTTGGTAGAATCTGATAATATAACGGGGCTTGGGAAACTAGCTAATAGACGTTTGAACTTAACATCTCTTTGGGTTGTACGTAATCTTGCACCAAACAAAACCTTCCACCTACTTCTGAAAGGTAACCTCAAATCACCGCCGTGTAATAAATTTAAAAATGTTATTATTAAAAATAATACCTCGGTTTGTTATTTGGGATTGGTTTTAGGAAGAAACTTTTCATTTATCGAACATATTAGGACAGTTAATGAAAGTCTAAAAAGAGTTTCTTAGCACTGACGAGGATATCAACTGCGACATGAGGTCTGTCATTTAATAAACTAAAGATGGAATTACTTATTTAGGTTCTATTTGCTATGGTGCTCCTGTATGCGCTGATAGGGCGACTGTAGGTGCTGTCCGTCGCAAACTGTTTCAAGGACAATGACTTGCATTTGATTTGTTTTTGCAAGGCATATAGGACGGTTAGCACTGAAGCTTAACCCTTTACCGGTGTTGGCGGGTGTTCTTCCGATCGATCTCGATGTGCAAAGACTTGCAGCCATGTACTATACATGATCTCATGGATAAACGGCAACAACGATGGGACGAATCATCTAAGAGGCGCTACCTCTACCAGTTCTTTCCATCTGTCCGCGAACGGTTGTCAAGGACATGGATCGAGGTGGATCACTGTGTCGCTCAATTTCTTACAGGCCACGGTAACTTAAAGAGCAAACTACACTCATTAGTCTCTCCTTGGTTTGCTAAGCATGATCTTCAGTATTCCTCTTTAAGCCCTCTCCAAAATCAGCACTATCACCGACCCGCACCACCCCAAGTGATAATGCAATACTGTAGTAGGCTCTGGATCAGAGCATAATACACACATAACAGTGTTCAAATTTGCAGAACGCCTCTTGAATAATTGTTAATATGACCCGACCAATTTAAGTATTTGTCTATGGTGAGACAAAGATATTTCACTGTGTCCGCTTGTATCAGGTTTGGACAAACGCAGTCTGTCTGTCGAGAACAAGTATGTGCCTTAATATTAAAGTTTGAAGGTGGTTGAGCGTTTATTCGGTGAGAGAACGTGATAAGTCTTGTTTTACTTATATTGATAGTGAGGTTTTTCTGAAGCCAGATCGTTACTTCCCTAAGTGCATTTTCTGCACTCACTTTTCTGCAATATGGGATGCCACTACCCATATTCACATCACGGGTGTCGTCAGAGATAACTATGAGACTACACACAGAACAATATCACTGCAAAGAAAACGAAAACTTGAAACAAACCTCATACCAACTCATACAGTAGGCTAAAACCTCTTTTTCAAAGAAGGGCTTATGTTCAACAGAGGCTAGTTACGGCTGTCGATGTTGATTAATGAAGAGTGGATTTTTTTAAAAATCTTTTCTTAGTGCCAAACTTTCACACTTCTGACCCAGCTATTTCTGTTGCGCGTTGATCGATCAGTTAATGGAGCAGTCCGTCAGTTTCTTCTTTTACAGATATATGGTTCTATAAGTAAATAGCAACATTGTAGTAAAGCCGTTACCCTAGCAGAAGCAGGCCAAAGACTGACGAGGGCAAGATTCTCTACACTTAGTAGCGTGGTTGTCTTGGGTGTCCAATGTCTATCGGAGTTCTCGGGAACATCCTTCCTAGGGTATACTCGAATAGAGTTATCTGTGATGATGATTTTAGTCGGTTCGATTCCGACATATCACTTCACCGTTAGCGTCGGTGAGGATATGATAAAAAGAAAATATTAAGAAGAAAATATTAAAAATTGAATTGAAATGACCAGCTATTTTGTTTTTTCTTTTTTTGGAAATCCCCTCGGATACCACCGACTGGTGGCTATGTCGAACTCGAACCGACTAAAAAACGCACACCGTTTCTGATACTAGAAGCCGTACCGGGCACCGTACGTACCTCGGGGCACCCACGGATTGCAGATGCTACCTCCTGAGTAGGAACTCCAATTCTCCTTTTTTTTTTATTAATGCACTTTGTAACGCTCGCGCCGCCACCCCGGCCTGCTTCAGCTAGGGTAACAGATGGCCTCACCTGTCACTCTGAGTTGCGGTTATGGAGGACGGAGATCGTGTTGCGATCTCCGGCGCCGGCGTCGTCTGCGATACCTGGCCCGTTCCCGGGCCTGACGGACCGGAAGAGCTGTTTTGTTTTACTATGCTAATATATAACATTTAATATTGAAGCACATAATGCTTCAATATTAAATGTTCTAGTAGTATTGTCAATTTTTTTTTCTTAATGCATGCATGCACAAATTCGATAAACGATAAAATCACAATCTAATTTGCGAATCGGACTGTTATTTTATACACAGTTGTACTATAGTTGCTTTATAATCTAAATAATGTTACTTTTATTTAAGGGTTCTCTGCGATCTCGGTCACGTATGTCCATTAAAGTGTTTTAAGGACTGTGGGGAATGCAAAGTATACGTACGGAAGACTTTACCGTGTGGCCACGAAATGAATGTGTTTTGTTATCGCGAGCCCGAAGATCCCGCAAACAAATGTTCTACTATAATTGAAGATATAATACCGAAATGCGGCCACAAGGTATAACTTCAACATTCTCCTGTTTCTTTATTCATATAGAGAGTTAAAAGCCTAAGTAACGGTAGGATGCTAACCGCCTCGCCTTGACTGCCTCCTCGGTGACGTAGTCATGAGGTTTCGGGTTCGATTCCCGGGTCGGACCAAATGTTTGTACGATCTGCAAATATTTGTTTCGGAGTTTGGGTGTTTTCTATGTATAATAGTGGTGGTAATATCAGGGTGACAGATGAGGACTCATCTGTCACCCTGGTAGAAGCAGGCTCGGGTGGAGGCGTAGATGCTGCGGAGCGTGCGCGCCCCGGGTGACATTAATAGGAACATCGGGGTTCCCACACAGTAGGGGGCCATCTACAAACCGTAGGTGACCCGAGGTACGTCGTTCCAGGGTTTTCCTTTCTAGGGTGCACCTGGTTCCGCGGCTGCTAGTACCTGAGACGGCGTGCGGTTTTAGTCGGTTCGAGTCCGACATGCCACCAGGAAGGACGTGGTATCGGAGGGGATTTCCGCACGAGGAAAAAAAAAGGGTAGTACCGCCCCGGTTGAGCCGGCTCATTCGTGTTGAAATCAGCGTGGCTCTACTGCCCTTTAGATAGCTTCTAAGATTCATATATTCCATTTCTTTTTCAGGTTCAGAAAGCGTGTCACTTGAAAATAGAAGAAGTAAAGTGTACAGTAAAATGCCAACAGCGTGTAGACTGTGGGCATGCATGCGTAAGAACCTGCCATGTCGCGTTTCCCGATCACAAAGATGTTAGTTTTATACCTATATTCATGAAAAACCTCAAGTTAAATAAGACTTAAAAATACAAAACGGTTCAAAAGGGTTTTATCCATATTTCTTTTCGGGACTTTGTGTCTTTGTGACTATTGCAATCACGAATAATCAGAGTTACTGCGGGTGAAATGTTCTTTTTACGACCAGACAAATAATATCTCTACACATAGAGCAATACAAGCCGACGGACCGGAGGGTGTGTCATTTTATTGCGCGGGGAAGTCTTCACACATACACATTTTAAACTCACAAACAATAACAATCGCCTGTCACCACGAACTTACACGTTACAATTTAAACAAAACATTTCAACAACAAATTTCACGCATACATTAATACATTTTGTGTCATAACAGTGGATCAAAGGGGAACGTCTACTGTCTAGCAACTACCCTACCTATGCTGCTCTATGTGTTTAACCCTTGTCTGGGTGGTTATTGACGATTACTTAATCTACATTTTAATCATCACTGGTCAATTGTATTTCTGTGCACATCTTGTATTTTGCACATATTTTATAAATAACAATTAGAAAATGATTGACCTTTCCACACAATTATATCTACAGTACTTGGCAACTGGCTTGCCCAGTACTGTACATGTTTAACTTTATACCTTACCTAGGTACTATCGACAGATTTGAATCACGGCCCATCATAAGCTTACTTTCTTACAAGCGTTGAAATATAATAAAGTCGACATTCGCGTAAATATGTTTTTCCATGGTAACAACCTTGTTATCTGTCATTTAATTACACAGAATTATCTGTTGCAAATCTTTATTGACGGAAAGTGGGTCATGATTCCAGTTTTCCGATAGTACATACTTGATATATAAGTTAGAAATCGCTAAAATAATTAAATTAGAACGCGCAGTGGTCACAAATGGACGATCTTTCGTGATCAGAATTCGATTAATATATTGGGTTACCTGTTGATTAAGTTCCTATTTAAACATTTAAACCTGATATCGTTCCTGTCAAGTATTTTAATTTATAATGTTATATCATCATCAGCATCAGTTTCAAGTTGATTTTATCAAACAATAAAGAATATTTTACTTTTACAGTATGTATGTCATAAAGCCTGTGCTAGAAAGAATAAGGGCTGTACGGCAGAGTCTCTTGATGATCTAGGTGAACATCAATGTAAGAAAGAATGTCATGAAACATGTGATGACTGTAATGTCCAAGTAAGTAGTCATACTAATATTATATGTTCGAAAGTAAGTATGTCTGTCAGGCTATACTGAACCACTGTTACTTTGATTCTTGAGAAAGGACATAGGACTCCGTCTAGTTTTCACGTGTGCGTATCACGCCTGCATGTTTGGTGTCACCTGTCACTCCTACGCCTGCTCTTACGGAGGTCGAAGGTGACTCGGCAAATCTGGCGCGCGAGTGACCTGCCTGAATAGTTCTCGGGTAAGGTGGACCGGGAGAGTTCAAAACCTCTTCCTGGCCCGCTTCGCCCAGTTCTTGGCGAGTATAATTTGCTTGAAGGAAGAGACGGTGGAGTTTCACACGCTGTCGTTTTGCATCATGGCTACAATAATGATGCTGAGAAATTTCATTCTCCGGTGGTCGTTACAAGGTCTGTTAATCGTACCCTAAAATGTTATTACTTTTCAGGTAACGAAGAAAAGATTGAATTGCAAACACAGTGGCCGCGTCGCCTGTTGTGTGAATATTGATGATAAGCCTTGTAATCAAAAATGTGCTCGCATCATGGCTTGCGGACATTTTTGCAACAAGAAGTGTTCAGAAACATGCGGTGACTGCAAAACGATGGTAGATATACCTTAGTGAAATATTTTAGCATTATTCTCAATTATATATGACAAAAAAATCACTTTCACACTCTTTTCGAATTCACTGAATATTTACCTACACTTAAACTCATTTTGCATATGTACTGAAGTCCCTTTTTAAGGATTAAATGGTCTTAATTTACATGCATAAACTCATTTTGCGTTCTTTAGTCGCTAAGTAAGGATTACAACATCTTAATTTACCTTTTTTTTAGAACCAATCGTCCAAGTCAGTATCAATCTATTAAAGTAAATATAAATAATTACCTGGTTAGAAGGTGTACACATAATTAACAACTATCTGAAAAGTTTAATTTTATCAAAAGATATACTTGAATGTTTTCTTTGTTTATCCGCGTTTATAGATAAAAATTTAAAAAAGAATTGACATAAACAGGACCATAACTAATGCACATACATTGTTTTATATGTAGGATTAGTATACGAACAATATTAAGTACCTTACTGTATTTTTATTTGATTTTTAGGTTGAAAAAGTGGTTCCAGATTGTAATCACAAAATTAAAGTGCAATGTCAGATAGTTGTGAGAAGAGAACATTGTTATAACACATGCACACGGACACTCTCCTGTGGACATCCTTGTACGGATATCTGTAGAGCGGTATGCGATGAAAGAAAATGCACAAAGATAGTGTCCATTGAGGTTGATTCCCCTTGTGGTCACAAGGTTAAACTGCCATGCAATGTTTACACTGCATTCAAAAGAGGTAATGCATAACTTACTAGCTTCGACCCGCAGCGTTTCCTACGGCTGTTGTAAAGCTACAATACCCACAGGAAACACCGCAGGACTCATCAAGTTGTACATATAAACCTTCCTCTGGGATTATTCTATCCATTACTGAAAACTATTCAAATTCATTGAGTACCTTAAAACACCATAGCGAATATACAGAGCGACTTAATTTTATACTAGATATGTAAAGATATTCAGGGTTACAAGGTTAAGTCGATCTAGATACTTGCGAATTTTAGATCCATACTAATCTTCTTCTATCTATCTTCTATAATATAAAAATGAATCCCTCAATTCGTTGGTAAGCGCATAACTCAACAACGCCTGGACCAATTTGGCCAATTATTTTTTTAAATGTTCGTTGAAGTTCAAGGACGGTTTTTACGGCGAGAAAAATTCGAATAATGGCATAATAAAACAGCTTTTTTCTTTTTCCCATACAAACGTTTTCTAACTAAACCGTAAAGTCAATTTGAGCTTTATTGCTATTTTATAAAGTTCATATATTACTAGCACTCACTGTTGTCTAAGCAATGTAGGTGTGGTCCTAACGTCAAATTCAATCATATCTCTCAAACAGTGTGCGTATGTGCGTTGGAGTAGATAATCGTTGGATAGTCCATTTATCGAGAAAGGCTATAGGCTATATGTCATCACGCTAATACTAATAGGAGCGGAGCACCAATGAATAATGTTTCAAAATCGGAGGTAAATTTTCACGCTACGGGCAATAGAAGACGCAAACGAGGTTGCGTGGGTCAGCTAGTGATTTATAAATTTTAACGAACTCTGTCTGTTTGTTATGTTTTCACGGCTAAACCGCTCCACCGATTTCAATGAAATTTATCATGAAGATACTATGATTCTTGAGGAAGGACATTCGTCTAGTTTTCACCTGTGCGTATTTTTTTTTTTTTATTGAATAGTGGGCAAACGAGCAGACGTATCACCTGATGGTAAGCACTTACCGCCGCCCATGGACACCCGCAACACCAAAGGCGTCACAAGTGCGTTGCCGACCTTTGGGGGGATGGGAAAGGGGATGAGGGAAGGGGTTGGGGTATGGGCCTCCGGTATCCTCGCGGATACCGCACCGTGTCGACGGAGGCGGCGTGCGCCTTGGCCGGAACACCCCCGTGGGATTTGGAGGCGGAAGTGCTCGCCGAAGTTTATCGGCGAGCGGCTGAATATCGGGCGGAGAACGGGTATCGTCCTCCGCCCGAAGAGGTACGCGATTGGCGTGAAGCCGCTCGCCGAGCCACGATGGCTCGTTGGTCTTCCCGGCTGGAGGCTCCACGCGCTGGCTTTGCCACCGTGGAGGCGCTCCAGCCGGTCATCCTCGAGTGGGCAGGGCGGCAGCACGGGACTCTTTCCTTCCGACTGACGCAGGTGCTTTCCGGGCACGGTTGCTTCGGGAAGTACCTGCACTCGGTCGCTAGGAGGGAATTGAGTCCCGCCTGCCACCACTGCGACTGCAGTGAGGACTCGGCCCAGCATACGCTGGAGTTCTGCCCCGCTTGGGCGGAGCAGCGCCGGGCCCTCACTGCAGTCATCGGAGGAGATCTGTCGCTACCGGCCGTCGTACTGTCCATGGCCGATAGCGACAGCAGTTTTACCGCGGTCGCGACCTTCTGCGAAGACGTAATTTCGCAGAAGGAGGCGGCGGAGAAGGCCCGAGAGGACGATATCCACTCGGACCCGATCCGCCGCCGGCGCACGGGGCGGCGGAGGCGCGCCTATCAGCGCCTCATGCCGCCCTGAGTGTGGCCGCGGATGGACGGGATGGGTTTTCCCCTCCATCCGCAATACAGGCCAACCGCGAGGGGGCGACGTACGCGTGTGCCGTGCGTCGCCTAAATTGAGATTTTATTTTTGAAGAAGGTGCCCGCTTCAGTGCGGGCAGGCGCTGGGAGGGGTCCGGTAGTGTAATATCTGCAATTCCCGGACCCCTCCCTTCTCAGGCGCAGAGTTGGCACACCGTGTGGTTTTAGTCGGTTCGATTCCGACACACCGCCCCGCCGCAAACCCCGGCGGGGTGACGGCCCGAGGGGGTTTCCACACGTAAAAAAAAAAAAAAAAAAATGGGCCTCCGGTATCCTCACTCACTCGGTGAAACACAGCGCTAACGCTATTTCACACCGGTTTTCTGTGAGGTTTTCGGCTCTGAGGTGACCGGTTTTCTGTGTATCACGCCTGCCTGTTTGGTCTCACCTGTCACTCCTACGCCTGCTCTTATGGGGGTCGAAGGTGACTCGGCTCGACTCTTTAATACGATAACCGACATGCACGCGGGTGGAGCCGCAGACAAAAAACTAGTAATATATTAATTACCACAATTACCATTACCGTGCTGCGCCTATTAGGGTGGAATTCTGAGTGGTTAGTTGATATATTGTTGATTTTAAGAAAGAAGTCGAACTTTCTAATTACGCAACACTTAACTCATTGCCCGTCTCTGGATCCTACCGTCCTATATATATATTACAAAGTCATTGTCAATAGATGTCCACTGCTCTATATAGGCCTCCTCCAAGACTTTCCACAGCAACCTATCCTGTCATACCATAATCTATACTAATATTATAAAGAAGTAAAGTTTGTGTGTTTGTTAAATTGTAGGGGGTAATCTCGGGATCTACTAAACCGATTTTAAAAAATCAGTGTTGGATAGTCCATTTATCGAGGAAGGCTATAGGCTATATATCATCACGGTAATACTAATAGGAGCGGAGCACCAATGAAGAATGTTTCAAAAACGGGGAAAATTTTCACGCTACGGACAATTGAAGACGCAAACGAGGTTGCGTGGGTCAGCTAGTGTAATATGAAACTAGTGTTCCAGTGGGTTTTTGTCGGCATCTAACAAAATATCAAGAGGCGTGGTAATTCAGACGATTGTCACTCTTAACCTAAGCCTACATAAGTGCATAATTGCATATTCCTGAATAATAATAATTACTGCCTCTGTGGCCGCAGTGGTAGTGAATGCGACTGCTGTCCATGAGGTCTCGGGTTCAAATCCTGGGTCGGACCAAATATTTGTGTGATCTACAAATATTTGTTTCGGAGTTTGGGTGTTTTCTATGTATAATATGTATGTATTTACAAAAAAAAATATATAAGTATTTATATCAGTTGTCTAGTACCCATAACACAAGCTCTGCTTAGCTTGGTACTAGATGGCGTTGTGTGTTAGATGTCCGAAATATATATTTATTTATATTTAATTTGTTTTTAGGTGAAATAATAACTACAGACTTATTAGAGTATTGCAACAGTCCTTGTGGAAAGGACTTGGCTTGCGAACACATTTGTGGCGGATCTTGCTCTAAATGTTATCAGGGTCGACTTCATACGCCTTGCAAACAAACCTGCAATCAAATCAACATCTGTGGCCATCAGTAAGTTTTTTTTTTTTTTACGTGGAAGAAATCACTTAGGATATGTTCCTCCTTGGGGGGGGCGGGAGGTAGTATGTAATTCCAAAACCACTTTAAAGGCAGACCTCGACCATGTGTGATTTTAGTTCCCCCCAAATCGATACAGCGACTAATCAAGCAGTATCTCTAGTAGGAAAATACTAAATTATATCCTGATGCGATCAGGTCTTTATAAGATCTGCTGCAGCCAATAAATTGCAATTCAGAGGTTCTTACTTGGTTTCTGTCGACGGCTCATACCGCGCCGGCGCCGTCTTCTTCGCGTAAAAACCTACTATATCTTATACATGGCACGGTAGTCCTATTTTAGTAAATTGGGGTCACAGGCAGTTGTGAATTCATCTTTTCACTAGTATTTGTACCACGAAGAGTACCTATAAACTCCCAGAATACGAGATTAACTCTGGGAACCAGTGTGCTACGATCGCAACTTGCCATTGTACAACAATTGTATGTGTGAATGTAATCATTATCGTTAAAACTATGTAAGTGTTCAAAAATATTCAGTTTTCCTTTATGTATATTTCTTTCTATCCATTGTACTTTGACACTATATTATGTTGTACATTTTATGGAAATAAACGGAATGTAGATACGGTACTTACATCAAAAAAATCATTTTCAAATATTTGTCTGTCTGTTTGTTCCGTCTAATCTCTGGAACAGCTGGATCGATTTTGACGAAACTTTAACTGGCAGGTAGCTGACGATATAAGAAGTGACTTAGCTAGTAGCTAATATTAACTTGTCAGGGACTTAATATAATTTGTAAAATGTTGTTATATGTGCATAACATTTAAATACTTGTGTTCAGGTGTCAGGAGCCATGTAATCAAATATGTCCACCGTGCAATATGGCTTGTGAAGTTCAATGTCAACACTCAAAGTGCGCGCGAATGTGTGGTAAACCGTGTGTCGAATGTAAGGTAAGATTCATATTTTTTACAAGAATTTTGATAACAACAAACCGTCAATTTATATTCATATACTGCAGTTTTATGCCAATTTCCATTCCCGGTTTCTATACGTAGCCATAAAAGTGTCTAATTTTAGGTCTATTTCATAAATACACCCGCGATTCTTAGCTATATTTGTGGAATACAACGTGTGCGTGTGACATAATCCTCAAAAAAGAGAAGGATTCAAGGAATTATTCCTATTTTATAACGATTAACGATCCTATAACGTTGATGATCGTTCATTTGTAATCTTATTCGAATATTCTCTTCTTCTTCTTCTTTTGATGAAATGGCAACCAGCCGGATCACCCGGATCAGCTATTTCTGCCAATGTCAAGTATTTATAGTCTTCAATTATAAGTCTACGAGTCTTCAAGTCGTCGTCGTGATGAAATTAATGCTAAAAAATATGCAAAATGTGGATGACATGAAATGGGGACCGTCTTTCCTCGAATATTCTCTTCTTCTTTTGATGAAATGGCAACCAGCCGGATCACTCGGGTCAGCTATTTCTGCCAATGTCAAGTATTTATAGTCTCAATGATAAGTCTTGAAGTCGTCGTCGTGATGAAATTAATGATAAAAAATATACAAAATGTGGATGACATGAAATGGGGACCGTCTTTCCTCGAATATTCTCTTCTTCTTTTGATGAAATGGCAACCAGCCGGATCACTTGGGTCAGCTATTTCTGCCAATGTCAAGTATTTATAGTCTCAATGATAAGTCTTGAAGTCGTCGTCGTGATGAAATTAATGATAAAAAATATACAAAATGTGGATGACATGAAATGGGGACCGTCTTTCCTCGAATATTCTCTTCTTCTTTTGATGAAATGGCAACCAGCCGGATCACTCGGGTCAGCTATTTCTGCCAATGTCAAGTATTTATAGTCTTCAATTATAAGTCTACGAGTCTTCAAGTCGTCGTCGTGATGAAATTAATGCTAAAAAATATGCAAAATGTGGATGACATGAAATGGGGACCGTCTTTCCTCGAATATTCTCTTCTTCTTTTGATGAAATGGCAACCAGCCGGATCACTTGGGTCAGCTATTTCTGCCAATGTCAAGTATTTATAGTCTCAATGATAAGTCTTGAAGTCGTCGTCGTGATGAAATTAATGATAAAAAATATACAAAATGTGGATGACATGAAATGGGGACCGTCTTTCCTCGAATATTCTCTTCTTCTTTTGATGAAATGGCAACCAGCCGGATCACTCGGGTCAGCTATTTCTGCCAATGTCAAGTATTTATAGTCTTCAATTATAAGTCTACGAGTCTTCAAGTCGTCGTCGTGATGAAATTAATGCTAAAAAATATGCAAAATGTGGATGACATGAAATGGGGACCGTCTTTCCTCGAATATTCTCTTCTTCTTTTGATGAAATGGCAACCAGCCGGATCACTCGGGTCAGCTATTTCTGCCAATGTCAAGTATTTATAGTCTCAATGATAAGTCTTGAAGTCGTCGTCGTGATGAAATTAATGATAAAAAATATACAAAATGTGGATGACATGAAATGGGGACCGTCTTTCCTCGAATATTCTCTTCTTCTTTTGATGAAATGGCAACCAGCCGGATCACTTGGGTCAGCTATTTCTGCCAATGTCAAGTATTTATAGTCTCAATGATAAGTCTTGAAGTCGTCGTCGTGATGAAATTAATGATAAAAAATATACAAAATGTGGATGACATGAAATGGGGACCGTCTTTCCTCGAATATTCTCTTCTTCTTTTGATGAAATGGCAACCAGCCGGATCACTCGGGTCAGCTATTTCTGCCAATGTCAAGTATTTATAGTCTTCAATTATAAGTCTACGAGTCTTCAAGTCGTCGTCGTGATGAAATTAATGATAAAAAATATACAAAATGTGGATGACATGAAATGGGGACCGTCTTTCCTCGAATATTCTCTTCTTCTTTTGATGAAATGGCAACCAGCCGGATCACTCGGGTCAGCTATTTCTGCCAATGTCAAGTATTTATAGTCTCAATGATAAGTCTTGAAGTCGTCGTCGTGATGAAATTAATGATAAAAAATATACAAAATGTGGATGACATGAAATGGGGACCGTCTTTCCTCGAATATTCTCACTATGGCTTAAACACACCAAAGCACTAAACGTCACTTGTCAAAATCAGTCGGTCTATAATGAGTATTGTAGTCGATTCGGTTTCATTTTAAGGACATCTTAGATGAGTAGTACAGTAACGTATAGTACCATGTTTGTTTTTTCTTAAATTGCTTTTAGGTCTGCCGGAATTATGTCTATGATGGCCTAGTGTTTTAAGCGGTCGCCACGCCGATTCCTACTTCGCCAAATTTTGTAGGTTCAAATCCTACATGGAACAACACTGTCATCTACAAATTCTTGTTCTGAGTTTGGGTGCTCTTTGTGTTCGTTTCATGCCTGTTTGTAAATGCGCGACACAGGATTTATTCCTAATGTAAGAGATGTCTTTTAAAAAAATATATATTAGACTAGCAACCCGCCCCGGCTTCGCACGGGTTCTAAGTAAAATATAACTATGAAACTGAAAAGATTTACGGCTTAATTTTTCCGAGATCGTCAACAGATATCGTTTTTTTTCGCCAATGTACCTGTCATTCTATCTATAAGTAAAATCCGCATAAAAATTCGCGCCACCAACAGACAGACCCGTCGGAGAACTTTGTATAATAATATGTAGTGATTTGTACGAGATCTGTCGGTGTAGGAGAAATGCAGCCGAGCGTGCCCACACGGGTCGTGCGCGCGCCTGTGCTCGGCCGAGTGCTCGCGCGCGCCCTGCTCCGAGGCGTGCGCGCTGGCGCTGGCGTGCGGCCACCGCTGCCGCGGCGTGTGCGGCGAGCCCTGCCCCGACGTGTGCCGCGCCTGCCGCCCCGACACCTTCCCGACCGACTTCATGGGAGACGAGTATGGCGACGATGAAAAGTAAGTCCTGCCTGACGCCGCCACTCGCATCTATCCGTATCATAGAGCAACACAACGGCGGAGAAGAGTAGCCATAGATACAGTATTTTTTGCTATATTAAACAGTCAGTTTTTGCGGCAGGAAATCTTCACACATTCACATTTTTAACCCAAAAGATGGATGTTTTAAGTTTGACGTCCATATCTATCTATCTGTGTGTCTGCCTGTGGCATCGTAGCTCTCAAACGGATGGACCGATTTCGACGCCGCTTTTTTATTTGAAAGGTAGTTTCCTTGCGGGGTGGTTTTTAGCTATTGTTTGGTTAATAGCGGTCCAGCAGTGTAAGATTATCAGTTCTTTTCCAAAATGATGTAAGGCATTTTTGGCATATGATTACTCACACATGCATAAGCTCATTCTGTGTCAACAATGTAACGCGTAGGCCCATTTGGGCTTATGCTTTGGCAGAAGAAAACACCTGCGTATGACTACGCCCTGCCGTGTTGCTCTATGATCCGTACTTGTTTAATTCCAATTTGTGTTTTTATTAGTCTGTTGAGTCTGAGAGATTTTTCTTCTTTAGGTTTATTCTATTGGAAGATTGTGGGCACGTGCTGGAATTGGAGAATATGGACAATCTAATGATGGGCGATCCAGAGAATATTAAAATAAGACAATGTCCGTTTTGCCGTAAATCCATTATTAATACGAAAAGATACAAAGATTTGGTGAATAACATGTTTAGAAATGACATAAACCCAATAAAACTACGAATTTACGGAGAAAACACAGAAATAGACACAAAACTAAGAGAACTACAGAAGAAAGTATTGTCTTTAAACTTGGGTATGTATGTTACGATTTATAAGTTACTCATAGTTATAGTCGCACTAGGATCGCATATATATTATGAAAAAAAAAAAAAAAGTTCTAAAATACAAATGAATGCAATGGCGCTAATTCTGTTGTTTGTAAACTCTCTAAGCTTAAAATCAGTAAAAAAGATTTGTCGTGTTAACGACGTTCTAAATGCCAAAGATTGACTGAAATTTGATATATTATGTCACTTATAAATCTAGACTTTTTCTAAATACGTAAATAGCATTTTTTTGAAACTTGAAACTAACAGATATCTAATACTAGCTGACCCCGCAACCTCGTTTGCGTCACCGTTTACTCGGACCTGTAGCGTGATAATTTTCCCTCGTTTTTTAAACATTCTTCATTGGCACTCCGCTACTATAGTACATACTCTTACCGTGATGATATTTAGCCTATAATAGCCTTCTTCGATAAACAGGCTATCTAATACTGAAAGATTTTTTCAAATCGGACCAGCGGTTTCTGAGATAATCGAGTTCAAACAAAAACACATTCTTCTGCTTTATATATTAGTATATAGATGTTAATATAATATGTAATGTCGTAATCGAACAGAGTGGCCTGCAATGATATGTTTAGCAGTGGATTGCAATAGGTTGATGTTAATGATGAATACTGTCACAAAACCTAGTTTTTCTCACTGGTACTAGTAAATTTTTATTTAAAGAGTCAAAATACTTTTCATTATACTTTGGTCGAGTAATCATTGAAAATACCTAAATTCACCGATTATTATTCGTGGTGGGTATCGAAATGGAGCAAACACTAAAGGACAAACAGCGCAAACAAAGAGAAGGAAAACTTAAAATAAATCCTATATCGAATCGTCTGGCCAACGTGACCGTAGGCCATAACCTCATTTTTAACGAGAGGTTTATGTCCTGCCGTAGACCACATAATGATGAACTAAAGTTCATCTATCCATCCATCGTCCATTGGTGGTCACCCTGATTCTAGTCCATTTCTTTTTTATGTAACAGTGGGCAAACGAGCAGAAGTATGGTAAGCGATTACCGACGCCCATGGACACCCGCAACACCAGAGGCGTCACAAGTGGGTTGCCGGCCTTTGGGGTATCGGCCCCCAAAGTCTAACTATGAGAAATCTATCGGATTTCCGTTATTAAAGCCACTTAACTACTTCTGTTAAAGGATCTGTGACTTATTTTTAAACCGTCATTTATATTGTTTTTATATTCTGATCTTGCCACAAAAAAAAAACCGTAAGGCAATTTATTACAATGTCTGCTAAAGTAATAACCGAATTATTATTAATTTTTTAGAGCACGCTGGTTTAAAAAAATCTTTAAAAGATATTATAATTTTCTTAAATCCAAACAAAAAAAATAAAATGTATCTCTTACAAGTGGAGATGCTACTCGTATACTTCGAGATAATTGAAATGATATCTGAAAGCTGGAAGAAATTTCAAAAGATAATACCTTCAATTTTAAAAGAAGAACTGGAGGATCATATACAAATAATTCTGAAAGCCTTGAAGTTTAACCCGAAATCCAAAGTACCCATAAAAATAAGTACACAACTACAAAAAGATATAGGTAATGAAATAAAGCGTTTGAATGCTATTGTACAACTAGCTGCATTGATAAATGTCTGGAAACTTGAGAAAGATGATCCTAATTTGGTAAAATATGTCAATGCAGCGAAAAATGAAGTGTTGACTATATTTATGTTTGATGAAGACAAAGCTGTAGAGACCTTAACGGTACTAAAGACAAAGATCAATGCAAGTATTATAGTGTCTAAATTGCAGCGAGAGATGGTCGTAAAAGCGATTGGGTTAAAATCAGGTCATTGGTATAAATGTAAAAACGGTCATTATTACTGCATCGGTGACTGTGGTAGAGCTGTGCAAGTTGGTGTGTGTCCAGAATGTGGAGACAAAATAGGAGGTACCAGGTACACACTTTTACCGGGTAACAGCCATGCCTTTGAAATGGGTGGATAATATGGCGAATTTTGATTTAAATGACATAATTTAATCATTGATGTCATGACATTTCTATTCAGCTTACTAATTTGCACATTTCTTATATCATTTGACTGACCTGTTGGTCTAGACTTTAGTGGTAAGTCCTCCTATCACAAACGAGTTTTGTTTTTTTAAAAAGACAACTCCCACATTAGGAATAAACATCCTGTATCGTAGGGGACTTAACAAACATACATGAAACGGACACAAAGAACATCCTGACTCGGGACAACAATTCGTGGATCACACAAAGTGTTGTACCGCGTGGGATTTGAACCCACGACACTTGGCGCAGTAGCAAGCGGCATGGCGACCGCTGAAACCACTCGGCCAACCGTGCCGGAGTGGCGGTTGTATTCTAAGGGTGACGACTCACTTGTGTTTCTTGAAAACCACTGGTTTCATTAATATTAAGACCTATGAGAACTCTCATAAGTCTATATTACACTTGTGTTTGGTCTGATAAGTTTCTGAATTGGATACAAAACATATTTTCTTATTTTTCTACATGTTCTCCTTGAACTTTAAGCGCTTCTTCCATTAATGCACAATGTAAATACGAATATACACAACTATTCCTACATTTACTAGATTTTTATTAAAGAAAATGACGTTTACATAAACGTGACGTAACTCGCTCTGATTGGTGTTCAACTAAACATGGCGGTTTGCTATAGCTTCATTTCTGTTAAGTAACTATTAATCTCGCTCTAAATATAAAAATAAATACGCTTTTTAATCTCTATGAACCCCATTTCATCAGATAAATACATAATTTTAGTGGATCTTGGTTACTGACATCATGCCTATTACAGATGTCGTATGGCATAAATGCCAATGCAATTCCATTTCCCGGTAAATAATTGCCTAATGACACAATCATTGGTTCTGTTTATTCGCGTACCTTATCTATAATATGTATATTTACTAACCTGCCCATAAAAACAAACTCGTTTTACTCTTTTTTTTTCTAATTTAGGGCTTCTCTTATTCCCATTGTCTTTTGTCTAAAACTTAATTTACACTTTAACCATTATTCTAAAATCTTCTTTTGTAAATCTTTAAAAGCTATTCTTGCATATAATATTGTTGTTGGTCAATAACTTTCTTAACATGCATAATAAGTTTACATTTTTTGCATCCATAGTTCGTGTATGCTACACAGAAAGTAAATTGGTTCGAGTTATGTTGTAAACGGCCACGTTGCTACTTCGAGTTATGCCGATAACAAACTATATCGCTTATCTATGGTTGCTGTTTTTGGCATAACTCGAAATAACGACATGGGTGTTTTTTTGCATAACTTGATCCAATTTGACAAATCTAATCGTTGTAGTTTCTTGAAAACAATAGGTGTGTTCCACTATAGATGCTGGTAAATCGTTTCTACTAATCTTACCCTACCTATACTCTAAATGCGAAAGTTTGTGAGGATAGATGTTTGTTATTCTTTCACGCAAAGAAGGCTGAACGAATCTAGATCAAATTTACCACGGATATAGATTAGTCTGGTATATTTTTATCCCGAAAAGTATAGTATTCCCGTGAGATGAGCAAGGTACAGTAAAACTGCGGGTCACACCGAGACACAGCTAGTGCTGTGCCTTGGTGTGACACGTACAAACGAGTATATCTGGGATCCTATTTATCCTAATACCTATAAACATTTTTTTTGTTTTATGGTGTGTTAGATATTGCGCATGGGTCCGCCTACGTGTATTTTGGTTTTCGCGGTATTTAGTAGCCATATGTCCTTCCTCGAGAATCAAAAGATTTCCATTGTAAATTTGATCCAAATCCTTTCAGCGGTTTAGCTGTGGAAGCGTAACAGACAGACAGTTTTTTTCGAATTTATAATATTAGTATGGAAAAACTAGGACTGCCGTAATTTATGCAAATTAATAATCAGAAGTTCGTTGTCGCCCCTAAATTTTTTCCATATATTATATATACTAGCTATAAAGAAAACATTGCCATGATAGCTTGCACCGGTTACATATTGGTTTAAGCGCCACTTTCCACTGCGCTGAATGTTGTGGGTCCTCCTAACCGCACTTGGAACAGCACTTAGTGTGATTTACAAATTTTTGTTCTGAGTTTTCTTTGTGTCTGTTTTATGTATGTTTCTAAAGTCTCCCGCGACAAAGGATGTGATGATGATTTATTCCTAATGCGGGAGTTATCTTGCAATATTCTAGACTTTTATTTTAAGAAATTATTAATAATATAATTAGTTTTACGTTATTGTACTGATAGATATAATTTGTTGATTAATTTTGTATACAAATATTTTAATTTCATGACAAAATCTGTGAAGCAAGGTTTACATCCTTCGCACACATGAATGGCTGGAATCAGCATTCAATATTTAGCGGTGTACGTCAGGCTGGCCCGGCCTCTAACTTTTGCCAGTCTGAGGTTTTCAGCCCGGCCCTTACCAAGTGCCTCGGTAACCTTTTTACATAGAAAACGAAGTAAAGTACGTATTTGTAAACGTATATACGATATTTGTATCAAGGAGTACACATCGGTTGATAGAAAAATCATGCTCGAATTCTGTGGGGCCAAGCCGGCCTGTCACTTTATTTAGTTTTAAATAATAGTCTTAAGTGTGTCAACACTGAATCTTGTTAGAAAATAATAAGCATGTCTAAAAATGAGTCCTGTTCTACGACCAAATTATAAACTTTATTTGAATATAAATAAATGAAAAACCCTAGTTTGTTTTAATTTTAAATACCTTTAAAAATATAATATGGAGTGTCCGCACCCCTATTTATCCCAGGTAGGTAGGTAGGTACTCAGGACAAAAGTGCTGCAAAGAGAATAAAGACTTGACACAAACCTTTACCAACCCGTCTTTCGTGGTATAGCCTGAAACTTCCTTTCTACGGAAAGTCTAGCAGTGTATTCTCAAAGGTTGTTGATGAAACCAAACTTTCATAATGATCGATTTTATTGTTCAGTTTATTTTATTCAATAAACAAAATTTTAACAAAAAAAAACCAACTTCAAACTATCAACAACCCATAATGTCCCACTGCTGGTCTCGGTTTTCCTCTCAGGAGAGGATTAAGGCCATACGTCCCCCCGCTGGCCGAGTGCGGGTTTGACAGACGCAAATAAATAATTTACTATACTTAACAAACAATTTGATCGTATCGTAAGGTTTATCATTAAACTTAGAGTAAGACACTCGAATAAAAAAAAGCACGTTGATGCCACAGTATAACAGTCCTAAGCTAATATTCAATATAAATATACCTATATATATATTTAAAATATAATCTTAATCAGAGTAAAAAAATATAATTAAAGAAAAAATACTACGTCAGAAATAAATTAATAACATAAACTGTATGAAAGAAAAATATTTGTTTTGGCAACAAAAGAAAGTAATAGAAAATAGAAAGGTAACATACAAGAATTTTGCAAGGCCAAAAATATTTTGAAAAAAAATAATATATCTAATTATACATTTTGCCCATTCGTTTTCTTTTATTTAAATGTTAAAGTAAGATTCCTTGTACGCTGGTGGCGTACAAGGAATCTTTACCGTTATAATGTAAATGATGTTTCGACCATACGTCTTCTCCACATAGATTTTGCATAATTTAGATAATGATGATGATTGCTGTAAATATAGCAAAAGTCTGAAAGTATATCTTAATGTATCAATAATTATATAATATCGTCTATGGTTGGGTCTTTCATTTTAGCCCTTTTAATTAGAATTAATTAGTTTCTTCAACTATTTGTTTTGAAACAATATTTTAAATAATAAATTTTAAACTAAGAACAATGAAAAAATTAAAGAACATGCTAGACATCAAACACACTAGATTCGTCATTCAAGTCCTCATAAGCATTAAATGATCAATGTTCCGTTCTTATATTAAATAACAATTTTTATTCTATTTTTTTCAAACGAAGGAAAGCATATATGTATAATTTTTAACCGCTGGTCGGATTTGAAAAATTATTTTAGTGTTGAATAGTCCATATATCGAGGAAGGCTATATATCATCATGCTAAGACCAATAGGAGCGGAGCACTAACGAAGAATGTTTAAAAATCAGGGGAAAAATATTACGCTACGGGCAATAGGAGACGCAAACGAGATTGCATGGGTCAGCTAGTGTTAATATAATACGCTATGTCGAAATGGAACAGAGTGGCCTGAAATGAGATAGGTCTATGTCCAGCAGTGGACTGCAATAACTAGATGTTAATGATGAATATATATAATACAAAGCCTAGTTCTTGTTTTTCTCTCTGGTACTAGTAAATTTATATTTAAAGTGTCAAAATACTTTTCAGTATACTTTGTTCAAACAATCATTGAAAATACCTAATTTCAACGATAATTATTATTCGTGGTGGATATCGAAATGGAGCAAACTCTAAAGGTCAAACATCGCAGACAAAGAGAAGGAAAACCAAAAAAAATAAAATAAATCCTATATCTAATCGTCTGGCCAGCGTGCCCGTAGGCCAAAACCTCCTTTTTAACGAGAGGTTTTATGTCCTGCCGTAGACCACATAATGATGAACTCATCGGTGGTCACCCTGATTCTAGTCAATTTCCGTTTTATGTAATAAAGTAAAAGTATCAAGTGGGCAAACGAGCAGACGTATCGACTGTTGGTAAACGATTACCGCCGCTCATGGACACCCGCAACACCAGAGGCGTCACAACTGCGTTGCCGGCGTCTGGGGGTTGGGGACAGGGGTAGGGTAGGGGTTGGGCCTCCAAAGTCTAGGGGTCCGGTCGTGTTAATAACTGCAGTTCCCGGACCCCTCCCTTCTCGCAGGCGGCGGCGGCGACGGCGCAGAGTTGGCACACCGTATGGTTTTAGTCGGTTCGATTCCGACACACCACCCCGCCGCAAACCCCGGTGGGGTGACGGCCCGAGGGGATTTCCACACAAAAAAAAATGGGCCTCCAAAGTTACTTCTCATAGTTAGAACTATGAGAAGTCTATCGGATTTCCGTTATTAAAATTTATAACTTGTAGTATAATGCCATTTCATTTTACTCTACACCATAATAAGTGTGCAATTGATTTTCATCCCTTTACAAATTTTTCAACTTTTATCACTGGACTCATCTTTTCCAAAGCCACTTAACTACTCCTGTTAAAGGATCTGTGACTTATTATTTTTAACCGTCCTTAATATTGTTTTTATGTTCTGATTTTGCCACAAAAAACCGTAAGCCTAAGTATTACAATGTCTGCTAAAGTAATAACCGAATTATTGTTATTTTTTTAGAGCATGCTGGTTTAAAGAAATCTATAAAAGACATAATAATCTACTTAAATCCAAAGAAAATAAATAAAATGTATCTCTTACAAGTGGAGATGCTACTTGTATACTACGAGATAATTGAAATGGTATCTGAAAGCTGGAAGAAATTTCAAAAGATAATACCTTCAATTTTAAAAGAAGAACTGGAGGATCATATAAAAATAATTCTGAAAGCCTTGAAGTTTAACCCGAAATCCAAAGTACCCATAAAAATAAGTACACAACAACAAAAAGATATAGGTAATGAAATAAAGCGTTTGAATGCTATTGTACAACTAGCTGCATTGATAAATGTCTGGAAACTTGAGAAAGATGATTCTAATTTGGTAAAATATATCAATGCAGCGAAAAATGAAGTGTTGACTATATTTATGTTTGATGAAGACAAAGCTGTAGAGACTTTAACGGTACTGAAGACAAAGATCAATGCAAGTACTATAGTGTCTAAATTGCAGCGAGAGATGATCGTAAAAGCGATTGGGTTAAAATCAGGTCATTGGTTTAAATGTAAAAACGGTCATTATTACTGCATCGGTGAATGTGGTGGAGCTATGGAAGTTGGCATGTGTCCAGAATGTGGACAGGAAATAGGAGGTACCAGTCATGCACTTTTACCAAGTAACAGGCATGCTTCTGAAATGGATGGATCACGATATGCCGCTTATTCGGTTGAAGCCAACAATATGGCGAATTTTGATTTAAATGACATAATTTAATCATTGATGTCATGACATTTCTATTCAGCTTACTAATTTGCACATTTCCTATATCATTTGACTGACCTGTTGGTCTAGACTTTACTGGTAAGTCCTCCTATCACAAGCGAGTAGCGGTTGTATTCTAAGGGTGAAAACCACTGGTTTTATTAATATTAAAACCTATGAGAACTCTCATAAGTCTATATTACATACGTGTTTGGTCTGATAAGTTTCTGAACTGAATACAAAACATGTTCTCCTTGAACTTTAAGCGCTTCTTCCATTGATGCACAATGTAAATACAAAGATACACAACTATTCCTACATTCCTCTATGAACCCCATTTCATCAGTTACTGACATCATGCCTATTACAGATGTCGTATGGCATAAATGCCAATGCAATTCCATTTCACGGTAAATATTTGCTTATGAGACAATCATTGGTTCTGTTTATTCGCGTACCTTATATATAATATGTATACTTACTAACCTGCCCGTAAAAAACTCGTTTTGCCCATTTTTTTATAATTAAGAGCAACTCATTCCTATTGTCTTTTGTCTAAAACTTAATTTACACTAAAACTGTTATTCTAAAATCTTCTTTTCCAAATCTTTAAAAGCTATTCTCGCATATAACTATTCATTTTATCTCTTAATTAATTTTACCGATTTTTATTTACAATTTATGTTTTTGTTGTTAGTCAATAATTTTCTTAACATGTATACCTAATAAGTTTACGTTTTTTGCATCCATAGGTCCATAGTACGTTACACAGAAAGTAAATTGGTTCGAGTTATATTGTAAACGGCCACATTGCTACTTCGAGTTATGCAGAAAACTATACTATATCGCTTATCTATGGTTGCTGTTTTCGGCATAACTCGAAATAACGACATGGGTGTTTTTTGCATAACTTGATCCAATTTGACAAATCTAATCGTTGTAGTTTCTTGAAAACAATAGGTGTGTTCCACTATAGATGCTGGTAAATCGTTTCTACTAATCTTACCCTACCTATACTCTAAATGCGAAAGTTTGTGAGGATAGATGTTTGTTATTCTTTCACGCAAAGAAGGCTGAACGAATCTAGATCAAATTTACCACGGATATAGATTAGTCTGGTATATTTTTATCCCGAAAAGTAAAGTATTCCCGTGAGATGAGCAAGGTACAGTGCTGTGCCTTGGTGTGACACGTACTAACGAGTATATCTGGGATCCTATTTATCCTAATAACTGTAACATTTTTTTTTGTTTTATGGTGTGTTAGCTATTGCGCGTGGGTCCGCCTACGTGTATTCTGGTTTTCGCGGTATTTAGTAGCCATATGTCCTTCCTCGAGAATCAAAAGATTTCCATTGTAAATTTGATCCAAATCCTTTCAGCGGTTAAGCTGTGGAAGCGTAACAGAGAAACAGTAACTTTCGAATTTATAATATTAGTATGGATAAACTAGGACTGCCGTAATTTATGCAAATTAATAATCAGAAGTTCGTTGTCGTTCTTAATATTATTTAATAAATTATATAATACTAGCTATAAAGAAAACATTGCCATGATAGCTTGCACGGGTAGCATATTGGTTTAAGCGCCACTTTCTACTGCGCTGAATGTTGTGGGTCCTCCTAACCGCACTTGGAACAGCACTTTGTGTGATTTACAAATTGTTGTTTTGAGTTGTCTTTGTGTCTGTTTTATGTATGTTTCTAAAGTCTCCCGCGACAAAGGATGTGTGTATATTCATTCCTAATGCGGGAGTTTTCTTTAAATATTAATTATTTACCTTCACAATTTCCTCTAGCTTACTGACTTTTATTTTGAGAAATGATTAATAATATAATTAGTTTTACGTTATTGTACTGATAGATATAATTTGTTGATTAATTTCAAGACAAATATGATGCAGCAAATCTGTGAAGCAAGGTTTTATGTTTTGGAACCAAAATTTTACTGGATTTACATCCTTCGCACACATGAATGGCTGGGATCAGCATTTAATATTTAGCGGTGTACGTCAGGCTGGCCCGGCCTCTAACTTTTGCCAGTCTGAGGTTTTCAGCCCGGCCCTTAACAAGTGCTTCGGTAACTTTTTTTTACATAGAAAACGAAGTAAAGTACGTATTTGTATACGTATATACGATATGACTGACTTGACTGCCTCTGTGGCGCAGTGGTAGCGAATGCGACTGGTGTTCTTGAGGTCTCGGGTTCGATTCCCGGGTCGGACCAAATGTTTGTATGATCTACAAATATTTGTTTTGGAGTTTGGGTATTTTCTATGTATAATATGTAAGTATTTACAAAAAAAAAGTATTTAAGTATTTATATCAGTTATCTAGTACCCATAACACAAGCTCTGCTTAGTTTGCTTAGTTTGGGACTAGGTGACGTTGTGTGTAAGATGTCCGAAATATTTATTTATTTTATTTGCATCAAGGAGTACACGTCGGTTGATAGAAAAATATTGCTCGAATTCTGTGGGGCCAGGCCGGTCTGACGACACTTTATTTCGTTTTAAATAATAATCTTAAGTGTGTCAACACTGAATCTTGTTAGAAAATAATAAGCATGTCTAACATCTCATGTCCTGTTCTAGGACCAAATTATATACTTTATCTGAATATAAATAAATGAAAAACCCTAGTTTTTTTTTATTTTAAATGTCTTTGTAAGTTACATTTAAAAATATAATATGGAGTGTAGCCACCCCTATTTATCCCAGGTAAGTAGGTACTTAGAACAAAAGTGCTGCAAAGAGAATAAAGACTTGACACGAACCTTATATCAACCCGTCTTGCTAGCGTGGTATAATAGCCCGAAACTTCCTTTCTACGGAAAGTCTAGCAACGGATTCTCATAGGTTGATGAAACCAAACTTTCATGATAAGGATTTTATTGTTTCAAAAACTATCAACAACCCATAATGTCCTACTGCTGGTCTCGGGTCTCCTCTCAGGAGAGGATAAAGGCCATACGTCCCCACGCTGACCGAGTGCGGGGCTGGGGACTGCCAAGAAAATGTAGCTAAGGAAATCATATCGTTGGATGTTTTTAAGCCGCCCAAAGGCCTCCAACTAAGCTTCACGACTTATCCTATGATAACATCCGGGACCGACTGTTCCACGTGACCTCCGAATCACGGAGACGCTCATGGTTACATGCCACAGCGGTCACCCATCCAGTTTATGACCGCGCGGGCGTTGCTTACCCTCGGTAATTGTTTCATAACCACCAACCAAGGACCGGACCGCCTAAGAGGTAATCCTTTTGATAGGGTAACCCGTATATGCATACGGCCCATTTTGCTGTGTTATCATTTTTTCCAGCCAGCGTAATGGTTAACACCTGTATTACTTTTGGTTAACCCCTTCACTGGTTACTGTAACCACGTGAAGGGGATTTACCCCTTCAAAGTATTAAAGACATCAACAACATTCATCGAATTGAAAATTTCCTTTAAAGTCGGTTAATAAAATAGATTAATGACGCAAAAAGTTCAGTCTTAGTCCGGTCATTTTAGACATAAAAATAGTGATCAAATAAAGAAAATTCCGACAGAGCCAAATCTTCGTAGAGACCTTAGGTTTACCACAAGGAATAAAGTGTCAAAAGTCCCTATCAGTCCCATGTGAGCTTAGGGACTTATTCGGGGCCCAAGGTCAAAATTTTAGGTTTTTTGGATTTTTCTCGAAAACGGTAAGTTTTATCGAAAAAGTACCTCAGCAAAGTTGTAGATCTTAAAATTCTCTATAAAAATGGTCCCTATGATTTTTTCTCTAAGACCCACTATTTCCCAGATATTGCGCTTGTAAGAATCACGTTCTACATAATATGCACACATTTCCACACCACCTGTGAGGTAGTGTAGTGTGTGTGTACGCGTTTTTTTTTAACGTGGTATCCCCGGTAGGCCTATTCCACGAACCTTTATGACGTTATTCTCAGGAACAATAATTATTTAATAGTATGAAGATTATTGATATGGGTTACTGAGTTTAACTGTCGTTCTAACTTTTTTTTATTACTTTAATCTGACTCATACTCTTCATATTCAACTTCAACAATCATGTTTTCTTCAATTTCTTCTTGTTCTTCTTCTTCTCCTTCCTGTTGATGAACGCTTAGAAATTGTTCAAATGAAGATAAATCAGTTGTCTCTTCATCAAAATCACATGAATCTTCCTCTCTTGTATTTAATTGAACATTTGAGCAAGATACACCTTGGCAATTGGTACACACTGGAGAACACTGCAACCCTACTTTTTTACAGCCACATTTGGCACTACAACCTTTCTTGCAATTGCAAAAAATAGTGTTAAGAAGTTTCTGGAGCAGGGGGGCAGTAAAGTTCGAATCGGTTCCAAAGTATTATTTATCAATTTCCAACCCCAGTCTTCAGGGTTCAGTTCATTGCCTTGCCATGTCTGAACTTGATAGTATACTCGAAACAAATGTTGAGTAGCAGATGCCGATGTTGGAGGAAGACAAGAAGGACTTACTTTTGAAGTACTGGCCTGTTCTTCCTCACGTTGTCTTTTTGATGCAGAGATTGAAGTTTTCCGGGTGTATGATTTTCTGCAATCCACGTGAATTGTAACGGACTTTTGGCTTCTTAAATAATCAGCAAACTCAGCACTTCTCGCGACACTTGCATCGATTAAAGTTGGCATTCCACGACTGACCACAACAGTTTTATCTACAGTCAAAAGTTTATTACAAATAAAGCAAAATTGTGACATTTTTTTTTAAATATTAATCAGCACTAACTTCAATAGTAGACGCTTGTAATAAATACGTATAGTCACTCGAACTGCTCGTTCAACACTAAAAGAAGCAGGTATACGTGAACGACACCACATGGACAAAAGAATAGGCAGATGTTTTTCAACGCCAGATGTTATTCAAGTAAAGGGGATTCGGTAAGGGACCGGCGGTCATTTTAGAGTAAATTTTCTTAGAATAGTATAATGTATACATCAAAGAGGCATTTTTGCTTGCTTGAGTACCTAAATATGTATAGTATATACGTGGCATACGTGTGCATACTATGTAGAACATGATTCTTACAAGCGCAATATCTGGGCAATGGTGGGTCTTAGAGAAAAAATCAAAGGGACCATTTTTATAGAGAATTTTAAGATCTACAACTTTGCTGAGGTACTTTTTCGATAAAACTTGCCGTTTTCGAGAAAAATCCATAAAACCTAAAATTTTGACCTTGGGCCCCGAATAAGTCCCTAAGCTCACATGGGACTGATGGGGACTTTTGACACTTTATTCCTTCTGGTAAACCTAAGATCTCTACGAAGATTTGGCTCTGTCGGAATTTTCTTTACTTCAATTGTCTAAAATGACCGGACTATCTTATAAGAAACAATCTGATAAAAAAACACTTGAAATGTATAGTATATTTTATCTTCTTTATTTAAAAAATACATAAATTCGGTTTATCAAATACATTAAGTTCTTACTTTATGGTACCTAATTAAATATAGCAATTATTTTTGTTATATGGCAACCCAGACGCAAATAAAAAAATTACTATACTTAACAAACAATTTGATCGTATCGTAAGGTCTCATTAAACTTAGAGTAAGACACTCGAATAAAAAAACACGTTGATGTCACAGTATAACAGGCCTAAGCCAATATCTATGAAAACGATATAAAATATAATTTCAATCAGAGTAAAAAATAAAATAAATGAAAAAAAAAGTCAGAAATAAATTAATAACAGATTGTTTGTATGAAAGAAAGAAAAATATTTGTTTTGGCAACAAATGAAAGTAATAGAAAATAAAAAGGTAACACAACAATTTTGCAAGGCCAAAAATATTTTGAATAAAAATAATATGTCTACTTATACATTTTGCCCATTAGTTTTCTTTTATTTGAATGTTAAAGTAAGATTCCTTGTACGCCGCCATCTTTACCGTTATAATGTAAGTGATGTTTCGATTAACGTCTTCCGCATAGATTTTGCTTTTCTAGAATTTTCGACATAGACAATAATTTAGATAATGATGATGATTGCTGTAAATATAGCAGAAGTCTGAAAGTATATCTTATTGTATCAATAATTATATAATATTTGTCATAATATCGTCTATGGTTGGGTCTTTCATTGTAGCCCTTTTAAATAGAAATAATTAGTTTCTTCAACTATTTGTTTTGAAACATTATTTTAAATAATACATTTTAAACTAAGAACAATAAAAAAATGAAAGAACTTGCTAGACATCAACACACTAGATTCGTCATTCAAGTCCTCATAAGCATTAAATAAACAATGTTCCATTCTTATATTAAATAACAATTTTTATTCTATTTTTTTTAAACGAAGGAAAGCATATATGTCTGATTTTTAGCGGTTAAACTCGTAAGTAGTACAGATTTGTATCGTACGGAACAAATTCATCGCAAAATATCATAGATTTAATATTTATTATACCTAAATGCATTACTTAAAACTTAACAATCAATTTACTCTAATTGTAACTAAAAATATTTAAGATTTTTTTTAATAAAATGCATAGTCTGGAGGGTTCAATGATTACTTTCTATATCTAAACGTTGAAAATTAATAAACTTTTAGATGAAAATTTTTGCTTATTTTTAGATTTCTTAACCATCTCTCACAAGTTTGATTAGATTTTTTATGTTTTAAATAAAACATTCGTAAATAAATCCAGTTAAAAAGCTCCCACAGGTCATAGCCCCTTTTACGTATACATGTTTAATTTATTAAGTTTTATTTAAATAAGTATTTCATATAAAATCTATAAATTAGAACACCATATATACCACCACATACAACAGACGCCAAATAAGAATGTGTATCAAGGAAATGCACTTATCTACTGTTTACTCAATAGAATTTGAAATACAGGCAAGATAGACTTCCTCTTTTAAAAGATCTTAACTGTTTAATACCCAGCTAGAGGCCATTTTCAAAAATCTATTTCCAGTTGTATCTATAGGACATTTTGAAAAATGACAAAATTTACCTTTTATAGTATTTGTTCTTTACTTTGACAACTAAAACTGTCTAAATAAACAATTGATCCTGCATGAATGAATGATTATGATTGAATAAAGAATGAAGGTATTGAATCAATCACATTGAAAAAAACAGAGTATCATCTCCATTTTTAGCCAGAGATAGGTTTCTGAAAGATGACTAAGTTTACTTAAAAATAGCATTCGTTCTTTTATTTTAATAACTAAAATTTATTCTGCATGTCAATGAAAGTATTGAATCAATCATATTGAAAAAAAAAATAGATTATTATCTTCACTTTTAGCCAGAGATAGGTTTCTGAAAGATGACTAAGTTTACTTAAAAATAGCATTCGTTCTTTATTTTAATAACTAAAATTTATTCTGCATATCAATGAAAGTATTGAATCAATCATATTGAAAAAAAAAATAGATTATTATCTTCACTTTTAGCCAGAGATAGGTTTCTGAAAGATGACAAAGTTTACTTAAAAATAGTATTCGTTCTTTTATTTTAATTACTAAAATTGATTCTGCATATCAATGAAAGTATTGAATCAATCATATTGAAAAAAAAAATAGATTATTATCTTCACTTTTAGCCAGAGATAGGTTTCTGAAAGATGACAAAGTTTACTTAAAAATAGTATTCGTTCTTTTATTTTAATTACTAAAATTGATTCTGCATATCAATGAAAGTATTGAATCAATCATATTGAAAAAAAAAATAGATTATTATCTTCACTTTTAGCCAGAGATAGGTTTCTGAAAGATGACTAAGTTTACTTAAAAATAGCATTCGTTCTTTATTTTAATAACTAAAATTTATTCTGCATATCAATGAAAGTATTGAATCAATCATATTGAAAAAAAAATAGATTATTATCTTCAATTTTAGCCAGAGATAGGTTTCTGAAAGATGACAAAGTTTACTTAAAAATAGTATTCGTTCTTTTATTTTAATTACTAAAATTGATTCTGCATATCAATGAAAGTATTGAATCAATCATATTGAAAAAAAATAGATTATTATCTTCACTTAGCCAGAGATAGGTTTCTGAAAGATGACAAAGTTTACTTAAAAATAGCATTCGTTCTTTTATTTTAATTACTAAAATTTATTCTGCATATCAATGAAAGTATTGAATCAATCATATTGAAAAAAAAAAAGATTATTATCTTCACTTTTAGCCAGAGATAGGTTTCTGAAAGATGACAAAGTTTACTTAAAAATAGTATTCGTTCTTTTATTTTAATTACTAAAATTGATTCTGCATATCAATGAAAGTATTGAATCAATCATATTGAAAAAAAATAGGTTATTATCTTCACTTAGCCAGAGATAGGTTTCTGAAAGATGACAAAGTTTACTTAAAAATAGCATTCGTTCTTTTATTTTAATTACTAAAATTGATTCTGCATATCAATGAAAGTATTGAATCAATCATATTGAAAAAAAATAGATTATTATCTTCACTTTTAGCCAGAGATAGGTTTCTGAAAGATGACAAAGTTTACCTTAAAATAGTATTCGTTCTTTTATTTTAATTACTAAAATTGATTCTGCATATCAATGAAAGTATTGAATCAATCATATTGAAAAAAAAAATAGATTATTATCTTCACTTTTAGCCAGAGATAGGTTTCTGAAAGATGACTAAGTTTACTTAAAAATAGTATTCGTTCTTTTATTTTAATTACTAAAATTGATTCTGCATATCAATGAAAGTATTGAATCAATCATATTGAGAAAAAAATACATAGACCATCTCCAGTTTAAACTAGAGCCGTAAGTATAGCGTTTAAATCTTTTAAAAAATAAATATTAAAGAGGTATTTAGAAGTTCATTGTCTTTTGCTATGTCCTATAACTGGCCTTAAAAGTTATAACAGAATAATAAATACATATTGGAACACGCAATATAGATGCACTGTCAACTATATGAATTAATTGCGAGTATAAATGTTCTACAGAAAAAAATACATAATTATACTATTGTGTTTTTTTATTCTGTAGGTTAAATATCCACAGAATAAAAATACCTGTTCGATGAGTCCAGTCACTGTCTAGTTGGGCCAGACGACAGTCTCTATCCAGCCCACGTACCGGCTGACGCGGGTGTACACACCGGGTATAACGGACCCGCAGCCACGACCAAATGACGTCACTCCCACGAGACTGTTCTTTCCCACGCCTTCCTCAGATGTAAGCACCAAGGGCCCGCCTGAATCTCCCTAGAAACATAATTTGAGGTATCATCAAAAAACTGGAACTAATTTTATTAAATATCTATATAAATTAAAAATGAATAACTGAAATGGTTGCATGAAATTGGATAATTCTTTTTTCTTGTGTTTTTTATTGTCAGGACAAAGTTTGTATAGGTAGAGGAGAATTAAACGAAAACCGAAAGTTAGTAAGTACGCGACGATAACTACACGTGGGAAGCTGAAGCGAGAATAAATACTAAAATAAGTTTTTGAGGAATTAAGAAAATATTAACCAGAAATGGCGGTACGAAGTTCGCAGGGTCATCTAGTTTACGCTACAAGTATACCTTGACTATCATTAGAATAAGGTTTACTGGATTACCCATATACTTTTATAGCTGAAAAATATTTATGATTAAAGTCGTCTTTTGGCTGAGATGATGAAAGGCAATCTCTGTTCGTAGATTTTGTATTTGAAATTTCGATTGTTGACATATAAAAACTTCAAACAGTACTTACTTATTTCTAAGTACGCGCATATTTTACTAGTATCACAAAGCTGAGGAGTTTGATTGTGTTTTAGTGTCTGGCTAAACACGGAATTACAACAACGGCAAAATACTTTTCAGAACGCAGACATACTTAAGCAGGTAGTTTGTTTTAGATTTCGTGGGAGAGCCACGCTTCGGCATGAATAGGGCGGCTCGACCGGAGTGATACCACAGCCTCACAGAAAACCGGTGTGAAATAGCGCTTGCACTGTGTTTCACCGAGTGAATGGTGTTGCGGGTGTTTATGGGCGGTGGTAATCGCTTACCATCAGCTGATACGTCTGCTCGTTCGCCTACTATTCAATAAAAAAAAATTGACATGGACACAGCACAAATGATTATGCCCATCATACAATTATTTGTTATGCATGGGATAGCACCCAGGACCTCCGGATTAGCAGTCAGGGACGAATGTTACTTAATATCGCACAATGTATTTTTTTTTTATTGAATAGTGGGCAAACTAGCAGACGTATCACCTGATGGTAAGCGATTACCGCCGCCCATGGACACCCGCAACACCAAAGGCGTCACAAGTGCGTTGCCGACCTTTGGGGGATGGGAAAGGGGATGGGGGGAGGGGTATGGGCCACCGGCGTCCTCACTCACTCGGTGAAACACAGCGCAAACGCTATTCCACACCGGTTTTCTGTGAGGCCGTGGTATCACTCCGGTCGAGCCGACCCATTGATGCCGAAGCATAGCTCTCCCACGGTAAGTTAGAAAGGGTTTCCTTAATTTCACAAAACTTACTTGGCAAGTATCCCTGATACCTTCAGGGTCGCCAGCACACAGTTGGTCAGGAGAAATACCCGTAGGTAATTTTCGCCAATTCGTATACGATTCGGTACAGTTGTCGCGACTAACTGCGATAACATTCGCTTTCAGTAATATGTTGCTACTTGCGTCCCCTGGAATGCAAAACAAGGTAACAACAGTACAAGAACAAGTGCTATTAACCATTCGGGACAGCTGATGGGGCTTGTTAACCCATGGGGTTTGTTATGATAACCTGGCCCTACACTATGCCAGCTGGCTGATGAATGTAGGTACTTAGGATAGGTATGTCGGCCGGCTCAGCTGATCAACTTTCATACCGCAGACTTAATAACAAAGAGAGGTGGTAGTAACTATTAAGCAAAAGCTAATGCAGTGCTAGATGAAACTTTATTTTATTTTGTTTTTACTTATGCTTTTATTATGTTCTTAATTTTTTACCGCTTTATTTGTTTTTAAAATGGTTTTGTTTATGGTGCTCTGTACAAACAATGTTATGTACATCTATTATAGATATACATATAAGTTTTTGTTCCAAGCTTCTAATGTTGACCGGTCTTGTATATGTAGGTATATTGTTGATGTTTCTTAAAATTAATAAATAAACTATTTTAATAATTACCCTTCGTACCGTAGTCAGACTAGTGGTTAAACTCGGAGAAAGATAAATCAAACATTAAATGTTTATGAACACAAACATTTCATTTGAGATTGATTCGAACCCGCAACAATTTGTAGCAGTCCCTTACATAACTTCCACTACGCCATCCGGTCCGGTCGTCAAATATGAATTTGAGTATAAATTAATACTTACTTGAGTTACTGACTTTCCCCCAACCAGTTATAGTGAGTATATCTGTTGGATCTTCATCGTTTGTTTCTAGACAAATCGCGTGCAAATTACTGCTAAATTCCAGT
Organism: Spilarctia lutea; assembly: GCA_916048165.1. Taxonomy (NCBI): domain Eukaryota; kingdom Metazoa; phylum Arthropoda; class Insecta; order Lepidoptera; family Erebidae; genus Spilarctia; species Spilarctia lutea. The sequence goes on along the minus strand of OU696480.1, from coordinate 13,155,934 downwards.
GGATTCTCTAATCTAAAAAATATTAAAAACAAAAATTTTAACATTGAACAACAAAACTGACAGCAAAAAGATCTCTTGTGTCTCTAAGAATATTAAAAAAAATATATAAAGTAGTCAGTTAACCAGAGTTACGATGGCAGCGAAAAGATTAATTCAGTGACAATTTAAATAAATAAAAACCAAACGTCGCTCGCCGCCATTTTATTCGCTTCATCAACTATAGTTAGTTGTATTCTGAAGAGTTTTAGGATGAATTTAAATTGTTACTGAAGTAATTTCATCGCAGTCACTTCGTCTCCTCCTTCGCCGCGGAACACCGCACGACATTAGTCGGATCTCAATACGCCCTATCGGTCCAAAACTTGAAACCAAGTCACGCGTCTGGCCAGCATTGTATAGCAGTCTAAAACCTCCTCTTTTAGGAGATCCCTAAATCCAGTAATGTCATTTAAAGGCTGTTGATGTAATATGATAAAAATGTTACCTTAACAATGCCAAGTCGTGATACTTTTCTTTTCTGGTGTAACCAGGAGTTATTATAATTTCCGCTATCCTAACATCGGTGCTAGAGTTGAAGTCCTTCGAGCCGACCTCCAAAACACCTGCGCGTATAATAGACGGCTCTATCCTTGAATATATACAAACATTATTCATATTTTATTTAACAGTATTGTTTTGTTGTCAAATTTTTAAGTATTATGGGCGAGTTTAAATTGCCACTGGATTTGTCACCAATTTCTGATAAAGTTTCAGATAATTATCTGCCATGTAACACTATTTGATACATGAAAAGGTGCTGAAAAGTTGATCTTACGTCTATCAAGCAAGCAAGTAATAAGTCTCCTTCTTGGTATCACAGGATGGTGGTTGAACATTTCTCCACCCACAAATAATGGTGTGATTAGTACCATCATTTGTTCTCCTTACAGAAACTGTATGGAACCGATGCCGTACAATATTGCATCACAAAATTGTTGTTTTTTTATTACCTGACAATTCTCTCGGTCAATTTGGTCGTTTGATTTTGTACGGCATCGGTTCCATCCATTGTGCCGCAACGCCATACAAAAAATCATGTAACAAGATGAAAAATCGAGGGTTGCTACCCCCTCCCCTTCACCTGTACTCAGTTGGACAACTTACAAGTGTTGGCATATAGTGCTGAATGATATTGTTTTATGTGTCTTTCTACAATTTTTTTTCTGATGGTTCACATGACCTATCGGGTGACGGTTTAAGTATACAGAGTGTCACAACCTATAATCGATTCCATTGGTGTCGTAAGATACTACTAAGAAAATAAAATAACAGCGAGCTACGCGAGCGACTGTTGGTTTTATTTCGTTGCATCAAATATAGTTGTATTCTAAAGAACTTTAAGAAACATACGCTACAATCAAACTACTCACGATAATTTCACTGCAAAGAGAAGGAAAGCTTGATATAAACCCTATAAGAACCCGTCTGGATAGCGTGATACAGTAGGCCTAAACGTCCTTTCTACGGAGAGATATATGTCCAACAATAGACTCTTAAAGACTGTTGACGATTATTTTTAACTAGCTGACCCACGCAAACTCGTTTGCGTCTTCTATTGCCCGTAGCGTGAAAATTTCCCCCCGTTTTTGAAACATTTTTCATTGGTGCTCCGCTCCTATAAGTATTAGCGTGATGATATATAGCCTATAGCCTTCCTCGATAGATGGACTATCCAACACTGATAGAATATTTTAAATCGGACCAGCGGATCCTGAGATTAGCGCGTTCAAACAAACAAACTCTTCAGCTTTATAATATTAGCATAGATGTTGATAAGAGATTTTTACTTGTCTAATGTGTCCACACAATGCGCAGCAGTCAAGACGTAAGTATTAGATAATATTGATCCTCCGCAATCGAATTCATAACCTCCATTTCCTCGATCAAACCCTAAGGCAACCTGAAATTATTATAAAATAAATATGTGAACCTAGTGGCGTGCCATTGGAGAGGCGTATGTCCAGCACTGGACTGCGATAGGCTGATGATGATGATGAAATATTTGACATACGACAACTTTTTTTATCCAGGCACGCTTTAAATCCATATTAAAAGTAATGGTTCTTTCACATAAACCATTCTTTATTTTCTACATATATGTTAGGAAAAAACTGGTATAAATGAAAAAATGTAGGTTTAATAATGTTGTTGTTAAATTATTATTTTTTTTACTAAAAATAGTAAACATCTCTACCCTATTACGCTTCGCTGTGAAATATTGTTTGCATTGTTGAGGAATGCGGAACAAAACTGACGCAAAAATAATCTGAGAAGCGAGTTGTACATGATGACAAAATTTGACCTTAATCGGTGCAGAAGTTTTTGAGTTTTCGATGGATATTCAAATCAATATTTTTATATTTTATGTATAAGAAGTGTTTTGGTACTGTTCTTTTATTCAAGTCAATTATTATTTATTATTGTACTGTTAGCTTCACATAAATGATCAGAAAAGATTTTTTTTATTGTATGCAAACTAGCAGACGTATAGCCTGATGGTAAGCGATTACCACCGCCCATGGACACCCACAACACCAGAAGTGTCACAAGTTCGCCGCCGGCCCTTACGCTCTTTTCTTGAAGGTCGTATTGGTCCGGTAATACCGCAGGCGACAGTTCATTCCACAGTTTTGTTGTGCAAAGCAGATAGTTTCGGGGAAAGCGCAAAGTCGTGGACTGCCAACCATCTAGATGATGGCGATGAAACTTCTGTCGCGTAGGACGATGACAGAAAGAGGCGGCAGGGATCAGTCCGAACAATTCCTCAGAGCTCTCCCTATAATAAATGCGGTAAAATATGCATAAGGAAAATACGTTGTTATTAATATTAAACAACCAAAATATTATGTAAATCACATGTTTCATATTAAATTGGTAAATATAACGTTTACCATAAGGTTTATTTGAAAACTTTTAGAATGGACATGAACTCAAATTTTCTTAGACAACATTTCTCATCTTGTACCTTTTTATGTTCGTAAATCCCCAGGATACCACCGACTAAAAATTACATGCACTAGATTCGGGGGATCTAGGTGCACACTATAAAGGAAATCCCTACGGTTTGTAGATGGCCCCCTCTTATGTAGAAATCCCGATATTCTTTACTAGCGTTCTCGCCGCCACCCCGGCTAGGGTGACAGATGGCCTCGCCTGTCACCCCCAGGCTTGCGCTTATGGAGGACGAAGATTCTGCGATCTCTAGATACACAGATAATTCTCAGTTATGGATTTTGATTTAAAATTTTATAATTGAGGTTCAAAAGAAGCCAGCAATCTGGAAATACGAAATCTGCAGAATATTTGAAAAATATTTCAAAATGCTTGCTGTTTTCTCGTGTTTGCGAATAAGAATACATCCAGATCCTTTTTCTTTGTTTCTTTTCTTTATATATCGCAAATAAATATAATAAATAGCTGCAACTTCTTCAACGTCCATCTTGGAAATGGATCGACGAAATCGCAACGTATCCATCGTATACATACTCTCCGGTTGCGGTTACGGCTAGTCGCCGCTCGGTTAACCGCATCCTGCGGCCAGCTGGAAGGGCGGCCACAACGCGGCTAACCGCACAGGGCGTAGGAGGCCTTAAACAAACTGTGATCGCTTCGAGCAGCTAGTTAATACAAGAATTGAAACGCTGGTAAATATGCTTTGCAATTTAGGAATGTTCATCCGTTGACATGCAGAAGATGAAGTTTCAATACCAAAACCGTTACCTCAAATACTATCTAACTTTTAAACAAATACCGCAAAACATGTTTTATATCCGCACAAAGCTGGGGCATCGATATACTTTTAAATTAACAAAATATGTAGGTGATAAGCTTGACATTAATCATTGTCAAGAGGGCAATTAAAAAAAGATAATATGATAATGACAATGTAATTAATTAAACCTGTTATTTGTACTTTATTGGAAAAAATACTAGCACACATAACTTGTTCATCGTTCGAATGCTCTCTCAACTAAACCGGATATAGCAGTACAAAAAAAAATAGTTTTTGTTCTAGATAAAACAAGGCACAGACTACTTGACTTTCAAATAGAACCCTCTTCATTTTTAGACATTTATTATAGAGACACCAGCATCAGCGGCATTTTTATAAGACAACTCCCCCGTTAGAAATATACACCTGTGTACCGGGGGACAACAATTTGTTGATACACAGTGTGAACCTACTTGAAGTCACACAACTAAGCGCAATAGATACGTCTGCTTGTTTGTCCTCAATACAAAAAAAACTTGGCCAACCGTGCAGCTTAAGTCAAAGTCTTTAGCAGTCAACTGCTGAACTCGGCCCTATCCTTAGAAAGAAGGTTTTGTCCTAAGTACTATAGTATAAGTACTACACGATCCAGACTAGTTACTATAGGTTTACAATACAGTAACTAAACATGACTATGAACAATTGTCATCAATTGTTTGTGTCTTTTTTGTTCAAAGGGCAAACTTAACATTTAGTGATAGTGATATATTCTGAACAGTTTTTGAACGTAAAAATAAGGGGAAATTAAGATCTGGCGCATTATACGCCACCATTGACGTTTTGCTGTGTATAATGCGTATAAATTTGGATGTCAAAATTCACATTTTGACATCCAAATTTAGCATACACAACTTGAATAAAGGCAAAATTCAAACATTTTCTACGCCTAATCTATACTAATATTATAAAACTGAAGAGTTTGTTTGTTTGTTTGAACGCGCTAATCTCAGGAACCTTAGGTCCGATTTGAAAAAAATATTTCCATTCCACGGTTGCCTGAAAGAGATTGCCAGTAAGCAATAAAGCCGCCAGTTGTACTGCCGACCTAACTTTAAGTTAGGACTTAGTTATCTGATGTACAATAAAGCGATTTATATTTATTATCTGGCGTACTAAAACACTAACGCTGTGGCTAGTTCATGGGTAGTAGACTAAACAGATTCTGCGTTTGAACGTTCTAAAGAGGATTGAACACTCAAGGACGTCAGAGCAAGTTATTTGAAATTACTAAAGCTGGTATCGTGCAAGAACATCACTACATATTATAAAACAAACTCCTTCGCCACGTCTGTCACGGATTTTGATGCGGTTTTTACCAATAGATATAGGGATTCTTAAGGAAGGTTTTCGTATTTTTTAGTATATTGGCTAAAATATAACCATATTTGTTTAAGACGTCGGATAAAATGAAGCCCGTCATCTTCTCAAATTAGGTCATACGCTATATTACTCTTATATTTTTCGTGATGAATCCGTGCGAATCGCGAGTAATTTATAAGTAGGTAACGTTGATTACAAAATATACTAAAATCAAAACAGTCGTTGCCTTAGACCTATTTTTTTTGTTACTGCAAGCATATATAAACGGTCTTTTACAAATGGTATTTCCGCACTATAATTATTTTTTTAACCTTTTCCTCTATAATCTATACTTATACATAAATGTTAAGTTGAGTTTTGTACGGTTCGAAAACCCGAAACAGTTCTGACCCCAATCGGGTCAGAACTGTTTCGGGTTTTCGAACCGTACGTGTTGAAATGTTGACATGACCTACAAATCGCTTCAGAGATCTTATTATTAGATAGCTACTTTAACCGTCAGTGGTGAAGTCCCACTGTAGAGACTAAACCGATTAAAAAATGAGGTAATGAACTTGTAATAATGGCGTCATTTATAGTTTAGTAAATCTTTTCTTGTTGCAGTATTTTGTTCTTCATTTATCAACAATTCAATGTGCCACAGCGAAGTGTAGCAGCGTAAGAGTAAAGTTGATATCTCTTAATACGTATCATTAAAATGTATGCAGTATTTTTTATCTCTGGCGTTCAAACTTATTTATGTTACAGTGATGTAATTCCAAGTGCTCATAAGTTTAACATAAATATTGGTATTCCCAATTGAAGAATGTCAGTGTTATTAATGTGTACAGCTGAGCAATTTTCCTGGTACTTCTCATATGAGCTGTGACGAGTATTAATTGCTTAGCAACAATAGGCTATTTAAAGTAACCCTTTAAATACTTATTTATTGATATTCATGAAGTAGACTGCTGTGGTTTCTGTTAACACTTCACCAAATAAATGTAGGGATGATTATACTGAATTTGAAGAAGTTCTCGGTTTTTCAAAAATCCCTTCATAGACCCTCACTTACTTGAAAACATATTCTTTCAAACCCTAAGATATTTTTCTATCTTTATAACATTGATTAGTTAGGTAATATACACGACAAAATCGGGCAAGGGCGAATTCGACTGGCGCACGAAGGGCTTTTCGTGCGCCATTAATCCACCATTAGAGTTGAGCTTTATTTTTATAATCAATATAGATCTAAATGTTCTGTAAATATATCAAGCGAATACCTGTTGCCGTTATCAATTAAGAAAATAACGCAAACCTCAAATAATAAAGGCTAGGCAAATGTGAAAATGTGGACCAGATCAAACACAAGTTAAAAATACAATAAAGAAATATTCTGGACATCTTACACACAACGCCATCTAGTCCCAAGCTAAGCAGAGCTTGTATTATGGGTACTAGACAACTGATATGAATACATATACCTATACTTTTTTTTTTGTAAATACATACATAGAAAACACCCAAACTCCGAAACAAATATTTGTAGATTACACAAACATTTGGTCCGACCCGGGAATCGAACCCGAGACCTCAAGCTTAGCAGTCGCATTACATAGTACAATACTTCAGTGCTGTTGGATTACAATGAGTAATCACGTATTTAATAATTAAGTGATATTAAGATCTATACTGTCATTATGTTATTAGGGTTTTTTCCATATCAGTATACCAATGGTAAAAAAATAATTACAGATTTTATCCCAAAGTCATTTTAACTGAGTATTTGTTTCCCTGTACATATTTTTACACATTTTAACGTTATAACAAATACTATAAATCATAGAGCAACACGGGCCACTGAACAGAGGGGAGTAGCCATACCGTCTGGAAAATGGCTGGTAAAGAAAAGATGCTGACTGCTCAACACCGGGATGGTTGGTGCCCTCTTTAAGGAAAGCTTTGTTTCAGCATTGGACTAGATTAGGCTTAAATAGAAGTGGTATATACGGATAATTGCCTCATTGGTCTAGCAGTTGACGAATGCGACTGCCAATCCAGAGGTCTAAAGTTCGAATACCGGGTCGGGTCAAAAGTGTTAGAGTTTTTCTGATTATAGAAATACTTAACAACATCCCGGAATTTCGAAGTTGGGGTCTGAACTCCCGGAGAGCACGTAAAGCTGTCGGTCTTGCGCCTGATCTCTCCCCGGTCGTGTCGGTTAACCGTCCCATCGGATTATGAGAGAGAGGGAACAGAGAATGCAGCTGTGTTTGCGCACACACTTGTGCACTATAATATCTCCTGCGTAGTTGGCTGGTCTACGTTGAGACTGGCCGCCGTGGGCGTAATCGGCTAGGAGACCATCATATACGGATATAATAGGGTATTTGACACCTTAGTCCAATTAGATACTTTTTATGATCTGGGCGACAGTGAAAGTGGAGTAAACCGAACAATTATGAAGTCACTATTTCAGACTACTCAATGAAAGCACTGTTTGTGCTTTATAACGTTATAAGGGTTCAATATTTATTATCATTGAATATCGAAATATGTAGCAATAACAACCTAAAATATATAAATAAATATTCCGGACATCTAACACACAAACAACGCCATCTAGTCCCAAGCTAAGCTGAGCTTGTGTTATGGGTACCAGACAACTGATATAAATACTCGTACTTAGATCCTTTTTTTTGTAAATACATACATATCATAGAAAACATCCAAAATATTTGCAGATCATACAAACATTTGGTCCGACCCGGGAATCGAACCCGAGACCTCAAGCTTAGCAGTCGCATACACTACCACTACGCCACCGAGGCAGTCAATTATAATAGTCTTCTATAAAAAGCTAGTGGTATTTGTTTTATTTAAACGGACATTGATATTTATTTTTGACGGCTTCAAGAGATTGGGTTGAGTTTAGATAGTAAAATTACTGTTTGGGTCATTGAAGCGGGTTTTTTTATTTAGATACTTGTTAAATGTAAATAACAGATATCAGTATCACACGATTAATATAAATATAATATGTTAATATGAAATTGGTTATTTTAAAAATTATGTTATTTAAGATTGTAGTCCTCTACGCCATTGCCACAGCTTGTTATAAGCATATAACATAATTATGTGATTGCTATAAAGAATGTAGCACACCATCGCAATTGTTATTTATTTATACTAAATCTAGTACACACTTTACATGCTTGAAATCTGTCAAACTAAAACAGTTTGTCACTACGAAGGTCTTAACAAGTTTTACTGGCAAGGTATCGTTCAAGTTACAAACCAGGTCCATGTTAAATAAAGTGAATATCGACTTAAACTTCATGCCATAGACAAAACAAGAATAAAGCGAAGTATTACACGAAATCGATTTGGGACGACACATCAATTATAAATCAAAAATGCTTACTGTGGGTTATCCTTGGATCATATATGTACATATAGCAGCGATGCCTTTTTTGTAAATCTTTTTAAAGACATATTAGTCTGTCTTATATTATTTTGTGATATCTCGTAAGATTTAACCAGCGATCGAAACATGTTTTTGAGTTGAGAATTATGTAAAATTCATGTTTTTCACAAATCACATAATTATTACAAAATTACCTCACAAATCTTTGAATGTCTCGGGATTTCTCTCCTATAATATACTTGTATTATGCACATAAACCTTTCCCCTTGAAACACAATTCTATTGGTGAAAAGTTCATTAAAATTCAGTTTTGAAGATCTAAGCCCACAAAATTAAAAAGCTACTTTATTTTTATACTATGTAACCAAAATATAATAACAAATGGAAATAAACTAGTTAAGCATAAAATGGTTAAAAAATAAGGACTTGGAGGATTGAAACAGAATAATAAATTACCATATGTGGAAATTCCCCGAGTGATGCAGCCTCGCCTCCCAATATATGCAAACCCAATGGCGCTATGCTATTCGCAGCAATTTTACGACATTCTAAAATAAAAAATCAAAATGAATGACATATCTTTACAGTATAAAAACATACACGGGCCACTGAACGGAGCGGCGTAGCCATAGCATCTTTTTCCGATACAAAACAATCTGCCATCTCTTTCCGGGGGGTAATCTTCACACATACACACTATAGACTCACATTCAAAAACAGTCGCCTGTCACCACGAATTCAGGCGCGCATATAAATACATTAATTATTCATAGTAATACGTAGGCCCATTTGGACTTAGACTTTAACAGAAGAGAACATATGGCTACTCCCTACCGTATTGCTCTATGATTAAAAAGTATATTGTAAAATCATATATTTTATAACTTTACCTCTTATAGCTATCCTTGCCTTATCTTTCGAATTTACCCCTGTTCTGTTGTCACCATTATTGTCAACAGTTTTTCCATCAACATTTTCACCTGTCATCAATATTTAAATTATGTTAATCTTACAAATAAGTACCCTGGAAAGCTCCAATAAAAAAGTCCACATGATCAATCGATCATATAATTGATGACACACAAATTTTAATTATTTTAATGATGCTTATATTTTTTTTCAATTCTAGACTCAAGACTAAAGTCAAAACTGAATAATAGAAAATAAGTTCAAAAATTATTCCTTCTGTAATTGAAATAAAATTTAACTGGAAAAATTGTATGAGTATATATGTAGGAATATTTATTGAAAACCTCGTTCACTCGTAGGCCCGTATTTTAAAAGGCGTCTCCGTCGTGAATCTATTTTTAAAACTAGTTTTAAGAAGAGATTTTATTATTGAACGTATAAAAATAAGATTCACTGACCGTTAATCAAGTGAGTAAAGATCAATGAATCTCCGTGTTTAGCTTATTTTCGAACGATGTTTATATCAAAATCTTCTCTCAAGAATAGATTTTAAGAGATCCGATTTCTGATCACCTGAGAGAAGTTCAATCTAGTTTCAAGTGGTAGTGTGTAGTGGTATTTTTAATGCCTTTTAGGAGAAATGAACGTATTTTATTATGATGTTTCTGAATAATAATGAAAGATTTGCTTTACCTCACTTTATTTACGGAAGAATTACTTTTCATACACATTTAATTCAATTTAATTAACACTATTTGATATTCAATTCACTTAAAATACACATTTAAACATTTGTTTCAAATAATATCTCTCTTTTTGGTTTCTAACAAAAATATAAATTTATTCTTTAAATAAAAACATAGTTTGGCAATTCGACATGACAAGTATTGATAACAATTTAAACGTTCCGAAATAGGTAATATCTAATCATTTTTATTTTAGTATTAAAAATATTTAATTTGGGGTGAATTGTTTCTTATTGTTATATTTACATCGATACACTAGCTACTAGCACTATAAACTAATAACCAATAATATATAAATCATGTTTATTAAAGAAATAAACAAATATTCCGGACTACTCTGTCTGATAGAAAGTATGTGCAGAATCCAAGAATGGTAGAACCAATAATGCAGCATTGCGACCCACACTGTGGCGGCCTTTTCAGAAGCTTTTGCATCGTGTGGATTAATCAAATTTAAGCAAAAATCTTCCTTGAAACATAACCTAAACGATGGTGATAACCGCATTAAACTACGATAAAAAGCTACTTCATTTTATGCTATGTAAATATACGTAACGTAATATAACGGTAATTAATAATAATAACAAATAAATAAATATTTCGGACATTTAACACACAACGCCATATAATCCCAAGCTAAGCAGAGCTTGTGTTATGTGTACTAGATATAGTAGGTGAGCTGGCACCAATTTATGGGTAGGTATTTGAGGCGAGCTGAAAACTTGTCAGATACCTCTCCTATTATATCCCAACTCGGGATTGCAGACCTGGCTGGTGAGTAGCGGGGCTAAATCAACCCCTACATTTTAACTAATAACTAATATAAATACATATATATACATTACTTACTTTTATGTAAATACATACATATTATACATAGAAAATACACAAACTCCGAAACAAATATTTGCAGGTCATACAAACATTTGGTCCGACCCGGGAATCGAACACGAGACCATAGCAAGCAGTAGCATACACTATCACTGCGCCACAGAGGCAGTCTAAAAATAAATGTTTTGTGTAATATAATTTGGTGTGTGATACGTAACAATAATTTCGATAATGCAGAAACGTAACTGAGAATAGACTGTGAGTTGAGATTGGTTGCTGAGACTAGTTTCAGCTGAGTGGAACTTAAAAATGCTTTCTAAAATAAGAGCGACGCTTGAGATTTGATGTAAACTTAAAACTAGTTTCAGCTGATCGGAGTTCAAACGATTCTTGAGACGCTTTTTAAAACGCATTAGTACGCAACTATATCATATAACTTATAGATGACATTTAGTTATTACTGTTTACTTACCAAATTTGTTACTGGTACGCGGACAGCACACAATTTCTTCAAACCCACTAAACCCACATCTTTCAAATTGGTGGTGTCTTTTATTTTTTATGGCTCTGTAATATTTTTTTATGTGTTAATAGAGCTGTATCTTACTTAATATAATTCAATTAACATTAGGCGTTTGCTATGTTACAGTGATCGATGATCGCACAATTCCATATATAACTATTATTATTACCAGTTTTAATTTCTCATATGACGAGCAGATTTTGCTATGATTAACATACTTAATATTTCATACTTACTGCATGGCTGCTTCACATTGCGAGACTTGTATACAGGTACCTTCAGATACCTGATTGTTTGGCATACACTTTTCACCAACTATGACAATAAAAATTGTGTTAATTAGTTATTGAAAGAAAAAATAGAAATAAGAGATAAAATATCTTAAAAGTCCATAAATAAATCTAATATTTAAATTCTCGTGTAGCGGTGTTTGTTGCCAAATTCCTCTGAAACGGCTGGACCGATTTTTATGCAGTTTTGTGTACTTCGGGTAGGTATAAAAATCGGCCAACATTTATTTTTTTACCCCTAAATGATAAGGGTGACCCACAACGGCAAAACAACGTTTGCCGGGTCCCCTAATTTTTTTATTAATATTTCGGACATCGCCACGCTACGCCATCTCGCTCGAAACCAAGCAGAGCTTTAATAAATGTTATGATAAAATATTTCTTTTTATCGGTGTGACATAGAAAACACCCAAACTCTGACGTAGATTTTTATTGAGCCAATTGATTACTTTGTTTATAGGAGTTTCCGCATTGTATTTTGACGTCATTCCAAGTTGATTTTCAATAATGTTTATATAATATTTGTGTTCTATACTTTCCATGACACCCTTTCCTTTGAGAAAAAAACTGTGCACATTGTAAATTTTACTCGACAGTGGTTTTAGTGAAGCCTGCAGATAGACTTTACGACAAAAATACTAATTGGGAGATATATCAAGACGAAATAACAAAAGGGATTAATCTTAGAAAACCATTAAAAACGCCCGAAGACATAGAGGAAAGAATTTAGAGACTAAACAAAATCATACACGAGGTATCTACTATTTCTACAAAAAATTGAAAAAGTTATATTCCTCAAATGTTTAATGAATTTGATCAAAATTGATCAAAGAAAAAAATTTGTTACGTCGTAATCTAAGAAGAGTGTGGCGTGAAAGTACATTCATCATTACGTGCAGACAAAACAGCATTCAACAGATCTTCGAATGAATTGAAGGACTTAATTAAAATCTTTACAAACAATAATCTTCAAGCGTTTCTCAGTAACTTGACTCCAAACCTAGACAAATTATTTACAATGGAAGGCAGGGAACAGGAAATTTTAAAAATCCAAACGGTCATATTCCTCCCATCAGAAGAAGCGACGGTAAATGGGGCAAATCAAACATGGAGAAGGCAACAATCTTTGCTAAACACCTCAGCAATGTTTTTCAACCAATCCCTGAATGAAAACCAGAGCACGGCGCTAAAGTAAAACACTGTCTTGAAAGTGCACAACAAATGAGTCTTCCATTAAAATATACGAGCCCAACCGAAGTAGCGAGTGAAATAAAACAGTTCAAGGGATGGAAAATCTCCAGGATATGACAAAATTGACAGTGTTCTTCTGAAAAATCTCCCAAAAAAAGGTATAGTAGCAATTGCAAGTATTTTTTACTTTTTACAATAGCGCAGGTAATAATATTACCCAAACCAGGAAAACCACGGAATGAAGTTGCTTCCTATCGACCTATAAGTCTTCTGCCGTTAATGGGTAAACTCCTTGAAAAAATACTACTTAAAAGAATGAAGACATCTAAATGAAATTATTCCAAATCATCAGTTTGGCTTCCGGAAGCATCACGGAATGACTTAGCAAGTTCACCGCATAGTCGACGTTATAAGCAGGTCACTAGAAGAAAACAAATATAGCTCAGCAGTGTTTTTGGACATTAGCAGGATTTCGATAAAGTATAGCACGAGGGCCTTTTTTACAAAGTTAAGAAGATGATTCCTTACTTGTTCTACCAAAATAATAAAGACATACCTCCACAGGCGCTGCTTTGAAGTAAAGCTTCGCGAAGATATTACCGACCTGTTTGACATGCAATCAAGCGTACCACAGGGAAGCATACCGGGAGGGGTTCTCTATACTATATATACTACTGACCTACCAACAACAGACAAGACGATGGTTGCAACATATGCAGACGATATAGCTTTACTTTCATTACATACGAATCCAGTAACTGCATCAGAACACCTACAACATCATATTGATAAAATTGAAGAATGGCTTAAAACTTGGTGAATTCTGGCAAATCAAAGTCACCACAAGTGACATTCACTCTCAGGAAAGACACGAGCCTGCCTATAACACTTAATAATGAAGAAGTTCGTCAAGACGACAACGCAAAATATTTAGGCATGCATTTAGACAGAAGGCTAATATGGCAAAAACACATACGGACATAAGAACATAATTGGCGATCCTATCTTAGGATATTTTGTATCATGTATGTTTGGAACAAACTGGCGCGAAACAACTGAATTGTGTAACCTTCGCGGTGGTCAGCTTGGCATTTGTTTACCTCCCCCGCCCTGCCGCTTACATACCTTTGTCTGTGGTCTCTTCGACCACAGGATTGAATTCGACGTGACCAAAAGATAAAGTCTTTTATGCACCTTTTTTGCCGCATCTTTTGACAATCGTAACGGAATCAAAACCCATTGGGTAGCCATTGGGTTTGCCTTTATTTGTGCTACATGACTGTAGCACAAATAAAGGCAAAAGTCCGAAAACCGTAAATTTGTAGTTGTATCATAAATAAAACGATTAAGTAACCTATGTCGATGCATAGGGTCAACGGTTTTCTAACGGTAAAGTAAAGTAGGGAACTTCGCTAAAAGTTTGTATACTATAGGTACTACGGCACTCTCGGTGTGCGATTTCAACTCACAGCTGGCCGATTTTTTTTTATCTTGAATGCCCCGAAACTGAAACTTTCGTAGTGGCGTAGTAGCACGCCTGTGTAGCCACATTTATTAGCAGGTTTATTACCATAGCACAGACTACCTTTTTTTATAGTAGGCACAGACTACCTAGATATATAGTTATTATTAAAGGTTAAAGACCTTTTTATCTTTTATTCAAAACTCCTCAGGAGCAAAACAGCGACAAGACAAACACTCACTTCTTTGTAGAAATACCTATATTGTGTTAATACTTTGCTAAATTATTTAGAAAAATATTTTTATTAAACTAACTTTAATGCCCGCACTAGGAATAAACCCTGTGTTTTTTATGTAAAAACATTCCTGAATTTTTTTATGTAATGAATATGTATAAACCAAATGTGTCTACATGTTGTAATTGTCCAGACTTATCAAGGACAACTGATAAACTGAAATCAAGTATTTAGCATTGAATATTGATAATAAGAAATGTTTAGTTAGTAAGTGGTCGACTGAGGAAGCAAATTTATATTTTCAAGGATTTACTAATAATTCTTGACACTACACTTTTAATATAAACATGTAAAACGCACAACAAATAAGCCTTAGTTGAATGCTTAATTACTGTACATGTTCATGTTTTTTAAACATTCTTTTTTGGGGCTCCGCTCCTATTAGCGTGATGATATATAGCCTTCCTCGATAAATGGTCTATCCAACACTGAAAGAATTTTTCAAATCAGATCAGCAGTTTCTGCGATTAGGGCGTTCTAACAAACAAATAAACTCTTCAGCTTTATAATATTAGTGTAGATATATTCTTATATACACACTTACTGTAGGTCCACACACACTAAACAGACGTACAAACACAAGCACATGCTAAATTAACAAATCAATATTATTGTGTTACATGACATATAGCTCTTGCTATTTTGAGAATCAGTGCTTGCACTTGAGTTGTATATATACTTTGTTACAATAAATATGTTCAATTATTATGTTAATCATGCAAAACATAAACTCAACTTAATTCCATTAACAATGAATGGGGGCGGGTAGTGAATTAAGCCGGCAAGGTGAGCGTGTGAAAACGAGAGAGTCACAAAGTTTACTGAATAACCCACAAAAATTCACAATCAGTAGAGTTTTGGCGCGCACTACTGATTAGACTGAAAAGGGATGATCTCAGGAAGGTATTAGGGTATCCTGACTGGGCATTGTCTCCTAATCAAGCACCGATACTATAGGTGCAATAGATAGCCCTCTGTGCAGGGGATGCATGGAAGCAGAAGAAATGCCGCAGCACATACTCACAGAATGTAGAAGCATGGCACATCAATGGATAGACATTCTCCAATCAATATCACTCTTGGAAACATCTAGTGACCTCAAAAGGCCTCTGATCTTCTAGGATGGTTGGAGTAAGAAGAATTGGAGAGGCTAATTGTGGAAATAGCCCAGCAAAACAAACAAATACAGTTTAACTGTGGTTCATTATCTCAGTCAGTGTTATCGTATAATACCTACTTTAATATTTAAACAACTACAAGCTGAGAGTTCAAGTTAGGTCATGGTATTACTTGACCAATGAATAATCTTTTAAGTAAAATAAGTTATATTATTGGTGATGACATAGTTCATTTACAATATGAGTGAATGAATAGAATTATTATGTAAATTATACAAATAAATAAAATTGAAGTGTCTATTTGTAATTACAAATTAACAGATTTTCACTAAATGTATGTATGGTAATATATTCACATCAAATTTTTTTTTTCTTTTAAATTGTCTGACTGCTTATCTGCTTACTCTAGCTAATCTCTGGAATGGCTGAACCGATTTTGATAGGACTTCACTGGCAGATAGCTGATGTTATAATGAGTAACTTGGGCTAATTTTATTTAAAAAAGGAATATATTTTAGAACTTTTGTTCTAAAATACAAAATTCAAAGTAATGAAATAGTGACCAATATCTGATTTAAAAGCAAACAAAACCCATGGGTAAAATGTAATAAGAAATTCTGCAGCATTACATCTGGTGACTTTAAGGTCTTTGGTATGTGATTTTGGGAAAGTTATGAAAAAATTAAGTTACCTATATTGTGTATGAAATAATTTTTAATTTCGGAATCAACAAAAGCTGGGGAAGAGGCAGCAATAAATAGTTATCCAACTTTAAAAAAATCATCAATTAAAGTTTTATTTTATTACTAGCTGAAGCCCGCGGTGCTACCCGCGGTACGATGATAACTGCGGGCAACGCCGCGAGGCGAAGCTATATCTTTATAAATAGTAGCCTATTTGTTATTCTGATGTATAAGCTATATTGTGGTAAAGTTTCATTCAAATCCATTCAGTAGTTTTTACGTGAAAGAGTAACAAACATCCATACATACATACATCCATACTTACAAACTTTCGCCTTTATAATAGTAGTAGGATTAATGTTTAACTACTAACTACCCTTAGTTTTACGAAGTAATTTTATTAATGATTTCTAGTTATCCGCCCAGCAAAACTTATCAATTGAGCGCATATTAACAATTAGTTGACTAATAGTTTTAAAGCGGTCGTCAGATACTTACCATCTTGAGATATTATGGAGTTTATTATAAACATATTAACGATGACGAAAGGTTTTAACCACATTTTTTACTGTGCTCTGTAACACAAAATTAGTCTTCACTTTGATTCACAAAAACACTATAAACCGGTTTATCACTCAATATCTGTTTAGCACATCAAAACGAATTTAGAATTTTACAGAAGTATTAAATAACAAGAGATTTAAATTTCCGGAAATATATCATGACCAGATTTACGAAATAAATATTAAAAGTATTATAAACGCAACCAAATGTACTACATATACGTAAAACTTTTTGACAAACTAATTTATTAGCAAAAAAATATAAACATAGTAACAGTATTACCATCACAATAAATTCCCGAAATGTCACAGAGGACTGACTTTGACATTTACTATAAAGTATCCCATTGATGTTCTCACATATACGAAAAAAGCAGTTGGTAAAGTATTTTAATCAAGCCGTTTATTCCCCATATTTTTTGTTTTGAACCTTGAACCATTACCCATATCCTCATCGTGGACTCGTCTAAAGGCTGATTTACACAGTGTGAGCTAGCGTACGTGTTAGCCTGCTTACTAGCAGGACTGCAGCAACTCGCACTGTTTGAAAGTCACTTACGAGTGAGTTAGACATTAGCTCGCAGCCTAGTTACTTCAACATTTTCGTTTTCACTCTCCTGCTAACCCGGCAGCAACCTGCACCTGCCACCAGCTCGGCCGTAACTCACATTGTTAGGACGCGTTTGGTTGGCAGTGCCAGCTGGACAGTTGTGAGTGGTTTGTTGATTTGGCTAGGCAGCAGTTCGCACTGTGTGGTTTACACCGTGCGAACGGTCGTAAACAGCGAACGGTCATTAAAGCGTAATTAAATTAGTTTTTTGTTTTTTATTGTACTTTTATCAATAATAAGTTTGGGTTGTTTTGGCTTTTGTACTAAGTGGAAACAAAAACGTTAAAAAATATGTCAATCGTTTGAAATATTAAATGACTGTCACACACCCTCAGCATGTGATCTTATATTTCTCATGTGTCGCACATGTGGCTGAGCTGTATGAAATATCTACTGTTTAAAATGACTGACGCCTAATATTGTAACAACAAAGATAACAAGCCCGGAAACTATGTTGTCTAACATGTGTGCTCGTGTATGGATAACTTTAAATGAACGAAGGTGCAACCGGAAGAATTTTTCGAAGGGCAATACTATCACACTATTTTCATTACAATCATTCAATTCAATCAAATTGTCTGGTACAGTCAGGTTGAAATGTATACAGAGTTAAAAGTGTTACAACGAGTCCATCGTTCTGAGCATATAGTCTCACGGTGCTGAACTAATAATTTTAATTGTGATGTGATAATAGTTAATAACATAATCAAAATAAACTGTCAATGAATTTGTTATTATGTGCGTATCTTAGTTTAGTGGTCCCTGTTTATGTAAGGTTATTGGATCGTGATGAATGATTCCGACAAGGACGCAATTTGTGTGCAGTAATATCAGTCCGCAACATGACGTCGCCCGGCGATGCTAGTACGCATCTTGGAATGCATTCATCAATGGCTGGTCAAATAGGGCTTACCGCTTCAACAGCGGAGTTTGGCTTAACTATGGGTGTGCCAACGCCGGCAACAAGCTATGATCCTCAAACCGTTAACAGCGGGGATTCCTCCTCAGAATCCCATTCACCAGGTTTACCGGTCGTCAAGGCCAGTGATCGAGAAGCTCGTATCATAGCTGAAAAGCAACGTCGGAGCCAATATAATTCACAAATCAGTCTTATGATGTCTTTGTTGTCTGATATAGTGCATTCACAGCGTAAAGTTGATAAGACGAGCGTACTGCGACTCGCAGCCAATAAACTCCGCAATGAGCACGTTTTTGGTGATACTATTAAATGTGGCCACATAGAGACTTGGTCACCAGCCTTCTTAAAGTTCTTCGATCTACTTGGTGGTATTATGTTAGGGGTAACATGCCGGGGGCGTATATTTATTGTGTCGCCTAATGTTCAAGAAAAGCTAGGCTACTGCCATATTGACCTATTGGGGCAAGATTTTTACAACTATGTGCATCCGGAGGATGTAGAAATCTTGCGGCGCCATATTTACCCTCCCGAACTTCAATCTCATTGTGATAATAGGACATTTGAACAACACCACAACTTTCACATTCGCATCATGAGAGCTGGTGCTCGATCTGATCCTGCTAGGTATGAAAAATGTCGCATTGACGGCACATTGAGGAGATCTGATAGAGCCACTTCAAATGGAGTACAAGATGAACAAATTATTAGACGACAAAGAGTTAGGACTAATAGAACATTTTCATCCAGTGGAAATGATTTTGTCTTTATTGGAATGATTCATGTTGTATCTACAGCTATGCCAGCACGAATCCTACCACCGACTGCTTATTCTGAATATTGGACAAGGCATTTGATAGATGGCCGCATAGTCCAGTGCGATCTAAGTATATCATTGGCTACAGGTTATATGACAGAAGAAGTTACTGGAGCTTCAGCTTTTGTGTTCATGCATAAAGAGGATGTTCGTTGGGTCATCTGTGTTTTGAGGCAAATGTATGATGAGAGCAGGGAATTTGGTGAATCTTATTATAGATTGATGTCCCGTTCAGGACATTTTACATATATGAGAACCAGAGGTTTCTTGGAAATTGATAGGACAACAAAAAAAGTTCAAAGCTTTGTATGTGTCAATAGTGTGATTGGCGAGGAATATGGCCAACGAATGATGGAAGAAATGAAACGAAAGTATTCAGTTATTGTAAATGCTGATAAGCAGCAGATTGAAATAAATGATGCACCTGCCACTGATGATGCTCCAGTGGAACATCCAAAGAGCTTAGAGCGTATTGTCATGCACCTAGTTGAACCATCAGTAAATGAGAATATAGATGAGTTGAAACTGGTACCACCATCAAAAGAAAATATTATATCTGCTATCCAAAATAGTGAAAAAGTAGTGCAAGAAACTGGTGTGCGATTTGACTCTAGAAAAAGGAGAAAAGTGGACTCTCGCAGTAATGATGAATATCCTAAAAGACATAGTGGAATACAAAATGTTAATGTTGATCTGTAATTTTTTAAATAAGCTTTATGATGTCTGTTCCTAAGATTGTAGCTATGTTTCCAAAACCATTAATTTTACGTAAGTAGGTGGTATAATTGACCAAATGTTAAAGAATTGTCTATGTGTAGTGTAAATGGTACTTGAAAAAATTGACTGTCTGTACGGTGAGTCCATCTATGTGGACTTATGCTTCATTAATTAAGAGAATATTTAAAAAAAGCTCAAGCAAGACTGTACCTTACTTGGTGAATTGGCCAACATCTTTTTAATCTGACACTAATAAATTTTGTATTAATTTTATAAACATTTGAAACTTTAACATTCAAATAAGATGCATAAAAATGCTTTAATAAAGTACTTTTTGTACTCAACTGTGTAATTAACTAAACTATTTCATTTTGAATCAGGTCAGAAATCATAAGGGCCCATCACTCGGTGAACTGAACGAATTAATGGAATTAGGGTGGTTCCTATTAAGAATGTTATGGTCTGATTTGGGAAACAATATGTGTTATATTTATTGTATATATAACATCATGTGAAAGAAATTTTGTATCATCATAATTACTAAAAAGTAAAAATATAACTTACAGGGACTGTATGGCTTAATTTTATCTGAATCATTAAAATTTAAAAACTGTATTCATGTGAAATGTATCTCTAATATGAAAATAAAGAGATTAGCTATTTGCTTACCTTGGCGTACTATGACAAGTCAGCTTAAAACAAATAAATAATATTTTTTAATTAATGAAACTGGTAATAAGAGTGTATGTTATAACAACTGATATAGTGGGTACAATAACATTTCGATCTCGAAAAATTAAAACTACTTGTACAAAAACATGAGTAGTCTAATTGGAATGACCATGTTTGATATTTGTGACAAAATGAGCAATCAAAATTTATATCTACCCTCTTTTTTTCTCATGAAAAGTATCCTTAATTTTTCTTTATACCTGGTGGGGAATTTAAAATACAATTATTTCTTGAGTAGTTATTAGTTGAGGTTAGGGTTGCCAACTTTTTTGCCAAAAAAACGTATAAAATGGTTTCAATAGGAAAAAATTAAGTATTTGGAAGAAAAAAAGTATGTTTAAATTTTTTTTTGTTTTTTAATGTCATAAAAACATATATATATAAAAATATTTTTGAGTGTTTTAGCAAAAAGTTTTGCTATCTTTGAATGTTTAAAGCTTGTATGACAATCAAAATTTAAATAAATAAACAATTCGTTCTTAATTGAATTTATTGACGCTCCATTTCTTTTTTCTCACCAATTTAGATTCATCACTGAAAAAAAATCTTAGTGAAAGCTGAAGTGGCAGGAGAGTGTTAATAAGAAATACTATTTTTATATTATTGTATAGCTATCAGATACATTTTAAGTATATATTGCCATTTGTCAATAAAACATTTCTTTTAACTTATGTGCACTGTTAGTTAAGTACTCATAATGAGTGTTTGTTTTACGCATCACAGTAAAGATTGGAAATATAATATTTTCATATACTTCGTTTGTATGCAAAAGTATAAAGTATAATACCAAAAATAAAGTAGGATACGTTATTATAAAGTATGGTTGGCAACCCTAGTTGAGGTGTTAAAGCAAAGCCCATTAGAACTTGTAATAATTTAGCTGGTGCTTGCAATTTCGTTTGCTTTCATACACTTCCTTCATTTACTTCCATAACAAAATTCAATAAAAATGGTTCAGAAATTTAATCGAAAAACAGTTTCAAGCTAGAATTTTATACATTACTAGCTGACCCACGCAACCTTTGCGTTTTATATTGCCTGTAGCGTAAAAAATTTCCCCCGTTTTTGAAACATTCTACATTGGTGCTACGCTCCTATTAGTAGTAGCGTGATGATATATAGCCTATAGCCTTCCTCGATAAATGGACACTGAAATAATTTTTTAAATCGAACCAGCGGTTCCTGAGATGAGCGCGTTCAAACAAACAAACAAACTCTTCAGCTTTATTATATTAGTATAGATGTGCTGATGATGAACGTCATGGGTATTTCCCATCGATGTCGTATGGAACCTTATTTACATTTGCAAGTTTGATTCTTGTCCTGGTTCTTATTTTTTGGGAGTTACGGAATTTGTATTAGTTGAACTAGAAGCAAGTCAAGTATACATTAGTTTACAATTATCCAATCAAGAGGCTAAGTGCGGAAATAGCCTGGGGAAACCAATATTCATCAGTACTTCGGAACTCAACAAACTATTTTTAGCTAAGAGAAGCCATGAGTGCATAGGGGCACAAATGAATTCGCTACGCATAATTGTTTATACTTATGAATGGGAAAGTTCGAAAGGCATGTACCTACTAAGCTCTTGTCAACGAAACTTTCTGCAGTCAGCTCTTAAAACATGTTTATGAACTTCGCAATCATTGCTTCTTCGGATTCACTTCAATTGAGTTGTGGTACCGAATAAAAGGTACCATTTTCAGGGAAATTATGATTTTGATAGTCCCAACGTAGTTATAAACTGTAAATACAATTATTTGTGGTCAATGTTCTGATATTATCAACATGAAATGTACAGACATTTCTTCATTGGTGTCGTAAAAACTAAGTCTGATTTTTTTACCATTTTATTATATATGTATAGTTGTCTCTTGGTTTAAATGTTGTTGAAATGTATGAAATAAGGTTTTTAGGACTAGAGTGGGCCAAAATTACACGATATTCGTCTGAAGCTGAAATATGACAATTACTTTTACCTAAATTAAGTGAGCGAATCTTATTATCAAGTTGTTACTAATTCGATTTTTGTAGTACGGCTTGCTAACTTGATATCAAGTGTTACAAAATTTAAATACAATTTTACGGGAGACAATAGATTATGTGCTCCCGTAAACAAAATCTACAGGGTAATTTGGAAATTAATATTAAATTGGTAAAGCCTTGTCAAAATTGAATTTGGCCCATTGTGTATTTGATTTAAACATGACTAAATTAACTACAACCCTAGTGTGAGTTTACTAATGAGTGTTGATAAATTATAGATTAGTATCCCTGGGTAAAGGGGGGGTATGGGGTAAACGACAATATTCAAAGTAATTAAAACACCTCATACTAGGGTGATTTACTGTATGCAATATAATTAAAGCTAATAGCTAGCTTTTATATATTGTGTGTTGTTTCTAAGGCCTTTTAAACACACCATGCCGGTGGGTTGCAGTGCTGCCGGCATGGCCATCGGGTTATTCATAACTGAAATTATGCTCTGTGGCTTAACGGTGCCGGCGACATGCCCGCGCGGCCTAACCCATCAGCCATGCCGGAGGCATGATGTGTAGAAGCCCTAACAATAGTAGCTTCTATCTTCATAGCATGTAATAATATGTTAAATGATATTGTTGGTAAAGTTTTAAAGAATGGCTATAAGGGTTGTGAAGCACTAGATAGAAACTAATTCGGGTGTATGTGTAATGTTTTATTATGTGAACCGAATTATTCTAATGTATGTCTTCTATTGGAAGAAAATGGAGAGAGATGTTTGTCTTTGGTGGTGATCTGACTATTGCATCCCATATTACGTTGTCTTACATGCCTATTATCATTTATGTAATTAAAGTAATTAGACTTTAGTTGTAAATATTTGTATCGACAATTAATGTATCAGTATATAAGTAACTTAATAAAGATTATCTATTGTAAACGGATGCTATTATGTGCAGGCATTAAAATCTTTATGGAGTGAATGCGGTTTACATTGAATAATCCTCACATGTTTTGATGTATGATAAATTTGTATGTTAAATTGATATTACTTGATGTAATAAAATTTAAATGAAATTTTTTTCTTTTAATTATCATGAACCCTATTGATCTTGACATAAGTATAAAAAAAATTTGCTAAAATTAACGCAAATTGTCTGAATTGTGTAAATTACATTGTTTTGAATTACACTGGTCTACAATGTTTTTTTTCTGAAAGAACAAATTTATACTTATATACCTATGCTTAATATCAATTGATATGTAAAAATCATTTAGGTATTTATGTTTTTACGATACTTGTCATTTCTCTAATTTAACGCTTTTAATGCTTATTTAATTAATTAACTGACGTTGATGTTAAAAAAAATGTGTTTTAATGCTCTGTTCTTATCACTTAGTGATAAAACTATAAAAACTGAAAAAAAAAATGAAAAATATATTGGAAATCCGTAAATTTTTGTTACATTTGTGATGAAGTGATATTTAGTTAGCAAATATGTGTTAAATAGACTACAATTATAAAACTTGTTTTATAGCTATTCTTCTTTTCTACTAAAACATAAACAAACCATGATAAAAGATGAGTTTCAAATGTCAGTTGCAATAAGTATGCCAGGTTTTAGAAATAGGTTGAGTTGAAAATTTCGTTTATTAATTGTTGTTTCTGTGTTTTTAATTTTTATTTGTACTTGTTTCTGTATAATTATGGGGCTTCAGTACTGAGAATGAGAGCGTTTCTATTAGGACATCGCAAACATGGGAAAACTGGTATCAAGGTCTCTATGATGTTTTAAAGTAGAGTGAGTGGTGCCTAGGGGTCATGCCTGCACTACATTCACATTCTGCTTTACCTGTAAAGTACATACCTATCAGGCAAATCTGTTAGGTATATCATAACTTCTATAGCTACCAAATATATATATATTATATGTATAAAGTAGCTGAGTCCCGCGGTTATTACTGTACGTTTAACAACGCGGGGCAAAGCTAGTCAAAAAAAGTATATAGATAGCTGATTTAATAAGGAGGAACTTAGGCTAAGTTCCTCCTTATTAAATCAGCTATCTGCCAATGAAAGACCCGTCAAAATCGGTCCACCTGTTCCGGAGATTAGCCGGAACAAACAGACAGACAAAAATTTAAAACAAGCTATTTTGATATAATATGTACTGTGTATAATGCATAAGAAATGCATTTAGTAAAAAGCGGTTTAGTAAAAATGTATGTGCCTGTTTGGAATTCTAAATTAACGGCTTTCAGTTAATTTACAAAAAAAAATCTGTTTATCTCTGGAACAAATGAACCGATTTTGACGGGACTTTCATAGGCAGTTGAGGCAGAGAACTGTTGATAAGTATAAGGAGTAGTCGTTACCCGTAGCTGTTGTTGTAAAGGTACTGCCTCGTTGGTCTAGTGGTTGGCGTATGTGACTGCTGATCAAGAGGTCTCGGGTTTAAATCCCGGCCTGGGCCTAAAACTGTAATTGAGTTTTTCTGATTATAGAAATGCTTAATATTAGCTCGCAGTTTGGAATTTGGGGTCTTAGTCCTCGTGCCTCGGAGAGCACGTAAAGCCGTCCGTCCTGCGCCTGATCTCTCCCCGGTCGAGTCGGATAACCGTCCATCGGATTACGAGAGTGAGGGAACAGAGAGTGCACCTATGTTTGCACACACACTTGTGCACTATAATATCTCCTGCTTTGTTAGCTGTTCTCCCTTGAGACTGGCCGCCGTGGTCGAAATCAAACTTGTAAAAATGTAAAAAAAAGTACAACATGAAAACCTTTTAAAAAAATAATTTCATTTTAGGCATTAGTTCTATGGTAGTGCTAGTCTATGGAATAGTAAAAAACTTCACGCCTAAACTGCTGTACCGTTTGGATTTTTAATAAAATATTAATTGAATACAGAGTCTTTATCGAAAATGATTACGCAATTTCATCATATTTTATAACAACAACATAATTATAGTAGGCCGATGTTCCAAGTACGGATTTTACTTCGAGACAAAGCATATTATTAGTTTTTCTGTGAATTTTGAAAACAATCAGACATTTAATTATTTAGGTAGGTATACATACTTTAAAAAACCTATTGTATCTAGCTACTAATTTATTTCAATACTTCTATAGAATTTGGGAAGTGTGTTGTTTCTCGAATGTTCTCCGTACGTTATTATATCAACTCGATATAGGCCAGGCGGTTGAGTGCTCCGCCGAGAGGCGCGGCACAACGTAGCACGGTCAGGGCCCGCTTGTCCCTGACCACGGTCAACGGCATCGTTTGAAGGTGCCCTCCGAACGGAAAGTATGGTTAGTATACAATTATCAGCCGCGCTGCCGTTGCGTTGCCGAGCTGTTACCATGTGACTAAATATAATACATACTTACATAACGAATCTACCGAATCTACGTAGTGTGTGATGTACCTATATTGTAACTATTACGTTTTTACATTGCAGTTACAGAATAATCTATACCTACTGTAATTATGTGCGTTTAGCATTGTCCTTGATTGTAAGTAATTTATATGTACCACACGATATTCTGTAATGAGACCAGATCTTATATTTATGTGACTGTTATAACGTCGAATTGATCGGAAATATCAGAATCATTTTTGTTCACGTTTATATAAATACCTACTTACATTTGCATTAATTGTGGTGCAACACATACTTATAATACTGATGAGTCTCCTACCCAATAAATAAAACATACGTAGTTAGTGACAACATTCAGAAACATAATGTAGTAGGTACATGTATACATATATGTATGTATATAGGAATGGTTTTACTGCGACCTTAACCAATAGCGCGTTGCTGCCACATTTCTTTATAAATACGACGCGTATGCATTATAGATAAGCAAAATGCATTTTAGGTATACGTGTAATAAGTTGATACATTCAAGTATACAAGAATTAGATAAGAAGAAGGCGCGGGTGTGTGCATGTACAAGAGAGGAGGGAAGGGGCGAGGTTTATCTGGTCATTAGGTGCTAAAGGTGACATTGCGAGGTCGTCGACCCATTTGTCGCTTTGCTTTTGTTCCTATGTAGCCTCTTTTAGAATGCCCAGTTGTGTGGAAATAATAACGTTTTATTTTAACGTTCATTTAACTTGTGTTCTGTTGTTTTTTTAATTTTCTAACTCTCTGGAGGTTTAAAAATGTTTGTACAAGTACCTACCGAAGTATAATGTAAACATGTATACATTAGAATAATTAGATTTGCAAACCTACAACTTTAACTTATTACTACAAAAATAACTAACTTTATTCCTTACAATTTACCTAGAAATGAAATAAACAAATGAGTAGGAGGTCGGTGGGTACTAAGAACGCACAAGCAGGTACTCAATAATCACAAGTACCTGCTCAATAAATCAAAATAGATTGGTACTCACTAACCTACCTACTCATTATTTTATTTATTGAAGATGGTACTAGCTACCCCAACAGACTTTGTTCTGTCAAAATTTACATTAGTTCATAAATTTTAATATCCTGAAATCTAAACGTGTAAGAAGAAATATTCTATCATCTCAGATTTTTTTTATTGTCAAATATCTTTTTAAATACCCACCAAGGTGACGACTGTTTAGTTTATTCGTTCACGTTAAAAGTTAATTATCTGGTTTTGGACTGATTTTAAATGTCGAGTAGAAAGTGTAATCAAGGTTTGGATCGTTTTATGATGTTTGTGACGGTTAATATTTTCAAAAACGAGAAAATACATTGCACATTTTTGAAAAAGTGCATAAATTCATTATTTTGTATTTCCTCTTACAAATCAAGAAAAAAAGTAGGTGCATTTCTAATAGATCCAAATAATATCACTCTACCCCATTTATACATCAAATTGGGACGTGAAATTTGTGAAGGCACTTGACAAAAGCAGTGATACTTTCCAGAATTTGTAAAATCTTTCCAAACATTACTGAGGTAAATCTGGAAGAGAGTATCTACACCTGTTGGCCCGCGAATCCGTAAAATTATGAAAAATTCTCAGTTTGAAAGCCTTTTATTTGTCACTGAAAAATCTGCTTGGAATCCTATAAAGTAAAGGCCGGCAACGCACTTGTGACGCCTCTGGTGTTGCGGGTGTCCATGGGCGGCGGTAATCGCTTACCATCAGGCGATACGTCTGCTCGCTTGCCCTCTATATAATAAAAAAAAGTGATTGCTGAAGAACATTTGGAACATAAAGATAATGTGATAGGTAGTTATAAAGAAATTGTTACTATTTTCAACAGATAGGAGTAGTTATGTCGTTAAAGGTTCATTTTCTGCACTGGCATCTGATTTTTTCCTGAAAATTTAGGCAGTAGGACTGTGGGAAGAACAATATTAACGTTTTGTAGATAAAACATGTTCGGTTAGGTAGGATATTGGTCCATTAAAAGAGAAACTGATTCAAATAAATACAAAAATGACCAGCAGCCTCGCGCCACCACTTCTTACTTCTTCGGGTAGGGGCCGGGGACTGCTAATCATCAAAGACTTAGTCCCCTGCATATATGCTTCTTCGAACATTTCCACTTCAGAATCCCACGGCGATGTTTTTGCCAACGCGTACGACGCCTTCGTAGACATGGTATGGTCACTACGTATGGCTCTCACTGACTGAATGACTGATATACTATACTAACTGATATTAAAAATTCTCAGGGAGTACCCTGAGAATTTTTAAGCTTTTAAGAAAGTAGTGCTCGTCTCTGGTAAGAGAGTTTGGGGAGTCAGAGCCACCGTCTACACTGGTCTACCGTATAGTGTCTTTGACCGGACAATTTGTTTACCCAATATGTGCAAAAAGCGCGCAAGGGCAGACGCAATTCATATAAATTATAGGAGAACTGCTCATCAAAGTGCTACACTTTGATTAGCAGTTCTACTACTACTATTATTAACTATTATTTTATAAATAAAACAAAAAGATAATTTTGTCTGATATAGCCGATTTGTGAAATAGCTTAAAAACAAAACATGCATTATTTTCACAAAATCAATAACGAAAATATGTGTTTGCGATTACGTCAAAATTCATCCATGTTTATTGTACATACTTGCGATTCCTAAAAAAATTATATTGGCATAGAACTTGATTTCACTCCAAATTTTAATATTCATTCTTATGCGTACAGTAATAAACTTATTTTTCCTTGATAGCGGCTAAAACATCATACACTCGATTTTAGAACAAAATAAGATAATAATTTAAGTCGTATCTTTCCGCGGTTAAGGTTTAAAATCGTATTTTAATACGTTAAAGGTCGTGGGCGTTGTGTAGAGGAGCTCGGAAATCGATGATTGCAGCCTGGGGTGGGCTGCTGGAGCGTCTGGCTGGGGTAACCGCAAGGTTGCCAGGCAACATCTACCACGCAAGCTCATTAGTTTCAAGGCGTTCTTTGTTGATACCAATTCGATGGTTATGTTGAACCGGTTTGTGAATGGAATTTATAGAGACGTCAACGCTTAACTTCAAATCATTAAGGTATACATGATTTTGAAATTTGATTCGAGTTTTAGTTGAGTAGTGGTCGAAATGTGGTTAGTAACACGAGTTATAGATAAGTACCTGAGCTATGGCGCCCTTGGCACGCGTTCCCGATCGCCTGGGTGACGCGCGGTGAGACAGCGACCTTGGTCTGAGTCGAAGTGATTTTGCGAATGTTTGATACATATGTTTCGTAAA
Source organism: Spilarctia lutea (assembly GCA_916048165.1). NCBI lineage: Eukaryota > Metazoa > Arthropoda > Insecta > Lepidoptera > Erebidae > Spilarctia > Spilarctia lutea. Next base: position 13,126,317 of record OU696480.1, on the reverse strand, counting down.
TACGGCAATATTTTCTTTAATTTAATATTCACCCAGTTGCGCAACATGGGCAACTTAGATGTACTTACCTCTTATTTATCAAATACTAGCTTTAATCTGTAGCTCCATCAGCGTATGTTGGTTTTCGCGGCGATTCTTTAAACTGATATGACTTTTTTTGTTTGCCAACGATTGAAATGGAATAAACACCAAATGTTAATTGTAGTTTAACATACTACATAAGAGAAAACCGCATGCAAATTCGTTGTTTTGAGTTCTGTTACTTTAATAAAGGCTTAGCTTTTCAATAGCTTAGCTTTTCTTGTACGAGTATGTATATCTTTAATGTGGAGATAGACATCAACCTCGTACTATTTCATTATATTTATAGATGTAGCTATAAGTCGAGAATTATGTCTATGGAAGTACTAAATAAGTCTATCAACCACAAAGGTTGAAATTGATGTTAAAAGTACTAAACCGAGTAGAATAGTAGTATAATGAATTATAGTAGAATAGTACTTAATTAAAGTGGAAGTCCTTAAATTTATTTGTGTACTGTACCCTAATTGGAGAACTGACATTTGACATTCGACAGTTGACATTTGAATTCGTAGTGTTTCTATTCTACGGCAGACACGCGAACCCTTATTTGTACTTAAAGCAAGATAGCAAGAGGAGTTTTCGTACCTGAGAAGCATCGCAGCGGTGTTAAGAAAACTAAACAGAACTTGTTTTATGGTTGATTGGAATCAAATAATTCACCCGACATTAAAAGACTACCACCGAAAAGAACTGCTGAAAAGGAGTTTTTAATCTACTATATCATTTTAACTATACTACTCTTCCCCCTATTTATATTAAAATATGAAGATTCGCAGTGATTATATAATATTAGCGTGTCTTGGAATGGAGACCGCGTCTTGGCAAACGTAGTGTTGGACGCCCTCTGGCCAGATGGCGGGATGACTTGCGTAGGAGGGCTGGCAGCGACTGGATGCAAAAAGCAACAGACCGGGCTCTGTGGTGTTCCTTGGGAGAGGCCTATGTCCAGCAGTGGACTGTAACGGGCTGATGATGATGATGATGATGATGATGATGATGATGATGAAGATTCGCAACGTGCAATCTTTCAGTGATACTTGGATTTTGCCAGCGGGTTGGCACGTGTAAAAATATTTTTTTCTTTCCCCGGGAGTGTCCAGGATCATTTATTTTTTACTCTATTATAATTTAATAGTAATTAAAACAAGAAGAGTCAGCCTAATTGGCCTTCGCTAAGCAGTGGACGGCACTAAACTGAATGACCGAATGGCTTGCTTAATAACGAGATTCATTTTTGTTTAGGAGGGCAAACTTGTGTCCCCTGATGTTACGTGATTTCAACGAAACTCAAGAGGTAAAAGTACATTTTTACCTCTTTATAGGATAATATTATATCTAACATTTATAAATAACCTACTTGAAAATCGAACTTAATTACTAGGAAATAAAAAACAATAAAAATATTTACATGAAAGCGTCAACGAAATTCTCCGAATCATATCCAATTGGTAATTCTAGTTCTCTGTGTTAGAAAAGCATTATATCATGTTAGTCATTTCAATTACATAGGTGTATTTAAGCTGTCCGTTCAGAATCTGGGGAAATATATCTACATACATATATGCAATAGTATTTATCTTCCGTCTCTATGATAGCGGCAGCAAGCAATTCACGCCCTTCATTGCCAACTAGCGACCTGACCTAGCTTCACACGGAAATCTTCTAAATCCTCGGATTTCCTCTATTTTAATAGCCTTCCTCTCGAATCACTCTATTTATTGTTGAAAACTGCATTGAAATTCTTTGAGTAGTTTAAAAGATTTAAGCAAACAAACTACGGAAGCGACATTCTATGTGTGTGAGTGTTTGTACCTATAACACGGGATTATCATTACATTGGAATTATTGGAAATCTCTTACAGTAATTAGTTTTGTTCCTATGTACTTTTTATGGCTTCATGGAAATATACCTTACTGTTTAGTGATTATTTTAAATACCACTTGTGACTGTTTACTGTATATAACGGCAACAATGTTGCTTAGTGCTCGTCTCATCCGACTTTAGTGCAGTGTGCAACAAGTATTAAGTATTATGTTTTGCGGTAGGTATAAAATATATAATAATTAACATAAATTGCATAGAATTATTTATGTATCTGTACGGAACTCATATTTCGTATTGTGCTCCGACGTAATGGATAATTACTACTCTAAGATGAAGTCATATAATAGTGTCATCACCCCTATTCATCGCGTGGGTGGTGGCGGTGTACCTGAGCTAAGTAAAGTAGCGAACTGTGCAAATAGCACTCCAAAGAGAGGGAAAACTTGAAACAAACTCTATACCACAGAGGTCCTCCTTGGGAGAGCCACGCTTCCGCGTGCATGCCGGTTCGACCGGAGTGGTACTTCTGCCTCGCAAAAATCCGACGCACCGAGTGAGCGGAGTGAGGATACCGGAGGCCCTTACCTCAACCCCTTCCCCCATCCCCCTCCCTATCTATCAAAGGCCGGCAACGCACATGTGACACCTTTGGTGTTGCGAGGATCCATGGGTGGCCGTATTCTCTTACCATCAGATGATACGTCTGCTCGTTTGCTCCCTATTCCATAAAAAAAGCAAACCGCATAGCCGATGATGTGTGTTTACGAGAAGGTAGACCAATAAATTATTTACAAGATGCACCTTGACTAATAATGGAGTTTTAGTTTTATAACAGGCAGCATTTAGCTACAGTATTTTATTAACCCCGTGACGACAGCCATGCAACTTGTTTGAACGTAACAAGTTTTCAAGATATTTAAAACCTGTTATATGATCGCGTTAACACCCGTTCTCATAAATATTTATTTATGAAGTTTATTTAACAACTTTGAACTATCACGATGTAGCTTTAAAACCATTTGGCAATTGAATGTAAGCATACGCATGTCTCACTCAAACGCGTTACAAAAACTATAACGTCGCTATGATTAGACAAAGACAAAGCATAAAAATCACAATAGCGGACCAGTGTTGACTACTGTATGAAAGTTTACCCATAAAAACCGAGAAAAAACTTTAAATAGTTTGAATTGTGTACTTATATTTGAATGGAATATGTATGATTAATGAAATAGGTGTACATTTTTGTAAAATGCTATTTTATATAAAAAAAATAATCAAACACAGCTATTAAGCATCAGCTAAGTAAATAATTGACTATTAAGTAGATTATTTTTTGTAGGTTTGAGTAAACAATTTGCTTACATGATATATTTTTCTTTTTACGTATGTATAAATAATAAAATAAATTAGTATAAAGGTACAGCTTCAGCAATGAAATTTCGCCTACGTACTTAGTTAATAATTCATACGTTCATGAAATTTCACGATTACAATTAAATTCCTAATTATATTATAATTATTAAAAACATTAATGTGATGACTAAGTAATTTTATGCTAGTTCTAATCATGTTAATATCAATATGTAATATATAATTTAAATTTTAAATTTATTCTCATGAATAAAGCATAACTATTTAATTAAATACATATTCTCCCATTAATTTGGGAAAAATAAAAATGTGTGCATGGCAACATTGTACTTAAATTACAATTATTATTTGCTTATTTCGATTATGGCGTTATTTGCCTTAATTTCAATACACGTAGTCTATATATACATGTGAAAAATATTTCTGCTTGATTTGTTACAGTTTTTTAACCTCGTATCGCATTCTTTTACTACGCATTTGCCCATTTTAATAATTGTTGTTGTCACGTGTCACTACGTCAACTTTAGTTGGCGCGACATTGAACACTAAACTGACGTTTGCCTCGATTAAGAGAAATCTCTTAATTTCGGCCTGTGCATTTTTGGTTCGTAATTGCTAATCCAGTGTAATGGTGTAATAGATCAATATATCTACTAGTCAACCTTTGATTGATACAGAGAAAATAGGAAGTGGGTGCATTTCGAATGAAGTAATTTTTTTTACACAATACAAATATATGATACTTTCATACAAATCCCACCACTATTATTAGCTGACATTCAGTTATTACTTGATTCGCCAGTTGTTATAATAGATACTGCAATACTTTTTGTTTTAAATAACAAAATTTTGGTGACCATCCTGACTGTGACTTTTCAAAAGTTTTTGATCTCTTATTGATAAAGTGCCAACTAATAATAGATTTAGAATTAATATAATTCAAGTTCTTTAATAAATTCAAATACAGGTTTGGTGTTGTAAAAATAGGTAGCCATTAAGTGCCTATGGTGAACTGGAACTTGGAGAAAAAATAATTAAATGATCTTCGTTAACATAATTGATTGCGCATCATTTCGGATAAAACTACGTAATCCTTTTAAGATATTTAAAAACCTTCCATAACTTCCAAAATGTATGTAATGGAATAAAGGAAATCTTAACTTGTTTGATGCATCTGGTCACCACCTGCTGCGGTGAGAATGCGGCATCGAGTTGTATGTTCAAAAACTAGTAGAAATCCACTACTCAAGTTAAAAACTTTTAGCTTTTGAATATAAGCCGTTTTAAGCTATTGAATATTACCGTGGGAGAGTCACACTTCGGCATGCATGGGCCGGCTCGACCGAAGTGATAGGGCCTCACAAAAAATCGGTGTGAAATAGCGTTTGTGCTGTTTTTCCCCGAGTGAGTGAGGACACCAGAGGCCCATATCCCAACCCGCCCCGTCTCTCACCCCATCTACCAAAGGCGATACGTCTGCTGGTTTGCCACCTTTTCCATAAAGTTAAATAAAATGTATCTCCAACAAAGTGTGCTTTAAATTAAGACGTTGTTAAATAAAAAGGGTTTTCATATGTCCCCAAGTTGTGCGATTTCCTTACTTAAGGTCATTATCTTAACGAAATAAAATTCAATTGATCGGCCACTTGGAGGCCCTCAATGGCTATTTCTAATACATCCATTAATCTTATATGTATATAAAACATATATAATTTTACCATCTTTTGTACCACATTTATGCAAATATATATATTTTTTTTTTTTAAAAGACAACTCCCGCATTAGGAATATACATCCTGTGTCGCGGGGGACTTTACAAACATACATGTAACGGACACAAATAACACCCAGACTCAGGACAACACTTTGCGGATCACACAAAGTGATGTCCCACGTGGGATTTGAACCCCCGGCACTTGGCGCAGTAGTGAACGTTTTAAACCACCAGGCCAACCGTGCAGTCATTGACTTTATTCAATTCAATTCAAATTGACTTTATTATTAAAAAATAAATCCACAAAATAATTTTGAAATCCTCAAAAATATTGTTGTTAGAGGACTTTTACGCGGTACAAAAACGTAAGACCGGTTAAGAAACAAAGCCCATTCTCTCTGAGTACTACCTCAATACGAAGGTATTGAGCTACGACCTTCTTTAAGGTCGTGGTGGAGCACGCTACGTTATTATTATTATCAGTTGTCAGCACTTATTTCGAACAGATTACATTTAATAGATACCTATTCACTTAGCCAATCACTTAATGAAGAATAATCTATACTAATATTATAAAGCTGAAGAGTTTGTTTGTTTGAACGCGCTAATCTCAGGAACCGCTGTTCCGATTTGAAAAATCCTTTCAGTGTTGGATAGACCATTTATCGAGGAAGGCTATAGGCTATGTATCATCAAGCTAATACTAATAGGAGCGGAGCACCAATGAAGAATGTTTAAAAAACGGGTGGAAATTTTCACGCTACGGGCAATAGGAGACGCAAACGAGGTTGCGTGGGTCAGCTAGTAAACCATAAACGTTAAACAACCCGTCTGTTGGATAGTAGAGCCATCTACAGACTGTTTTGGAGTTGTCCTATTTTAAAGTTGCATTAACTTTATGCTGTGACACAGATCTGACACACAGTCATAACTGATAAATGGATATATTGAACTTTACGTGTTTAAAATTTTGTGGTTAGTTTATTTTTTGGGTTTGACTTATTGTTAATATGCACAGATGAATATTAGCACATTTAAATATAGCAAAACCAATTCGCTTAAACAGATTTTTCTTCTTTTGATGAGATAGTAACCAGCCGGATCAGCTATTTCTGCCAATGTCAAGTATTGAAAGTCTTCAAATCTTAAGTCTTCAAGTCTTCGTCATAATGAAATCCTACACATATTATAAACGAAAGTTTGTGTCTGAATGGATTTTATAAAAGTTTACGATAATATAGCTTATACATTAAAATAACACATAGGCTACAATTAATAAAGATACTAGCTTCGCCTCGCGGCGTTGCCCGCGGTTATTGTCGTACCGCGGGTAGCACCGCGGGATTCAGCTAGTTAATTATAAAAATATGGATTAAATGAAATGGGGACCGTCTTTCATAAAAACAAAAAACGATCTCCCTTAAACCGCTTAGTAATTTAATTGCTCCCGTTAAGCGGCTTGTGACATTTTTTTTAAAATATCGTTTTGAGTTTTAAATTACAAGTATATTGAACTGCTTGATTGAAGCGGTGGCTTTTTCTTCAAGAATAGACAGTTTCTGTCAGATACTTTTTGATGACAACGATAATGGTGAATTTCGATCAAGGCGATTAAATCGTAGTCACAAATTGCCATCATGAAATTTTAATTCAATAAAATTTGTTATGTGACATAAAAACTAAACATTGGTAAGCCTAAATAACACAAAAACTCTTTATGAATAGATTCGGATTTACTAGAAGAATATTTGTGAATCTCGGAGTCGGGTGATTGAGTATTAAATATAACTTATTTTTTAAGTTTTTGATATTATGTATTATCATCAGCGCGTTGCAGTCCAGTGCTGCAGAACACCACAGAGCCGGGTATGTTACTTTTTGCATCCAGATGTCAGCCCTCTTAGGCAACGCGTCCAGCCACTTTTTGATCTATCCTTCAGAAATTACGTATATTTTACATAGAGAAGGACTCTACATAAGTAAAATGAATGACGTTGTAAGCCCAATATTATTGCTTCATATAAAGTTGTTCACAAATAATGAATAGTTTATGGCTTAAATGCACTATCATGAGAATACACAGTAATCAGTTTTAATAATAGCTAATTTCGTTCATCATCATGAGCAGCATTCAACGGTCCACTGCTAGACATGGACGTCTCATTAGAATTCCGATCGCGATCGAATTATTTGCCGACACATGATTTCAATGTTTTATACTATCATCTGTCGTGTGTTGCTTTTAATAGTGTACAGCTGCAAAAAGATGTAGGAATAAGGTTTCGGCCAGACGGATTAGCAGATGGTTTGAACTTTCCGTTTATTGTGTGTACAGTGATGTCTTGTGGTCTAGTTTACTCCATTAGTCGGATTTTACGACACCCACGGATTAAACAGACAATGTATAATATTTATATATCTAATTCTTACAACTATTGCTATTCTATCTTGTTATACTTCAGTGATCCATGATTCGAGAGCCTCGGTAGCTCAGTGGTAGTATGCTGCTGTGCTGAGGTTTCGGGATCGCAATTTTTTTTTTGAGTTTTGGTGTTTTCTATGCCTAATGTGTATGAAAGAAAAGAGTATAATATTTAGCTTTCAAAGTACAAGCTCTGCTTAGTTTGAGGTTAAGTGGTGTTGTATGTTAGATCTCCTAGTATTTCTTATTAATTAGCTGACCTAGGGAACTTCATACCGCCATTTTTTTTTCGAGAATATTTTCTAAATTACTGATATACTTGTTTTAGTATTTATGCCTGCAATAGCTTCTAACGGGTAGTGTACAGTCGCGAACTAAGAAAATACAACACATCCGTTTTTTTTTATTTTCGTATAAACTGACTTTGTCCTGACAATAACAAACAATTTCAAAAATAATTATCCTTGTTGCAGGCGATCGAAAGTTGGCGTCCGGTCGTGTTAATAACTGCAGTTCCCGGACCCCTCCCTTCTCAGACGCAGAGTGGCACACCGTGTGGTTTTAGTCGGTTCGATTCCGACACACCGCCCCGCCGTAAACCCCGGCGGAGTGACGGCCCGAGGGGGTTTCCACACGTAAAAAAAAGGCGATCGAAAGTTGTGTGCGTACACACAATTCCCCGATTCTTTTTTATTCATAAAGATAATAATGCTTTGTGCATTAAATATACTAATACTATAACAAGATACACAGTGCTGAACCACATCCGTTATCGCACAATCATGTCTCACGTGTTGCACGATATCTATGTATTCAAACTAATAACTTCTAGAATATGGTACCATTTATGTAACTTTCGATAGCGCTATGTAACATCTTTACATTGTAAAAAAGGAAGTCTTTTGTTGCTCAAAACAACACCAATGTAATATGAGATTTTTTACAAAACACTTGCTGAACCGACAAAATTCGCACTGCCATATTTTTCTGTCGTTAATATTTTCTAAATTTCCGAAAAACTTTTCTTAGTCATTATGCTCGCTTCAGTTTCGTACAGGTAGTGAAAAAAAAACTTTAAAAGTAATCTTTTAATTTTTTTTCTATACAACAACGAATGCCATAGATGTTCATGACAATCGGGATCGACGGTTTAACGTGCTCTCCGAGGCACTGGCGGGAAACATTGCCATTTTCCATACTCCGGGCTGCGATTAAGAACCTTGTAAGAAAAATCCAACCGCAGTCCGAGCCGGGAATCAAACCCAAACCTCTTGATCTGCAGTCGCTTCCGCTATCCCACGATCAACGAGGCAGTCAACTAAAGAAAGTAATAAAAAAATAAAAAATGTACACAACAGTTTTGCAAGGCCAAAAATGGACCCTACTCAGCATTGTGTCCATCGAAACGTCTGACGCTGGTTTGCAATTAGGCCCAGGTGACGCCGTTTATAAAGCTATTTTACATAATCATAATACATACAATAAAAAAGCAAGAATAACAAAAACAATAATTAAACACAAAATATTACCCCATACACCACTATATCTTAACATTGCGGGCTCCGCTCGCTAGCATTTCGGAACTGCTATTTGTGAGATAGATAGATAAGCGCAGCGTCGTACCTCTGTCTACGGAATGACATTATCATTTGTTTTATTTTTTCTTGACTGACATTTTTTTGTAATTCGTTTAGAGGTTTTAATGTAACTATCATAACGCCACGTTCTTGTTCGCTTAAATCGTTCAAAGTACGTAACGGATTTTAATTAGATTTTCATCAATAGGGAAAGCGATTTAAGAGGAATTATAAGTTAATTGCCGTGTATAATACAAGCTTATTATAATATAAAATAGAACCGAGAACTTTAAAGATTTCCGTGCGAAGCTATGGCGGGTCGCTAGAGTTATATTTAACAATATATAGATACAAATACGTAACAAGAATTATTATTCGCACCTCCCTTTAAGTTTTTACGACATGGGTGATACTATACACAAGCAGCTGCGAGATCATTGATTAATGGGAAAGGGGACGAATTTAGCAAGCATGACTAGCTTGCAGAAAGAAACGGCGGCGAGAGAACTGCCACCCCGATGGCCTCTACGAGCTCACACCTCGGCTCCCACCACGCCGAACATTCTGCCGTGCGTGTGAAGCGCCGTGCCTACGGTGTGTCCATCGTATTGTTGGAACTCAGGTGTCGGCTCCTTGCGGATCAGACACAGGTCATCTCTGAAGCATCCTTTTCCAGTGATCACCTGCGTCAGCTGGCATGGAAGGATCCAGTGACGCCTCTATAGCTAATCCTCCATTGGCTCCAACGGGTCTCACCGCCGCAATAACGACGTGCCCAGCGCTCGGTAGTCCAAGTCGCCCTTTCCATTCCTCCACGAAGACCTGGCGGAGTTGGGATTTCTGACCATCGATTTCTCGAGTCTTAGAACTCTTACCCAACTCCCGCGCCTCCTTGCGCCATGGTGGAGTTCCGGCCAGGAGACTAGCCGCTTCAAAGCCGATTTTGCGAAACCCCCTTATGATCTTCATAGCCAGCACTCGTGGCGGTCGGTGCAATAGCGCGATGTTGCTGGTCTTCAGAACATGTGCACCTCCTCCTACATGCAGCTCAACTTTATGAGGTAAATCAGGGTAATGCTTTTCGTAAAGGTAACCTATTCAAAGGCTTAATAAGTCTTTGAGGCGTTAAACAAAGTGGTTGCCATAATAAAGAATTTAACCATTTCGTTGGTGATCGAGTATGTACTCGAACAAAAGGTAACAAACACTTCTATTTTACCACATGTACTGTGAGTGTACATGAGTTCTCCTGTCAAAAGGCTTAAATGATTAGAATGTATTTTGATGAAACTTTACAAGAATATAACTTATACATTAGAAAAATATATAGGCTACAATTTATAAAGATACTCGCGCGTTGCCCGCGGTTATTGTCGCACCGCGGGTGGCACCGCGGGGATCAGCTAATTATAATTATGAGGTAAACAAAATTTTACGATTGAATACAGACAACAGGAAATGATGAAATGGTAAAAGAAATGTTTTTGCCGTATACAATTACTTTCTAATTAACTGTGGGAGAGCCACGTTTTGGCATGAATGGGCCGGCTCGACCGGACTGATACCACGGCCTCACAGAAAACCGGAGTAAAATAGCGCTTACACTGTGTTTCAACGAGTGAGTGAGGATACTAGAGGCCCATACTCCAACCCCTTCCCCCATCCCTACCCCTCAAAGGCCGGCAACGCCTCTGGTGTTGCGAGTGTCCATGGGCGGCGGTAATCGCTTACCATCAGGCGATACGTCTGCTCGTTTGCCCCCTATTACATTAAAAAAAAAACAATTAAAAAAACGTAAATACGTAGCGTTTATTTGCTAAAGTAATTTTACAATTATTGTCATGAAAATTACGATGCACAGTCAATTGTGCTAAGTGCTTGGTATTAGTAGCATAAAATATATGTACGGAAAGAGCAAAAATGAATTAGATATTATACTTAGTTTCTAGTAACAGACCTGACTAATAAATTCATCTAGCTATTGCCCGCAGCTTCGATCGTGTAATTATTTGTTCCTTATTTTATTACCTTAGAAGTGAAATTTCTAAAAATCCTTAGCGCGTGTTTACAACATGTTTAAATGAAGTTTGTAACTCCATCAGCTTAGGTTCTAAGTCGATGTGTATACGCTGATATGTATATTAATGAATACAGGACAAATTATATTAATATGTATAGATTAATTAAGTAATCTTGAATGCATATGAAAACTAAACGAAGGTAGGTATATATTTGTACGTCTCGACGAACAGTGCGACGCTGATAAAGAATAATAGAGAGAATTGACCTCGTGCATCGTACCTGTAAACTATAAAAAATAAGTTACATTGTAAAACATATATTTAGGTTATACCTATACAACGTAGTAGTTATTCTTAAATACAAAACAACAAATTCGATTTACTAGAAACCATTTTTACAGGTGTCTATACAAACAAAAACGAACAAATTTATTCGTATCACAAAGTCATTTTCTTCTAAGTAGCTAGTAATTTAGCTAGCAACTTACGTTTAAAAGTCTACAAAATTAAACTACAAGTAAAATCGTCAAAGCGATCGTTAGGTAGATAGAAAAATTGTATGGGACCAATAGAGTTATTTTTTAAGTCGTTGGAGCACAAAACCAGAGCGTTTTGCCCTCCCGTCTCGATGGATTGCAATATACTAATGTATTATGCATGTGACCGGTTCTCGGCGCGTCTCGACACATTTACATGAAACAGCAGTAGGAAACAAACACTTTAATATATGTACTATCTGATGATTCGTTCGCATGGTATGTTAATCTTGCTAGTCTATGGTTCACTGTAGATTGAAAATTCGAAATATTCAACTTCAAATGTTTTAGTCTGAATAGGTCTTTCGCTTTTTGATATGAGCTGACTATCCTGCAAAGGTGTGCTGTTTGTATTTACTAGACTAGTTTTTCTAGTCCTTTGTTACTTCATATATATAGATAGTTATCTTTCTCGAAATGAATCACATTGTTTGTTTAAATAGACGCTTCTTATTATGACTATAATTCGCTTTGATACAAGTACAACAAGCAAGTTAGTTCATGCTATAGCATGAACTAACTTGCTGGCTTAATGGTTTTATACATTATCCATTATCTGCCGACTGGCTCTGTCTGTTCTGCTGATATGACAATGATGCTCTTCATTCTTAGGAGTATCTCAGTATAAGTAAAGAAATCGTTTAAACACTTCCAGTACCAGCTATAGGTAGGTAAATTTGTGAATTCCACACAGCCCGCTGGTGTGATGAGCCGTTAATGAAAATGAAATCTTCGATAGTCATACGCGAATGGTCTTCAAGGTTATTGCACTTAAGTTTTAGAGGAGATTTAGGTTTATAAGTTAAAGCCATAAAGAACTAGTTGAAGAGGTCTAGAAACTCTCTAAAAGCTGTAAATATTTTGTAAGATTAAAAAAGAAATTATATAGGAGTACAGTTTTAAAACAAATATTCGCGTGAAGAATAATGATACGAGTATCATTTAGGCGGACATTGGCACAATGCTCAAAGATCATCGTTTAATATGTATTTATTTTAGGTAAATGCATTTTCGGTCATTACTCTCAAAGATTGAGAATACCTATTTTTAACCTCCGACGCAAAGAAATGGGTGTTATAAGTTTGACTTCGATGTCTGTCTGTCTGTGTATGTGTGTGTCTGTCCGTGCCATCGTAGCTCTCAAACTGATGGACCAATTTCATATGAAAGCCAATTTCCTTACGGCGATTCTTAGCTATGTGTAGTTAATATCGGTCCAGCAGTGTAAGAGTATCAGCTCTTTTCCAAAATGATGTAGGGCTTTTTGGCGTATGATTACTCGATAAAGGGTTCGAGTAAGGGCTCTTTTTTTTAGTTATATAGTAACATACATAACCTATCATATGTGGCAATTAAAGATTTTTTGGGGTCGGCCACTAAAAGACGAAATATTTTACCTAAATATCAGTTTTGCACTGGCGCCGGACCTCCGCAATCCTGAGGGTGAACTGAATTCGACTGATTTCCTAAAAACAATTGCCATAGATGTTCATGACAAGCGAGACCGACGGCTTAACGTGGTCTCCGAGGCACGGGCGGTAAATACCGCTATCTTCCATACTCTGGCTGCTATTAAGAATTTCTTGTAAGAAAAACCTAAAAGCAGTTCGACCCGGGAATCGAACCTCTTTATTAATATTATAAATTCGAAAGTAACTCAGTCTATCTCGCTGCCTGTTACGTTTTCACGGCTAATCCATTTTGATTCGTGAGAAAGGACACAGAACACTCTTTACCGCGATAACCGATATATATAGTTCATAATATAATAATTACATAACTTAAGAACAGGTGCCAGTATCCTGCGCAGTTTGCTTTTTGAGTCGGCTCTTACAAAACCCACACCACGGGATAAACAGGAGTATTCCACTCCTCCTTATCCCGTGGCTTCCGTATTCTATCAAAACAATGTAGCTTTTTGTGCTAAGACAACTCTTCCACCAGAGAAAACTTGTATCACAACAGGAATTTGACAAATGAAATGAATGCATAACATTCAATTAAGTTTTTATAGAACTGTTGAATCTACTGCAAGGTACAAGCATTAATTCCTTCAAACCGTAGGTACTCTTTAAAAATACCTTTAGATCATCCAACGTGATTGGTCCGAAACAATGACCATCAAACCTTCAACATATAATGATATTTATTTTCCTTCCAACAAACGTAAAAACAACATTCCCTTTTAAATATATATATCAAAAGAAAATATGAACGTTTTTGAAGCGAAGATTCGGCTTATTTATTGTGTAGGTATTTGTTATGAGAGGATTTATGCTTTACCTAAAAACTAAAATAATGTTGTCTTTGAAACACACACTAACTTATTTTGTTAACAAGTTTATACATACACACATATATAACTTACACATGTTATTTATATCGAGACTGACAATGTAAATAGATTTTCAGGTCAATCGTTATGGAAATCTCTAGAGTTTAGCAACAGTATCTAAGTAATTGAACTACAACTCGTTAAATAATACTATCTTTTATAACATTAAATCTGCTTCACTAGACGAATGCGAAAGCGAATAAAAAATTTGAAATGGTTAAAAATTTGTTTAGAATATTTGAAGATTTGAATACTCCTAAATCCTGTTAAACCGTTTTCGAGTAATGAGCACCCATAACTGCACTGAAAACCTCCTCTTATTATTAACAGCTTTTACTAATCCACTACTGGGCATTGGAGGTCTCTTCTAAGGAAGGCGATTTTGACCAACTGTACCACATTCTTCTCTTTGCAGTTATCTTTCCTGCGTAGTTTGTTTCCTTGCTCGGCTCTTATGATACCTGTTTTTATTTTCTTTTTTCAGGAATAAATACTGTTCACCTCTTGCATGACAAGAGTCTTTGTGTTGAATGTTTTGCTCATTTATTTTATTATCCCTTTATGAGGAGGCGTGCCCTTTTCTCCACCAGCTGTACCCCAAGACGTTGTTCAGCCTCGTACGTTACCGCCCCGAATACGGGGCACTCAAAAATAATATGTAGGATGGTCTCCTCCTGGGCTAGGTCGCAGATACATGACGGGCTCACCCAAGCGAAGCGAAGCGATGCATGTATTGGGAGAACCTCCCATGTCGCCCCGTCAGCATCTGCGTGACAACGCCTTGGGTACGACACCTGTTGCCGCGTTGGCTGAATAGGGTTGACGACACTCCGTATATCCTTCACAACATGGATAAGTTCTGTTAGTAATTGACTCAATTGTGGACGCATAAATTAAAATTGTAGATTAATAAATCCAAAAAAAAAAAGGAAAACAATTGGTAGCTACCTGCGATAGCAGTCTTGAAAAATTGCATTGTGTTGTAAGGGTTCTCGTTATCAGTGACGACGTTTCTCGACGTAATGCGTTTATTATTACTAGCGATAACGATTACCTACAAGAAACGCTATAACAAATCGTCATTATACTGTCGCGCAATTACACCATTCTTTGTTTTTCTTTTTTTTCAACTATAGTACATAAATAACAAATGAGCTATAAACACACAAACAACTATACCACGCTGATCAGACAGGTTGATATGGGTCGTCTTGCAAGTTTTCCTTCTATTTGCAGTGCTCTTGTCCTCTAGAGTTTGCTTCCTTGGTGAGCTCTCATGACAATCGTGGGATCAGAAGGTATTGTGACACTCTGCCATCACACAGATTCTAATGAAGTAGGTTCTCGTAATATGTGAAGGTGTAGTTGTATCCTACAATAATTATCCCATCAAAAACATAAATGTGAAATGTGAGCCAAGTTCAAAATCATGAAATGTGCCTTGGTTGTTTATTTCAACGACAGAAGAAGTGAGATTTAAATAGGTGCCAAGTTCAATGGTCAGTCAGTTTATAAAAACACAAAATATTTTATAACGACTTTAAATATAATTTCTTCTTAAAACTTAGGATAATATATTGAAGCCTAAAGTCTGACTTGGTCAGTTTACAAATACGAATCATTTTTAAGTACGTACCTATTAACATAGTTATGGAAGAGCCCTAGGTCTATTAATTAATACTAAATCTCAGTTAATAACGTAATAAATACGAAAGTCGACTGTAGACTGTCGACTTATTTGTAAGTACTAAAACTGATAAATTGAGGGTGATAATCTTTCTCTCTCTTTATTAAGGTTGATATTTCACTCGTTATGTATTCATGTGAAGATCTTAAAATCCACATAAAGACAGGCTGTTATCAATTTCGATCTGGTTGCCAAATTTTAATTTTCTAGGTCACCGAGCTGGGTATTATTTTGATCTCTAGGTGTGTCAGTGTGAAAAATGAGGATTTTTTGACGTTAATATCTAAATAGCCGTTTGAGCTGTGTTTATCAAATTTATAGGGTATATCCACCTCGCAAGTCTAAATATATGAGCCAAACTCAGCACGTCTATGGGAAATATTTTTTGATTTATGAGGGTGTCGAAAGTGGCTCGGAATGGTTCGTGTAAAATTACGCATGGGCTGCCCACGAGTTCTGTTAGCTTGGCTGGGAACTTGGCTGGACACCCTACCGCGTGTCTAGATTAACCAATGACGTATTTGGTCTATGCTAATGACGGAACATGTTGTTTGACAAGCATGATAGAGGTTAAACAGTTAAAGTGAAATGAGATACTTTGGATTAAGGCTTCTATAATCTTTACTCACAATAACTATTTCAGAAGTGCCTTAAAAAGTCTACTTAAAGTAAAAGCTATTTGATTTTGTTTTGACTTGGTATTTTCGGAAAATACCGACTAATAACTTACATGTGTTGATCTACTAAAATTCTTGGCATCTCTCAGAAGGTCTCGTGTTTTTTCATATTTTTTTCTATTCATTGATGCTTGGCTTCTATTGGTCCTAAGGCCTTAGTACCCAAGAAGAGTCCAAGAATAGTATAGAATTATGTTTTATAATGTAATAGTTAAATTTACTCTCAGGTATTCTAAATGTTAATCCAAAAAAGATTCTCAGGTCATTTTTGTGTGTGTTTTTCGTTATATTTATGCATTTGTAACAAAATACCTACGTACCTAGTTAAATGCAAATAACAACTATTGTTTTATCGGTCTTGTTAACCCTAAGTCAATCAATGTATGATATAGAGATAATTATTGTAACTATTTTGACCTACTTTGTTAAAGTTACTATACAAGACAATTATGACAGTGGATAAATAGGTCTTATGCGTTAATTTGTAACTATGATTTATCTATAATCTATTTATTATATAAAATGTGTGTTTTGCTGGCGTGTCTAAGATAGGATAGTTAACGTCACGCTTACTTTAACAACATAATCTGCTTTTTCATTGACTGTTATACGGATCGAATCTCGAAGGTCAGCTCGTTCTAAATAAAAAATGAAATTAATGAAAGCATGAGAAAATAAAAGGATTTGTAAAAGTTTTGGAGATACTCGTATTATGAACGGTGATAAGATAAATCTGGATCCTTGAATTCTTACAATTGGCGGTTGTTGCTATATTTTTAAGTCGTTTATAAGTGACTAGACCCACGCAACCTCGTTTGCGTCTTATATTGCCCGTAGCGTGAAAATTTTCTCCCGTTTTTGATACATTCTTTATTGGTGCTCCGCTCCTATTAGTATAAGCGTGATGATATATAACCTATAGCTTTCCTCGATAAATGGACTATCCAACACTGAAATATTTTTTTAAATCGGACCAGCGGTTCTTGAGATTAGCGCGTTCAAACAAACAATCAAACTCTTCAGCTTTATTATGTTAGTATAGATTAATATGTATTTTTTATATATATGAGTCTACTAAAGTGACTCGACTTTGCCTAATGGAAGGCATGAGCAGAATCCAGAAGTAATGATTACCATACTTATTGCGAATGCAGACAATGAAACAATGCAGTATGGTCCCACACTATGAAGGCCTATTGAGGTGGTCTCCGGTCTCGCACTCAACAACTAAACACGACAGCACGAATGTTGACTTCTAGGTTGGTGTTTTGTGCGAGGGTAGTACGCAAAACGATCTCCGTCCTCCAAAAGCGCAAGCCTGAGGGTGACAAGTGAGGCCACCAGTCACCCTAGCAGAAGCAGGCCGGGGTGGCCGCACGAGCTCTGTAAAGTGCTCGCGCCCTTTTATAGTATTAGAATGTTTGGGTTCCTACACGGGAGGAGGCCCCCTACAAACAATGGGTGGCCCGAGGAACGTCGGGGTTCCAGGGATTTCCTTCCAAGGGTGCACCTGGTTCCCCGGCTTCTAGTACCCAAGACGGACAAAAAAAGAAAGGTCGTACCGCCAAGGTTTAGTCGGCTCATTTGTCCTCAAATCAGCGTGGCTCTACTAACTTAAAATACGTCGGAGTCACTCGGGATCACTACCGTGTAGTAACAGTAGTCATGTCCGTCCAATAAAAAGGGAGGATCCTCCGACTAGTAGAGGTGATAATGCGTGGTAGGCCGAATCTTCCTGAATATTAACAATTTTGAAAAGGTTTGATGTTGCCAACCACCAGATTATAAAGAGTAAGCAAGTCTTTCCGATGTCAGGATGTGCGACTTTACAATACATTTTTTACTAATTTACATCAGCTATCTGCCAGTGAAAGTCCCGTCAAAATATGTCCATCCGTTCCAGAGATTAGCCGAAACAAACAGAGAGACAGACAGACAAAAAATGTAAAAATGATATTTTGGTATATGTACACACAGTATGCACAGTATATGGGTATATACTGTGTACATACACATGCAATTAGTAAAAAGCGGTTATTTTAATATTACGAACAGACACTCCAATTTTATTTTTATAGATGTATAGATTTAATCAGCTGCGCACTTACAGTTTGTTCAATACGTACAGCGAGCCATTCCAATAATAAACTGTTAAAAATAGGATATCCTTAAAGTCACAAATAACGTCATTAATCTAAAGTTTTTTTATACTTTAGATTAGGTTTCTTCTATCGGAAAGTTTAGTCCAACTAAAGTAGTAAGACGTCTTGTTTCAAACTAAGGAGATCATATATATATATATACCTATACTATACTTTACAATTTTTATCCGTCTGTCTGTTTGTTACGGCTAATCTCAAAAACGGCTGAACCGGGACTTTCACTGGGAAATAGTTGCTAGATATAAGGAACAACTAGCAGTTCCTGGACCCCCTCCCTTCTCAGACGCAGAACGGACTAAAACCACACGGTGTGCCACACCGTGTGGTTTTAGTCCGTTCGATTCCGACACACCGCCGCAAAACCACGGCGGGGTGAGGCCCGGCCGGCCCGAGGGTGGTTCAACACAAAAAAAACTGGGGTATGGGCCTCCGGTATCCTCACTCATTCGGTGAAACACAGCGCAAGCGCTATTTCACACCGGTTTTCTGTGAGGCCGTGGTGTCACTCCGGTCGAGCCGGCTCATTCATGCCGAAGCGTGGCTCTCCCACGGTTTGTGTGAATTATGTACATTATAGGTTTATTATACGTTTCACGTGACATTGTTTAGTTTACATTAAGAATGCTACACAATGTACAAATATTACAATTGACACTGAAGAAGTCAATGTTATGATAGGTCAGTTACAGTTTTAACAGTTTACCAAGGAGGTTTTGGATACCACACTGGCCAGACAGATTGCTATAAGAAAATTTTAAACAGACCCTGTTTAAAATTTTCTTTCTCTGCAGTAGTTGTTCTACAACCCGTCGGAAATGTCTGCGAACCTGGCTTAATGACGTCATGCAAACTAGAGATTTAATATTTCACTGAACAGGGAAACAATAAACAAGAATAAGAGAACGAAAGCAAGAATAATACACGTGCCTCGGCTCTTGCGTTAGCAACGGTACTAGATATAAGAAGGCGGGGCGATGTCTGAAGAAGCGAGAGGTGAAGCGCATTCCAGCCGGGTGCGCAAATATTTCCGACGGGTAATACGTAGTTCTCTTCGTCAGCTCTTACGACATCCATTGGATGAATAGGAGTGATGACATTCCGTATACTTAATCGATAACCACACAGATAAGTTATATATGTAATAGTTATACTTGTTAAGTGTCATTTTGTTAAGCGGGATTTTCACAGGTATACAATGAAAGTTTTTTATGTTATGTGAGGGTATACTAGAAACCATGTTTTCAAAACCAACCCACCAAAGTTCACGCTTTATCGTTGGTTAATCACAATATTCACAATTATTGTTGATTTTGCATGTAGTTATTGTACGTAAGTTAAATTTTATAACGTGTGGAAACCCCCTCGGGCTGTCACCCCGCCGGGGTTTGCGGCGGGGCGGTGTGTCGGAATCGAACGGACTGCCACTGTGTGCCTGAGAAGGGAGGGGTCCGGGAACTGCTGTTAGGGGCCATCCATAAAGTACGTCACACGAATTTCATGATTTTTTGAACCCCCCCCGTCCTTGTCACACATGGTCACATTTCTGAGACCCCCCCTCCCTAGTGTGACGTCACATGTTTTGCAATTTCACATCGAAAAATTATTAAATTAAAACAGCAGTTCCGAAATTAGTTTTATATCCATTTAAATAAAGTACTTTTTTTATGAAATCAACATTAACATCAAATATTTGAAACAATAACAAAGCAATAAACTATTGAATATAAAGAAAAAGAAGAAGAAAGAAACTCAATTATCTTCAGTCCATGGACTTTGGACCCACTTCTTTAAATTATTTATAACTGGCATGGCAGTCACTTCGTTCTCATTTATTCGTATTATATTAGATATTGAAATGTGATGTCACGAAACTTAGGACCCCTCCCACCCCTTGACACACTATGTCACACTTTGTCGACCCCCTCCCCCCCCTTTACGTGTGACGTACTTTATGGATGGCCCCTTATTAACACGACCGGACCCTTCCCAGAGGCCCATACCTCAACCCCAACCCCATCCCTCTTCCCAATCTCTACAAGGGCTAGCAACGAACTTATGACGCTTCTGGTGTTGCGGGTGTCCATGGGCGGCTATAATCGCTTACCACCAGGCGATACGTCTGCTAGTTTGTCCCTATTCCATAAAAAAAAAATCAAAAACCGATTTTAGTTCTGCATTGTTTTTACTATTTCCCATCACATTTCACATATACTGTTTCTTTACCAGTTAATTGCCTTGACTTAGATGTAAACACAACAAGAAAATGATGTATGATAGAATCTATTATGATTGATTAATGAATAAAAAATAGCATTCTTTATCTCAATTTAATTCTAATATGGAATTGTAAAGCTGTGGCGGACACATAACGGAGACCAAGTTGCTAAGTGTAAACGACATAATATTGTCTATCAATAAAAATAATCACTGCTGCTCAATTAACTGTTTACGTCATTGGTTTACTCACTTAAGTGAGCGGCAATTACGTGCAATAATACTCGTAATATATATATTTCTATTTACTCTAAAACAATCACTTGTCTATGATACAAATCTTTAAAAATATAATTCTAAGTAAATGGCTGTCTTTTGCCCATGGCGCTTATATACGCGTAGATCCAGCAATTCTATTGAAGAACAAACTGAGGATGAGTGGCTTTTTCATAGGGTTTAAGCACAAATAAAACAGAGATAGTTATCTAAGGCGAAAGTGTATATTCCATTCATTTAAATAGTGTCGGTGCACCCGTACGCAATTGTGGTTACACATACATACAACGGCGTAAACTGACAAATCATACTTGTTGGTGGGTATACGCCGCAGGCGAGCTCTCAAACAAACAAACTCTTCAGCTTTATAATATTTTATTACTAGCTGACTCGACGAACTTTCCACTGCCGCATAGCTTCCCACAGCCAGTGCAGAGTCGCGGTCAAAAAAAAATTTACTTTTCCTGTTATCTGTCACTTTTCTTGTAAACAAACCTTGTCTTAACAATAAAGAGCTACAGCTATATATGTATATATGGAACTACAATAAGTAAATCAGATATATATAAGCAGTAGTATAAGTAGACCGTAAGAAAATGTAATAGAAAATAAGTATGTAACCTAGAAATAACAAAATAGAATTAAGTAACTCAAACTCAAACTCAAACTCAAATCATTTATTTCCATAGGCCCCAAAAGGCACTTGAACACGTCAAAAATACAAACATAAAAATATAAAACAAAACTCCTAATACTAAATGCACTGAGATGATTTGAATTACCGGAGCTTAGATTGATTTCGATTCAACTCAAAGGTTTAAATTGAAATCAATCCAAGTACCAGCTCCGATGGGTATTGCATTCATGAGAAGAGCTGGTGAGAAACTCATGTGCACCATCTTTTCAAATAATTCATACAAGTCTTAGTATTAGAATAAGACCTATGTATATATGCTGTAGTACTTAAATAAATGTTACCCTGATAAGAAAAAGCTGATAGATGGGAGTCCCACCCATCCAGAGTGTGAAATAATAAAATGAAAGAAAGAACTAGTACGCGGCATGATAATGCGAGAGGAATAAATGCTAGAACTAGTATGAATGAGTAACACAGAGAGAACAGGCTCCAATTATGTTGGAGGATCTAGGTAACATAAAAAAAAAAAGTGGTGCATGCGATCGGAAGTTATGCGCGTACATACATTTCTGCGATTCATTTTAATTTACATAGAAAACTAAAGCGGCTATCTTATTATTTAAATTTCAATATCTGAAGATTTGCTTCCATGAAGTACCATTTATCTATACTAATATTATAAAGAGGAAAGATTTGTACCTATTTTTGTATGTTTGTAATGAATAGGCTCAAAAACTACTTGACCGATTTTAAAAATTCTTTCACCATTCGAAAGCTACATTATCCACGAGTAACATAGGCTATATTTTATTTTGGAAAAAAATAGGGTTCCGTAAGATATTTGGGTTTTTCCGACACAAGGTGTAAAAATCAACCAGAAAAGTTACTTATTTTGCGAAAATTTTCATGCTACGGGCTATATAAGACGCAAACGAGGTTGCGTGGGTCAGCTATGTTTTATATACAACGTGTATTTAGTATCAGCATTGCACCGGGGCGGGTCGCTAGTGTTATCATATAAATGGATTATGTGTTCCATATATCTACAGGTATTTAATCTAAGTGTGAATTTATTTGTAAATAAAAATTATAATAGGGAGGTAGGTGTAGATTAATTACACACTGTCCACAGACTATGTTATTAAGACTTATAATATTGTTGGTAGGTTACTGTTTAATTTCTAGGCATGGATGTAAAACCATTATTTTCCCCTACCTCGTCTCAATTAGACGAAGATAAGGAAAAACCAAATACTGTTTTACATGTAAGTCAATGTTAATTATAACTCTCTAGTATCATTTTAATTAGCTGTTTATTTATTATAACTGCTCTGTCACTATTTAACGTTTTTGTAAGACTTCTATCCTTTATTTTAAACATCTACCTTAAGACGTACCTAACATTTCTTTATCTTGTGGAATTTATTGGTTTTGTACGTTTTTGTTGAAAATTAATGATTGTTTTAGTTTAAATATCTTAAAACTTTAATCTTTGAACTTATTTTTAGAATTCAATGAATTCCAATAGTGGGATGTTCGCCAATATGAGCTACAAAACAGGTATTAAATTTAATTAATAACTACTGCGTCAAACTAAACTAAAATGAACCTTTATTTCAGTTGTCGAATTCAAATATTGAAACATAATAATTACCTAATCATGTAGTTTTAAAACCGTGCATAAACATGATACAATTACCTACTTGTAAAAAATGTAGATATCACTGAAATGTCGAGTTGTTTTTGCTCACTTTTTAATTAATTATAATGTTTCAATTGCATCCAAATATTTGTTTAACAATGCCGACATATTTAAAATAATCAAAAACATTTGTGTTGTTTAAGAATTAAACAATAATGTAATATAGTGCTTATTATATTATGTATTTTCAGACTTATAAGAAATACCCTCTTTATATAACTCAAATGTGGTTTAAAACGATATAAATGCATACGAATTACATTGTGCATCTAACCAACAGGACATATTTATGATCAATTAATTAGTCTACCTACATGGCTAATTAAAAGACATCTTGCATTCATGTCGTTGTGAAGAAAAAATCAATAAGTGCTTATTTTATTATATATTTATAGATTTGAAATAAATACCCCCTTCACATAGTTCAAATATGGTTTAAAGAGACATTAAACCATATGAATTACATTGTGCATCTAACCAGCAGGACGCATTTATGAGCAAATAATTAGTGTACCTACGTAACGAAACACGAGATATTAAAGGAAATCAAGTTACTGTAACTGAACAGTTCTTTAGTGAAGAATATAAAAAATGACTGCCATGGTGGCGTAGTGGTAGCGTATGCGACTGCTAAGTTTGAGGTCTGGGGTTCGATTCCCCGGGTCGGACCAAATGTTTGGCATATATTTCTTTCGGAGTTTGGGTGTTTTCTATGTATAATATGTATGTATTTACAAAAAAAATAGTAAATAAGTATTTATATCAGTATTTATACCCATAACACAAGCTCTGCTTAGCTTGGGACAAGATGGCGTTGTGTGTTAGATGTCTAGAAAATAAAAAATAATAATATTGTATATGTTGTAGATGCTTTGGAAGCTGTAAAACTTGATCCTGCCGTTCTTGAAGCTCAAGTGACTGTCCATGATAAGGCTAAAGAGAATGGAACGAATCCAAACCGAAATCATGGAAATCAAATTAATAAAGGTACACTTCTTGCTTGGTAATATATGAGAGTTGGCCGAGTGGTGTCAGCGGTCGCCATGCCGCTTGCTACTGGGTCAAGTGTCGTGGGTTCAAATCCCACGCGGTACCTACAACACTGTGTGATCCACGAATTGTTGTCCCGAGTCTGGATGTTCTTTGTGTCCGTTTCATGTATGTTTGTAAAGTCCCCCACGACACAGGATGTTTATTCCTAATGTGGGAGTTGTCTTTTTAAAAAGAAAAGAAAAAGAAAAAAGTGTTTAAGATAACTGCGAAGCTATTTAATGAATGGAGTGAGAAATGGTTTAAATTGACTTCTAGTAGGTATATTAATTCGTTTCGTTATATTCGGAATTTAACCAATTTTAACCCCTTTACCTAAATATAATTCAGGTCAGTATTTGAGGTTTTTTTTTGTGTAATAGGGGGACAATCACCACCAGAGGCGTCACAAGTGCGTTGCCGGTCTTTATAAAATGGGGAAAGGGTTTGGTGAGGGGTTGGTGTATGTGCCTCCGGTATCCTCACTCGGTCGGTGAAACACAACGCAGGCGCTGGCCCATGCTTGCCGAAGCGTGGCTCTCGCACGGAAAAGAGTGTCACACTAAGAATGCATCGGTTTTTCGTGATATTCTTTTAAGACTAGGCTTTTGACAGATGCAACTGGTCTTTTAATACCTTTTCCACGTCTTTGTACAATTCACATGATGACATTGACCTCTATGTCATTTACCTTTTTGGCCGACGTCCAGTCTCATTAAGACTAATAATAAAATCGTCGAAAAATGTTCAATTCAATTAAAAATTTTGTTTACATATGGTAATGCACCAGGTTGTCCTTTCAAATTTACCTTTTTCCTTGTATATGATGTATTTTAAAATAACTTTATACTAGCAGACCCACGCAAATTCGTTTGCGTCTTCTATTACCCGTAGCGTGAAAATTTTCCCTCATTTTTGCAACATTCTTCATTGGTGCTCCGCTCCTATTAGTATTAGCGTGATGATATATAGCCTTCCTCGATAAATCGGCTATCCAACACTAAAATAATTTTTCAAATCGGACCAGCGGTTCCTGAGATTAACTCGTTCAAACAAACAAACTCTTCAGCTTTATAATATTAGTATAGATTAGTATGGACTAGCCGACCCGTGCCCACTTTGTTGGACTTAACCGCCCGCTTTTCTTCATCTCGATTTACAAATACTATTATTTCATCAGAATTTTTGTTCAGTAATAATAAAATATGGCATATGTTATTCCTGAATAGTGACGCTTTCTGTTAGTCAAATAATTTTCAGGATCGGATCAGTACTTCCGAAGATTACCCTCCATAACCATACAAACAAAGTTAGAAACAACCTATTAATAAAATTATTGTAGATTTAGAATACCCAACAACCTGACCTGATTTAAGGTTAGGTAAAAACCACTGAATCACTTAAAATGACTTATATTCATCCTTGTAGAATCTACATGAATAAGGAAAACTCTAGATTTGCTCGACTAAACTACTTTAAAACGATAAATAGGCAATATAGGCATTCCTTTAAAATCAATATATGGTTAACAGCGGAAGTCTATTTCAACAAAATACAAATCGATCTTTCAAACCAAGGTCTGTAATGCAGTATGAATAATGAACTACTATATTGTATTGATTTTAGATAAAGAGGCGGCGGAAACAAAAACAGTTATAGGTTTCGAAAACATGATATCACAGAATGAGGCGGCACTCCTCTCGTTAACACCCCACCAACTGGAGGTTTTAATGAAGTATGCTGACATGTTGCGTAAGCAGCGAAGTCTCGCTCAGAGGTATTTGGTAAGTTTGGCATTTCCACAAGCTTTTAAAAACTTTGCGAACAACATGGGTTATTACATAATATTATGACGTTCAGTCTTGTGGGAGTTGACAGAAACACTCGCTGGAGATGCAATACAATATTATTTGGTGGGTTAGTAGCATGATATTTCGGAGCAAAATGGACTACCATAAAGTTCAAGAGTTCCCGGTCCATCCAGTCGGTCCCGGTTGTTATTATAGGATAACAGTCGTGAAGCTTAGTTGGTGGCCTTGGGTGGCTTAAAAACATCCAACGGCATGATTACGTAACCACAAATTTGTCTTGCCAGTCCCCAACCCTCACTCGGCCAGCGTCGGGACGTATGGCCTTAACCCTCTCCTGAGAGGAAACCCGAGCCCAGCAGTGGGACGTTATGGGTTGTTGATAATATAAATGGAAAACCGTGTTAAAGTAACGATTAATAGAGGTGTGTAACAGATATTTCTCACAGTACCCGCCTATTAATTTGTATTGTACTTAGCAACCTTAAACTTGACTGTAATTATGAAAGGTATGATCTCATCAAAAACATAAATGTGAAATGAGAGCCAAGTTCAATATTATGACATATATGCCTAGGTTTTTCACTTCAACGACAAGTGAAGTGAAAAACCTAAAAGTTCAATCTAAATGGGTGCCAAGTTCAATGCTTAGTCCTTAAATTTATTTATATAACAACAAGATTCAGATTACTGTCCCATATCTAGCCTTCCTTTTTTATACAAAGTCCTTAAGCGTCTTATTTATACCCAAATGAGCTCATTTCTTTCAAAGAACTGATTCCTTAATTCTTTCCAGTGAAGACGTTTTTGGACATTAGTATCTAAGTAGTCATTTGGGATGTATATGAGCCAAATTGGATATGCCTATGTGAAATCGTTTTGGAGTTATGGGGGTGTCAAAAGTGGGTTTGTGTAATATTAAACACGGTGCTGCTCTGTTAGCTTAGTTCTGTTAGCCTGAACTTGGCCTGACACGCTCCCGCGTGTCTAGATGCACAATAGTAGGTACCTACTTAGGTATATAGAAAGCCTTGAATAGAAACAATCGATGTTAACAATAATATATACATAAGTAGTTGTACAATTATAAGTTTTGAATTAAATTCTTATGCAATAAAATAATGGCAATCTTGAAAAGTTCTTTGTCATTTGTGACGTTATTAAGTTTGGCTTATAGGTCTTCTCTGCTGGAAGCTCTAGCACGTGCCACTACTCGCTTTAAAACTTACTTTTCTTCATCACTGCCAGACTGTTGCCAGCATTAAAACAGGTTTTCTTCAATTGCTTTTTCCTTTACTTCCAGTTTCCAGAAAGATGGGTTTTGTCTTCTCTCGCTACACCGTTGGACACACCAAAATATGTTGAGGCCCTTTTCATGCAGAACTTGTGGAAGTCGTGCCAGACGTCAATGTCGTTTTTATCCATGTCAGCATTTTCAATGTATTTTTCTAAATCTTCGCAATGGTTTATCCTTCTGCTTGACTCAGTTTATACCATCGGATGTTTCGGACTTTCTCTATTTTAGACTTTGTTGAGTGTCGTTTTACAAAGTCTGACATAAGTAGTCGATGTTGAGTAGTTAAAGGCTTTCCAGGTATCACTTTGCAATCTCGACAAGTTCTTAACGGGCGTCTATCGGCCAGGATAAAATCCACTTGGGTTTGATGTCCCCCACTGTCTTTCTGGTATGGACTGCAGAAGGTCATGAAGATCGTCCCAAAATACCTTTTTTAGTGCTTTTGGTAATCCGCTTTGGGGGCATAGGCCGAAATAATAAATAACGTTCATGCTGGTTTGATCGTCAAGAGCAAAATTTGTTGATTAATATTCTATCGCTAAATCTTTTAACTTCAACTATACGAATTTGGAAGTTTATATCAAGCGGGATGACGACGCCACTTTGGGTGGCCTTTGTACCATGGTATATAAACTTGTAGTAGTTTATATTTGTCCGTGACTTGGACCCCTTCCATTTCGTCTCCTGTACACAATATAATATTAAAAGCCTTCTTAGTAAAGCTTCGCCCAGTTCTGCACTGCAGCCTGTCATGGAACGCACGTTCCAACTGTTAACACAACGTTTCCAACAATTCAGATTTTAGGCACGCGTACACCAGTGCCTGATCCGTTTTTTCTTAATTGTTCAAGTCAATATGGTCACAACAACTATAAATATTTTCATAGTCGTTATGTTTGTAAGGATAAAAAATGTATCTAAGTAAAACGTTTATTGTTAAATCAATTTAATAGTAACTACTTATTTTTTAACACATAAACACAGCGAAGGATAATGCATTCTTCGAAAATGATTAATTGGTGTTTATATATTGTTTCGATACGATAACAAAACATGGCCGATATAGAAATTGTTCCACCTCTGTTTTATAAATAGTATTCCAAATATGTTTACGCTATTACGACAAAGCTAAAATGTTGTATTGGCAGTCTCTATGTATGTATGTTCCGTAGCGCCTTAATAACTAAATCAACTGAAACTATTGAACCAGTTTTAAGGAAGTCAATAGATTCGTAATAATGGCTGTATAAACTGTCTTATTTTTATTACAGGAATGTGCATTCTGTAAAAATAATGGTCGACCTTCAAGCTGGTATACGTCGCATGTGTTGAAGGATGGGCGCGGTCGGGTACAGTGCCCGGTACTACGTCGCTACCGGTGTCCTCGTTGTGGTGCCACAGGCAACTACGCTCATACTATCAAGTATTGCCACGATAACTCCCTAATAGGTTAGTAACTATTTACCTGCTCCGGCTTTGAACCTTTCTCTGATATCATTTTCCCTATTGCTCAAAACCGCATTAAAGTGTATTTAAAGAGTATTATTAGTGTGAAAACGCTACAATTCATCACCACCAATCGTCATAAAGTTATTTAAACTGTTTACCTCGTGTAGTCTGGCCATAAATACACAATAAAAATAAACAAAATATTACTTTTGTATTTGGAACCTGTCATTTTATACGATTGTTCATTGTGTTTTCTTATTTGAACGCCAATATTTTCTAAAATATTTTGTGATATTATAATGGAGTGGGGTGATAAAAAGAACTGAATCGCTGTGATTGCACTTAATTAAGTAGATATGGAGCCAAATACAAATTATAAAATCCTCCATTCGCTTGATATTACTCTTAATGTTTCTGTACCAGGCTATTGATAGGTAAAAGATTTTATGTCGGGAGATAAAGATAGCACCTATAGACTACGGGCCCGTATCGAAAGTTGATGGGTCATGTGAACTACCAGGAGACTTTTTTAGAAAGATACAGGGGCATAAAACAATAACATTTAGCACTATGCTGTCACTTGGAAGCTGTCCAACGGGTATAGGTAAAGGGGAGGGAGTAGGAACCGTCGATTTTTCTCCCTTGTTACATAATTTTTGTACGGCGTTGCGAGATAATGGATTAGAAGAGATATTGAAATTGAATGGGACCGATGCCGTCTAAAATTAAATGACTAAATTGAGCGAGACAATCGCCGGGAAATCAAAAAGAAATCTAACTTTGTGGCTCACTATTTTTGTACGGCATCGGTCCCATTCAATTTCAATATCTCTTCTAATCCATTATCTCGCAACGCCGTACAAAAATTATGTGACAAGGGAGAAAAATCGACGGTTCCTACTCCCTCCCCTTTTCCTATACTCAGTTGGACAGCTTCCAAGTGACAGCATAGTGTTGTTTTATGCCCCTGTATCTTGCTAAAAAAGTCTCCTGGTGGTTCAAATGATCCATCAATTTTCGATACGGGCCCGTAGTCTACTACAACCATGTCGCGTTTTTTAAAAGATGATTTAGGACTTGCAGCTTATAGAAGGCGCAATGGTCACTTCTTAATTAATAATTTAAAAAAGAATAGGGTGATAAAATCCAAACAACTACTTAAGCAGTACGCAAAGGAAGGTCACAGAATTTTTTTGTATACGAATGAGATTTTTTTACAAATTAACATTATTTTAATAAACAAAATGACCGTATTTATGCTGAAAGCTCTATTATAAGTTTTCCAATTAGTGAAGATTGCCCAACAGAGTACAACGTGGGCATTATCCGACTTCAGTAATCGTTTGGGTGTTTGCTATGAAGGAGTGACTGAACCTTTTTGTGAAAAAGGTATCAAAACGTCGGCATAAGTATATCAAGATAAGATTCTTGAGAAGGTATTTAAGTCCCTTAACCTCACCATGTTCAATAATTAAGAATGGTCCATTCAGCAAGACATGGCGCCGGGTCATAAAGCTCGATCCACCTGATATTGGTTAGGGCTAAAATACGGACGTCCTGGAATTCATCAGAGCTGAAGACTAGCCGTCATCTAGTTCTGATCTTTGTGTCCGTTTAATATTTTTTTTATTTTTTATTTTAAAAAAGACAACTCCCGCATTAGGAATATACATCCTGTGTCGCGGGGGACTTTACAAACATACATGTAACGGACACAAAGAACACCCAGACTCAGGACAACATTTTGTGGATCACACAAAGTGATGTCCCACGTGGGATTTGAACCCACGGCACTTGGCGCAGTAGCCAGCGGCGTAGTGACCGCTTAAACCACTAGGCCAACCGTGCAGTCATACCTTCATCAGAGCTGAAGACTAGCCGTCATCTAGTTCTGATCTTTGTGTCCGTTTAATATATGTTTGTAAAGTCCCCCACGACACAGAATGTTTATTCCTAATGTGGGAGTTAAAAAGCACTGGATTACGATTTATGGTCAGTTTTAGAGAGTAAGGCTTGCTCTAAATGCCATGACAATTGACGTCCCTAAAACGATCCACACGATTGGCAGTAAATAATTTTCTCATAGAAAAAGTGCGTGCTGCTTTTTATGACTGGCCTCAACGTTTAAAGGACTGTTTTGCAGCCAATGGAGCCATTTTGAATAAGCTTTATATATTTTTAGTGTTTCTATATCTATACAAATAAATAAAATTGGAGTGCCTGTTTGTAATATTAAAATAACCGCTTTCTACCACATGCATATGAATGTATATACGGTACATATACCAGAATATATATTTTTAAAATTTTTGTCTGTCTGTCTGTTCCGGCTAATCTCTGGAACGGCTGGACCGATTTGGACGAGACTTTCATTGGTAGGTAGCTGATGGTACAAGGAGTAACTTAGGCTTACATTTTTTAGACTAGCTTCGCCCCGCGGCGTTACCCACGATACGACAATAACCGCGGGCAACACCGCGGGGTTCAGCTAGTTCATAAATAAACTAACACACTGTAATGGTAAAAAATGTTACGTACAATAAAAAAAATAGATTTTCTTTGTAACAATATTTATGGCAACACTAAGTATACAAACTTTTGCTGACATCCTGAAAAAGAAAGGTTACCAATTATCCAGATTTTTTGTTTGTTGGGCATAGTGAAGTAAGTCATACATCTTGCTAGCCTTTATTACTCCCAAGGTTAGATTAGTGGGTCGGCTCTAGTAGCTAGTAGTAGTTCAACTAGTTTTAACTGAATAGCAACAGTTTATGGTCGGAGATATTTTAACTTTCACCCTGACCTGGGAATTGAACCCTTAATTGGCAGTTTGCATACGCTAACCGCTATGCCAATGAGGTAGGTATCGTGTAATAACTTATACGAGCGTAATTTTCCTGTTTTTTACATTGAATGTATGTTAGTTTAATCTATATATATGCAATGCATATTATATATGCATATTTATACATATATTAGTCATAATTAATATATGTTTTAATAATTATTCACTCAATGTATGCGGCAAATAAAATAATAGCAGTATTTCTGGTATTGCCCGACATGAAAAGAACGATGTTTATTGAACTACCGGAAAACGACGATTTTTTATTTTAGTGAATAGAGTATTTTTCGTCCTATTCCTATAGAGCACGTTAAGTCGTCGGTCCTGGTTGCCATGAACATCTATGGTAATCATTGAGAAGTCAGTGGGCTCAAATATACTGACACTAGTTTCAGCCTTTGAATTCAGTTCACCCTCCGGGATGCGAAGGTCTGATGCCGGTCGCTTCGTGGAAAACTGATATTCAGGTAAAACCGGGTGTAGTAGCCGATCCCAAATAATTTGGGATGAGGCAAGGAAGAAGAAGTATTTTTTAACCTATAGATTTATGATATTAATACATAATTGTATTTATACTAATCTAGATAAAGTTTGTGAGGTTTTGGGGAATACGCTCTGGATCTACAGAACAGATTAAAAAAAAATGTTACCAATGGTAAACCACATTATGTCTGAGTGCCATATTTTAACCCGAAATAAAATAATTACCACGATATCCGACATACACGCAGGCGGAGCCATGTGTATAAGATAGTAAGCAAATAAAGTAATAGCACTAATTCCTACTTTTAAAAATTTAACATAACTGCATTAAAACATGTCTACTATCTTCTAGTTTTTATTTTCTCTCGCATAGTTTTTATTTTATCAGTTTCACGGACTAAAAAAAAGATTAGTCTGTGGTTTGCTTCGGCATATCCTTCCAGTCTTGAGTCCTAAATGCCAACGCCACAATAGCCGTAAATACCACGGCCTCACAGAAAACCGGTGTAAAATAGCGATTGCGCTGTGTTTCATCGAGAGAACCCCTCCCCCCATTCCCCATCCCCCAAAGGTCGGCAACGCACTTGTGACACTTTTAGTGTTGCGAGTGATGGACACTCGGGCGGCGGTAATCGCTTACCATCAGGTGATGCGTCTGCTCGTTTGCCCGTTATTCAATAAAATAAAAAAAAGCCTAAAGTGGAAAATATATATTATACAAAATAATATTTTTTTATCATCTAGAATATTATGCGTCTTTACGATAGGATTGATACTTTAGTAGACTACAATTTTAACATTAATGCATTTGTAATCTATGCATAATTTCATATTGGGCAGTATACAATATACATACCAAATACCGTTTGCATACTATGTCAAGACGTTCGCTTCAATTAGTTGCGACAATAAGAGGAAAATTTGTTCTATTCTTATCAGGGGCCCCTTAACAGCGTATGTGTTGATAGGTCAGTATCTACTGCTACGTTTGGTTGGCAAACGTGTATGTGTCATATCGTATGAATACATATCTAACTAGATAATAAAAAACGATAAAAATGATGTAACTTTTGACAATCGGTACGTACGCCACTACAAAATACATTGACAAAGGGTAGAACTAAAGAGTGAAAATAGATTATTTCCACTGTTGTAAAATATTGATGTCTATACTTAAAAATATTGAAAAATCATGAAGTCATGAAATAGTTTATCATCTTCCTAAGGACGGGATGTTTTACTAGAATTGTAACATGGGCATGATGACAGTTACCAACAACCACTAAAATTATGTATTTATCTGTTGAAATGGGGACTGGGGTTCAGAGAGTATAAAAATCGTATTTATTTTCATATTTAGAGCGGGATTATTAGTTTATTAAAAAATTAACTACAAAATATGGTAACCCGCCATGTTAAGTTGAAAACTAATCTGAGTGAGTTACGTCACGTTTATATAAACGTCATTTTGTTTGGATATATTCGACGATCACTCTATTGTATACAGGTGTTATAATTGACTCTGGTTGATAAATGGTGGCGTGAGGTCTATGACGAGACGTCACAAGCAGACGCCATGACACCAACGATCGTTTTGGTGTGAATTTTAAACTTAAATTTGCATTTTTTCGTTCTAAACTTTATTTTTTTGTAGAAATATGATTGTTTTTGACAATAGGTAACACCATATCAATATCAAACACCATAAAATAGTTTCTCAAAATTAGTCATCATGCCTCAAAAATGTGAATTAAATTATACAGACGTCTATTGAGGAGAGAATATGATTTCAACCAGGTTTTGTTATAAATTCTTATCAATAGATTACACGTAACAATCATTCCACAAGGCTGGTATTCACTTGGAATAATGGTCGTGAAATAAAATTACTAACTTTTCTATTCATACCCGCACAGTTACAATATAAAACAAATCTAATGTTTAATAATATTGTCTACCTTATGAATTCCTTTAGACTGACACATAGAATTCATATTATGCTACAAATTTGTACAACACAAATTTCTTCTTGCGGGGGAGGGAGGAAAAGGTCCCTAAAACTAGTGACAAAGACCTCTAGAAGTATTTGCTTTAGTCTGTCTAAATAGCCTTGTTCTGAAAATTCATAGTATTCTTATGTTTGAAACTTGGACCATACCCACATATGTGATCCACACAAATAAATAAGATTAAAGTGTGTGTTTGTAATCTATACTATATCTATACTAATATTATAAAGAGGAAAACTTTGTTTGTATGTTTGTTTGTAATGAATAGGCTCTAAAACTACTGGACCGATTTTAAAAATTCTTTTACCATTCGAAGGCTACATTATCCACGAGTAACATAGGCTATATTTTATTTTGAAAAAAATAGGGTTCCGTAAGATATTGGGGTTTTTCGGACACAAGGTGTAAAAAATCAACCCTATACGGGGGAAAATTTTTCGCTACGGGCAATAAAAGACGCAAACGAGGTTGTGTCGGTCAGCTAGTAATATTATAAAGAGAAAAACTTTGTTTGTATGTTTGTTTGTAATGAATAGGCTCTAAAACTACTGGATCGATTTTAAAAATTTTTTCACCATTATCCACGAGTAACATAAGCTATATTTTATTTTGGAAAAAAATAGGGTTCCGTAAGATATTGGGGTTTTTCTGAAACAAGGTGTAAAAAATGAACCCTATACGGGGGAAAATTTTACGCTACGGGCAATAAAAGACGCAAACGAGGTTGCGTCGGTCAGCTAGTTTAAAATAAACAGCTTTCCACTAAATGCGTGTGGAAATTATGTACAGTTGTTAAATATTTTTTTTTAATTTTGTCTATCCGTTTCGGCTAATCTCTGGAACGGCTGGACCGATTTTGACTGTACTTTCACTAGCAGATAGCTGATAATATAAAGAGTATCTTACGCCACTTTTATTTTATATCGACTCGCAGTGACCCGTAGTTGTTGTGGTAAAGATACAATACTAACCGCGGGACGTAGCTGGTATACATTATGACTAGTAGGTATTTATATTTGATCGAATGCCGTTTATGGCTATTAATAGGGCAACTCTAAAGGTTTTTAGCGCTACATTCTGCAGCTCATTTTTTTTTAGTTAGTAGATACTGAGTACTGCCTAATTTACACAGAGCAAGGAACTGACTTCAAACTGAAAATAAGTCAGTACTGCTAAATGCTGTAAATTGTTCCGGAATTAGAACACAGCAGTGATTGAAAATAAATATTTATTATTATTATTATTATTATTGGCCTCTGCAATTGCACGCCACTTAGTTCGATACTCGGTTTCCCGCATGCATCTCTGCACAGCTGCTTACAACTTTTTTTTATGCGGGAATCTCTCCGCTCAAAAAATAGGTTCTCAAACTGCCGGTTTCTATGTCGAACACGAACCATTTAAAAACCACACGCCATCTCGGATACTAGAGGCCGGGGAATCAGGTGCGCCCTAGAAAGGATAATCGTTGAACCCAGACAACCCTCGGGCCACCTACGGCTTGTTCCCGTTCCTGTCCTCAAAAGGGGGCGAGCTGGCGCCGCTACTTTAGTTACCCACCTTGTGAAAATCAGGCCTTGGTAACCGTAATTGAATATAAAATATGAAAATAAATGCTAAAACAAAACTTATTTCTTTCATATTTATTCTTCTAAATTAAAAATAACTTGCTTTGGTTTTTTTTTTCAGATACACTGAGTAGCAGTTCAGGAAGTCTGTTTTAATCAAGTTCGTTACTTTTTGTTTATGAGAAATAAACAGTTTTTTAATAAATAATGTTTCGTGTTTTAATTGTTACCATGTCTAACTTTTACTTATAATTTAATTAAGAAAGAAACTTCGATGAAGTTAATTATCTGACTGCCTGGGTGGCGTAGTGGTAGCGTATGCGACTGCTAAGCTTGAGACCTCGGGTTCGATTCCCGGGTCGAACCAAATGTTTGTATGATCTGCAAATATTTGTTTCGAAGTTTGGGTGTTTTCTATGTATAATATGTATGTATTTACAAAAAAAGTATATAAGTATTCATATTAGTTGTCTAGTACCCATAACACAAGCTCTGCTTAGCTTTATGGGTATGAAAAATAGATGTTGGCCGATTCTCAGACCTACCCGATATGCACATAAAATTTAATAAAAAATTGTCCAGCTGTTTCGGAGGAGTATGGTAACTAACATTGTGACACGAGAATTTTATATATAAGATGATAAATTATTATAAAATATCAAATTCCATAAATTTAAATTTAGAATTGAATTCTTCATATTAAGCGTTCTTGAATATAAAAAATGTTAAAGGCAAAAGATAATTATCCGTCAAATGTGATAAAATATATACTAGACCATTATTCTACTAGTCCTCATTTAGTTCTCATAGTATATTCTCATATTTATACATTTATGAATTGAATTACATGATAATACCATTAAAATTATTATAATAAAATGATTATATTATTCAAAGTTAAATAATAAAATTATGAAATCAGTTAACCTTGGTTAAGATTTGGTTAAGACATCGAAATCCTGTTAAATTATGTTTATTTTTTGTAACAACGGTCATTCACATTTTTAACTTTGAATATTTAGTTATCATTTATTTAGGTGTCTAACCATCATTGGGCAACCGAGCGCTGGGCACGCCGTTATAGCGGCGGTAAGACCCATTATGGAGGATTGGCTCGAGAGGCGTCATGGGACCCTCT
This sequence comes from Spilarctia lutea, assembly GCA_916048165.1. NCBI lineage: Eukaryota > Metazoa > Arthropoda > Insecta > Lepidoptera > Erebidae > Spilarctia > Spilarctia lutea. The sequence continues at coordinate 13,089,448 of OU696480.1, read as the reverse complement.
CATACCGGCTGACACAGGTGATCACTGGGAAAGGATGCTTCGGTGAGCACCTGTGTCTGATCCGCAAGGAGCCAACGCCTGAGTGCCACCACTGCGATGGCCAGACCGTGGACACGGCGCTCCATACGCTGGCAGAATGTCCGGCGTGGGGGGAGCCGAGGCGTGATCTCGCGGCGGCCATCGAGGTGGTGGTTCTCTCGCTCGGCAATATGATTGCGGCCATGTTGCGGAGCGAGAGCGCGTGGAACTCCGCCGTTTCTTTCTGCGAGCAAGTTATGCTTGCCAAAGAGACGGCGGAGCGGGACCGGGAGAGGTTTAGAACTCTCCCGGACCGCCAGGCCCGAGAACGGGCCAGGTACCGCAGGCGACTCAGGCGCCGGAGATCGCAGAACGATCTCCGTCCTCCATAAGCGCATGCCTGAGGGTGACACATGAGGCCATGTGTCACCCTAGCAGAAGCAGGCCCGGGTGATGGCGCGGACGCTGCGAAGTGTACGCGCCCTGGGAGACAGTAACGGGAACATTGGGGTTCTCACACAGGAGGGGGCCATCTACAAAGGGTAGGTGGCCCGAGGTACGTCGGGGTTCCAGGGTTTTCCTTTCTAGGGTGCACCTGGTTCCCCGGCATCTAGTACCCGAGACGGCGTGCGGTTTTAGTCGGTTCGAGTCCGACATGCCACCAGGAGGTGGTATCCGAGGGGATTTCCGCACATAAAAAAAAAAAAAAAAAAAAAAAAAAGGTGTCTAACCATCATAAATTAGAATGTTCGGATCGATTTGAACCAATAATTTTTCGAACTCTAACAAACATATGATGATTTCTACCATTTGGTAGAAATTCTTAAGCATGGTATGTTACCTATCTAATGAGAGGTTTATGTCCGACACTGGACTACTGGACAAGGGTCGTTTGTGATCAACTCGTAGGTACTATCGGATGAATTAGTGTGGTGATGGATTAAGAACACGTTGTGTCACTAATCCTTTTCTTTTTGTGGGTGTCGTTAGTGGTGACTAAGGGAAGACAATACGAAAGAGATACCAAAAGAAGGAAAACTTAAAACAAACCCTTTACCAACACATTTGGACAGTGTGACAAGATGGGTTGGTAAAGGCGTAGGTAGGTAGTAGTTTTTTTTTTTAAGACAACTCCCGCATTAGGAATCCTGTGTCACGGGGGACTTTACAAACATACATGTAACGGACACAAAGAACACCCAGACTCAGGACAACATTTTGTGGATCACACAAAGTGATGTCCCACGTGGGATTTGAACCCACGGCACTTGGCGCAGTAGCAAGCGGCGTAGTGACCGCTTAAACCACTAGGCCAACCGTGCAGTCAAAGGAGGAGCACTGGACTTCTTATTATTACTGGATTACTTACATGGCCACTGATGGTCTATTCGAAGGTACTATGGTATAAAATTGTATTAGGGCAAGAGAACTATTAACTTTTAGGTGCTCCTTTACTTATGTTTTTTCTTACTATTTTATTCAAAGAAGCTCACGTTAAACCAGCATCATTAACTAATACGTAACTCATTAACTGATTTTATTGAGATAACAAGAAAAAGTTTATAGAACTATTAACCGACTACGTAGAAAATTTTCACCCATGTCATTATTATGAATCAATTGACACATTATTGCTGCTACTGCAAAAACCTTTCCTTTTGGCTTCGTTATAGTCGGCTAAAAAATTGCCTTATTTATTTATAAAATATGCTTGAGCTTCCGTACGATCATGATACGATTCATGGAGTCTTACCATTTCTGAGTTGTCTGTCAACGTGTGAATGAGGTTGTTTAAGACCAAAATCCTCCATCTATAAATTATCCTTCACGGTACTTGAGTCACTCATAGTTGCAAAAGTGTGGTTTATTATAAAATAAAACGTGTAAACGTTTACGTTAACGTTAAAAAAAATGTATTTCATTTACTAATATGCATGCATTATACATTTAAACCTCCTTCTTGAAATACTAGGTAGGTATATCTATTGCTTATTACATACTTTATAAAATGAGTGGTTTAAAAGATCTAAGCGGACAGACATCGGAAGCAACTTCATTTTATACTTTGGTAAGATTATGATCTACACAATTATTAACTTAGATTTGATATAAGAGTTAATTTGTTTTATAAAAAAAAATTGAATAAGAAATAAGAGCTCCATAATTTTTATAGGTAGCAAAGAATAAGTGAAGTTTAAATAATAACCCTAAGCTAACAATACGGAGTAAGTAAATTGGACCAACTTTAAATGCTCCAATTATACTCAAAATAACTGCTCTCAAATTAGAACTGTGGCATGCGTAACGAATCAATGACTTTTTTGTATGTGTGTAGGTAAGTACCTAATTATTCACCAACAGTAGGCATATTTATATTTGATGATAATACAGATTCATTAACTAGACTATTTGTATGAAGAAATATCGTAACCGTTTATCATTTTCTTTGAAAATGTTGGTAAGCACGTGTATGACATAATGTAATATCAAAATAATTGAATAACGACACACATCTATCTATTAATATAGGTTTTTTATCATATAATTTTGCTAATGATTTCATGGAATTTTTTGGATAATTTTTGTGTTGTACCTTAAGAAATAAATAAAAACTTGAACCTTGAAGAGGTCACCTCATACCTCGCTTTGCTTCTGTGCTTAGTGTTGGGGGTAATATGCTTACTGTGTGCTTCGGTAACCGTAAATTAGTAAAATAAAAACAGACTATCTAATCTAATTAAAAAACTAAACTTACTGACATACTATATGTCAAAATAAAAAAAAAAAGCTCAATATCAATATTTTTTGGAGATTGTTTTTTGTTTTTCCGAAAGACGGTCCCCATTTCATGTCATCCACATTTGATATATTTTTTATCATTAATTTCATCACGACGAAGACTTGAAGACTCGAAGACTTGATAATTGAAGACGATAAATACTTGACATTGGCAGAAATAGCTGATCCGAGTGATCCGGCTGGTTGCCATTTCATCAAAAAAGAAAAAGAAGAATAATCAATATTTTTAATTGATAAACGCAGGTTGAATATTTATATAGTAAATAGGTAGTTATTTATACCAGTTCCTTATTCAATTTTTGTTTATTTATTCCGATATATCCGATCCGGTCAACAAATAATTTGCTTTTTTTATGTCCTCATACCTCCAACTTCCTCCATTCTCCCTTATACGTACACTGACGTACAGTTACTTCTCCACTGTAATGCAGTCCCTGCTGAGATCAGGATGTCCATAAACCGCCTTAAAAAGGAAGAAGTTCAAAGTATGTGAACTTCTTCGAAATGAGTTGGCAATACAGTCTCAACCGAGATTCGGGAGACCGGTACACAGTCGGATAATAGACCCGACTAGACTGTGTATTTGTATAACATAATTTTTATGAATGTCTATGTTTATATGTATTTTATATTATTAATTTATGTAATAGTATGTATATTTATGTTAACTGGTTGCATTAGATGTACCTAGGATGTATTTTTTACAAAATCATTATTTACCATGGAAATCTTTATATTTGCACCTAGCGCATTTTATTTCTTTATCACCTGAAGGTCAAACGGGGAGAGAATATCTTATGGTCAAATATCGTCCGCCTTCTGTATAATAAGTGCAACAAGTTTCTTTGAATCCATACTGTAGTATTATAAAGCTGAAGAGTTTGTTTGTTTGTTTGAACGCGCTAATCTCAGGAACCTCTGGTCCGATTTGAAAAATTCTTCTAGTGTTGGATAGTCCATTTATCAAGGAAAGCTATATCATTACGCTAATACTAATAAGAGCAGAGCACCAATAAAGAATGTTTCAAAAACTTGGGAAATTTTTCACGCTACGGGCAATAGGAACGCAAACGAGGTTCCGTGGGTCAGCTAAAAGTAAAGTAAGTAAAGTAATAAATGATTTTTTCTCAAATAGAAAAGCGGAACAAGTAAAGAATCAATAACAAAAATAAACATCGTGGGTGGTGCTCGTGTGACGTATGACGCGACGATCAATGGCCTTCAATCGCTATTTACTAGTCGTTGCTATCACGTGTAGGGTAACATAATGAAACATGAAATAATGACCACAGGTAAACAGTTCAACCTACAGTGTATCACACAATGCCACCTGAAAACAAAAAAAGTACCTAACTTACTTAAAACATTTCAAAACATTTTTGTTCTTGTTTTGACCTTGTGTTATAAAACCATAATGAATTACGCAGGGAATATTTTTCTTCTCGTATTTAAAACCCTTTAGAATTCAGAGTGCCGGCTTGCGATTGTTTATTATTTCAATAACTTTACCAAAGTTTTATATAATACTAGCTGACCCACGCAACCTCGTTTACGTCTCTTATTGCCCGTAGTGTAATATTTTTTCCCGGTTTTTGTAACATTCTTCATTAGTGCTCCACTCCGTTTTTAGTGTGATGGTTTATAGCCTATAGCCTTCCTCGATAAATGGACTATGCGATGCTGAAAGAATTTTTCAAATCGGACCAGCGTTCCTGAGATTAGCGCGTTCAAACTAACAAACAAACTCTTCAGCTTATAATATTAGTATAAATTACTTGTTGTAATGACTACTTAAGTGCACGGGTCGCGCATTGGTTAACAAGTAATTACTGGTACATACATGCAACGATGAAATAATGGACTATGTCCTATCTGTACCTACTTATCTACCTACATACATACAAAGTCTTAATTGATGTTAGACTGTTATCGATGTACCTACATAAAATGTACATAACTAGGTAGGTACGTATGGACAGTGTTGACTAAGTTAATTATGTACCTACTCCAACTGAAAGATTCCACAAGCTGCATATTACATTTTTATCACGCTATAGAGTTTTGTTGTTATCGCGGTTACTATACTTACCTACGTATTGTGTTCATGACTGTTCGTTCTCTCCAAGGACTTGCATTTGATCAAATCACGGGTGACGCAATTCACTCGTTGAGTGCATCATAAATATTTTTGTCGGGGGAATAGGAATAACTTCTTTAATATATTCTTTATTGTCGGATATTTAGCTATTTGATTTGCACCTGCAACATTTCCAGCCAAGGCGCATCTAAGGAGTTGGATTCGGTATCAAGACCTCCCCCCAAGGAAGGTCTAGATCATACGATTTCAGGTATTTAGGTAATAAATAAAGAAGTTCTCTTAATTTCGGAAGAATAAGGCCCCTCCCTGAGTTAGATAGATTAGATAACTGGATTCGCTCTTGTTTTCTACGTGTTGGTAGGTTATCGAAGAAAAGCTATTGAGATGTTGACAAATAGTACACTTATCCCATTAGGGAACCAACCAACCCAGCGGAAATATGCCTTAATTCAGAGATCATTAGCATGCATGTTATCCTTACGACGTCAAGCTAGCACTTCTTGGGTCCACCTCTTCTACCGGGACCCGGCGGAGGCGGCATGGCCAAGCGTTTGTTTCCCACGTAGCGCAGGCGACTCTCCTGCAATTTGTCTGCAATGTCACGGGCATGAAGGCGGCCGCGAATGTGGGAATTTCTCACATGATCTTTTCGCGTGACTCCGCACATCCACCGCAGCATATTCATCTCCGTGATACGCAGCTCTTGTTAGTGTCGTTCCAGCACTGGCCACGTTTCACATCCATGTAAGAGGACAGGACAGATCGAACGAGGAGACGGCACAATGTCACCACTGCGCAGCTGACTGGGTGTCCAACCCAGCATACGCTGGAGGACTACCGTTGATTCCAGAATACAGAAATAAAAGTAGCCATGTAAAGGGTAATCTTACGTAATACCTATTACGTTTATACCGTTTTTTCTCTGTCGTCATTCAAAACATCTATTGTATATAAATTGAATAAGGTGTTAAAGTCTTGAACCGTAGGAAAAACGTGATTGATAAACGTCATCGAGGATTAGATATGTAGTACGTGCGTATGTACTCGGCCATTGGTAAGTGTAAGTACGAAAGTCTCTCGTGTGTAAAATGTTAACCTGCGTATTTTATGATCGTTCGTAGCCATGACATATTTTAAATTTTAGCGTGCACAATCAGAAGCAAATAACTAGGGGAGAGTTGGATAATACCGCGCGGTTGATAATTCCGCGCGTATGCGTAGTTCAAAAACTATCCACTACTTCTGCGAATCAGTGCGTATACATCGAAGCCGGACATGCCTACATCATCACATACATGAGGAGAAAGGCCACATTTACAAAAGAAAAAGAGAAAGAAATGGTTTCATTTATGACTGTAATGGCAAAGAAGTTTTATGGGATAACTCAGCAACAATTGCGTAAATTGGCATACGACTTTGCCGTTGCAAAAAATATTAAAAATATTTTTTCGTCAGAGAAAAAGATGGCTGGAAAATGTTGGGTGTATTCCTTTTTGAAAATAAATCCTGGAATTTCTTTAAGGCTTCCCGAGCCAACAAGCCTAAACAGGGTTTTGGGATTTAATAAATCCGAAATAGCCATTTTTTTCACTAACCTGGAGACACTCATGTCAAAACATAATTTTCCAGCCAATCGAATCTTTAATGTTGATGAGACTGGCATTAGCAACGTACAAAAACCAGATAAAATTTATGCTCCAACAGGACTTAAGCAAGTCGGAAAGGCTACAAGTGCAGAACGTGGCCAGAACGTCACAGTTGTATGAGCACTTAGCGCAACAGGAATATATGTTCCTCCGATGTTTATTTATCCACGACAGAGAATTAAATCTTCCCTAAAATTGGTAGCCCACCGGGAGCACTCTATGAATGCTCTAAATCTGGGTGGATAAATGAAGAGCTTTTCACGAAATGGTTGCATCATTTTGCTAAAAATATTGGGGCTCATAAGCAAAATCCAGCGCTCCTTATCCTAGACAATCATTGCAGTCATCAATCGCTCGACGCATATGAATTTTGTCGCGAAAATGGAATCCATCTTTTGTCTCTACCTCCTCATACATCACATAAGATGCAACCACTCGATGTAACATTTTATGGCCCATTAAAATCCGCTACTATCCATTGTCAACCCTGGGCACGATATTATCAGACCCGTTTGACAATATCGCGACTTTATATTTTTTTGGTAATTGGCAATAATTACTTTTTGTTTAAATTTTTGATGTTTTTGTTATATGGTATACGTACCTGAATAAATGTCCTACTAATTACTTAATTTTATTTCTTTTAATATCAATCAGTTTCCTAATTATAGGCCCAAGTCCTAAGGGGCTCGGTATTATCCAACTCTCCCCTAAGTATTAAAACCATTATTCTCGATAGACTCGACTGCGATGGACTGGTGATGGTGATAATAATGATTCTGATTGGACTTTTGGTATAGTCGTTAATGATTCTAATAAAAATAATAAAGTGGATGGAAATGTAACTCATGACTTATAGTTTAGCAAAGTTTGTAAATCAATTAATTAACATTTCAGACATTTAATACACAACGCCATCTAGCTTCAAACTAAGCAGAGCTTGTATTATGATACGTAAAGTGACTATGACTGCTTCGGTGGCGCAGTGGTAGCGTATGCGACTGTTGTGCTTGAGGTCTCGGGTTCGATTCCCTGGTCGGACCAAATATTTGTTTCGGAGTTTGGGTGTTTTCTATATATATTATACTAGCGACCCGCCCCGGCTTCGCACGGGTGCAATGCTGATACTAAATTAAATACACTACAGAAAAACTATGAACGTTGTATATAAAAACATAGCGGCCCGCTCCGACTTTGCACGGGCATAAAATAGAAACCTCTAAAATTAGCAATGTTGCCTTAGTATATGATGCATGTATTATACATATAAACCTTCCTCTTGAATCACTCTATCTATTGGAAAAAACCGCATCAAAATCCGTTGCGTAGTTTTAAAGATTTAAGCGCACATAGGGATATAGGGGCAGAAAAGGCGACTTTGTTTTATACTATGTAGTGATGATGTATGTATTTACAAAAAAAAGTATATATGTATTCATATCAGTTGTGTAGTACCCATAACACAAGCTCTGCTTAGCTTGGGACTAGATGGCGTTGTGTGTTAGATGTCTGAAATATTTATTTATTTAAATATACTTTATTTATACCATACCACATATAGAAAACACCCAAATTTTAAACCAAATATTTGTATAGCATAGATAGGTAAAAAGAATATCACTGTTTTGGTTTAAGAAATAATGTATTAGCTCATCAAAGAGACAATAGTACAAGGATAGTGGTATGCATATCTCAACCTAGAAAACAACCTAGGTTAAATGAAACCTGTGTTCGTAATCGTTAGAATAACAGCACATTTGCCTTCGATATAATATTATTATGCTATACATGCACAATGTGACCTTAGCTAATGTTATGTAATTAATCATTGTGCATCGGATTACAGTGTCATAACATAACATTCTTATTGGTAGATGAAGTATGCTTTGACACATTTATCCTCCTAATATCGTAAACACGAGTGAGTATGTATGTGAGGATGTTTGTTGCTCTTTCACGCAAAAACTACTGAATGGATTTTGATGAAACTTAAAAAAGTGGTTGAAAACGTATATAAAGGGTGGGGGAGGGGAAGTATTAGGGGGAGGGGCACCTCGACTGAGAAGTATGGCGGTATCGAAGAACTCGACTTCACAATGTGACGAAGTAGGCGATCCAGGAGTATGTGGGGAAAATTTTATCCTCCCTGTGGTACCACTAAATTTCTTGGGTAAACACACAATATGGTATAATAAATTCGTCTTGACAAAAAGTGTCGTTACAATTCCGTCTAGCCCCCTTTCGCAACGCGCGACAAGGAACTTCGTTCCAATAACTAATAAGAAATATTATATGTATAAATATTTTCAATCTTATACACAGATTTTGTTTGTATTTATAACACATAGGATACAATTTATAAAGATACAAGCTTCGCCTCACGGCGTTGCCTGTGGTAATTGTCGTACCGCGGGTAGCACCGCGGGGTTCACTTAGTATTATAATATATATCCTATGTACAGGGATAATGGAGTATTCTAATGGTGAAAGAATGTTTCAAATCTCTCAAGTAGTTTTTGAGTTTAATCGTAACAAATAAAAAACACATGTTTCCTGTTTATAATATGTACCTATTACCTAGTTCAGATTGTATATATTTTATTTGTAACACCTAATAAACTTCACAAATTCTTTTCTTCTAAACAACGGTTTTAAAATACAATAATCATAGAATAATGCCAAGAAAAAATAAAATGTCAACAGAAGTTGTTGCCCTGTATTACACCCACTACACCGAAATCTGGCCGAGAATATGGGGAGTGCTCCGAGGAATTGTTGGGACTGATCCCTGCCGCCTCTTTCCGCCATCGTCCTACGCGACAGAAATTTCATCCACATCATCTAGATGATGAGATGGTTGGCAGTCCACAACTGTGCGCTTTTCCCGAAACTTTCTGCCTCGCACATAAAATGGAACCTGTGGAATGAGCTGTTGCCTGCGGTGTTCCCGGATCAATATGATCTTCAAACCTTCAAGAAAAGAGCGTACTCCTTCTTAAAAGGCCGGCAGCGCACTCGTAACGCCTCTGGTGTTGCGGGTGTACATGGGCGGCGGTAAGCGCTTACCACTAGTTCATACGTCTGCTCGTATACCCCCTATACAATAAAAAAAAAAAAGAAAAAAGTTACGTGCTGGTGCGTAAACCCGCTGATAAAGCGTTCCAGCCAATCATTGTCAAGTGGGTCTTTACCGGGCACGGTGCTTCGGGAAGTCACTAGAAGGTAGTCTAGCTGAAACTTCGCAGCGTCGGGTCCTTGTTGCAGTTAACGGATATGATTTTTCACTGCCAACCGTATTACACCCCATGACCGGTAGCCGTTGATAATTTACCTCCAGTACTACTTTATCTTGGGGTCCACATATAAAGGAAGTCAATTAAAGATATTTGCTTCTTTGCACAGTCTTTGCCGGGTCTTTGCACAGACTGCTTAACTTTCTGCCGATTGCAATTAGGGCTGCACTTGCGTAAACACTTCTCCGCCCAATTCTCGACTATGCCGATGGCAGCTATATGAATATCACCGAACCACAACTTGACAGACTTGAGCGAGTACAAAATTTTTGTATACGATTTGTATTTGGCCTACTAAAATATGATCACTTCTCTGAATTCCGTCCAATACTCAAGTGGCTTCCGATTCATTCTCGCCGGAATATTCATATCCTCGTTTTCCTTTATAATATCTTGTTAAATCCTAAAGCTCCTTTCTACCTCATAAAACGCACAAGTTCCTTAACACACAAGGCAAATGTCTAAGGCCATCTGAAAATTTGAGACTGGAGATTCGTCTGCATTCCACAAAATCTATGGCCAGTCATTTACGGTTGAAGCTGTACGCTTGTGGAATATATTGCCGATAAATTATACGGAAAGCGATTTAAGAAAATAGTTCAAGAATTTTATACGTCTTAACTGACTATAAAGGATTTTTCATTTGAATATGTTATATAATTAAATAGTGATTGTAAATATATGTTATATATATGGTATATATATGTTTACAATGTATGTATAGTTATGTATATAATATTTGTATGATGGTATGTAGGGTCGTGTATATATTTTATGTATATATGTTCTCAATTATATTCATTAAAATATATATCATTTTTCAAAATTACCGTCAACTGCTACTGCCTATCCGATGCATTCTGATCCATCCTAAGGTTGCCTCGAAGAGATTGCTTTTGGCAATAAGGCCGCCATTTGTACATTATGTATTAGTAATCTTATGTACTCTTATCAAATAAGCCGTTCACAAATAAAGAGTTTTCGATCTATCTATCTCTTTCTGTGAAGATGTCTTCTCGCGAAATGAGGCGACGGAGGAAAATTTCTATTCGAACCCAATTTGGCGGTGAACCGGGCGGCACGGTTCATTCTAAGGTTAGCCCCTAAGTTAGGCGCTGCCCTGAGTGTTGATTTCGAAAAATGACAGTCAAAATTATAGTGAGTGATGATTAAGAAAAATTACAGTCTATATTTACAAAGATATATATATGTTACCAAGCTATTAGTTTCTCAAATAGTATTAAAGTTCGTCGAGATTTGCCGCCCCCTAAAATTCGCCGCCTTCGGTTCCAGCCATCTCAGCCTATTGATAAATCCGCCACTGTATACATACTTAACATAACTCAGAACGTTATGAGCAATGATCTCAATTCGTGGTTGTATAACTTCGCGGTAATGCGATAAAACTTGGAAGGCGTCAAAGATAGCAGCCAACCATTAGGTAAATCGGGTTCATTGACCCGCACGTTGTGACGATGCGCCACGACGCCATCGCTGGATGTGAGGTAGGTCGCGGACGGGGAACACTTGCCGACATAATGCCACGTAATACCCCAAGGTCTCAGAACTTGACACACAATACATACCTACGCGGCCGAAGCACAGCAGATATATTTTTGACTGAATCCATACGTAGGTACATTTATTTTGTTTTCATTATCATTAACACATTTATTTATAAAAACTTAGGAAAAAAAGAACAATACGTCGTATGTGTTAGGTAAATTTAATATTCTTAAGTCAAAGAAAGTCATTTTCATTATTATAAATTGTCTAGTCAGTAAGTACCTATATATAATTACCTACCTGGGTATGAGTTTAATCACTGTCAACAAAACGGTGAGGTTTTAGTCTTCTCTTTGCTTATTATATTCCTTCTATTAAGGAGAGCTGCGAGGAATTGTTCAAACTTACCGGCATTGCTCTACGTTGTGAATAAAATATCCACTTCGAACACTTGCTAAACAATGATTGTACTAAACTTCAGCAATGCCACACTTTTTCTTTTTTGTTGATGGGTGAAAAAAACCTTAGAGTCCCCCGCCGCCTACACGCCTAGGGAGGCGTAGAAGAGGAGTATAATTATGATGTTTCCACTATTAATAAGTTTGACAGCAGATCTGAAGCAAGGTCCTGGACTTCAAGGTCATCTTCAAACGAATGCTGCACCTAGCCAGCCCCGAGAAAAGCCGCAAGTTTCTCCACGATTTATTATCGTGCTAGGACTTATTTACATGAAACAGTAATAAACATTAAAACAAATGAAGATGCTTATGTCTAGTAGTGGAATATTAAAGCTGTTGATACGATGTGAACTATAACACCCTGTCCGAGAAATCAGTAGACTCCTTCCTATTCTATATTAAACCCACACATTTGTGTAAATGAAAATTAAGTGCCGTTCAGGATCCCTCTATATTCCTGGCTTCTGTCGATAAGTACACGTCCTCTAATATTTGTAGTATTCTGAAATACAAACATCATGAAACATATTACTCTTTTGTATTACCTTCTTTGATTTCAAAGGACCAATGGAAAAGAATGGGTACTTATTGGAATCGAAATACTAATTAAACAACGTGCTTGAAACCTGCGCTAGTAATGTAGATTTATCGCTACCACTGTTTTAAAACGAGTTTGTATTCTTGTTTAAATCAATGAAATAATACAAAACATCGCATTCAATTGCAATACTTATCTATCTTTGTTCTGTTTTTCTTTTATTCTTATTAAAATACGAATATTGCTAAAGGTTAAATTCGCGCCGGCCAGGGTCATCTAGTTATAATCATAGGACAGTTTTCGTTCGAGTTATATCAGGTTTTTAATTGTATAGTTAGACACAAATATGAAGTTGTTCAAATAGGTAATAAAAATATATAAAAGATTATATCTTGCCTCGATTAACTATGTGCTGTGCAATATGCATTAAAACATAAAATACTCATTAATACGAACATTGACAATAGTTATATATTAATATTATTGTAAATTAGACACAGATAAGTTAGTAAAATTCCAAAGTACAGGAATATTTTACATTGTCATAATAATATACTTAGAAATGAAAAATAAATTTAATGGTGGGTACCTACTAGCGCCACCTTTTATTACATGTATGGCGATAAATCACTTGCATGCTAAATGTTATCTTTGGAAACTACCAGAATGTATACAACTGCTATACATTCTAGTATAGGTAAGGAAACAGAGATGGCGTTAACAGGGCATTTAAAAATAAAATTCAAATGGCATTGTACAGGAAAATGGCACTAATGACAGTTCTGTAATACTACTTTTGCGCCCTACTGATAACTAACTAAATTAACATATGCAGTGAATGCAATATTTAATTTGTAAAAAATGGAGCAGGTATATAAATATGTTAGTACCAAGCCTTCCTTGAAAGTATTCTAAGGCATAAAAACCTATGTCCTAACAGTTTGAAAACATCAATTATTCTAAAATAAGATGTCGCCATAAGGTCGGAATTCGTTGAACTTGTCTTTTAAAGCGGCGCTTGCGCTTGTAAGCGATTGTCGGCGTCAGCCACCAGACACTCGTCCATAGCACTCGTCATTTCGATGTAATCACGAGTGGTCGTGTTACTACAGGGCTCATTGTAGTTCGCACGAAAGCCCTTACAAGTGCCTTTTCAAATGTAGTCCTTTTGGTGTGATTTACGTCAAAGAATTAATTCTGAACTTCGAGAGGAAAATCGATGAAATCGTAAGTGAATATTCTTCTCTCTTTTATTTCTCTATTGGTCATTGAAAACATATTGCACAATTCATGAAACCATTTCCATAGATTACAAGGAATAATGAGTTTACCGAGAAGTTGATAAAAGTTTTGTCGGGCGGCATTAACGTTTGTTTGCTCGAACGCCACTCTTAACTCACTTTCTCTTCCTCAAAGTTGATTATGTATGCAATTTATACTTAATTAAAGGAAACGGGAAACTACAGTAAAATATATGTAAGGCTATACTTTTCTAACAATTTTTACCCGAAATATAACTTAAACTTACTACAATTCGTTCCCGTAATTCCAATCAGCCGTCAATGTTAACTGGTCGACTTGCCATTCACACACACAGAGAAGAATAGCCGTATGCCGTATACAATTTGACCCTAAATCAGTTTTCGAACCGAATAGCTTCGAACGATGTCCCTTTGACGCGCACGTGGTTCTATATTTAAACCACGTTGCAGAGTTGTCTCGACGGGAGCTGCTACACTATTTGTCAAAAAGAGAGACGTATCAGTAAAATTTTTGACAGAACGACAATTTTGACATAAGAAACAATGAAGTTAGAAAATTATTTAATAATAACGAGACTGTCGTATTTTCCCTGTACGTTTAATATTTGATATTTCGTAATTTAGACGAATTTTGGAATAATACGATGATAATGAAGGAGCTTTATAATTATGACAATAGATTTATTTTCCTATTAGCGGTAATATGTATCCTTAAGTGTAAGATGGTTTTAAAAACTGCTTCGTTTAACTAAGCGGTTAAGACTTAACTACATTAATTACATATAAAATAGTACCATTGATTCGAACTTCATTAAAAGTAGAATAAAACTAGTAAATAATTGAATGCTGAAACATTGTAGGTGTTTGTTAATTATTTGCATTATTTAAATACTGCAAAAGAAACAATGAGGTCTACCTTGAGTCATGCTAAAAGAGAGCTCGGATAAAAGTCTATGGGAGTTAGATGTTTTACAGTAATTTTAATTCATTGTAGTTTTTGTTCAAGTTTACAACATCACCGCTGTTGCTAACTGATAAGGTTAGATTACTTTAACATCGTCTTAGGTTAAGCTAAATTTCATTCGTCGTAGTTTTTAATCGTTTTATTAACTGAATGACAATTTGCCCCACTTTAGCCTGATAGTTTCGTAGCTTCGGTAATGACGTTGTGGAGTTTGGTTCAACATATTGTTAAAAGAATACAATAATTTATTCCATTACTTTTAATGAAACTAAGTTTTAGTCACGTTCATTTAAAAAAAGACTTATCGCGTTAGATTACGAGTTAGGAATAAGTAGATATGGTACCCGGAAGCAACAGTTGGTTTAACATTTTAGTTATAAGATCTTCAAAGATTATATATTAATCTCTGGACTTGAGTTTGTTTCTTTAGAAAAATAGCAAGATTCTGTACAGTTCATGATGTCTAATTGTTATCTAAACTCAACAGAATTTAATTAAACTAAAGGTTAAAAAACACGGATAAACATAATTAGGTAGGTAGTTTATATTTGCTTCCCGCGGGGAACACTGCGGGGCTTTTTTTTTATTGTATAGGGGCAAACGAGCAGACGTATCGCCTGATGGTAAAAGATTACCGCCGCCCATGGGCACCCGCAACACTAGAGACGTTACAAGTGCGTTGCCGGCCTTTTAAGAAGAAGCATACTCTTTTCTTGAAGGTTTGAAGGTCGTATTGGTCTGGGAACACCGCAGGCGACAGCTCACTCCACAGTTTTGTTGTGCGAGGTAGAAAGTTTCGGGAAAAGCGCACAGTTGTGGACTGCCAACCACCTAGATGATGGGGATGAAAACAAGATGAACATCAAGACTAAATATAAACTAAAAAGTAAAAAAAAAAACCCTAATTGCTTAGGATGCCAAAGCCATTTGAGTTGAATTACACACATTCGTGATCAATGGGCATACAATCGCCAAGGTTAACACATTACAAAAGAAATCTGAATGTAATTTATAACGATGTACAAAGCCAGGAGTTCTATTTCTTGTAAAAGGTAAACTACTCTTCGAAATTTCTTAAGAAATTCTTACAAATATCGCAAGTATTTTAGAATTTAACCCAATGGACTGTTATTTTTGGCAGATTTTCAAAATCGGTACAAGTTCAATTTGTAGTGAGCCATAATTACAGAGTTTTCAAATGAAATTTATAAGGCTGCTTTAAACCGGTTAGTTTTTCCCATCCAAATTGTAAACAATCGTACAATAAGGAAAATATGTTCGTACAATCGAATTGTTCAATCAATATCCTGTCCGAGAGTTGACGATAATGATCAGTATGTGTGAACAAATGTTGATAAACACATTACGAAGGTCTTTTTAAAACATATTGTGATACCACAGAGTATTAAAGCCTAGATTAACTTTAGTACATTTCTGGCTTAGAGTGTGTGCTTATGATATGAGCTTCGATAGGCTATGATAGCTAGATTATTCAGAAACGAAACGAGCATGCGAGGATGTTTAATTTTAAGATCCTTCTAGAACTAAACACTGAGACCGTTCCTTAAATTATTCATGAGAACTGCTGTGAATGACTAAAGTGAACTAACATCTAATTACCGCATTTACCATGGGGAGTGCTCCGAGGAATTGTTCGGATTGATCCCTGCCACATCTTTCCGCCATCGTTCTACGCGACAGAAATTTCATCTCCATCATCTAGATGGTACGCAGTCCACAACTGTGCGACTTTCCCGAAACTTTCTGCCGCGCACAGCAAAACTGTGGAATGAGCTGTCGCCTGTGGTGTTCCCGGACCAATACGACCTTCAAACCTTCAAGAAAAACTCTCCTTTTTAAAAGGCCGGCAACGCACTTGTAACGCCTCTGGTGTTGCGGGTGTCCATAGGCGGCGGTAATCGCTTACCATCAGGCGATACGTCTGCTCGTTTGCCCCATATATAATAAAAAAAATCACTTGTGAGTTCGTAATTGTCCAAGCTTTACAAATTGTAAACGTATAATATTTAGAGTTGATATTATTTCACCCTGTCTACTCGCATGTGCTGACTGATTAAAAACACAGTGTCACCATCCCAGTTCATCCTATAGGTGTCGTTAGAGTCGACTAATGCCCGGTGCCTATATTTAACGAATCGTCATCGTGTAAAAATTTTCTAAAACCGACTACGAGTCGTAAATGCTGTTCCTCAATTTATTTTTTATAGGAACGATTTTAGCTTACGCCCCGTATAATATACTACTATTCGTACCTAGAACGTTTTTCAAATATAGGAACTGGGCATAAGAGAGAAACTACACAGGATAACTATACTGCAAGAAGAAGAAAAAACTTCTGGCCAATCGGAACAGAAGGTCTCTTTTTAAGGAAAGGTGTTGAAAGACTGTTGATTATCGTTGATGATTATTTTTAACCAAGTATATTATAATTAGGTAGAATTAGGTAAAGTATTTCTTCTTCTTTTTCTTTTTTGATGAAATGGCAACCAGCCGGATCACTCGGATCAGCTATTTCTACCAATGTCACGTATTTATCGTCTTCAATTATCAAATCTTCGAGTCTTCAAGTCGTCGTCGTGATGAAATTAATGATAAAAAATATATGAAATGTGGATGACATGAAATGGGGACCGTCTGCCGAAAAAACAATAAACGATCTCCTTAGGTAAAGTCAACGTACTCCATGCTGACTTTAATAGGCCAGTTGTCACCTTAGTCAAATTAGCTACATTTTATCATCTGCCAAAACGATAACTTTGTATGAAAAATGTACTAAATACAAACTTGTGACGTCACTGTTTTAGACTACTCAATTGAGTAATATATTTAAATTTTTATTTTTGTATTAATTATATTTTGCTAGATGTTTTATAATATTCGTTTAAGGAAGGAGACATATGTACCTATTTATTTACGATACAGTCAACTATCCTAATTAAAACGATCCCAAAATTCGCAATCGACCCATCAATGTGTGGTATCCCATAGAACAATGTCTAAAAATCACGTATCAGTTCGTCGTCGTTGACTAATCAATATTTCAGTCGCGTACCGAGGATGGACGTGACACTCATATGTGACGTCGACTGTCTGATGCTTTTTATCACTTAGTTCATCACATTTTTCTTTACATTGGCTGATAGATGAAGAATGATTAGCACCTATGACAAACAATATCTAACCAACATTATGTGACATTTCCGTGTAATTCTGCGTAAAAAAATTACTTGTGTACGTGAAACAAAGTCATGTAAGTTTCCCATCCATTACACGAATTAGCCATATGGCTAAGACAAATTTTATTTAAGAGTTATATGGATTACTTAGCGAAGATTGGTTATTAACCCGTCATACACTATATACATACGTCAATATATTATTATGAATAGTACCTTAGGTCTAATGTCAATTTTGTAAAATATTTTTTTCTTGATTTCATCATCTGACTTTAGAAACGAGATTATGGCTAACAATACCACGCTGGCCAGACAAGTTGGTACAGGTATAGCGTTACCTCGCCACAAACCCCGGTGGGGTGACGGCCCGTGGGGGGCGTTTGTCCCAAGTTAACCTTCTCTATGCAGTGCTGTTGCTTACTCGATTTCAAATACTCTACCTCCTATTACATATTATCTTATCCCTGACACCTAATATGTAATTTTTCTGGCGTGATTAAGGCACTAACATTCTTCCCAACTTTATTAACGTTTATGAATGGAATTTTACAAAACTCAAGCTTTATATATAAGAAATGGATATATATCAACGAAAAAGCCAAACTTTATTGCAATTATTTAATTTATAATATCCTGAATTTCGATTCAAGCGCATGAAAATTAATATAATTTGGCGTATTTTACCTGATTTCGAAGAATTTGGCTGATTTTTTAACACGTGTCACTCACTCTTACAAAGAGTCGACAATGGCTTAGAATTGTAATAACATTATCTGATATCTTTTAATTAAACGAAACTAAATAAGTATAAATTAATTAAGTAATATTACTTATTGGAAATCAGAAGGGCCAAAGTTTTTTTTTTTAAATAGACGTCTCACGCATTGTAAATAAATAAATGCCTATGGCATTAAGTCCACCTTTGTCATTGATGCATAAAGTATAAATAAAAAACACTCATACTGAGAATAACAATTGGTGGATCATACAAAGTTTTGTCCTATATGGGATTTGAACCCACTACACTTGTCGTAATAGAAAGCGACTGTCGTATAGTCTACTGTTGACTGTTGTAGTTTCGAGAAATTAATAAACTGACCATTGTCACAGTTATTAAAATAACAAACATGTGTTATGGCGCCTAACTTTATACGTCACTTGTGTGTTTTTGTAATCATAAACATACATGTCTGACGTTTGTAGGAGCCTAAAATCAAAGATATACCAAATCTTTATGGTATCTATGTACCTAGTACTTACACACTATATACTATATACGAGCTCCGATAGGAATAATAATCTGGTCTTGCGAATGACGCACTAGAAATACAGTTTATTGAAATTGACGTCACAGCGTGAGACTTGTCATAAGCCGGAAAAAATGCCGCGCATTACTTGTGACAACGCCTCGGTAACTTTTACAACAACCGATGTCTGTATTATTAATGCTAAAAATATACCGTGGGAGAGCCACGCTTCGGCATGCATGGGCCTGCTCGACCAGTGTGATGCCACGGCCTCACAGAAAACGGGTGTAAAACAGCGCCTGCGCCGTGTTTCACTGAGTGAGTGAGGATACCGGGGGCCCATCTCTCCCCATCCCCCAAAGGCCGGCAACGCCCTTGTGACGCCTCTGGTGTTGCGGGTATCTATGGGTGGCGGTAATCGCTTACCATCGGGCGATTTGCTGCTCGTTTGCCCCTTAGTACATAATAAAAAATACTAAGAATTTTCAGTGCTCACTTCCCCACGAAATGTTACGAAATCTACAATACAGAACAAAGCACTGCAAAGGAAAACTTAAAATCAACCCTATAACACCCCGCCTTGCCAGCATTATATAGATGGACAAAACCGCTGTACCACCACATGTGGAGCCACGGACAAAGCTGATACGAAAATAGATGTTTGAACCTAAATTAGCTTGTAATCTTTTTAGGCTAAGTTATTCCCTTATTCTATAATACATACAGTAAACAAACATTGACTGCCTCGGTGGCGCGAGTGGTAGCGTAAGCGACTGCTGTGCTTGAGGTCTCGGGTTCGATTCCCGGGTCGGACCAAATGTTTGTATGATCTGCAAATATTTGTTTCGAAGTTTGGGTGTTTTCTATGTATAATATGTATGTATTTACAAAAAAAAAAGTATATAAGTATTTATATCAGTTGTCTAGTACCCATAACACAAGCTCTGCTTAGCTTGGGACTAGATGGCGTTGTGTGTTAGATGTCCGGAATATTTATTTATTTATTTATTTTATTTATTTAGTACATCAAGTTAACGTTGCCATGTTAGTTATAGGTAACACGATTGTTGGTCAAGCGAAAACTCTCAAGGCAGTTTTACAATCATCAACATAAAGTGTTTTTAATTTTTACAAATTACTATATATATACTGCCTCGGTGGCGCAGTGGTAGTGAAAGATACTGCTGTGCTTCAGGTCTCGAGTTCAAATTCTGGGTCGGACCAAGTGTTTGTGTGATCCACTTGTTACCGAGTTTGGGTGTTTTTTATATATAATATACTAGCTGACCCACGCAACCTCGTTTACGTCTCTTATTGCCCGTAGTGTAATATTTTTCGTCGTTTTTTGTAACATTCTTCATTAATGATCCGCTCCTATTGGTCTCAGCGTGATGATATCACATAGCCTATAGCCTTCCTCGATAAATGGACTATCCAACACTGAAATAATTTTTCAAATCGGACCAGCGGTTAGTATAGATGTACATATTTACAATAAAAAGTATCAGTTGTCAAATTGACTACTATGGTATGTATGTATAATAATATGTATACCTTCTTGTAATACAATGTACTTTCATAGGATAACCACAATCAGACCAACCAACTTTACGCAATCATAATCATCATCACCCTTCATCATTCCATTGTCGCATATAACCCTCTAAGTAGAAAAGAAATTGGATGAAAGAAGATGGACGTCTAGGCTTAGGTATTCCACCACGTTGGCCAGACGGATCAGGTGTTGACACTGTAGGTATTTATAATGAGTCACTACACGGCCATCATAGTCAACAAAACCTTTATTATCAACTACATAACTCGCAAACTTAGAGGTCAAATTAAACCACTTAATCACTTGAGTACAATAACGATTTTCGTAAATGTAGGAAGTAAGTAGTTAACCTTTTAAAACGTTCGCCCAAAATACGTTCGCGCACATAAAATGTGGTAATGTAAAATTGTTATGTAATTTGTAAGCTCTCTCTCTCCTCTCTCTCACTCACTCTCTGGAAATATACTATAATGGGATTATATTATTCAAAATACATTTCTGATCATTGTGCATCTACCATTCTTAGCTCTGCATCACCCTAAGGTCTGGTAGAAAATGCCTACGGCATTAAGTCCGCCTGTGCAACAATTATGCATGAAGACTTATATAAATATATAAATAAAACACGTGATAATTCCAATAATATATTCATATACTCAGTAAGTAGTAGTAGTAGTTAATTACTAAGGAACACGACTCGACATTACTCTCTGTACCAGGAATTACCATTCCTGGTACTTCTTTTTTATAAAAAGACAACGTCCGCATTAGGAATATTAAATACATAGCTACTGTGTCGTGGGGGACGTTACAAACATACATGAAACTAGGTAGGTTAGGTGAACATCATTATGAACATTATATGCCCAAGAAAGGTTGCTTACTTATTTCTGATCGTAGCTACTTGGCAAGCAGGTATGAAGAGACAAATCAATATAGGTAACTATCAATACAAAACCTGCTTTCACTTTTTAAATTCTTAATTATGTATGTATGTGAAAACGAAGACTGAATGTGGATGTAGGTACGAATCCACCACTATAAGTACCTAATCAGAATTCTATTCTATTATTTAATTATTGGTATTAAGGTACAGTTGAAAAAACTGTGATAACACTAGAAGTTAGGTAGGAAAAACCTATTGTTCTCTTTATATTAGTGACTAACTGACCCACACAACCTCGTTTGCGTCTTATATTGCCCGTAGCGTGAAAAATTTCCCCCGTATTTGAAACATTCTTCATTGGTGCTCCGCTCCTATTAATAGTAGCGTGATGATATATGCCTATAGCCTTCCTCGATAAATGGACTATCCAACACCTAAAGATTTTTTGAAATCGGACGAGTGGTTCCTGAGATTAACACGTTCAAACAAACAAACTCTTCAGCTTTATTATTAGAATAGATTAGTTGTTTCTATTTATGTTAGGTATTTTTTATAACAAAGTTACGTTTTACTTTCTTTCCATTTTCCAAAGAATATCATATTTAATTAACATTTACGAAATTGTTTATTTTTACGAAGTTAAGTTTGCAGTTACATAAACGTCATTACTACAGTAGGTATCATTTGTTAATAGCTGGACCACCTCGACGCGTCTCGTCGCTCATCTCATCTTGTGTCTGGTTCTTTGTTTACAAGTTCAGGTGATTACAATGCGGCTATAACCATCGCTAATAACCAGGGTGTCAGATAACCGTCGTCCGCGCCGACCATATTACAAATTACCTACCTGCTTTAACTACCTACAGTAACTTCAGACCAAGTGGCTATTAAAGCG
Source organism: Spilarctia lutea (assembly GCA_916048165.1). Lineage (NCBI taxonomy): Eukaryota > Metazoa > Arthropoda > Insecta > Lepidoptera > Erebidae > Spilarctia > Spilarctia lutea. The sequence goes on along the minus strand of OU696480.1, from coordinate 13,067,086 downwards.
ATAAAACTGAAACAAGGTTCAATGAACAGACGAACTGAACATTTAAAGGCTACATACCGCTAGTGTTGTCAAATGCAATTCCTGCTCTTTGTTCTTTTTAGAAATTGCCTACATAATATTTATTTGGACTTTATGCAAAATAAAAAAACAAGTTGGTTATATTATGTTACAAATCTAATAAATTAATAATTATTTTTCGTGATTTTCTTATTAGATAAATTAAAATTGTGGCGACTTCCACATATAACACAACAATAACTCACTACAGCGCCATCTACCGAAGATACAATGAACTACGAAGTAACGCACTACACGGAGTAACTACAAATCCTGAATCGCGAAATAAATAGTTCTCGCGCCGATTATCATATATACAACATCCCAACATCAACTGTTGGGCAGTAGCCTGACAGGCATTATCACCTCGCCTGGTCGGAGGATCCTCCCTTTGTGTTGGGTGGAACATGATACCCGTTCCCCCACAAAATTAATGAAGACACAATTAGCTAGTAACAATAGACATTTTAGGAGGATCGTGTATGATTTCTCCCCTTTTTTTTGTGTGAGCAATAAGCCGGTGGTACTGATACATAATATACCATATTTAGTTATATGTTTTAAAATCACGCGTACCGCGGCAGTAAATACATTTGTGGTGTGGGACGTTCAGAAATACTTAGATATGGGTATGCCACCTAGTGGGTTTCTAGAACCATTGCATTGTATCATAAATCAAGTACGTGATTTTAACCTTTTCTTTTTGCAAGAAATTTCCTGATAATAATATACCAGTCAAACCATTAGCCAGGGTTTGGAGGTCAAAGATACATCCGTTTATGCTGCAAATTTTCGATACTCTCAAGGGAATCAAAACCTACGGGGTACTTCCCATGAACTCAGAATCTTGAAATTTGGTGCGAATCAACGTCTTACAGCATATATAGAGGAAAAATTGCGAAAAAGCATATTTTTTTAGTTATGTCATGTAATATACCTACAGGTTTGTATGAAACCCTCGGCGCGCGTGTCCGACTCGCACTTGGCTAGTTTTTTTTTAATAATTTAACATAAATTCGCAAGTAACTATGCCTATATACCTGTTACGCTATCACAGCTATTCCGCTGTACCAATATCAAGAAAAAATGGCCTGAAGAAACTTTGATTCTTCAGGCAGGACATAGGCTCCTCTTTACTTTGAAACCCGATGTAGATGTACTCAGGCGGAGCCGGAGGCAAAAGCTAGTAAAATATTTGAGTTGATTAAATAAATGGTGAAGAAAATATTGGCAAAAATAAAATCTACGCTGTGATTGTACAGTCACAGAATACAATAATAAATCTTTGTTGTATTTATATAGTTATTGTACATTTTCATGACGCATATATTCTATTTAGGAATAAAGTTACCCTCTTTAAATTTTTCATTGTTTGTTATTTGCATTGTTCCAGATCAGTTGCGGTTTAGATAACTTGTCAGTCGTCTTCCGCAGTCTTCGACAGTGTTCTATCCCGATGGGTTGAGTACGCCGACACTTTGTGTTAGTGGTGACACCACTCACGCTGTAAGTAGTTTTTGTTATATATAATTAATGCATGCAAAAATATAGATGTTTAAACTTTCAAATCATTGGAGTTTAAGTCACTGTATAGCGGCAGCGTCATAAGACAAATCAGCTTGAAACTTCGGGTGTTCTTAGAGAAGGATGAAGCACAAATTGTTTGTCCAACATTTCTAAATCTTTATCGTCACCATCAAAACTGTGGAATGTACTGTCGGCTGCGGTGTCCCGGACCAATACGACCTTCAAACTTTCAAGAAAAGAGCGTAGTCCTTCCTAAAATGCCGGCAACGAACTAGTAACGCCTCTAGTGTTGCGTGTGTCCATGGGCGGCGGTAATCGCTTACCATCAGACGATACGTATGCTCGTTTGCCCCATATATAATACTAGCTGACCGACGCAACCTCGTTTGCGTCTTTTATTGCCTGTAGCGAAAAATTTTCCCCCGTATAGTGTGTCGTGGACTTTTTTGTAGATATTTATAATATCTACGATTAATTAGAACATTTTATGGTTCTATCTTTTATAGTTTACGCAGCGTACGCAAAATAAGTAACTTTTCTGGTTGATTTTTTACACCTTGTGTCCGAAAAACCCCAATATCTTAAGGAACCCTATTTTTTTCCAAAATAAAATATAGCCTATGTTACTCGTGGATAATGTAGCTTTCGAATGGTGAAAGAATTTTTAAAATCGGTCCAGTACTTTTTGAGCCTATTCATTACAAACAAACAAACATACAAACAAAGTTTTCCTCTTTATAATATTAGTATAGATAAAAATAAGCCTTTGAAATGCTGGACGAAGGTATTTCCTTAGTAAGGAGGTCTTGTGTAAATACTACCATAATACACTCAATTTCCTCTACTCTGTCTACGATCTGTACGATCTTTAACAGGTAATTAAAAAAGAGCAAATCAAAAAAATTCATATATATCTGACTATAAAAGAAGGCTTTAAACCTGGTAGCAATGGATTGCTTAATGGTGTAAAGAAATGCGAAGGGTTATTTTTTAAAGTTTAAAAAAGACGTACGTAGAAGTAAGCAATGGTTAAGTTTTGTTGCGAGTCCGTTGTTTCTCCAGTCTTTTGCCGTCTATAGCCGTTTATTCGTGTGGTAACCCTCTTAGGCTTTCGATTAACACCACACAGTGTGTCCCACTGCACCATGGGAGGACTCTGGGAATGGATATTACGAGTATTACGACGTCAAGATCACCCATCTAATTCCCTGCCTCTTTAGATCCGAGTTAAAACAACATACTTTGTTGGTGTTCGATTTTGTTTCTGCTTTTTGCTGTTTTTGTTTGGTAGGGTTTTTACTTATCACAATAATTTAGGTAAACTGGATGAACGCATGACCGATAGATACCTATACAATGATTATTAGCATATTGGAATTACCATTCCAAACTAGAATTGTGCAAACATGATGTGCTGCGTAATAATAAAGTCACGTTTTTGTGTTGTTACATCTGTGTTGGCAAATAAGAAATAGAAATAGAGTTTATTGTAGAGTATGTATATACACATATATGTATATAATTATATATTGGCAACATTATTGTTTACAGCAAGAAATTGCGCCTTAATAAATGTAGGTAATTGTTTAGTGGAAAAAAAATTATGTCGTCTTAGCGGGCTCTAACTTTATTTTTAAACTAGCGGAACAACACCACGAGGCGAAGCTAGTATCTTTATAAATTGTAGCCTATGTGTTATTCTAATGTGTAAGCTATATTATTGTGAAGTTTCATCAAAATCCATTCAGAAGTTTTTGCATATAAGAACAACAAACATACTCATTTACATTCTTTTTTTTTTTCTTTTGGAAAGACAACTCCCGCACTAGGAATAATTCCTGTGTCGCGGGGGACTTTACAAACATACATGAAACGGACACAAAGAACACCCAGACTTAGAACAACAATTTGTGGATCACACAGAGTGTTATTCTATGTGGGATTTGAACCCATAACACTTCGCGAAGTAGGGAACGGCGTGGCGACCGCTTAACCACTAGGCCAAACGTGCAGTCGTTTGGCCTAGTGGTTAGTCGTCTTACAAACTTTCGCGTTTATAATATTGATAGAAAGACATTTTAAAGGAGTATCTATTTCAGGAATTCCGCGATTTCGTTAAAGTTTACTTTCAAATCTGTTTTCTCGTTACATATATTTACATATGATCATGATAAACTATAGCTAAGTATACTACTTATGAAGATTCAAGCGAATACGATTTTAACCGACTTCAAAAAAGGAGGTTTCTCAATTCGACCATACTTTTTATGTTTGTTCGCAGATAACTTTTTTTTTTTTTTTTTATTGCATAGTGGGCAAACGAGCAGACGTATCACCTGATGGTAAGCGATTACCGCCGCCCATGGACACCCGCAACACCAAAGGAGTCACAAGTGCGTTGCCGACCTTTGGGGGATGGGAAAGAGGATGGGGGGAGGGGTTGGGGTATGGGCCTCCGGTATCCTCACTCACTCGGTGAAACACAGCGCAAACGCTATTTTACACCGGTCTTCTGTGAGGCCGTGGTATCACTCCGGTCGAGCCGACCCATTCATGCCGAAGCATAGCTCTCCCACGTTAGACTTACGACCACGTCAACTTCGTCGTTTATGAACCTTTTATTGAATAGATATTTTATTGAATTGATTTGAATTGTGGAGATAAAAACATAAGTATTGCATTCAATTTTATAAATGTACTTCGTTAATGGCACTTGTTACATAGACAGAATATAAAAGTAACTGATACGGTATCACGAGGTGATCATTCATTGTAAAATTTCAAAGAAAAATTAAAAAAAAAATATTGATTCTGTGTGATATGTATGTACATACCTACATACATATAATAAATTTACTCTCTTCTTTGTATTTTTAAACATTTGTGTTACATTATTTCTAATTACTTCATCTTTTATTGTTGTTTTTGTGTGTATATATTTGTTTTAATATAAATAGCATACGCATGCTTCGTCACAAGATGACACTAAATGTTACTTATAAAACATTGTTATCTCATGTAAGTGAACTAAAGTTGTTCTTATGAGAAATAAAGATTCTATAAACCTAGTTTAAAGAAGTAACCGACATATGGGTATGCAGGCGCAGCTGCAGGCAAAAGCTAGTAAACATAAATGTAGCTGTAGTTTGAAAAATTCGCCTGTGTATTTAATCTTTTTAGTTGTAATTTGTGTCATGAGTTTGGCAAATTGTCATTGCTGATTATAAAGTGCGACATTGAAATATTTACGTAAATTAGCATATAGGTGTGTACTTACAGTTATATGTGCAAAGTAAAGTAACTAATAGTGATAACATAAAGTAGAAGACCTTCATTCGCATCCTCAAATAGGCGGAAAACATACCTATGTGTAGTCTATAAACACTTCGGCATGAATGGGCAGGCTCGACCGGAGTGATACCACGGCCGGTGTGAAATAGCGCTTGCACTGTGTTTCACCGAGTGAGTGAGGATACCGGAGGCCCATACCCCATCACCTCCCCCATCCCCCTCCCCATCCCCAAAAGCTGGCAACGCACTTGTGACGCCTCTGGTGTTGCGGTTGTCCATGGACGGCGGTAATCGCTGACCATCAGGCGATACGTCTGCTCGTTTGCGCCTTATTCAATAAAACAGAAAAACAAAAAAAAATAAGGAGTTGTACCCGATGAAGACTGAAATCATCCTCTGGATAAATAGGAAATTTTATAAAAATGTGTTGAACGGATTTAGATGAAACCTTTACAGTAATATAGCCCATGCATCAAACAACCTATAGGCCACTATTTATTACCATAATCGGCATATACGCGGGTCGACCCCGGGGTTAAAATAGTGTTAAATAGTTTGGACATTTGATAAATTTGCATAGCAACAACATCAGCAAAATCGACAAAAAGTTACGGCAAAATTACGTAAAGAAATAGTGACTTAAGAGCTGTTTAATTACGAGTTTGTAATATATATATATATAAAATTTTCACTTCTATCGATATTTACTCTGCGTCTACCTAGGACCTAAAAGACGCAAGTGCAAGCCTTTAGAAAAATAGCTTGCGGACGTGAAAGACAGGGAAGCCACATCAAATGCACATTTTCTTCGTCCTCCAGGAAAAATATAACCACGTAATTGAGACAGATTGTTGCAAATATCTATAGTAATAAAAAACAAAATTGTCAAAGTATTTTTTTATATCTAGATTACAAATTGACACTATTATTTAAATGTCGAGTACAAAAGCTAAGCAAGAAAAAAATCATGGTCGATTTATTCGATGGTCACAATTTTGATCAATAGTTAAAAAACCAGAAGTTAAATTAACATAAATTTGAAATATCTACAATCTAAACCTTGTTGAGCATCTAACTTAAGCAAAGCAAACACGTATCGGAGTTGAACTGCGAGACGATACGACGGTGATTTATCTTCTATATTAACTAGAAGGTACCTAACGTATGTTACAATTTGCTCATAACTCGTGCACACTGTGTGCACTAGCTTTAAAAGGAATGTGCCAGGATAGGGTCGTGTAAAGTGCAGCTGTCCATGTAAATCATGTGATCATTTCGATGCGGGGCGGCAAAACGAGGTTAACGACCTTCCGCAGTGATCCATTCACTGTTGCGGTCTGCGGGTGCACTTATAACGAGATACGCACTTACTGTGTTGGTGCACTCACTGATTAATACGTTCTTATGTTTGATAATGAGAATATTGGCCTTACTATCTCATCGACGCCAACCAACCTCTGAGAAAATATAAACTCGCATAATACAAATAAATATTGATTATTAAATAAAACACAATTAAAAATAAAAACATTTTACAAAACGCAATTGTACCTATAGAGGTCGAAGCTAAATTAAATAATTGGATGAATAGCTTGTAAAATAAATATGTACATTATAGTTTAAAGTCTGCAGAAGATTATCTATGGTTTGAAAAACAATTGACCTCAAAGCATTTCTTTTCATAACAAACGTCACAATCAGGCCACGAGTGGTATAATAAATATTTGTTGGTTCAATCAATCTTTGAATTGAGAATAGCGTTATGGCTCAAATTTGTTTATGGAATAAGCATGTGTAATTTTAGAATACTACCAGATTTGATAATAGTTCCGTTTAAGATGTACTTACACTTTTTATTCACAAAATGACCGTGTTAACTAAAATCATATTAGCCTGTTTCACCAGTTCCTACTATCTATCACTATTTAACTGATACCTATATGTAATCTAACTGTCTCATCGATCTAGCGGTTGACGTATGTGACTGCCAATCCAGAGGTCCCGAGTTCAAACTCCGTGTTATTGAATTTTTTTGATTAATAAATACTTAATAAGAGCTCGGAGTTTTGAAGTTGGGGTCTGAAGCCATTGCCTCGGAGAGCACGTAAAGATGTCGGTCCTGCGCCTGATCTCTCCCCGGTCGTGTCGGTTAACCGTCCCATTGGATTATAAGAGAGAGGGAACAGAGAGTGCACCTGTGTTTGCGTACACGCTTTTGCACTATAATATCTCCTGCGTAGTTGGCTGGTCTCCGTTGAGACTGGCCGCCGTGGCCGTAATCGGCTAGGAGAACATTATATGCTAATCTGACATATTTGTCCTTATCCAAAACTTGTAAAGCCGAAATCTGTAGTTATGTGACAGATAAGTTCTAAATAGTCGATCAAAGACAGCATCAGCAAGTGGTCAATCCGTCTCTAACTGATGTCGTAATTTCGATTCAACAAGACCTTGAGAAAACCCTTACAAAATCATCTACCTATAAATGATTATCAGGCCGAAACAAACAAAGACTGCCAAATGAAATAGTCGTAATTATGGTGTTTAAATAGTATATGTACCTACATTATATTATTGTCGTTGTCTGTTTTTCCTTATGTACTTTTCTCGTTACTAATAGGTTATGCGTGAGTTGGTGTTTAATAGTAATACAATTATATACGTCTATAATTAATTGCTATTGTTTTTTGATATTATGTATAAATTTGTAAACTGAAAGTGGGATAAAGGATTAACGTGCAAATATGTCTCAAACAACAAAAATTGTTTATATTGGAAATTAAAAAATATTACGTTGAGACACTGATTTTTAGTTCTAATTTAAACATGTTAGTTTTATTAATAGACGAATGTAATAAACCTAAAGTATTTATTGCATTAATTATCAATATTATCACAAACTAGCTGACCCACGCACCTCGTTTACGTCTCTTATTGTCCGTAGTGTAATATTTTCCCCGGATTTTGTAACATTCTTTATTAGTGCTCCGCTCTTATTGGTCGTAGTGTGATGATATATAGCCTATAGACTTTCTCGATAAATGAACTATCTAACACTGAAAGAATTTTTCAAATCGGATCAGCGGTTCCTGAGATTAGCGCGTTCAAACAAACAAACAAACTCTTCAGCTTTATAATATTAGTATAGATATTGTGACCACTAGGCGATTTAAAGTATTACTTTCTTATCAGACGTTGGAACGTTACTTCTGCTCTTTGTAAAACATTGGAATTTTAATAAAATCATTATTCCACAAATGTTAAGTTAGAAAACAGTAGCTAGTGGGTACCTAATTCAGGCTCTTTGCATAATTCTTACACAAAAATCCTAGATTTTAATATTTGTTGCTTATATTTATGACTTTATAGGTAGGGAATTTCCCTTTAGAAGTTTCCAGATTCGTCAAGGCACTTCCTATAATCGACAAAAAGGCGATAAAGATAACAGATATCAGTTGTTGGAATTTAATTTATTACGTTCAGGATATTTACGTTGAACATTTACATTGAAGATTAGTTTATAGAATGGTTAGTTTTAAGCTTGTTAGCCAGAGGTTGTGGTTTTAATAGCCACTTAAGACAAATATTGTGTGATGACGATCATTTGTTTTGTGTCTGGTCTGTAATTAAATAAGTATGTTTATCAACAGTCTAGTTACCGTAGTACAGGATTTCGCTCTGCCTATAACGCAGTTAAGCTAAGTTTGCACCTCAAGTCGATTACGTCACACTTACGCTTAGGTACGGTATGCAAAAAAAGGATTCGCTTTTGAAATTCGACTTTAAAAAATAAAACGCATGTTTGTTAGTCGGCCAAGTCAATTTTCTGTAATAATTTGCAGACGAAGGAAGGTGAGCGAGGAAGTGGGCGGGGCATCGTTTTCTAGCGAGGTGCATACTTAGCTCGGCTGCGTAGTTTCGTATTAGATTATCTTGAAATTTGTGATATTATTATTAGTCATATAAGCATAGATGATAATTATCGTTTGTGTTAGAAAACTGTAAAGCACGCATTGATAAATTGATTAAATTGTATCCTTCGTTATTTAAACATGGCCAATATGCAGTCAACACAAGCAACGCTATGCAAGTCTACAGACCTTTTTTACCAGACTGGAATTTCCGGTCGAGTACTTCACTCGGGGTCGCTCGGGGTAAACAACCTGAGGGAAAAAAGCCATTGTCACGGGAACTCCTTCGTATAATTGTTAGGCCATAATAAGGTCGAGTCGGAAGTTCAAGATTTAAGTCTTTATTTTTATCTGTGTAAAAGGATTGAAATTATGTACTTGATTTCTTAACGGTATACAATATATCTATGGGTCAAGAGACGGAAAAGGATGTATGAAGTTAATTACAGAACGTTTTATTGTTATTTAATTGGCGTTGCCTTTAAAAGCCTTGAGTGTTGGCTACTGAACTCTCCCACGATAAATCGATATCAATAGTCATTTTTTAATTCCCCTTGGAGTTAAGTCTAAATGATTTATTTAACTTTGACTTCGATATAAAAGGGTAAGTTCTAAATCCGTTTAGACCTTTTTGTAATATTACCCGACAAAGCTAAGTTGGGGCCCGATTAAGGACAATATGTTTTTTAAATGGTGAGAATGTGATGTTAGTGTATTTAGGCGTCGTTGCCAAGAGGTCTCGAGTTCGATGCCAGTAGCTATGTGGAAAAACTGATATTCAGGTAAAACCGGTTGAACTAGTAGCTGACCTTAAATACTCTTGGGAATAATAAAGGCTAGGCAGATGATGAGAATAAAAGTAGAATCCATGAGAACTTTTTTATTTTATTTTTTTAATTCAACTTCCGTACTTATAACACATCCTGTGTCGAAGGTTTTTTTTTTACCAATATACATGTAACAGACACAAAGTTCATTCAGAACAACAATTTGTGGATCACACAAAGTGTTGTCCCATATAGGAGTTGAACTTGGCAACTTGGCAAAGTAGGAAGTGGTGTAGCGCCCACTTAAACTTAAACTAGGCCATACGTGCAGTCAAAAATTCAACAGTCAGAAGACAACAGTCACATTTCTGTCGGTTTGCTATAGTAACCATGGAAATCTATATACTCATCCATATAAAACGACGAATGCTAGTGCACCAAAAAAGAGTAAAAATTACGAAATTTATTTTAAATTTAAAGTACATTGTAAGTTGATAAAATCAGTCACTCTGACACGCCTATCACGCAAATGATTGGACGTGATAGCACGTGCCAATATTACAAGACGCACGTGCTTATCAGTAAAGACCGTGACATTTATATTATACTTCTGAATCTCCATTTTTTACGTAGTTAGTATTTGTTGGAAATTAGTAAATTGATTTAAAAATAGACTTCGACTAAACGGCTCATCGCTAGGTGTATGATGTAGTACCTAATCAAGTAGATTACAAAGTTAAATAATCCTAGCCAGGTCAAGCTAAATCTATCTGTCTTTTACACTACACTGATTTCGAGGAAATTTGACATAAAATGCTTTGTTTCTTGAGGAAGGACACAGCCTACTCTTTATCGCGATAGCCGTAATACACTCAAACATCAGTTGGTTCCGGTTGCCATATGATTATCTGTGGCAATCGTTACAGGTAGTTGGAAGCCCAGAAAGTCTCACAAAAGTCGACCACCAACCTAATTGGCAAGGACTCGAAGAGAACTACACTTGGACTAACGCTTGCCACCAAAGGAGATCGAATCGAAGGTCTATATATATATATCTATATATAGGTATATAAAAGTTTTATAAGATCTAACACCTTTTTTCATCGCTCAAAGTCCACCTACTTGTACACTACTACTACTTTGTTCGTCACAGAAATACCGTTTTCTGATTAAAAATAGCTTCCTAACGTTGTTAATACCTAGAAATTTGTGTGAAATAACACACATTTCTGGCGTGTGTAAGTAATTACTGAAACAAATTACTTAAAATAACTGTTATTTACTATGTTTCACGGGGTTTTATTGTTGGCCAATAAAGCTTATGCTTTAAAACGTACAGAAGTATTGTATTTTAATAGGAAAACACATAGTCAACTTTTTTAAATGAGAAAAACATTTATATTTTACCGTAATATGTATCTGTTTAAAGATTTACATGTGTTATGCATGAGGTAGAGAGTAGAGCATACTCGAGAATTTCTAAAAATTCATGCGAAGCCTGTTCGGTTTGCTAATATAAGTTCGAAAGTAACTTCGTCTGTCTGTCTGTTACGTTTTTACGGCCAATTTCAATGAAATTTAGCATAGGGATACTATGGAGGACCTAGGCTACTCTTTATCGCGATAACAAACACAACAGAGCCGCGCCGCGTGCAACAGTATTTTAGTAAAGGACTATAGCTCCATACCACTATTGACGGCACTAATACAACCTATAACTAATTCATAAAACAATGAGTATATAAAAAACATTATGTTCCTAGTCAATGGTTATGGCTATAATTTGATTTCTTATTATTCTTATTAATTATATTACCTATTTATTGTGTTTTCAGAGCTTATCCTTACTATGATCATCAGGTAAAGTCGGTATCATCATCAGAATATCGCGTCCACTACTGGACACAAGCTTCTCCAATTATGCACCGGCATGGCACCGTAAAATCGGTAGAGCAACATTATAGACGATTTTAGCACAAATTTTTTTAGGCCTAAGGTCCTGTCTAAGAAGAATCTTATGCCTAGCAGTGTACTTTTAAACGCTTGATAGCAATTTTTTTTCGCTTTAGAAGCGATTCATTCTCACAAGTCTGCTTTGTCACATTATTTTACGACAATGTTGTTAATGAATATTGTATTATAATTATATAATATGACAGTCGATCGATACAACTCAAGACATCGACAGTGGTATCTAAATATTTTTTCGTTTTCTTGTCTGAGACCTGCCTAAGTCTTCTCTCTGTCACTACAGGGGTCACTGGGTTAGGCCCGGGTGGGCTTAGTGGGGGGAACGTAGGTAGTGAAGTCAAGCCGTTCTGGTGAGCCCCCCGAAGCGATCATTTTGCTCTGTGCTTAACGAGGTCGAGCTCCAATGGGTGTGGAACTCGAGAAACTCCCCTCAGCCAACACCATTTCGGGTGTTTAGTATAGTCGGGAGGATATGAGCATATTTGGGACGGTTCGGTAAGCTTCTAAGCAAATATTATTCTCATTCTAAACTTTTCGAGTACTGAATTAACGATTTTTCTATAGGTATATATTACAAGGCTAAAGGTAAATAAACTGGATTGTATTCATTACCACGTGTATTACACATGCATCTATTCATAAAGTTCGAGGTAGAATTCTATAAACAGCTATTTCAGCGTATTACGCCACCAGCATTTTACCTAAATCACTTTCGGCAAATTGATCTTTGATCTAATTAAAAAAAATTACGACTAAGTCTTAAATGATCAGGTTTCAACATTACCTACAGTGAGCTTGTAATTACATATTAAGACGCATGTCGTGTATTATGTTGACATGACAAAAATAACTGCTTCCGTAGCTTTGGACGATATTAAGTTTGGGTCGGAGACCTCTTTACATATCCTTGTGGTATTAAAAAATAAAACATACCTATGTAAATAAAAGCAACGGGAGGTCACTGGAAAGGTGAACAATTTTCTTTTTACCTTTCTGATTTTTTTACTGTACAAAAAACTGCGCTTAAACATTTTTACGTTGTATTTTAACAATTGAAGAGCATCGCAATCGAGCAAGCTTCTTTATGCGCGTTGAACACTTTTGGATGACCAAATCTCATAGAAATCGCGTCATCGTCACCACATATTCTTTTATTTCTTTTTATCTGCATTTTATTTAAAGAGCAAAGATGTTCATTTCAGGTGAACTTATACAACTGATTGTTTATAGTTTTGAGTTTTCACTTTTGTCGGTAGTCCTCTTGACAGGTCAGATGCTATAGCGAACAATGTTCAATGGCGTCGTGGTATTAAAAGTTGATAGTTCTGAGAGCCTCTGTAAATCAAATCCATATTAATATCATAAATTCAATAGTCACTTTGTTTGTCTGTATGTCTTTTACGTTTTCACGCCAAAACCGCTGCACCAATTTCAATAAAATTTTACCTGAAAACACTTTGCTTTCTGATCGAGGAAATAGACAAGTCTTCGCCGCATACACGTGGGCGGAGCAGCAGGCAAAAGCTAAAATCACTCTAAAGCTTAGAAAAGGCTAAGCATTTAAAAATAGCATTTTCATAAAAGCTCTACAAATATTGATACAACAAAATGTATAAAGTATTATGTCAATAAGAATAAGTGTATAAGTTCATATGATCTTGAATTCTACTGAATTCTAGTTTGTAAATTCCAAATATCTTATTTGTATAGAGATATAGGAAACAATATTTGTGCATGCAAAAATAACCTCCGTTAAAATACCTACCAAAAATACATCTTAACACCTACCGTACTTAGGGACGCCCAGTATATCGATATAATGTATCGGTATCTCGGTACATGATACATTTAAATTTTCTTCATAGGATACAATTCCATATATTTCAATTGTTTTTTTATTTTTATTATATAGGGGGCAAACGAGCAGACGTATCGCCTGATGGTAAGCGATTACCGCCGCACATGGACACCCGCAACACCAGAGGCGTCACAAGTGCGTTGCGGCCTTTTAGGAAGGAGTACGCTCTTTTCTTGAAGGTTTGAAGGTCGTATTGGTCCGGGAACACCGCAGGTGACAGGTCATTCCACAGTTTTGCTGTGCGTGGCAGAAAATTTCAGGAAAATCGCACAGTTGTGGACTGCCAACCATCTAGATGATGGGGATGAAATTTCTGTCGCATAGGACGATGGCGGAAAGATTACTTTATAATAAATATAAATAGATAGAATGTCCAATGGCTCGTGACATTCAAATATATGGAAACAGTTGTAGGTGGCTTGTATTTAGAGTATTAGGTGGCTAGTTTTAAATCATTTAATCGTCAAACAAGATGGATAAATCTTTAGTTTTGGATTTTATTTTCCCAAACGGGAGAATGTTAAACTTACAGTGTCCATCAAATTGATTGTTTTTACATAGTTTTAATGTTGATTACCCAGTGGTAAGTAATAAAAAATCCTGAGTAAATCTTCTGAAGAAAATGTAAAAATATCTTTCTTAATATAAATTTAAATAAAGCATCGCAATCGAAAAAACATTTGTAAACCTGTCCCACAGCATTGATGTTTCTACATATTTTATTCGTTACAAATGATTTCTATCGATTTGTATGCAAGGAATACGCTTAAGGTCATATATCGATAGAAAATCCTACATGGCGCATCTCTACGAGAAACCATCACTGAAATGTATTCATAAACATCAATTCCAGATATATATCAAGTTCGCATGAGCGTTTGAATGATAGGTACTCAGTATGACGCAAAATAACATTTTAGCGGTGTTATTGCAACAGGAAACCGTAGTCAGCAAACCACGGCTGCCTTAAAACTGTATGATTTATGTTAAAAAAGAATATGATGACAGCACAATATGGTTTTTTAGCATACACTACGGTAGCAGTTATCATTTCGCTGACATCAGCGATTTAGTTCTCTAAGTTCTGGATAACAAACATACACATTATAACCCAATCTATACAAATAAATAAAATTGGAGTGTCTGTTTGTAATATTAAAATAACCGCTTTCTACTACATGCATATGAATGTATGTACGGTACACATACCAAAATATATATTTTTAAAATTTTTGTCTGTCCGTCTGTTTGTTCCGGCTAATCTCAGGAACCACTGGTCCGATTTAAAAAAATCTTTCGGTGTTGGATAGTCCATTTATCGAGGAAGGCTATGGGCTATATATTATCACGCTACTATTAATAGGAGCGGAGCACCAATGAAGAATGTTTAAAAAACGGGGGAAAATTTTCACGCCACAGGCAATATAAGACGCAAACGAGGTTGCGTGGGTCAGCTAGTCATATAATATTTACATCGAGTACATATATTACGTTAACGAATATAGTATCAAGTAATTAATTATATCAGTTTACTAATATCTTTTATATGTTTAATATTTAGCTACGGATCATGATATTAGACAATATAAGTCTTTTGATTACGAAAACAAATCTAGAATCGTGAATACGTATGTAATAAACTAATAAATGAATAGGGAATAGAGCGTTATGTAAAGTTATTTAAATGTAGAATTGTAAGAAAAAAATTCTAACTAATTATAAATGGATTTTGTTCAATTATAAGACGCGCCATTAAGCCCTTTGTTAGCAGCGGCAGCTAATGACTTAACGATGTCTTATTTCGAGAGAATATTGTGTATTTTCTTGTAGTTTCATTATTTGATTGACCGTTGCTACGAACAAAATTTACCAACGTATGTGTCGCGGGGGACTTTACAAACATTCATGAAACGGACACAAAGAACAGCCAGACCCAGAACAACAATTTGTATTGTTCCATGTAGGATTTGTATCCACAACACTTGGCGACGTAGGAAACGGCGTGGCGACCGCTTAACCACTAGGCCAAACGTGCAGTCTCTTCTCTTATCCTCTTCTCTCTCTTACCATCTTCCCATGTACCTTCTAAAAATCAAGATATTTTGAAATTTGTAAGATTTCAAGAGATTTGAGTAACAAATGTACATCGCGAATGTGTGTACTGTATACGTTGATATGTATGAGCATTAAATAAAGTTAGGTACCTGCCTACCACAGAACATCATCATAAAAATCATAAAACCAAATGTATACTCTGTTCTAGCAGACCGCATTGATTTACTCTGGATATGTTTACGTATCCACCGAACGTACTTTTGCAAATGCGGATCTAATATTTATAATAAAGTAACATAAATTCAGTGGGCGCTACGAGAATAGCTCGTCTTCGATTCTATTAGGTGTTGCTCTTATTTCTGTTGCTTCAACTTTACTATAAAACAACGTCCATTATTTATTTGCAAGTAAGGAAATTATTTCAGTTGTGTATTACCTTGGCCGTCATCACATTACGTGGAATCACTTCTTTCATCCTCTCACGAATCTCGGGTAAGTTGTCGTTGGTAATTGTTTAGAAATCCCTTGTCCGCTTACTTGTTAGTGCAACCTTGCACTGTGCATTAGAAACCACGTAGTAAATGTACTGTCTTTAATAATGTGTAATAGGAAATGTGGTGAAACGGGAGCCGTTTCTTAGTTGCCATGGCGCCAAATGCTCGGTCCTCGTGGCAACAGGGCTCATATGACATGATAAGAACAAAGCAAGTTATTACTCTGCAACACGAATCACCTGTTTCAACTGTCGGTTTTCTCTGACAACTACTTGTTGCTAATCATAAACGATTGTTTAGTATGATAAGATAGCTATTTATTAATGAGACTGATGGATATTGTAATACGAGTACATATCAATATTTTTAATAAATACAGTCAGTTTTTGTTGTAGAGCAGAACTTATTCGCGATAAAATTATTTAAAAGGTTTACGATATTTGTTGTGTTTGTGTGTATAAACAGGAACGTTTTATTACATGAACTCATTACTGGGCTTAACCCAATGGTGGTCCAGGGTGTCCATGAGGGGCAAAGGTAGTTAGTTACCGGGTTAGGTAACAGGTGGTCGTTTGCTTGTTTGTTTTTTTGTAAAAGTAAATCAAATTATCAAGTGTGCTAAATACTTTTTCAATTCTACATTATATACTTAACTTACAATATTTTTTTACATGAGATTATTCAACATACAAATGTTGTCTTACATGTTTTTAGAACGACCCGAATCAGTCTTTTTTCAATTAATCTTTTGAGCAACTTTTACAAAATCTTAGTGTTTTCTTCTGGTAGTTTTTCAAACAGTTTCATTCAAGAATTGTAAAAAACCTTTGGGGGAAGAAATCTATTAAAGTCTTCAAAAAATACTGCGTCAAATTTTCGTAGTACTTATCAATATACAGATCTGTACGAAGATGTTGCCAATGTTTTCGTCAGTGAACAGGAAAGCGCTTGCCAATATACCTACTACATATTTTCATCATTGACATTGAATTTTACTTTACGTAATAAGACTTTACACCTTATGTTGCTAGGTTAGTTTGAAAATAAATGTTGGTGTGAAACTGTCAAATAGTTATAGAGCATGAGAAGTCAGACATAATCTAATATCAACAATTTTTTTTCAATTTGAACTAAATTATCACAATTAGTAAACGTTAAGAATTGTTCTTTAGACGTACGTTCTAGATGTAGTGTTGTTATTCTGAAAATTTCTTCAGAAAACGTAAGTTGATTAAAGTTTGGATTTTTGATCATTGAAATCTGAGAGTATAGTCTTAGGTAAGTGTTAAATTGGGAGACAGCACTTTTTAATATTTTCAACTCAATATGCATGCTAGAGTGTTATATTTATATGTTCAATTGGAACTATAATAGGAACCGTAAATTATTATTCGGTGTAACAATGGTCAGGTGGTTTTGCTTTCTCTGTTTGCCATTTGTTCATCGAGGTAATTTCTTCGACACTCAAGTAGATACCTATACATATAAAATTACTTGATTCATTACACAGCCATACACATACAGAGCCAAAGCCACGGGGAAATTAAAACTTTGTATGATATCCATAAGGGCTATTCATAAGGCAAGCAGAACTTGCAAAGCTACGAGTACATTCATACTATTTAGTATTATACAATGAAAAGAAATTAACTGTTTGGTTTTCTTTCGTTCTTTTCGTTCGTGCTGTCTTGTTTCGCTAGTGAGTGCGAGGCCAGAGGCCCAGCGATGCAAAAGCATCACAAGGCCGCATAGTGTGGGTCACCATGCTGCATTGTTGCATTGTCTGCGTTCGCAACGAGTATGGTGACCACCACTCTTGGATTCTGCGTATGCTTGCAATAAAGAGTGATTTTGGCAGGCACTTATATAAAAAAACTTACCCTGTAAAAAGACTGTATAAATAATTTGTCAACAATTATAATTTTAGATTTAAAAAATAATATATAAATAAGATAAGGTGGAAATTCTCAAACAGAGTATATTATTGACATAATGATATGATCGTATGTGTACCTGACTACTTACTGAGTTCACACTAAGTCGTCATTAAGAGGACCCGACACTTGTCTAATTCAGTTCAGTGATTTTACCTTCTCATAAACTTTAGTTCAAAACAATCTTGAAAATAAGTGATTTTCAATTTTCGAACAAGATTCGTTTACAAATATCGCTCGGTCTTTTAGCTACGGTAATAACCGAAGCCTGTATCGGTCTTACCTCTTTGGAAATTTACCAAACATTATCAGATACTATTGATGCAGTAACATGTTTGTGTTTTTGTGCGTAGTGTACCATTTATTTATAATGGTTCAAGTGTATAATGTCACTTATCGATAATTTATTCCTGGTTATAAGATTTACAAGTAGGTATACAATTTTTTAATTTATTTTAAGTATTTTTATGTTTCGAATTTCTGATACTCTATATCGCCTAAAAGAGTTTGGTTTGAAATAAGTATTTCAGATTTATATTAAGTGGAATTACTAATTGTTGATCGCACGCAATGGAAAGTAAAGTCTTTTTTAAATACCTTTCTGCACTTGATTGCAGAAAGCATCCCTTAACTATAAACAACAATTGACGAAGCACCAATGCCACTACATGGCAGGGTAATATTTATAACCAGTCTCGTGTTAATGAACAGCGCATCCATACTTACATTCTTATATTATAAATTCGAAATTAAATCTGTTTGTTGTCTGTTACGCTTTCACAGTTAAACCGCTGCACTGATTTCAATGAAATTTAGTATTAAGATACTTTGATTCTTGAAAAAGGACATAGGCTACTATTTACCACAATAACCAACATACATAATGGGTGGACCTTATATACCTAACATTGAAATTTCTAGAAAAATCTACACTAATCTACAGGTATGCAGAGAGCGTGACAAGTGACGAGAGAAGTGACTTTCTTGCTTGAAATCTTATTTAATCTATGAATGATATCTATGTATGATAACAACTTTCATTTAATATTAATAAGGCCGATAACCGTGTCAGGACCACTTTTTATACATGCTAGTTTAACTCAAAGTAGACCGTTGTGCCTACATTAGTGAACTGTTACTAACTCTATAAACGTATACGTGCTTCGATGGTTTAGCCATTTAGAGATGCATGATAGAAGACTCCCGAAAGGACTTTTTAGAGCGAATGTGTGTGTAAGTGTCAGAAGAGGTCGTCCACGGCGAACATTTATCGACCAAATTAGTGAAGTTCTGAAAAAGGGTAATGTGAAGAGCACCAGGAACCGACGAGCATGCATGCAGCGATTGATGAATGTAACGCCGCGGGTCAAATTACTTGCTACACAGTAATCTAAGGCTACACAAATAGATTTTTTATGCAAAGTGACGGCCTTGTTGACTCGTTATCAAAACGTACAGTGAAGGTACCACGCAAGCGCGTTTCGTGTCAACCGACGCAAGTTCCTCCTAAATAAAAATTAATTAATAAACATTATCCATTAGACCAAATTGTAAATTTAAACCATTCTCGAATCCTCAGGAATAGACACAAAAAAAAAAACATTAAAATCGGTTCAGCCCTTTAGGAGGAGTTTTAGTTTTAGTCCGTATTCGCTGCCAGCCACTTTCTTCAAAACGCCGCTGTCGGTTTATTGTGCGGCAAATATTAAAATATATTTATATCTAATTACAAATTAGCATACCTGAGACTTGCTAGAAATTTTCTTTAAAAACTCTTTGGAGAAAATTATCATCGAATAATATATTGATGTCATAGCGACGTCTACATCAAAACAACTAAATGACAGAAATGAGTTACGTTTTCGAGTTTAATTCTTAAACAATGCCGAATTTTGTAGGTTTAATTGTGGCTATTTACATTAAATTAGACGATCATATGTACCTTTTCCGTGGGAGAGCCACGCTTCGGCATGAATGGGCCGGCTCGACCGGAGTTATACCACGGCCTCACAGAAAACCGGTGTGAAATAGCGTTTGCGCTGTGTTTCGCCGAGTGAGTGAGGATACCGGAGGCCCATACCCTAACCCCTACCCCCATTCCCTCTCCCCATCCCCCAAAGGTCGGCAACGCACTTGTGAAGCTTTTGGTGTTGCGGGTGTCCATGGGCAGCGGTAATCGCTTACCATCAGGTGAAGCGTCTGCTGGTTTGATCCCTATTCAATAAAAATTTAAAAAAATATATACGATAACAGCTAAGAAGGTACCATTAGAAAGACAAGACAAGTAACCAGTGAATGGGTATGAAAGAAAACATATTGAAACGAGATTCTGGTCTTTGTGAGGCACGTAAATATGGTATTCCAGCTTCATTGCCTTCTCCGACGGCATGTGCGCATTTTTATTTTATGCTATATGTAGCAAACGCGCACACCTATCGCCTGATGTAAGCAACACCAGAGGCGCCACAAGTGCGTTGCCGGCCTTATTTATAAAAATAAATATTGTATAATTATAAAGTGGTAATATTGTGAGGTTGTAGCGGTATACTCTGGATCTACTGAACTGATTTTGAAAATTATTTACCAATGGAAAGACTATATAATAATCCGAACCCGAAAAATGATTACCGTCATCTAACTTACACGCTGCAGTAGAGATGCGGGCAAAGGCTCAAAAGTACATAACGAAATTAGCTCTTGAATAGAATCTCTTTGTCATTAATCTCAGTTACATTACAGTATTACTAGTTATGTCTCGTAACTAAAACTATAAAACTATTCCTTTTGTTTCAGATTTGCAAGGAAAACTTAGTAAGAAAAGGGTGCAAAAGTACACCTTAAAAGTAACAGGCAAACGGTCCGTATCCGATGCCTTCTCCGAGACCAACCTTCGGAGCATTATCAGTGGCACCGTAGTCACCAGGACGTATCGGCATCATTTTAATGGTCACTCTCCCGTTGGAGAAAATTATTTACACACACTGTCACTTCATTGTTATTAAATTTCTTAATATTTTCTTTATTTTGTAGTATTTATATATTTATTGTCGTAACAAGTATTGAATATTAAAAATGTCCAAGATATTGAAAGTTGTTGGAGCATCTTGGCTCCAGACTAAGATTAGCTCTTATATTCTTGGCTTTCTCGGCGTTCTTGCTATTTTGGCGCTCTTTATGGGACAAATTGAAAGGTTAGTTGTCATATTATGTAAACACTATATTAATAATAAGTTAGAAGTTAGTTATTTTTATTTATATGAGTTATTAAGATCGATTCTTCTAGAAACTCAAGGGCGTAGACTATTAATTCATAGCATATTGACGGGTGCAATACTATTATCTTTATATGGATTGATAGAATGGATGGATGGAAATTATTTATAATATGAAATAGCAGTTAAAACGTTTATTACTGGAAAAATTTGAAATCTGAAGATTCTAATCTGACAATTAATAGTAATTCAAATCCTACGTTTGTTTTTAAATCTTCAATTAAACGAATTCTCCATTCTCGAACCCACAGGAATAGACACCAAAAATTCATTAAAATCGGTTCAGCCGTTTAGGAGGAGTTTAGATGTATATACACAGACAGACAGACAGATATCGACGTCAAACTGATAACACTCCTTTGATTGCGTCGGGGGTTAATAAAAGGCAGACGATTATTGCTTTAGAAATAGATAAAGGCGTTACAATGGCTATGTTCAAAACACTAACCACTGCAATTGTGTTGGTAACACTTTCAGACAATGTAAGAACGTTTCTATAAACATAAGATTTTTTCTCAAACGTCAATATTGTAGTTGGATTTTTAAATAAAACCAATTTTAAAACTGTACTCGTGTGTTCTTTTGCAACGGGTATGACATAATAAAATTAATTTAATAAGTATTTTATTTTATGAACATTTAAATATAAACTACTAAACTTGAAAATAATAATAATTCTCATTTCTGAATCTTCTTAAAAACCGAAAGAAATAAATAACCGATTGCGTCAGCGTTGAAATTTATAGCATTCGATTTGTAGATGCAAAAATATTTGCTTCGGGTGTACATTGTTACGTATAAGAATAGGTATTTAATTCATTATTTAAATAACTACCTCGACAAGAGGTTTTTATAGTTTTTAAAATAACAAAAGATTTTTTAATTTTAGAATTCAAGAAGATGGAAATTACGCGGCGACTGTATTTTTCTCAAATAAAACTGGCTATCGAATTGAGTACTGGGGACAGAGCAACGAACTGGCAGATATACCACGAGGTGTAGCTAGAGCATATTTTAGAATGGATATGGATACTACTGGGTAAGATTGTATTTAAAAAAAACGTTTACATGTATGTAGATATAAATATATAAGGTTTCGTTATTACTCCCAAAATGTTTAACTTTCACAAGTTGCGTAGAGGATTAAGCGGTTTCCTTCTTACGGCACTGAGTGCACTTGGCACATTGTGTGACGCTCAAATTGTTGTACAGAGTTTAGGTGTTCATTGGGAAACTGAATGTATGTAAGTCATAACTACATATTGTTTTTATACAGGTGGTCGATTCTAGAAATAGAAACTGATTCTTCATACTCTGACGAATATCAGGCGTATGCCGCGGGCATAGTTGAAGGAGCTTTAACATGGTCCTTGATACACGAACATCAAGAGAATACCATCACCGCAAGATGCCAAACTGTAAAGAAGCAGTGTGACGAGTTTCGGGATGCTTTGTATAAGTCCGTTAACAAATGGAAGACTTTTGCTGATGAACATGCTGCATCGGATCCTTTCTGGCACCATGTAAGTATTAGTTAAATTTCTATCAATTTTCAATATAGTATAAACTTACCTTTTTTATTAACTACGTTTGACTTTCGCAATAAATGCCTTATTAACTCAATGTTTTGAGAACATAATGCATTTATTGCATGCCTTATGTTCTCAAAACATTGAGAGTTGAGAAACATTGAGAACCACGCTTAGTCATGAATGGGCCGGCTCGACCGGTGTGATACCACAGCCTCACAGAAAACCGGTGTGAAATAGCGCTTGCGCTGTGTTTCACCGAGTGAGTGAGGATACCGGAGGCCCATACCCCAACCCCTCCCCCATTCCTTCTCCCCATCCCCCAAAGGTTTTATAATATCTTTCACAATCTTTTCCTGTCCGTATAATTCATCAAAATTTAACATCTAACAGTTAACATTACCCGACACTTTACTAAATGATTGCTTTTCACATGAATAACATAAATACATTTCAGGTTAAATTATACTACACACAAATCAACGGCATGTGGACTGGATGGAAGTATGGAGTTGAACGCAGCTCGAAGCCATACGACAGTGACATCTCAAATTTGTACTGGCTAAATTTCGTCCACGAAGCGGTCGAATTCCAAAGAAAACTGAACATCTCTTTAGGGAAGGAACCTATTGAAAAGCTTCCAGATTTAGGTAGTGCTTTTTTGCGGGTAGTTGACACTAAGACTGAAGATGGAACACCAACGAAGAAATTGTATGTATCACATAATGCTGCCGGAAGGTATTCCTCCATGACTCGTCTACTGAAGAGATACAAACTAAACTATCACAAGACAGCAAAGAGTCCTGAATTGGTTCATGGGACGTCTATAGCCTTTTCTGGGTACCCAGGATCCATCACTAGTCAGGATGAGTTCTATATTATAAATGGCGAAAATCATAGGATGGCCGTAACAGGCACAGCTTTAAGGAATTACAATTCAAAGCTTTGGAAAGACGTCAGCATTATAGAGCATGTAAGTAGCAGTTACCCAAAGCGTTGATTTTATAACCGTATTTATTTATGAAAGAACGATATGAGCTACAGACTCACGTCTAATTCAGACACCGGTCCTCTTACAATTGCTGTATTGTTGTCCTGTTTTGTATTGTGATAAAAATTAAAATTACATGTATTGGTGATTGTGAGAAGAGAAATAAAGAATTCTTATTAAATAATTATATTCAATCAGACAGTTAAATACTTTGGTATCTATATCCAAGATATATTTGGATAGAGTTCAAAGTTAAGTTTTCTCAACTTCATTTACAATGTTTGGTTTGTCTTGACATTTATTCTCAATGCTATTCGGAAAATAGAGTAGGTAGTTAGTATTATTGTTCTACGTTTGTGATGTTATATCACTAAAGATTACAATGTACCTAAGTAAGACAAAATTATTTACAATTTGGTTATTAGTTACACGAGTATTTAAAATAATGAGTAAATAATAGTATTAAAATATTTACAGGTGCCTGTAGGACCCCGTATCGTAGCAGCTAACCGTTTAGCGACGAATGTCACAACCTGGGGACACATACTAGCGAACAGCAATTCAGGCACTGCCAGCAAACAATGGCTAGTGGTGGACTTTAACCGATTTGATCGTCTACACACCCTTGCACCACGGACCGAAATTAAAAAGCCTCCACATCATGAGATTCTTTTCAAGAGTACTGTGGACAAGTGAGTTAGAATTTACCGTATTCAACGGCTACTAGTTTTGGTAGAATATTCTTAAGTAGTTTTCAACTATTCGCATCTTCATATATAGGCCGCTTTTTGGGCTAACCCTATTTTAATTCCTAACATAAAAGTATTACTCCGGTTTTTTGTTGTTTATGGAACACATATGCCGCTAACCGAAAATTAACTTTATTACAATGAGTTTAGAATCGTTTATGTACTTAGTAAAAAACTCACACTACGACTATAAATACGCGGGGAAAATGCAATATTATTACGAAATTTTTTACATGCCTTGTAAAGAATTACATTAACCTTTGAAAAAATATTGTTATCAGAACACGATTTGGTGTAACCATTACAAAGTTTTAACATCACAAGTAGGCAATAAAGGAAATACAGAAATAAAATATAATGTTACATCTATGCAAAGTTATTATTTTTATAAAATAGATGCGTATTTAACATAATGAGTAACCAATAAAATCAATTAAAGTTAATCGAAATAATATTTTATTACCAGAGACTATGCGATCAAACTTTATCTTGACTAATACTAAATTACTACATGGACATTATTTATTTGATCTGTTACTCTTTTTAAATTATGCCTATTATTGTTTAACAGGGATGTCAGACATACAGTCGTGTTCCGGCACAGCAATGGTCATTCGAAGGGTCTAGTGGCACTTATCGAGCAAGTACCGGGCCTGACACATGCCGCTGATTTATCTGATGCATTACTCGAAAGAGGCTACTGGACAACACTAGGATTACCATTTTTCAAAGTAAGAATAACCTTCTGTAATTCTATTAACTTAAGTTCTTATCTTTGACGTTGATCAGTGTTAGCAATTACACATATTTCCACAATGAATTAATTAGTTCCTGTCGGCTTTTGTTACAATAGTGCATAAGAGTTATGCACACTTAAATGACGGAACTGCCCTTGTAAAGTAAATATAAAAGAAATAATAGTTTTTTTTTTCAAATTCTTGTCGATAACGATTATGAACTATATAAGAATTGTGTGTCAAGCAATTGATACCATAATTATAGCCTTAGTTTTTATAGTTTATGTCTTTGTCAGAACCTCTATGGTAGGTACATATTTCCTGATAATTATCAATAAAAATAATTCGATTCATAATTGTATTTCTGAAATTGTTTTAACGTAGATAATATCAATCATAATTGTTACTTTTCAGGACGTCAGTGAAACTACAAACATCAATAAAATGGAAAAGCAATATGGAAACATCTTCTCAGAATCTGAATCTCCTCGCGCAATGATATTCAAAGAGAAATACAAGAATGCTACGTCACTGGAAAGTATCCTGGATCTAATGAGACATAACAACTTAACAGAAGCAACTGGAACGGATACATCTTCGGAAGAATGCTTTGACGACATGGATTGCATCCTCCGAGAGCAAGGCTACTGGTCCGTCGTCGGCGTGAGAGGAGACATCGTCAATATACGTAAAGATGCATATGGAGTAATTGATACAAAAGTCGTCAGCGGTGAGTAGACATTTTGTTTTTTCTACAAATATATAGTTACTGTAACTCGATTATCTTCAAATTCATGCCAATTTCGCCCCTGTACTATATTGATAGTAGTTGGGAAAATATTTTTAAGGCAAGCGTTTGTTATCTTTAGTAAAAATAACAATATTGACGTACAAATATACCTACCGTTTCCTTTTGTTTGTAAAGTCAGCAGTAACAGCACAAATTGGGTTTCAACACATTTATTTGAATTTTAATTATAAAATATACAAATTTACTCGCAATAGTTTTTGGCTATTTTCAAATTAAATTACAATCGTTTAAGTATCTACGAAAATGCTTACTTGATTACATTTTCTTTTTCAGGAGCTCTGAATGAAACAACATTGGAATTTTTCGCTCTATCTGGACCAACGTATACAGAGATACAGCCAAACATGACTAGAATAGCCTTGAACAAAGCAAATGTAGCGCCAATTTATACTCAACTACTTAATAATAATAGTGATGTCAACGCACTAGAACTAAGAGAGTTAATAATGCAGCAACGAGAGAAAGCCGAAGAAGACAAGATGGAGTTACTTAATAGAAACTCCATAAAACCATTCAATTGGACCGAAAGTTCATTCCAAAATGTTATGCATATAGGTTTGCCTGACAAGTGGGCCTTTGAACCTTTCGCACCTAATTGGTCGTGGTGAATTTCCAAGTCATGTAATAATTTTCATAATAATTTGATGTAATTTAAGTTTAAGTCTTGATTCATCACTTCCGCCTAGCTACTAAGATTTTCTGATCGTTAAATAAACACAGTTTCCAAAGACACCTTTACCATCTATTGAGAAATAACCTAATGATCAGTTAATTCCTTAGAAATCACATTAACCTCTATTCATATCTACATTCAGTTTGTAATGTTAGTCAATGTGTAGGTACATTAAGATTATTTATTGGATTAATGTCTGTCCCATTTTTAATCGTCTTTTAATTGTTTTAGTCCAATTTGTTCGTCTAAATCGAAAATTTATTTGTATGGAAGTATATCAGTAGTCTTTTAGGAATCAGATTGCAAAGAGAACTTCAGTCTGAGAACACGATATTAATTTGACATATATCACAAATGGCATATTACTTAAATATGTACTTATTTATTCTACTTTTACATTAGCATTTCATTTTCAATGTATAAGACTATGTTCGTGTATGTATTGTTACCAGTTTGAAATGAAAAAAATGTATGTATAATGAGTTTTTAATAAAAATGAAGTGACTTATAAATATTCGATTTTGCTCTCGTTAATAAAAATGACGATTACCTACAGTTATTACCCCTTGATTATTTTCTTATTTTTATTACCATATAATGAATAAGTTAATAATTCAGCTGAGTTATCCTTATCGTTTTGTACTTAAAGAATGTTTCAACACAAGGGCGTTTTTACCTATAGTGCAAGGGGTGCGGTGCATCCGGGAGCAGCGGTTTGAGGGACTCCCGTGTCATGACTACGGGCGTAGAGTTATAACGTTCGTTGTTCCACGTGAAAATAAGTCCATACGCGTGCCGCTTTGAGTTCTACAGCTCCAGTCCGCTAATTAAGTATTATATTTTAGTAGTAAACATTTGTATACATAATATGTAGCAAATCAACTTTTCTTTTCATTCAAACGTCATCTAGCAAAGTGCCCAAATGATATAAGGGCAATGCATGCGATCATACACCATACTCAGTCTGCGATAAAATCCGCAGTCTATCCATATCTGATCTCAAAGCACCAAGGTTCTTTGGGTATGCTTCATTCTCCATGCATGGAACGCCTCACTCGGGTTCAGGAACATCCAAGCTGGTGTATCACCCACCAAAAAACAGTATGCTCATGATTAGTATGCGTTTGTATTTTTCGTGAGCAGCTCATCTTAACACCATGGGATCCTAACAAGACAATAACGAAGTTTGCAACACGTTAGAAAAGTCGGGTGACCTTCCGTGCACTATGCACCCCCAGACCCACACCGGGACAGGAAACTCGCCTGATTCTCATCTATTTAAACGTTACCGACAAAACCAAGTAGGAGTGCTTTAGGTGATTAATTTTCAGGACAGGTTATGGACATGTTCGTGAGTACTAAGGACTTCATTCAAGAAGAACGTAATAACTCAACAGGACTATCAACAATATTCGATGCTACCATGTTCTTCTGGCTCTGATATCAACGTATAAAGGAGCCTAACCAATCTCGCGCGCGATCTACCTTTCCATGCAGTTCTCTCCATGCTAAATCTCACTCTTAAATGCAAGCGATGTTACTAACTTGTAAAGAATTATCTAAAAATATTTTAATACTTTGAGACCTAGTAAAACACATACATAACATATACGCAATATAAATTCTATATGGAGAGAATGTGATCGTCAAGGTGGATTTGATAGGATATGTAGAAAATATTTCCACAACAAGTATTTAAAACTTTGCCTCATTTGAAAAATTGTCCTCTCTTCTAAAAAAATTTAGAGAAACATATTAATAATATCTATACTTATAGAATTTATACTTTTTACTTGTAAAAAGGTTGAATGCTTCTTTTAGACGGATGAAGTTGCAGGCTTGATCAAGTAGAGCATCTCTAAACAGAATGTCAAGTAGAAATTAAAATGTCAAAATATGTTGTACCCTCTGACTATTAATTAGGAAAACACAAAAAAATACCCTAAATCACAAAATTCCTCAATGGATAAAGGTATTGCAAAAATATTATTATTTCAATTTACTTTCTAGTATTGTGTGTTGGCAATCAAGCTCTATTAAACTTGATTGCCATCCCAGAATACTACACTAGCGACAATGACGGCTAACGTCAAACGATTGACTCATCAATGAGTCACCTGATTGTCATTTTCGATTAACTATTTATATTATAACTTATTTGTTTTGCTATAATTGTGATTGTGCTTTTAATACTCTAGTTTTAGGCAAAAACATTAAAGGGGTCTATATTTAATTTGATTTAATTTAAAATCATGGATTGGTTATTTGGGAAAGCCCCAACTGTTAAAGGTAAGGCAAATACAATATTTACACAACATACTCTGAAGAAGACAGTTTTTTAATACTTTTATAAAATGTCTGATTTTCTATGTGTAATATCTACAAATGGAGCCAATATAGTGGAAAATACGATAGTAGATGTAGTGGGAATATAATGACTATAGCCTAAGTACATAAGTCTAATAGGAATGATGTGATCGCTTGAGATGAATTTATCAGAGTAAATTGTATCACAAGGTCATTATATACCAGAAATAATGTTTTCCAGTTCAAAGGAATTTTTGTTTAGTAACTTAATTTTAATTCAATTTAAAAAAAATATATTTTAACTCTTGCTCAATATTTTACTTGCTTTAAAAATCTAACATTCTGAACTTTATCCTATATCCTGTCTCCCCTTTATCTAGTAGCTTTATAATTTCTGGTGCTTACATTTCTCAAATCAGTTGACAGTGCCCTTGGTGAGGTCGCTCAAAAGTCTAAATTCTAACATAATACCTTTAATTTTTATTTAGAACTTTAAGTTTTTCTTTTGTCTAAGGCTATTACAGTTTTTTGATCAAAGATTTCATCATGACTACTTTTGATATTCAGTATGATAGCATAGACAAAAATAAACATGTTTTTAATTTGACTTTGACATACATACATGTGTGTGCTTTAATCTTAGAACAACAAAGGCAAAATGATCGTGAGTTACGCAAAGCAGCCAGAGATATAGACAGAGACAAAGCAAATTTAGAAAGAGAAGAGAAAAAGCTGGTGAGTGGTAATTAATAAAAAGTATTGCAGTAATATATAATTCTTCCACATGTGTGTTTGTTACCTAAATCCTACTAAAATTCTGGACCGATTTAAATGAAAATTTATGTTTAAATTGTTTTTAAAGACAGGTTCAAAACTATCTTAGGCTCCTTAGTCAACATTGTGCTTCGATCAATAGGGGCTGAACATGATTAAAAGAGATGCAGATAAAATTACATTGCTGAGTTAGTAATTTAGGAAGCTCTTCTATTATTATGTTCTTTTACTCGGCGGTTAGTCTCAATGGGGACCAGCCAATTACGCAGGAGATATTATAGTGCACAAATGTGTACGCAAACACTGGTGCCCTCTTTGTTCTCTCACTCTCATAATCCGACTTTACAGTTAACCGACACGATCCGTTGAGATCAGGTGCAGGACGGACAGCTTTACGTGCTCACCGAGGCGCAGGGATTCAGACCTAAACTTCTAAAAGCATTGCTCTTGTCCCATGCAGTTACAGTAGGCCATATTGTTCAGATGAATAGGGGTTGTGAGATTCCATATTTTTAATTTATGATCACATGGAACATATATATATACCTACTAACAGATCCAGAAAAGTTTGTTTTGCCATAAATATAAAAAAAAATCTGAGGTGGGTCACCCTAATAATTTATGGGTATAAAACATCTATTATGTTGGCTTTTTGTCTTATTATAATAGTTAATGAAAATTGGTCGTCATTTCGGAGAAGTTTGGCCGCAAACACAGTAACATGAGAATATGAGAATTTTATAAATTAGATATATTTAAAGTTTCATATGTTTTAATTTCAGGAGGTGGAGATAAAAAAGATGGCAAAAGAGGGTGACAACGATGGATGTAAGATATTAGCAAAGCAATTAGTTCAACTAAGAAACCAGAAAGCTAGAATGTACAATGCCAACAGTAAGGTAAATATTACAATTATTTATTATCCATTCCTTTCGACAAATACGCGGGCGGGCCTGCGGGCAAAAACTAGTTTTATAACTAGTATTATTAGTTTATTATAATAAATTTCGGAAAACCAAAAAAAAAACTGAAAAAAAATTAAATACTTAAGAAAAAAGTTTGGGTGTTTTCTATGTAAGAACTGCCTTATTGGTCTAGCGGTTAAAGTATGCGACTGCCAATCAAGAGGTCTCGGGTCCGGCCAAAAGTGTTATTGAGTTTTCCGATTATAGAAAAACTTAATAACAGCTCGGAATTTGGCAGTTGGGGTCTGAACCCCGTGCCTCAGAGAGCACGTAAAGCTGTCGGTCCTGCGGCTCATCTCTCCCCGGTCGTGTCGGTTAACCATCCCATCGGATTATAAAAGAGAGGGAACAGAGAGTGCATCTGTGTTTGCGCTCACACTTGTGCACTATAATATCTATTGCGTAGTTGGTTGGTTTCCGTTGAGACTGCCGCCTTGGCCGTAATCAGCTACGAGAACATTTCTATGTGTAATAGTACTCGTATGTATGTATGTATTTACAAAAAAGAGTATATATTGTTAGGAGAAAACAAAGGTGGAAATAATAAAAGAAAATATTTACAACCTTTAAACAGCACTCTGTACTTACAAAACAAGTTAAAACAAATC
This sequence comes from Spilarctia lutea, assembly GCA_916048165.1. Classification (NCBI taxonomy): domain Eukaryota; kingdom Metazoa; phylum Arthropoda; class Insecta; order Lepidoptera; family Erebidae; genus Spilarctia; species Spilarctia lutea. The sequence goes on along the minus strand of OU696480.1, from coordinate 13,035,805 downwards.
AAAAATACAAATACGATCAATTAAGTAACCTAATCGTAACAATAACAAGATAGGCAGATTCGCTTCACGAACGGACAGAACTTCCTTGTTGGAAGTTGACTATAGCGTGCGATGATTCCGAATGAGCGTGCCGCCTCTTATATAGAATCACTCCCTACCACCGCGTCTCACACTACTTCCTACAATTATCAACATCTTGACCAACAATATATGTATTTATATAAGTCTTCTAGTACCCATAACACAGGCTCTGCTTAGCTTGGGACTAGATGGCGTTGTGAGTTAGAGGTCCGAAATATTTATTTATATTTTTTTTTGGTTCCAGATTACAAATGTGCAGATGCACAACAAAGCAATGAGTTCTAACATAGCTATTGCTAATGCAATGGGTACAACTGCTAAGACCATGGGCACCATGAATAAGATAATGAACCCGCACCAAATCGCCAAGGATATGGAGGCCTTTAAACAAGCTAACGCCAAAATGGATATGACCGATGAAATGAGTAAGTATCAGTTTTACCTTTTTTTTTAATAAATGTACCACTCCTGCATTAGGAATATTCCAGTGTCACTAAGGACTTTACAAAGATACGTGAAACGAATACAGAGCACACCCAGACTCAAAACATCAATTTGTGCGTTGTGCGTGTGTGACATTTTCTTATTTTTAAATGACAACTCCCGCACATGGAATAAACATTCTATGTCGCGAGGGACGTTACAAACATACATGTAACAGACACAAAGAACACCCAGACTCAGGACAACATTTTGTGGATCACACAAAGTGATATCCCACATAGGATTTCAACCCATGACCCATGGCGCAGTATCAAGCGGCGTAATGACCGATTAAACCACTAGGCTAGGCCAACCGGGCATTCATATTGGTGTCACACACGCACACAAATTGATGTCCTTTATGGGTTTTGAACCCCTTACATCACTGCAGTGGAATCTGGATACCTTTTTCATTGTCAATATTATCATTAATACTATAAGTCATTGGAAGATTATTAATTAAATAAATCACTTAACTGATCTATGTGTGTACTAGTCCACGGGCCCACGTACAAGGGATTTCAGTGATTAATAACAGGCTGAAAGTTTATACACAGCTTCGTTTTGACGAGACCCCCAACTTTTATTATTGGACCAAATTCTGATAGTGGCAGGAAAAAGCGGGATAGGGAGCGAAACACGTCGATTTGATGAGTGTCCCAAATTAATAAATAACAGTTTCTAAAAATCAATACTTCGAGAAAATACGATGGAAAACTGAGAAAAACTTGTGGCATACAAAGTGAATGGTACCTTCCCGAGTGACCCCCAGCTCTAACATGTCAGAATGGTGACTTGAAAAATTTTATTCAGGGCTTGCAAAATACTTATATATTTTACATGAAAAATGCATCGGCATACAAATTCGATGGTAATTTTTTTGAGACCCACACTCGAAAAAATATTAACATAATCTTGACAACTTTCATTCATCATGGGCCCGTGGACTATACATGCAATCATGGAACACACAAACACTTTCAACACATATGTGTTTGCCAAAACACACTTTTTTTTATTTTTTTTTATTTTTTAGAAATAAAAATATACTTTGTACGTATTGTAGGCCTATATATACTTGAATAATCACGAATTTGATTCCTAGTTTCAGATACTTTGGACGACATAATGGCCGAGTCCGGCGACGAAGAAGAAACCGAAGGCATTGTTAACAAAGTCCTCGATGAGATTGGCATCGAAATCAGTGGCAAGGTCAGAATATACTTTATTTTACTAATGAGTTTATTCCGCTTAGAAATTGTTACTTGATTCATTCTAAGTTTGATATAAGTTTTTTATTACGTATAATGAACTTGTCTTACAAAACTATATTGTCCCATTTTGAAAGGTTTATTTAGTTAGAAAAAGCAACTAGGCTAACATAGTGTGGGACGCCATACTGCATTGTCTGCATATAAATATTTAATAAATAAATATTTCGGACATCCAACACACAACGTGATCTAGTCCTAAGCTAAGCAGAGCTTGTGTAATGGGTACTAGACAACCAGGATTTCAACCCGAGACCTCAAGCACAGCAGTTGCATTCTCTACCACAGCGCCACCGAGGCAGTCTTATATGCAGTGAGTATGGTGGCCCCCACTGTTGGATTCTACTAAAGCTTTCCATCAGGCTGAGTAAAGTCACTTTGGCTTGCTATTAACTTAAAAAAAAAACTTAAAGGTAAAACCTATTTTTACTTCAGTCATGTAAAATCTACATGACTGAAGTTCCTCAAAAAATAGTAATGATGAAGAATGAATATTACAAATTATTAGCGAATTCGGTTTTTTTTTCAGTCGTAACAAATCATGATTCACCTTTTTTATTTTCAGATGGCTGACGCTCCATCAGTGTCGCGTAACAAGATCGGGGCATCTACCACAGATGCTGATAAGGATCTGATGGCACAACTGGCTAAGCTTAAGTCATAATTATTACTAACACCCATGTTAAATACACAATTTAAAGTTCATCTTAAAAGACACAATTTTAACATCATGTCTATTATTTATAAATATAGTATCACGTCATTGCTCACTATAAATACTGAAGCTATCTAATTTTGTTTTTTTTAATGTGTGCTTTCTGACGTGTCTAAGAAAAAATTGTGAACATCACGCTTAGACCAAATGAAGCCAAGCATGATTGAAAACAATCGCAGACTAAGTTGCGTGAGACAACTAGTATTAACATCTAATATATAAAATTCTCGTGTCGCGGTGTTTGTGGTTAAACTCCTCCGAAACTGCTTGGCTTGAGGAATTTTTATCATTGAAACTATAGGTTTATGGTAACTGAAATAAAAAACATAAGTTTGAGACTTAATATCCTCTAAATATCTGGAAAAGAGTGTGGCATTATAAAGATATGATAGATACCTATACACCTATATAATTTCTCACAAACAGCTGCTTACGTATTCGTCCGATTTCGGAGCAACTCGTCTCGATCCGTGCGAGCTTCGTACAGTCGTACCATATACGAGTAGGTACATACACGTTAAGCGAACGCTCGGCCGAGCTACATGCTAGGTGGAGTGGGGGTGTTAGGTTTTATTTTCGTTACGGAATTTCTTGATTCGGTCGCCGCGCTCAAAGCCCGCGATAAAAGCTAACTAAGCTAATAATAAAAAAGATTAAAAAACTAAACGCGCTTACAAAAGTCGGTTACAGATAAAAATACAGGTCAAGCTAATTAAAGTATTTTTAAAAAGTAAGTTGTTTATTGGATGAACTTTAAAGTTACCTGTTAAGTAATTAGTAAAATTTTACGTATTCACTTTCTAATATAAAAGATAATTTCATGAAAAACGTTAAATAGGATTTGGAACATTTCTAACCTCCCTTTAAAATCTTTTAATACATTATAGCAAGTGAATGGGTAACTTAAATGTTATTTAAGTCTTAAGAAACAATAAAAATTGAAAATTTGTAATACATTTTGTTCTTTTCAATAAAATTAAGTCAGTTTATGTATTCAGGGTTATGTTATTTATAAGATACACAAATGATAGACGTCCATCGTTATTTTTATGATTTTTAACTATTTTTATATTAGATATATAATATATTTTCTATCTTACGTACCTATAATGTGAAAATAACTAACTGTGATATATTTTTGTATTATACGTTACGAGAGAACATATCTATGTCTTTCATTACCCTCAACACCAACCGACTATGGCAAATTTATGCCGCGCAATTCATTAACCCAGTAAATACTGTATGTTTTTTATAGCGGGTATAAATTGTGCGGCAGATTTTCTCATCTCTTCTACTTCCGACAGAGAGTCCAACCATCCCAAGACGGTGTCGATGGTGGTGATTTATGGTCCATAAATGGATCAAAAGCAACGTGGAGTCGGCAGTATGTAATAACCGAAAGGGTGCCTTGAAAGTTGCGCAAGTGTACGCACCAATGTCGACACATACTGACGACGAGGTAGAAACCATAAAGAAGACATAACTAATGCTTTGGCTCGTACCAACACTTCTTTCAGATCGTCATTGGCGATTTCAATTCAGCGTAAGAAGAACTAGGGTAAGATTATTCGGCTATTGACGCTGAAATGACCGGGGAGAAATTCTAGTATACTTCTTTGAGGCTCAGGGGCTCTATCTGATGAATTACTTTTTTTAGAAGAAGTCTCGAAGGAAGGTGACCTGGGTAAGCTAAGATAACACGACAAAAAACGAGATCGACTTAATCGTTACGAATAAACGTCTTATATTCAGGGATGCCTCCGTGATCAACAGGTTTAAAACTGGAAGTGATCACCGACTCGTAAGAGGCACCCTGAATCTATATGCATAGTACCTATAGGTATAGGATCAAAACAGAACAGGTGCACCGTATAAAGTCGACTCTTAGACCAACGCTACCCCAGCTTTGGTCAAAGCCAGTTGGAGCTTAAAAACCGGTTCGTTATCTTGAAAACCGTGCAGGACATAGTTGACAGCCTGGTACGTGTCGTCCGCGAGGTGAGTTCAAATCACTTTCGACCAAAGAGTCAAGAGGCGCACGTCAAAACTCACAAGCGCGACTATTTTTATAGTAAAGAAAGCAAAGGAGCAGTGGGGTCTAGATTGTTTTACACAGACATTTGGAACACAAGAGTCTTAAGTACTTTGCCGCCTTTTGAGTAACAGATCAGTGTCCCCCGAACGTATTGTGGTATAACAGTTGAATTAGGTGCATGCGCATTTAAATATATGTATATATATATTATATCGTTATATATATTAGCATACCAAAATGACTACTCTAACTGATGGAAACCATAATTAGAATCCTAGAGTAGAGGTCACCATACTCATTGGGAATGCAAACAATGCAGCACACTCACACACGTCTCACATTATGGCGGCCTATTGAGATGCTCTGCATCATTGGGCCCCCAGTCTCGCACTCATCAACGAAACACGATAGCACAGCACGAATGCTGTCATTTTAGGTAGGCCTTTTGTGAGAGAATAGTACTGCCCGTTCGTGCTGAAATCAGTGTGGCTCTAGGTACTACCATTATAATAAAGGCAATAGGTTAACACAGACATCATTGCATACTCTGAAAACTTTGTCTCATGTCTATTATACATCACCTACTTGTATAGATTATAAATACTTAGAAATAATATTTTTTTTGCGTTTCTATATCTAAAGAAAATCAAGCAGCACACGAGATGGAAATAAAATGGATTAAAAATAATGAAAATACTAGAGGACGCAATTTTATTTTTTAGTTACGAAGGAGGTGTTAGTGTAAAGTTAAATTCAAGTTTGGGGAGTTGCAACCCTTGCCCTTGGCCGCCATCTTAGTAAAAGGGGTGCAAATGGTTTTTAATGGTTTATCTGCATAGTATGGCAGGAGTGACAAAAAAACAGACAGAAACAGAAGTTAACACACCAAACTGTAGGTGTATTAACTTTACACTAACACCTCCTTCATGTACAAAAAATAAAATTGCGTCCTCTGAGAAATGCACGCTAACCGTTTTGTTTTTGTGCGGAAATCCCCTCTGATACCACCAATTGGTGGTTATGTCGGAATCGAACCGACCAAAAACCGCACACCGTCACGGGTACTAGAAACCTTGGAACCAGGTGCACCTTCGGAAGATAATCCCTAGAACCCCGACGTACCTCAGGCCACCCACTGCTTGTAGGTGGCCCCCTCCTGTGTAGGAACCCTAATATTCCCACCCTCTTTTCAGAAAGGGCCTCCCCGGCCTGCTTCTGCTAGGGTGACTGGTGGCCGCACCTGTCACCGTCAGGCAGGCTGCACGCTAACCCTAAAAAAAATGTAACATTTCAATGGACTATAGAAACCACAGATTAAACAACTTATTAAAAAGTCACATAGGCCACACGTGCTGTTAAATACATAAGTCACCTGTTGTTTGCATGAAGTAGGTACATTAATCTACTTTCAGTCACCTATTATTACCTGTCTAATGGTAGGTTTTTGGCTGACCTTACATTGATATGCAAAGGGCGACATAGTCATTTACTTTAAAATTTAATTAAATTCCACTAACTTTGTTTACTTTTCGATAACGTCATACCACGGCAAGGCTGCCGTTAATTTACTTCAACTTTTGGTCTTAAAGCTTTATAGACAGTTACGTGTGTTCTGACTACAACATGACTATACCGGACCACCTTTTTGACGAAGGAATCAACAACACAATGCTTCATTATGATATGAGACATCTTCAACAACAGAATAAAGTAGTGTACGAGAGAACGCAAAGGGATTATGTAAGTAACACATACAAACATACTAAGTACTTACTTAAATTCTTTAACAAATTAAATTAATGTGGACGTTTGTTTTGAACACTTAATTCAAATTTTTGGTGATTCATATTTAGTATAAATACCATACATACCTATTTATTTCAAGAAATTAGTATCGCATCTAAGTTCTTAATTGGACCTACTTATGCAACAAGGAACCAATTCATACATATGCCAAAATCAAATAATTATCCTTATCACCTAAATTGGGTTCTTATTAAGGTTTTGGCATGTTAGTGGATTGGTTCCTTGTTGCATAAGTAGGTCCAATTATGAAACAGCAATACACACCTATGCATGACTTAATAATATTCCATTTAGAAATTTCTCACTCAATTTTTCTTCTGTAATTTATAGTGAAATCACTCACTTCCACAGTTATTTTTCTTTAGGTGTTTCTTTACTCATTCTTAAGTTTGATAAAATTTATACAAGTATGAACAAAAACAGAAATTTTAATAAAACTGAAAAGTTTATTATAACATTTCGGTCGGAGGTTTGGTTCGAAAATGTATTTAGTTCTTCAACAATGAAAACTTTGTGGTTATAACAACAATTATGATATTTATATGACTACTGTATCCCATTACTTAAGTATGTTGAATTATTTCTAAGTTCTGAAATTAACAAAATTTCATTTCATTTCGTGAGTTGTTGCTACTAATTCTTCGCATATTTTGGTTGTATATTTTTCTTTACTTCTCTCTTTATTCCAATGAATATAACGACCACGTGTAAGTACACGTGTACATTATCATTTTCATCAACAATTTATAGTCGTTACATTGCTGGACACTAGTCAAGATTTCTTTTCTAAAAGAGAAAAGGCCGAAGGAAGGTTTGGTCTGCTGTACCACGTTAGCCAGACGAGTTGACAGAGGGCATTTTTTTCAAGCTTTCCTTCTCTTTTGTTATCTCTCTGTTGTTATCACGGTAAATCTCATTCAGTATTCTCCCTAATCATCATACAGATATTAAGCACCACACTCATTGATAATAGTTAATAATAACAAATGAAATCAATAAATATTTTCGACACACAACGCCATCTAGTCCCAAGCTAAGCAGTACTTGTATTATGGGTACTGGACAACTGATATGAATACATTACACTTTTTTGTAAATACACACATTGATATAAGAAAACACCCAAAACTCCGAAACAAATATTTGCCGATCATACAAACATTTGGTCCGACTCGAGATTCGGACCCCAGACCTCAAGCCTAAAGTCGCTTACTCTGCCACTGCGCCACCGAAGCATTGCATTGCGACACAAACCGTAAGTTTTTATTGAAATACACTACTAATCATAATGAACTCAAACATTGATCACTTTTCTAGGAGCAAGAACAACGTGATATGCTATCGTCTCAAGATGGCGATACTTGTGAAGTTCATGACCAGTTTTATAGAGATCATAAATTGCTGTTGGTGCTTTTTAGAGCACTAGCCGTCATGCCCATAACACGTTCTCGACCAGGTAAGCTCATAGAATGTTATAGGGAATCTGGGGATTATACAAGGTGTCTCAAAAGAAATTTCATATTTAGTGGATTGATTAAAAAAAAAGGAAGCGGTATATAGAAAAAATGTTTATTTATTGTTAAAATACACTTTTTGGGAATTCATTTCTTAAAAATAATATCGTCTAAATGTAAACCCTCACGTTGTTGGCACTCATTTAATCGAACAGTAAAATTACTTATGACTGCTCGACAGGTGGAGTGAGGGATGGCTGCCATTTCGTGACGGATATTTTCTTTCAAATGCGCCAGTGAAGTTGGTTTATTGGCGTAAACTTTAGATTTAAGATAACCCCATAGGAAAAAGTCCATAGGGGTTAAATCTGGGCTACGTGGAGGCCAATTTATGTCACCTCTCCGGGAGATCAATTTTCCTGAGAAAATTTCACGAACACGTGGCAGAGATATATTGGACGTGTGTGAAGTTGCTCCGTCCTGTTGAAACCATGTTCTTTGGTTATAGCCAGGAAAGTTTTGCAGTTCAGGTACCAAGAAGTTGTCTAACATCTCCACATAACGCTCTGAATTCACTGTAACTGTACGCCCCATTTCGTCTTCAAAAAAGTAAGGGCCGATAATTCCTCGCGCCGACATGGCAGCCCATACGGTCACTTTAGGCGAGTGTAGGGGTTTCTGATGTTTGCGTTTCGGATTGGCTGAACTCCAGTAGCGGCAGTTTTGCTTATTTACGTGGCCATTAAGATGAAAATGAGCTTCATCCGAAAACAAAATGTTGGTAAACGTTGAAAATCGCTCAATCATCTGATTTACGAAATTAAGCCTCTGACCGGCATCTTGGGGCTTTAATTCTTGCACCAATTGAATTTTGTAGGGGTGCAGCTTTAGATCTTTGTGCATAATGCGATGTAATGATGATCTATGCACATTTAAAGCACTCGCGCGCTTCCGAATTGAAAGGCTGGGGTCGTCACGTACAGATTGATTAACACTCTCCACGTTTTCTACCGTTCTTGATGACCTAGGTCGCCCGGAGTTTGATTTATCCAGCGTTGATCCAGTCTCTTCAAACTTTTTAACCCAATGTCGAATGAGAGGAAGGCTTGGCGCATCATTTAAGTGGCGAAAACCTCGAATACTGCAGAATTTTCTACGCGCGACAGTTGTCGAATCACCGTTCTTGTAAAACTCTCGCACGCACAACGCGCGGTCTGCTCCCGAGAAATGCTCCATAGCGACTGAATCCCCAAGAGCCAAGCTACCAATTGACATAACCCCCGCACCCCTCAAGTACGCAGCGTTCACGCAGTAAGCTAAACAAATATAAAATTTCTTTTGAGACACCCTGTATAAGCCACCCCGAGTAAACGTTAATAGGAAGAAACCGACTTCAAAAACTAAACCAATTGGAATTGGGAAGGGATCACTAGCTTTTAAATAAAAAAATCATCAAAACTGAATCACTCATTCGAAAGTTCTGAGGTAACAAACATAAAAAACAGTCCAATTGAGAACCTCCACTTTTCTGAAGTCGGTTAAAAACTAACAAATATTTGGAAATTATGTATCTTAACGCTACGTCGTGTGGTACAAACAAAATGTCTAAGAATATAAAAAAAAATAGATGTTACCGATTGTAGAAAGAGAATCGATGCGAAAGCATCTTGTATAAGCCTAGCCTTTTGTTATGAACTTCAAGAAGCCTGATCAGTCAGTTAATTTAATAGTACATACCTACGTAACACTAACATTGGTAGTTCTTTTTCTCTTCGTTGTTTCAATAGACTAACAAACACATAAAGTTGTGTCTACGAATCTTTATAACTTTTTAATTGCTTTTTAGAACAGTAACTTATGGAGTTTCTTGTCGGTTCATCTCTATAGGAATTACATTTTGGAACCGAACAACTAGTCATTAATGAAACATTTCGAAAGTGGCTGAAAAGGCCTATTTGAGATAAAAGTTACTGCATTTTGATAATATTAATAATATTTTGGATATCTACCACACAACGCCATCTAGTCCCAAACTAACCAGAGCTTGTACTATGGGTACAATTCATACAAACATTTTGTTTTTGTAAATACATACATACGAGTATTAAACATAGAAACACCCAAACTCCGAAACAAATATTTGCTGATCAACAAACATTTGATCCGACCCGGGAATAGACTGAGACCTCAAGCAGAATAGTCGCAGACGCTACCACTACGCCACCTTGGCAGTATCTTAGTTACTATTTATTTACTATACATCCGATAGCATTCAGTGACTTTAAAGTTGTCATTGTTTATTCATACTATTATTGTAAATTCTAAAGTAACTGTATCTGTTTATCTATCTGTCTGTTACGCTCAATTTTTTATTTTTTGTTTTTTCTTTTATAAAGACAACTCTCGCATTAGGAATATACATCCTGTGTCGCGGGGGACTTTACAAACATACATGTAACGGACACAAAGAACACCCAGACTCAGGACAACATTTTGTGGATCACACAAAGTGATGTCCCACGTATGATTTGAACCCACGGCACTTGGCGTAGTAGCAAGCGGCGTAGTGACCGCTTAAACCACTAGACCAACCGAGCAGTCAAACTTTACCGATTCAAATTAAATTTGACATGGCGTTACTTTGATTCTAACCGTGGGAGAGCCACGCTTCGGCATGAATAGGCCGGCTGGACCGAAGTGACACCACTGCTTCACAGAAAACCGGTGTGAAATAGCGCTTGCGCTGTCTTTCACCGAGTGAGTGAGGATACCGGAGGCCCATACCACATCCCCTCCCCCATCCCCCTCCCCATCCCCCTCCCCATTTTCCAAAGCCCGACATCGCACTTGTGACGCTTGTGGTATTGCCATCCATGGTGTCCATGGGCGGCGGTAATTGCTTACCATCAGGCAATACGTCTGCTCGTTAGCCACATATTCTCCAAGGTCTCAAAAAAAACCTTGAGGAATGACATAGGGTACTCTGTACTACGATAACAGATATATGTCACGCTGGTGCAGTCGTGGGCTAGTTATAACTGAAGCAAATATGTAGCAACTTTTAGACCTTTACTTATTTTTGCAAAATAATTAAGGATTTAACTTGTATAAGCAATAATTGTTTGATTACATCTGTTACCCTTATGACTTTCTTATTAATCTCTAGTTTTGCCTGCGTCTTTCTTTATGTAGGTACAAGTTACGATTTAAGCAATGTGTTACGTAGTTTTCTAGGTCTACGAATGCGGTGAACACTGTTGTATATTAGTTTAGTATTGTGTAATAAAGAAGAAAATAACAAAAGTTTTTAATGAAATGGGCTTTCAGGGCTTCCAAAATTTTCCTCATTTATTCTTAGTAACATAATATTGACTATCTGAAACCCGGGGTACGAAAATAACCGCGGGCAACGCTGCAAGGTGAAGCTAGTATCTTTATAAATTGTAGCCTATGTGTTATTCTGATGTACCTATAAGCTATATTATTGTAAAGTTTCATCAAAATCCATTCAGTAGTTTTTGCGTGAAAGAGTAACAAACATCCATCCATACTTACAAACTTTCGCGTATTTATAATATTACTAGCTGACCCTCGCAACCTCTTTTACGTCTACTGTTGCCCGTAGCGTAATAATATTCTCCCGTTTTTTAAACATTCTTTATTGGGGCTTCGCTCCCATTGATCTTAGCGTTATGATATATAGCCTATAGCCTTCCTCGATAAATGGACCATCCAACACTGAACGATTTTTTCAAAACGGACCAGCGGTTTCTGAGATTAGTGTGTTCAAACAAACAAACAAATAAACAAAATTTTAAGCTTTATAATATTAGTATTTTTTTTATTGAATTGTAGGCAAAAGAGCAGACGTCACCTGATGGTAAGCGATTACCGCCGCCCATGGACACCCGCAACACCAAAGGCGTCACAAGTGCGTTGCCGACTTTTGGGGGATGGGAAAGGGGATGGGGGGAGGGATTGGGGTATGGGCCTCCGGTATCCTCACTCACTCGGTGAAACACAGCGCAGACGCTATTTCACACCGGTTTTCTGTGAGGCCGTGGTATCACTCAGGTCGAGCCGACCCATTCATGCCGAAGCACAGCTCTCCCACGGTAGTATCGATATACTGGGATAAATCGCACTTAAGAGATCACTTCTGGGCATGGATATATCTTTAGTAAGGAGGTTTTGACTACGCTCACCAGACGGGTTGGTGTAGCAAACAAATCTCTTTGCAAAAGAAAAGAACGTAGGTTAAGTTACTTTTATTTAGTTCTAAGAATAATTTATGGTGTTAATCCATACTAATATTATAAATTCAAATGTAATTCTGTCTGTCTGTTACACTTTCAAGGCAAGCGTTTAGGATGAATTTGGGTATAGAGATATATTGTGTAGTGACAACCTACAAACGCGAGCGGAGCCGCAAGCAAAAGCTAGTATTTATATAAAATTAACAGAAAATAAATAAACATTTCAGGCACCATCACTTTCAGTTGGAAATCCTCAGCTACTATATACGCAGTGTGCTTTTACATTTTGGCAACAGCTGTAGTCCTGGTGGTGGGATATGAACGTCTCATGATATTGCGATCAATTAGACGCTTTGATGACTACATCTATGCTATTATTTTTGTCATATTCCTTGTTCCACATTTCTGGATACCATTTGTCGGATGGGGCGTTGCTCATCAAGTCGCTATTTATAAAACAAACTGGGGAAAATTTCAGGCAAGTATTGCAACTGTGAAATGTAGAAGTTCGGTATTTATTTTTAGTCTCATAGTTACATTTTTCGAGCCATAAGCGATTGTTTAGTCTTACTGGGACGAACTCCTTATCGATTGCGATTTACACAGTACAAATTTACATGGCAAGCATTGAGGTATAAATTATTTTGAAGCAAAGTCTTGAGGATGAGCACCAGACTTTAATCTTTTTGTAAGACATCTTTGACTTGTTTAAAGTGATAGTATGAAATTACAATACAGCGCGTTGCCTGACACATTTTCGAGTGGTTTTATGATACAAGCAGAAAATAAATTGAACAAAGAACAAGACTATAACTTATAGGTTTGTTCAGTTGGCTAAAATATGTTGCCAATATTACAAATAATGTATTTATATAAAAATAATTTTATATGAAAAAGGTACTCCTAAAGTAAAGTGTTAGGAGTAAGGGGATCAAGATTATCCTGTTTACAAAATTTGTCATAGCTTTTACTTACACATTTAATACACAACTTTCTGGATATAGTGTCTCAAGATTTTTTTGTCTATACAAAATAAATATTAGATTAACATTTTTGCTTTTGCAAGAAACATTTAGAACCAATCACAATACTGGAACTTTACTTTTGTTAATGAAATACAGTCTTACCATTTAGACTACGGGCCTGTATCGAAAATTGATGGGTCATGTGAACCACCAGGAGACTTTTTTAGAAAGATACAGGGGCATAAAACAATAACATTTAGCACTATGCTGTCACTTGGAAGCTAATTTTTGTACGGCGTTGCGAGATAATGGATTAGAAGAGATATTGAAATTGAATGGGACCGATGCCGTACAAAAATAGTGAGCCACAAAGTTGGATTTCTTTTTGATTTCCCGGCGATTGTCTCGCTCAATTTAGTCATTTAATTTTAGACGGCATCGGTCCCATTCAATTTCAATATCTCTTCTAATCCATTATCTCGCAACGCCGTACAAAAATTATGTGACAAGGGAGAAAAATCGACGGTTCCTACTCCCTCCCCTTTACCTATATTCAGTTGGACAGCTTCCAAGTGACAGCATAGTGCTAAATGTTATTGTTTTATGCCCCTGTATCTTTCTAAAAAAGTCTCCTGGTGGTTCACATGACCCCTTAATTTTCGACACGGGCCCGTAGTCTAATTGGTTGACTTTTTAAAGCCATCTATACAGTATGGCTCGACATTTTAGTATCTATTTTTTTATACTTTGTCACCTGGAGAGACTGGATTGCTTTCCCATCTATCTTAAATGCTTTTCACAGTACGATTACTTATCATTTGTCGTGGTTTGTGCACTGTCATTTTTTTAGGTGAATTATTATTTGTTCTAAGACTTTTAATACGTTTTAGCTCTTCAGTGTAAGTATCGCCGATTATTTGGAGCTATGTACAATCGCTGACGTAATCACTGACTTTTAAATTTCTTAAAACTCAATCCTTCTTCTTCTTAATACCTAGTTTCCATTTGCTATTCTTTAACTGTGATAGATAAATTTTCGTTTACAAAGTATGCTCTTCTTCTCTTTCCCTAATTCTTCTTGTATTACGGTAAAACAGCGAGTTTTACAGCGATGCTACCAGCTACTTGCTTTTTTTTCCGGAATGTTGATTTACTATTTAATTTTACAGGTGCGCTATTACCGGGTCACTGGGGAAAATCTTCAATTTCCAAACTTGAAAACGACTATCGTTATTATCAGTGTGGGTTGTTTGCTTCTCGCCGTGGGTTTCCTATTAAGTTTGTGCGCATTACTCGATGGATTTCTACTGATACATACCACGGCCTACTACCATATTATAACTATGATCAATATGAATTGTGCACTTTGGTACATCAACTGCAGAGGGATTAAAATCGCTTCGCAAAGTCTATCCAATTGTTTTCGCAGGGTAAAGTAGTTGTTTAATATTTTATGTTATCTTATTAGCATTTAATGACAAGTTTAATTTTTAGATATCTAATCTGGTAAACAAAAATATCGGTCGACTGACATGAAGCTCTACGTATGGACGGCTTTAAAATACAAAGTATAGCCACCCCTATTCTTAGCGTGTGTGTCGTAAAAGGCTACTAAGGGAGCAAATTACGCAGGACAATATCACTGCAAAACTTAAAAGAAACCCTATACCAATCTATATGGCCAGCTTGGTATCGTAGACCAAGGCCCGCTGCATAACATAGAAAGGATTCTATGTTACGCAGCGGGCTGTTATATTCCATTGATGATGATGATTACATTCACACACAAATATATCACAAGCACATTCCCAACCAAAGCCTTGCGAAAGCAAACATTTTATTTTTACATCATAATGCTACAATACAACGGACGCCATTGCGTATATAATGTTTAACGATTTAACTGTCAAGATGATAGCGTAAATAAATATTACGTGAAAAGCAATGATTTAGTTTTAAAATACTGATATATTGGTAAGGGAAAATATAGTATATTCTGGTATAATTAAGGTTCATATTTTTCTACAGGATGTAGAACTAGAATGTACAGCAAAATTGATATCTCGATACCGCTTCCTGTGGCTAAATCTGTCGGAACAGTTGCAATTATTGGGGAATGCTTACGCGCGAACGTATTCCACATATTGTTTGTTTATGTAAGTATTGAAGCAATTATCTGTACATAGTTAAAATTAAGTTACTTTCGCTGTCTGTTCGCGTAGAACTACTCAATGAATTTAATACAGTTTTCAGCAATAGATAGAGTGATTCAAAAGGAAGGTTTATAAGTGTAATAATGCATATTATAGTTGAGGAAATTTACAGACTTCCGTTGGAAGCCGGGCCGGGCTGGTTGTTTCTAAATATAACGTTTCTATTTATAACTAAAGAGTTAAAAAAATATAGAAATAAAGACGAAACATTGAATAAATCTATTCTATTCTATTCTTTCCACAATAGATGGTTGGTCAAATGAAAGTTTAAATTTTGAAGTGTTATTTTTGTTCTTCAATTTTGTAGGTTCGCCAACATAACAATAGCAGTATACGGAGCTCTATCAGAAATAGTTGACCACGGTTTCATGTTCAGTTTCAAAGAGGTCGGACTCGTGGTGGACGCGGCCTATTGCTGCACTTTACTGTTTATATTTGTGGACTGCTCTCATAAATCTACACTGAAGGTAAATTAACTGATTCGGGGGACCAAACCCCTATATAATAAAAAAAACAACAACAATCGCGACTAGCACCGTGGGGTGAAGCTAGTCTAAACTAGCTAACTAGGTATAAGGAGTACCTTATATCAACAGCCAGTGAAAGTTCCCTCAATATCGGTCTAACCATTCCAGAAATCACTAGGAGCAAATAAACAATTTCTTTAACATTTATTGTTTTATGCAAGTAGGTACCGTGTATATCTATTTTCATATACATTTAATTAAAAACTGTTAATTTACAATTAAAAATAGACATTTTAGTTTTATTCATTTGTATAGATAGATGAACTTATTGTCAAAAGCGACCGCGCTTGAAGTTACAGTTGGGGCTGATTTCAGTGCCGGAACCAGACCGGAACATTATTCGCGGTTACTGTGACATTCGAGTTGATATGAAATGAACTACCATATTCATACCTACTATATTCCGATATGATTCTACATAACTATTTACATTAAAATAAATAAATATTTTCAGATAACTAACACACTATGCTATCTTGTCCCAAACTAAGCAGAGCTTGTGTTGTGGGTACTAAACAGCTGATATAAATACATTTAGACTTTTTTTGTAAATAAGTACAAACTTATCGTGGAGGCCCAATGATGCAGACGCATCGCTGGTCCATCATGGTGTGGATCACTATGCTGCACTGTTGCATTGTCTGCATTCGCAATGGATATGGACTGCCACTCTTGGATTCTGCTTATGCTTTCCATTAGGCAGTGTAGAGTAATTTTGGCACGGTCATACATAAAAAAACATATATATTATAGAAAGAAATATTGTGTATTGTCTTTTAAAGTTCTAGATTCATACTAAAAACTTGTCACACCATCGTCAGCAGCCTTCAATATGCTACTGTGGAACATATACCTCTCCTTCAAAGCATGTAATAAGAAAAATCTTTTAAAATAAGGTAAAAAATCATATTTACTTGTCTGTTATAGGTTGCCGCTGGTGTACAGAATACTCTACTTTCCATCGATGTTCTCTCAGTGGATAGACCGACACAGAAAGAGGTTTTATATCCATTCACTTGTTAATCCACCACCACAGAGTATATTTTATTGACGATAGTGATATATATAAAAGTAGAATAGTGAACTGGATATATTAAGAGAGGATAGTTTCAATTCTCTGCTCTGGACTCTTTGACTAAAATGCAAGCGATTCGTTTCGTCTATTTTTACAATCGCTAACGCTTCTATTGTCTTGCATTATTGCCCGCCATTTTGTTTTGACCACGTGAGTTAATGTTGAGATGACGTCACATTTGTTAGTTTTCCAATAACGTTAACGCTGTAGAATGTCAACTTGGTTAGGGGAGGAACTTTGTGTAGTCTTCAATATTTTTTTTAGATTATTATTTCATACAAGTGTCTCACAGTTGATAACTCTATCTATACTAATATTTTAAAGCTGAAGTATTTGTTTGTTTGTTTGAACGCGCTAATCTCAGGAAACGCTGGTCCAATTTGAAAAATTATTTCAGTGTTGGATAGTCTATTTATCGAGGAAGGCTATAGGCTATATATCATCACGCTAATAGGAGCGGAGCATCAATGAAGAATGTTTCCTAAACGGGGAAAAATTTTCACGTTACGGGCAATAGAAGACGCAAACGAGGTTGCGTGGGTCAGCTAGTTTCTAATATAACTCACTTCTTTGCACTAAATTCCATAAATGTACTGTATTGTAAAACGAATCCTCTATGCAAATGCATAACCTGGCTCAGCTGCACTACACTTACACATTATAGATACCTATTGTAATCCTCAATCGCATTTGTTAAAAATATTTTGCAGATCGACCATTTCATTCAAGCTATAGAAATGAATCCGGCTGTTGTCAGTTTGAAAGGGTACGCCCACGTCAATAGGGAATTACTGACATCGGTAAGTGCTTTCCAATTTCGTTTCCGAATATCAGTTTACAGTAAATTATCATGACGCCGTAGTCGACAACATCCGGCTACGTCAAAGATAATTGAAAGAACTCGGGAGATAAATTGTTTCTTAAAAATTAATATCGTACCTACTTATTCTTTTTTTTTTTAATTTATTTAGGTAAATAAACAGTGACACAATATATAATTATAAAATAATTGACACATGACAGTAGCAATTATGACACCAGCGACATTTACCACATTTTAACAACAAACAATAAGTACATGAACCAACGGTCATCTCGCGTTACATATATATACATACTTAAATACACACAAATTAAAGTCAAATGCAACATAATATAGCATGCAGGAAAAAACCCAGATCTAGAGACTAAAGCAATGCTAGCCTGTTTGACAACAATCTCTTAAACACGCCTGGACGCATCCCCATTATATCGATACAATTGAAATGAGTGTTGTAGGATTCAACTAAGCGATACATTAGGGAGCGACTTATGACAAGTAATAAAAGACACGAAGAACTCACTTCATCTGGTGCTTAATTGTAAGATTAACACACATTTACCGCCTTATGCATTAATGTTAATTAACTTTAAGTTACAGTTCTGCTTTATTTTCTACTATAAACTAACGGCCTGAAAGTTTAAAATAACAAAAAACCCTTAAAATTACGTATTTTAAAAATGCACGCGCGCCGATCGCACCGTTTTAACAAGGGAAGAGAGACGGCCACGACGATTACAATTCTACTCGAGTCGAAAGCATATACTGTGCTTACAATGACCGACTACAAAACGAGTATTCCAAAATTTGTGTGGAGAGAGGGCTATACAAGCTACAAAATCTATCTGCCACAATTTTCACAACAAAATTAACCGACGCTCTGATACTTATTATTAGTTGTTTATGGACTATAGACTTATGAACGGGACGAAATAACCACTATCACAGAAACCAAGATCGAACGAACCTACCTACTAGTACCTACCTATTAAAATTATTATAATTTTATCACTAAAAAGCGATTTGAAGAAATTGTTATATGGATGTATTGGAGATTGAGAAGGGTTATTTCAAATCGTAATAAGACTAACGACAATAAAATTAAAAGGTCATTTTAGGGCCCCAAACAAATTACGTTTTCTTTTTTCTAACAAAGTATGGACTAAGCCGCATTTCTTTATTACGAATATTGAACCTACAAATTGGTTACCGGATATTTGGCTATTCTACACGAAGATTTTCATGAGCTAATGTATTTCAGTAAACTATAATTAAACGTCCGATAAATCCTAAATATTGTAAATTTGAAAGTAAGTTTGTTTGTTACACTTTCATGCGGAAACTACTTAACCGATCACCTTGAAACTTTGTATGCATATTCTTGGAGGTATTAGAAGTAACATTTTCTTAAATGCGAGCGAAGCCGCGGGTGAAAGTTAGTGTTTTTATAAAAGCTGACTATTAAAAAAAGTGTAAACGTGCCTGTTTCTTAGTGTGAGTTAATGTAAATTGTTCTGTTTCTTAGTATTAGTTAGTGAATATGTTCCTTATTTCCCTTCAATTAAGTTCTGGAACAATACTACAGTTTCTTTTATCCTCATATAAATTGCTATACCAAGTTGGTAACTTTGTGTTTTGAAAATGGCAACAATTAAGTTTGAAACATAGTCTTTGTACAAATTATGAAAAATATGAAACCCTTGCGTGTGTTTTACGCAATGATTCTAAATAAACCTATTCACTTTAGCATGCTCATATGTATTCACATACCGCAAACGGTCCTATTTTCTTATTGCGTCAAATAAACTTTCTAAAAGTTTATTTTTTACAGTCTCAAGGGACCGTTGCGAAAAATTGAGAGAATTTGATACGTCCACGGGTACCTTAAATAAAAGGGTTTCATGGACTAATAGACAGACGAACAACGAAGTGATAAGTCATTTTTGAAGTGAAAACTTCTTTAGCGGCGCTGTGTACTTTTTGGAATGGGTAAAAATGTATAAACTCGCGTCAGGTCACGTGACCTGATCGAAAATTCGTAAGACGGATGGAGAGAGGACAGGCGACGCAGGGCGCTTGCGCGAATGTTGGTGTGTGTATGTAATATAAATTGTCATGTTTGTGTACGATAGCGCAATAAATGAATATTGTATTCCACCACATAAATAATAGTACTTTTATACTGATAATGAAAGTAATTCGTACAAAATTATTCTCTAACCATTCCAAAATATCAAAAATGCACAACGTTAATGTTCAAGTTTTCACTTCCGCCGGCACTCCCGGAGTGCAACCCGTCGTTTTTTTTTCTATAGTTACAAATAACTTGAAACGTAATAAAATCGTACATAGTTTTATTAAATAACATTAGTCTGTTAAAATATTTAAGGTAAGTTTATGTTATATAATGTAATTAAAGCTATTAATATTTTATTTCCAGGCTATTAGCATGATAGCTATCTACTTGATCGTTTTACTCCAGTTCAAGATCTCTCTGCCCAAAGACCCTCAAATAATAGGCACATAAAGCAATATCATATAACAGTCTTGATTGCTAACAGTTTAATTGCTGAGGTACAGGCCCTGTTATAGATAGGGTCTGTATTGGCCCAAGCATTATACAGGATGACTTTGGAAATCTTTGAACATATGACCCGAAGAAGGTTTAACTACAGATAATATTAATAGGTTTTTTTCTTTTTTAAATTAATAATCACACCCGAAAGCTCATAGTCGGAATGTTTATATGTACGTTATAAGTGGACCTAAATCTCCTTTCCTCGCAGAGGTCTAAAGCATATCTTAGAAGTGGACTTAAGACGTTAAAATAATGTATACCATGAAGTTAAAAATATGTAAACACTGTTACAAATTGGTTATGGTACCAAAGTTGAAGTTACTCTGGTGATAAAATGAATCTAGTTATTCATCAACAGCACTTATCATTATTACGAGTATATAACAGTGGAAAACACTGGTGGGCATGAGCCTCTCCTTCGAAAGGTGTTTTTGGCTTTCAATACCACGTTGGTCAGACGGGTTGCTATAGGGTGTGTTTCAAGTTTTCCTTCTCTTTGCAGTGCTGTTGTCCCGTGGAGTTTGTTCCATTAGTCGCCTTTCGACACTCTGTATATCATCTCTATCATCATCCCATAATCCGCCATCAGACGGACAGAAACAAGTGAAGTTATAATTATTTTAGCAAGTAATTTAAAACGTAAAAAAGACAAAGAACTATACTAATCATATTGTACAATAAGTATCTAATTAATATTTCTTAATTTAGTTTTAAAATCATCAATCATAATTTTGTTTTAGATCGATCACGTAATTGTTTTTTGCGTGTCAAAAGATCAAAGTTACCCTGTTTTATATTCCATACTTATATTATAAATGCGAGAGTAACTCTGTCTGTCTGTCCTGCTTTTACGACCAAACCGCTGCACCGATTTCAATGAAATTTGACATGGAGATACTGTTATAACCTGTGCTGTGCTGTGATAACCGACAAACACGGGTGGATCCGCGTGCGATAACTAATTTCTAATGTAGTCACATTGTTGAGTTAGTAATTAGTATTAGCTTATCCACAAAGTACTCGTATGTAATGACACAAATAGAAAATAAATGATTAAAATAAATTGTGTGTTTTATTTTTCTATAAATGTATTTATTCATTCACAGTCTTTAACAGTCAATTAGTACAATTGAATTTCGGTTTATAACATCATCATCATTGATGATGAATAAATGTATTCATCAACAGTCTTTAACTGTAAAACAATCAACATAGGAAAATTAAATTTTAGTACGAAACACTTTTGATTAGTTTAATAATATGTTTTCAAGCCCAATAGATCAGAGTGACGTGCAATGGTACAATAGATCAATAAATGGGACAGATCTATGTCCAGCATTGAACTGCACTAGATAAATGTGTAAACGACGCGTCTAATAATCGGTAGATTATCATGAATAAGAAACACGTCGTATAAGGAAAGCGAAAAGTACACACTGCATATATTACCTACAATTCAGTTGTCCCTACTTCCCTGAGGGTTGGTAGATTGATTGACAAAATCGATATTGACGTGAACAAAGCTCCCGGGAAAGAAATAAAATTAAACTGTGACAAAGATAGGCTATTATGAAGATTATTTACTAAAATAAAAAATCGAATGGTGTTAAAATTGTTGACAGAAATATTAATGATGCCTCATTTTATGAAAATTTCTTAATCAATAATTTGTACTGAACTGTCTGATAACGAACGAGAGGACCATTGGTGATTAAATTATATTTATTTTGTAAGTAAATATTTACAGATATTTTTACACGTCGGACTTTACAGCTAGAAGAGGCCGGCCTTTCCTAAGACTTACTCTGGGAAGAAATGCCGAAACAAACCACAGAGGTGTCTTTTTTTTTTTTAAATCCGTGATTGACATTGATTAATTACAAAATAATAAAAATCTATACGAGTACAGTATAGGATCTGGGTTGGCCTTTTGAAGAAAGGATCATAGTATTGAGTTGGCCTGTGCATACAGACGGCATACGAGCAACAGCCATCGTGTTACCTAACCGGTATAAATACATACGTATCTGTATGTGTGTATATACTACGCTAAAAAAAAAACCCTCATCAGAGATTCGGGTAAATAAGTTTTCTTTCTAGAAATGTAAATTATTAAGTACGAATGTCCTTCGAAAACGTCTTACTCCCATCTGTTTGAATGCCCTCGGAAACGTTTTGAGATCTCAACTGGGAACGCGTCAATGCCGCACTGACGCTGGATGTTCGCATAATCAATTTGGAGATGTTGTGACAGCTACAATGGAAATTCATTAATCAACTTTTCCAATTTTCAAGCAAATCTAGTTCTCTTATCAATAAGTTTAACGAAGAACCCTCCCCGACTGGATTCTGATGTAAATTTCCTATCGAAACCGCCTACGATTATTGAAACGTTTGTGGATTAAAAAATGTAGGCCGTCTATGTGAACTGGATAAAAAATTAACAATCATTTTAATTAATGAAGTGTGTTCACTGCCTAGTAGAGGAAGTTTTCGTGAATAACTGCAGGTTTCAATTCAAAATTTGAAGTTGCGATATGCATGTCAAGTACAAAATGGAATCAATCAATTCTAGATGGTTGGCAGTCCACAACTGTGCGATTTTCCCGAAATTTTCTGCCACGCACAGCAAAACTGTGGAATGAGCTGTCGCCTGCGGTGTTCCCGGACCGATACGACCTTCAAACCTTCAAGAAAAGAGCGTACTCCTTCCTAAAAGGCCGGCAACGCACTTGTGACGCCTCTGGTGTTGCGGGTGTCCATGGGCGGCGATAATCGCTTACCATCAGGTGATACGTCTGCTCGTTTGCCCCTATACAATAAAAAAAAAAAAAAAAAAAACAAGAGTAGTTTATATGATTTTTGTATTACATAACATATTTTCAACACAGAAAAAAATGCATTAATTATAATACTCCATTATCTATGATGAGAAAAGAACTATTTTAATAAAATGTTACTTTAATTCTAAGACCGTCTGTAATATAATAAATTTAAAGTTTCAATTTATACGCGTTAATGGAGATATATTTTTAAATAATAGATCTTCTCACAGTTGTTTGCATTTTTAACAAATATAGGAGTGGAAGGGAGGAGGGTTTCACCGAGCTCCTAAAATACTGAACCATTTTAATGAGTGAGGTGTCAATTGACTTGTAATAATGGCTCGGTGCCATAGGTTTTATCAAAAGTTTTGACGTTGCCGGGTTGCACAAATATATTAAAATTACGGCAGTACAGTATAGCTGTTGTTCACATAAGGCTTAACTTCTAAATGATTAACTTTTTAATTTAAAATATGTAATGCAATTTTACAGTATAGATATCTTCTACACAACTCTGTCAAAACTGTCAAAAGGCTCCATAAAATTGTGTGTAATATAACTTTGAACATGATCATAGAGCCTTCCGAAGGTTTACTTGATATGATACTTTATATTCAATCCTGTCATGAATAATTTGTTTCAAGTTTCAGACCCACCAATAACTCGGCCTATATATTGTATAAAGTATTAAATGTCATACTGACGCCTTTAGAGAATGTCACCAATAAAATGGTTCAATTATTTGAAATATTTTAAAGCCTCTGACGGAATACTATTTAAAAAGAATAAAATTAAAACATCCATTTATATTTGTTGATCAAAACGTTCATGAGTTCAGTCAATAAAATAAATGTTATTATGAAAATACAAAAGCTATATGAGGTGACCTAGATTTTATTTAATGCCTCCGAGATTCGTCGGCATACGGTTGTCGTTTATCAGCAGTATAAATTCGATATAGGCTTGTCAATATGCTTCTGAAATTTGTACTCCAAATGTACCTAGAAGAAAAACATACTCAATATTTATAGAGAATAAATTTCTGTTTTTGTGTCGTTCTACTAATATTATAATTGCGAAAGTTTGTGAGGATGTTTGTTACTCTTTCACGCAAAAAAACTACTAAACGGATTTGGATGAAACTTTACAGTAATATAACTTATACATTAGAATAGTATCTACATAGTTTACTATTTGCAGCGATAACCAACTAACACGGGGACATACATAAATTATATAATACTTTGACTACATTTTTTCGTAATATATAAATAAGTAAATGAACTATGATATGTTTTATTTAAAGCTTACAATTTTTAATTTTTGTTGTGCCTTCTTCACAGGTTGATAACACAATAGTGTTTGGTCTAACACTTTATTTAAAATAAGACGTGTTAAGTATTGAAACGCAATTACTTAGGAATCAATCAACCTATTGCAGTCTCTAATATATTTGTAATAAATACGGGATGAAGTACGAGTACAGAAAGTTTGTTTAAAATTTAGTGATAACAATTCACATGTAAAATAGTAATATAGGAACTTAGTAATAGTGAATTCAGCAAAATCAATTTGAAAGATTTTTGCCACATCTCTAAATCGACATTTTGAAATAAAAAAGGGTTAAGTAATTCAAACAATGATATGTTTGGCAGTCGCTGGCTGCTAATTTCGGCTGCCCTTGTAGTTTTCCGCCTCTCGCCATTCACAAGGCTTAATACATTTTCTTCTTACGCTACGATCAATAGTAGTGGTGTATCAAAGAAATATGTTGAAAGAACGAGGGGATATCATTTTATTTGAGAGCTTCTATTGTCTGCGCTTCGTAAACGGTTTAAGTTTCACAAAAATAATGTAGGGTAAAACCGGGATAGATGCCGCAACGGGATAGATGCCTCACATCCAAGAAACCTAGTTTTAAAATTTATTTATGGTTGTTTGTATCATATTAAAATAAATGTTTTTCGTAATTCAAACCATGTTTCTTGGAGAATTGCTGTTTTACACAGTGTGAAAGGCATCCATCCCGCACTGCAGGCATCTATCCTCCTTGTTATGGTGGGGCAACTATCCATACAGGTAGACGTCTATCCCAAAAAAAAGGGTTTCACAGAACCCTACATTTTACAAAATCTGTAGTTAATAGGTCAGCAAAAACAAATAATAATCCAACTTAAATAACTAAGCTAGCTACATGCACAGAAATTATCCATTTAAAATTAATATTTTTAAAATTATGAAGGTTTTTCAAAAAGTGGGGCATCTATCCCGGTTTTACCCTATGACATAATGATTACCCTTTAAAAGTTGTATCTTATAAGATTCGCTTACCATAAATGTTTTATAGTACACAAATTTGTTCACGCTGTATAACCATAGACAATAGTAGACACAAACAAGGCTGCGTGAGTTAACTAGTTATAAAAGTTATCTCAAACTGCATTAATGTTTATTTCTATAGCAACTGGTTTTCCAATAAAAACTAAATATTGTACCTTTATCAGAATAAGAACATAAAATAGTATTTTTTATTGTCGTACGATCTTTCTATATTTGATTTGTACATCGGATCAGACTTAACGGAATTGGGAGTTTGATTGATATGGCCCATGGCGTTTAGCTGTTGATATTTGTTAAAAATCCTGCAACTGTAAGAGAGTGAAATACTTCAATTTTAAAGATTCGAATTACTATTTTTTCACGTTTCGTTCTGTTCATTGATATGTTCATGATTAAAGTGTTGAGGTTTTATTTCAATAATCTTCTACAGATATGTAAGTATTTTCTTTAAATATAGGAATTATTCTGGTTAAAAAATTTAAATTACTATTTTTTCACGTTCCGTTCTGTTCATTGATACGTTCATGATTAAAGTGTTGAGTCTTTCATTGAATTAACATACCCCAGATATAAATATTTTCTTTAATTATAAAGATTAAAAGTGGACGGGTTCATTTAATAAGCTTTAATACATATATGTTACCACCCCTATTCATCACGTGGATGTTGTAAGGGAGGACACTACAACAGCACTGTGAAGAGAAGCAAAACTTGAAACAAACCTTATCCCAACTCATCTGGCCAGCGTGGTAACTGTACCACACTGGCCAGATGAGTTGGGCCTATCGAGGCCAAAACCTTCTTGCCTCGATAGGCCCAACTTACCATTTAAGCTTAACATAGACCTCTCCTTAGAGAGGTCTATGTTAAGCAGTGGGCTGTGGAAGTTCGTTGATGTGATGTGAATAATAACGCGTAGCTTTTGTGTCTTTAATAAAGTCATTATAAACTGTCTATGTCATGATTAAAAGTTATGTGTTTGAAACCATTTTACTGGTTAGGGGCCATCCATAAAGTACGTCACACGAATTTCATGATTTTTTGAGCCCCCCCCCGTCCTTGTCACAGGGGGTCACATTTCTGAGACCCCCCCTCCCTAGTGTGGCGTCACATGTTTTGCAATTTCACATCGAAAAATTATTAAATTAAAACAGCAGTTCCGAAATTAGTTTTGTTTCCATTTAAATTAAGTACTTTTTTATGAAATCAACATTAACATCAAATATTTGAAACAATAACAAAGCAATAAACTATTGAATATAAAGAAAAAGAAGAAGAAAGTAACTCAATCATCTTCAGTCCATGGACTTTGAACCCACTCCTTTAAATTATTTATAACTGGCATGGCAGTCACTTTGTTCTCATTTATTCGTATTATATTAGATATTGAAATGTGATATCACGAAACTTAGGACCCCTCCCACCCCTGGTCACACCATGTCACACTTTGTCGACCCCCTTCCCCCTCTTTACGTGTGACGTACTTTATGGATGGCCCCTTAGAAAAGATTATTACTTACATTTTGAGTTTTGGTTTGGTAAGAAGAGTACACGAGGTTTGGTAAGAAATTATAGTTCAACCAGTGGCACGATAAGAATTGCGAATGCTTTTAAGTACTGAAATGATAATAATCAGCCAGTCTGAGTGCTTGTTTACTAAGGTAGTAATAAAACAATAGCATGCAGTCATAGCATTGCTGCAATCTACGTCAACTGCTTTAGATGTTCCACTTTATGTTACATGAATGCTGCAAAGCAATGCTCACATCTGAAGGTTGCTATACGCTGTGCTATTGGGTGAAAATCTGTGATATGTGTACCTATTTTTTTCTCTTTCACTATTCCTGCAACTATTTAGATTGAAATTTTAATAATAAAAGTATCTATACAGTAATATTAACAAAGACTTAAACATCCTACAACTAAACAGATTTACAGTTAGGCATCGAATTACTGAGTGATTATTACTTAGAGATTATTCAACTACTGAAACACTTCTACAATTCTTTACAATGACAGTTTACCGTAACTATATAATCAACTCAGTGCCTTTATTGTCTCAAGGTCGAACCAAAGTCACTATTGGGAACCTTATAGCTATAAATTATCTCTTAAGATACAGGTATTGCTTAGTTTAAAAGACAATGCTCAAGTTTTAGGGATTACAAGTTTGTAAAATCATTAGAACTAAATAATACAATATTGTTAACATTCATTGGGATTATTATGTTTTACTACGAGTATTGTAAATATTTTTGATCAACAAATATTATTATTTAGCCGATTGTATTTTCGTTTGTTTTCTTTTTCAAAGATACGCTCGTATTGCAATGCAACAATAAGTTATTTTGTTTTTAGTAAGTGGTAATATTGTGCATAAATTGACTGATTATATTATCATTTCGAGATAAAGAGAGGAATATCGATGATCTCTATTAATATCTGTTATCTGCTTAAAACAATCAAAGATGTGTGTGAACTGTGGATGTTCAAATTTTCACCAACTGCTTTTTTGACTTTTTGCAGACATTATTAATAGGAACCATCGATATATGAAAATATATATAACATTGACCACTCATTTTGTTATTACTGTAAAAACTCTCAATGTGGGCGTTACTACTTTAAACCTTTTTCCACATATTTTGTCATGCATGTCAAAGATTACTTTTATGGTTTAATCTATAGCTATGGAGAGATAGTGGTGCTGATGGAAACGGTAAAATTAACAAGGTCAATAATAGCATTTCATGGTACTCGTGACGAATGCATGCGTTTTCAACCAATTCCATTATCTAGAGTGCTCTTCACAGTTAATAACCACACTTGAAGCAGAATGAAGTGGTTGAGAGATACAAATATCCACGGCACCGTTGGCGATATGCTACCGAATGATGTCACATACATTGCGTCAATAGTTCAGTACTTGCTTTACGCTAAATAGGGAAACTTTTTATATAGCTTATGGAGTTTTTTAATATATGAGTCTGCCAAAGTGACTCTATTCTATTGACTGCCTCGGTGGCGCGAGTGGTAGCGTAAGCGACTGCTGTGCTTGAGTTCTCGGGTTCGATTCTCGGGTCGGACCAAATGTTTGTATAATCTTCAAATATTTGTTTCGAAATTTGGGTGTTTTCTATGTATATTATACTATATGTACAGGGTCTGTCGTAAATAATGGATAAGTCGTAAACTGGAGTTGGTCCGGCTATGAGACTATTAGAAAATCGTATCTTTTTGCCAGGGTTTCTAACCGTATGGAAATGGCGTAGACTTTTATGTTTTTTTATAAATTTCGCTACTCTTTGCATTCATTCCGTTGCCATTTCGTTAAATTTAGGTATTTCTGTGTCATTTTTTTTGTATTATAGTCTTGAAGATGTGTATTATTTAGTTTTAGTACTGTTTTAGGCGTTTTTAACGTTGGTCATTTTCAAAATTGTCATTTTAAGATTTTTTATGTTTTTGTTTTACTTAGGGTCAACTTTTGATCATTTACTGTGTAAAAAAAAAGTACGGCGCTATAGCTGCCCATGATCTTAATAAATTATCTAGTATGTGTAGATTCTAAAAAGGTATAACAATGCATACTTCACAAGTAATATTAAGCTACATGAGCGAGATCAATATCAAGGTGAGAAAATATTTTTTTCATGTAATGTTGTAAATGGTTATAAAACTTCGTCATAATGATTTATTTCTGCCAAGATTCTTTACACAAACACTATGGGGTCACTATTAAGGATATTCAAAAGAAAACTAGGTTGTTTTAGTACGTAAAAATATTTATTCAACAACTTAAACTAAATGTTCGAAGTGTCCTCCGCCGGCAGCTATGCACGCTCTACATCGCCTAATAAACGATCGCTTAATCCGGCGCACATAACCGGCTTCTTCAATTTTTCTCGCTGCTACTTGAATGCGCGCACGCAACTCTTCTACAGAACTTATTGTTTCACTGTATACTTTTTCTTTTATACAGCCCCAGTAAAAGAAGTCCAAGGGGTTCAGGTCTGGCGAACGTGGAGGCCATAAAATTGGCCCCAATCGCCCTATCCATCTATCTGGATAAGTATTATTTAAATGTTCCCTGACACGAACAGCGTAATGTGCTGGACACCCATCATTTTGTAGCCACATCTCATTTCTTATCTCTTGTGGGACGTCTTGCAGTAAACTAGGTAAAGTATTTGCTAAAAAATTCAAATACATATCCGCATTTAATATTGCCGGCAATTCGAATGGACCAATGATTTTGCCATTAATAATGCCAGTCCATAAATTAATTTTAAATTGATATTGCGATCGGTCTTCTCGGATAAGTCTTGGGTTTTCGAGTTGCCAGCTGTGTATGTTGTGAAGATTCAAAAAACCATCTTTTCGACACGTTGACTCGTCACTCCATAAAATTTTATTAAAAAAACTTTGGTCTTCCCTCATCTTTCGCAGCATTATGCGACAAAATGTTATTCTCGCAGCAGCGTCCCTTGGCATTAATGTTTGGACCCTTTGATAATGATAGGGATATAATTCATGCCTTTTTAAAATCCTGTGTACAGATTTTTGAGGTATACCGGTGCGCCTTGAAATTACACTTATGGACGTACCAGGGTCTTCTGCAACTATTTCCAGTACTTCGGCTGCACTGTGGCGTTGTGGTCGTCCTTCACTCGCCCCGCCTACGCCGGTCCCAGGAAATCGTCCTTCCAAAAATGTGTTGTGCACTCTTATGAAGACACGATAGTCAGGATGCCGGGCATTTGGATATTTTTCCCGATAAACTCTAGCAGCTCTATTGGCGTTGCCATCACATAAACCATAAATGTAATGCATGTTTACGTATTCGGCCGGCGTGTATTGTTGAGGCATGATATACAAAATTTTCCAAAATAACACGTGCAATCGATAGCACAACACGATGCCCATAAATGAGAGCTGAGTTGTCAATATCACCAGGTTAACAAGTCCAAATCACAAAGAAAATCTAAGTCCGATATTAGAAAGCAGTAACAAATTGACGACAGTAATGAAAACGAGAGCACATGCGATGGTCAAAATCACACTGAGAGATGTATCAGGAGTGCGCCCTAGCTAAACGCATGCTAACCTTTTCACACATCGTGAGTGTGAAAAGGACGGTGCATCATGCAGTGTGCCTAGTAACAATGTCCTTTTCACGCGGGGAGACCCTTTGTATTGCTGTCTTTGTTCATTTTTTTACCTGATGATCCTTTTTACGAATAAACTTGTAACATGTTTGTCGCATGTAACTATTAGAGCACATCAATTTTAAAATTAAACACCTTTATGAAATGAGGAGGCATGAAATTTTTTTGACAAAAAACTACCTAGTTTTCTTTGAATATCCTTAATAGTGGCCCCATAGTGTTTGTGTAAAGAATCTTGGCAGAAATAAATCATTCTGACGAAGTTTTATAACCATTTACAACATTACATGAAAAAAATATTTTCTCACCTTGATATTGATCTCGCTCATGTAGCTTAATATTACTTGTGAAGTATGCATTGTTATACCTTTTTAGAATCTACACATACTAGATAATTTATTAAGATTATGGGCAGCTATAGCGCCGTACTTTTTTTTTACACAGTAAATGATCAAAAGTTGACCCTAAGTAAAACAAAAACATAAAAAATCTTAAAATGACAATTTTGAAAATGACCAACGTTAAAAACGCCTAAAACAGTACTAAAACTAAATAAACCACATCTTCAAGACTATAATACAAAAAAAATGACACAGAAATACCTAAATTTAACGAAATGGCAACGGAATGAATGCAAAGAGTAGCGAAATTTATAAAAAAACATAAAAGTCTACGCCATTTCCATACGGTTAGAAACCCTGGCAAAAAGATACGATTTTCTAATAGTCTCATAGCCGGACCAACTCCAGTTTACGACTTATCCATTATTTACGACAGACCCTGTATATATTATAGTATGTATTTACAAAAAAAATGTATATAATTATTTCTATCAGTTGTTAAGTATCCATAACACAAGCTCTGCTTAGCGTGGGACTGGACAGCGTTGTGTGTTAATATTTTTTTCGAAAAAAAATGTCTGAAATTCTGCTTGATGAGACAGTACACCAATACAGCATAGTGACCCACACTTTGGCGACCTATTCAGATGCTTCTGCATCAAGTGGCCTCCGGTCTCGCACTCGCCAACGAAACACGACAGCACGAATGCTGTCATTTTAGGTTGGTCTTCTGTAAAAGGTCGAGTCACACCATTCGTGCTGAAATCAGCGTGGCTCTACTATCTTAACAATAATTGTAATTCTTATTTTTGGGAGGCTAATCTGATATCAAGGCGCTTGCAATAGTGGCAAAATATCCAAATACTAAGTAGTGAAAAATGCCAAAATTGTTTAGTTTTCTAGAAGGTATTTTCAATTAAATCATAACTGAAACTTTAAAACAATCATTTTTTTACGTTCACTTACTCTTTAATTATTTCAGTTTATCATATTTAATAATTCTAATTGAATACCTCAGTGAATAAATTATGTTAAGTGCAAGCAGGTCCATTAAAACCCTTTCAATCAAATTAATATTAATACCAATATAATAAAATTCAATAATTTTATGTTTTAACGTGTTTACTTTTTTGACTACATACCTATTCCAGGTATACGATAGTATATGACGTGGAAAGTCATATGTCACGTAACATCATGCTACAGGTTTATTGCGGAGAGCGGTGGTATTAAGAACATAGTGGACGAAAGAAAACTGACAAAAAATTAGTCTCCACTGCCCTACCGTTATAAATTGCTAGACAGAATAAAGATTAATTTAAGATTATGAAAACAGGCAAATGAATACATGCATTTGTTACGTACGTACAATAATATATTTGATAGAATATTATTATTTACGAGTATTATATAGCAAATTCTTTTATACCTTTCTTTTAATTTGTTTGTTAAAATAAGAATGGTTATAGTTTGACTTAGCTTGGTTGACAATGTGTTGACGAAAGTTAGAGTGATTACAAACTATATCGTTGATTACACCCATGGGTATCGTCAGAGCCGACTAATTTAACAAACTACGCAGGACAATAGGACTGTAAAAAGAAAAAAAAACTTAAAATAAACACTGTACCAAGTCTTTAGGCCGGCATTTTAGAGTAGGCTCAACCCCTCTCTAAAGAGACGCGTAAGGCCATCTATAGGCTTTTTTATGGAATAGCGGGCAGACGAGCAGACATATCCCCTGATGGTAAACGATTACCGCTGCCCATGGACACTCGCAACAACAGAGGCGTCACAAGAGCGTTGACAGCCTTTGGAGGATGGGGAGGGGGGTGAGGGAAGGAAAGGGTTGGGGTATGACCTGCCTGTATCCTCACTCACTCGGTGAAACACAGCGAAGGCGCTGTTCTTTTTCACACTGGTTTTCTGTGAGACCGTGGAATCACTCCGGTCGAGCCAGCCCGTTCATGCCGAAGCGTGGCTCTCCCATGGTTAAAATTAAAAAAATGATATTTTGGTGAAAAGCGTTACCTGTATTTAGTAAAAAGCGGTTATTTTAATATTACACACAGACACTCCAATTTTATTTATTTGTATAGATTTTGTTGTGTTTCAAGGACCGATGTTTTCCAACCCTACCATTATTAGAAAACTGTATCAGGTTTTATGTAAAAAATATGTAGCAAGATGCTGGTGGCGCCGTTTAATTATTGGTTGCAAAAAAGGCGATTGATATATTACTTGCTTGTTAGCTTTAATCACGTGTAGGTCACATATCCAAGTAAATTAATATTTTATGTAATTGAGACCTATTGACATAATAAAGGAAAAATATTTTTACATTGATTTAGTGTCAGGTCTACAAAATATGTAGCTTCATCTATCATTTGACTTTGACAATAAATTAATTACCTATGATGACAATTAAAAACTTATAAAAATGTTGATTATATAAACCTTGTTGTTGTTGTTGATAGGTCAGGTGGAGTTATGATTTTCGCAAAACGGCAGGCAGGAGCTGGTTGCGAAAAACTGAGGATCGAAGTAAATGGCGTGCAATTAGAGAGACCTATATCCAGCAGTGGACAACGATGATGGTGAAACCTTGTCGGTTGTCGCAGTAACTTATGTCCTTCCTCACGAATCAAAGTATCGCCATGCGAAATTTCACTGAAATTGGTGTAGCGGTTTAGCTTTGAAAGTGTAACAGATAGGCAGAGTTACTTTCGAATTTATAATATTAGTGTGGATATACATATATCAATTTCATAGTAGAGCTAAGGAAAAATATTCATAAACTACATAAGGATGTTTTAATTACTTAAACACTGATAACATTAGCTTGTCGTTAATATCCGATTTTATTTAATCAACATACCATTCGAAATGTGCAACAATAAATTAAGCACAAAGCGAAATACAGTTGACCGTTTTTTCACTTATCAAAATAGGATGGATCCACCAAAGTGGAAATGTATTTCGTCAAGCTTAAAAGCAATTTATTTGTTAGCATCAATAAATCGTTTCTCAATGTCACGAATCAGCGAACATGTTATTTGTCATATAATTTTTTAAGGAGTCAAACGACAAAGGAACTATCGAATATACCACAGATAAAACAGTAGGATCCGAATTAAACGTATGACGCAGACACGTTAGGTATTTTTTGACCGTATTTGTCGGACGGTCGACGTTGAATCATTATGAGACACCGCTCATCAGGCGCCGAAGCGTCAATTAAGAGGCCGGACACACCGTGATGTAAATATTAAAGAAAAATATCTCATTGTTGTTAATAAAGATGAGGCGTTCGTGCTTAGCATACACGAGGATACTCAAAGACTTACAAATGTTGACAAAATAACGGCCAAGTGTCCGACGTTAAATATGAAAATTACACACGAAGTGTCACTTAATTTGAAACGTGACAGATTAGGAAGAAAGCTGAAAACAGCTGAAGAACGATTTTTTCTATACGTGCATTTGTGTACCTTATGTTACTGTTATCGAATTCATTTCCATAGAGACGAGAAAAACGAGCTACTACCTATTTTAAAGGTAATGAAGGGCAATGTCATTCCTAGCGCAATTATAGTTAGATAAATTTTCTTTAAATAAATATTTGTGTTAAAATATTTTATAAACGAATTAATAAGTATGCATTCACATTGACGTCAAAACCAATAGTAAAATTATATATTTAAGTATATAGCAGTTTCTTTTAAATATTTAAAACGACGGATTAAAATTGGTTAAATTAAAATTCAAAACCATTTATTTAATTAAGACACTAAGTGACATTTATGAACGTTAAATTTAAGCTACAGTTAAAAATCATAAATCAACACAAACAGACGCCACAGCATGAAATAGATTATCAAGGTAAATATGGTGAAAACACGGAAATCTACTGTCCGCTTGTGTCGATCCATAACTTTAAGCTTCCAAAGTGCGTAGGGCCTTATGAGAAGTATGAGAAGAATACTGGCAAAGAAACTCATGGCCACTCTTTTTAAAATAAGTTACGAATAAGTATCGCTCTTACTAGCACTACTGCTATACACACTCAAGTGATAACATTAAAACCTAGGAGCAACTTACATAATATAACCAAATAAATTAGACATTGGCATAACTAGATTGCTACGTTTTCAACGCGTCGTATACGGAGTCTACGGCGTAGACAGTAACCTCTACGCTGTTAGAGGAAACTTTAAACTAACATTCCGGGTTGCTTTAATTAAAGCAAAATATACGTTTCAGCCATATCTACGCAATAGTAGATAATATGTTCTAATTAAACAACATATTAATGACAAAAGTTATTAAAGAATCTATATTTCATAACTGTTATCTAATAAACATTAGGCGGTCAAAATGTGGGTCACCATACCGCTTCCTTCACGTACACATTGAGGATGGTGACCATCACTCTTGGATTTTACACATGCTTTCCATCTGGTAGAGTGGAGCGACTTTGGCAGTTTGTATTTTAGTAAACAGATAAAAAACATTTTCTGTTCTCTAAAATACAAAGTTTTAGCCTAATATAAGGCTAGACTACATTTGCCATTCACTGACATGTCCAAAAAGTTTGTCTATTAATTTTATATTAGTTTTTACCTCATCTCGGGGGAAGGGATCCTACCTAGCATGACAGTATTTATTTTATATTTTTTTGTAATGAGGGGGCAAATATTAATATAGATAACCTGATAGTAAGGGTCTCCACGGCCTATGAACATCTGCTACTTAAGAAATGATGATTGACCCCTAACTGATTTCGGCCACGGCGGCCAATCTCAACGGAGACCAGCCAATTACGCAGGAGATATTATAGTGCTTGTGCAAGTGTGTTTAAACGGACGTGAACTCTCTTTTTCATAATCCAATGTGATGGTTATCCAACACGAATGGGGAGAGATCAGGGGCTAAACCTTATTTAACCAGACCCTGAAATTGAATCCGAGACCTCTTTATCGGCAGTTGCATACGCTAATTGCTAGACCAACGAGACAGTTAACCAATTGTGCACTAGTACACTCGAAATACACCTGTATTTCTTGAGTGTACTAGTGCTTGAGTGTACTTGGGTGTACTTGTGCTAGTGCACAATTACAACAGATAAACACACAGAGAGAAATATTAACAGAAAGTGATGCAAAGTAATGTAAAGGAACTAACATATTATCATAAATTCATAAATTAAGGATAATATGAATATTGGCGCAGAGGCATATAAACATGGCGAGGTGTAAAACCATTATTTGAAACACTGTTGATCGGGTATCATAAACGCCGTTCACTTTAATATCGCTTTATGGATATGTCGTACCGTTACCGAAACACTGTTGATATAATTTATTTTATATCAACAGTGTTTTTAATGACAGTCTTACACAATCTAATGTGATATTCCCGTTCAGCCAATAGTGTCCTTGATTTATGAATTTATTTATTTATTTAAGCTTCCTGCAATTACATTGCGTAAGGTGGACTTAATGCCATAGGCATTATCTTTCAGTCAACCTTTGGGTGGTGCAGAGCTGTATGTAGCAGGCATATATTACCTAATTCAATAAATTAGGTGAGAATTATACATAAAGGTACTATTGCGCAACATTAATACTATAAACTATAGATACAAAATATATAAAAAATTATGATAATAGGTCTTTACCTATGAAATTGCGTTTCTTCAGTACTGGTCATTTCAAATAAAAAAAAGTTTGTAATGGCTCTGTATTCTAAATTCAAATTAATTTTGTTTTAAAACCATGACATTCTATTTACAAACTCAGTCTTTTGTTTTTTGATTAGCGTTGTATTTTCATTACATTTGAACATTTTTCTTCATAATGGATACTTTAATAATTCGTGTAATTATGGAATATGAGTTCCGTCGTGGCACCAACGCGACACAAACGGCACGTAACATCAAAAACGTTTACGGAGAGAACTGTACAAACGAACGCACAACCCTTTATTGGTTTTCCCGGTTCCGTTCTGGAAATTTTGACTTGAAAAATGAAGCTCGTGGTCGCCCGGAGACTTTGGTTAACAAGGCGATTGTGGAAGCTGACGAAACTCAATCTACAGCTGAGCTAGCAGCAGCTTTTAATGTAAGCATCAAAACAATATTGATCCATTTGCGACAAATTGGCAAGGTAAAAAAGCTTGATAGATGGGTGCCCCACGACCTTAACGATCGCCAGCGCAACGTACGCGTCGAGACCTGCCTTTCGCTGCTCAACAGGCAAAGAAATGAAGGAATTTTTGAAACGAATAGTTACGTGCGACGAAAAATGGATTCTGTTCGACAATCGAAAGCGCTCAGCAAGTTGGTTAGACCCTGGTTCAGCACCAAAGCAATGCCCTAAACCAAAAATGACCTCTAAAAAGATGATGGTCACTGTTTGGTGGTCTAGTGCGAGTGTGATTCACCACAGCTTTTTACAAAACGGCATGAGCATTAATGCAGATGTGTACTGTGAAGAACTGGAGTGAATGATGGAGAAGCTTGCACATCTGCAACCAGCTTTGGTCAATCGGTCGTCCCCACTGCTCCTTCACGGCAACGCGCGACCCCATACTGCGCAACAGACAGTCTCCAAGCTGCAAGAGCTGGGGTTGGAAGCTCTCCCTCATCCGCCATACTCACCAGACCTCGCACCTACCGGCTATTACTTTTTCCAAAATTTAGACAGCTTTTTAGTGGGTAAAAAATTCAATTCCCGAGAGGCAGTACAAAATGCCTTTGAAGAGTTTGTTGCCTCCCGTCCAGCTGATTTTTACAAGAAGGGCATCAATAAACTGCCAATGCGTTGGCAAAGATGCGTCGATTGCATGGGTGATTACTTCGAATAACAGAAATAAAAAAGTTTGAAAAAATAAGTACTTTCACTTATTGCATACAAAACGGCAATTTCATAGGTAAAGACCTAATATTTAGTTTCTTTTATAAGGTTTTTTTATCATTCTCTTCTGTTCTTGTTTTCATTAAGAAATTATTGTAAACTAAGTATTTTATTTTTTATTTTTATATGTGAACCTGCCAAAGTGACTGTTCTATGCTTGGTGGAAAGGATGAGTAGAATCCGAGAGTAGTGGTCCCCATACTTAATATTAAGAAAACAGACAATCCAACAATGCAGCACGGTGGCCATTCTTTATTTTATTTTCATTGGCTGGAGTAGGAAGGTGACAAACTCACGTACAACGGCCCAATCAAGAGGCTAAGTGCGGAAATGGCCCGGTAAAACAAACAAACAAACAAACAATGGTGGCCATTGGGCCTCCTGTCTCGCACTCACCAACAATACACGATGGCACGAATTCTGTCATGTCATGTATAAATGTATACATGACCAAAATAAAAATATGGTAATTTTTTATCAATAATGGCACCTATGTAAACAATAAATGTACACATTAAGTACTTACTTCTTAATCCACTTAACAATAACATTTTGTATGGAAATTTACCTGCGAAGATTAATAATAAATGAATTTGTACGTATGTTATGTTTTACACAACATATGAAACATGCTTCTGTAAAATGTTTCATAAAATTTTCACCTGATATGTCGGGAAAAGGGATTGTAGATTTTAATTAAAATTGTATTTCACTGACAATCGTTTAGGTTCATTCATACAAAAGTTTAGCGTTTTGGTTTCGAGAGCAATTAATTATGAGATATCTCGCTTTCCTATACCTGTTGTAAATATAACAAGCCTGCCAGTTTAAGAAGATCTGGTCTTTTCAGAGAGTGATCATTCTCGTTCCGTTTCCTAATTCATCTACAAAAATATCTCTCTCTGCATCTACTAAACTGATTTAGAAAATTACTTTACGAAGGGGATGTATAAAGGCTCTTAGGCTTTTTTAATGGACATGTCGAATCCCAAACGTCTATGTCTCTATACTTATTTGTGAATGTAATATTATTATTAATATTATAAATTCTAAAGTAACTCTATTTGTCTGTCTGTTACATTTTCAGGGCTAAATTGCTGCACAGATTTCAATAAAATTTGTCATGGAGATACTTTAATTCTTGAGGAAGGATATAGGCTCTTTACCGTGATATTCTATATACTAAAGAAGATACGTATATAGCGGTCCGTTAAGAGTGTCTAGCTACTACCAAAGTCTCTTAGGTCAGTTTCATTACGTGTCTTTCATTATTATGTTTCCTAAACATCAATGTCTCGGTACTATAGTATACATATACGTCATCACTAGTAATATAGACTGATGCTCGATAACGAATGGTTCCTTTATTTTTAACACACTTTTATTAGCCTGTATGTTGGTTTTTGTAACCATAGAGCAACATAGTAGGGAGTAGCCGTGAGCAGACGTTCCCCTTTTTCAAAGTATATGCCTGTTAAGACACAAAATGTATTTATGTGTGCGTGAAATTCTGAATGATTTCTTTTAATTGCAATGTGTGAGTCGTGGCAGGCGATTGTTTGTGTATGTGTAAAAGGAGGCCAGGTAGCTAGATCTCCAATAAGTCATTAATAAAATTGATTGGTAATGGTTTACTGCAGGGCCTTGATATCACTCGGATCAAACCGGTGCATCTGCTTTAGCATGGGTCTTTCAAATATTCACACAAGTACATAGTTAATATTTTTTTATATAGTATTTTATATATATATATATAATATTAAGAGCCATACGCGGATACCGCACCGTTTCGACGGAGGCGGCATGCGCCTTGGCCGGAACACCCCCGTGGGATTTGGAGGCGGAAGTGCTCGCCGAAGTTTATCGGCGAGCGGCTGAATATCGGGCGGAGAACGGGTATCGTCCTCCGCCCGAAGAGGTACGCGATTGGCGTGAAGCCGCTCGCCGAGCCACGATGGCTCGTTGGTCGTCCCGGCTGGAGGCTCCACGTGCTGGCTTTGCCACCGTGGAGGCGCTCCAGCCGGTCATCCTCGAGTGGGCAGGGCGGCAGCACGGGACCCTTTCCTTCCGGCTGACGCAGGTGCTTTCCGGGCATGGTTGCTTCGGAGGGTACCTGCACTCGGTCGCTAGGAGGGAATTGAGTCCCGCCTGCCACCACTGCGACTGCAGTGAGGACTCGGCCCAGCACACGCTGGAGTTCTGCCCCGCTTGGGCGGAGCAGCGCCGGGCCCTCACTGCAGTCATCGGAGGAGATCTGTCGCTACCGGCCGTCGTATTATCCATGGCCGGTAGCGACAGCAGTTTTACCGCGGTCGCGACCTTCTGCGAGGAAGTAATCTCGCGGAAGGAGGCGGCGGAGAAGGCCCGAGAGGACGATCTCCACTCGGACCCGATCCGCCGCCGGCGCACGGGGCGGCGGAGGCGCGCCTATCAGCGCCTCATGCCGCCCTGAGTGTGGCCGCGGATGGACGGGATGGGTTTTCCCCTCCATCCGCATTACAGGCCAACCGCGAGGGGGCTACGTACGCGTGTGCCGTGCGTCGCCTAAATTGCGATTCTAATTGGAAGAAGGTGCCCGCTTCAGTGCGGGCAGGCGCTGGGAGGGGTCCGGTAGTGTAATATCTGCAATTCCCGGACCCCTCCCGTCTCAGGCGCAGAGTTGGCACACCGTGTGGTTTTAGTCGGTTCGATTCCGACACACCGCCCCGCCGCAAACCCCGGCGGGGTGACGGCCCGAGGGGGTTTCCACACGTATAAAAAAAAAAAAAAAAAAGGCATAGTAACTCGCGCGGGAACGATGCAGCCGACGCACTGGCAAGAGCTGGATCGGCAGCAAGGGCAATAGGCCCTGAACCAATTCTGCCTCTGCCATCTGCTTGGCTGCGAAGGTCACTGTAACTAAACACCAAGGTGGAACACCAAACGTATTGGTCCAACCTTTGTACCTGCAGGCAGACCAAGGAGGCCCTCCCGACGATCAACCCCAGATTGTCACGGAAGCTGTTACAACTAAAGAGGCCGCTGCTTCGACTTTTAATTGGAGCAATAACTGGTCATGCATTACTAAACAAACATCTTTTCACTCTTGGTGTAACAGACAGTCCTCTGTGCAGGGCATGCATGGAGGAGGAGGAGACAGCTGCCCATGTCATTATGACATGTCCTGAGGTGGCAGAATACCGGGCGAGACACCTCGGATCACCGAGGTCACTCCCAGAAGTCGTCGGCAACGTAAAGGGTCTGCTAGGCTTCTTGGAAGAACTGGGGTGGCACGTATGAAGCCATCCCATCACGCAAAATAGGCTCAATGAAGTCGTCGAGTTGCGGAAACCCAGCCTGCGAGTTTCAAGATTCAAGATTCAAGATAGGTTTAGGCAGACCGACGCGGTCGCGTCTCTCGCGTTCTTGTCTTAAACTAAAAAAAAAAACAGTTTCATTTTTGTAATTAATTTATTTAATAATTAAAACCAGTTAAGAACAGAAACTGTTTATTTCCTTATAACCGAAAGAAGAGGGGTTTTGTAAAATGATACCATTGCCTAGCATTTCTAAAAATGAACCTATAAAAAAGGTATGATATCGAATTAAATGTATATAACAATTAAAACCATCGTTTAAAAAATACGGAAACGTCTATATATATTTTTTAATTAAAAAATGATTAAACGTAAACGTAACGTGAAATATTTACCAAAACGTAAACGTATTGGTAAATGTTTCACGTAAAAACACAAATTGTTTTAATTGCCTACATATTACCTCGA
The DNA here is from genome assembly GCA_916048165.1 of Spilarctia lutea. Taxonomy (NCBI): domain Eukaryota; kingdom Metazoa; phylum Arthropoda; class Insecta; order Lepidoptera; family Erebidae; genus Spilarctia; species Spilarctia lutea. Next base: position 12,994,168 of record OU696480.1, on the reverse strand, counting down.
TATTTTGTAGATAATTAAAACATTTGATGCTACTGTGTTTACAGTCGCAATAACAAAATGTTTCAATTATAATAATGTAGATAATAGCCTCGTCAAAAACATTGTTACAATATAGGTGGCGGAGACTCATATTCGCTAACTATTAGATTAATGTCAACAGATTTTGATTTTAATGAAATCTGGCATAAACAAGACTTTGATTCTTGAAGAAGGATATATTGCCGCCATAAAAGCTGGTATTTGTTTTTATATGGCCCTTCCAAAAGACTACTCTGCCTGATGGCAAGCCTAAGCATAATCGAAGAGTGGTGTTCACCATACTCAATGCGAATGCAGACAATGCAACAACGTAGCATGGCGACCCACACCATGGCGGTCTAGTGATACTTCTGCATCATTGGGCCTCCGGTCTCAAACACCAACAAACCTCGTACTAAAGTACGAGGGTATTACCGCCCTGTTCGAGCCCATTCGTGCTGTAATCAGCATGACATCAGATTCCCAATTCAAATTCAATATTATGTTTTATTAGTCAAACTAAGCATTTCTCAGTAAAGTTGTAATACTTTACAAGGGAGAGTGTAAACAATGCTTCGAACATATTACTGACAGCTTCACAAACTTATCCTTTACTAAACTCAATTGGGATCCTTTGAACTTACCTCTGAACTAACTTTGAGGAGGGTTTGCCATGCATAAGTTATGTATTTTTGAAGAGTATATTGTTAAATGTTATTTAATGTTTTTTCTTATGTGTAACAGTCGCGCTAAAGTAAGACAAATTATGTATCAAGTACGTGTCCCGATAAGATCTGATACACGTGTGTAACAGAAGTTTTACATAAATAAATATGAAAATCGGCCCTAATTGACTAGGAAATCATGTAAAAAAAGTAAAAAAAGCTCCTCTTACGTGTTTTGGAAGTCGGCTAAAAATATTTACAAAACCTGGACGTGAATAACTAAAAAAAGCTACTAATAATGGAATGATTACAGTTACGGGAATTAAATGAGCGCAAACCCTTTTTGTTAATAAAAATTTGATTACAATTTATATTAAGTACCGCTCGACATTTTATTACTTTGAATTCAGTTTGCATCGTAAGTATCACTTCTTATCAGAAACATTTTGACATACATTAAGTTGCTCACTGGGGCATACGGAATTGACAATTATTATAGATATTCTGTGCTCATAGACCAGGTGTATTCCATGATTAAGGAAAATCACCGAGGGTAAGCAATGAAGGCGGCTGGTGGCATAATAACATGAGCGTCTCCGTAGTTCGAAAGTAACGTTAAGCAGTCGGTCCCCGCTGTTATCATAGGATAACAGTCGTGAAGTTTAATTGAAGGCCTTTGAGCGGCTTTAAAAACATCCAACGACAAGATTGTGAAGTCACAATGTTATTTTGCCAGTCCCCAACCCGCACTCGGCCAGCGTGGGGACGTATGGCCTTTAAATCCTCTCCTGAGAGGACACCTGGGCCCAGCAGCAGGACACTATGTGTTGTTGATGATGATTATTACAATATAATTAATAAATTTAAGATAACTGATTGGGAAAAGTACAGTTAACGTCTAGTCATCGGAATGGCCACAGAGCAAAAAATAAGTACTAGTATAAACATTGGTATTATGTCTAACAATATTAATATGTCTATCAATGTATAAATATCTAAAAGGTAACGTATGATGTAAAACGAGTAGTTTTTTAGAGGTTGATTGTTTCATGCGCTGATTTATAGAACTTAATGTTTAATTGTTTTGTAACCTTTATAACGTAATAATAACGTTTAGTTTATTTTGAAGACAGAAATCAGCTTAAGGCTTTTAAGATTAGATCAAGACACAAATCATTTACCAGATCAACTTTTAATTTAATATTAGTTATTTTTTATTCAGCCATAGGACGAATTATCTGTCTATCTTATGCCTTTAAACGAGCAATTCTTGTATATATATAAAATGTGAAATTTAGTTCGTAGGTGTATATGCACGGGGTTACGGGGACGATAAATCGATCAAGCTAGAATTCATTTTTAGAAAATTTACCAGAGGAAATATCGAGCAAGGATCAGTTATCCAGGTACTTCGTTAATAAATAAGCTAATTAATAAAAATGTTCATCGAGAAATTATATTATCTGGAGATATGATTAATTTATATATTTATTTTATTAAAAAGGAAGGCATTTAAATGATACGTTCCTATTTCATAATTCTGATTGAATAAAATAACTTTGAGTGTTAAAATAACCGTAATATATTTAAAAATTAAAGTTTAAATAGTAATTCGATGTTTATCGCTTGATAAATGACAATTTATTTATTATTTTCGTTAAAAAAAACTCATAATTCAGTCACAACCCTTCCTTATGTCTATGAAACCACAAAAACAATTTTATATACTTGTACGTACGTACGTATAGGAAATAGTTAACAAGATAAAGTTATAAAAACTTTATATAAACCCCGAATATATAAAAACTTTTGATAAAACTTTATAAGGCCTGTGTCACACCCATTACATTATTAGGAATCTATTAACACCTCATTCATTTTATCATGCGCCCTGATATACCTATATCAAATGATCATGATATCAATATGAAAATAAATAAATAAATATTTCGGACAATCTAACACCTAACGCCGTCTAGTCCCAAGCTAAGCAGAGCTTGTGTTATGGGTACCAGACAACTGATATTAATACATATATACTTTTTTTTGTAAATACATACAAATTATACATAGCAAACACCCAAACTTCGAATCAAATATTTGCAGATCATTCAAACATTTGGTCCGACCCGGGAATCGAACCCGGGACCTCAAGCACAGCAGTCGCTTACGCTACCACTCGCGTCACCGAGGCAGTTTGGTCAAACAGGAAATTAAAGACAGCATGATAGCATACAAAACTAAAATCACACACCATCCAAAGGATATTATAAATGATATCCCAATGCCACGTAGGCTTAAACACAGAAACCCACAGGATCTATTGCTGTAAAGCCAAGGACTAAAACCGAGTAAGCGGTATTGTTAGTGAATAATACCGTACAAGCATTATACACTTTTTTATTCCGTGCGGATATCCCCTCGGACCACCTCCTGGTGGCATGTCTGACTAAAACCGCACCTGTTTCGGCTTAAGGTGCCAATGCACGCGTAGCGCCAACCAGTTTAGGGACCAGACTTCGGTAGTGATGTCCGAAGTCCCATCGGCCGTCGAGTACGAGCCCCAAATACCTCATAGAGGGCTCGATGCCGATGCGAAAACAAGCCTTAAACTCTGCATACACTAAACTAATGCCAAATATCGTTACGTAGATTGCATTGAATGAAAAACAAATAGTTAAGGCGCTACGTATAGACTCAAAACTGTTACCCTTCCTTTTGACTTCGCTGTAGTCGGGTAAAAAAGGTCGCATTGAAATGTATATGTAAATATCTACACTACATCGTCTACTAACAAAGTCAGAGAACTTAACTTCGTTAGGGTAAAATTCGAGGATCGTAATTTTATCTGAAATAAAGTATTCTGTTTTCGTTGCAGAAGATGAGTGATTAAGCCTATAAACGCTAGCTTACTGAAATTTAATAGCGCGTATATAAATTTGGCACTATTTTGATAACTTAGTCTTGGATTACATGAACACTTTGAAAATTAAAGCCTTTTGTTTAACTTTCATCAACTCGTGAACGTTTCAATTTATGAATAGAGGTTTCAGTACCAAGATATGATTGTAAAATTTATAATGTGTAAAAGCAAATCTGTCAGTTAGCACAACGTGAGTGAGTTTTATACTTTTTTGTTTATCTGTTCGGAAGAGAGGGATTTAATTGATAGAGTGGTATAAATGGTACAACCGACGAAAAAAACACCTCTTTCACAGAATTATCATTACGTACGTACGTTTGACGCACCTATTGAAATGACTATGGTCATACAATAACAGGCTAGAAAGCTTGCTTCCAGTTAAGTAAAAGTAGGACCAACTTGAAAGTAGCTTATTTCACCTCAGGATAATCTAGCTATGTATATCTCTAAAAGAACTTTTTTGGGTCCTGTAAAAGTCTAGTTATTCATACAGGAAAATTGTCTTCAAATATGAGTAATCCGATTAATAAAGTAAAGAGCACTCCTAGTATAATATTCTGTTAGTAAGAGATCTTAAGAGTCCCAGATCGAGTAAGATTTATTGACACTCGTCACGACGTGTAATCCTAGTGTTGGAAACATGGAATCATGACCATTGTACTCGTATTTGCATGTACATATTTCGATCGTCAATTGTTTTTAAATAAGACATGTCAAAATGACTAACATGAGCACTCATAAATGACTATAAAATTAATTGATAGTTTATCCTTATTTCTCGTATTTCAATTGTGTAGTCATCAATATTTATTTGAAACAATTAAATTCAAATTAATGAAATTATCATTCAAATCTTAATTACTTATTATTATTATTTCTAATCTATACTAATATTATAAAGTGGAAAGGTTTGTATGTAAGTATGTTTGTAACGAATTGGCTCAAAAAGTACTGGACGGATTTTAAAAATTCTTTCACCATTGGAATGCTACATTATCACTGATTAATATAGGCTATTTGAAGTGTAAGGAAAAAAAACAAAAATAAAAATATGTAAACTAATAACTGCAGGTAACACCGCGAGGTTCAGCTAGTGATTTATAATTATATATCGAGAACCATGACGGACAGACCTACAGACGTGTGGACAGCTCGTTGCGTTTCAGCTGCGGACGCATCTGTCTACGTGTAGAGCAGGCATGTAGGCAGTATGATCCACCGTGGCGTCTAAATTATTGAACCGATTTCATGAATAAAATACGCAGTTAAATAATTATAATTTTTAAACTTTTTCTTTACCTAATATCGTTTATCATTTGTAGAATGTCAACTTGCCTAGGGTACTGCACTGTGTGCGCTTAGTATTAGAGAATACTATTTATTTCAAATTGAGAATATGTTTATTTCAAATTTTACTGCCAATACTTGCCAGCTTTAGAATCTGCAATATTAATATATCTGCAATATTAACATAGTATTTATACAACAACAATTTGACAAGTTAGTAGTTACAGTTATATTAATATAGTTACTCTCAAACTAAAGTCATACAGTTAACTTGAAAACGACCATTGAAACTGTAAATCGTGTTTCTGAGTAAGTTAAACTTTAACCTTGTTGATTAGTACTCATCTGGAAATTTAACTTTACCCGTACCTAGAGCAATGCGGTAGGGATTAACCATACACAGGCATTCCCCTCCGTCAATATATAAGACCAAAGGCCTACACATTAGACTGGTACTCGTATGATACAGAATGTATTTATGTGTGCGTGAATTAATTATGTGTGAGTTGATAGTGACAGGCAATGTGTTAAGATTTCTCCGGATCGTTTTTTGTTTTTTAGAAATATGGTCCCCATTTCATGTCATCCACATTTTTAAATATTTTATCATTAATTTCATCACGACGACTAATCATTGACTAACTTTTTCTCTAAAATAATGTCGTATGTAAATCTGATGTTCCCTCATTGGTCTCTGTACATAAATTGGCATATTTGCATACCATATCCAGTTTGAATCTTGTCTCGAAAAAATATCACTGGGTTTTTTTACATCTTGTTGTTGTACCTTTACAACAATCATCATCATCAGCCTATCGCAGTCAGTATGCTGGACATAGGGCTCTACTATTTCACGCCACTTGGTTTCTTTTTTTTCATCATTCAATTCTATTATTATTCGATTATTTACAACAATAACAGATGGTAATACCGTGGAGTGCAGTTAGTAAAAACCTAAATTTGACTAAGGTTTTATCTACCCTACTGTTACTACCTGAACCCCACCGTGTTACTCGCATTTGTTGTTGTACATTTACAATAACCACGAGTAACGCCGTAGGGTAAAGCTTGTCTAAAAAATAGCCTAAGTTACTTTTTATATCCAGTTCCAGAGACAAACAGACATACCGACAAATATTTTAAATATTATTTTTTGATACAAGCAAATATAGTTTCATCAGCATTTAGTGAAAAGCTGTCATTTAAAATTCCAAACAGACACTTCAATTTTATTTATTTGTATAGATGTCATTTGCAGTGTGGCAACTACTCGTTAATTTTGATAACATTCTAAAGTGATGATGAATGTGTAAAGTGTCTCACAAGTATGATTATACTATCTGAACCCCGTGGTGCTACCCGCGGTATGGCAATAGCCGTGCACAACGCCGCGAGACGAAGCTAGTATCTTTATAAATTGTAGCCTATATGTTATTCTGATGTATAAGCTTTAATAGTGTAAAGTTTCATCAAAATCCATTCAGTAATTTTTGCGTAAAAGAGTAACAAACATCATATTAGTAGGATTTATATTCCGTTAGGTTTCGGCGTAGGTCATTGTCACCATTATCATCATTAAATAACAGATGAATATCGTATTCCGTATTCCCAATTCCATTTTTGTATGATACGTACCTACCCGCTCATAAACAAGTAAAGAATTCTTTACAATCGTATTTAAGTCACATAAAACCCTAAACGTGAAAATAGGAGCCAAGTTCAATATTATGATAATTGGTTCTTGACTTTACCGGCAAAGTAATATATAAGGTCTAAATGAGTGGCAAGTGCTGTAAACAATTTTGTTTCCTCGAAATGTATTACTAATAACCTGTTACATTTTAAGTAAATTTAAAACAAAAGGTCCTATATTTTCCTAAATCCATCTAAGCCATCTTTCTAAATATGACCTTTTAAATTTGATTAGTCTTGAATTTCAATAAATGTATAGACAACAAAATACCTTGTAATCTATTTAATCTTAACGTATGACTCAGCTAAGACAAACTTTTATTATAGAACTTAATTCCCTGTGAAGAACAAACACGAAGTTTACGCTCTTTTAATTTTGCAAAACGCTAAGTCAATTATAAAACAGATATAATTTTTTTTCAAGTCTATAAATTCACTGATATTTTCTAACTTCACTACTAATTTTCACCTTTCTAGGTAAACTGAATGGTTTAATTGTAGCATCAGATCAGCAATACTATAATATGGCAATATGACTAGAAGGTGTAAAAGGAAACCACATTTCAAAAACAGAGAGAACAAACAACCACCTCGGTGGCGTAGTGGTAGTGTATGCGACTGCTAAGCTTGAGGTCTCGGGTTCGATTCCCGGGTCGAACCAAAGGTTTGTATGATCTGCAAATATTTGTTTCGAAGTTTGGGTGTATAATATGTATGTATTTACAAAAAAAAGGTATATAAGTATTTATATCAGTTGTCTAGTACCTATAACACAAGCTCTGCTTAGCTTGGGACTAGATGGCGTTGTGTGTTAGATGTCCGGAATATTTATTTATTTTATTTAGAGTTGTATAAGATAAAGAGTTCCTTTATCAACTAAGAAATGAGCTATGAACAATATCAATCACGTTAAGTCAAGCTTCGAAACAAAAAAAAAACACATCAAAATTGGTACATTTATTCTTGAACTTTAATCTTCAACAAAGACACAAAAACGTTTTATTCTACATTTATCTTTATTTAACTGTGTTATTAAATGCAATCAGTTGTGTATATAAAAAGAAGGAACTACTTTACATAGAGATCTCGACATGTCAACTAAATATGGCGGGATTTTGTTAGTTTTTCAATAAAGAAGGCGTCCTTAGTGGCTGCAAATAGTTCGTGGAACAAAAGTACTGCGCGCCAGTTCTTTAGCTTAAACTTGGCTAACACGCAACCGCGTGTCTAACAGTGCTTTCAAGCCATAAAGCTGAGAAACCAGTACACCTTTGAAATATTAACTGACTTTGACCTGGTTTTCATTAAAACTAGGGAAGGGATCTTACACTTACTAACCGTAATGTAGATATAGGTTTTAGAAGTCTCTTATGAGTGGCTTAATAAACAGAGAATAATTAACGTTTATTCCACTGAGATGCCAAAAACTATTAAGCTTCACGGAATGTTAAACCATAAAAACATCCGTAGAGAAGACAAAAAAAAACCTTACCATATTATTAGTTTACTTACTTAAATAATTTTTAAAAAAATCGACTGCCTCGGTGGCGTAGTGGTATCGTATGCGACTGCTAAGCTTGAGGTCTCGGGTTCGATTCCCGGGTCGGATCAAATGTTTGTATGATCTGCAAATATTTGTTTCGGAGTTTGGGTGTTTTCTATGTATAATATGTATGTATTTACAAAAAAAAGTAAATAAGTATTTATATCAGTTGTCTAGGACCCATAACACAAACTCTGCTTAGCTTGGGACTAGATGGCCTTGTGTATTAGATGTCCGGAATATTTATTATTTATTATTATAAGTATTCTGGTTGTGTAAAATTGGACAAAATACTCCAATTAGCCATCAAAATAATACCTTAAAACAGCTATTGTTTAAATAGATTACTTAATTACGATTTTCAATATTTTTTTTTGATCACACTCGAGTTCGTAATCTCTATTTGTGTCTACTATTTAAAAAGTAAAAACTACTGATTAACAAGATATTTCTTGTTAATCAATCGTACATATTTATTATCGTCGTAAATCGTAAAAATATATTTAATATATGATAAATATTTACGATATAATGTTTTTTGAAAAATAATGCCGTTCCAAAACTTTTACAGACTCAAATAAAAACAACCCGTTTTGAAATCTATTTATTTCTTCTAGAATATCAGTTATCCAATGCAATCACTAACGCAAAAGATAAGATATGAGAATAATTGTATGTTGGTCGGAGTGGTCCGCCCGCGCCGCCCGCCCAAAGCTCACGCACCGGATATATAAGCCCGCAGCAGCCTTCCAACGGCACAACGCACCACAACCACCGGCACTCACGACCTCCTCTCTCATCTCCGACACCAGACGCTCACAGGTTAGTACTCGTATTTAAAATGTTCGATTACATTTTTTTTTAAAAAAAGTTTAATGATTATAGCTTTCCAAATAAAAAAAAACATTTAAATGTTGACCACATACTGTAAATGTGAAGTTAACTTAAATTTCATTATAGTTACGGAGTCACTTGAATAAAAAATACAGAACTCATTAGTCTTACAAATTTCAGTTTCAAAAAATAAAAAATAAAATATAACCCGATAAATATAACAAGACAGCAACATATTTCTTGTTACAGAAAATTATTTATCAGAACTTTCTTGTCTACGACAGTTGTCACTAAATTTAACTTCATAAATAAACGTATCAAATACACGTGTTGCTTCAATCGCAATGTCATTGAGTCCTCCGACGTACACAAATAGCTTCCGTAACACATAATCAGCTTCTATTATTTCCAATCAAATGTCGTTTTCCTTTGACACTGTTAAGAAGATACGTCAGTTATTGATCTTCTTAATGAGAGTAATTATTAAATTAAAAACATTACCGATGAAAATAAAATTGGTAAGAAATAAATGTACTGATTTATATAGCCTTCTAAGTTTATAGGACAGTCATCCCTTGTATCCTATCTCATCGTTTAAATGATATATTACAAGTATCAGTGATGTGTTACAATTGGTTTATACATTTATATTTCAATTCTATTCATCAACATAATCAACAGCCTTCAACAGTCCACTGTTGGGAATAGGCCACAATGACCAGACGGATTTTTAAGGGTTCGTTTCAAATTTTCCTTCAAGACAACATTACTGCAAAGGCAGTAATGTTGTCTTGCATAGTTTGTCCCTTAGTGGCCCCTTACGAGACTCATGGGGTAAATACGGGTGGTGATACTACGTGTTCTAAGTCCGTCACCACTAGAACACAAATCCCTTTATATACTGTTTTTTTTTTCAAATTTTTTAATAGGTTGGGAGTTTATCGAGAGATATACTCCAAAACTATCCAACTAATTATACGGTTTTGTATGTTTGTGTGTTTTGCTGACCTAAGATAGGATAATTAACATCACACTTAGACTAATAGGAGTCGAGCATGATTGAACAGACACACAGGCGAAGTCGTGTGGCTACGTAGATGTACCTGTCATATGTAGTTTGATAAGATTATTTTAAGGCTCGCTAAGCTCTATAAAATTTATCATAAAATGTCCCTTTCGAAATATTAAGTATTATAAATTTATTTCAAATTAAAATCTTATAGAAGTTTTAATCTTTCATTTTCATCAGTTCCCCTTTCGAATACGGTTTTGGATTTATTTCAGAGTCAAATCTAATATCACTTTATAGTAGTTTCAACCACGATTTTGTAAAAATGCTTAATCTTAACTGATGTTACAATGACAAAGTAAGTTTGTTTTTTTTTTATTACGCTATACACTTAAAATGCTAAACTACCAAAATAAACACCATATAGGTAAGCTAACATGTTTTACTTATGGTTTAATTCACGCAAAATACTGTTTCAAAGGAATAAAGAAATCAATTTTACGCAAGTAAAGCTACGGGAAGACGCCAGTTAATATTTTCATAGATAAATTATCATTCCAAACTTGTGATTTTCTATCTACGGGTTCAAATTTTGCCTCTAATAGACATTACAAAGACACGACAGAATTATACCTTCATTTTTTCTAAATTACTAGCAATATGTTATCCAGATTAGTAATATTCCGCTATAAAAATACTATATCATGTTCTGTTGTCAGATAACATAATGCCTTTACGATGGCTGCCAATATTTTTTTCGCCCCAGATACATAACTAGCTTTTACATTGCAGTTCAAATTATCTGCCATATATTTCTTCCATTTACTGTATGGGGAAAGTTGGGATTGTCAGCTATTTATTGTTAAAACAAGTCGATGATCAATGTTTAAAGTAAAATTACTACTTTTAGATTAGATGTACGTTTTAACCACTCATGACATTCAAAAATTACCCAATGTGTGTTGTGTTCAAACCAAATAGAGATTGTACTATTAGCTTATATTGGACAAGAGTAGTCAATAATAATCTTTTTTTTTACGAATAAGTGTAGTCAAAATAATATATCAACATTACAACCATATTTTCCTAAACGAGCAACATGTTACTGGCAGTAAAACCATATCAATAATTATGGAATGAATGGACAGACAGGATGATCGATTCAATTCTTTATACAACTCTGCATTTGTCATCGAATGATGATATATCAGACACCAATAAAAGCACAGAGGACAACGACGATTGCTTTTCGAAATACCGTCCTAAATGATGTATTATTTTATTTCTATTTCGTGAAAATGAAAGTAAGAAATATACCTTAGATACTCGTATTATATTTAATAACAATTTGTTTAATATATTGTAGAGAATAACAAAATTATTCACATTTTAATGCATTAAGCGTTGATGTCTTTTTCAGAAACTTAGATATCTAGTTCTTATGTTTTCTTTACGTCATATCGCGTCAGCCCTGTTAAAAACTAAAATATTATGTATAATAAACACATTATTTTAAGGGATTTTCTTACCAGATCAATTGGCATTCAATTCGCCTGTATGCGTTTTTTAAAATTTTCCTCGCTTAAATTTAAGTGACACTTCTATCAATTGATCTCCTCAAATTATAGATGTATTCTTCTCGATAATTATCTATCATTATTAAACTAAGAGAAAGAACAAGATGTCTTCATTACTTCTCTTTCTTCTTAAATATTTGATGAAGAAAGAAGACTGTAAAATCTGAACGATATTTTTCTGATATCAAAAACGTCTGTCGGTTATAGAGAGAGACTTACGCTACTGATGGCCGTGAACTGTTTTGTTACCTAACAATCTCAAAAAACCTATATCAGTAATGACTTATCTTATATTACGATGAAATCCTTTCAAATTATATATGATATAAAAAGTTTCAATAAAATCATACATTTTATTTATTACATTCGTATCGTAAGCATATATCAATGCAATTTCTTTATTAGATTTTATACGATCTCCTGCTTCGAGATGTTATGAAACGTTCCTCGCGTTTTTATAGCTCAATAGGGGCTTGAGATTTAAGAAAAAGTTACATAAACGTTGTACCTAAGCATCAAATAAGTTGTTTTTATGGCGTATGATTCTTACTATTTTGTAACAGATTCGAAAATCAAATAGCTAATTACTGTGGTACTATGATTAGGTATCACATCACTCATCAACAGTCATCAGTTAGATGTAGGTAGTTCGTATGTTTCTAATTTTCTGGTAAGTAAAGTTTTTGATCCTTTGATCGCAGCTCCACCCTCATCGGTATATAGGTTGTCACGTTAAAGTACCCCACGTTATTTCTCAATAATTAAAGTATCTCCACGACATACTATATTAAAATATAATCAGCATATAATTAGTGAAAACATAATATACAGACAAAGTTTCTTTCGTATTTTTAAAATAAGTAGGGGGTATAATGTAATGATCACCGAAACCGGGGCTTGTTACCTCAAAAATAAAACTCCTTTAAAAGATCCAACTTTCTTGTAGTGTAAAGTAAAAATAATATTGATTTTGAATCGTACTTTTACTATTTTTACAGTGAGAAAGTTTATACCGCTGAAAGCTTTCTTTTTAATAAAAATGTTATTAAGAAAGATATTTGGTAATCAAATTGTTTTAGGTAGAATGATGCGAAGTGCCGGCGGAGCGCTGGCCGTGGCCGTTGCTGCGTTGCTTGTATGCTGCAGCGCTGACCCTCACCAGGTAACATTACCAACATATTTCTTGTTCTTATCGATGATATTTTTTAGATCAATTATTCTTATGTTGTCAGTACATATTGATGGCAATAACTACTGTGTTAATGAGTTACAGATGTTACTGATAGCTCGTATGGAATAGCATATACGAGCCTTCAACTGACCGCTTGTGGTTTGGTCAAATTTGGTCAAATTGTTAGAAGTTGAATAGTGGAGTCCCTATTTTATTAATTTACAATACAAGTAGCGTACAATGTCTAGTATGTAGATTTAAATACACATTTATATTTGTATTTTATAAATAATAGAACCGTGAAAGATAATATATACATTTAAACATGCAGCATGTTTCAAGCATTGCTACAGGTTAAGCAAACCCAACTCCGCTAAACTGTCCATTAAACAGACACTCAAGAGTACAATACAATATTTATTATAATGCCTTTTTAAGTCGAGCATTTCGATAACTATCAGTATTGAACCGGAATTCAAATCGAAAATTACGCTTTTAGGATTTAGTAAAGTCGCTCAGACCAACCACGCGATAATAATTGACTAAATGCAGACAAAATGTACATTTGCTAAAATGGTCCATTTCTCTTTAGCATTATTTTATTTTGTTCTACAGCGCTGGTAACACCGCAATTATAGAATGGCATATTTATAAATTGACAGAACAAATGACTTATTGTGATTGGTCCCTTTCTCGCAAAATGTCTTCAAAACATAATCTTCTAATTAAGCATTCGTTAAGTGGAGCAGAATATTAATTGGATCTTTTTAACTAAAAGTAGTTTATGTTATTCTCATGTTGAGATAATTTACTGTAGAGCTTCATATAAATCCGTTCAGCAGTTATTGCGTGTAAGAACAACAAACAGTATACACCCTCACACATGGCGTTTATAAATTACTAGAAAGAATAGGATATATTATACACAAAGTGTCCAACACTTGCTAGTTGATCGTGTCATATATCGAAACCAAAGGAACTCGTTGATGTGCAAATATAACTTTAATGTGTACGATTTAGGACTTTTCATTACTACCTTTAGTAATCCTAATACAAATGCGGCGTTAGACCTATTTGAGATATTTGTCTCCAAGTTAGTTAGTATCATAGAATAAGCCACGATGGAGCTAACATATTATTTTATAATAAAAGCCTCTAAATAAATAAAGATAAAAAAATGCACAAGTTAATCTTATATTTTGCACATACTCTATGCATTGTTCATAACATGTCATAGTCACTTAAGTATGTTGTTATGCAACGCATAATGTGCATCAAATGGCATCTATGTCTATAATTATATTACCTGAAAATAATCTAGACCTAAATTCCAAGAAAAATAAATGTGACTATAAATAATTACGTTTAATTTCACGTCTAGACATGCCTAGGTTAAAGAAGTATTGCATAATAGGATTAACTCAGATCAGATTAATAACAGCATTAGGACATATAAAAATAATTCACAGCAGCTCTTAAAGGTCATATAACTGATAGTCATAAGTACAGCAATATTTATAATTTCCCTAACGTCTAATTTTTAATAAGCTACTAGCTGACCGACGCAACCTCGTTTGCGTCTTTTATTGCCCGTAGCGAAAAATTTTCCCCCGTATAGGGTTGATTTTTTACACCTTGTGTCTGAAAAACCCCAATATCTTACGGAACCCTATTTTTTTCCAAAATAAAATATAGCCTATAGATTTATCATAGCAGCGCCATCTATTGATTACTTACTCAACCCAGGCGAAAGGTATCGACATCTGTTAGAATCATTTGGAGTTAACAGATAATTGTGACTGTCAAATAATAACAGACAAATAATTAGCAATAAATTAAAATTGCGACTATAATTTGAGATTTAAACTATCCTATCTCTCAAGTTGGATCGAACTGCACATGGTGTGCTAATTTTATTATAATCGGTTAAGTGGTTTAGGAGTCCATTGAGTACAAACATTGTGACACGAGATTTATATATATTAAGATTGTACCAAGCTTAGTTTTAATTCTGTTACGTTCTCGAAAATATTACGTACTAGGTACACATATTATTGATATATTTGTTATCCTCAATTGTTTTAAGTTAAGTTTAAATATTTTGTTCATCAAATATAAATGGAAAAGCTAATTTAATTTTTCACAATACATTACTCTCCTATTATACTCGTAATACAATACAGATAATTTTCCTTTCAATGGATAAACCGAAACTAATTCTATTATACAAAGAGGACAGAAAAAGATAGTTATGATAGTACACTGGCACTAATTCCGTATTCCCATTCCATTCCGTTTAATACTTTTTTTATGGAATAGGTGGCAAACGAGCAGACGTATCGCCTGATGGTAAGCGATTACCACCGCCCATAGACACCCGTAACACCAGCGGCGTAACAAGTGCGTTGCCGGACTTTAGGGGGTGAAGAAAGGGGTTGGATTATGGGCCTCCGGTATTCTCACTCACTCGGTGAAACACAGCACAGCCGCTGTTTCAAAATGGTTTTCTGTGAGACGGTGGTATCATTCCGGTCGAGCCGGCCCATGCATGCCGAAGCGTAGCTCTCCCACGGTAAACGTTTGTAGGTACTATGGGCATTAAAGTCATACTTGAAATGCAAAAATAAATGCGAAGGCATAATAATGTGCTTGGTTGCTCTTAATCTTTATTATAAGCGTTTTTAATGCAAGTTCTTAGAAATAATATCTCATTATTGAAATACCTAGTATACGTGCTTTCTTAATTAATATTTTTAATTGAAAACTAATCACGAAAAAGCCTTGAAACAAAGAATTTTCTTATGAAATCAAAAATTAATAGAAATTCTTGTGATGTTATTTAATTTTCTGTAGAATAATGAGTACTTTGTAATAACTTTATGATCTTACAATATTTTTAAATATTATTTGAAATGAAATATATCATAACCTAATCTCATAGCTTGCAAACTATTAGGCACTATACGTAATCAAAACTATGTTCGGAAAGTTTTTAAACTCAACTACAAACAAACCATTCATCATCATCCTCATAATTAACAGCCATTAAGTATGCAACTGCTGTGCTGGAGGTCTCGGGTTTAATCCCCGGGTCTTGTCAAAAATTTGTATCATCTGCAAATATATGTTTCGGAGTTTGGGTCTCTCTGGTCTTTGGTGCGCGTAGAGATGCAACCTCTCTACGCATCTTCTATCACATTTACCATTGGAAGTGCACTGTATTATTCAAACTGATGCTTGCCGCCTCTTTCCACAATCGTCCTACGCGACATCATTTTAATCCCCATCATTTAGATGGTTGACAGTCCACAACTGTACACTTTTCCAGAAACTTTCTGCCTCACACAACAAAACTGTGGAATGAACTGTCGCCTGCCTTTAAGAAAAGAGCGTATCCTTCTAAAAACTCCGGCACGCACTTGTGTCGTTCCATAGGGGGCAGTAATCGCTTACCATCAAGCGATACGTTTTCTCGTTTGCCCCCTATCCCATACAAGAAATGTATATATACTTATATATATTGTCAAAAATAAATAAATACGTATTTATATCAGTTGTCTAGTACCCATAGCATAAGCTCTGCTTAGTTTGGGTCTAGACGGCGTTGTGTATTAGAAATCACAAAATAATATTATTAACTGAAACGAATAATTTTTATCAAATACTGTATGTTTATCAATTAGTATAAGATTTCATTACCGAAGACGAAGGGTACCCTATTCCCTTGAGTTCATACAAACATGCTTTCAATTAAAACAAAATTTTGTATAAATAAAATCATTTTGGTAGATTAAAATTTATACCACAAGATATTATTTTAATTGGGAAAATGCGAGCAGATTCAAGCAAATATCGTTATATCATTACGTAGAAGAGATACCGTAATGCTTACACGAAGTCCGATTAAAAGATAATATTTTTTTTATGCTGTATCGTGTAATACATAAATAATTATATTCGATATTTCACGAAAACTTCTAACTCAATATTGAAATTGGTGGTTATGTAAAGAAAAAACGTCGATGCGTTTATCAATTACGAAAGTTAATTAATTAGAAAAATAGGTTTGTATAAGAGAGTTCAGTTATTTTAGATTGAGCAATTGATGAATTATAGTATAGTAGTATTCTATAACTGTATTCAAAAGTCCCTATTCCCATAGTTCGCTAGTATTTACGTCAAAAACTTGTAACTAATATTTCTTTATCAGGAACAAGACGTGAGTGGAAACGACCACAACTCCGGAGAACGCTACGATGCCGCCGGTGAGCCAATCCTTAGACCCTCTCACAAAAGTACATACATCCCCAAGTTCCACACTATTGTTTAATATTGAATTTGAACGCACACATAATATTAACACGGTTATATTTTACCTGGCACAATATAGCGTAACATTAACCAACCGCAAGGGTAACTTGAAACGTACGCGATCAATATTGAATTAGTTCATGTAAAAACTAATATTAAAACTAACTAAAACTAATATAAACAATAAAACTAGTTATACTTGAAAATGTACTAAAATTAGTAATGACATTTAATAGTGAACTGATTCAATTGTCTAATTTGTAGACACTTCAAATACGTGAGCACCAAACACAATTTAAAATATCTCGCACTGTTTTTAAGCTGCTATTGTAACTACACAATACCCTTCTAAACCCAATTTGGTATAAAGTTTCAAGTTATGTGATACTTCTAACTATTACTAAATGTTGATGACTATCAACGAGACTTCGTAAACACCCTGTGCTTATAACTTAGCACCATGCTTTAGCAAGTGAACCAATGAGTTTATAGGTAAAGAGCAAAATAAAACTTCACTTCAACTTGGGAGAGAAAAATTAGCATATTATAAATGTTATAAGTAATGATTATTATTTAAAAAGAATCTCATAACTTGAAATATATGCACACTAGTACGAAGTTTGTCCTCACTCCCCTGCACTAACATTTATAATATTTTAACTTACCTTGTTTTGTGAAATCCGTGAGAATCTGCACTTAGTTTGTGACTAAATCCTCTCTGTGCACGAATATTTTAAGGTGATGGAATACTGCACAAATCACAATGTTTCGTCCCTGCACAAGATTGATTCACGACGCACAGATTATACATGTTTGTACATACTGAAGTAAGTACTTCTTTTTATAATGTTATACGTTTTTATGTAGAGTGGTAATCTGTCCATGATCGCTTAAACCTAAGATGCCTCGATGTTGTTACAGATTATAAAAGAAAAGAAGAACTAGAAGATTTCCTTCGGTTCCTTTTACAATATGAAAATAAAGCGTCACGACGAGGTATGCTCAATGGCCTTGGTGGTAATTCATTACTAGGAAGGAACCTCGAGGGTTTATATGAGCGTAGCCGCTTGCAGGGCATCGGGAGCAGTACTCTTTTGGGAAGGAATGCAGAGTACAACCAGTATGGTGGCAACAATCACAATATCGAAGATTCACCTCTGATGGGCAGGAACCTAAAGGGAATAGGCGGTTCCACTCTACTCGGAAGAGAGTTGGAAGGAGACAAAAGACTACACTCGAGATTCATTGATTCCCTCGGCGGCGGAAACTTTGTTCGTAACTTGGACTCTATTGGTGGAGGCAATTTTGTAAGAAACTTGGACTCTCTTGGAGGAAGCAATTTCGTTAAGAAAAATCTTGATGCACTCGGTGGACCGAACCTTGTGAAAAGGAATTTGGATTCTTTGGGCGGTGGCAATTTTGTCCGAAACTTAGACTCCATCGGAGGCGGCAACTTTGTCCGCGAACTGGATTCCCTAGGAGGCGGCAACCTGGTTTAAGCAACATTGATTTAAACTAGCTGCACAATTAATTACTTATCTATTTATTTTTCCCAATTAAACAACACATATGTACGCATCTATAAGGTTTGATTTATTGAATTTTTGCCATCACTAATTAAATTTGGTGTTGAAATTTTAAATAAATACATTGCAACCAAAATTTTGTATTTACTTTTCCTATATAATATATAGTTTTCGTGCGAACTTTTTATACCGGCTATTTAAATAAAAGATTTAAGTATTTCGAAGTAGCTCTTACAACAGGTAAGGTTTTTTACATCTTAAATATAGTTCTTGTAATATTTTGTGAGAGTTGTTTCTTATTTTGGCACCACAATATATCTAGGACACAAGACTCGGAACCTGGAACCCCTTGGAGGTGGCAATTTGGTCCGTGAAGTGCGTGAGATCAGACGTTCCGCATACATGCCATACCTTATTTCAAGAAGGTATGATTTTGGAAGGTGAGTAACTTTTGTCACACATCTAATCCATTCACGAGATACGGTAATAAAATATTTTATTTCTGATATCGTTGCCGAATATATTCTTTAATCAATATTTATCCGATCAGAACAGAACCGTCAACTAAACGGTTTTAAAGCTTAAGTTTATGTAATTTAGAGTCTCAAGTCTCCTTGTGAACGTAAAAGATAATTTTGAATTCCTTTAAAGTCAAATTTAAAAAGTTTTATTAAATATTTATATCTACTTATAGATTTATATAATAACTGACATTGTAAAAGTAACATTTCGATTTGTGCAATTAAATTATAAACTTTATTTTATAAAACAAAGATATCAAAATATAGTCTACCTTAAAATATACATGTAATAAAATGAGTATTTGGTCTTAGTCCATATGGAGGCAAGCGTGAACCGTGGCCGTTAGCGCCCATCGAGTACAGCGGATATTACGGAGATGGACTCCCCAAGCGCAATTTCGATGAAATCGACAGGTAATGTTAACCTCTTTTCACTTTTGTATTTGTTTTACCATTCCATCAAACATCGATGAAAGTTAAACATACTTCCATTACATATGTATTTGTTTTACTAAAGTAAACATTAAATAATTATAGATTGTTTTAAAGTTTAGTTTAGTCGATGATTGTGGCCGAAATTGAAACCGAACTTCGGTATCAGCCTCAAATTTAGTTGAAGCCGAACTTTTTCGGTTGCTGATCAAAAAAAACCTTTTTGTAGAAATTAGGCCAAAACCGAAGCACCGAGCAGACACTATAGAGATATATGAATATTATCTGTAACAATGGATCACATTAATTTATTTCTTACTAAATTGATACATTTCTGACTTAGAACTTACTATAAACAATTTTATACAACGCGTGTTTGTATGGATTCATTTGACCGATCCTCGAATTGCTCGACATCAAACAAAAACAACTTTTTATAAACTCACTTTAAAAAAGTATCGTAATATTTATGTAGGCATTTTGAAACTGGACAGCAAAATTTTGTCTTTTGTATGACGGATTCGACATACGAGTTAATCTCATACTTCTCATTTCTTGTTGTAATTAAAACAGCAAAATGGTAAAGTATGGTAGATGCCGATCACCAGTGTGGTGATGGGGCAATAACCACTTGACTCGTGTGTAGCAGGTATAATAAAAAGTTCAACTCACGGTTAATATGTATTATTGTCCAACACTCACAAGTAAACAATAGAAGGTGCGGTAAAGGAAGATACAAGCGTAAGCACAGCACAATAAATAGTTTAAGGCAGGAAGATGTATAGTCATAGCATAACACACAAAATAACATATAGTACATAAGCAATATTAGAGCATTTACACTAGTATATAAACTGAGGTAAACAAGCGTACGTTCCGCGTCAATAACAAGTTACGACTGGTTTCGCCGGCGCGCGCGCACACCTTGTGGTCGTGTGTATAGTGCACTCCAGGCGTGTCGATGTAATCGACATCGATATTGTATTTTATTAATATTAAATATTTTATATGACAAAAGTAAAAATGTAAATATAGTTAGTAAGTTAGGTAATTATAATAATATAGAATATATATATATATATATAAGTGTAAATATATAAATAGTTATAAGATTTAGATATAGGTTATTCTAAAGATAATTATAATAATATAGTGAAATATTGTGAGTAAGAATGGTAAGTGTAGTAGGTAGCCTACACCACCCCCCTCCAGAGACCGTCACGGGCGATAAAAATCTGGGAATTTAACTCGCCGTCCAGAACGTGTTGTAAATTCTTTCTGAGTATCTGGTAAGGGTTCGTTGTTGGTTTGGTCGGACAGTATGAAGGCCGGTTTGACTCGGTCTATAGATACTGTGACCTCTTTACCCCTCTGGAATATTTTAAAAATTTTAGCATCCCGGGCTAATACCTTGTAAGGTCCTGAGTATGCTGGTTGTAGCGAACCACGAGATGCGTCTTCACGGAGGAACACGTGATCACTGGTTGCAAGTTCTTTATATACGAAGACCTTTGGCTTGCAATGTCGCGCAGCTGGTATAGGCCGTAGTTTCGCAGCAATACTTTTCAGGCGGGCAGAGAAATCTGACAAGTCAGTAGTGCTGCCTTCGGTAGGTTCATCGAAGAACTCCCCTGGTAAGCGTAAGGGCTCTCCGTAGACGAGTTCCGCAGATGAGCTTTGGAGATCTTCCTTGAAGGCGGTTCGTATGCCTAACAGGACCCATGGCAGTGACTCTGTCCATCTGTCGTTTCCGTGGCAGACTATTGCGGCCTTGAGTTGGCGGTGGAAACGTTCCACCATGCCATTGCATGCCGGATGGTAGGCAGTGGTCCGTTTGTGCTCGAAACCGGCTGTTTTTGCCAGATATTCGAATAAGGCGGATTCGAATTGGCGACCACGATCAGTTGTAATATCCGTGGGACAGCCAAAACGAGCGATCCACGTTGAAACCAGTGCTTTAGCCACGGTTTCTGCCGTTATATCTTCTATCGGTATTGCTTCCGGCCATCGGGTAAATCTATCTACCGCCGTCAGGCAATACCGATAGCCTTGTGAAACCGGTAGAGGTCCAATAAGATCTATGTGGATCTGTTTGAACCGGGTACGAGGAAGATTAAACGTACCTAGTGGTGCAGTAACATGGCGATTAACTTTGGCTTTCTGACAGGCCATGCAAGTACGCGCCCACTCTCTGCAGTTCTTCCGTATCCCTGGCCAAACGAACCGCTCTGCTATAAGTTTGGCAGATGCATTCGGTCCAGGGTGGCTTAACGAGTGCAGGCTTTCGAATACCTGTCTGCGAAAGAATTTTGGAACATAGGGCCTGGATGTCGATGTACTGACGTCGCAGTACAGGGGTATACGACTTCCAGGGACACTCAGCTTTTCCAAACGTAATGATGAGCCGTTGTCGATTAGGTGTTGGAGTTCAGGGTCAGTAGGTTGACCTTTGGCTAGCTGCTCGAGGCTAACCGGGGCTCCCAGTTCTTCGATACGTGACAGCGTATCGGCAACTATGTTATCCTTGCCAGATATGTGCCGGATATCAGTTGTGAATTGAGATATGAAATCAAGGTGTCTATACTGCCTAGGCGAACAGTTTTTCTTCCTCTCATGGAATGCAAAACTGATCGGCTTATGGTCAGTATAGACGATAAAGTGCCGGGCCTCGAGCATATGTCTAAAATATTTTATGCCCTCATATATAGCAAGCAGTTCCCTATCATAAGGGGAATATTTTGTCTGTGAAGGGCTGAGCTTCCGCGAAAAGAAGGCTAGCGGTTGCCATGAACTGTGCTGGTATTGTTGGAGGACTGCACCGATTGCCTTATCAGAGGCATCTGTCACCAGGGCAAGTTTGGCGGTACAGTCAGGGTGTGCCAGTAGGGCAGCATTGGCAAGGTTATCTTTACATGCGATAAAGGCTGTAAGGGCGTCTCCTGTCAAATTAACGGGATGGGAACCTTTCACTGAGCCTGTTAATAAAACATGTAAAGGGGCTTGAAGTTCTGCAGCTCGAGGAAGGAACCTCCTGTAGAAATTGAGCATCCCTAAGAATGCCTTGAGCTGGCGCACAGTTGTTGGTGTCGGGAAGTCTCTCACAGCTTGCACCTTGGAGTCCAAAGGCTTAGAGCCTCTTTCGGTTATGGAGTAGCCTAAAAAAGTTACCTCTGGCATACCGAAAACGCACTTTTCTGTGTTTATGAGCAAACCAAAGTTTTTCAGCTTTGTGAAAATTTGACGGAGGTGCTCCTCATGGGACAGCTCATCCATGGAGAATACCAGGATGTCATTCAAGTAACAGTATATAAAATCGAGGCCCCTGGTAATGTCATCCATAAACTTTTGGAAGGTTTGGCCTGCATTTCGAAGTCCGAAGGTCATGTAAGGGAATTCATACATACCAAATGGTGTTGTTATCGCGGTCTTCGGAATGTCGTCCTCACTGACAGCTATCCGATTATAAACCTTAAGCATTTCAAGGGTGCTGAAGACTTTGCAACCAACAAGATTGTGGGCGAAGTCATGTATATGCCTAATCGGATATCTGTCAGGGATGGTGCGAGCGTTGAGCATGCGGTAGTCGCCGCAAGGACGCCAGCCGTTGTCCTTCTTCGGAGCTAGATGGAGAGGTGATGCCCAGGGACTCTGCGAAGGTCGAGCTGTACCGTTCGCGAGCATAGCCTGGAACTCCTGTTGAGCAATCTTTAATTTGTCGGGAGCTAACCGACGTGGTGTACATGAAACTGGAGGGCCTGGAGTGGTGCGTATGTGGTGGACTGTGTGGTGAGTGATGTTACGGTGTGTTCCTGTTGGACGGGTAATCTCGGGAAATTCTTCGAGAATTTTGTGATACCGGGAGTCACCAGTCAAAACTTTAACGGAGGCTATACT
The DNA here is from genome assembly GCA_916048165.1 of Spilarctia lutea. NCBI lineage: Eukaryota > Metazoa > Arthropoda > Insecta > Lepidoptera > Erebidae > Spilarctia > Spilarctia lutea. Next base: position 12,970,765 of record OU696480.1, on the reverse strand, counting down.
ACTACATATTACTACTTTGGCTACAGAAGATACAGAGGTAGTACTATCTAACAGGCGTTTGTTACGGCAATCTACAATAAGAGAGTAGTAATTTAAAAAGTCTACGCCTATGATGGGCTTAGTTACTTCAGCTACAACAAAACGCCAATTAAATATTCTACGTAAGCCAAAATCTAAATTAAGGTGTATATAACCATATGTGGAAATCGTGGAACCGTTCGCAGCACTCAAGTTGTAGTCCGTCCTAGCACGTCGATCATGAAGAAGAGACCGGGGGAAGACGCAGAGATCGCTTCCAGTATCGATGAGGAACTGTGTCTTCGAAGCTCGGTCTGTGACAAACAGGCGACCAGTAGGAGTTGAAGGGCAGTCAGCAGTCGCCATTATCGACCGCCCCTGGCGTTTCCCGATTTGTAATCGCAGGGGGATACGCATTTGCTGGCTTTCTCTGCAAATCTGTTATGGTACCAGCAAAGCGGGAACTTCCTGTAATTCGACTGAGAGCGCTTCGACCTGGAGACCGATCTGCGATGAGGTGATCTTGTAGATCGCGCACGGGGTCTGCTCCTGTCTGCAGCAAGGTCCTGGAACTGCCTCCGAAGCTCGGCGACTTCTCTAGCCAGAATATCCAGTGATGAATTAGGAGCGGCCATACTTGTAGAAGCTACAGATGGTGAAGGTAAGGCCAGCTCTTGAATACGATCGGCCAAGTCCGCCAGATCGTCGGTGGAGGAGGTTATCGGTTGACCTGCGAGCACCGTCTGGATTCCATGGGAGAGGCGACTTATCCAGATGGTCTTTAAGAAGTCGTCGGGAACGTTGACGCCAGCGAGGCTTTTTAGATGGCGAAGAAATTGCGAGGGCTTTCGATCTCCAAGCTCCTCGTGCATTAACAGCTGTTTCAGCTTCTTCTCCTTTGACGCTGTCAAGCGCTTAATCAGCTCGCCTTTTAATTTTGCGTATTTGTCTGTGGCTGGTGGACTAATAATGAGGTCTTTCACTTCCCTAGCAAATTGGGTATCCAGCTGGCTAATGATATAATGGAACTTAGTAGTGTCGCTGGTGATGCCAGATATCGCAAATTGACACTCCATCTGCCCAAACCATACCTCAGGCTCTTCCGGCCAAAACGGTGGTAAGCGTGTGCCAACTTTAAAAACATCGATATTTTTCATCGACTCGCCCTCATCTCTAATGTTCGACCTTTCCGTCGACAAGGGCATTGTACGTCCACGTTCGTCTTGAAATTCCTTGTCCGTGGTTCAAGTAAGGGGTCACCAATATGGTAGATGCCGATCACCAGTGTGGTGATGGGGCAATAACCACTTGACTCGTGTGTAGCAGGTATAATAAAAAGTTCAACTCACGGTTAATATGTATTATTGTCCAACACTCACAAGTAAACAATAGAAGGTGCGGTAAAGGAAGATACAAGCGTAAGCACAGCACAATAAATAGTTTAAGGCAGGAAGATGTATAGTCATAGCATAACACACAAAATAACATATAGTACATAAGCAATATTAGAGCATTTACACTAGTATATAAACTGAGGTAAACAAGCGTACGTTCCGCGTCAATAACAAGTTACGACTGGTTTCGCCGGCGCGCGCGCACACCTTGTGGTCGTGTGTATAGTGCACTCCAGGCGTGTCGATGTAATCGACATCGATATTGTATTTTATTAATATTAAATATTTTATATGACAAAAGTAAAAATGTAAATATAGTTAGTAAGTTAGGTAATTATAATAATATAGAATATATATATATATATATAAGTGTAAATATATAAATAGTTATAAGATTTAGATATAGGTTATTCTAAAGATAATTATAATAATATAGTGAAATATTGTGAGTAAGAATGGTAAGTGTAGTAGGTAGCCTACAAAGTAATTGTCTACGTAAATGATATTAGTTGAGTAACAAGCATACAAAACTAGTAGTTCCGTAATCATAGTTGAGTAATTTGTCACTCGTCCCAGGGTTAAAAACTTTTTAATTAAAAACACTGTAGTTAGCACATAATAATATATCAGTGTTTAATTACTGTTTTCCATAAAAAAATGTTTTTGGTAAATGTTCATTACTTATAAATTCTATCGTTGATTGCCTTGTATGATGCCTCGGTGGGGTAGTGGTAGCGTATGCGACTGCTAAGCTTGATGTCTCGGGTTCGATTCCCGGGTCGGACCAAATGTTTGTATGATCTGCAAATATTTGTTACGGAGTTTGGGTGTTTTCTATGTATAATATGTATGTATTTACAAAAAAAAGTATATAAGTATTTATATCAGTTGTCTAGTACCTATAACACAAACTCTGTTTAGCTTGGGACTAGATGGCGTTGTGTGTTAAATGTCCGGGATATTTATTTATTATAATGTACCTTCATAATCATCATGCAATCATGTCAATCTTCACAGATAAATAACGACCCCACTGTAGCATATTTTATTTAATTATAGCTAACTAAATGGCTACATAATGTCTAAAAAGGACGCCGTCTACCAGGATCCCCTGCTTAGATCCCCTGGGGAATTTATCTGGTTTTAATTGTAGTTAGAAAAAACTTTCAAATCAATCCCCTGGGGATCCTCTAATTGATCAGTATGGACAAGAAAATCAAATGAATCCCGTAGGGGATCTAAGCAGGGATCCTAGTGAAACATTTCTACCATCTAAAAGTGATTCAATAGTCGGAATTTCTACTAAAATAAACACATAAGTATTAATACGATAAATACATAAAATTGCAACCTCTTTCTAGTAATTGAAGCTTTTTCCTAGTTTTTCGTATTGTACAAACGAACTTGGTGTCGAATGCGGTACGATATTAAACAAGTTTGAGGACAAAGATAAACAGATGTTCTTTATTATACAACTAGCTGAGTGTCGCGGTTGTTATTGTACCTTTATGACACGACTGCGGGTAACAGAGCGGGGTACAGCTAGTCCAAAAGTAGCCTAAGTTACTCCTCACAAGATCAGCTATCTGCCAGATATCCGGGTGCAAAAGCAAGTGAAAAATAAAACTACTTTCCTATGAGTTTTTCGGTTGTGGTTTGAGTGGGATTTGAGAATCCTAGTAATATAATAAATTGTAAAGTAACTCTGTCTGTCTGTAACGCTTTCACGGCAAAACCGCTGTACCGATTTCAAGAACGAAACGAAATACACGCGGACAGAGCTGCAGCCAAAAGATAGTGTAATATAAAAATTAAGAACATAATGAGTTGTAGTTTTTTATTCATACTTTCGACAGTTCTTTTTACTAACCAAAGTACTGATCATGGTGTGGCAGTGTCATTAGAAATAAGTCATGTGTGTATTTGTAGACATTTCATCTGTCACCAAATTATTTATTTATTCCTATAAAACAATTTTTTTTCGATCCCTAGGTCTGGCCTGGATACATTCGTGAAGAAACGCAACTTCGACGAGATCGACCGATCATCGATGCCGTTCCCCTATGCCACCAAACGCTTCTACCACCTGTACGGACCTAACTACCTAGACATTGATTCTCCTGTGTAAGATGTGTTCGCGAACATTCGTTGTACGAAACACAACACTTATGCTGTGTGTAAACTGTGTTTGCAATACAGTCATATACTCCACGTGCTCTGAATCATCAACATACTTTATTAATTTACAGCTGGACATAAACCTCTTCTTTGAAAATGAAAAAAAAAAATTATATTAACTATAATATTATTAATTTTAGTAAGAACAATACTCTCGATCTCGGAAGCACTAGTTAATGAAGTTTAAAATATTTTGATGCCACAAGTTGCATCGTCAGAGCCTCAGTTCACGATTATTTTTTACTCTTTATTTTAATTGTAGAATATGCATGAGAACTTCTTTTCCAATTTTCGAATTTCTGGATTCATTATTTAAACATTTATATTTTAATTGAGAATATTCACTTGTAACTGAAACCTTTGGAATATCAGTCGCAATAAATAACGTTTATATAATAAAGAAGGCACATGAAATTATAAATTTCTTTTAAATGCCTGAAATGCTATGTTTTTTTTTAAATCATTTGATTTTTCCAATAAGAAAGTTATAAATTTGCCGTAAAGTTTTGATAAAGTACTAAATCAAAATATAATTCATATCAATTGAAACGTTAAACGCAAGGATACTGAAACTTTATTGAGTGTAACATTTCCTAAATCAATATAGCTTTCCCAAAACAAATAACTTGACGGCGCACACATTTATTTAGTGGGTAGATTTTGAACGAACAACCGACGTTCACGAATGACATAACACGGAGCGCTGGGGTGGCGGCCATTACGAATCGAGTCATTAGAGAGAGCGCACTCACCCACGTGTTCTGGTGGAATGTTTTAAATCCGATCAGATCAGTGTAATCTTTTATAATTAAGAGTGTTGTAGATTGATTTAGTGATTCATTAAACGAGTGTCGATTATATTTCGAAGTATTTTAGTGACCAGAACATACTGGTCTCCTCGCCCAACTACCCACGTTTACATTATGGCGAATGAACCAAAGAATGATGACGTGCTGTCTCCTGACGCGCCTTTAAACTAATTAAATACACTCATTTGTTCATGATTTTAGACAATTGTTTTCAATGTTTTAACATTATTCTTTGTATTTCAGTTCAAGTGGCGACAAGAAAAGATACAGAGCCGACTACCCTATGGATGAGATAGACCTGTCTCACTTCCCCATTGGCTCAAAGAGGTCGCAAGATAGCTATCCCCTGGTGCCCCGAAACCTGTTCTAAACCAAAAATTTCGAAGCCGTCTTCAGTATTAATACTCACGTCCTTTTGATATAATGTTGGACAATAGTATTTTTTGGACTTCGACTTATAAAATGTTTCTTATCAATGTTACACTAATGGTCTTTAACTTTCCAAAAGTTCTTCTTTTCTAAAAAGTTTTAATGAGAACGCAATATGTACTTTTTTAAGTTTACTTACTAAACTTGGCTTTTGGCTACTTACTAAATTTCTCTTTACATTTGCTAAGACAGATAAAGCATTATCCTACATTCATAGATTAATATAATATTGTATATTTCTGAAATCCTACTTTAAATTATAGTTAAGGAGGGAGAGGTTTAGATTCTTAATATTATATCAGTATTATCTTCAACTTAAGACTATTGAAAAAAAATATTATCTATGAAATAAGTTTCTCAGCTAGAAACATGAAAAAACAAATTGTAATAATATATGTAAATTTATTGGATGGTGAAATGGTTACAGAATAAATAAGGAAATATGAATGTTCATGATGTTTCTTTTCTTATTTTAATGTTCATGATGTTTCTTTTCTTATTTTAAAATTAAAATCCTAAAATCGACGTACAATTTACAGACATTGAATAGTGTTTTACATACATTTATTGGTTCTTGTATAGAAACGATCCCTTTAATGTAATAATTTTGAATTAAAATTTTACAGTACCTATAATTTTAAAATATTCATATAATAAAGGTTGTCATGAAGAGATTGACGTGAGCGATAAGACCACCTATTGTAATATCAAATGTAGATCTCCATCTGTTTGTTCAACATTTATTTATTCTATTAAGAAATAAATTTAAATGGCCCTAGTAGTTGTATTAGGTCTAGAAAATTCTTTCGTATTTCAAATAAATATCATAATTAAAACTGATTAGTATTCAAATCAGATAACGATATTTGCATAGTATATTACAGTTCAAACAAATTTAGCAATTTACAAAATGAATTCCTGTGACAAGTGACAAATATTTAAGGTCGTATTATAGACGAAATAATCACTATATTGTGATTTGTTTGTTCATTAAATACTAGGAAATCCACATAACTTCGTGTACTTACCTATGTCTTTCGAAAGAACGGTTTTTTTAATTCTTCATGAAAAACTCCCCTTCTAACAGTCGTGCATGATATTATATAGTCAATTACCTTCCTAGATAGATGAACTACTCAATATTATAATATGTTTTTAAATCGATTCGAGTAATGTTTACAAACTATTTAGTAAATTGAATGTTTTTTACTACTTCAGACATCTTGCCGGCTTCATTTGTGATTTGCTATATGCTTTGAAGACGTGTAGCGCTCAAATTTAGAAGAAAATAGACCACAAAGTATAATTTTACATAAGTAAACATAATTAATATTTTAGTTTACCAAGTCCACTGCGCAGAATACACAAAGGTCGGTTGGTACCCTAATCTGGCGACGACTGTGACGATTAGACAACAAACCTAAACGTTGTGTAGCCAATAACTTTGTTCTCTTAAATGTGGGAGAGCTATGCTTCGGCATGAATGGGTCGGCTCGACCGGAGTGATACCACGGCCTCACAGAAAACCGGTGTGAAATAGCGTTTGCGCTGTGTTTCACCGAGTGAGTGAGGATACCGGAGGCCCATACCCCAACCCCTCCCCCCATCCCCTTTCCCATCCCCCAAAGGTCGGCAACGCACTTGTGACGCCTTTGGTGTTGCGGGTGTCCATGGGCGGCGGTAATCGCTTACCATCAGGTGATACGTCTGCTCGTTTGCTAACTATTCAATAAAAAAAAAAAAAAAAGTCAAAGATTGCCTCTTAATATATTAATTTCATTTTTGCGAAGTGCTACTGCCTCTTGTCATCGGATGTCGTAAGGAACAACTAAAGGAGTAAACTGTACGACAACAGCACTGCGACACATAGTGTATAGTCTATTCGCTTAGATATGATCACTATGATCGCTCGGCCGTCCCACGTTTGGTTTATTGTCATAGGGACGCCGCCACAACATCAAAGAACCCGCCTGCCGCATACACCCACAAGTAAGTATGATTTGTCGGTATACGCTATTGTATGAATTAATATATGCATACAATATGTACATATATTCATTGTCATCAAAGTCATTGGGAGTAGGCAAACCTATTAATGATTCGTTTCCTAAAAATGTTAACTTAAACTCCCTTAATCAACATTTCTCTGCTTCGTCAAATTTTGATAAAATGACAAAAGACGCTACAATTAAATTTCTTACTTCTGCCCCAACTCCTGACTGTTCTCCCTTTTTTCAGTCAATTTTCTGATTGTGATGTTAGGAAGAGCATAGTATCTATTACTTCGAATGCAGTGGGCTCTGATTGTCTTAGCCGTGGTATGATCATTCCAATCCTTGATGAAGTTCTTCCTGTCATATGTCATATCCTCAACTATTCGATCTCCTTTAGCGCGTTCCCAAGGGCTTGCAAGGATGCTGAAATAATACCCATTCCTAAAAAAAAAATCCCGGATCCTTCTCCGATTACCGCCCGATTTCTATCCTTCCGTTCCTCTCCAAGGTCCTTGGACGCCTTGTCCATACTCAACTCTCGAATTTCCTATCCCGAAACCTGCTACTAAATCCTCTCCAGTCCGAATTTCAACCCGGGCACAGCACCACTACTACCTTAGTTCATATTACGGAGGACATCAGATCTGGTATGGAGAGTGGCCAGCTTACGGTTCTGACAATCTTAGACTTCAGCAATGCATTCAACACCGTTGATTTCGACGTTCTGCTATGTATACTACGCTCTTTCAACATATCTCCAACGGCAATTGACTGGTTTCGCAATTACCTGTTTGGTCGCCGGCAACGCATTAGTATTGAAAACACTATTTCTTCTTGGTGTAGCACTGTGGCCGGCGTGCCTCAGGGCGGCGTACTCTCACCTTTACTCTTCTCCGTTTTTATTAACACCATCACGAATGATTTATCTTCTTCCTACCACCTTTACGCGGATGATCTCCAGATTTACACCAGAGCATCACCAAATAGTCTGAATGATGCTGTTAACACCACCAATGCTGACCTTGACAAAATTTTTAAGTGGAGCAACACCTATGGCCTGAAAATTAATCCTTCCAAGACTCAGGTCATTATCATTGGAAGCTCGCGAATGCTGTCTAAAATTGATTGGACAAAATTGCCACAAGTCACTTGCAATAGCACACCTATCCTGTACAGTGAAAAAGTAAAGAACTTGGGGATCTGCATTGACAGTACGTTAGCCTGGGGTCCTCAGTTACAAGAGCTAAGTCGCGAAATGTTTGCCGCTGCAGGGTCTTTGCGCAGACTTCGCAATTTTCTACCCACATCTACGAGGATTGCTCTTGCACAATCCCTTCTTTTCCCCATCCTTGATTATGCTGATTCCAGTTATCTTGATCTCACTGAAGACCAATTAAATAAGCTTGAAAGACTCCAAAATCTCTGTATAAGATTCATATTTGGATTACGCAAGTATGATCATGTCTCCGATTATCGTAAACAGCTTAAGTGGTTACCTATCCGCCTTCGCCGGAATGCACATATTCTTTCTCTTCTATACAACATCCTATTTAATCCACTTGCTCCACGTTACCTGAAATCTCGGTTTAACTTCCTATCTGACTCAAATACCAAATCGTTGAGATCGTCAGAGAATTTGAAGTTGAGAATGCCAGGACATTCCACTAAATTTATTGACCAGCCCTTCTCTGTCCAAGCGGTTCGCTTATGGAACGCCCTACCAGTCACAATAAGGCGTGCAAAAACATTGACTGCATTTAAGAGACTGGTAAGGGATTACGTTACTTGAGTAACGTCCATCCATGAAATAACTGTGTGTTTAACTTAAATAGATATTTAGGTATGTATTTATTCAATCTTCCACACTACGTGTTACTATTGTTGTGTTAATGTATATATTCTACTATAATTTTGTTTTTCCTATCCTTTCTGCAATACACCAGGCACTACCCTATACTCTTCATGCGTGCTCTTTCTTTCCATCCCATGGTTGCCTGTAAGAGATTGCCTCCGGGCGATAAGGCCGCCAATTGTACTACCCTAGTTTAAGTTTTCGTAAATAAGTTAATTTTGTTACTTATCTGGTGTGCAATAAAGAGATTTATTATTATTATTATTATATATTCGTATTTCACAACAATAACCACAATTGTATATGTACTATTTTTTAAGTATTTCGGACATCTAACACACAACGCCATCTAGTTCCAAACTAAGCAGAGCTTATGTTCTACTATAATTTTGTTTTTCCTATCCTTTCTGCAATACACCAGGCACTACCCTATACTCTTCATGCGTGCTCTTTCTTTCCATCCCATGGTTGCCTGTAAGAGATTGCCTCCGGGCGATAAGGCCGCCAATTGTACTACCCTAGTTTAAGTTTTCGTAAATAAGTTAATTTTGTTACTTATCTGGTGTGCAATAAAGAAATTTATTATTATATATTCGTATTTCACAACAATAACCACAATTGTATATGTACTATTTTTTAAGTATTTCGGACATCTAACACACAACGCCATCTAGTTCCAAACTAAGCAGAGCTTATGTTCTACTATAATTTTGTTTTTCCTATCCTTTCTGCAATACACCAGGCACTACCCTATACTCTTCATGCGTGCTCTTTCTTTCCATCCCATGGTTGCCTGTAAGAGATTGCCTCCGGGCGATAAGGCCGCCAATTGTACTACCCTAGTTTAAGTTTTCGTAAATAAGTTAATTTTGTTACTTATCTGGTGTGCAATAAAGAGATTTATTATTATTATTATTATATATTCGTATTTCACAACAATAACCACAATTGTATATGTACTATTTTTTTAAGTATTTCGGACATCTAACACACAACGCCATCTAGTTCCAAACTAAGCAGAGCTTATGTTATGGGTGATAAATAATATAATAAAAGTGTGTGGAGACTATTTATACAAAGATACTTAAGTAATCCTTTAAATAGCGTATTATAGTCTTTTTGCATCATGCTAGTTTGACCCTGCTGTTCCGCCCGGGTGTATGTCGGTTATCGTAGTAAGGAGTAGTCTGTGTCCTACTCGAGAATTAAAGTATCTCCATGAAAAATTTTGTGTGAAAAGTGGCTTTCAGCTTAACAGACGAAATGACAAAGTTTGTCATATTAGTATAGATATAATAGTTGCTAGTATTTAAATGGGGCGGTCTGTCGGACTCATATTCATTGATAAAGATAAATTTTGGCGGAAAGTCGCGTGTCAATCACTTTTTTAAGTTAAATTTGAAAAGATTTTATACTATTATAAAAGTTTACTCTCTAGGCAAAACTGCACTGCTCGTTTTCAAAATATTTTTGGGAGGAAAGCACCACGTGGGACCAGTGAAAGGTGTTGGTATGCGGAATTTGATCGTGGCTGTGTTTCTATCCATGATGAAATTCGTAAAGTTCGACTTTCAACTGCGATCATGTAGGAAAATGAAATTACTGTCAAACGACTAATTTTAAAAAAAAACGACTTATCACTTATGTTTAGATTTGATGATATTTGGGGACTGGTATGTACCAATTTCAGAATTTTTTACAAAAAACATACCCAGACAAATGTTTTCAAAAATGGTGAAAAAGTGTATTAAATGTAACGGAGAATACTTTGAAAAGCAATGAATAGACAAATAAATTGTTTTTTGTGCCCCAGTAAATGCTACTTACAGATAGTTTTAGTAACTTTTTAAATGATTCATTCATATCACAATTGTGAACGTGTTTTCATTCATAACGTAGAAATCATAATCAAATAACGAGATGGAAAGGTTAAGTGAATCAAAGCCGACGAAACAGCTCATAAAAGTAAGGAGTGGTAAGAGAATGGCGACAAAAGCTACGAACGGCGATGACTAACGGTTCTGAGTAATTAAAGTTCGCGTTCCACTGGAGCGCAATCTATCTAAACAATCTAAACTGTGACAAATACAAACCGAACAAGCCACATTCGATTAAAAACTCTCCGGGCACAGACTCCAAGAGAAAACGAACATTTTAAAATGAAGTATAATTTACATTCATTATAATAACTTTCAACTATATAGCAATGTAAATATGGTTCACAATGCGTTGATAGGGAATATTTTGTTTTTTTATGACACTAACTAGGCTAAAGAAGCACTTGAAACACCTAATGGTAAGCGAGTTAGCAATTTCTTTACAAAGTGTTTGTCATAAAGTCGATCTATTTTTACATTGTTTATTTCTACGTGTTTTTAGTTTCAACTTAATATTAATGTTAGCATCGAATGAATTTAACCTATCCATGTAAGGTCAGGTTCAGTTACTGTCCTGTCATCTAGCTGCTAGATTCGCTTCAACTTTAGATTAATGGCTTTATGGTAAAGTGTGACCACAATTTCGGCAATATCATGTGTTTGAAAGACAAACTGTCAAAGGATTTAATTTGCTAGATGTAACTTTATCAATATTGATAATGGCAGTCACACCTATATATTTCATTTTTTAATATTTTTTAAGTCAATGCTAGTTAGGAAAATAAAAGTTACTTGAGTTAAATTAATGAATAGTATATTAAGCACTTCACACATGTAAGTTAGTTTATTCGACTCTCATTTTTAAACTCACTGCTAAGCAAATATTAGTAAATATTTGCTTATGCTTAATAATAGATCCTCTATTTTATTTAATTCAAATTTATTAACACTAGCTGACCCACGCAACCTCGTTTGCGTCTTATATTGCCCGTGGCGTGAAAATTTTCCCCCGTTTATGAAACATTCTTCATTGGTGCTCCGCTCCTATTAGTATTAGCGTGATGATATATAGCCTATAGCCTTCCTCGATAAATAGACTATCCAACACCGAAAGAATTTTTCAAATCGGACTTGTGGTTCCTGAGATTAGCCGGAACAAACAGACAGACAGACAGACAGACAAAAAATTTAAAAATATAAATTTTGGTATGTGTACCGTAAATACATATGCACGTAGTCGAAAGCGGTTATTTTAATATTACAAACAGACACTCCAATTTTATTTATTTGTATAAATTAAAGATACGACAGTTAGAAATTTCTGATAAATACGAGTAGAAGTCTTTACAAAAAATATATTGTTCGTCCCGTAAACAAGCATCAAAGGTCACCTTTTGTTAACTTTACATTATACAATAACGTCTGAACAAATAATAACTAGCAATATTACAGAACCCAAAAAAATATATTGAAAATGTATATTTATTTTGCTAGAAACTTAAATTGTAAGTTCTTTTTCTTATAATATTCTTAACTATTTCTTTTTGTCAATCATTTTTTATATTTTTCGAGTAATCATAAAATTATTCATAAAAGACATGTTTGCAAAGATTAACTTTACACCAAGTTATCGACGTTTCTCGAGAAAGATTGACAGATAAAAAAATTTCGTACCACCTTTAAACACAATTTTCTTTGGACAAGAGCAGTGAAAGACGTTTTTAATAATATCTGTGTAATCTGAATTAAATGATAGAAACTATGAGCTGTAATAAAACTATAAAGAACAATTAAAAGTTTAAAAAGCAATATCTTGACCACGTAAAAACATTTGATTAAAGTTATGTAGCCTATTTACCCGGGCCATCATTACGAATCTATTGTCACCTATGCAGTAGTTTAAGCGCTACGATAGAACATACAAATAGACATACACTTGGCTTCGCCGTAGTCGTATAAAAAATAATCCGATTGATCTGTGTGACTGAGATCTGACATTGATTTGAGCTTTTGTGTGTCACCTTTATATAGCCGAAAAATGGCGGATTTTATTGTTTTTAAGTAAGCTAACTAAGATATTTTTTTTAACAATTACAACTACTAGAAATAGCGCTTGCGCTGTGTTTCACCGAGTGAGTGAGGATACCGGAGGCCCATACCCCATTCCCTTTCCCCAATCCCCCAAGGGCCGGCAATGCACTTGTGAAGCCTCTGGTGTTGGATTGCCCATCCATAGGCGGCGGTTATCGCTTTCCTTCAGGCGATACGTGTACTCGTTGGCCCCTATTCCAAAAAAAAAAAATACTAAGAGCCACGCTGATTTTAGCACGACAGGGCCGGCCTGACCGGGGCGGCAATACACCCCCAAAAAGGTGATCTCCGTAATATCACAGCGTTCGTGCTGTCATGTTTCGTTGGTGAGTGTGAGACCGGAGGCCGAATGATGCAGAAGCATCACAAGGCAGCCATAGTGTGGGTCACCATGCTGCATTGTCTGCATACGCAATGAGTATGGTGACCACCATTCTTGAATTCTGCTTATGCCTTCCATCAGGCAGATTAAAGTCATTTAGGCAGAGCTACATAAATAAAAATAAATTAAAGATCCAAACAATTCGGAAATGGGTAATTATATTTGTATGGAAAGAAAAAAACTATATTTCATCTTTTGCATTCTCTCTTTCTATATTATTGATTCGATTTCTCACATGCGATAACTTTAAGAAAGTTCACATATGAATATTCAGATTGACTCGTATTACGCGTATCAAGTTGTTCAACATGCCTGTTAAATATTCCAAAGTTAACCAAAACGCTTCGCTAACTTAAAAATAACATATTATAATACTACAGCCACCTAAAGTTTCAAAACTTTATTTGTTATTAGGGTTAAAAAGCATTAAGTGCCATTTTGAAAACTCACTTTCTTTTTATAGTTGAACTAGCTTATGGCAGCGGCTCACTTGCATTTATATATCGCAGTTAAGAGTGGTGAAATCGGTACAGCGCTTTAGCCATGAAAGCTTAACAGGCAAACAGACAGAGTTACTTTCGAATTTATAATGTGAAATTACTAATAATAATATATTGTAATTTATATAGCTGAACCCCGCGGTGCTACCCGCGGTACGACAATAACCGTGGGCAACGCAGCGAGGCGAAGCTAGTATCTTTATAAATTGTAGGCTATGTGTTATTCTTATGTATAAGCTATATAATTGTAAAGTTTAGAGCAACAAACATACTCACTTACATATGTGGAGGAATGAGTCCCTCCAACATCCAAAGGGAGGATCTTCCGACCAGGCGAGGTGATCATGCCTGGTGGGCCAGTGCTCAACATTTGATGTCGGGATGTTGTATATATGATAATCGGCGCGAGAACTTCTACTGCGCGTTTCAGGATAAGTGTTGTACGTTGCTGCATAGTTCAGTGTGTCTGCGGTAGATGGCGCTATAGTATGTCGCTGTTGCGCTGTATGTGGAAGTTGCCACAACTCACAAACTTTCGCGTTTATAATATTAGTAGGATTTATGGATTAGTTTATCAGTTTCTTTTTCTAAACAGCTACTTCTTACTACATCTCTACCTGTTAATTTTATATCCAAAATCATTTCTTTTATTTTAAAAGAAGGTATTTGAATTCAGGTCTCGCTTTTTAACCGTGTTTTTCAAGTTGTTGTTTGATGATTGGATCTTAGTATTTGAAAGTGACACACGAAATTATCCGATTCCAATGATATATAAAATGTACAACACAAATTTATAACATCAGGTTTTATATGAGTATGTATAAACATTAATCCAAATTGTCTCTTTAAATCATAAATACGGCACTAAACTATTTACGCTAATTAAGATTTCAAGCAATTAGTATTCATCGTCATCCAAATCAAGAGCTGAGGTTGATTCCAGCGACCGTGCGAGCTCTCATTTACGATTGTGGTTTGTCAAATGACATATGACTGTATTTGAAACTACGCAACATAGGTGACAATTTGACTAAATAATGATTTCATATTATATAATGCGTAATAATGATATTTATGATAATTCTCAGACATTTAGGCACTTGGTAACATTATATATCCTGCGCATTCAATAGGCTACTGAACCGAAAAGATTGCCTACTGTAATGCTATTTAAAGACCTGACAAAAAATCTTGCTTTTTAATAACCTAATATGTATTAAAAGTATAAAAAAGGCCAAACCTTTGAGTGAGCACGATTATTTATTGTGTGTGGGTAAGCCACGTGCACGAACTTAGCGGGAGCGGAGTGGGCGCGGAAGCGAAGCTGGCAGCGTCACATTCAAATGACAAATGTATAGACTTATATGAGAGTGTTCACGAACACAGAGAAGCGGAGAGCGGGCTAGGAGCGGTGCGCATCAGTGCAGCGGTGTCAGATAATATAGTCTGGCCGCTGAGAGAATGCGTTTCTGACAGGTCGTGATCGAATGGGCGATGTAACTTTGAACTAGCGTACAATTTATGGCAAAATTTTAAATATCTTTTATTTTAACCTTAATAATGAGTAATAACATTAAAAATTGAATAATCATGCCAACGTACAATAACCATTTAATTTGGGCTAAAGTTATTAATAATTAATTAATTTAAGAACAATAATTTTTAAAAGTCTACAGACGTCAAACTGCGCTGTTTCGAGGTTATGTCAACCGTTTGTTTTTGTAGTGATGAGACAAAATAATAGATAATTGTAACTGAGTATTTTTGTAATCGTAATGTATTCTGTCGGTCGATATATTCTTAGATAAAACGTTCTAATTTTATAATATATAATTTTATTTATTTATTTATTTATCTTTATTGAATACACAAGAAAAAACAGTATAACAAAATGAGTTACAAAGTATGTAAGGATGTCGTACAGTACGAATGTTTTCACCATTTCAGGGAAATGTGCCGAAATGCTTTGGGCATTTATACGAACGACATTAAAGTTCCTGGGGACATCGGAGAAATTATTCGAGAGTGTGTGTAATGTTCTTAATACATATTTAATATAGTTTATTATACGATATAGGTACAACCAAACCAAACTTAAGAAAATAATTGTCGTGATATCAGTCAGATGAATTAAAAATAAATGAAAAACTATTTTTATCCCTTTTTATATATTATATATACACTCAAGCTTCGACGTCGAAAGTCTCAATCGGTAAAGGAGCAGGTCTCATAATATGCCACGCTGGTTGTGCGAAGTATGGTTTTGTGGAAAATGGTTTATTGGTATTTGAGTCAAAAACTACTACTGACTACCACCAAGAAATGAATGCGGCTGCATTCAAGGAGTGGCTCCAGGATGTGTTACTACCTGGCCTTCCAGAACCTTTAATTATAATAATGGATAACGCCCCTTATCATTCGGTGCAAATAAATAAGCAAATAAATAAAACACCTACTCAAGCTAATGGAAAAGAGGAATTGGTGGCTTGGCTGCAAAGAAGTGGCATTGACGCAAATATGTCAATGCTAAAAGCTGAGCTGATGAATTTAGTCAACGACCATAAACTAGCAAATGTTCGATACGAAATAGATGAGCTGGCTCTGGAGTACGGTCATCGCGTTCTCCGAATTCCTCCATATCACTGCCAGTACAATGCCATAGAGCTAATCTGGGCTCAAATTAAAGGTTATGTAGCCCGCAATAATACTTCTCCACCATATGGCATAAAAAAGATACAGACGCTTTTAAAAAAAGCATGCGAAAAAGTCACAAGAGATGACTGGATAAAGGTGGTTGAAAAACTAAAAAAAAAAAATTTGATAACTTTGACCGCGATATTCGTATAGATACTATGATTGACAATAACATAATAATATATGTTGGTGAAGATGACAGCGAGTCCTCAAGCGAATCGGAGTCGGATTAAATTTTGATTTGACATTTTTGAAATCTTAAAACTATGTATTTCATAACATATATTTTCCAATAAATATAGTATTTTTATTTTCTTTCCCTTGGTTTCATTCAGAAATTACGATTAAATTTAATTTATCCATCAACAATTTTATTAATATTGTGTTTGAAATATAATAAAATATATATAAATTGAATAATTATGCATAATGAATGTTATAAATACTGTTACCAAATATTATTAATGTTATTCATGGTACATCACTACTCATGACGAATTTACAAGTGTCAGAAACGCATTCTCTGAGCGGCCGAACTATAATAATAATCCTTTATTTGCCAGAATGTAAAATAGCAATCACCTGCGATTAATGATTTTTAATTGTGTCAATGTTGTGATTTTTCCAAGTTTATTTAATAATTCATATTTTATGTTTTTATTGAATTAGTGCTATTAAAACATTTTCATAATATTTGTTACTTGTAATTTTGTTCGCTTGGTTGATGTTAATACGAGTAATTCTATGTGTCAATAAGTGTAGCAACCTAAAACCCTCCTTATTTTTTCAATTATAGTAAATTATTGTATATGCAATTACGACTAATCAATATTTTTCTAAGATAATAAGACTTGGTTTGTACAATTTTAGAAAAATAAATTTAATATATTTATTTATGATGCTATTACATAAGTGAGTACCTTAATTTTATAAAATATTACTAAACATTGATCGATTTCATTAGTTATTTTTAATCACTAGCTATTTTTCTGACATTTGTCATCCGTATCAAACTATATGTTACGAGGTATAATTTCTCCTAACACAACACTAAAACGCTCCGCTCCCCGCTCCGCTGCCGCCACCACTCGGCTCCCCGATGACTTCAAAAACGCGGCCTAATTTATAACATATACGATTTGTTGCCGCATGTGAAAGTATTCGAGTGGTGAATACCGGTGAAGAATACGGAATGTCACCTTATTCATGCCGTGTGTGGTAGGAGTCATAATTCTTTTTGTCGTAATTTTCTGCCACGCACAGCAAAACTGTGGAATGAGCTGTCGCCTGCGGTGTTCCCGGACCGATACGACCTTCAAACCTTCAAGAAAAGAGCGTACTCCTTCCTAAAAGGCCGGCTCGCTTACCATCAGACGATACGTCTGCTCGTTTGCCCCCTATATAATAAAAAAATAAAATAAAAAAGAACAAACTACGCAGGACAACAGCACTGGAAATAGAAGGAAAACTAGAAACAAACCTTACACCTTATATCTATCTGGCCAGTGTGGTACAGAAGGCTATAATCTCCTTCCTAAGGCGAGCCTATTTCTAGCAGTAGACTATTAAAGGCTGATGATGTAATGTGGAAGACAAATATTCAACAATATCCAGTAGTACATACCACCACCTCCTCCCCTCTTCCTGAACAGATAGTCGCAGTACCTGGCCAACAGCTGAGGGGCCCGCGCACAGCTGTCGTTAGGGCCGCGGAAGTAGATAGGTATTTTTATCACCGTTCTGATTATAAGCACAGGCTTTGCTTGGGATCTATAGTTATTATGACCTAAATTGATCAATTTGATCATGATTTCAATTGCAAGCGTTTGCGAAGTTAATACTCTTGTGCTAAATGAGTACTACTGCCTCGGTGGCACAGTGGTAGTGAATGCGACTGCTGTGCTTGAGGTCTCTGGTTCAAATCCTGGGTCGGACCAAATGTTTGTGTAATCTACAAATATTTGTTTCGGAGTTTGGATGTTTTCTATGCATAATATGTATGTATTTACAAAAAAACAGTACATATGTATGTATATCAGTTGTCTAGTACCCATAACACAAACTCTGCTTAGCTTGGGACTTGATGGCGTTGTGTGTTAGATATCCGGATTATGTATTATTTATTATTATTATTAAATTGTATTTAACAGTAATAAAAAAACTTACTTTAACTTCATATTTTGTACTAAAAAGTACTTTATAGGAATATTTTGTGTATGTTTCTGTATGCGTAATACTCATACGAATCTTAAACAAACAGCGCAAAGTGATAATATATCTCAAAACAATAAAATTCTCGTAACAGCTTCACACTTGAATGCTTATTGGAAAGGTGGTAGGTATTTCTCTACACGCCAGTAGTTTTCTATAAACAATCTTTCTTTAAGCTTAACTGAATCCTTAAAAAGCAAGTAAATCTGAAAAGTAAATAGAAGAAATCTGGCATTATAAGGAACACTAAATCTAGCTAAGGTTTCTACTACAACGGTGAGTAGAGAACAAAAGACAGAGAACAATTACAATCCTCTAACATAGCGTTTGATGTCGTCTACATTGAAAGACGTACTTCGACAGAAGACAGTCATCTTTAAGTTGTCCTTATTTATAAAATTGGTTGTAAACAGTTCATTTGAATATATAATATTATGTCTATACATTTTCAAGTTATGTAGTGAACATATATAGCAGTGCCTAGTTGTTCATCAACTAGAGTAGAACAAATAAATGCACACCTTGAATGTCACTATTCATACAATAGTAGGTAGCTTCAATTAACACGTAGAGAGACGTACGAACCGTTAACCTAATTCCTTGACTTCCAACTACTTGAAGCAAGGATTAGCGTCGGTTTCCATTACAGAAAGCTGATTCATAGAATTTAATAGCTCAGATTTATACATAGGGAAGAGCATTAAGGATTAACTTCTATGAGCCAACAGTCATATGATACATAATAATTATTAATTATCATATGACTCTTAGGGCGGCTACTACAATACTTCGAGTATTTTACGTGAAGCGACTGCCATCCTCAATTCAAATGGGTAATATCAAAAAATCTGTAGAAAGACTGTTGTAGGATGGATTTTTAGGATTCCAAGTATCCGTTACAACAGATATTTGTATTATAACATGCTCTATGAAGCACAGAGGGGTTGCAATGTGTTTGGAGTGGTCACCCATTCATAGAATGACCTTGCTAGGATTGCTTAACTTGAAACGCAATATATTAATGTATAAGGTTACCACTCTGCCACTAATCTCTCCCTACTGCTACTAACTTAAAAATAAAGAATTCAATGAAAATAACAGCATCGATTAATTAATGTGTTTATAAGGAAACAAATCTTTTCTAAGTACATATAATGTTTAGTCCTCTACCTGACCCCGTAGCCAAGTCAACATTCTATAAACTATTACTGGAAAACTAATGAATACATAGGAATGTCGTCATTTCAAGACAAACCACGTGGTTAGAACAAAATATTAGCAAATAATACAAGAAAATAGTGGTGTTATTATATAAATAGATACGACAGAAAACACTTGCATTTGGGCTGAGAGATAGTTAGGAGATTCATGTCAAAAACATCAGCTCTATTAAACATGGAGAAATGGCCTCCATAATTGCCTGTTTATTATGCTAAGTAAGTCGAAACTTGTTGCAAAAAGCTTGCGGTTTGATCTCTAGCTATTAATCATGAATTCAACGGTTAGATTGGATTTGTGCCCGCATAAACCAAGTCCACAAATTGCCTCTAACTTTACTGAACTTTGTTCGACAATGCGTGTAAAGCTTCCATTTTGAATGGAAATGTCGAATGCAAACTTGAAAATGAGAGCCTCGAGGCTTAGGCATAAATTCTTTGAGAACGATTTTTACTGATCGACAACACGATTAAGTTTTTATAAATTAAAACACGACATATTTTGAACAACTTTTAATAAATCGGTTTATTTAATTTACTTTTCTTATTCTCTATGCAAGATATAAGTTGAAATATCCAGTCACAATTAATTACTTAACTGGTTCAGTTTATGGTCTACGCCTTTATTTAACAGCAAAATTAAATGCCAATACAAGTTCATTACGACCAGGTTCGAAGGTAAATATGGACTTCAGAGTATCTAAAGGATTTCTTAGGAAATCTTAATATTAAAACTAACTAAAAAGTAACACTTGAAAACCGTTTTTTATTTGAACTCAACAAACAAAAACTGTTACCCTTTCAACTGTATATAATGTATGTAGCTAAAGTGTCGACCAACAGTTAAATAGCAATATTCTAGATTATAGGTTCTCAACGTGGGCGATAACGTCCCCTTGAGGGCGTTTGAGTATTTTGGGGGGACAGTAGAATACCTAGAGAAAATTAGGGGGCAAAGACATGGCGTAGAGGGGGCATGGGTGGGCCGAATATCGTTTATTTTGTTATTGTAGGAATTTTAAATAATTTTTATCACGTGTGCGAAAATTCACGTATTTTGGTAAGACGGGCAGTGGATTAAAATCATACACATACACTACAGATACATTTGTCCTAAGTTTTATATCAGTATAAGTTTACAAACGTTTTGACGAAACAAGGGTACAGATTGATAATTTCTTCTCAAGTCGTCATTTATATAAAAACTAGCTGTCCCGGCAAACGTTGCTTTGCCATAAAAGGGAATATAAAAAAATAGGGGTTGATCGTAGAGGGTTGAAAATCTAGGGTTGTATGTATTTTCTAATGCTGCATCATAAAAAAATAGAAATTAAAAATTTTGTCAAAAAAATAAAAAAAAAATTTAGGGGTGGACTACCCCTAACATTTAGGGGGATGAAAAATAGATAAGAACCGATTCTCATAGATACCGGATAATCACAAAAAATTTCATCAAAATCGGTCGAGCCGTTTCGGAGGAGTTCGATTACGCACCAACACGACACGAGAATTTTATATAATAGAAAATACCTGACGTCTTTTTATTATATATATTGAAATATTCTATATTTAGATTTTTTTTTATTATTTCCATACAATTCCATTTCTGATTTATAAGTTCAGTTATATTTTTTTTTTTTTTATAACATTTAGTATTGTACGTTTAAAGGTTTTAGATAAATTATTTTCGCTTATATTAAATCTGTTTGAATACTAAGTATATTTATATATATGTATAATCTTATTCACAGAATCGGCTGCCACAATTATCAAGTTTAGTATGCAGGGTGATTCGGAGGCGATAAATTGATCTAGCTATAATTCATTTTTAGATAATTTACCAAATAAATAAGCTTGCAACTTAGGTCATTCAGATACTAAGCTTTTACGTCCGCAATAGTGAAGTTGTCTGTCGTATCCAAGGGGCAGATAAGTCTACAAGAGTTCACATGGATTTCTTTTAGTAGTAGGTTGTATCTGAGTTCTTGCAAATAACTAAATGTGGGTTGCTTGCGAGTCTCAAAACCTATAAAGAGGGTAATACCAAAAATCAGTAAAAAATGTAAGATATGTTAATTATTGAGATGAAAAATGAGACGAAAGCTCGATAAAAAATGTTTACAAACTGAAATAGCAGAAAACTCATTTTACACAAACAGAGTAGCGGGCATCAGCTAGTATAGTTGTTTTGATTATACTTATAAGCAAAAAAAAAATTTCTCTTGTTCTCGACAAGACAAATATTTTATTCAGATACCAACTTACTTTTATTTTCTTAGAATACATTAGCAATAGATTAAAATTGACTTTCTGAGATTCAAGATGTCTTGAATGTTTTTTCTTTTCATTTTTTTACTTAACCTGAAACCTGTGGAACTTCTTGATATTTGCTTTACTTTATACACAAAACATTGTCCTTTAACATTCCTTTAGAACTGTTTTTCGAATAACAGAGAATATACATTCTCTGTTATTTATACTTAGAAAACATTATACTCAACTCACACTGTCTCAAACCAAAGTTGTAGTAGTATTTGGACTTAGTGCTCTTTCAGCAGCAACAGTTATTGTGTATACACAATATTTACATAAGGTTGAAAAGGCTATATGATTGTAAAACGTAAAAGAAAAATATTACAAAAAGTACTTGCTTTTCCCAGGTATCCTTCGAGAATAGTCTTTTTTCGGGATTACAAGTACCTTACGTCTTTTGTGTGCTCTAAACATATGCGTATGTAAACTTGTATTAAGATTGGTTGAATATAGGAGCCTGAAAAGCTAACAAACAAATAAACAAGACAAGTTTTTTAGGATTACAATTTATGTTATGAACCCCAGGTAGCATACTGTCATTACGAAATAAACAGTAATACATTTCAATGACTTAATTTAAAGGTACGAGTATTTTTTATTAAATAGGATTCATTTCACTAAGCTAGCATTTTTGGTGAGTATTGGCAATTGGTTGGTATTTGGTGATTGTTTAGTTGCTGGAAGCAGAAATTTGTACATATGAATGACAAAATGATAAATATTTTTATATAGTTTAAATGTCTGTCAAAGCTATTGAAGAATAGTATGGAGGGTAGAGACACCCTCCATAAAGAATAGGCATGATGACTAATTTTGAAAAACTGTTTTATGATGTTCGGAAGTATGCCAAATTATCAAAAACAATCTTATTTCTACAAAAAATAAAGCCTTTATAATAGATATGATGACAGTAACCAAGAACCACTGAAATTATGTATTTATCTAATGAAATGGGGTTCATAGATTAAATCGTAATCGTATTTATTTTTTTATTTAGAGCGAGATTAATATTTAATTAAAAAAAATTAAACTGCAAAATATAGCAAAACGCCATGTTAAGTTGAACACCGATCAGAGCGAGTTACGTCACGTTTATGTAAACGTCATTTTGTTTGGATATAATCGACGATCACTTTATTGTTTGTAAGTGTAAGTGCTACGATGAGATGTCACCATTTGTCAACCTATTTTTTCTTACTAGGATTATAAAAATAAATACGATTACGATTTAATCTATGAACCCCATTTCATTAGATAAATACATAATTTCAGTGGTTCTTGGTTACTGACATCATACCTATTTTAAAGGCTATTTTTCAAAATAATTATATAAATGTTACATACAATACACTTCATTGCTAATTTTGAATAGAGTTATTTATTGAAGTAGTTTCATAAAAATATGATTGTGGCATATTATACGGGTTAGTTAGCTTTGTTAGTTTATATCTATACTAATATAATAAAGCTGAAGAGTTTGTTTGTTTGTTTGAACGATTTTAAAAATTATTTCACTATTCGAAAGCTACATTATCCATGAGTAACATAGGCTGTATTTTATTTTGGAAAAAAATAGGGTTCCGTAAGATATTGGGGTTTTTCGGACACAAGGTGTAGAAAATCAACCAGAAAAGTTACTTATTTTGCGTACGCTGCGTAAACTGTAAAAGATAGAACCATGAAATTTTCTAATTAATCGTAGATCTTATAAAAATCTACAAAAAAGTCCGCGACATACTATACGGGGGAAAATTTTTCGCTACGGGCAATAAAAGACGCAAACGGTTGCATCGGTCAGCTAGTATTATATAAATCCATACTTAAATTCTTATACTTAAATTATTAAATTAATAAAATAGGTAGAAGGAAGTTAGAGAATACTATAATAAGCGTGTCTGTTATTTTTTTATTGTGCAACAAAAATATTCCTTTAAAACTATTGAAAACGAAAATGCCATTAGCACGAATTAATTCGAAACGTTAACAACACATTATACTTAATTTACGAAATATTTTTACAAGAATTAATAAATAATTAATTTTTAATATACTTGTCGAGTTATTAATGAATACGTTTCGTGTATGTCTCTTAATGTGTGACTATAGTGGTACCCACGTAAATTGTTTTAGACAGAAGGGTTACAAATGACTTTTATGGGATTTGGGAATATTTACCCCCATCACGTCACATACAGCAAGTGTCAATATTTATTTCCCATAAAACTGATGACTATTAAAGATGAACATATGCATTAAAAACTAGTAATTATACATAAAATCTTTGGAGATTAATAGTTTATAACTAACTTTTTATTTAACTTTAACAAATTATTTTTATTTTTTTATTGAATAATGGGCAAACGAGCAGACGTATCTCCTGATGGTAAGCGATCACCGCCGCCCATGGACACCCGCAACACCAAAGGCGTCACAAGTGCTTTACCGAACTTTGGGGGATGGGGAGAAGGAATGGGGGGAGGGGTCGGGGTATGGGCCTCCGGTATCCTCACTCACTCGGTGAAACACAGCGCAAGCACGGTTATTTCAGTATTCGTATTTACGGTCGCCACGCCGCTTTCCACTGCGCCAAGTGTTGTAGGTTCAAATTCCACATGGGACAACACTTTACTTGGATTAACACGTTAACACGATGGAAAACTTACATGATTAAAAAAACGTAGGACATATCAATATCTGACGCGCTCGAGTATGTCCATGCAACAGTTTTTTTTTACATTTTTGAACATCCATAGCCGCTCCCCCTACTGATGAAAAGGTGTTCCAGCGCCGCTAAAAGCGACGATTAAAATAAATAATTGTATAATCTGTGGTTGTTAGACGGTAAATGTAAGTGTCATTTACTCGACTTATATCATGTTTTGTCATTTTTTAACTCTAAGCTGAACATTCAAACTGTAACGATCAATATAATAAAACGTTTGCAATTACGATTATTGTAGATTTATTTGGCACCTGTATGTTGTCTAAAGATATATAATAAAAGGTATGCATTATTTATCATTCTTTTCTTTTTATCTTCTAAGCTATGCAACCCAATAAATAGGTCTCTATGACGCTCGAGTAAATCCCCCCATCATGGGCTCCTCTAATGATACTCGTACGATATATTATACGATTGCCTCGGTGGCGTAGTGGTAGCGTATGCGACTGCTAAGCTTGAGGTCTCTGGTTCGATTCCCAGGTCGGACCAAATGTTTGTATGATCTGCAAATATTGGTTGAGTTTGGGCGTTGTCTATGTATGTAAAGGGTGTTTTTTTAAGCCCGATAGAACTTGAAATTGTAAAAAATAACACAAAAAATTAAATTGTAATCAAAATTTTTTTTTATTCGAAAGATCAATACGTGACATTAACATTTGAAAATGATTTCGGGCATATGGGCACCGCGGCTGTTCTTGACGAAGTGCATTCTGGACGTCCAATTTTGGGCCACTTTTTCGAGCACTGCTGGCCGTATGTCACGAATAACACGAACAATGCTGGCCTCCAAGGCGTCAATTGTTGCTGGTTTATCAGCATAAACCAGTGACTTCACGTAGCCCCACAGGAAATAATCGAGAGGTGTCAAATCGCACGACCTTGGAGGCCAATTGACAGGTCCATTTCTCGAAATCAACTTATCGCCAAATTTTGATTTCAATAAGTCGATGGTTGCGTTCGCCGTATGGCACGTAGCGCCATCCTGTTGAAACCACATCTCCTCCGGATCAATGTCATCCATATTTTCAAACATAAAATCATTGATCATGGTGCGGTAACGATCTCCATTGACCGTAACGCGAGCTCCGGCCTCATTTTTGAAGAAATAAGGTCCGATGATGCCACCAGTGTGAAAACCGCACCATACGGTGCATTTTTCTGGATGTAATGGAGTCTGTAGGGTCTGTTGTGGATTGGTCTCACTCCATATGCGGCAATTTTGCTTATTAACAAACCCGTTAAGCCAAAAATGCGCCTCATCGCTGAACACAATTTTGCGATAAAACAACGGGTCAGTTGCCAACTGCTCTAGAGCCCAATCGGCGAAAGAACGACGCATATAATGGTCTCGTGGCTTCAATTCCTGCACCAGCTGGATCTTATACGGGTGTAGGCCGAGATCTTTGCGCAAAATTTTCCACGTAGTGGACGGACAGAGCCCCAATTCCTGCGACCGACGACGAATCGATAAATTTGGATCTTCTTCCACACTTTCGTTTACAGCGGCGATATTGTCTTCAGTACGCACATTCCTTCGACGTGCTGGTGTTATTGCATCCTCTAGAGAGTATGTGGTACGAAATCTATCCACAGTTCGACGAATGGCTTGTTCAGATGGACGATTATGTACGCCATACAAATGACGAAGTCGTCTATAAGTTGCGCGAATCGACGACTGATTTTCAAAGTAAATTTGGATAATTTCGTAGCGTTGTTCAAGCGTGAGTCTATTCATGATGATTTGTCAGAGTATACTGAAACAAATAAAAAAAAAAGTTTCATCAAAATTTAATTTTTTGTGTTACTTTTTACAATTTAAAGTTCTATCTAGCTTAAAAGAACACCCCTTATTTACAAAAAAAAAATATATAAGTATTTAAATCAGTTGTCTAGTACCCATAACACAAGCTCTGCTTAGCTTGGGACTAGATATCCGGAATATATATATATATATTTTAACAATCACATAACAAAAAATAGGTTAACAAAAAATATATCGTATTGAACTAATAATATAATATTTATTAATTTTCAATATTTGGTAATGTAATTGGCTGATTTGGAAAACAGTTAAACATTTTCATTACATTGAACTACATAAGATTGTTTTTTAAAAGAAACCTCTTATTCAACTCGCACACATGGATTAGTTCCGTACAATTTTGTTCGTCCATTAAGGAAATTAATTCTCGAGGACTCTTTTCCTTTTTTTGCGAGTGACCAACTTATATTTGCACTTTTTTAAAAGCTCTCTCACACGTCTGACGCATGTTATAATCAATACTTCAACTGCACAACATAAGTTTGTAACTGCAAAACAAAACATTAACGAAGTGAAAACTTTAGGCGCATTGATTACTTTTAGGGTGAACAAAAACCATGGAACTGGCGTCATCATCACCTAACGCTTTCCATTAACTATATATATACTGTGTATATGTGTACTTTTTGGGTGAACATAAAGCGTGAAACTCGCGTCTTTGTCACGCACGCTTTCCATGAACTATACAGGGTGTAAAAAGACTACTACCGAAAACTTGGGGGTTGCAATCAGACCATGATACTGAATAGGTTTAGCGAAAAAATAACACAAAAAAAATGTTAATTTATCTAAGTCGTTTTATGTTTTTTTCTGCTTACATACACATAGTAAAACATAATAGGACCCAAACTACCTAATTATCTCATTTAGAAAACCAAAAAACAAAGAAAATCAATAAAACAGTAATGTATTTTAATATCAAAACAGCTGGCCGGGTGAGTGCAATGACCGCGACAGAGCGCGCGGGCGCGTTAAGTTGTACATTGCTGGCTTCTGAAATTAATAAAAATCTTGACACATTGTTTTTTCAAGCTACAATTTTTTTTAAAGACAACTGTTGGTTTTTTTTAATAAGTTTTGGGGTGCTGGATCAGCTCCTTTCGTTTTCGGTAGTCGTCTTTTTACACCCTGTATGTATGAAAATTTATTGAGGCGCGTTGTCTAGGTACAATTATTGAAAACGAAAAGAAAATAAACAGTAACATTATGCGCGATAATGTCTGCATTAGTTTAAACTTAGAATTGCTGACAACAGATGATTTGGATACAAACTAAACTGAATTAGTGTGTGTATTTTGAGTATGTGTATGTGTGAAAAACAGAAAGTGGCGTGTGTCTATTGTATGTGTGTGTGTGAGTGTGTGTGTGGTTGTGTGTGGTGTGTGTGTGTGTGTGTGTGTGTGTGTGTGTGTGTGTGTGTGTGTGGGTATGTGTGTGGGTGTGTGTGGTGTGTGTGTGTGTGTGTGTGTGTGTGTGTGTGTGTGTGTGTGTGTGTGTGTGTGCTAGCTCTTTGTAGATCAGAGTGTACAGCTATTCATTCGTAATCATTTTACAAGTCCTGTAAGGGGATAAACATTCAGTATTCTATTCACCCTAAAATAATATTGGATATGTAAATATATTTAAAATTTTACCCTTAACAGGCATTTTCTAAAACTTTTTTTTCCAACTTTATGAAGCAATTTTGTACTATCTCAGGTCACATTAGCACACTGAACAACACAATTAACATAATACAATAACACGAAACTCAATTATCCAATTATCACATCATTATTTTCTCACCCCTTGAAACAAACTTAGTCTTAATATGCGTTTAGAAGTCGCTCGGGGCATTTTCCTTTCAAGTTTTAAGAAGTTGCATTACTTAAGGTTCTACAACATTTTGCATTTATAATTCTCGGAAGACGAAAACAAGAGAAGTACTGACCTACTTCTCG
This sequence comes from Spilarctia lutea, assembly GCA_916048165.1. Classification (NCBI taxonomy): domain Eukaryota; kingdom Metazoa; phylum Arthropoda; class Insecta; order Lepidoptera; family Erebidae; genus Spilarctia; species Spilarctia lutea. The sequence goes on along the minus strand of OU696480.1, from coordinate 12,942,322 downwards.
ACTCATTAGTTAGTTGTACACGAATCTCTACAACACACTTCATCCATCAATCCGAGCCGTAGAAATAACAGAGTGCTTCAATATAGAAAAATACACTTTTACAAGATTAGCGTAACAACAGTTGTAGTGAAAATAAAGTTCAAAATGTTGAATCACTGGTCAGATCAATTAAAAGATTAAGATTAAGTAAAACTAACGTAATTAGTATTCCCAGAAGACAGAACGTTTCTTTCCCTTTGATTCTGAAACTAAATTATCTTACTTAAGTTATCTTAACAATTGACTTTTATCTAGAAAATAATATAATTAACTTTATTATTTCTCTCACATTGTACATTACAAAAGAAAGCAGGCATTAGATAAATTACTATGTTTCTATGCGAGAGACTGGCAACTATACTAGGACAGGCCTGTATGACAGACTGCCAGCCTATCCCAACTCTGGTTTTGTGCATTGCTAGAGGTAACGTAAGTTTAACAATATAAAGAACTACTATAAAATGACAGTGTGTACGTCCATAGATGAGAGAGTGTGTGGGCAAGTGTTCATTAAATGTGTGTGTGTGTGAAAAATATTTCTTATATTTGCACACTGGTACTACCTACGTTTACTATCGCAGGGTTTTTTTTATTGTATAGGGGGCAAATGAGCAGACGTATTTCCTGATGGTAAGCGATTACCACCGCCCATAGACATCCGCAAAACCAGAGGCGCCACAACTGCGTTGCCAGCCTTTTAAAAAGGAGTACGCTCTTTTCTTGAAGGCTTGAAAGTATAAATACACCTCTAAAGTCAACACAAAAATCTATAATTAATCTACAAAGTTTGTTTTCATTTCAGAACCTTGTAAGGGATTGTACCTACACTTTAAGATTGTAACCGTTGTACAAAATTTAATTAATTTTCCTAACAACGTTTGGAATCTATTATCTTGCACGTAAAAATAAACAAACTTTGTATTATGGTGAGCAACTATGAACGGTGTTGAAACTGAAATCATGTGAGTATCTAATAACTTAGGGAGGAATATGGCTTGGGAGAAAACATATGGTTACAACTTTAAACAGTTTCAAACTTAGAATCTCAAAAACTAGCTAGATCTTATTCGAATATTAGTGGGTGTTAATACGTGGGTATACATACTGCTGTGTTGTTCTTAGAAGTTCGAAGTTAGTATACTATATAATAATAATAATATGTTCTTACTACACTCATAATAATTTCATTCAATTTACAAACTGTATAAATTGTGTATTGTGAAGCTTCTTGTAACATGTAGTTTAATATTAATTTGAAAACCATCACCACCATCAATTAGAGGGTAATTTTAAACCCCACATATTATTTCTAGCCACACTCCTTCATATTTGGTAAAGTTGAATAAAAATTATGTCTTCTTTGAAATTGTGAGCTCTTGTGAAAGGTTCGGACCAGATAGCCTAGTCGTATAACTAGTGTGCAGTTTCGAATCTCGTTCTACGATTGTCCACACCTGTATTATTGCCCGTAGCGTAATAATTTTCCCCCATTTTTAAACAGTCTTTATTGAGGCTCCGCTCCTATTAGTATTAGCGTGATGGTATATAGCCTTTAGCCTTCCTCCAGAAATGGACTATCCAACACTAAAATAATTTATCAAATCGGACCAGCGTTTCCTGAGATCAGCGTGTTTAAACAAACAAACAAACTCTTCAGCTTTATAATATTAGTATAGAAGGTGACCACGTGATTTAGCTTCATTAGATTCCTTTTCTAATTTACATTTACGCTTAAAGAACGTCAACTTGGATACGAGTCTGTAATTTACAATGTATGTATATATATATATATATATATATATAGGCCTATGTCCATGTATATATATATATACATGGACATAGGCCTCTCCAATCGCACGTCACTTAGTTCGTACCTTACCTGTGTTGCGGGTGGGTGTCCATGGGCGGCGGTAATCGCTTACCATCAGGTGATACGTTTGCTCGTTTGCCCTCTATCCAATAAAAAAAGCTAAATTCGCCTTTAAGTGTCAAGCGTGTCATGAGCGTCATCAAAAAATCGAAATATCTAATATCGAAATAGGTATCTAATCTGATTTAATTAATCAGCAACAGTAGGAAAAAAGCTGCGATTTTAGAATTAAAATAAGATAATTTAAAATTGTACTGAATAAAACAAATGTTATGTACATTATTATTTTGTTTTAGTAATTGAATTTCGAACAATTTTTCCTTTACAATTTAACATTGCTATAAACAATTTCAATATTGGTTTGATGAATGAAAACAACTTTGAATTCTCTGTGTGGAGCGTTAGTGACACTGAAATGACTTTGATATGCACAGCGACACGGTGAAATACTGCATGTAGCATGTCGAGAAAAATAATAAAAAATGCATTTTTAACGCGTCAGCTGCAGAGAATACCTTGTTACGAATACAACGTTTCATCTAGACTCAGAAATACTAGAAGAGCGAATAATATTAGTTCATAATCAAACGTATTAATTGAAGTATTTAACACAGTATCGGTTTGCACAATATTAAATACCAAGCCCCGAGATATTGAGTACAGATAGTCTATAAAAGTTACTTCTTATATCATCAGTTACCTGCTAGTGAAAGTCGACTCAAAATTGGTCCAGCCGTTCCAGAGATTAGCCAAAACGAAAAAACAGACATATAAAAACAATGATTACATACATACATACATACATAGATATATAGTGTAGGTGTGTTAAAGAAAGTCTCTCAACCCACATACAATTATAACTGCAGTCAATCCTGTAGAAAAATATAAATTTATGTGTTAAATACGATGGCATTAGTTTATTTATAATACCGTGGGAGAGCCACGTCATGCATGGGCCGGCTCGACCGGAGTGATACCACGGCCTCACAGAAAACCGATGTGAAACTCCGCCTGCACTCTGTTTAACCGAGTGAGTGAGGATACCGAAGGCCCATACCCCAACCCCACCCCTCATCGTGCTCCCAATCCCCCATAGGCCGACGACGCACTTGTGACGCCTCTGGTGATGCAAGTGTCCATTGGCGGCGGTAATCGCTTACCATCAGGTGATAAGTCTGCTCGTTTGCCCCTATTCCATAAAAATAAACACAGATTCATCACAAACCCACCCATGTGAGGCTCAGATATTCTCAACAAGTCTGTTCTAGTATTGCAAAGGCAATAAAATATTCAACCACTTGTTACTTGTTGTTCCGGACAAGTGCAGGCATGCGAATATAACATGCGATGTAGGCATGTCGCCATTTTATTTTAACACAATCGTTCCATCACAATAAATCCAATCCCATATATTCAGTAAAAGGCCATGAAAAACCTTTGTTCAAAATATCCGTGCAATTTTAGTGTGTTATAATATGATTGGAGATGAGCCGAACTTAGTTAGGGTCTTTTCGGTCTAATTATTCTGTTTCGATTTCACGTGTTTGATACAAATGAAACAGGTCTGAAATATGTTTAAATATTATACCGTCTGTTGAGTTGAATATGTTTGTTTTTACATTCGTTCAAAGTGATTAAGTACACTGTTTTAATATAAATTAAAACCTATACTCTATATCAATAAATAAAATTGAAGTGTCTGTTTGTAATCTCCAATTAACAGCAAGTAAAAAAAGGTTTTTATGTAAGAACGGTGCTTACATCAAAAGATCAAGTTTTGTGTCTGTCTGTCTGTCTGTCTATTTCTTCCAGTCAATCTCTGGAACCACTGGACCGACTTTGACGATTCTTACTAACAAATAGCTGATGATGTAAGGAGGACCCGCGATTATTGTTGTCAAAGTACAACCACAGCCGCGAGTAACACCGAAGTGCTCAGTTAGTATTTTCTTTTATATTAATAGATATCGTTAGTTAGCAATAAATCACATCTTCATTTTACAAACTGTAATTTTAACATTAATTTCGTTAAATTGACAAAAAGAAAGCACAAGAACAAACAAAATATAAACTAGGGCCTCCGTGATTCGAGCGGGTCACGTTAAGCAGTCGGTCCCGGTTATTATCATAGAATAACAGTTGTGAAGATTAGTTGGAGGCCTTTGGGCGGCTTAAAAACATCTAACGGCAAGATTACGTAGCCATAACGTTGTCTTGCCAGTCCCCAACTTGCACTTGAGCAACGTTGGGACGTATGGCCTTAACCCTCTCCTGAGAGGAGACCCGAGCCCAGTAGTGGGTCGTTATGTGTTGTCGATAATAATAATAATAAAATAATAAACTAAAGGACATCTGAAAACACTACAACTATTGAACTCGCACACTTGAGACAATTTCTTCTTCAACCTACCTACTAATTTGTTCTTAGAAGATTTAAGGAGCTCTTACTTTTTGCTAAGTTAAACTCAGAGTTGTTTGAGATTTTACTAGAGATGCTTATTCTAAAGTCTTTTAGTAACAGTATTATGTTCTTTAACACGATATTGCAAGATAACTTTACACATTATCAGATGTTTCTTAATGTTCTAAATTCTCAATGAAATGGCAGAACTATCAACTCGATAATTACATTTACACTGTAGTATGGAATATTTACCTTTTATTTGTGCAGCGGAGTGAAGGAGTTTGTATTCACAAATAAAAGTCTCACCCGTTTATTCAGATTGTCTATTGTCACTACACATGAACACAAGATATACAGTTGTATTTACGAAACAGTTTAGCATTCTATCTTCACTTTATAACACAGTTTAAATTATCGCTGTTGATATCTCATCGTTAAAGATCTTATATATACTTTTCACTGATTATGTAACCCTGTGCACCTCCCTATAATATTTCTACACCACCCTAAGGTTGACTGGAAGAGAATACCTTGGGCATTAAGTCCGCTGATGTACAAAGTGCATAAAGTGTTAAAGAAATAAATAAAAGAAACGATAACATTAAGTGTGAACATGTCTGCATTAGTTAAAAACTGTGTCGCAACCATTCACACCTCATATACGTACGTATACATACCGTATGTAAATATATAGGTACGTTTAAAGAACAAAGGAGCGTCTTTTAATAAAGTTTCTTAGGGATCGTCTTACTTCGATCTTTTAAATTGAAGCAAACGTGAGAGGAGTGTACAAATTATATTATTAAATTCACATTGTGAACAAGCCCAAATAAGATGTTATTACGGTTTTGTGAAACATATTGCATATGTTTATTATTAGTATCTCTACAATATCGGTATATAAACCTAAGTTGACTTAACTACATGATGGGAAATTCATCATCATCGTTAGCCTACCGCAGTCTACTGGTAGGCATAGGCCTCTCGAATTGCACGCCATTTAGTTCAATCCTCGGCTTCTCGCATCCAGCTCCGTCATGGCAGCCGTCTTGCTCAAATCATCACTCCACCTAGCCTGTGGACGTCCTGCACTACGTTTGCCAAGACGTGGTCTCGGCTCAAGAACCCGTTTACCCCAAAGGTTATATGTTCTACGGCAAATATAGCCAGCCGACTGCCACTTCAGTTTGCTAATCCTGTGAACCATGTCGATTACCCTGGTTCTTTGCTGGATCACCTTGCTTCTGATACGATCCCTTAGAGAAATACCAAGCATAGCCGTTTCCATAGCACGCTGAGCGACTTTGAACTTGCGGACCAGCCGTACAGTAAGTGTCTACTTTTCGGCTTCGATGTCACTACGGGTAGACGTACTTATTGAAGACGTTCGTCATTAGGCACTGTGGGGTCGACGATGAGAAGACCCGACGAAGCTTCGTAAACGCAGCCCAATCCAGGTGGACTTTTCTGCTTACCTCGTCCTCTAAATTTTCTCTAAACTGCGATGTGTGTCCGAAATACACAAATTTTTAAACAACTTCGAGAACGGCGACGTGCAGCCGGTTCTGATAGTACACGTTCATTGACCATGATCTTGGTCTTGTCCAAGTTCATCCGTAGACTGTCATGATGACGATGTCGTTTGCAAATCGCAAGTGAGAGATGTATTCGCCATTGATGTTGATGCCGCGCCCTTTCCAGTGCCGCGTCTTGAACTAGTCCTCCATTGCATTTTTGCAATAGTGAACAATTTCGGGGATAAAATGTCCCCTTGTCTTAATCCTCAATTCAATGGTATAGGTAGGTATTTATTGATTTTGTACTAAGACGGACATAGTGGTGGCTTTGTATAGAGACATGTCAACACTTGGATGTATCGTCATTCCAAATTATGGGGAAAATATGGTACTTTTTTATTTCTAAATAGAAGAGATAATCTTTTAACTATTTTAATATCTCTTTTCTTGCTTTGTAATTCAATGATTTCATAATCTACGCTAATATTATAAAAAGATAAAATTTGTGAGGTTGTATAGATTGTAATCTCTGGATCTACTGTAAAAATAATATAATGATACCCCCAAAATGAAAGCATTTTCCTTGACATTACAAAATTGTTAACCGTGGCGAATCATTTTCATTGTTTCAGTAACAAAATGAGTGAGACTATTTAAATTGACAGAAATAAAACCTCAATAACATGCCAAATGACATCATGAATTGAATTTTGAAACGAGAGTATTGTAACCAGCGGGCAATAAAGCATGTAATTGAACAATAAATCCGGTAGGTACAGGCAATAGAACAGCTATAGACTCGCGAAATGAAACAGCATTATGAAAAAAGTTTATGTTAGGTTCTGCTGGAACGAAACGGCAGAAGAAATAATAAGAAATATTCCTATGAAGGATACGAAAGTTAAGTAAGTTGTTGACATATGTGACTTCCTAAAATTGAACAACCGGTGCGATGTCTGACGAAATATAGTTGTATTATTATAACTATATATACCTACTAACTACAGAAATAGCAACAACACTGTGCCAAAAGAACTCTTTTGTGTTTGAAACTAAAAGGTGATTACGACAATGTGTGAAGACATTTTACGTGACTAAATCAAAAATTCACAAACATTGAATAAAATCTTTAATAAATTTCAGTAATTATTTAACTATCAGAAATATGTATGAATAAAAATATTTCACTTCCAACTGTGTTGGTCAATTATTAAGTAATGAACCATAACAGTTAAAAGGAAGGAGACACAATAACCCGACAGCTGATAAACTTACTTACATATTTCTAAATAAGCTTTTCGTTAAAACCGCAAAACAAACTAAAGTGTCATCAGGAGTATTCAGTGACTTTGGGGTTTGTTAACTAATACTATTTGGGCCCCCTTTTTAAAGGCTTAATCACTAGTTCGAAGAGAGCGACCATAATTTATGTAAAGAGAATTTGACGAGTTTTCGATCCATCCATCCCCCTTTTGTAAAGTAGGTATCGTAAGATTTATCACAACCTCAGATCAAAAATAAGTAGATAACGCACGGTCTTTGTTCTTACTGAAGCCAAAAAACTCGGCTACTTCCAAGTAAAGACACACGTTACCACACATGCAAGAAACGAAGCTAAGCTAAGTAAAAACTACACAAAAGTGAACAAAAAGTCTGAAGGAATAACATTTCACACACAACTATATTTGTTTATGTTATATTAACTTTCTTTTTTGATGAAATGGCAACCAGCCGGATCACTCGGATCAGCTATTTCTGCCAATGTCAACTATTTATATTCTTCAATTATCAAGTCTTCAAGTCGTCGTCGTGTTCATCATTAATGATAAAAAATATGTAAAATGTGGATGACATGAAATGAGGACCGTCTTTCGAAAAAACAAAAAATGATCTCCCTATGTTAAATATTAACACAATTTTGCTAATAATACCTAATGTCAACATCACAAATAACGTACTGGGAGAGAGTTACCAGGAGTTCGTATTTCTTAATAGCCTAGAAAAGTGGATAAGTAATTTAAGTTAGTAAATTGTAGATAAATTCTTAGTCCAGCTTTATTATAAGTACCTATAGATTTATAGGTACTTATAATAAAGCTGAAGAGTTTGTTTGTTTGAGTGGGGGTAGTAGATATAGAGCTAAATACAATTTTTATAATCCTCCATACGCTTGTTATTTGTCAAATGGTGTACCGGGCTATTGATAGGTACAATGAAACCTTCTCTGTTTGTGACAGAAAAATATGTGGCCGTCCACGTCGTGTTTGTACGAAAAAGGCGATCAAAGCAGTAGAGGAAAGAATTTGAAGAAATCTTGTCCGAAAGCAAAAGATTTAATCTTATTATTTTTATTTAACCTAACCTAACACTTGTCATTTACGTATTATGGAGATCGGTGCAAACTACAAAGAGAAGTGTCGATGCCTTTAATATTCGGAGGCATGGGCGTACCCAGGGTAGGGCAGGGGAGGGCAGGTGCCCCCCCCTAGGTGTTGACGGTCCTACTATCTTATTCTCTCGATTATATATAAAGCACACTCAGACGCCTAAAAACGTGACTAAGATCGACTATGGACAAAAACAGATTTATTTTTTGTGTTGTTGTAAGATCGGCAATCGTCATCAGTCCTAGGGCTATGCGATGTTCGAGCGCAGTGACGATCAGAGCGTGCTCTCTAGCGAGGAGAACTACTCATCATAGTCCTAAGATAGTAAATCTTCTGAGTCGTTTTATGTAGATTTTTATGGTCAGCTGACATGCCCATTCATTTGGAATGTATTTTAGACACAACAAGGCATGTCGTACTTTCTGACTCACTTTTTTCACTGAGAGCTGTTGATGCAGTTCCGCATTGGTAACAAACCACGATACATTTACTATCGACCTTAGGATATTGTTCTAAGCTCTCTGTATGACGTTTATACTGGAGTCTTTTGCGGAGTCCCACAAGTGCATGCCGTACATCCAGGTTTAATTATCGTCTGATAAACCAGAAATTTATTATCCAGTAATAATTTTTAGTTTCGTACTAGCATCCAGTACAGGTTTTTGTGCCGCATAGATATATCATCTCATTTTGCTTTGTTATGGTTTTTCCACCGGTCTATATGTAAGCCCACTTTGGGCTCGCACCTGAAGGCCGATGGGACACCATTTCTGAAGTCTGATTGCCTAGCTGGCGCAGCGCTTTCTTGGCTCAGTTGCTGCCAAATATGAGGGGCTCCGATGACTCCTGCAGGAGATTATACGCGGGAGTTGTGCGGTCCCCAGTAATTGCGGAGGTCCTGAAGGCCAGCAATATCGGGCTATTGCGACGTCCTCAACAAGTGTTGACCTTTAGGTAGAAGTCCTAAGACTCGAGAAATCGAAGACCAGAAATTTCAATTCCACCAGGTCCTTGGGGAGGAATGGAAGGAACGACTTGGACAACCGAGTGCTGGGCACGCCGTTATTGCGCCGGTAAGACCCGTTATGGAGGATTGGCTCGTGAGGCATCACGGGACACTCTCATACCGGCTGACACAGGTGATCACTGGGAAAGGATGCTTCGAAGAGCCCCTGTGTCTGATCCGCAAGGAGCCAACGCCTAAGTGCCATGACCATACCCTAGACACGGCATTCCACATGCTGGCAGAATGTCCGAAATAGGGTGAGTCGAGGCGACCATCGGAGTGGGGGGTTCTCTCGCTTAGTAACATATTGCAGCCATGTTGCGTAGCGAGAGCGCGTAGAACTGTTTTTTTCTGCGAGCAAGTTAAGCTTGCGAAGGAGATGGCGGAGCGGGATCGTGCGAGGTTTAGAACACTTCCTGGCCGTCAGTCTCGGGATCGGGCCAGGTACCGCAGACGACTCGGGCGCCGGAGATCGCCAAACGATACGATAACGATAAACGTGTCACCCGACAGGTGAGGACCTCCCTAACAGAAGCAAGCCGGGGTAGCTTGGGTGGCGCGAGCTCCACAAAGTGCTCGCGCCCCCAAGAAAAAGGAGCAACAGGATTCCTACACAGGTGGATTACACACATCTATAAACCATAGGTGGCCCGGCTTCTAATATCCAAAACGGTGTGCGGTTTTCAGTTGGTTCGAGTCCGACATAACCACCAGAAGGTGATATTCGAGGGAATTTCCGCACAAAAAAAAAACAAAAAGGTTCACACACTCACGTTGCGGTAAGATAAGATATTTTCTCCGACTTTTACTTGCGAATTACCCTTTTTTCTGTACGGAAATCCCCCGGATACCACTGACTGGTCCTGGACCGCGCGCCGTCTCGGTTACTAGAAGTCGGAGAACCAGATGCACCCTAAAAAGGGAAACCCTCCAACTTACGGTTTTTAGATGGCTCCCTCCTGTGCAGGAATCCCGGTGTTCCTTTTCTGCCCAAAAATAAGCGCTTATGCTGCCACCTCGGCCTGATTGCGGACAGTTACCCTGACGAAGAGTGAATGTTATTTGGGCTAATTTAGCGGCACTTGCTTTTAGCCTCCAGTCCTGTAGGCAATTGTGGACTTCAAGAAGCAAGTCTGAGACTCGCTTTGGATTTTTGTAGCTCACAAGTACCGTTGTGAATGTTGCTATACTGACACCAGACCAGGCAAATATAGAATAAATGAACTTTTTTGCTCAGTGTACATAGAACAATTTGTTAACGATAACGTTTGTTTCATCATAAACTGTTTTGCCGAAGATTTTTGAAAATTTATTTTAAAATGTGATCGAAACATGTGCCGTACAATTAATTGGAAAAGCCCATGTCTAGTTGTGGACTGCGAAAGGGTTTTTAAAATAGCTATTCTATAATGAAATAATTTATTTTAAAAATGCTTTTTTCATATCCATTTATTTGACGAGGTGCTTTTAAAAAAATCCCGATTTGCCCCCCCCTGGCCCAGAACCTGGGTACGCCCATGTTCGGAGGGTACTGAATTTTTGAGTGCGTAAACTCGTAGTTATTGCAATTTACGGGATACAATTTATACGTACTAAAATGTATATTTATATACTTTTTCTACTAATAATTAGTGATGATTAAGCTCAGACTATGCCTTTTGTTGAGAATTAATTAAAAACTTAAACGGTTTATCTTCTCACTATATTTTATTTTTTGTTTGTTCGTAGGTACCCATTTAACTCAAAAACTACCTAACCGATTTGAAAACTTCACCATTAGAAAGCTAAATCATCCTCGAGTAACAGAATTATATATAACTTTCGTAAAAAAGTTAGGGATGCGTATGACACCTTCGATAATAAAGCCCAAGGTGTAAAAAATACCCAAATAGAACCATAATAATTATTGATCTATTATACTCGTACACTAATAATATACCACATGCGCAGCGGAAAGTATTGTAAATAAAGCAAAATGATGTACTATAGTTTTATAGAGGACATCAATATCCGCAAAAAAGTCCGCGGTACCATAATTATGTCTAACTATTGTACCGCGGCCACACACTTCACGAGGGTCAAGAGAAATAGCGATAGAATTGGGCAGAGACATATTGTGGCTGCGGTACTCATCATGCTGCTAGTCCTGCCGCTCGTCCTGCCCGGCGATTCATTTTTATCTGTTTTTTAGCCAAAAAGTATGTCAGAATCGTTTACTGATCTGATTTCCAATTAGTTGATAACTCGCAACATCCTTAAAATTCTTAAATTCGTCTGAATGGCTACAGTCTGATCAAGGTCGTTTAGATCTTTTTGTTTTGTACCGAATTCAAACTCCGCTCTGACTCCTGGGATGTTAGGATTAGACAACGCTCGCTGTAGGTACTTCCACTTCCGGCGTAGTTAGTGGGGTGCATCTAACATTCGGCACATTTAAAAAAGCCTTTTATAGCGTATATGTATACAAAATTCTTAAACAAGTATGTAGTCTGCAAATGCTCGTAGACAACTCGTTACTTAAAACTTAAAGCTCCGTAGACAGAGATAGGTAATTTCACAATGTGTCGTGTGTTTCATCGAGTCCAGTGCACAATGTCAACGCTTCAAATCTCAGTGGTAACAATCACTTTTCCAATATATATCCTTAGCGATTTTCGGACACAGGCCGCTCGTGTACAACTAGAAACACGTTTGCTCCTTACCAGAACCAAAGAGAAAGCTTGATATTGTCAATGGTTTGTTGGTAACAAACAATGTTGACTATCACTGATTATGATTCAAAATTCAAATATTTCTCCGTAACTGACCATATTTTTGCTGGAATCAATGTAACTAATCACTGTTTATAATGATTTTTTTTATCACATAATATGAATATTTGACCGAGATAACAACGGTGCTATAGTATTAACACGTATACTTCACATTTCTTAGCAATTTATCACTTAAAACGATTTAAAACTACTGTATTGAACTAATAAAAAAAAACAATTGTTTACGCGGCTAGTTTTGCCAGAAATCAACACAAAAACGTAATACATTGAGAACTCTAGGGTAAATTTTGAAGATCATAAATGCTATTTATGATCTACTAGCTGTTGCCCGCGGCTCCGCCCGCGTTTATGTAAATTTTTTCGCGTTTTTTCGCGGTCGCGGATATGTGACTGATGAAAAAATTAAATAAAAACAATCCTGGATGCGGATTATATATCATTCTAAAATTTCAGCTCGATCGGTGCAGAACTTTTTGAGTTTTTGAAGCGTACACAAACCAACATAACATTTTTATATATAGATAGATTGAGTATCGCGGAGTTGCTTACTGGCATTCATGAGTAATATTATGACCAACTATAGACAGTTGTTTCTGTTTTTGTTCTATGCCCTTTTATTTATTAGTTGTTTATGGACTCTATCTCGCGTGTAGAGTCAACGCAGAGATTCCGCCAATATCAAGTGTTTCGAGAGACACGTTCATTCTATGCCCTTATCTCGTTTGTAGACAGCCTCTGAAATGTCAGCTTTCATCTCTGGATTAAGCCTAGGTGATTCAATTAAGTGGCAATTCGATGGAGGTAAGTTCCTGTCCATTAGCTTCTTGCGGACTTCTTTAGACAGCCCACAAATGGCTATATGTTCAAACCGAATAGCAAGGTCTGGTTGAATCTTGTTGCCATAGGCACTCAGTTGAGAGAGGTCGTCTTCTAAAATTTTCCACGAGGTCTTCGTTCACTTCAGATGATATACAAGCAGTTCTGCTGAAGTAACTAATGGAAGTGGAGCAGTAGGGATGCTGGTTAACGGTTGCGGGTCACAAGCAGCACTTGTCGAAGCTGGGGCTCGATGGTGATAGAGGCCCAGCTGTCTCCCCTGCGTGGGTTGGCATGTCTGGAACAGCAAGATTCCATTTTCAGTTGCAGAGTAATAAAGTCACATTCCCGTAAAATGCCCATATTATATTATTTAAGTGTCATATAGCAAAGTAAAATTCACACAGAATACTCGTAATTGCTGTTCTGTTGACTTGTTTGCCACGATTTTATTTTTCATGTGAAAATGTTAGTACCTACCCACATTTACCTATATTTGTATAATATTAACATAGGAATAATGGCAAAGTGATATTCCGAATGAATATCCGCAATGCTATTTTCATACGTTAAGTAATAAGTGATAACCGAAATGGATATCCGCAATATTGTTATTGACATATGTATTATGCAATTATTTAATGTATTTTTCATAAGGTAAAAAAACAATCCCGACGTTTGACAGCAGCAAAATTACTTACGTGAAACTAGTGTTCGTCTAATTTATCCGCATTATTATTTTTAAAACTTGTGCATTAAGTTGGTATGGAGCTCCGGTTTCCTCACTTACTCGGTGAAACATAGCGCAAGCGCTGTTTCGCACCAGTTTTCGGTGAGGCCGTGGTATCACTACGGCCGTAAGGTGCTATAGGCACGACCTCTTCAAGACACTGAAATCTTTAAAAAAATATTGGGAATTATTTTAATAAAACTTTTTGTAGATGACGTTGTGTGTTAAATATTTATTTATTTTATTTATTACCTCCTGTGCTTCCACTAGAGTTTCCCTTTCTCTATGATTCTTCACACATTCCAGACGAAAATTTTGTACGTCTTCCTCTACCACACACACTGCACACATTTTAATTTAGAGATTCGGCTTTGTGCATTAAGTAGGTACGCAAATTTGTTTGGTGGAACGAGTCCTGTACTTAGTTTTAGTACTATTGTAACTATCTCTTAAATGTACACCTGTAAACTATGGTTACGAACTTTACGAAGTGGTTCAGATTGTATTGAGTTATACCAAATTTCTTTGCCTTTGGATAATTTATTGAAATGCTTTTTCCATTTGTGAAAAGTAAGTAGGTACCTAACATATTTATGTGTAGTATAATTTCTGTATGAACAAGTGGAACGTCAATTCAACTCCGTATAAACATCCTTCTTTAGCCACTTTTTGTAAGTTGGATAGAAATATGAGTGTCATTAACAGTCTATTTATTTTTAAGTCTATCGTAATATCAATTCTTAATATTATCAATAATTTCTTTGTGGGAATAATTTTATTACATTTTGATTCAATTTCTGAACGGAGTGCAGGTGGCATTGGCATTTGACATTTTAGATGTAACACTCGACAAAATGAAAAGTCCATCACATGCTTGTACTACGTGAAGAAAACTATCGGACTTCTCTGTTACTCGCATGCGTCGTCCGTATCTGCTATAGTGCTCATAGTGCTTTTTCGTATTCATCCAAATGCTAACTTCTTAATGTTTTAGTATTATAGGCAAATGGCATCGCATGAAAATGACAGTTTCTGCTGTGGACGATACTCGATAGAATTATTTTTATTTAAATATATTATTGTGATTGTTGAGTATTTTTGTGTGTTCTGTAGTTAAAATTTGTTAAAAAAGGCTCGAATGAAGATAAAATAAAAGTTTTTAAAAATTGAAAAAAAAACACTCCATAGAGAACTATCAGATGTTCAGTGATTGCTCTAGTGTTATCATTAGTTTGTGCATGTGCATTGTGTTATTCTAACACTTCTGATAATGACGGAAAGCATCGCTGTAACCATGGCTTCTGCAAATGGTTTGATGGACAAGTCAAAAGAACTCCAAAAGGAGATTCTTATGGAAAAATTAAGGTCCAAAACATCACAGTTCAAAAACTTAACAGAGACTTCCAAAGGAGTTCGAATGGCTTTGCTGGTACGTAGTTTATGGTGTTGTTATCATGCTTTCAGCATATCAATGTTAAATTCGTGATGTCTTTTATTTTACAGGGTTCTGTGGAAATAGCTAAATAAATAAGTTACACTTTTAAATAATTTAGTTATTTTATATAATTTAAATTAATTTCTAATTAATTAATAAAAATAAAATTTTGACACTGCTTATAAAGCGACAAATTTCTGTTAAATATGTTCCAATATATTTTCCTGTCAGCTACAGGTAAATATATTTGAATAGATTTAAATCCTTGATATCAACAACAAACAAACCAACAAATGTTTGAATACATCTCTCATAATAATATTAATTCATATCTTCCTTAACTGAATAAATAAAATACAAATTAAAGCCTTCCATTTCTGTTAAAAACAAAACACATATTAACACTTGAAGGATAGACATGTACAAAAAATTGGTTGCTCAGGGTTTTGGGGTATGGGCCTCCGGTATCCTCACTCACTCGGTGAAACACAGCGCAAACGCTATTTCACACCGGTTTTCTGTGAGGCCGTGGTATCACTCCGGTCGAGCCGACCCATTCATGCCGAAGCATAGCTCTCCCACGGACAAAAATTAAATTGTATTCAAAGGGTATATAAATCATATTTATTTTTATATTTAGACAGAGATTAATAGTTTTTTAACAAGAACAAAACAACAATATAAAGCAATCCATTCAGTTAAACACCAAACAGAGCATGTCATGTTTCTGTAAACATCATTTTGTTTGGATATAATCGGCAATCACTTTACTGTTTTTAAGTGCTAATATTGACAGTGGTTGACAAATGGTAATGTCACCTCAACCATGTGACGTCACAAATAGACGCCATGACTCCACCGAGTGCTTGCCTACGCCTACGTCTGCTCGTTTGCCCCCTACATAATAGAAAAAAAAAAAAAATTTAAACTTATAATTTCAATCACATTTTTTTTTTACCAAACCTTTATTTTTTGTAGAAATATATACAGAGATATTTTAGAACATCATAATAACAGTTTACCAAAATCAGTCATCATGCCTATTATGTCCGTGGTCCTATCAATTGTAATATGGAAACATACGAGTATCATAACTAGTAGTTCTACTGATAGTACCATAAGCTTTTATGCTTGTCCATATAGTCCATTGAAATGTTAGATTTTATTGGGCTTATCATGCAATTTTCAGAGGATACTTTTTTTTATGCTGTGAAATTCAAACCTAAATTTAAATTTCCAATGTATTAATAGTTGTATAATGAGGACTATGCTGCCCACAGTCAAGTAAGGCGACCCCTAGACGTTACAATGACATTGCATTGTGCAATAAGATTGAAAGGCGCTTAGACTATCAATTATATCACAATACATATCGTGCAATATTTTGTACTTCACATCATCTTTGCTTATCTGTGGAAACATCCCTTTGTATTTAGACAACAATGTATCGTAACCAGGTTTTCTTACGGTTGGGATATTCTTTACATTCCACGGATACGGTTATCCATACTAATATTATAACTGCGAAAATAACTCTGCCTGTCTCACTTTCACGGGTTAACCACTGAACCAATTTCAATTAAATTTCATATTGAAATACTTTGATTCCTGAGGAAGGACATAACTAGGTAACTTTTTATTACAATAACTGACATATATGCAGGTGGAGCCGCAAACAAACTAGTTCTCTATCTATACAATTGAATACATTAGAGGATAGACTCTCTTTCCTTAAGTTTTTATTATTATAATATTGCTCAATCAAAATTAAACTCCTTCAAACTTTTGGTCAATCATTGCACAATCTAGGGTTTGTTTCAAGTTTTCTTTCTCTTTATATATATATACTAGCTGACCGGACAAACGTTGCTTTGCCATAAAAGGGGTGGGTTAGTAAAAATCGCGATGGAAAAATAGGGGTTGATCTTAGAGGGTTGAAAATTTAGGGTTGTATGTATTTTCTAATGCTGCATCATAAAAAAAATAAAAAATTAAAATTTGTCTAAAAAATAAAAATAAAAAATTAGGGGTGGACTACCCCTAACATTTAGGGGGATAAAAAATAGATTACGTCCGATTCTCATAGATACCGGATAATCACAAAAAATTTCATCAAAATCGGTCGAGCCGTTTCGGAGGAGTTCGATTACGCACCCCGTGACACGAGAATTTTATATATTAGAAGATATATATATATATATATATATATATAAATATAGTCACCTTATTGGTTACAAAACCAACAACCTCTGACTCAGTATTAAGAACCACTGTTCTTTATAATGATTATAAACCTTCATTTTAGTTAGTATATCTTGCTTGTAATTGTTATGAAAAGTATTAGCATAACTCAATATATGTTTTGTTTCTTTTGTTTAGGACAAAAGATGGGGAATAGACAGTGCAGATCGAATGATTCTACAAAAGTGCCTTGATAGTCTACAACACTGCATCAAAATAAGCTCCTTGCAAAGTCTCATTGAAAGGCTTGAATGCTTATCCAGGCAACTTGGGTTTGTATTATTATTTCTATTATTTGTTGTAAGAAATAAATACAGTCCGCTTTCGCTTTTAAAAAAAAATGTTCTAAAGAACTCTATAAACTGGTCCCCCCTTCTCTCTTTGTCTACAACAAAGCCACTGCTTCAGAAAAGTTGACATATGCTCCTCATCTTAGTGGTTCATCTCTTGTTTCCTGAGAGGTATATAAATGGTAGAGTATCACCACCTCCATTAATCCTGCGGATGTCATAAGAGCTTACCAAAGGAGCAAACTATTCAACACACCAGAACTGAAAGGGCAAATAAAACTTGAAACCATCAACACTTCATGAGTCTTGATGGCAGAGTCAAATAGTCCTTTTAGTCAAATATTAGATTAGGCAGACTTTCCAGTGTGTTAAACTTAAGTATAAATATGTACTTCATTATTCAGGTTCAAGTTTGTAATAAAGACATATATTAATTTATTGTTTTTTTTATATTTCAGACTAAAATTTGTGGTAGGAACTTCAGGGGTCAATTTATTCATCTCATCAGATATGTTTTATTTGGAGATTTTGGTTGAATCTTCAGGTGCTGTAAAAGATGTTAAAATTCATCACGAAGGGAAAGTGAGTCACTTAGATATTTTTGATATAAAATAATTAGTTACTTGAATGCATTACTACATTTTTAACTTTTTGTCAGATTGAACAACAGAGTTGTGAAGAACTGGTATCCTGTATATCTCGTGGAGACTTTGCTGACTTTACAGCACAACTAGAAGGCCTTACAGCTGTTTATCAACTAAATGCTGAGAAAAAGGTAATAATACTGTACTTATCTTCCTATGATTTACATGTTTCTTTTAAAAATATAAATTATATAAAGCTCAAACGTGTATAACATTTTATATACAATAATTAATTTTAAGAAATGTAATAATATTCTTTGTTTTTTTTTAATAGGTTAAGTGCAAAGCATTTAGTGCCTTACAAAGTTTGGAAGAAGATTTATGTACATTGAGACAACTTCAAAGTTTTATCAAAGATCCATGGGCGCAGGTTCACAAAAGCCCAATTGGTTTCTTACAGAAGAGAAGGGGAGGTATGTTCTAAAGAAAAACACAAATATTGATTACTAGCTAAGCAACGCGGTTATTTTTGTAACTTAAAACGACGGCTCAACTAGTCTAAAAAAAGTAGCCTAAGTTACTTCTTTTATCATCAGCTACCTTCTTTTTTTTGTTGACGCGGTGTAAAATCCCTTCGGATCTCCGGCTCCTCGGGGATTGAGAAGCCAGGTATGTGGTGAGTCCACTAAAAACCACCCCGGCGGCATGTCTCAGGCGCCCTACTCTGGGGAGGACCTGGACCATGTTATTTCTCGGTCCCCCAGGAACGACACCGCGTCTATAGAGACTATCCTGGGGGAAGTACTTCTAATTCTCTGTGACTGTCTCTGTGGCGCAGTGGTAGCGTATGCGACTGCTGTTCTTGAGGTCTCGGGTTCGATTCCCGGGTCGGACCAAATGTTTGTATGATCTACAAATATTTGTTTCGGAGTTTGGGTGTTTTCTATGTATAATATGTATGTATTTACAAAAAAAAAAAGTATGTATGTATTTATATCAGTTGTTTAGTACCCATAACACAAGCTCTGCTTAGCTTGGGACTAGATGGCGTTGTGCGTAAAAGATGTCCGAAAAAAAAAAAAAAATTAATTAATCAGCTACCCTACTCTCTGGCAGCTTGCGGTCTTGTCGGCGGCTAGTGTCACCTCTCCCTATCCCGTTCGTATTATCAGATACCTAGCAGTGAAAGTCCAGCCGTATCGGGGATTAGCCAGAAAAAACATGACTGCAAGATTAGCCTAGTGGTTTAAGCGGTCGCCACGCCGCTTTTCACTACGCCAAGTGCTGTCGGTTCAAATGGGACAACCATTTGTGTGATTCACAAATGGTGGTTCTGTGTCTGGGTGTTTCTTGTTTCTGTTTCATGTATGTTTCTAAAGTGCCCCGCGGCACGGGATGTATTTTGCTAATGTGGGAGTTGTCTTTTATTAAAAAAAACACAGACAGATTTCTTTTTTTAATTATATACTTTTATTTAAAATTTGAAATTACAAACAGACATGTATAGATTTGTAACACTAGAACTTTCTCTGTAATTAACGAATTCAAGCTACCTTTTCTTATTTCAGGCCACGCAATGCGTCTCACCTATTTCGTATCACCCTACGAGCTTCTAGATAAAGATAAGGGCTTACAACCTTTAACAACAGAGCTCCTTGTGACAGGCAAGCCTTCAGCATCCAGTGGCCTTGCATCACTAGTTGCTCCATCTCATACGCCTATTGGACATTCTGCAACCGTTCTTCTAGAAGGCTCTGTTCCTAATAAACTACAGTTGTCACCTATTTTGTCTGGAGGACCTAGGTCTGGAAAAAGGTAAGCGTTTTTAAAAAAAATAACTTTTCTATGGTTTTAAAAGACCAAAACAGACTATATTCGTTCGACTTCGACTGCACATGTGGCCTAGTGGTTTCAGCTGTCGCCACGCCGCTTCCTACTTCGCCTAGTGTTATGGGTTCAAAAACTACATGGGACAACACTGTGGGATCCACAAACTGTTGTTCCGAGTCTGGGTGTTCTTTGTATCCGTTTCATGAAAGTTTGGAAAGACCCTCGCTAAATAGGGAATGGTCTTTTAAAAAAATGCTCTTTTTTTCACTTTGGTGACCGAACGAATATAGTTCTTACTTTCATCTAAACTATAGAAAACAATGGTGCATTTTTGAATACGTTTTTTTTTACCTCGTAATTGACTTTCTTACAGTAATGGACCCGTATATGCTCAACTAGTACCGCAGAATAGTGCCATGTTGCCCGCATGCTTCACATTGAAACTGTCTGCTCCAACTCCCCTTTGCGCTGGACTTGCCAAACACATACATGCCACTACTGAGGTGAGTAACTGAGAAATATAGTAAATTAGTGTAGTAATAATCACAAATATTAACAACAAACAAACCGACTTCAAGAACAGGACCAATTGAAATGGGATCACACGGCAAGCACCAGCTTTCAAATAAAAAGAATTATCAAAATCGGTTTACCCAGTCGAATTGAGAACCTCCCCCTTTTTTGAAGTCGGTTAATAAAAGTACTAACATATATATTCGACAGCACAGTTGGTGGTGGTTTAAACGGTCGCCACGACACTTTCTACTGCGGCAAGTGTTGTGGGTTCAAATCCCATTCACAAATTGTTGTTTTGAGTTCGAGTGTTCATTGTGTCCGTTTAATGTATGTTTGTAAATTCCCACGCGGCACAGGATATATATTTTAAATGCGGGGTCTGTTGTCTTTTTAAAAAAGAAAAAATATATAATGATAATCAACATGATGATGTCCACTGGTATTTTTTTTTTTTAAAGACAACTCACACATTAGGAATAAACATCCTGTGTCGTGGGGGACTTTACAAACATACATGAAACGGACACAAAGAACATCCAGACTCGGGACAATAATTCGTGGATCACACAAAGTGTTGTACCGCGTGGGATTTGAACCCAAGACACTTGGCGCAGTAGCAAGCGGCATGGCGACCGCTGAAACCACTCGGCCAACCGTGCAGTCGGTATACATGACACTTTGATACTGAATAATCGATAATTCATCAATTAACAGTCGCACCATGCACCCATACTTACACAGACGAGCGTCTGTAGTGTAGCGCGCTACACATTTCTGAAATATTCTCTAATGAGTATGTTCACGATATAAACGTAATGTAAAACTAGATCAATTTGTTTTAATTTATCTATTACTAGCCAATAGCGGTGCTACCCGCGGTACGACAATAACCGCGGGCAACGCCGCGGGGCGAAACTAGTATTTTTGTAAATTGTAGCCCTTGTGTTATACTGATATATTGTATAACCTATATTATTGTAAAGTTTCATCAAAATCCATTCACTAGCTTTTGCTTGAAAAAGCAACAAACATACTCTCTTACATACTCACAAACTTTCGTGTTTATAATATTAGTAGGATTCAACTGGGACCTAAGTACAAAAAATATAAAACGTAGTACATACTTAAAATCTTCTACACAAACAAATTAAATTGAAGCCACTGTTTGTAATTTCAAATTAAAAGCTTTTCACTAAATGCAAATGAAAGTATTATGTGATACGTTTTTTTTTCCATCTTCCAATCGGCTTCACACACCTACAACAGATTGTTTATGGATGACCCAATGGCGGGATAGATTGTTCCTCCAGTGAGGAAACTATCTCCTATTAATAAGGGTTCATTAATAAATTCCCATAAATGTTGCCTTTTCATATAACTTACTTTACAAAACAATTTTTATATTTTTTGTCTGTCTGTCTGTTAATGCCAGCTCCTCTGGAACGGTTGGTCGGTTTTTGACGGGATTTGCACCGATAGGTAGCTGATGATAAAAGGAGTAACTTTAACTTGCTTTTTAAACTAGCATCGCCCCGAGACGTTATCTGTGGTTATAGTTCTACCACGGATAACACTGCGGGGTTCAGTTTGTAAATAATAAAAGAAAATATTTTTTTTTTTTTATTTTTTTTTTTTATGTTATAGATGGCAAACGAGCAGGCGTATCACCTGATGGTAAGCAATTACCGCCGCCCATGGACACCCGCAGCACCAGAGGTGTCACAAGTGCGTTGCCGACCTTTGGGGGATGGGGAGGGGGAATGAGGGAGGGGTTGGGGTATGGGCCTCCGGTATCCTCACTCACTCGGTGAAACACAGCGCAAGCGCTATTTCACACCGGTTTTCTGTGAGGCCGTGGTATCACTCCGGTCGAGCCGGCCCATTCATGCCGAACCTTTTAAAATATACGAATATCTAGCGTTATTAACAGCTGTGTAACGGTGAAAGTCTGTATATAGAATGTATTAACCCATAGTAAAACTTAAGGTGTTTTTTTTTTACATTTTCAGGTTGAAGTAGCCGGTGATTGGGCAAACGCAAAGCCCATGTTGGGTTTAGTTGCACAGCAGGCATACAGCAAACTATCGCCAGGAAAAAATATTGAATTGAATCTTAGCAAGGGGCTTTTCGTGGTAAGTAATAAGTACAAGAATATTAATAACAGTACCTATAGAAAAATCATACTGGTCCGTGTATGTATGACAAAAGGGCTTTGTTCACATCATATTTATAATAGGCCTGGCTAATTACATTGGCCTAATTTTCAGATCTAAAGATGTTAGCTATATGCAAATTATAAGCATGTAACTATATTTCCAATTTATTACTAGACTAAAATCAGCATCATCTATTTGGCCTAGCCTCTTTGCAATGGTAGTTTTGTAAATGATTTATGATTTCGTGATATTTTTACTTTCCATCAATATATATAATACAATCGTACCTGGTCGCTGTCTGTACATAGAAGATTTATAATAAAAACTATTTATGAACTTAATAGAACCCAAAACATAATTTTTAGAATGTTTATCTGTACGTTTGTGCACGCTAGTATCAGGAACGGATTAACTGTTTTGACAGTGGTTTTCGCTAATTCGTTGCGGTTTACTCCACTTAATTTTTTTTTTCCCACGGTTCATAAATGTAAAAGTTATATCAGTGAAGAATCACCGCGATAACCGACCTTTACGTTGCTAGAAGCTAGTCTTGTTAATAAGGTTGTTATTATAATAAACTGGCTATTGCCCGTAGCTCTGCCCGCTTGTATGTCGATTATTGCGAAATCGTCTATCTCCATGCATTGATAAATAATTGGCTGAACCCGTGAATGCCCAAAAGACATACATAGTTACTATCATTAGGGGTTCATTATAGAAGTTGTTGGAGGCCTTCGTTCAACAGTGGTTTGCAGTGGACAGCGATAAGCTAACGATGATGAAATTATTATCTATACTGACTAAATATTGTTACGAAGAAAGATTTATGCGCGAACAACGCTCGAAAAAGTTCTCGTTGATCTCCTGAGACACGGAATAATGAACCTTACGTCGATAAAAATAGCGTCGAATATCTATTGATTGTTGCTTCCAGCGATCTTATGTACGAGTCGTTTCTAGAATGCGCTAGTAACAATAATAATGGGTAAAAATACAAACTCACGCGGGCCGCACTTTATTTCAGTTTGAGCTACAGTGCGATAAATATTGGAGTGATATCAATGATTAACCTAGCGACCTGGGCGTCAATTAAGGACTGTTATTCTAAATGAAATTGTTATTTTAAAAAAGTGTTTTTACACAATTTTACCGAACCCCAACACGTAACAATATGTATAATTAATATATATATATTTATTAGAACTTGCCCGATCAAACGCAATGCTACTTCCTGTGCGAGGCTCGTGGGTTGGAAGGCTGCGTGGTGACAAGTGTACCGTTCACGCATCCGTCCCACGTGCCGCCGTTGTTGGCATGTCTGAGGCAACAGGCGCTCTTCAACACCCTCATCACCAGCTGTATTAGAACGCAATCCAGTAAAGGTAATGTTATTTTTAAACTAGAGTAAAAACTACTTTTGTTATCCTTGTTAATTTTAGTATTCAATATTTAAAAAATATTTTCTTAAGTAATATCGTAATTTATGTATGATGCTCAAGTCTTTATTACCCACGCTTATGTTCGTGAGGTGTTAATGCAAACAAAATACATACTTTTCTCTTCTCTACTCTTAATTGCGTCTAATAGAATTATCAGAATGTCCAAACATATGTAGTTATTTTTTTACTGATATGCGTATTTTTGTCCCAGGTGCGGACATAGAGAACGCGCTGATGTTCGAGGTGAGCGCGCTGTCGTGGCAGCACATCTGCGTGTCGCTGGAGCACCCGGCCGACGAGAGCATGGCCACCGTGGAGCTGGAGCTGGCCGACCCCGCAGCCCCCCGAGCCTCGCTCTACACGCTGCACGCCCCGCCCAAGGAACACCTCGACGAGTACATCACCAGGGTTCTGCAGAAAACGCACTCCATACCTATCACGCTCAGGTAACGCACTCCATATCCATCACGTTAAGTCACTTTCTTACAATAAACACATATGAGAGTTTAACTGAGTCCTACTGCTTCGGAGGTTGCATGTACCATATTGACTCAGAAGTATGGTAACAAAAAATTAATTATTTTCAATCACCTGATATTTTTACTTGAAGATGACAGCTGCGCTTATTTAGAGCCTCGAAGAGCAAGTAAAGCTGTCGGTCCTGCGCCAAATCTCTCCGCGATCGTGTTGGTTAACCGTCCCATCGGATTATGTGAGAGGGGGACAGAGAGTGCACCTATGTGCACAGACTTGTGCACTATAATATCTCCCGCGTAGTTGGCTGGTCTCCGTTGAGACTGGCCTTCGTGGCCGTCATCGTCTAGGAGAACATTATTATTATGTAGACACGCGCTATTAATAGTCTGGATGTGTTAGTATAAAGTGTTCCCTTATCATTCATATTTTAAGCGTTGTAGAAACTGGGGTTGTAAGCCCTTATAACCCAGGTGGGCTGACAGGGGCGCTGATAAAATGCTTGCATAAGGCGCTCTTAATGCTTAATATGATTCTGGGTTTCTAGAAATATTTAAATGATATAATCAATATATCAATTCACAGGTCCCTCATAAAAATCTGGGAACGCGAAGCGGCTAGTAAGCAATTAAACGGTGGCTACTCTGCTCTGGACCCAAATTTTAGCTGTGGTCTTGGGGGGCTCGACCCAGGTGGTGACCATGTGAAGCACGAGCCCGGTTCTATGCACTCCTCACGAGCTATGTACCCTTCTAATGTCAATCATCCACATCAGGGAGGTAAGTTAGACTTTGCACCATATTTAGCTACTTTTTTTTCTTTTTTTTTATTGAATAGGGGTCAAACGAGCAGACGTATCGCTTGATAGTAAATGATTACCGCCGCCCATGGACACCCGTAACACCAGAGGCGTCACAAGTTCGTTGCCGGCCTTTAGGGGATGGGGTATAGGCCTCCGTTATCCTCACTCACTCGATGAAACACAGCGCAAGCGCTATTTCACACCGGTTTTTCTGTGAGGCCGTGGTATCACTCCGGTCGAGCCGGCCCATTCATGTCGTAGCGTGGCTCTCCCACGGTTAACAAGGTACAAAATTTATATCAGTTAAGAATTGCCAAGATAACCGACATATATGCAGGCGGAGCTGCAGGCAAAATCTAGTGCAAAATATAAATCTAATAAATTTTGTTATTCATAGATTTTTTGATGCATACTTTTTTTTATTAGCACACATAAATACCTACCACGTGTTCTTTACCATAAATTTTATTATTCATTCTTTTGTGATTCATTTATTTTTCTTATTTAACAGGGAATTATCTTTCCGACCAACAACATCATCTATCCGTGATGTGTCAGGATTCAGGGGCTACAGACGTCAAACCCAAATTAGAAGATCGTAAACCTAAGAAAAGAAAATCTGAGGAAATGTGGTCCTCTAGCCAAAAGAAAGGCAAAGGTATTACAGAAATGATGGACACGGATAGCGAGAGTGACAACTCGGATGAATATGTGAATGAGGATGAAAACACTGTGAACAGTAACTCGACGAATGAGGACATAGAAGGTCGTGAGTCTTCAGTGTCGCAGAACGAGTTCGCGTCCGACATGGAACTGTCTGGGATGGATGCCACCGATGCGCTTGCGCAAGACAACAGACACTCCTCAGATATGGACAATTCGAACGATGGAGATGTTGATGAAATAATCAGGTATGTGGCTATATATTTGTTACTTTCGCTTTAAATTACATTTCAGTTTTCGGTAACAAATCATGTCCAGTAATAACATGAATTGAGGGTTTGTTAAGAACACAGCTTAGTACTGAGTTTAGATTAAATAAACGCCTCATTTATTGTAATCGTTGATAATAAAATACAGTAATGTAATTCCTGTTAGGTCATACATTCATACCTTTAAATTGTTAAAATATTTTTCTCAAATAGTAATTTTCTATCTGAATGTTCATATGCTTTATAAACGTGCAGTGGTAAAGATATCGTACCCTAAATAATTATTAATAACATCCTTGTTACAGGAATCCTTTTCACAAGTCTGATCACAAAAGGCAAAAACTTAAAAACAAAGATTCAGAACTGCGATCCAGCAGAAGCTCATCGTCCCTTCTTCTGGACTTAACTGAAGGTAAATCTTACATGCCATCTTCAGTCAGTATTACTCCAATAGGATCCAGTACATCAAACACACCAAATGCTGGTACAGGCTCGAGCATTACTTCAATGTTGTGTTTAGACCGGCGTCCAGGTATCGAAATTATCCCAATAACTGCAGCTACGCCAGCTGCACTACCTAGTTCCATAACTATAACACCGATTACGTCATCACAGATAAAAAACCTTGACGATCGGATAAGATCCGAAAAGAAATCTAGCAGATCCGGTGAAGAACGCAGCAAAGAAAAGAAAAAGAAGCGCAGAAGGGATGATCCTATGGGACCGCCTGAAAAAGTACCGCCAAAACAAGATCCCTTGACCAAACCTGTATCGGTTAGCATAAAACCTACAGATGGATCCCCTTTACGCCCGTCGTCCCCAAACTCCCTTATAAGAAAATTTAGTCCTAGTCCAACACATGGTAGATCTGTTTCGATAACAAAATCGTCCAGTCCTAGTACTGTGAAGGGACTAGGCAAACCAGCCGGAACTTCTAGCCACCATAGTAGTCCAAGACATTCACCAGTTCAAAATAGCCCTAAACACTTGACTGGTTACTCGAGTCCAAAAAACCACAGCATCTCTTCACCGAAACATAGTTCTTCAGGCTCAGGTAAGCCCAGTATGTCCGCGCTTAAATCCGCGGCTACTGGTTCACCCTCAGGTAAATCCGGAACGACCGGGTACGACCTCACAAAAAAAATATCTAAAGACAGTTACGGGTCCAGCTCGGTAACTTCCAGAGATAAAGAAAAAAAACATTCCGGTCTATCCTTTTCTAGCTCCGGTAGGAGTAGCCCTAAGTTAAAAAACCAATTAAAATTAAAACAGTTGGAAATCACCCCCATTTCGTGTGATAGTCCCGTAACAGAACCTCTTATATCTCCACCAAACGTCGAAGTAAATAAGTCGAATGCACCGAGCCAGGCTCGGAATAGGAAAGGTTCTCTCAGCGCTGTAATAGACAAACTCAAGTCTGCGCAACATTGTACAACTGATCCTGAAATAGGTAACAAATCCAGTAGCTCTTCTAGTAGTGGCAGTAAGGTATCAGATCAAAAAGCGGCTATGGGTAGCAGTGGCAAAATTAGTGAAAGCAAAAATCAAGAATATATGGTGAAACCAAGCTCAGATGGTATGAAGATCACCATAAATAAAACTAGATCAAAAGATTCATCAAGCAGTTCCAAATTAAACTACAGTAGTTCTAGTAAGCAATCATCGCCACAGCTTACTCCACCGAGCCAGGGTTCGCCTAAAACTCACACAGGACTTAAACCAGGAGTAATTAGTGGGCCTGCATCGAAAAAGACTCAAGCCATGCAGTCGTCCAAAACAAGCGGCTCTTCATCGGGTGGGACACCCCCTAAAGCAAATTTAAGCCCATCGGAATCTTCCGGATCAAGTAATTCAAATATGCCTAAAGTGCCTTACTCTAAATCATCGAGTGCGAGCAGTACAGGGATAAATTTATCTAAATCGGGTTCCAAATCTAATTCAGGCTCGCCTAAAAGTAGTAGCTCAGATCTAGCTAAAATAATTAGGGACAGGGAAAGAGAAAAAGCCAGGACAAAGTTAATGAGTAATTCCGAGAAATCAATATTTTCTTCTAAATCGGAACGTCATTCCAGTCCCAGCAGCTCTAGGGATGACATCGATGGGGATAGGTTTAAGTCATCCAAGGAAGCAAATTTTCTCGTAGAAGGCCTAATAAAACCACTTGATACAAGTAAATTTCAAATACCTAAGTTAAAAAACTTAAACACTCCGGATAAAAACAACCAATCTGCTCAGTACGATAGCCGGTCTATGGTCAATGATTTCGCTCGTACATTAGAACAAAGTAAATACCAATTTCCCCATTTTGACAATTCAAACGCTCGAACAAGTGAGTCTTTACAAAAATCAGCGTATCCTTTAAACGTGCCTAAACCGCTGCTCAACATGGGCGGTATGAGCCCTAAAACGATCCAACTCAAAGGCGATCAATCGGATCGTCCCCTAGAATTTGCCAAAGCCATGTCTGAAAGTATATCAAAAGGAGCCAGTCCTCAGAGAAGCAAGGATGATACAAAAGACGGATTTCCAGGATCCTTTTCAATGTTGCCGCTTGATTTTAAATCGGAGCTTGCAAAGGGGTTTGCCACTCCTAAAGGTAGCTCAGAGGATAGAAAAGGTGCTGACTCTTGTATGAAGCCACCTGCGAGCGGGGCCGTCGCCCGCAGTGGCGCTACTACACCCCAAGAGGCGGCCGAAATGTTATTAGATTTCTCATCATCCTCTGGCAATAAAGTGTCGGGATTGGTGGCTGTGAGACCAGTGTATCCGTCGTCGCCTGCTTTAGCGCTACAACTTGCCAAAAGCCCGGCACCGTCTCCGCTGATTGCTCCCTCACCGCACTCCAACTCGCCGTGCATCACAGACGACGAACTCATAGACGAGGCTCACGTGGGTGCGGGCAAATGAATGCGTCTATAAGCACTCCACCCACTCTGTATGCACGCACTAAATTGTGATCAATGTAAGATATTATTGCAAATCAGATTCACAATAATTCTGAAGATGTGTTATATTGTTTTAATGAACTGATCATCGATTATTATTCGTCGTCTAATTTATTTAAATATAGGGATCCATATTTATTTATGAATATTTATAACATCTATGTATTGTAGAAACTAATATTCTGATTGTAATTGTTTCGTGACCTCAAATATTACTCTGTGTATAAGAAAATACTATGTGATTACCCTGTATTTTAGTGAGTAAACATATTATAATAACATTATTTGTGTCATAACTTACATGTATAATGTAAAAAAGACAATGTAAATCCATGTATTGTTGTAAACGAAGGAACCACTTAATACAACTGCCATGAGTATAATACAACTCTGTGTACGATGTATTTTTTTCTAGTTTAAGCGAAGCGGTTAATAATGTGTAATTTTATAATAATTGTAAATATATAAATTCAAATAATGATATTGAATCAATTTTAAGGCATATGTGCTTATGGTTAGATTTTGTAAAATAAAAACAATGAAACGATTGCGAAAATGTTTTGTTTTATTTATTAAATACACTTAACGTTATTAATAAATTAATTTATTCTTATGGATAAATTAATAAAATCTTAGAGAGCTAGGGCGGTAAAATGAATAATACGGGTAAGCGGAGTGAAATCTTCTGTACGGGTACCTGTTGTAACGACGTCGTATGGCGAAACGCCGTCGAGTGTTTTGCTTTCTTCTAAAACTAAAAATTGGCAAGGGAGCAAAACCCTTAGCGGATGCCATTATTTCATCTTGAATGCGACTTTCCAAAGAATTTCTGTAAAAGTAGTTGGCTATAGATAAGCCCTCGTCGACAGGACTCTGTATTTCCGGGGTACTTTCATATGGAGTTGTGTTATAGGTCTGTTCTATGTCTGCAGATGGAACTGAGTTATCTTCAATAACAATATCTACTACTCCGTCGCCGAATGTTGGTATGCCATCGCCAATATTGGATCCAACGTCTGTTTTTTCAACTTCCTCTGTGTTCATAACTGGTTGAATATAGTCTTCATTTTCAGGAATAATTTCGTTTTCCTTAAGTAATGTGTTATCAGCCGAATTTAATATGACTTCGATGTTTCCAGTTACCTCTGAATTTCCTGGTAAGTCATATGGTTCATCATATGGCTTATTTATGGCTTCTATTTCCTTAATAACAGCTTCTCCGGTTGAATCTTCTATGTGCAAGGACACGTCTATGTTTTCGTTATTTTTCACTGATTTTAAACATGGCTTTTCACTTGACGTCGTTACAGGATTTGAGATTACACTTGCAAGCCCCAAAGTCAATATCAAAATAATATTCTTCATTTTTTCTGTAAAAATAAACGTAATATTAGGCTAGACAATGTAAGGTGAAGTGTAAACGATATGCGGTATCATAGATTTATATTGTAAAGATCTAGGCCAAAGAAAGGTGCTGAGTAAAACAAATAAGTAAGTTAAATAAATGAAATGACACAGATGCTGAAAGTAAAAACCTGTACTTTTTTTATTTTTCATGTTTACGATGTTATTTTTAAGTAGAAGTGCGTGTTTACTTTATGAAATACCTGAATAAGTTATTCTAGAAACAGAAACGTACATAGGTACTTCGTAATTTAACGTTAACATACCTAGGTATACATTAGCATAAATATTTTAAAAAATAAATAATTAAATGTTAAGGATAGCTTTTTTTACTATAGTTGTCAACGTATATACTTAAGATTCAAAGTAGATGATTAATCTAGAAATATCAAGCGCCTTTCTAGCAATTGGGTCGGTTACGTCCTCAAAGGTTGAAGACTCAATTCTCGCTCTACGCAATAAATTGTACATGTTAATTCGATTTTTAAAATCCAAGATGGACCATTAACATTTTTTTAGAAACCCCAGAATATTAATATTGTTCAGTTAATTCAACTAATAAGCTCTCGCCAGAAAAAAGCCCATTGGTTAGACTACTCGCTTTCGTACCTACCATTTTTATATTTTCCCAAAATATACATTCCTGAATTTAAAAAAATAAAATGTTCAAAGCGGTGCAACTCCTAAAAACTACGTTTTTTCGCTAAATCAGTTTTCCAAAAATTAGTTTTATATATTTTACCTATTGGTAGGTATGCTACTCACATAATACCGATGACACGGGTACCGCTGTGGTTGATGCGTTCTTCTTTGCGCTACATAATTTCTCCTCTGAGCTTTTGCTCTCTCATTTCGCTCTCTTAATGCTTTCATAGCGAATCTAGGCAAAAACGGGTTCTGTGACTCTGCTACCTCCATCATCTCGTCACCGTCCGTCTTTAATTCCGCTACCTTGGGTTGCTCCGAAGGCTTCGACTGAACGTATACTACGAACAAGAATAAAAGAAAACAGAAAACTTTAAAACGAAACATCTTGCTAAAAGACCCGTCCTTCGGAGGCTAATCCTGCTATATCCGAGGTAGAGTGAGTGATCATGTTTTATAAGGACCATAATTAGCATCGAATGACACACATTGAATGCATCTGTTTACTCCACAAAGGTATTTTAGGAAATGTAACGGGTCATACGGTCAGTTCCAATTAACACGTCCCCTCTCACATTTATAGTCTGACACAAACGGTAACCCACATTTATGTAACGGATATTACTCTATTACAGACTGACAAACCGTAAACAAATATAATTGCTTATAACACACTGTCAGTTATGTGCTTATAATTCAGGTAATTTAAAAATTAGTAAAAAAAAATCAAACCGTAAATCTTTAATTAATTTTATCGCTCTCGCGAGCAGGCATCTCAACAGCTAATGCTAAGTACTGTAACTGCGAAAAGCTAATTGATAAATTGTTGGGAGTCTTCTGAAAACGTAAAGCCTCAGGAAACAGATATTGTGTACTTACTGCATATACGATAAATTGACGCATATTTAACAAGCCAAGTGTTCTTTTACATAATAATCAATTGAATACTTGAAACAATATTATTTATAAATTATTAAACCCTGAGTGGTTAAAATTCCCGTATTCAACAACGATTCAAGTATCAAACAATAATAAACACTGCATATTGATACAAGACTGATAAACATCGTTAACAACGACTACGCTCTTATTGTCGCCCCATTAAAATAAAATTATTGCAAATTGTTGTTAATAAGCAGCATTTCTCAAGTTTGTTTTTACGACCCTAGCTTTTCTCTTCAAAATATAAGAGACATAAATATAAAACAGTAATTTGAGTATGGGCCACCCCGGCCTCAGTGAAAACCGGTGTGAAATAGCGCTTGCGCTGTGTTTCACCGAGTGAGTGAGGATACCGGAGGCTTCGGGTCGTTAATCTTGCCTTATACCGGTTAGATAACACGATGGCTGGGGCTCGTATGCCGTCTGTATGGACAGGCCGACTCAATACTATGGTCCTTTCTTCAAACGGCCAACCCATATCATATGTTGTACTCGCATAGTTTTTATTATTTTATATTTAATCAATAAATCTGTGAGACTTAAAAAAATAAGACACCTCTGTGGTTTGTTTCGGCATTTCTTCCTAGAGTGAATCTTAGGAAATGTCGGCGTCTTCTAGCTATAAAACACCCGACGTGTAAAAATGTCTGTAAATATTTACTTACAAAATAAATATCATTTAACACATAAAAGACCCACTGAAATCGGCTGAACTATGAATATGAACTCGATGATTTACATATCTGTCATTGTCAAGATGTTCTGAGTCACGGGGTCATGACGCAGTATGTTGGTCATAAAAGCATTAATTAAGCACAGAACCTAAACAAACATGACATTCTTGAAGACATTGTTTCAAAGATACTTTATAATCCTTTGTATTTACGTCATTTGTATATTCATATTTAGTAGGTACTCGTCTTGGGACTTATGTTTGTCCATACGTTTATTTTCATAATGACAGATACTAGAGATCATAATTATGTTGGACTTTTAAAAAGGGTTTTTCGACTATAATTATATTCTCAATCATTATCACCTCAGCTTTAATAGTCAACTTTTATGTCTCTCCTTAACAAGAAGGTTTTGCTTTTGGCCTACTAAACCAAGGCGAAATGGTATTATTCCAAGTTTTCTTTCTCCATGTAGTGATGTCCTGCGTAATTTGTCCCGTGGTCGGTTGATACTCGATACTCTTGAAATAAATAGGGAGGCTACTTATTACTTATTCTTCTGTGCCTGGCACTTTCCCATTTTATTTGGGGTGGCCCTCCGTATCATGTGTCTCCAGGCAGCTCGGTCCTGAGTCGTCTCTTTGTTGAGTTGGCCTTCTTTGAGGTTCTTATTTACTACGGACATCCATGTAATTCGAGGTCTTCCTCGTCCTCGGGGTTTAGTTTCGATATCTAGTACTTTTCTAGTCGTGTGGTCGGATGGTCGCCTCATAACGTGACGGCTCTCCTGTAGTTTATTTGGGATAGTCTTACTTTGAACGTATATGTGTGTTTCTGACATGATCCAGCCTAGTCACACTACCTGCCCACCTGAGCATCTTCATCTCTGCGTAGTGTAATTGATTTTCGAGCTGCTTTTTG
Source organism: Spilarctia lutea (assembly GCA_916048165.1). Classification (NCBI taxonomy): domain Eukaryota; kingdom Metazoa; phylum Arthropoda; class Insecta; order Lepidoptera; family Erebidae; genus Spilarctia; species Spilarctia lutea. The sequence goes on along the minus strand of OU696480.1, from coordinate 12,908,549 downwards.
AGTGGCTACCATTCAGTCTGTAGGTCAGGGCCGATCGGACGGCTGCTCTGTATACTCGTCCCTTTATGCGCATTCAGTTCGTCCACCCGGTATTTATGCGATTTGTAACATCAGTATCTATTGACCCATCTTTATTGATAACCCTGGGTACTTGAAATGGTCCACTTCTTTTAGCTGGGTGTTCTGCAGGCAGTGGGTGTGTTTGCTGTTGACACCACTAAAGTTGCAGCTAGTTATATTCTAAAAAAACACTCAATGTTCCCATTGAGTGCTTTTTACATTTATGGGCCTGCCAAAATGAATACTTAGCCTGAAAGAAAGCCAGAACAGAATTCAAGAGTACTGGTCACTATACTCATTGCGAATACAAACTATGCGACCATGCAGCATGGTGACCCACGATATTGAAATACCTCTGCATCATTTCAATTTCATTCTGATTTTTTTAGTGCCATTATTAAATATGCAACATTGAAATATGATATTGTATTGTGACCGAAAGTTGAATAGATAATCTGCTAACCATAGTAATACTTTATTATTTTACTACCTACATCGAGAGTAGATTGAATTGAATTTTGACTGATTATTATATATTATATATATTGTTTTCATTAATTATTTGGAGTATAAATCTACTTTTGAACTTGGCCTCCTTTAACCTAATTGAACCTGAATTAAAAAGTAATAAATTGCTTTAATTTCTTTACCCACCTAAAATAATCATTTCTTTTTAAACGTTTACTAGCTGTACCCCGTGGTGTTACCCACGGCACGACAATAACAGCGGTTAAAAAACCCATTAGCTGCCTATCAGTGAGAGTCCTGTCAAAATCGGATCAGCCGTTGCAGAGATTAAACGAAAGAAACAGACCGACAAAAAAAAATTGATGTAAGAGAATCGTATATACTTTCATTTGCATTTAAAGACCGGTCAAAATAGACATTGACCCCTGCGTTAATCCCCAACAAGCTGAAAATTAGCAGGCACGTAAGGGATGCCACTCTAATAAAATCCTGAAAAATCCCCATTGATCCCTTGTGTGCAAAATTTTTTAACAGGGTGGTCGTAAAAATGGGATGTTTGGATTTTTTTGTTAATCGGTTAGTTTTACGATAAAAATAACTTAGACAAAATTGTAGATCAGGTAAACTATACAATTAAATAAAGTTGCGAGTGTATATTTGTAATATAACATAACCACTTTATACTAAATGCAAATTTATTTTTTTTGTATGTATACACAGTACATGTACCAAGTTTTTTTCTTTCAATGTATATTGTCTATCGGTCTGTTTGTTCCGGCTTATCTCTGGAACGGCTGAACATCGGTTTGATGGGAATAAGGAGTAACTTAGGCTACGTTTAGTGTAAACGTACAACAACAATAACCGCGAGTAACACCGCGGGACTCACCTTGTTATGTACTAAAATTGTTCTTACATTTTTTCTCTTAGATTTACTATTTCTGAGACAAAGCCATTCGAAAGTTAGCTGTTAATAAATAACGTTATTGGAACGTAATTAAATGAAATTTAAATTTTAGTGACCAATATATTTATATTGAGTAATTTTGAAATTTGAATTGAAAAGAATCCGTACTTTATTTGAAGTGACCACGTTTAATTGAACAGCAGATTATATCAAGATATATCTACATATGTCTGCTGGTCAATTGTCTACTCTCTACTTACTCGCCATTCGAAGGCCCTAACGAAATACTGCTAGTCTTTAACGTTTCGTAATGAAAATACGTTGTTGCTGACACTGACTAGAATTGCCTAACTTTGCAATTTTATAATTATTTCTAAGTATTTTTTCTTCAAGAAAAAAAATCGTCTTTATGAAGTTATCTAGCAACTCTAACTGGCATGAGAAAAAATTGGAAAGAAAGTTTACAAAAATATGTTTAATTATACCTGTCGCTAAAATTGCAGCAAGGCGCGATACCTTCCGATTCAGTCAGGCGCTGAATATGAAATATAGCGCCTTCTTTTAAGTTATGTTTAAGTTCAGTATTGCTATAGTGTTGTTCATTAAGTTAGGTACAATATTCTTTATACTTTAAATAACAAAAAAGCGTGCCATGCTTTTGGGGACTGCCGATAGAAGTTAAAACTAAGCAACTTGTGAATTGAATTGTACCGTCGAGCTATTAGATTAGGTACTATTTACGAATTATTTTTGGTTTGGAAAGAAGTGTTAATGACCAATTTAAACTTTAAACCTTGATCGTGAACATTTATTTATAAACTAATAATAACACGGTATACATATATTATAGCTCATGGAAAGCGTTCGGTGGAGATGACGATTGTGACCAGAACTTCAAGAATTTGCATGATCACCTTCTTGAGATGTCAGAGTCACCGCACCAATAATAATAATTAATAATAATAATAATAATTTCTTTATTGTTTCAAAGCATACAGGTACATGGTTTGATCCCTAGATCCCACACTAGGATTCCCTGTGTCGTGGGATCCAGTCTCTTTCCGTCCGGTTGCCATCCGATACATCATTACATTAAATTAAACAAACGAAAAAGAAAAGCAAAATACAACGAAAAATAAAAATTTGAAATCAGGCAAGCAAAAAAAATAATAAAAAATATATATTAAACAAATAAAAAAAAATAAAAACAAAGAAGGAAGTGCGGCAAACATACCGAGTGTTAGTGCCTGGGTAAAGCACTGATTGCACAGTTGAATGTTTGTGTCTGTGTCTGTGTGTGTGTGTGTGTGTGTGTGTGTATGCGTGTGTGTGTGTGTGTGTGTGTGTGTGTGTGTGTGGTGTGTGTGTGTGTGTGTGTGTGAGTGTGTATATGTATGTGAATGGGAGTGATTATGTATGTATAAGTGTATCTATGTGTGTTATGGTTTACTTTGTGTGCATGTTATTGTATGACTTTTAATAGGTCTTCAGTGCTGCCATAGTCAAGCTCAGCCAGCCATTTGTAGACCTTTTTTTTACAACAGTGGTTTGTTAGTTCTATGATACCTAGTTTGGCGTTAACTTTCCTGTACAAGTATGGGCCCATAAATTTGTACACTCTCCTTCCAATCGATTTACGACACCTCACGGTGTTCCATACCAACCTACGTCCTGAGCAACTGAGTGTGACATTGTTCAGGGCAGATTTGTGAAAGCGTAGCGTAGTGGAGATTATGTATAATTGTCGGACTCTGAGCAATCCCAATTCTGAATAAAGTGCGTTAGTAGGGTATCTATATGACCTGCCGAATGCAGTTTTAAGGAGTGCACGTTGTGCTCTTTCTACTCTCATCATATGATAGTATACCTCTTTACATAGTATTCCATCCACAGTGTAATATTTGTGTTTGTGCCTTTATGTATGTATTTGTGTATATGTTTGTGTATGTATGTCATGTATATGTGTATATGCATTAAGCCTATGTCAATTGCGTTATTTTCGAGAATTATAACCTCGATGCACCTACTTACCTATATCTCCACACCCCCTTAAGGTTGGCTGGTAGAGAATGCCTAAGGCATTAAGTCCGCCGATGTACATAAGTGCATGAAGTTTTAAATAAATAAATAAATAAATAAACTTCAGGCTCACTCAAAAAGTGCTCAACGCGCCTTAAAAAGTTTTCACTTCAAAAAACAAGTGTAGTTTCTGCATGTGTATTGCTACTATGCCCGTCGGAGGCGTCGGTACGCGGTCTGCATAATAGATTCGTCAGAAGTATTCATGCATACTTCTCATACAGCTTACGTCAGTGGAGCTGTATTGGGTACAGATTTTCGTTAACCTAGAGCCTCTTTGTGAAACCTGTGATATTCATGCTTCTGAGTGTAATGAGGTGGCGAAGAATACTAAACACGTTTTTAAGGTACCTAAACCCTTTATTATATCAAAAATATTTTCAACTGACAACGGTACTGAGTAGTGAAAGGTAGATAAGCTATGTGATCTGATCATATCGATATTATAAATGAAAATGTTTCGTATATTTCACTTATAAGAACAGAGTAAACTGTTTTCTGCATATTGGGTTGTATATTTAAGTAGTAAAAACAAAATATATTTTGTTACAATCAATGAAACACTTACAATAAATAAATATTTCGGACTAACACACAACGCCATCTAGTCCCAAACTAAGCAGAGCTTGTATTATAGATACTAAATAACTGATAGAAATACTTACATACTTTTTTTTGTAAATACATACATATTATTTGAAAACACCCAAGCTGCAAAACAAATATTTGCAGATCATATAAACATTTAGTCCGACTAGGGAATCGAACCCGAGACCTCAAGCACAGCAATCACATACGCTTCCACTGCGCCACTGAGGTAGAAAAATGTTTTCATTACTTACATAAACATCATCAGTAATAATACAAATATGATATAGTGTTTATTGATACTGTGTTTCTTTCACGAATCAACAAAATTACATTGCTTAAAATTTGTAGAAATATGAAGGTGCAGACAGACTATTTTTTTACACTATTTTTTACATAATAATAATAATAATCATTTATTCAAAGACTATGTGGAAAGTGATGTAGGCTTTGTTTTATCCCATAAAACCATAAACGGATTCTATAAAATCTTACTTTTCAAACTCCCACGGCACTGAAAATACACAACAGCACATTGATAATCCAAAAACCAACTGCGTAAGACTGCTGGCCATAGGTTTAAAACACAGAAATATATTTAAAAGTATTAGGTACATTAAATCATGTGCAGATGAAGTTGCAGTTCACATTTAAGAGATAGGTACTTCACCTGCAATTTTGGTCAGTGAAGACTACTGACATTTCTATCATACAGTCAGCGACAAGTAACTTTAAAAAACACAGAATTTATATTATATGAAATACTAATTGACCCGGCAAACTTCGTTCCGCCTAATGGAACAGAACTATTTTTTTTTATTGATGAATAATATATTCTAATAATAATTATCCTATTCCGACAAATTCAGAAACACAAAAACATCATAAATATTGGTCCAGTCATTCTTAACTTTTAAGTAGTATAATTAACCCGACTTTGTTTTATAGGTAGGTATATATAGATTACAACAGGCAATAGTACAACAGCAGCAACAACAACAACAACAGTAGGCAATGACTGATTTATATTATGTATATCTATATAACGGAGAAGTATGAACTTTGGCACAGTTAAAGTTTATATGGAGAAACTCTTTCTCCTGGCTGACCATAATCCATGTAAAATTACTAATATACCATGTGCTTTATTAAAACAAGCTACGCTACCAACAAATATACCATATAAATTTAATAATTAACAACAATATATTTATGATTTACTACTTGCCTGAAACCTAAACGTGTAAGTAGAAATATTCTATCGCCTCAGATTTTTTTACTGTGGTTAAATGTTTTTCTTTTTCCAATACCTAAGAAGGATTAAATTGATTTAAAATCAAATATCTAGTAGAAATCAAAGTTCTGGCCATTTTGGTTTGTTTGTAAACAGTTTATATTTTCAAAAAGAGAAGTTCCATTGTACATTTTTAAAAAAGTGCTGATACACATTATTTTGGTTTCCCTGTTGCAAAACCATTTAAATGTGAGTGGGTCATGTCATGTCAAATCTGCTTGGCATCATTCAAAATGGTTGCTAAAGAGTTTTTTTTCTTTATTTATTTAATGAGGGCTTAGCCACAAAGTGATTATGTCGCCCTAAAGAGTTTTTGGACAACAAAGAAATTGCTACCTATTTTGGAAAATTTTAACAACCAACGTAATAAAATATTTATTTTCTGCACTCGCACCTCAGTTAGGTAGTATAGTATGACTGAACGGACAAGGGGAACTTTTCGACGAAGATTTGAAGGTTTTTGAAGAATGACATCAGCGTTTTTTAGATAAAAACATGTTAGGGAATTACTATTGGTCTATTAGATATACCAGGGGTGTAAGGGGACGAACCACAATCTTTCGCTTCCAGCCAACCTCACCTGCACGCGGTGCACCCTGCTGAATGACAAACGAGGCTCTGGCGACCGATCGATGGCGGTATATCCACGCCTCTTGGCGTAACTAAATACAATAGGCTGGAGACGGGCAGCAGCGTCTTCGGTGCAACAAGTTACGCCCTGCGATCACCAACCCGCCTGCCCAGCGTGGTGATTATGGGCGAAATTCCTCCATGCATAAGCAACACAAGCCACGGCCCCTAGTTCCCGGCAGTCTCGCTATTCCTGGTCATGGTGGCGACCACGGTAACGGCGTGACAGGGGGTGCTAAGAATCACCGGGTTACGGAAGGCCACCGAAAACGACTGACCCTGGCAACGTTAACGGCCGCACGTTACGGCTGGACTCGCATCTGGCGCAGCTCAAGGTGGAACTTGGGAAGATTAGGTGGCATATCTTAGGGTTATGTGAAGTCCGAAGAGAGGGGGAGGACACCGTAACTCTCGACTCAGGCCACCTGATGTACTTCCGCGAGGGAGACCAACAATCCCAAGGTGGCGTGGGGTTTCTGGTAAACAAGTCCCTCTTTGACAACGTGGTAGAAATGTCCAGTGTGTCGAACAGGGTAGCGTACCTCATTATCAAACTTACCGAGAGGTATAGCCTCAAGGTAGTACAAGTGTACGCACCGACCTCGGCTCACTCGGATGATGAGGTGGAGGATATGTTCGATGACATATCTAGGGCCCTCCACTTCACTACTAAAACACACTATACCGTTGTTATGGGTGACTTTAACGCCAAAGTGGGAGTACAAACTTGCAGCGAATCGGTAATAGGAACCCATGGATTTGGAAGCAGGAATCATAGGGGGCAAATGCTCGTCAATTTTCTCGAGTGGGAGGGGCTGTTCTTGATGAACTCTTTCTTTAAAAAACGGCCCCAAAGGAAGTGACCGTGGCAAAGCCCCGACGCTATGACTAAAAATGAGATTGATTTCATCTTGACGGACAGAAAGCACATATTCAGAGACGTCTCAGTGATCAATAGGTTTAACACAGGTAGTGATCACCGTCTTGTCCGAGTCTCTCTGAATATCGACTTTAAGGCTGAACGTGTCCGTTTGATGAAATCCAGGCTCCGACCAACTCTGCTCCAAACCGCGATGGGATCTGAAAAATTCCAGTCAAATCTGGAAAACCGATTTGCTGCCATGGAAACCACAAGAGACGTAAACCAGAACCTTGAAAATGTGGTTCGGATTCTCAGGGACGAAGGTACGAGATTTTGTAAAATGCAGCGTAAAAGCGGGGAGTCGAAGCTTTCAGAGAGGACATTAGGGCTAATGAGGGAACGACGTGAGAACCCACCTGCCACTTCGTCAGCAAAGCGGGCTCTAAACCGAGAGATCACCAAACTTGTGCGACACGACCTCCGATGCTCCAATACTCTTTCGATTGAAAGAGCGATCGAGCAGAATCGGGGGTCAAAAGTGTTCGTACAATCTCTTGGAAGAAGCCACCTGACAAAGTTGACCACATCAGGAGGAGAAGTCGTTGCTTCCAAGCCGGCCGTCCTTTTGGAAGTCGAAAGCTTCTACGGCAGCTTATACGCTTCGCATACATCTCGACCTGATCCCGAAAATGAGGACCCTAGAGCTACATTAACACGCCACAACACCGAAGATCTGCCAGAAGTCAGCATTGGTGAAATCGAAATGGCTCTTGGACAGCTGAAAAATGAAAAAGCCCCTGGAGAGGATGGCATTACAACAGAGCTGTTAAAGGCTGGAGGTACACCCGTATTGAGGGAGCTCAAAAAGCTTTTTAACGCTGTCCTGTTCGAAGGGAGAACTCCAGAGGCGTGGAGTAGAAGTGTGGTATCTTGTTCTTCAAGAAGGGTGACAAGACCATGTTGAAGAACTATCGGCCCATTTCCCTTCTAAGCCACGTCTACAAGCTGTTTTCGAGAGTCATTTCGAACCGTCTTGCGCGAAGACTCGATGAATTCCAACCACCGGAGCAAGCTGGGTTTCGGAGCGGATATGGCACCATAGACCACATTCACACAGTACGGCAGATTATACAGAAGACCGAAGAGTATAATCAGCCCCTGTGTCTAGCATTTGTGGACTATGAGAAGGCCTTTGACTCGATAGAAATCTGGTCTGTTCTGGAGTCCCTGCAGCGTTGCCAAGTAGATTGGCGATACATACAAGTGTTGAGATGTCTCTACAAAGCCGCCACAATGTCCGTCCAAGTACAGAATCAGCATACAAGACCCGTACCATTGCATCGAGGAGTGAGACAAGGGGACGTTATATCCCCGAAATTGTTCACTAATGCAATGGAGGACTTCTTCAAGACGCTGCACTGGAAAGGACGCGGAATCAACATCAATGGCGAATACATCTCTCACTTGCGATTTGCAGACGACATTGTCATCATGGCAGAGACGCTGCAGGACCTACAACAGATGCTGAACGACCTTGCTGACTCTTCGGTACGCATCGGCCTACGGATGAACTTGGACAAGACCAAGGTCATGTTCAATGAACACGTACTACCGGAACCGGTTGCGGTACACGGTGCCGTTCTCGAAGTTGTTCAAAAATACGTGTACCTCGGGCAGACTTTGCAGTTAGGGAGAAACAACTTTGAGGACGAGGTGAACAGGAGAATCCGGCTGAGTTGGGCAGCGTTTGGGAAGCTTCGTCGAGTCTTCTCATCATCGATCCCACAGTGCCTAAAGACAAAAGTCTTCAATGAGTGCGTCCTACCCGTAATGACATACGGAGCCGAAACGTGGACACTTACGGTACGGCTGGTCCACAAGTTCAAAGTCGCTCAGCGTGCTATGGAAAGGGCTATGCTCGGCGTTTCTCTAAGGGACCGTATTAGAAATGAGGTGATCCGACAGAGAACCAAGGTCATCGACATAGCCCACAGGATTAGCAAGCTGAAGTGGCAGTGGGCTGGCCATATTTGCCGCAGAACCGATAACCGCTGGGGTAAACGGGTTCTTGAGTGGAGACCGCGTCACGGCAAACGTAGTGTAGGACGTCCACAGGCCAGGTGGAGTGATGATTTGCGCAAGACGGCTGGCAGGAGCTGGATGCGAGAAGCCGAGGATCGAACTAAGTGGCGTGCTATTGGAGAGGCCTATGTCCAGCAGTGGACTGCGATAGGCTGATGATGGTATTAGATATAAGAGAAACTGATTGAAATACCTATAAAAAGGTAAAAATTTGTTTTCTTTTTAGTATGAATACCAAAATGATTAACCCCGTTTTGTTAATATATATTTCATAAAACAGATGTGACAGAATTTTATTTATTTTTTTCATTCTACCTAAATACAAAAAAAAACCGGCCAAGTGTGAGTCGAACTCGCGCACCGAGGGTTCCAAAAGTAAAATTTATGCTTTTCGCAAATTTTCCTTTATCTGTGCTATATAACGTACTTAACGTACGTAAGCTGCGTACTAAATTTCAAAATTCTGAGTTTACGGAATGTACCCTGTAGGTTTTGATTCCCTTTCGACTGTCGAAAATTTTCAGCATATACGACTGTATATTTTGATTGCGTTGGCTTACAAGTTTGATCTTTTCACAGCTCCAAGGAACAGTAGACCTGAGTATTTGATATGAATTTCAGCTTGATACCTCCACGCGTTCCTGAGAAAAAGGGTCTTGACAGACAGACGGGCAACAAAGTGATCCTATGAAGGTTCCATTTTTTCCTTTTAAAGTACGGAACCCTAAAATAACAATAGTTTTAGCTCGGGTATACAACAGCGTAAACTAGTGATTGAATGACATGTAAAATTCAAGATACCAGGTTACGAATGAAGCAATGTATTTAACAATATGGGCATTTTATCGCTTAATAGCGCTGTCTTTTATATGTTAAGTATTGTTACTCATGGCACAACAAAAACCCTCCAAATAAGCAACATAATATCAACCTCCCTACACACGAAGTAGCTATCACTGGTGTGACCTCGACTTTGTTAATTAATTACATTATGTTAATGTTGTTATCGATACGGGAATATTACACGTCTAAATCGACAGCAAGTTTATACCGTGGGAGAGCCACGCTTCGGCATGCATGGGCTGGCTCGACTAGAGTGAAACCACGGCCTCACAGAAAACCGGTGTGAAACAGCGCCTGCGCTGTGTTTCACTGAGTAAGTGAGGATACTGGAGGCCCATACCCCAACTCCTTGTACAACAAAAACATAGTTACCTTTGCCGACTTAAAACCGGGATTACTCAATAAAACATTGGATCCCCGTATTCCATAAATGTTCGTCCAAAATTTTTACGATGAGTACGCTTCAGGCTTCTTATGGACTAGCTTTTGATTGCAACACCGCTCGCAATATACCTACATACCTATATGAGACTCACAAATAATGTGGCTATCGGTAAACGAATTAACATAATCAGGTAGACTCTGAGATTACCCCTACAACCTCACAAGCACACAAACTTTACGAAATGCATATGTATGTATACACGGTACATAATAATATACGAAAATAACAACAAACAACAACAATTAGGTATGTAAGTGACTTCAAACAACGCAACAGGGTAGTCAAATTTTCTAAAAGTTGAATTGTGTCATTTTTGCTACCGCAACGCTGCCACAGAAGGTCTTTATACTTCATTGATGGTAAATAGAAGAGGTGGCGGTAGATTACAGACCGAGCGTGTTTGGAGGCTAGAGCATTGAGCACTGAGCTGAGCACGTCCCGTCCCGACACGACGTCTGGTTTGCACTCGGCACCGGCACTCAACGTCCGAGGCGCGCAGGCTCGCAGCTGGCACGCGATCACGCGATTCGCCGACTTTAGTCGTGTTCACTCGTCGGACGGAGCGGTCATACCGCAACCGTTTCAGCTTTCCTACACACTCAATACTATCGATCGATATCCATTGACAATGTTTTGAATGTAATCAAACAAACGTGTAGTACAACTACAAACCGGCCTTTTTGGTGCTAAATTTAAAATGCAAATACATTTTTAATGTAATTTTTGATCTAATTTAAATTGTTATTAGACTTTCTAAGTTCAAGTGAGACGTTAGCATATTTTAAGACGTAACTTTTATTATAGTTAACAGTTTTGTGCAGATTCAACATGAAGGATAAGAAAAAGAGGTAAGTAATGGTATACATATATAAACTAAAATTGTCCGAAACACAAATAAATTTATTAGCACCAACAAAAATTGCATCATGATTAAACAACTTTTTATAAGTAGATACCTATATAAGTATGTAGTACGTTTATAAATTTGTTTGAATCAAAAAAATAGCGTACTTACTAGTTTTTTTTTTTAAATATGTAATAATATCCCTGCAATATCCAGATAGAACCGGTTAAGTAATTAATGACCAGAAGCAACAAGTTGTGGTCCATTCATTCCCAAAGGGCTCTGGATGTTTAAGTAGAGATTTATTAAAGAAGAATAAATCGTTTAGTAGATAGTAGACAAGTATAATGTGACATACTTTCCTAATTAGAACACATTCGTGAATTTCATTAAATATGTATATATGCACCAAATCCAAGAATTAACTTTGATAAAAACTTAACCTATCCTAACCTTTAATAAATAGGTAACTTTGCAAAGTTAGCTCTGAATTTGAAAGCAAGAATGTGACTTATTCCATTGTTTAAAAACTTGCGGTTAAGTCCACTAAAAAATTTTTTTTTTTATCTTTTATGTAGTCACTATGTTTTAGTACATTCAAAAGCTTTTTTTGAGTTTACTATCTACAAACGTAATGATCTACGTAAATGATGTAGAAATACATGCCATAGCCATACACAATGCCAATAGAGATGTTTACAGTAAAAAAAAATACGTTGAACAATTATTAAATGTGATTTTCTATAAGATATAAATAAATATTTAAATTTAAAATACAATTTGGTCAGAATAATCGAAATGCAAATGAATACCAAATGTAAATGAATACCAAATCACTAACAAATAAAAGTAAATTTTGGAACATCCCAAATACAAATTAACCAATGAACAAGCTGATGAATGAGAGCTTCATTTGGAGTTACACTTTTCACTTTGTTAATAAATACATTACCTACCTTACCTACACCCAATACTATATTGATTACTATAACTTTATTAGTTTTGTAAAGTAATTAAATAATAATAATAAATAAATATTCCGGACATCTAACACACAACGCCATCTAGTCCCAAGCTAAGCAGAGCTTGTGTTATGGGTACTAGACAACTGATATGAATACATATATACTTTTTTTTTGTAAATACATACATATTATAGATAGAAAACACCGAAACTCCGAAACAAATATTTGCAGATCATACAAACATTTGGTCCGACCCGGGAATCGAACCCGAGACCTCAAGCACAGCAGACACAGCAGTCGCATACGCTACCACTGCGCCACCGAGGCAGTAAATGCGATAGTATAGTTTCATGGTATTTTAAAAGTATGTTTAACTTTAATTATTTTATTTTCAACTAGTTTTTGCCCGCGACTCCGCCCGCGTATGTTTCGGTTTTCGCTGTAAAGAGTAGCCCATGTCCTTCCTCAAGAATCAAAGCCTATACCAAATTTCATTGAAATCTGTGCAGCGGTTTAGCCATAAAAGATAAGAGACAGAGTTACTGTCGAATTTATAACATCTAAAGTTTTTGCGTTCAAATAAAGTACAGTTATAACTCCAACAACCTAGGAAACGTCTGTAGTTATTCATAACTTTGCTATCACTTTTACAACATTCGCAATCAACAATTCCATCGCAATTTTGCAGTCACGATTTTGATTCGATGCTAAAATGTCATGGTACAATCACATAATAAAAGTTGACTGTGCGTCTGTACGATGTTTCGTCTGAAATAGATTTCATAATACGTAATAATAATATAAGTTCGAGAATTGTACCTATTACTGTTACTCCAGAATTGATATTGACAACAGTGAATGTCAAATAAATTTAAAATTGGTCCATTTTATTGGTAATAATTTACTGCAATCTAGCGATTGTTTGATTTTAATTGCCCGAAACGAATGTGTGTAGTGTTTTTGCGGCAGTTTCTTATATTAAGCGAACAGTTGATTTTTGAGATCGTAATTTTTATCATAATAGAGATTCAAGTAATTTGTTGGATAAGATGTAAAGTCAAGTTTCTTCAGCAAAATGACAAAAGTAACTTTTTTAACGGTGCGCCATTTTTTCTCATCCAATTATTTATGATTTTTGCCACGACAACGACTTGTAGACCTTAAATATTTGACATTGACAGTTATTTCTAAGGCTGGTAATATTCGACTGGTTGCCATTTTAGTAAAAGAACTTTAAAAAAAAAGAGAATTTTTGGATGATGGCACATTTTGGGGGAGGACTAAGTTCTTAACAACCGATATAAGCTTAATTAAGTGTAGTTTTAGCATTATTCAGTCTCAAATTTACTATGCTCTACCAAATTAACTTTGTTTTCTTAAAATTAAGTTTCTGCTCTTCGACGTAATTAGAATAACGCAATGCGTTTTATTTTATAACTGTCATGGTAACTTTGAAAATCATTCGTATTCAAAGAAACTATTTTAATAAATAGTTTTAAGGAACAAAAATTTATGGAATTTATGCAATGCTATATGCAAATTTTGCAATTAATAATGTTTAAAGTAATCATGGTGCAATATTACAAAGAATGAACTTTGACGTTAAAATTATCTAAATGCTACAAAAATAAAAAACAAAACTACATGACTATTTTTATAATAGATAAAAGGCGAGGAGTGCAATAAATTGATTAGGTTACTAGAGATCCCAACCGTCTCTCCTGGGAGGTAGGGAGTAGACATTTTCTAGAAATAGTAGTTAGATTTCCCGAAAGAATCTATAAAAACTATATTTTTAGGAATTTCTTCATAAAGAACCGAATGAGTGAGGATACCGGAGGCCCATACCACAACCCCTCCCTCCATCCTTTTCCCTATCCCCCAAAGGCCGGTAACGCACTTATGACGCCTCTGGTCTTGCACGTGTCCAAGGGCGGCGGTAATCGCTTACCATCGTGCGATACGTCAGCTCGTTTGCCCGCTACTACATAAAGAAAAAAAACAATCGAGGGAAATTTTATCCAATCTATGAATAATTGGTACAATTCAGATCAACTTACCTACCTATTTCATGATTTTGGAAAATTATGATTGGTACACTTAACAGCTCTCAAACAATTAGCAGTGTCTTCGCCATGTACGAGTTGTACATTTAATAAAAGCATCGGTGACATAAACTTATAAATGAATGGTATCAGAAGTTATTACGGGTTACGGTTTTTTTAAACATTTTCTTGTTTTTTTATGTAATATACTAATTTGGCGCAAATTTTATCATGCCTTATGTAGGTGCGGTGGAAGTTATGCACAGTCATAGTATAAAACATATAATTATACAATGATTTCCCAGTCGATTTCTGAAATTATACCGTAGGGAAAAACGAGAAGGTAGATTAACATTATTTTTTCAAACTATTTGCCCGTTTTCATAGCTTGGTAAAAGCTAAACTCTTCCACTATACATTAGTAATCGAGAATAAAGTTACATTAAAGATAATTATAATTGGTCTGATACCAGAGATATTTTTATGTATTTATATATCTGTTCCTTGACAAGATTTTTTCAAGTTTACGCTTAAGATAAAAAAAAAGGATTTCCGCAATATTTCTGTAGTTGGGTCGTTTAACTCATACGTGCAACTTTTAAAAAAACTTGTTTATATTCTCTCAAAAATAATAATTATAAATCTCTTTGAACCAGCTTATATAATTCCATAGTAAACTTAAAGCTATTATAAAGTATGTACAAGTGGCGGCCTTATCGCTCCATGGCAATATCTTACAGGCAACTCAATATACTTATTGTAACTTAAACTTGATTGCCTCGGTGACGTAGTGGTAGCGTATGCGACTGCTGTGCTTGAGATCTCGGGTTTCGATTCCCGGGTCGGGTCGGTTTAAAATGTAATGTATTTACAAAAAAAGTTTATATGAATTTACATCAGTTGTCTAGTACCGATAACACAAGGTCTGCTTAGCTTGGGACTAAATAGCGTTGTGTGTTAGATGTCCGAAATATTATTATTATTAAAGGATCTGATCATATAAAATATATTTTAAGGTCAATACTAAATTGCATGTAAAATATCGGTCGCCTTCATTCAAACAAAGCGTTTCGACGAAACTTAAGACCGAAGCAGAAAGATTTAAAAGTTAAATTACAAGTTTTGACAAAGGATGCGTCGCGTGAGCAAAGGTCACATTGTGTTGTGCAGGGGCCGGCTGCTTTTACCACTAAATATGTAACTAAAACAAAGCAACACGGCAATCGCATTTTGATTGTCTTCATCTGCAAAAACTATGTTTATGATACTAAAATTCTAATGATTTATTCGCATATAAGTATTTAAGTTTACAATCTAAACGTAGGTTTACGTTAGTATTGTTTTATCTACAAGACTTTTTACATTATTTACTTTTTAATAGTACCTACCTTCAGTATTAAGTACCTACATGGTGCCCATTACTTCATCTGCACAGATTTTTTTCTATTAAATTTTCACCGCTGTCTCAGTTTCTAGGTTTGCAAAATGTCCTTCATTACCGTTTGGCCTATAATCGACTTTAGACTTGTAATCGAATTATGTGTTATCGCTCTTTTAACTTCCTCCGAAGAAATCTTTGGTTCAACCACGTAGTCCTGAAAGGCAATAATTAAATAATGTTCCTACCCGGTTACCACTTATAATCTCTAAACAAAAAACTGCTGCCTAGGGAAGAAAATCTAGGGCAAAAATACTATCTATGTAGGAAAAACATCAGTTCAGATAACCAACCAACTTGCGATGAAACATTTACAATTCAAATATATCAACTTTTCATCACGGAAACCTCGTAAAATCTTTAAGGAAAAGGATTTTTTTGCAGAAAAGAATAACTACTCATTGTGAGTTGATTTGTTACAGTACAATTAAGATAATAGAGTTAGTAGTTATATATATTAATAGCATTGTATCCCTTTAACTTTCTATAAAACAGAAGGGGAAAACCAAACGTAGTATTGCAGGTTATTTGCCACAGTAACAAAAATAGGGAAAAACGCGGCATAAACATCGACTTAGCTGATATCAGTTGAAAGTCGTCTGCTTGACGAGTACGACGCGAAAGTGCAAAAATATCGTCTCACGTGCAATCACGTGTAAACAAAATTCAACATTTACAAGAAACGCGACAGAAATTACGTTTTGTTATAGCTTTGAATGTATATGTGGTCTGTTTTAGATTTCTCACAAACGTAATGCAATCGCATGTTAACCTTTTCCTCTCATTGAATTGATATGCCTATAGATAGTTGTATGTTTTGTGTGTTGGTATTAGACAGTAGGTATAGAGACAGAGAGGATATAGACCGTTATGAGAACTTTGATTTTAGTAAATTTTTACATTTAAAAATACAACTAGTGTCAACAGATTCCATATACAAATAGTCGTGGTGTTACTAACAATCTAAATTTCATAATAACTATTTTTGAAGTGAAACTTCTTTATCGGGGTTGTCAAAAAATTTAGTGTAACATTTTTTCGTTACGCGTCACATTTATCAGTTACGCGCCATCTTTTTTTATCCCTACCACGCGTGATTCGAAGTATACTTTCTCCAGCGGAGTAGGGATTGGTAAATGTCTCCAATGTATTTTGCGGCCCGTTTTAAGTAGTTACGTTTGAGTTTTTTTTCTGTTATTTATAAACTGAAACAATTGTTCATTTATAGTCTCTACTTTATTCAGAGACAATCGTTTAAATTCTACTTGTAAATCGATGGTGGACGTTGACGTTTTTCGGCCATGATAAAATGATTTATCATTATTGAGAGTAGTTATATACAATCCTTCAAAAAAAATTTATAAAATAAAACAAAAAACATTTTCAAACACAAACAGGACCAAATTAATACTACAATGAAATATCACATTACAAACAATATTATTTTATTTAGTCCACAATGTAAATAACTACACACATCACATTCCACAAACTTACTTCATTCACACCACAGATCGCGAAATATTTACTCAGGTCTCGCTCCTTAACTTTTATTGCACTTGAAATAAGAATTGTCACGAATATTGCTGGTTTATAGGTCTTTTGTCGTTATACCTTACGTCGACATATGATATTTATTTTTTGAAAAATAACGTCATAAAGAAGTTTAACTTCTTACGAGTGTACGCTAGTACACGCAACTTTTTTTTTATGGAATATGGGGCAAACGAGCAGACGTATCGCCTGATGGTAAGCGATTACCGTTGCCCAAGGACACTCGCAACACCAGGGGCGTCACGAGTGCGTTGCCGACCTTTGGGGGATAGGGAGGGGGGAAGGGGTTGGGGTATGGGCCTCCGGTATCCTCAGTAAAACAGTGCAAGCGCTATTTCACACCGGTTTTCTGTGAGGCCGTGGTATCACCCCGATCGAGCCGGCCCATTCATGCCGAAGCGTGGTTCTCCCACGATAAAATTAAAATAAAAACCATCTGAATTTACCACCATTATCGATTACCGAATGACCATAACATACCGATACATTTACAGAAAACGTTACCTATTATGTTCAGGCATTTATAACGGGTGTTTTTTTAAGCTAGATAGAACTTTAAATTGTAAAAAGTAACACAAAAAATTAAATTTTGATGAAACTTTTTTTTTTATTTGTTTCAGTATACTCTGACAAATCATCATGAATAGACTCACGCTTGAACAACGCTACGAAATTATCCAAATTTACTTTGAAAATCAGTCGTCGATTCGCGCAACTTATAGACGACTGTTTTATCGCAAAATTGTGTTCAGCGATGAGGCGCATTTTTGGCTTAACGGGTTTGTTAATAAGCAAAATTGCCGCATATGGAGTGAGACCAATCCACAACAGACCCTACAGACTCCATTACATCCAGAAAAATGCACCGTATGGTGCGGTTTTCACGCTGGTGGCATCATCGGACCTTATTTCTTCAAAAATGAGGCCGGAGCTCGCGTTACGGTCAATGGAGATCGTTACCGCACCATGATCAATGATTTTTTGTTTGAAAATATGGATGACATTGATCCGGAGGAGATGTGGTTTCAACAGGATGGCGCTACGTGCCATACGGCGAACGCAACCATCGACTTATTGAAATCAAAATTTGGCGATAAGTTGATTTCGAGAAATGGACCTGGCAATTGGCCTCCAAGGTCGTGCGATTTGACACCTCTCGATTATTTCCTGTGGGGCTACGTGAAGTCACTGGTTTATGCTGATAAACCAGCAACAATTGACGCCTTGGAGGCCAGCATTGTTCGTGTTATACGCCATACAAATGACGAAGTCGTCTATAAGTTGCGCGAATCGACGACTGATTTTCAAAGTAAATTTGGATAATTTCGTAGCGTTGTTCAAGCGTGAGTCTGTTCATGATAATTTGTCAGAGTATACTGAAACAAATAAAAAAAAAAGTTTCATCAAAATTTAATTTTTTGTGTTACTTTTTACAATTTAAAGTTCTATCTAGCTTAAAAAAACACCCTATATAAAACCTTTAGCAACGTATCACAGTGAAAACTTTTTTTATTATTTGGTTTAATGGGTTTCAAGGAGAAGCCATAATATAAGTATTAGGTGACTGACCTAACGAGTCAGTGTCATCGTTCTGATCTCTGCTATACTTAATATGAGGACGCGTGATATTTTATAATCTGCTCTCTTTTTTCACGATCACACTACGATAAGGTGTCCGAACTCTATATATTTTATGCATCATATAGCCCGTAGCGTGGTATTACCACGCTACGGGCTATAGGAGACGCAAATGACATTGCATTGGTCAGCTAGTTGCAAAATGAGACGAAATCTGTTTAAAACAAAATTATCATTAAAATACTCGAACCAAGTAGGAATAAAAATATTTTTAAAATGAGCTAATGATCTAAAAATAAACTAAGTATATACAGCGTTATTTAACATATTTAATTAGTGTATTTTTTGTCTTCCTCTAGGTCGCTCAAGTCTCATAAACAATACACCTAAAATTTAACCTCATTAATATAATGTATAAAATCGTAACTATAAAAACTTGTTACTTATTAATACGGTTTTGATAGACGGTTCTTAATTACAGCAAACCATGCGCGGATAGCAATATTCCACGGTTTCTCGCCATGGAATTGGTAAGCCTTATCGATTATCGTGAGCGAAACGCAAATACATGTATTACTAACCCATAGGCATGTCATGATGACATATGTTGTTATTATTATGTAAAACTACATTAATCTTATCCAATAGCTTTAACTTATTGCACTTTCAAATTTAAAAATTGTGAAGGCGAGAAGCATCGCAAGTATTTTAGATTGTAACAGTACTTTTAATGTTTCGTTTTTTTTAGTTTGCAAACTGGTAATAAAGATTTCAAGCCGTTATCTATAGTTTCATTTTGGCGGTTACTGCTGTGCCTCACCTAGGCAAAGCCAGTCAGTGCTATGGTAACCAGACCACTGATAAACACACGGATATATTTCTGTTTACATGTTGTACATAAATCACACTAACTTTGGGAATCACACCTACAATTACTGCACGTTTGGCCTACGTACGGTCGCAACGCCTTTACCTACTTCGCCAAGTGTTGTGGGTTCAAATCCAAATGGAATAACACTTTGTGTGATCCACAAATTGTGTTCTTTTTGTCTGTTTCATTTATGTTTGTAAAGTCCCCTGCGACACAGGAGTTATTCCTAGTGCGGGAGTTGTCTTCTTACGAAAAAAAAATTGATTATTGTCTTCTTAAGATTTCAATTTCGTTTTTCAGTTTGAGATTCAATCATCGAATTCGTACAGTACCAAACTAAAAAATAACTCTCAAATAACATATGACAAATTAATACCTACCTACATAAAGTACGTATTTCAAATAACAGTTAACTCACATTATACTTATCTCGCCTTGAATATTTGTAAAAGAAAAAATTAAATGTAAAGTAGAAGATCGTAACACCTAAACTTCACAAGCATGATCGAATGCAAACAAAAAAACAATTTTGCAAGTCATACTTCTCAGTGTCATGATGTAATATGTAGTTCTAACTCATGTGAGTAGAATAACAATAAATAGATAGATATGAGCCATATCAATTCATTCTGATTTTAATATCTCAGTCAAAGACACTTCAGAAATTGCGATAAAAATATTATAAATAATCTTGTCATGTCACCGATTTTATCTATTAAATGCTCTATCGCTTAAAATGTTATATCACGCACTGACTCAGAGATTATGTATGCGCATGGCTTGATTTAGTCTAATATTTTTTCGGCCCTTGTAATTGGCCGCTAATAAACCCTATGTTCAGACTTGAACTGTTAACGAGTATCAATATGATGTGAAAGGACAACCCTGACTTGACCTGTACTAAGTGATCAATGACAAAAGCGATATACTAACATCGAAAGAAAGAGAATACATACCAGTCTTTCTCTTCGACGAGACTGCGGGTTTAAGAATAGCTATATCTTAGCCCATAGACCTTGGTATTCTGACTCCTGCTTCACATAGAAGTCTGATATCCGAAGGGATTTTGAACCCCGTCATTCAACATAAGAAAGTCAAAACAATTTGATAATAAACTAGCTGACCCACGCAACCTCGTTTACGTCTCTTATTGCCCGTAGTGTAATATTTTTCCACGGTTTTTGTAACATTCTTCATTAGTGCTCCGCTCCTATTGATCTTAGCGTGATGATAAATAGTCTATAGCCTTTCTCGATAAATGGGCTATCTAACACTAAAATAATTTTTCAAATCGAACAAACAAACAAACTCTTCAGCTTTATAATATTAGTATAGATAAAGAGTTATAAATACTACTGCTTTTGTCAGATTATTTAAACTTAATTCATTCAAATCATTCAAAAACATTATTACTCAATTAATGTAATTCATTCATAAGTACCTATCTATACTAATATTATAAAGCTGAAGAGTTTGTTTGTTTGTTTGAACGCGTTAGCCTCAGGAACCGCTGGTCCGATTTGAAAAATTATTTCAGTGTTGGATAGTCCATTTATCGAGGAAGGCTATAGGCTATATATCATCACGCAGAGACTAATAGGAGCGGAGCCCCAATGATTAATGTTTAAAAAACGGGGGAAAATTATTACGCTACAGGCAATAGTAGACGTAAGTAAGGTTGCGAAGGTCAGCTAGTATATAATATATATAGCTTAAGTGTGACTGTTTTTACTTAATATTTTAAAAACTTGCATGGGAAAAGTTCAACAATTTGTGCCATCAAATAGGCATGGCAACTGACAATGATGATTTAATCAACTTCTACCAATTTTAATACAGAATAGAGACCCGGTACTAAATATGTTCACAACAATAGTTACGGGTGCGATCGGCATAAAGAAGTAAATCTGTACAAACACAATGGTTGTAATCGTGAATGATGAAGTATAAACAGTTATTGTACCTAAACGTACTAGCCGCCACCCTGTTACGTCACCCGCTATATTTATTTAAATACGTTAAATAAGTATAAGCGTGTGAAAAAAGATATTGAAATACTTGTGTAATCTTTACCATTATTGCATATTTCCTCGACATTCCTGTACATGATTTCTAAAGGTGAAAACGACATACCTTGATTCTGATCTCTGCTAAAAAAAAGTGTTTTTAAAACGCAATTTCAAACTTGACACTTTAATCTTTCGATTAATTTTCTATTAAATCTAATTACATTTCTATTAAGTTAAATCGAACATAAACATACAAAGAACACAAAATATAGACAAATATTAATGTCTTTCTTAAAAAACCAATAGTTAGTTGTTGGGCATAGTTACGATCCATAAAATTTTAACGAGAAAATTTTATCACAAACACATGTTTTGGTATTCTTACACCACTGAATTATTGTGGACTATTGAGGAAACGGAAAACCTGTCACATTACTTCAACTGTTTTATTGTATATGCCTGCCAAAATGACGCTACTCTGCCTGATGGAAAGCATAAGCAGAATCCAAGAGTGGTGGTTACCATACTCACTGCGAATGCAGACAATGCAGCATGGCGTCCTGGTGATACTTCCGTATCATTGGGCCTCCGGTCTTGCACTCACGCATGTCATTTTAGTTTGATATTCTGTGCGAGGGTAGTACCCGTTCATGCCGAAATTAGCGTGGCTCAACTACCTAGAATCCGTGCCGTACCTAGAATATGTATAATAAACCCAATATCCCGGTGTTTAAAATTTAGTTTTAATTGACTGTCATAAAAGTTATTTTTATCCGACTATGGTGAAGCCAAAAGGAAGAGTAATATTTTGGCAGTCTATCTAATTACATTTGTAATATAGCGTAGCGTCTAAACTACTGAACCGTTTTCAATTATTGAGGTGTCAATAGATACGTCATAATGGCCTGGGTGACATAGTCTATATGAATCTTATCTAAAGTTTTTATGCTTTTGAGTGTTAGGTTTTCATAATAAAGGATTAAACATCCAATGTGGACTGTAATGTAATTATACCGTAATGCTACTGAAAGTGCAATGAGTCTTAACTTGCTACAAGAATACCTTTTAAAACATCGTGAGACCTAAAGTAGATTGCAACTGAATTTTGAATGAACTTTCCTTACAAGGATTGACCTTCAGACGTCAAACCCAAACCGGACCAGACGTTACTAAGGCATTGCACAATATTAGGTAAAATCGTTGTAAGCTGTCATAGTAACTAAGCACGTTTCATGTCATTAACAGCTTGAAGAATGTGTCTTGCTTTCAACCAGGTGGAACCGGTTTGACCTAACGCTATGTAAATGTAAATATTTAGTACATGCATACGTCAAGGACTTAACGCTGTCTGTCAAAAAACTTTTACCTCCTATGCATTTCAATACATTATTTACAAGACAAGTTAATGTCAAACAAAAAAAACTTTTAGGGAAATGTTTAAATTCGATTTTGCTTATGAAGTATCCTAATAGGAGTGGTGAGTACCGCGAAACTGCGGTCGGGCCGCAACATATAACGGTAGGGCCAACAGGCAGGGCTTCCCCCAGGATAGAGTCTAACAGATGCGGTGTCGTTCCTGGGGAGGACCAGACATTATTTGGCCTCCCCAGAGCAGGGCGCCTGAGACCGGCCGCCGGGGTGGCTTTTAGTGGACTCACCACATACCTGGCTCCTCAGGCCCCGAGAAGCTGGAGATCCGAAGGGATTTTCCACCTCGTCAACAAAAAAAAAAGAAAACAGGAGTGGTGAGCAATGACACGACGTTAACGCGTAATTTTACTATACGCTATTAAAAGCTTTGATAAAATTATGTCTCCGATGTGATAACATTGTGTTGACAGAATATAAACGATAATAGAAAACGTAATATCAGTGACGATAAATACTTATGTCATAGTTAGTTAAAGGTAATTACGTGCTCTCGTGCCTTTTTAACTATCTAAAACTAACTACACCAAATCAATGAATAATTTTACTTTAACGGTATAATTAAACACAAATATTTATTTGTTATTAAAGTAGTAGTATCTCAATAAATTTGATATTCGTCGGGAGAATAGTGGTGAGCGTCCTCACCAGTCACGCGGGAGACCGGGCCTCGATTCTCCGCCGAAAAGCCACTATACCGACCCACAGTGGTAAAATAGGCCAAAACCTTCTAAGGAAAGGCCTATTGGATATAGAACTGTTAAAGGCTTATGTGATGTGAAATGCGATATATGTTTCTATAAGCTACTTTTAGATAGGAGGAGGTTCTCAATTCGGTTGTGCTTTTATGTTTTTTGAACTCAGAACTCTGTCAGATGTTATGAAGCGATTTGGATAATTCGTTTGTAATTTGAAAGTGTATATTTCTATTCATTTTTACCCACCGGTGAAAATTAAATGAATACAACATCATACATCTCTTTACTGGTTTAAAAAGCCGTTCAATTTAAATGACCGAGCCGCCACCATTATCACCTAATAATATAATAAAACAAATCCATAAATTTGGCAAATAAAACTAATTGGCTTTTCCAACAGATGTGCCGTCATTATTAAATTAAAAAGGCAGTGTGTAGTATAAAAAGGTAATGTATCTATTAAAGGGCCGGGTGATTGAGTAGTGCATCGTTCTTTAAGAGTGTGTGTATCTCGTTAATATTGGTCATTACGCAGGGTTAAAGGTTATATCGATAACAATATAAATACTTTGAACCAGTTATTACGCAGTCCTAAAGACAACAGGACGTAGCAAAGGACAAGTGATACAGTGAATAAAGTAAGTGCAAAACATCATCATGGCACTTAGAATTTGTTGTTTTGACTGCTATTTTAATCCAGGATTCAAAATAAGAAGGATTCAATGGTGAGTGACCTGTATAAAATAAAAATAAAACCACAAAGTAGTCATGAAGACTGTCGACAGAACAGAGATAGTTATTAAAGCTCTCTTGAAATCAACCTCTTTGGTGTTTAAATAAAATGCGCAATAAAAAAAATAGCGGAAGGAAGCGTAAGGTGACGATGACGCGAGTTCCACGATTTTAAAATGCTCAACGCGCCTTTAGAATACATTTTTTAATAATCTGACATATAAGTATGTAATACATATAAGCATATAAGTATGCCAAGTTGCCGACGTAACTTTAGGAATATGACGATCTGGTTTCTTCTAGCTTTAATGCAAATGAAATATCATTATTATATTTCCCAGAAATTCACGAAAAGTTAGCTTGATAGTAATCATTTGTAAAATTGGTTCCGGGGATCCCGGCCTATTACTGCTATCGCGCTTTAATCATCACAATGAATATTTTTCCTGTATTTATTAAATATTTCATTTCAGATTGGAAAAACACGGAAACCAGTCCTTACCTGGCTGCTATGTATTCATTTCAGTAAATAGCGCGAGCTAGCTTCATAACGCAAGTTTAATTTTAGCTTGTGAGAGTTCAATAAACGCCACTTATAATTAAATACAAAACAACAAACTGAAACATTATTTAATGAATATTGTTATCGTATTACGTAATATTTACTTTGTAAGCTCTGTCCTTAGCACAAATTATTCTTTTTAACCGACTTCAAAAAAAGAGGACGACTTTTTTTACGTTTGTTACCTCATAACATTCGACTGAGTGAACCGATTTTTATAATTCTTTTTTTATTTGAAAGCTGGTGCTTACCATGTGGTCCTATTTTAATTTGGTCCAGTTCTTAAAGTCGGTTTTGTTTTGGAAAAAAATGTGATTATAACGGGTGTTTTTTTAAGCTAGATAGAACTTTAAATTGTAAAAAGTAACACAAAAAATAAATTTTGATGAAACTTTTTTTTTTATTTGTTTCAGTATACTCTGACAAATCATCATGAATAGACTCACGCTTGAACAACGCTACGAAATTATCCAAATTTACTTTGAAAATCAGTCGTCGATTCGCGCAACTTATAGACGACTGTTTTATCGCAAAATTGTGTTCAGCGATGAGGCGCATTTTTGGCTTAACGGGTTTGTTAATAAGCAAAATTGCCGCATATGGAGTGAGACCAATCCACAACAGACCCTACAGACTCCATTACATCCAGAAAAATGCACCGTATGGTGCGGTTTTCACGCTGGTGGCATCATCGGACCTTATTTCTTCAAAAATGAGCTGATTTTCAAAGTAAATTTGGATAATTTCGTAGCGTTGTTCAAGCGTGAGTCTATTCATGATGGTTTGTCAGAGTATACTGAAACAAATAAAAAAAAAAGTTTCACCAAATTTAATTTTTTGTGTTACTTTTTACAATTTAAAGTTCTATCTAGCTTAAAAAAACACCCTATAGCTATGAGGCTGTCAAAGTGACTGTACTTTACCTGATGGAAAACATGAGTAGAATCCAATAGCAGTAGCCACCATAGAATAGACAATACTCATTAAAAAACTTTCTTTAAATCTTTCGGACATCTAACACACAACGCCATCTAGTCCCAAGTTAAGCAGAGCTTGTGTTATGGGTACTAGACAACTGATATAAATACATATATACTTTTTTTTATACATACATATTATACATAGAAAACAACCAAACTTCGAAACAAATATTTGCAGACCATACAAACATTTGTTCCGACCCGGGAATCGAACCCGAGACCTCAAGAACAGCAGTCGCATACGCTACCACTGCGCTACAGAGGCTGTCGAATAAAAAACACGCTACAATGCAGCATGGTAAACCATACTTATCATCTTCCAAGCCTTATTATTCCCAAGATTATTTGTGGTCGGTTACTAGTTCATCCGGTTTTACTTGAATATCAGTTTTTCCACGGTGCTACTGACATCAGTCCACCGCAACCCTGAAGGTGAACTGAATTAGAAATTTGTACTAATTGACAGAATGTTTTAAATTTAATTCTGTCATTAAAAGTTGCCGAGCTTACTTACACGAGACAGGGACATCATTTCATCAGAAATTTATAAATTGAAACCGGAATATGATGCAAAATATATGACGCAATTTCCAGTTTCAATAAAACAAAGACGACATTTAACTAAATATCTAGAATCCATACTTAATACTCGTATTATAAAAACTTGAGAGGTGTCAAGGGACACCCGGATGGAACGAAGTTCGAAATAGAAAGACGAAACGAAAATATCTGGCTTGCTTTCTATAAGAGAGAGAGATAGAGAGAGAGAGAGAGAGACAGAGAAACATGCGCACGCCGCACGGCTTACAATAGCTTACTTATCGCAAATGCAAAAAGTGTCGTTACAGCTTTTCGTCTTATTTTTTTCCGTCTAGCCCCCTTTCGCACCGCGCGATAAGGAACTTCATTCCAAAATTCGTAAGTAACCCAGTCTGTCGGTCTGTTACGATTTAACGACTAAACCGCTTCACCGATTTTAACGAAATTTGACACAGAAATATGTACTTTGATTCTTAATAAGCGACGCTTTACAGCGATTACCGACAAACACGCAGATGAAGCCGCGGAAAATATAGTTACTTTTATTTAGATAAAAATGTGTTACATCTATGTTATGTGTGATGTGATAACATCCAAGGTTGCGCACTAGGGTTGTCAATACTTTTTTTTGTGGAATAGGTGGCAAACGAGCAGACGTATAGCCTGATGGTAAGCGTTTACAACCGCCATTATTTTTATTGAAAATGGTATTTTCTCCGAAAATACAACAAAAATGCAATGTGTAAGTTCTTGTAATTAAATATATAAATAAATATAAATATTCTCGGACATAAAACACACAACGCCATCTAGTCCCAAACTAAGCAGCGCTTGCATACATATATACTTTTTTTGTAAATATGCACTTATCACACATAGAAAATATTTAAACTGCGAAACAAATATTTGCAGATCAAACAAACATTTGGTCCGAACCGGGAATCGAACCTGAGACTTACAGCACAGCAGTCGTGTGCGTTACCACTGCGCCAATGAGGTCAAATTGACTATAGATAAAATCTTCAGTTGTCTTTAAAGTCTAGTCTTTAAACAAAAGTGACCTTAATTTTATCATATAAAGTACGGACTGTCCCATCTTTAACAATAATTATATTTGTGAAATAACAACTTGCCTGTTGCCTGTCGTTTATCCTCATCTTATTTTCAGTAATATGTCCTCCATTTATACTACAAAGCAAGCCATTGATAACAAGTATTGCAAGATTCGTTGTTTCGCATATAGCTCCATACAATCAATGTTTATCAGTTGAATTGATGTCTGGTTTCAGTACGCAAATTGGTGATGAACTTTGATTAATTTCCATTTAATGTACTTGTTTATAAATTGCATAACAACTTAAAAGAATAGGTATGTTGTGCTTCAATTCTTATTGTGAGTCATGAACGGTTTCTTGTACAGATTAATATTAATTTGGCATTGTTATCTGTTGGCGGTTTCCATAGGCTTCTCTTCATCCTAAATTAAAACTGTCAACGTTCATAATTCCTATTGAGGCGGATGGAAAATTTTATTCCACAGAGATTTGGGATCGTGATTAGCTTTCAGTCCCTAGAACTTTGGGATGTTATTTGTTGGAACTCATATCAAAATGAATACATAACTGAATTGCCAAATTGGTCTCGCTGTTTTCTTAATTTTTGTAGTTGGCAACACATTAGGTAGGTCGCCTAATGTGTTGCCAACTACACTTTAGTTTTTTAGTTACATAGATAGCTTAGTTATATAGCTGTAGTTCATAGTAACAGTATTTGAATACGAGTATTAAGGTATATTTCTAAGACATCTAAATTATTTGAACTTGGCACGGTGTCCCGAAAACAAGAAGATTTAAACTTCAACATAACAAGTTTCAGGATCTTTTTGACATACCGATAAATAAAAAAAAATAAAATTTACAATTTGATTTTCTTTCAATAAGTTATTAAAATATGTAGATGTAATAGATAGGTAGTTCATTTCAGTTCTAGGATATACGTGAGCTCATCAGTTACCTTAGTTTTCCTGTATAATCTCTAAAAACTAGAATTACTTACCACTGAGTTACACTACAATAACTTAACTCGATGCAAGGATATCCTGTTTTTATTAATAAATCTGGAGTTCCTAGTTTCCGCACTGACAATTACGTTACGCTGTGCTGTTGACGAGGTCATACATTCTGATATTTATGGTCGTGTCCTTAGAGGTTATTTAACAATGCACCGTAAGTTATGTATCGTAAAAGTGCAGTGTTATTTACTTTTTTATGAAAGTATAAAATATAAACAAAGTAAAGGCAAATGCTAAATTTTAACTTACTAATTGTACTTATGTACCATTCTAATAGTCATCATATATTTAAGAAAAAAAAGTGTGTGCATACAAAGTACACATGTCGGAAGGGAAACTTCTTTGGCAAACTAATTATTAATAAAAATAATTAAAGAGCATTATTAAAATACATTTATTTTATATTGTTTTTAAAAATAATATAGTAAAATCTCAGATGATAAATATTAAATTAAAATTCGCTCTTTATCGCTCTCTCTCAATCGGTCTCAATCGCTCTCTCCCTCACGCGTCACGAAGTTGTGCAGAGTTTTTGTCGAAGAGACAAAAACTCTGCACAACTTCGTGACGCGTTTCATCCGTAAAAAAATTATCCTCATGCGCCTAAAGAAGTTTCACTTCAATAAATAATCTAACTACCAAATATGTAACCAATGTCTTCAAACTCCATAATTTTATTAATAAAAAAAATATAGTAGATACAATGATCATTATATTAAAATGAATTGCTGTTCCTTAGTCTCGCTAAAACTCGAGAAGGGCTCGGGCCGATTTAGCTGATTTTGGTTTTAAAATATTTGTCGTAGTCCAGGGAAGGTTTAAAAGGTGTATAAATAAATAAAAACTTGTGTTCCGAGCGTAGCATCAGTGAAGAATGTTACAAAAACTGAGGAAAGTTATTAAACCACGGGCAATGGGAGACGTAGACGAGGTTGCGTGCGTCAGCTAGTGTTATTTAAAAAAGAAGATATCAATCATTGAGTAGATAGGTATATCAATAGGTACAGACAGCTAAATCCGCCGAATCATTGTAATATTTAGATAGACTTATCAAAGAGCTATGCAGATCGCTCAGTGCTAATTATAATCTGTGCTTTTACTCAGCTATTAATAAGATTTTTAATTCTAAAATATTACTATCTAATTGTTTGACTGTCTAAACTAATTCACCAAACTACCAAAACAGTATTTTATTTTACCCAACGACATCACTATTAAAATTGCTTATTGTGTTTCAGTAAACTTTTTTACGTTTCTCAAAATAGCTAAATACGTAATTTGCAAGTTTATTATAAACACTTGCCCATCTTTTGTTGCCAAATGATCTTTTTAGTTAGCATTCCATATCGAATTTGGCTTTGTCATAGATGCCAAATAAATATACACAATGAGTTGTTGGCAAATAGAATAATATCGCTAGGACATTTTTGTCTATGAAATAAAAACAAAACACGTTTATGAATTACCATGATTTTTGCAAATTCTACTGTTGTGGTAACCAAATTTGGCGAACTAAGTAATTCCATAAAAGACTAATGTAAATTTGAGTTTTTTTCTTTTACCATAGAGCTCCAGATGGTACAACTAAACCGTGCTCTGTATTAAGTACTGTAGTGAATACTTAGTATTAGTACCTATGTGTGTGCCAGTTATTTGTTTTTCTAAAAGTTGTTTTATTTTACTTTTCGCATTATCTAATAAAAGTTTAATTATTTCTTACGCAAATCTAAAAGACTGTAATGCATTTCGTAATCTTTTATTTTAACCCGTAAGATCGATTGATGATTCATTACTTAAATAATATCGGATATGTAGTAGTGCAATTCACTATTTTAAATCATTACCAAAGGCGTTCTCTTTTTGTCATTTGTTTATCATGTGGTATCTCTTTTATTTTTTGTAGCTCTTTAATTTTAACTTCAGCACAGATAATCAATTCAGATGTCACCGACTGATTATTGCATAATACTATTTATATTTTCCTGTTTGTATTATTAAATCTCATTATCACAAAAAATATGAGTGATTTCGAATTGCACAACCATATTTAATATTGTACAGAGGGCATGACATCACCGCTTCTACATTACGAATGAATACATTTTGAAATTTAAAACGTTATTTTTAAAGCCCGAAGTGTTTATTTAAATGTAATTGATTTTTCCCGAGTCTAATGCGTTTTGTTATTTATCATATTCGCATATATCTACCAAAGATATACAATAGTGAGTCCGAGCTAAAAATACTATTAGAATTGTAAGTTGTGCGGTAAATAACCAATTGAATTTAAAGAATAGTTAAGTTTGAAATTTGGTACTTGTTCCATTACAATGTCAGTGGCACACGTGATGCATAAATGAATCATAATTATCGTAGATTTAGAAAATAAAATATATTTTATGAAACCAAGAAGCTAATAATAACTAATTTAGTTTTGTTGTTATGTACTAACAATTTAAAATGTAGATTCATTTAATTGTACAGAACATTGCACAACATTTAAAATTATTTTAAAGGAAGTATGTAAGGTAAGTAAATGTAATTTATTTTATACTTACATATTCAACTTGGGAGTAAAGCCAATTACTATATTATTCTAAGAAAATAATATATGTTTCTTGATCTGATTTCTAGAGAAAATCGCGTAAAACTATCAATCAAACCTCAAGCTAAACTTTTTAATTTTTATGGTATAGGGGTAAACGAGCAGACGTATCGCCTCATGGTAAGCCATTACCTCCGCCCGTGGACACTCGCAACACCAGAGGCGTCACAAGGAAAAATTTTATTCATGTAATTTCAGGGAAGTAGCGACAAAGAGGAAATACCTACCCACAATAAAATGTAACCTTTAACATAATTTCGTAGGTGTGGACCTTGTTAGACCCGAGTGTATATTAAACTAACTTATAGACTATCCTCTAAGTATTCCTCAAGGAAAATACAAATTAGCTACGACTTCCAGTTAAAGAGGAACAAGAGAAAGTTACACGGAAACCACATATGACTAATCTTGTGCAATAAATACATACTAACATTGCACAGTATTACACAATAATTGTGTTGGAACTAATTTGTGTTGTTGCTTCGTTAACTTGTTTATTCTTGAAAGTTTCTTGTACTAAAGGACTTTTTTATTATGTTGTTTTACTATATATTTTAATCTACTTATATTTTAGATCTTTTTTTTTTCGTTTCATTTCTTTTCATATAAATAAGGTTCTCGTTGCTTATTAAGTAAGAGATTTAATTAATACGCTGGCCACTGGTATATTTAATTAACAAGGTAATACTTTTATTTTATTGTTATCATTGCTTTTATTGAAACACTTAGAAATACTTTTATTTTATGACTTTTGCTTATCTTCAATGTTACCATTGTAGGAAGGAAGTACTCATAGGAAGGGGGTACTGGCAACCCGATTGAATACAACTACAAACTACACTCAAATCTCCGGCAATAGCAACGCCGAATGTACTTGCCGTCGAACACAAGTTAATTTAATGTGAAATGAACTCACACTAGGTCCTTTGATCTTACTGTCAGTCATCTGTGTCCTCGAAAAAATCGTTGAAGGCTCTTAGCCTACTTTAATTGGAGAAGTCGTATCCCTAAGCTATAAAACCAACGCCCACTATCAGCCATTATTATTATCGTCGAAAATTATTCCAAAGGAATTTGGATTCCAACCTTGGAATCACAAATAAAAGTATAATACATTCGACTTCATTAAGTACATCTATTTTTTCCTATCATTAACCATTTTATGTTTATCATCGTTCTATACTTAAATTTTTTATGTGACATCTGACATATAATTTACAGTAAAACACAGAATTATTATTACGTTTACGAGTATTACTTTGTTATTACTTGTTTCTTATATATTTAGCATTAAACTTTATGAAATTTGTTGTTATACGTCCTTGTATATTGAAAAATAAGGAACTTCGTTCCAAAAAGAACTTCACAACTGCTCGTTGCAAATGACCTTTAGTGCACCTACATTTCTACACCCTCCAAAGTTTAACTGGTAGAAATGTCTAAGGCATTATGGCCGCGTATGTACATAATTGATAAAGTTGTAAAAAAGTAAATGTTTGTCCTCAGTGACGGGGCTCACGAGGCCATGCTTGGAGAAGGGCAAGTGCCGCAGATCGTGAAACAGAACAAAGAGTCAAAGAAACAAGATGAGTACGAGGCGCTACAGAGTTTCCTACGAAGCATCAGCTCCACAGCCACGCTGCCACCTTACGTCAAAGGCGAAACTTACTCATCTACTAAAGGTGTCTTTAATCAGGTATGTATCTAGTAATGCTAGTTTTTATGGACACACAAAGTCTTCCTTTTAATATAGGTATATGTCTTTGAAGATTAGCTTAAAATCAAGTTGTAAATTCGCACTTGAAATAAGAAATGTCCATTGTGGGTGAGGATAGATGTCCTATCCCTCCAACACAATCGGAACATTACATTGATAATCCGACCAGGCGAGGTAATCATGCCTGACGGTCCACGGCCAACATTTGATGTTGGGATGTTGTATGCATGACAATGCGCGCGTGAACTTCTATTGCGCGATTAAGGATTGGTAGCTCCAGCGTGTTGTACATTGCTACGTAGTTCAGTGTGTTTACGGTAGATGGCGCTGTGGTATGTTGCTGTTGCGCTGTATGCAGAAGTCGCCATATCCATACTTAAATTACACTTTAGATCAATAACTTTTCATAGTACACAGCTGTTCATGGGCGTTTTCTTAGAAAGGCGGTTTGGCCAGACTCGTTGGTATTGGGTATTTGTTTAAGTTTTTCTTCTCTTTGCTCTTTACCGTTGTCCTACGTAGTTTGCTTCTTCAGTCGGATCTTATTGAATAGGGGTGGTGACACTCTCCCACTCAGGAGGGGGCCACCTACAGTTTGTAGATGGCCCCCTCCTGAGGTACGTCGAGGTTCAGACGGCGTGCGGTTTTGGTCGGCTCGAGTCTGACATGCCACCAGGAGGTGGTATGGAGAAAAAATAAAGGGGTGGTGACCCTCTGTATTCTTATTAAATGACCACACGGATGGTATCATAATATATGGTCATCTAATAATATACGGATATCTCCAAGCAAGTGTTTAATTGACACAGCGTAAAGTCTTACTTACGTTTCTTACGGGTAGTCGAAAATATTAAATGTTAAATCATTTTATGATAATAATATTATAATTATGTTGCAACAATAGTGTATTCTTAGCAATATATGTATTTATTACACTACACCCACAGGGAATACCTACCTAACGTGTATAATAACTGATATGACAACATTGTAGTTTTTCCGCAACTGAAATTTAAAATCGTTCATTTTACGTGCTTATCGAATTAATCGACCTTCAATTAAAGCATAAAGATTATTAAAAAAAAACGCTAAGCCAAAGACAAACCGTAAAAGTACAATAATCTGCAATATTCAGTTATGATCTTTGATATTAACCAATAAAGAGTAAGATAATTGTTGTGCAAATATTTGTTAACTTTGGTTTTTACCGCGCGTAATTTTAGCGACAAATTTGGCAAGTCATTGTGGCATGGAATTATTACGGAAAAATGTTGGTACATGCACACATTATACATACGTACACACTTATATTATACTAGCGGCCGGAGACCCAACCAGGCTAGGCAATTTGTTTTTATTTTTCGAACTTTGAAATTCCCGGATTTCGCCTTCTACGATAGTTACTTTTATACTATGTAAAGAAAGGTAAATTTCAAATATTAGTTGGAGGGGGATATCCTGTCAGTAGCCAACCCGAGGTTATCTGATAACAAGTCGATAAATATAATCAACACCTATCTATAGCAGCATCCAAAAATAATATCACTTAAAAATCGGTCATGTACTATTTGCTAGCATTGTAGGAAAAATGATCCGCAAGTACCTTCGTTCTCGTTGTTACTAACGTTATTTCACGGCCATGACGCCGATGTTAAGTCAAGCCATCACTTACATATTCGCTACAGTAGTTGACATTCAATTATATGAATTCACCAACTGTGACCACCTGCGCATGTTCAAAACTCATCTAAATTACCCCATTATTTTCTTAGTGGATCCTAAACTAGTTGTAAACGGCGATGTTACTTACGGCAAAAAATTAGTGTTTCTATGCGATGACACTAATTTTTTTCGGAAAATAAAGAACATAAAGTACCTACGTAGACATATAGGCATATGTCAGTCCTTGGTGTCAGCTATCTCCTTATTAAATATTATCAAAATTGGTCGAGACCGTTCAGTGTGAAGGATTAACAAACATACGAACACATTCGCACTCAAAAACTTTGTCTTTTAAAATGTTAGCATGAAGTATGTGTAAAGTAAATATGTACAAACATCGATGTAACAAGCCATAATGCTGATCGACACGGCAGTGGATCAAAACATATGGCCCGAAGGTCAATTCGTAATAAAAATTTGTTTAGAATTTAGTTTCGATCTACTTACGTCAAATAATCCTTACTACAAATGTCATAAAAGCATATTTTTCTTCTTGTTTAAATACATTTTTAATTGATATAATTAAAAACGTTTACTGGACTGTCATTGTCTAATACCATTAAGGCGCTACGCAAACCTGTCAGCCGTTGCTACTACTGGTCACTGGTAACCGTAGTTGCTGTGTCCGGTGGCTGCAATCGAACACAGCAACTTGTTGCTACTTTTGGCCACAATTCGTCGCTTGTTTTCCGTCAGTTCGACAATGAACGCCGTAGATGGCTTGTGTCGCACACAGGAGATGGGCACAGTAAGGCAATTTGTTAATGTTGCTTGTGTCTTCAACTGACGACTTTTAGTTTCTAGTTACCGACACCGAACACTTTTTGATCGTCATGAGTACGTGTAGAGTGGAAGCAACTGGACACAAGTAATGTTTACGACAGACAGTGGATGATTTCATACTGTTTGTACAGAAATCAAATATTCATCAGTAGCTTGTATCTAACACAAGACACAAAAGTGTCCACGTTTGTGCCCTGCCTAAAGGAGCAATTCTTGTATGTTCAAACATATATCTCTCTCTTTATATATCTCGTGGAAACGGCTCTAGCCGTTTTCAAATTCATTATCAGGGCGATAAATCGTCCTTGATTATCCAAGTACTATATTATTATTACCGTAAGTTGAATTTGTAAATCCCTTCTACAAGAAAAAGTTTTGTGACGATAATTGATCCTCAAGCTTAGAGCATTAAGGTTCTAAGACCTAATATCACACTGTTATCCTACAAACGGTTACATCTGCTATTGGTTATCGAAGTTACCATAAAAATGGGCTAGAATCTTGGTTGATTCTGTTAAAACCTATTTATAAAACATTTTACATTATACATACACAAAATATTCTTGAATATTATCCTTATAACTTGCAATGCAAAAAACCTTGCATACTTAAACTCGACACAAATAACATTGAGTTATCCGTATCTGCATTGACTAACTTCCTAAAGTGTTATTCTCAAAATTATAAGGTACTTAAATACATAATACCTCACGTTGTACCGACGACTTAAAGTGCTCTCTGATGCACGGGCCGGGTAACACCGCCATTTTCCATACGCCGGGCAAGTTAATAAGAATTTCATATACGAAAAACACGTTATATCAACTGGCCCGACTTGGGAATCGAACCCGAGACCTCTTGATTGGCAGTCGCATACGTGAACCGCTAGACCAATGAGGCAAAATAAAGAATAACGATCAAAGCAGTTATCCAGGTATTTAATATTCTTAAATAATAATCTATGACCCAATTTAATAGGTTAATCTTTTCATAAAAGAAGACTTACTAAACCATTTATCTCACCAGTTTAAATTCTGTTAAAATTCTTATCGACTTACATTAAATCAATAATGATTTAGAATAGAATAGAATAGAATAGAATATACTTTATTGTACACCAATTACAAATTACTTAACTTAAAAATTATTTATACATGAAACATTATTACTCGCGTGTCATTAAATCCACATATTTGCAAAGCTACATCTGTTCATATTGATATAGTTCAGTTAACGTTTACATTTGTCCAAATTCGTTCTTTCAAGTTTTAGTTTAATTTTGGATTTTTATACTTACTATAGCAGAACAACGTACACAAAAGACTCCAAGATAGAAAAAATACACCATCGCATAACTGTGACTCGTGTTGCTCTATAAACATATGTATTTAACAAATAAATCCTGAGAAAACCCACATTACACTTAGTAGCTACTACAAAAGCGTATTAATTATTGTTTCGAAAACCCTTTTTAGTACTAAACTGAAAATAAGAAATCCGTAATCGTTGCAGTATTAAGCTCACAAGTCTTTAGCCGTATCAATGACTACAGACTAAAGCAAAGAAAAAGAAAGAATAAAGCAGATAACAGATCTCTAGTCTGTCTCGTCCATTAAATGACTTATTTTATCTTGTAACTAAACGTTATAGCACGATTTAGTAGCTGGCTCCACTGAACTAAAATAGAGATGCTCGAAAATACAACCCAAAACCGAAGCTATCGGTATATCTTTAATCTATAGGTACATTTACAAATTAACTACATTTGTATATGTATATGCAAATTACTACACTTTTTGATACGCAAAACAAAATGAAATTAGTTAGGTATATCGAAACCTCCAGTTTAAAAGATTATTCTTTTTGATTTGTTAAATAACCTTGTAATGCTAATAACCTTCCTTAATAAGCGATCCGTTAAACAATAAAAGATTTCTAAAATCAGACCAAGAAAATAAAAAAAATCTCCAAAAAAATATGTAAGTTTAATTTAGCGGGAAAGAAGATTTATTTCAAAACAACAAATTTAAATCGTGTCTTAAAAATTCTGCTTGTGAAGTCATCAGCCACAGAGGAGTGACCTATGCCTTTCTAACCTATTTATGCACATAGAGAATTTACGGTTCTATTGATCTATCTAAGAAGAAAATATCCCATACAATAGTGGACAATAAAACGTAAGATCTAATGGCATCATTATAAGGTCCACTTTCTATAAAAAAAAATTATTCCACTAGTACTTTTTTAGCAATTTTGTCAATACGTTTTAATCGCACATAAATTAATTGTTTTTAAGAAGTAAATGACCGGAGTACCTTCATAGCTATTCTTATGACCAGCTCTATACATAGTTATTAGGGAATGCAAATCTCGCGAGATTGGGACTCAAGCGAGATCTCGCGTGTTTGTGAATAACAATACTGCGAGATCTCGCCAATTTCGAGATCTCGCGAGATTAGCAGTTTGGTGTGTTTTTGCAAATAATCACAATATTTGAATATATATGGCAACAGTAATAAGTATTATATGATAAACATATTTTTTCACTAGACTTTTATGCATCAATCATTGTTTGATTTAATAAACTTCTAAGTAGTAAACTCTGACATACGTATCTATCAAATAACAAATAAAAGAAACAACCAGTCTTCTCTTCTAATATCAAACAAAAATCTTTTAGTAATAAAACAGTTCTTTTATGACAAGCAAAACAGCGAGAAGTCAAAAAAAAAAACTTATTATCTAAATTATGTTGACTATTACACTGAGATATTATTATCAATTAAATGAAACTATATCTACTCAGTAGATCCATTAGATATTAGATATACAGATTAATTAACAAAATATATCAATCAAATGAAATACTTGTTCAGTTCTAATCACAAGCCATTATTACGAATTATTTTGAAAGTAGCTCCTTAAGAAGCACAAAATATCCAAAGAATCGTCTGCTAAACGGCTTTTTATTTTGTTGGCCAGATAACCAGCCGCTGAGAATGCCCTTTCAGATTCAATGCTAGTTGGAACCATAGTTGGAATCACAGATCTCAGGCAGTTATCCACGAACTTTAAAAGTTGGTCTTTAGACCCCCCAACTCATATAAATTCATTTCCTTTTTGATTAATGACTCCAGGGAACGAGTGCAATCTCGTTAAACTCGCGAGATCTCGCCTTTTTTTCGTCCGAGATCAATCTCGCTAAAAAAGGCCGAGATCTCGCGAGAACGAGATCTCGCGAGAACGAGATTGCATTCCCTAATAGTTATATTCTATCAATTC
The DNA here is from genome assembly GCA_916048165.1 of Spilarctia lutea. Lineage (NCBI taxonomy): Eukaryota > Metazoa > Arthropoda > Insecta > Lepidoptera > Erebidae > Spilarctia > Spilarctia lutea. The sequence continues at coordinate 12,869,867 of OU696480.1, read as the reverse complement.
AATTATTTTCTTTTGACAGTTTGATAAAATAATTACGTCTAAAAATATCGTCGTTTAGTTAACAGTTGGTTTTAGTTTTTCGATATCTCTATATAAAATTGATTTGTGAAGCAAAAGCTTTGTAGGTAGCTACCTTTGTTTATGAAAATTATGCGAACTACTGGTAATTCAATGATTAAAAATAGAAGCTAATGGAGATTAGGCAGGATTTTCTTTCAAAATTACAACCATCAGCTTTAGATAACCTGAAAAATAAACACAATTAAAGCTATTAAACACGAGTTGCCTTCCAGTCACATAGTATATGGGTTTTGGATAAAATATGAATTAAAATGAGAATAGGTAATAGTTATGATTTCTTCTTATTTCTTAATTTGATCATTTTCGTTACCATAACATAAAAAAAATATAAATATAGGCTTGAAATTGTCAAAGTATTTTTAAAAATGAAATTTAAACACTGACTAAAATTGAACTGTTTAAACGCCTCCAATTTGTGCGCGCTTTCGATGGCGTCATTGGCCGTGTTCCGTTTGTTTATTTTTCAGTGTTTCAGTTACTTTATACTTATTTACAGTTTTAATTGTCATAGAAATCATGGAAGTAGTTAAAAGACCTATTTACCGTTATTTTATTTATTTTGTATGGTACCGGAGTGCAAGATCACTTAGGAACAATCATAATCCTACTACTATTATAAAGGCGAAAATTTGTAAGTATGGATGTATGTATGTATGGATGTTTGTTACTCTTTCACGTAAAAACTACTGAATGGATTTGAATGAAACTTTACCACAATATAGCTTATACATCAGAATAACACATAGGCTACTATTTATAAAGATATAGCTTCGCCTCGCGGCGTTGCCCGCAGTTATCATCGTACCGCGGGTAGCACCGCGGGGTTCAGCTAGTGATAAATAGTTATGTATGTATATGTTATGATTTGTTGAACTTAAGTATTGTTTAAACATTTATAAATAAAAATGTATTTTATGGACTAAAATTTACTATGTAGAATAATAAATACTTTACAGGTTTCACTATTTTCATCTCTGCGGTCATAAAATCTAGATTTTATGCAAAATATGCTGACATCATAAATACATATATTTTCGGTAGATTATGCAATTGTGCTTTAAGAAAACCAGTTTCTGTCATCATCCTAAATCAACTACAATTTTTCTCTCAAATACTACTAACACAGTATGAATTTCGACGCCGATAATTTCGATGAAGTGACCATCGACGTCACATTTGGTTTATTAATTATTGCACACACGTTTTGTAGCTATCATGAGGTGACTTACGATGTGGTCACAGATAACCCCTATCCGTATATTTGATATCGACCTAGGTATGTATACTAGTATGATCATCTGGGTGACATTGACTGAGCGTTAATCTCACGACACGGCTATGACTTGCATGTTTCGGGCGGATAATTTAATTTTTATTTAGATTAAATACGGACCTGTCGATTAAATTAGCATCAACAATCCTTCGTATACCTAAATATTGTAAAACATAAGGTCTTGGAATTTATATGTTAATTCTACTATGTAAGTTTGAATATCCTTTGCCGAAAACTCGAAATCTGTGCCATCCCGTGCCATGTGCCATTGTTCGCATGTTCACCTTTACTAAAAGAATTAGCAAAATCAGTTTGTCCTTAGTTAATTATTTATTTTTGTAATATTTATAAATTACTAATAAGGAATGTGCGTTGTGGGCCTTTTAGGAAGAAGTACGCTCTTTTCTTGAAGGTTTATACGTGTATAAGTATGTATATACATATATAAGTAGGTATGAATATACAAGAATTGCTCGTTTAATAATATAAGATGTCAATGTAGTAAACTCCTTGAATCCCTCGCTCTTCATAAATGGATTGCAATTGTTTCGTTATCACTACTTCCTGAAACTGTGCCTATCCATTCTACTCGTATCTTGTGTCATTGATAAGGTCAACCTTGCTTTAATCTGCTAATGATTTGTAGGTATTCATGGCAGGAATAATGGACATATTTAATTTATTACTAACTGACCCATGAAATTTCATCTGCTACTCCCAGAAACAATTAATTTACTCTGTTTTCGCAACATTTGTTTTTTTTTTATTTTAATCTATTTAATAGCATTACCCTATAAATGGCCTTATCCGTAGTTAAAAAATATATTTTCGGTTTCGATCAGTAATTTTTGAGATTCATGCATTCATGCAATCCGAAGAGTATAATCAGCCCCTGTGTCTAGCATTTGTGGACTATGAGAAGGCCTTTGACTCGATAGAAATCTGGTCTGTTCTGGAGTCCCTGCAGCGTTGCCAAGTAGATTGGCGATACATACAAGTGTTGAGATGTCTCTACAAAGCCGCCACAATGTCCGTCCAAGTACAGAATCAGCATACAAGACCCGTACCATTGCATCGAGGAGTGAGACAAGGGGACGTTATATCCCCGAAATTGTTCACTAATGCAATGGAGGACTTCTTCAAGACGCTGCACTGGAAAGGACGCGGAATCAACATCAATGGCGAATACATCTCTCACTTGCGATTTGCAGACGACATTGTCATCATGGCAGAGACGCTGCAGGACCTACAACAGATGCTGAACGACCTTGCTGACTCTTCTGTACGCATCGGCCTACGGATGAACTTGGACAAGACCAAGGTCATGTTCAATGAACACGTACTACCGGAACCGGTTGCGGTACACGGTGCGGTTCTCGAAGTTGTTCAAAAATACGTGTACCTCGGGCAGACTTTGCAGTTAGGGAGAAACAACTTTGAGGACGAGGTGAGCAGGAGAATCCGGCTGGGTTGGGCAGCGTTTGGGAAGCTTCGTCGAGTCTTCTCATCATCGATCCCACAGTGCCTAAAGACAAAAGTATTTAATGAGTGCGTCCTACCCGTAATGACATACGGAGCTGAAACGTGGACACTTACGGTACGGCTGGTCCAAAAGTTAAAAGTCGCTCAGCGTGCTATGGAAAGGGCTATGCTCGGCGTTTCTCTAAGGGACCGTATTAGAAACGAGGTGATCCGACAGAGAACCAAGGTCATCGACATAGCCCACAGGATTAGCAAGCTGAAGTGGCAGTGGGCTGGTCACATTTGCCGCAGAACCGATAACCGTTGGGGTAAACGGGTTCTTGAGTGGAGACCGCGTCTCGGCAAACGTAGTGTAGGACGTCCACAGGCCAGGTGGAGTGATGATTTGCGCAAGACGGCTGGCAGGAGCTGGATGCGAGAAGCCGAGGATCGAACTAAGTGGCGTGCTATTGGAGAGGCCTATGTCCAGCAGTGGACTGCGATAGGCTGATGATGATGCAATCAAACTACAACTGCCTCGTTGGTCTAGTGGTTAGCGTAAGCGACTGCAAAATCAAGAGGTCTCGGGTTCAATTCCCGGGTCGGACTGCTGTTGGGTTTTTCCTACAAGAAATTCCTAATAGCCGCCCGGAGTATGGAATATGGCGGTGTTTCCTGCCCGTGCTTCGGAGAGCACGTTAAGCCGTCGGTCCCGGTTGTCATGAACATCTATGGCAATCGTTATTGGGAAGTCAGTGCCCTCAAATATACTGACAACTAGTTCAACCTTCAAATTCAGTTCGCCCTCAGGGTTGCGGAGGTCAGATGCCAGTCGCTCTGTGTAAAACTGATATTCAGGTAAAACCGGTTGAACTGGTAGCCGACCCCAAATATTGGGAATAATAAAGGCTAGGAAGATGATGATGCAATCAAACTACAATTTTATATAATACGAGTATTAACTACCGGGGCTCCGCCCACATGTATGTCAATTATCGCGATGAAGTTGTATCAGTGCAGCGGTTTAGCTGTGTATTGATATAGAAAAGTTAGCCATTGTAGTGCGTCATGTATGTTATCTGGGGCCCTAGCCAAGTTGCAAGCGTTTTTCTTTCTGCAATCGTTAACGGCTAAATTCTCGTTAACGCGTTAACGAGGCTAGGAGGACTGTTATACACTAATATAACAATTTCCGTTTGTACAAGAAACTTGTGAAACTATCTTTAAAAAAATACTAATGATGTATACAATTATTTGATTATTCCTCGACATCAGTCTTATTTATTGTATGTGTATTTATATACACACACTTCGTCATGAATGGGGCGGCTCGACCGGAGTGATAACACGGCCTCACAGAAAACTGGTATGAAATAACCCTGTGTTTCACCGAGTGAAAGAGGATACCGGAGGCCCATTCCCCAACGCATCGTCCAGCATCTCAGCGAGGTGGGGCCCGACCTGTCGGACGCCCAATTCGGGTTCCGAGAGGGGCGTTCGACGGTCGATGCCGTGATGCGCCTTAGGGCCGTGACCGAAGAGGCGGTTGGCTGTGGCGGCGTGGTGTTGGCGGTGTCCTTGGACATCGCCAACGCCTTTAATAGTCTGCCATTCAGCTGCATCAGGGAAGCACTCCAGTATCATGGGGTGCCAGAGTACCTGAGGCGGCTGGTGGCAGACTATTTGGAGGAGCGTACCGTCGTGTACGAGGATCGAGATGGCGTCTTGAGACGGCGACCCATGTCGTGCGGCGTTCCACAGGGGTCTGTCCTCGGACCACTCCTGTGGAACGTGGGGTACGACTGGGTCCTTCGGAGTCGTCTGCCCCCCGGGCTGGGCGTAATTTGTTACGCCGATGACACATTGGTCACAGCTCGGGGGGCCAACTTCCAAGAGGCGGCGCGCCTGGCCACCAGGGGTGTTTCTCTGGTGGTTGGGCGCATCGAGGCGCTGGGCTTGCGGGTGGCCCTGGATAAGACGGAGGCCCTGTTATTTCATGGGCCCCGTCGTGGTCCACCCCCCGGCGCCTCTATCGAAGTCAACTCGGTCCTCGTACCGGTTCGGGCCCAGATGAGGTATCTGGGCCTGATCCTCGACGGTAGGTGGCTCTTCGACGAGCACTTCCGACAGTTATCTCCGAAGCTGGTCGGCGCTGCCTCCGCCCTTGGGCGACTTTTGCCCAATTTGGGTGGAGCCAGCGTCGCGACGAGACAGCTCTACACGGGGGTTGTCCGGTCAATGGCCTTGTATGGGGCACCGGTGTGGGTGGCGGCTCTGACCGTCCAGAATAAGGCGCGCCTATTGCGCCCTCAGAGGGTATTGTCGGTCAGAGCCATACGCGGATACCGCACCGTGTCCACCGAGGCGGCGTGCGCCTTGGCCGGAACACCCCCGTGGGATTTGGAGGCGGAAGTGCTCGCCGAAGTTTATCGGCGAGCGGCTGAATATCGGGCGGAGAACGGGTATCGTCCTCCGCCCGAAGAGGTACGCGATTGGCGTGAAGCCGCTCGCCGAGCCACGATGGCTCGTTGGTCTTCCCGGCTGGAGGCTCCACGCGCTGGCTTTGCCACCGTGGAGGCGCTCCAGCCGGTCATCCTCGAGTGGGCAGGGCGGCAGCACGGGACTCTTTCCTTCCGACTGACGCAGGTGCTTTCCGGGCACGGTTGCTTCGGGAAGTACCTGCACACGGTCGCTAGGAGGGAATTGAGTCCCGCCTGCCACCACTGCGACTGCAGTGAGGACTCGGCCCAGCATACGCTGGAGATCTGCCCCGCTAGGGCGGATCAGCGCCGGGCCCTCACTGCAGTCATCGGAGGAGATCTGTCGCTACCGGCCGTCGTACTGTCCATGGCCGGTAGCGACAGCAGTTTTACCGCGGTCGCGACCTTCTGCGAAGAAGTAATTTCGCAGAAGGAGGCGGCGGAGAAGGCCCGGGAGGACGATATCCACTCGGACCCGATCCGCCGCCGGCGCACGGGGCGGCGGAGGCGCGCCTATCAACGCCTCATGCCGCCCTGAGTGTGGCCGCGGATGGACGGGATGGGTTTTCCCCTCCATCCGCATTACAGGCCAACCGCGAGGGGGCGACGTACGCGTGTGCCGTGCGTCGCCTAAATTGAGATTGTATTGGTAGAAGGTGCCCGCTTCAGTGCGGGCAGGCGCTGGGAGGGGCCCGGTTGTGTTAATAAACGCATTCCCCGGACCCCTCCCTTCTCAGGCGCAGAGTTGGCACACCGTGTGGTTTTAGTCGGTTCGATTCCGACACACCGCCCCGCCGCAAACCCCGGCGGGGTGACGGCCCCAGGGGGTTTCCACAGGTAAAAAAAAAAAAAAAAAAAAAAAAGGTCCATTCCCCAACACCTTGTGACGCCTCTGGTGTTGCGTGTATCCATGGGCGATACGTCTGCTCGTTTCACACTATTCAATAAAAAAAAAAACTATTTGAATGTTAATAAGGTAATCAGCCAATTTGTATTCAAATAGGCTGATACTATTGTATAATAGTACTTAACTGTAAAGATATTAGTGAGTCCCAAAACACAAGGCAATTTCTCAATTACATAGCGATAAGTTACAGAGTTCAAAGACCTTTAGAAACACTGTCTAAATAAGAAGATGTTTAAATACGTCACATTTTATTTCCAATAACGGCCAAATCCATAAACAGCGGTCCAAGAAAACATTATTGACGTCAGAACATGGATGAATATGCGCCTCCGTGGCTGTTAAATTCTAATAAATCAGTAATAAATGTACTAGAGCATGCAACATCTGTTAAAATATAAACCACCAATTCGAGTATTGATCTAATTTCATGGCATTCATTGAAAATGGTTGTATGTTTGTAAATTTATCAAACCGACACTCTAGATTCTTGAATTAGTTCTACAAAATAAAGGTTAATGCTAAAACTAATCGTTTGACATTCTACTAAGGCCATGACATGAAATTCGTAAGTCATGGTCATGTTTTGCCTAGGAAAGGATACATTTTATTAGATCACTAGTTTAGAATACAAGGTTTTTGTTCACGAAGTAAAAAATACAATCATCATCTTCCTCATCTTCCTAGCCTTTATTATTCCCAATATTTGGGGTCGGCTACCAGTTCAACCGATTTTACCTGAATATCAGTTTTTACACAGAGCGAATGGCATCTGACCTCCGCAACCCTGAGGGCGAACTGAATTCGAAGGTTGAACTAGTTGTCAGTATATTTGAGGGCACTGACTTCCCAATAACGATTGCCATAGACGTTCATGATAACCGGGACCGACAGCTTAACGTGCTCTCCGAAGCACGGGCAGGAAACACCGCCATCTTCCATACTCCGGGCTGCTATTAGGAATTTCTTGTAGGAAAAACCCAACAGCAGTCCGACCCGGGAATTGAACCCGAGACCTCTTGATTTGCAGTCGCTTACGCTAACCACTAGACCAAACGACATGAGGAAGAAAAATCTGCTCCCAGTAACTAGCTGACCCACGCAACCTCGTTAACGTCACCTATTGCCCGCAGCGCAATAATTTTAACCCGTTTTTGTAACATTCTTCGTTCATGCTCCGCTCCTATATGTCTTAGAGTGATGATATATAAATGGGCTATCTTCGAGATCTCGTAACACTGAAATATTTTTTCAAATCGGACCAGTAGTTCCTGAGATAAGCGAGTTCCAGCAAACAAACTCTTCAGCTTTACATATTATTATAGATTAACAAATATATGGGTTTTCCGTCTCTCGACTTTGACTCACGGGGTCAAAACAAAATATTTGTCAATAAAACCAGAGAATAGAAGAGTTAGCGATCGTAGAAAGAGTATCGACGCGAAAAACTTGCATGTTGGTTACAAGGGTTGATTGTTTTAACGTTTTAACCCTTAGTAAAATTTTCAAAAAACGTTAATCTTAAGAGATAAATATGAAGAAATAAATACTAAAAGAAAAATACAAAAGTAGCAAGAATACAGATGGAATGAAACTAATTATTCTCTTAACTAACTTAAATTCATAACCGTTCCCAAATAATTGAGGATCGCGACTTCTTAAAAAGTCAGTTGCTCTTGATCATACTCGTATTATAGCCTTGATGAAACGTTCAAGGATTTCTTTGCAATATTTCTATGTGATATAAACAGGTTTGTGTATAATTTACGTACCCTTGACTACATTTAAAACTGTTTGTTTAGGATTTAATTCACGCGTTTGTTACAGGAAAGAAATAATAAAATTATTGATGATAGTGTGGCTAGTTTAAAAAAAATTCTGAGAATTGCGACGAGTACGTTCGTACGTATCGATTCTCAGATAATGAAGTTTTCCTGGAACCAGTAATCGATTTTTTTACATATGTGTGTAAGAACATAGCCTCTTTCATTCAATGCATAAAAATAAATTGTGTTATTTAGAAATATGTAAAGTGAAAACATACTGATTTTATTTTTAAGCAGTTTTAATATTATCAAATTTTTTTGGAAGGTTGTTGATAAAACTAAATATAAAAAAAATGAGTGTGTGTACTTATGTACACGCGTTAGAAGTTATACTCACAGGTTATACTTCTTTGGCGTATGGAAAAAAAATAACTAAAATACAGTACCTAGTGGTTAACGATAAATATTAAAATTAATCAAAAAGATTTTATTTAAATAAATAATATTTATTTATTCACACAGTTTAATTGTACTGTTACGAAACACGTGTTCTTAATATAAAAATACTAGAATATACAACTTGAACATAGTTATCGAAAAACTATCAAGTTCAAAACACTAATTATTGCTGAAATTAGACCTTTGGGCTTAGAAAAAAAGGAATATTTCTATTTGCTGTTAAAGAAACATAAAAATAAAATATCGAGATCATAAAAGCTTGCCGATTTTGTCTGATCGTTCAATGTCATATGTAGATGTCGCATTCTTGTTACCGCCAATTTATTGTGCAATACAGTTAATACCCTGTTTTAAATGACCTTAAAAATAGTGTCAAGAAATATTATTTGTTACCTATTAACCTATAACCTGCCCCTATTAAAGTGAAGGTTCCGTACCATTATCTATATATTTCAAGCGTCTACCTCTTGCTGTTATCAATATCGAGCATAAAAATCACGTTTGTTGTATGGGAGCCCCCTTAAATGTTAATTTTATTGTTTTCTTTAGTATTTGTTGTTATAGCGGCTATAGGAATTCATCATCTCTAAAAATTTCAACTGTGTAGCAATCACCGTTCATGAGAAACAGCCTGGTGACAGAAAGACAGACGGACAGCGAAGTCTTAGTAATAGGGTCCATTATTCCTTGGATAAGGAAATAGAAAAGGATCGATTTAAAACATAAAAAAACGGGAAAAAAAGTTAGTTTTAATTACCTGAAATTTAAATTTCGAAAATTGAAGCAATTAAGGTGGTCCAATGACACTAGTGAAGGTCGTAGGAAGCCGTGGGTAGCACAGGACCGGTCGTTGTGGAGAAACTCGAGGGAGGCCTGTGTCTAGCAGGCAGTGGACATCTTTTGGTTGAGATGATGATGATGATGAATCAATTTATAGGAGATTTGGAAAACTATACTTTTTGCGTTATAGCTTATACACTTTACCTACTCATATTTATAAAAATGTCAAAGCCGCTTTGTCGTACGATAGAAAAAATGATTTGAGACAGAGACAAACTTCTTAGCACTCCATGGATTCACCGTGCGGGTGCCGGGTCCATCGTGTGGCAGAGGGAGAAACTCAAAGCAGTTCCCAGGACTTACGACCTAGGTGTAGGTTTAAGGAGGCCCCCTTTAAGATACGCATCAACGGTCACCTTCACTGCTCGAGTTTCCCGCCCTACCTAGCCAAATTTGGTAGGAACCTGTTAGTGCAGCCTTGGATACTCGTTCTAAAATAGAACTTACTGCAGATCTCGACAGGCCAAGGTCTTTCAAAAGGTTATAGAGAGATTTAGCTGGTATACCTCTCGCTCCCACTTCTACCGCGTATAAATTAACCACATAGCCATTTTTGTTAAGTTCAGTTGTTAGATCGTAATATTTATTTAATTTTATTCTATGGTCTTTAGGAATATTAGTTTCCCACGGAACAGTAAGCTCTACTAATATTATGTGTTTAATTTGTCTAGAGAAAAGGAATATGTCCGGTCTGGATGACGAAACACCAACATCCTCTGGGATTTTATAGTGCTTATCATACGTATCCATCAAAATAGTCCAGTCAGGTGCAGTACCTAGGATTGAGAAAGGCTTGCTTTTAGATTTGGTAGTTGAGCCATCCTTTATAAAGTTAATTTCTCGTTTATTTGTAGTCAATCCTTTTTGGGCTCTAGCCTGCAACCTACCAGTAAGTGCCTAGCAGTACCTACTGCCTCACCACACGTATAGCAAGATTTTTCAGATGCTTTCCCCCATCTCACTAGGTTACTTTGGTCTGGGAGGGTCATTTGGAAGGCATTCAGATAGAATTTTAATAGGGCAGGAGACCAATCATATAGCAAGGTGCGCCATTTCAGGGCTAACGGGATGCAGAACTCACCTATAGTTAACCACTCACTTTGCATTTCTAGATTCATTGCATGCACTTTATATTTATCATTTTCATCTTGTTGTATAAAGGATTTTATTATTTCTCGGTCTCCCTTCCTCTTTGCGAAACCCAGCCCGACTTTATTAAACTGTGCACCAGCCATAAATTGTTTATGGAATTGAAGTCTTGACTCAAGCTCTGTAACATATTTATCTTTTGGGAGTGATGAGACTATTTCATCCTGGGATTGTCCCAAGACATGCATTTTGGTCACTCTGAGGTGTTTATAGAGTTCAGATGGCTTCTTTAATTTCATCCCAAAACTATTTGATCCCTAAATAGAGTTGAGGGGTCAGCTGAGTGTGCAATTCCGAGCCATGACTTCAATATCTTCTTGACATTTGCATCTAGTTTTGCCAGGAGGCTTTTACCGATGTCATATACAAGGAAAGGCCAAGTCAGACGCGACGTAAGATAATTGTCGTATATCCAAACTTTTTTAATATTGTTTAATGGTTGTTGGTCTACCTTATTCAAGTCACTAAGAAAATTTTCGACAGATACCTCTAAGGATGGTGTACGTCCTTTGTAATCAATCTTTCTACGAAGAAATTTGAAAGGCACTGCTTCAGCAATCGTGGTTACACATTGTCCTCCTATTGAGAGTCCCGGATCATATGAGGTATATTTGGTATTCCGTCTACCCAGACATAAACAGTGGCATTTACTTGGTTTTGCCCTCAGTCCGTCAGTCCATGTACAAAACTCATCCACTTCAATTAATAACTTCTGACATTGTTTTGGATTACGTGTCAGTATGGCAAGGTCGTCTGCAAAGGCTAAGATGGACTCTGTGTATTTGTTGTTTATTTTAAACCGATAGCCCCATTTTTTCTCATGACTTATTAACTTATATATAAGAATATTTATAATTATATTAAAAGCTATTGGTGACAAGCAGCAAGTATAAAAATATTATGCACGAAAAAATTTATATAATTGCATGAGTAAACATGCTGACGACAGACACTAAACTTTAAACTTCGGATCTTTTGCAAACAACTTTCACAAAAATAGGCCTCCTATAAATAACCAACAAAGAACAAATAGGCAAAATATACTTAAAATAACGATAATCAAAAAACAATATTAAATTAAGATTCTAATAAATATTTCCTTTCAGTGCCTGATCACATGTGCGGTGTTGGTCCTGGCGGCAGGCGGCGGACATCCCATCGGCTTCTCAGCCGTCGCCCTGCCGCAGCTTAGGATCGAGAACAGTACTATGAGGATAGATGAAGAAATGGGGTCGTGGATAGGTAAGTCTATAGTTTACAGAAGAATAATATCGAACTGCCTCGGTGGCGTAGTGGTAGCGTATGCGACTGCTAAGCTTGAGGTCTCGGGTTCGATTCCCGGGTCGGACCAAATGTTTGTATGATCTGCAAATATTTATTTCTGAGTTTGGGTGTTTTCTATGTATAATATGTATGTATTTACAAAAAAAAAAGTATATATGTATTTATATCATAACACCAACCATAACACAAGCTCTGCTTAGCTTGGGACTACATGGCGTTGTGTGTTAGATGTCCGGAATATAAAAAAAAAAGAGAAAAAAACTATATCTATAGTAATATGATAAATTCGAAAGTAACTCTGTCTGTTTGTTACGCTTTCCAACCGCTGCACTGATCGGCGATTTCAATGTTTGGCATAGAGATAATTTGATTAATAATTTTGCTACTATGATTACCGACACACATGCGCGATGCGGTTGCGGGCGATCCCGTAAGCCAAATCAGTTTCATATAAATGAATAAGAATACAATCTATATATTTCAATACATCAGTTTCATTGTCAAACAAACGCACAGTCAACCTGGTGGTAAACGGTTACCTTGGAAGCAGGCGACAGTTTTGGCAACATTTTGTTAATCTTCTTGATGGAAGGTGACGATGAAAATTAATATGAAGCTTTAGCTCAACCATGTGTGCAAAGCTACTTAGATTGTCTACTACAAATAGAATCAATACACAAGTCACATATATATAGAACTGTAAACTTGGAACAGACATATCGGTCGGACTGTGGTTTTTGAACGGCACATAAAAAACTGACCATGTATAAAAAACTGCAAACAAAAAATATTACTTTTTTTTATACACACGATTCCGAATTGATAGATAAGGAATATTTACGTTCGAAGTTATAATTTTGACAATTGCCACTTATCTTAATCTTAATATATATAAATCTCGTGTCACAATGTTTGTCCTCAATGGACTCCTAAACCACTTAACCGATTATAATAAAATTCGCACACCATGTGCAGTTCGATCCAACTTGAGAGATAGGATAGTTTCATTTTGTCTTAATAATAAAAATTGTGAAATTTACTAATTGGGAAAATAATATTTCTTTTGAAGAGAAGCAGACGAAGTTGCATAAGTCAGCTGGTATATTATAATATAAGCCGTACCACATGCTCGTATGAGGGCTACGCGACATCATAATGAGAAATTTGTTAAGAATACTCTATGGTTCGTTCGAAATTTAAAAAAACTGAATTAATTTATATTATCCTCTTCGTGTCTATTATACGTTCGGTTAACCCTTTCAAAACTAAATTAAAAACATGCTAGTGTTTATATAATAATTATAACAACTATACAGAACAGTTAATTACACAGAAAATGAACATCCTACTACTATTATAAAGGCGAAAGTTTGTAAGTATGGATGTATGTATGTATGGATGTTTGTTACTCTTTCACGTAAAAACTACTGAATGGATTTGAATGAAACTTTACCACAATATAGCTTATACATCAGAATAACACATAGGCTACTATTTATAAAGATATAGCTTCGCCTCGCGGCGTTGCCCGCAGTTATCATCGTACCGCGGGTAGCACCGCGGGGTTCAGCTACTACCTTATATTTCAATTTATTATTTACTATTTACCGTACTCTTTGCCTAAGTATCTTTTGTTTTAGGGTTCACGTTTTTATTGGTATTTTGTGTGACCGTTTTATAATAAATACTTATTCATTAAAAACACATATTATAAGGTAATTAGTTATTTTGTATGGCCGACCAGAATTATTTTCATACCTAGAGTTAAGTTTGTCTTTAAAAGAAGAAGAAAAGAAGTTTCCCAAAAAGGGTTAACAATATTCACCTCCAAAGACTTGTAAGTTCATCTAAATTATTTCAGTGGTTTAGGCGTGATAGCATAACAAACAAGCAGACAGAATTACTTTCGGATTTGTAATACTACCTTGGATTTAATCGAAACAGTACACAACGTGGTACTTATGTACTGTTTCGATTCGGCAGTAAGTGGTCTTACTACTGGTACCTACTTCTGTTGCTTTTTAATATATTATAGCAATAGACAATTATGAGTTATGATCGTACCTTAAATTTATTTCCCTAACGTTTTTTTTTGTTTTTCTGTTAAAAGTTCGAAACAAAAATAATATATTGTTAAGGTAACCAGAATTAGGTACAAAAGTTTTCAATTCTCTAGGACGAGGCTGAAAATACAAGGTTGACTAAAGATTGTCCCAAAAAAGGGGGCCTTCACATTGTATTTATAGCACTTCAGACTAACGTTTTTATTCTACCAAAAAAGTTCGTAACTGTGATGAAACCGTAACTAAATACTGTCTTTAGATCATTTATTAATTTAAGGTCTACGTAATTGACAGAAATTGTATGATATAATTTTAGTGTCATATTCTTTTAAAAGTAGGACTAAATACAGATAGTGCGAGAGCCCACGACCAAAACCATGTATCATAGCAATACGGCAAAAACCCTATAAAATCGTTAGAATGTATGATTCTGATGATATACATATTGCTATGATACCGATCGGTAAAATTTGTTGACATTTTCAAAACGGTCTCAAAATTTAATGCGTTCACATTTCCGTCTGAAAATTGTTTTGTTCGCATCAAATAACCAAAATTTACTAATAAAAAAGATTTTCAGACGTATTGCTATGAGACATTTTTTTTGTCTCATTTTTAATTTTTTTAAGTGATTTTACGGGTTTGCGCTACACCACTAACGTCTGAAAAATATGTTTCCGGTATCTCAGAACTATCATTCAACTACAGTCTGCAAATCAGACATATTGCTATGATGCAGTTCGGTAAAATTCTTTGACAATTTTGAAAATTCGGTCAGATCAAACGCTACGCGGAAAATGTCTGATATTGGTTTTTTCGAGTTCAGGATAATCGTATCTATCGATTTGATGCGGTTTTGGCTGTATTGCTATGAGACAAAAATTTTGGTAGTGGGCTCTCGTACTAAGACAATTATGTTAAGAAAGGACTTAAGTACTTAAAGATTTAAATACCAATAGATACTTTATTAATAATATTTTTAGATAATAAATATACTTACATATTATCTTCGAAAGAAGACAAAATGAACCTAACTAACATGGTTGTGTGGATTACTTTTTTTTACGGAAAAGGGGCAAACGAGCAGACGTATCGCCTGATGGTAAGCGATTACCGCCGCCAGCAACAACAGAGGCGTCACCAGTGCATTGCAGGCTTTTTAAGAAGGAGTACGCTCTTTTCTCTTTTACTTAATTTATTTATTTATTATCTCTTTCTGATGTCGAAATGAAAAAGATATCAATTCGTGAAAAGACAATAAGATAAACCTGCAAATAGTCTCTAACTTGGTGCTTATACCTAGTCATACTTGTGTCTTATAATCGCTGAGTTAACCTTCGAGCCCTAGGAACAATACCAACTTTTATTATTCAGGAATCTTTTATGAATGGATTCAGAAACAGTAACATTTTATTTCGGACTAGCTGACCCACGTAACCTCGTTTGCGTCTTATATTGCCCGTGGCGTGAAAATTTTCCCCCGTTTTTGAAACATTCTTCATTGGTGCTCCACTCCTATAGTAGTAGCGTGATGACATATAGCCTATAGATAAATGGACTATCCAACACCGAAAGAATTTTTCAAATCGGACCAGTGGTTCCTGAGATTAGCCGGAACAAACAGACAGACAGACAGATAAAAATTTTAAGAATATATATTTTGGTATGTGTACCTATATACATTCATATGCATGTAGTAGTAAGCGGTTATTTTAATATTACAAACAGACACTCCAATTTTATTTATTTGTATAGATTTAATACAAACATGTTGTGCCTACATTGACGCAAGAAAGGTAAGAAAGCGGAGACACAATGGAGTGAGTAATGATTGTCTCTGGTGACCAACGCTGCATTTCTTGTGAGAACAATTACTTGTTTGATTAACAACAAGAGTAATGAAAACTAAATAAAAAGCGAAGAATGTTGACTTCACTTAATGATAGTAAATATCATAAAGACATTATTAACGACCAATAAACTTAGATTAAAGTACTTATTAAGATTATTCACGGCTAAGAAAACTCTCGATCAGTTTACCGAAAATCGATACTGAGGTTGAGGAGCTATGTTACAATAAACAATGACAGCATCGAGGACTCTTATTCTATCCCTCTTAAGTCGGTGAGCCACTCTTAAGTATATATACTTGTATATTCGAAAGACAAATTGTTTGTATTAAATAAAAATACTATCATTTAATACCTTACTCACTCACTCACAAGAAATAAGTTCACTTACTCGTTCTCTGCATCGTCTATTCGGTCGATTGGCAGAAAATGTCTAAAGCATTAAGTAAGTATATAATAATAATAAATAAATAAATATTTCGGACATATAACACACAACGCCATTTAGTCCCAAGCTAAGCAGGGCTTGTGTTATGGGTACTAGACAACTGATATGAATACATATATACTTTTTGTTTGTAAATACATACATATTATACATAGAAAACATCTAAACTCCGAAACAAATATTTGTAGATTACACAAACATTTGGACCGACCCAGGATTTGCAACCGAGACCTCAAGCAGTCGCATTCACAACCACTGCGCCACCGAGGCAGTCTATATGTGAATGAAGTCATATCAAATAAATATTTACATGTTCTCGATATTAATAAGAGTGATATGAACATTTCTAAGCTTGATAGAAACCTATAGAAAGCATTCCACACTTATGACGTAAGCAAAGTCGCATTACAATTCACCTTTCAACCCATTGAATGATTGAATGTACCGCGTGATTCTCAATTTATTTTGTTTGTGTACATAAGGAAGTTATAAAAACTAACATTTAATGGGTATTAGTTTTAATAAATACATTACATTGCTAGTGCAGCCGCCAAATCGCATGAAACTATTTCATGTTGAGTTTATTACATGGAGTTCAATTAAAATAAGAGAGTAATATTGACTGCCTCGATAGCGCAGTGAGGTCTCGGGTTCGATTGCCGGGTCGGACAAATATTTGTGTGATCTGGAAGTATTTGTATCGGAGGTTGGGTGTTAAGCTAATTCCACATTACAGGTTTTTATAGTTATTGTTTTCTTTATATAAATACAGACAGATAAATATAAATATAGACACAAGTTATATGTACCTATTATATAATATTTAACATTATATATGAGTAGGATTAATTGACAATGATTTAAATGGAAACAAATGTAAGTTTAATTGGGAGTAAACACCAATGAACATTCATTTATCTCAGGCAATCAACTTGAATTATTTTTATGTCGTAATAATATTTACCTAACACTTGAAATGCTGCGCAAATCATCTTTATTTGAACATTTTTGTTATTAGGTATTGATTTAATTTTTTTGTTAACTATTATATTATTATTTATGTCGTCATTGTAAACACTATATGCACAATATCAGTAGCCCTCATTTTTATGTATATGTGGGGGAACGGGTATCATGTTCCACCCAACACAAAGGGAGGATCCTCCGACCAAGCGAGGTGATCATACCTGGCGGGCCACTGCCCAAATGTTGATGTTGGGATGTTTTATATACATATGATAATCGGCGCGAAAACTTCTATTGCGCGATTCAGGATTGGTAGTTACTCCGTGTAGTGCGTTACTTCGTAGTTCATTGTAACTTCGGTAGATGGCGCTGCAGTATGTTATGTTGTATGTGGAGGCCGCCACATATACTATATATAATATATATATATATATATATATATATATATATATATATATATATATATATATATATATATATATATATACTCTGCCATATGGAAAGCATGAGCAGAATACAATAGTGATGGCCACCAAACTCATTGCGAATACAGACAATGCAAACATGCAGCATGGTAACCCACACTATAGTGGCCCATTGAGATGTTCCTGCGTCGTTAGGACTCTGGTCTCGCACTCACCAACGAAATACGACAGCAAACATGCTGTCATCTTCAGTTGGTCTTGTGTGAGAGGATAGTACCGTCATATCTCTACAACCTTGAATAAACTCACTCTTAATAAAGAGTCAGTAAGTCTCCTCGTAATTAAAACATATTAATAGTCATAATAGTCTATCATGTAGGTCTGTCGTAGTACAGATGCCAGTCTTTCATATAATATATCAATATGTGTAATGATAGTTTGTTTTTGTAATGCCTAATCTCAGATCAAATTATAAAAGGTAGATAACACACGTAGAACAAGAAAATGAAGCATTTTTTTAAGTATGTGTGAGCGACTAATAGTGTAGCCACTTTTAAAAAAAATGTCCCTGGAAATTGCAAAATAGGTAATATGCAAAAATAAATGTGTTTGTTTCATATAAATTAAAATTAGATTATACATATTTATGTAAATGAAGGAGGCATATATGTGTGAGCAGAAAAATACGGTGAAGTTATTCGAAGATTGTTTTATTGTGATTTTGACTCGTATGTGTAACATGTATCTATGTATGTCTTTTTGTACATTTAGAAGTAGTTTAGAAGTTCTCATAACTTCTAAAGTACTATCGACCCAGTTGAAAGGTGACCCACTTTGACAATTATTCCTTTGTAATCATACATTTAGTTAGGTTTTCTTCGCTATTTGCACATAGTACGTTTTGGATATAAACATAAATGCGTCATTACGGGTTAGATGTCAATGCAATTTAAACCTTTGTCACCACTGAACAAGATATATTTTTGATACAGCAGTCTTATTTGAATTTCAAATAATATAATCGTCTATAATCCAAACTCTTTTCATTGCGAAGAAAAAGTATTATAATTTGTAAAATGAAATGACATTATGTGTAAGATGTCAAGTAGTAGTCAATCTGAAAATATTAAATTAAAAATCTAAGAATATATTTATATCTATAAACGAATCGTATAATAGCCAATTTGGTAGAACAAAGAGCTCGGATTGTAGTGCTCAGTGAGCAAGGTTGCGGCGTTAGAGAAATATCACGTGAGTTAAATATAAGTCGTAACACGGTCAGAACCTGGATCAGACGGCACGCTGAAGAGGGTATCCTTGAAGACCGACGACGACATAATCATGGGGTTCGCCGAATCACAAACCAACAGAGAACGGAAATGCAACAACATTACGAAGAACATCCTTTTACTCGTACCCGCTATTTTGCAGCACGGTACGACGTTTGTCTAGAAACAATTAGAAATAATTTGCACCGCACTGGGCTGCATTACAGACATCATGCTAAGAAAGTTCATTTAACGGATGCACACAGAACTGCGAGATTGAATTTTACACGTAATTATTTAGATTTCGACTGGACAAACAACATCTTTCCATGGCCGTCTAGGTCACCAGATCTTAACCCAATAGAAAATTTATGGGGTTTGATGGTTCAAATGTGGGATAACAGGAACGAGAGGACTAAAGAAGCAATCGAGCTGCATTGTAACGAAATCTGGGATTTCATGAGGGGAAGGGACATTTGCAGTCGTCTAATCGGGTCTATGCGTAATCGATTATTAGACGTTATTGAAAACCATGTCGCTTACACTCGGTTTTAGGTTTAACCAGTAATCCTACAGACCCAAACAATTGGAACCATTATAACCCACAAATTAACTATTGAGAAGTTTTCTTTTTTATTCGCTTTACGAAGTGAATGCCATTATTTTTAATTTAATAATATGAAATAAACAAAGGTCTCTAATTTTACTGTTTTATTTTACTAATATGTATGACTAGCTGTCTCGACAGACTTCGTTCTGTTAAATAAATGCTTATCCATTTTTGTTCTACACCTACCCTATGCTACCTTTACGGTACCTCTACCCTCCTACCTCAAGTCTACCCATTATCTACACTATCTACACTAATATTATAAAGAGGAAAGATTTGTATTTTTGTATGTAACGAATAAACTCAAAAAGTACTGGACCGATTTTATTTTTACCGACCGATTAAATAGGGTTCCGTAAGACATTTGCGTTTTTCGTTTATATAATAGGAGCGGAGCACCAATGAAGAATGTTTAAAAAACGGGGGAATTTTTTTACGCTACGGGCAATAGAAGACGCAAACGAGGTTGCGGGGGTCAGCTAGTTCGAAATAAAGTCAATCCTATGTCTCAAACAAATATACAATTAAATCTTTCCTAATATACCTATAGATAAGGACGTTCACTGGCTAACAAACTTTTTCGTGCAATACTTATCATAGTATACGTCTATGTCTATGTCATGGCTTTGTCAGTGTCTAGTAGAATGATAATGGTACGTCACTTATGAAATGTATGTTCAAGCTAATTTCAACCTAATGGTATAGAATAATTGTAGGAAAATGACTCTAAGGGGGGTCATGAATCACTTTGGTCCACTGTACTTATTATAAATTAACAAATAAGCTGCCATGTATCCAATATGGCGCCCTTAGAGGATGTAAAGTCGTAATTGAAAATTGTAACCTCTAACGCATCACGCATAATAAAAATAACAACCACATTATAACAAAAAATTTAATTAAATCATCTTTTCATCTTGGGTCACTTTTTCTTCTGTTACTGAGTGTATTATACTTACCTATGTATACCCATTTATACTGTCGCTTACGGTATATCTAGGTACCCAGATAATCTATAGTAATAACTAGCTGACCCACGCAACCTCGTTAGCGTCTTACTCGTATATTGCCCGTGGCGTGAAAATTTTCCCCCGTTTTTGAAACATTCTTCATTAGTGCTCCGCTGTTATTAGTAGTAGCGTGATGATATATAGCCTATAGCCTTCCTCAATAAATTTACTATCCAACACCGAAAGAATTTTTCAAATCGGACCAGTGGTTCCTGAGATTAGCCGGAATAAACAGACAGACAGACAAAAATTTTTAAAATGATATATTTTGGTATGTGTACCGTATATACATTCATATGCATGTAGTAGAAAGCGGTTATTTTAATATTACAAACATACACTCCAATTTTATTTATTTGTATAGATAGGTGATTTTTTTTTTAATGGGATAATGAATTAATACCACATAAGTGACAGTATACGCTTAATTATAACAACTAAGTTTTTGTTTTCTTAATTACGTGTTTTCTTAATTTAATTAACACTTTAAAACTACCTGATTAAAAATATAAAGTAATACTAATATCTTCTTTATATGACTATGAATTTACCAAATAATTAAACTCTTTGTGAAACTCTTTTGTGATATTGACATTAATATAAAATACTCGTATATAGTTTTGTGTGTGTTTACTATGTAGTTTTTACACCATTTAATTGAACAAGACGACATTTTGTAGATAATATTACTGCACGATAACCTGTACGATACTGACGAAAAGTAGCGTAGTTTCTTAGCATGTGTGCGTTAACACGTGTGTTAACTTGTGAAGTAGTTGAGTTTTTTAGCTTCAACAAGAACAAAGGCCGTGCGTTATCAACCTTTATTATTTGATCTGAGTGCCTAACATAATGTTGAACTATACCAGAGAAACAATAAATTTTATGATATGATGTTATTATTATAATGTCCTATACCATCCATTTTCTTACCTGTGACTTTACAGCGAGACCTGGCTAGGATTACTTCTGACAACAACACTGAATGTCTTCAGTGTTGTGTGACACCCAAGAATGCGAGTATCCTTACGCCTCCTGAATGATTTTCGTCAGAGATTTTATTATCAATTTCTATCGTAAAAAGAGTTATTGATAACTATTTACAGGGTAATGAAATGCAAAAGTTGCAAATATTTCGCATTTACCACTAGTAGAATCTCTACAAAGAAATCGTTACAAAATAAATTAACTTTTTCTACTGAACTTCATTGAGATGTATTGATTTGTATGTAGTTAGAGGATCTTGAACGCATCTCAAACCAAATATGTAGGTAGCAGGGTTGTTACGGATGCTTAAATTTAGACATCACTTGATGCGGATGCAGATGCGATGCGGATGCGGATTTTGGGATTTTAGAAGGATAATTACTTAAATTTTAAGTGCATAAATAACTGAAAATCAATTTAATTTAATTTTTTTATTCATTTAATCATATTTTTAGAACAAATTTTGTTCCACAAATTACACAGGTTTTAGTTGACTTTGTTGATGTGAATCTGCATCCGTAAAAACTCCGCATTGATTGATGCGAATGTGAATGCTGATGTCTGAATTAATGCGAATAATCCGCATTTACGGATGCGGATGCGAATATTCGTAACACCTCTGGTAGGTAGTTAGATTCTTTTTACCACAAAGTATGTGCAATATAAACACGGCGACAGAATCTAAAATTATAAAGCAAATAGTTTCACTCGCAGTTGTAGAGGTAACAGGAAAACCAAGAGAATGTGTTTCTTATGCTTGCAATTTTCGAAATGAGGATAAAATGAATTATCCTTACTAAACCGCGAATTGCAATTAGGAATGCACTACTGCTGCAGGCCTATGTTAGCTTACTCAACGGTGGGTAAATACCTAAAGATTCTGCGGTTAGTGCCAATAATACGATTAGTTTCGTTATTCAAAATATGTACTCCTGTAATCTACACTAATACAGGGTGTCTCAAAAGAAATTTTATATTTGTTTAGCTTACTGCGTGAACGCTGCGTACTTGAGGGGTGCGGGGGTTATGTCAATTGGTAGCTTGGCTCTTGGGGATTCAGTCGCTATGGAGCGTTTCTCGGGAGCAGACCGCGCGTTGTGCGTGCGAGAGTTTTACAAGAACGGTGATTCGACAACTGTCGCGCGTAGAAAATTCTGCAGTATTCGAGGTTTTCGCCACTTAAATGATGCGCCAAGCCTTCCTCTCATTCGACATTGGGTTAAAAAGTTTGAAGAGACTGGATCAACGCTGGATAAATCAAAATCCGGGCGACCTAGGTCATCAAGAACGGTAGAAAACGGGGAGAGTGTTAATCAATCTGTACGTGACGACCCGAGCCTTTCAATTCGGAAGCGCGCGAGTGCTTTAAATGTGCATAGATCATCATTACATCGCATTATGCACAAAGATCTAAAGCTGCACCCCTACAAAATTCAATTGGTGCAAGAATTAAAGCCCCAAGATGCCGGCCAGAGGCTTAATTTCGTAAATCAGATGATTGAGCGATTTTCAACGTTTACCAACATTTTGTTTTCGGATGAAGCTCATTTTCATCTTAACGGCCACGTAAATAAGCAAAACTGCCGCTACTGGAGTTCAGCCAATCCGAAACGCAAACATCAGAAACCCCTACACTCGCCTAAAGTGAGGCGTATGGGCTGCCATGTCGGCGCGAGGAATTATCGGCCCTTACTTTTTTGAAGACGAAATGGGGCGTACAGTTACAGTGAATTCAGAGCGTTATGTGGAGATGTTAGACAACTTCTTGGTACCTGAACTGCAAAACTTTCCTGGCTATAACCAAAGAACATGGTTTCAACAGGACGGAGCAACTTCACACACGTCCAATATATCTCTGCCACGTGTTCGTGAAATTTTCTCAGGAAAATTGATCTCCCGGAGAGGTGACATAAATTGGCCTCCACGTAGCCCAGATTTAACCCCTATGGACTTTTTCCTATGGGGTTATCTTAAATCTAAAGTTTACGCCAATAAACCAACTTCACTGGCGCATTTGAAAGAAAATATCCGTCACGAAATGGCAGCCATCCCTCACTCCACCTGTCGAGCAGTCATAAGTAATTTTACTGTTCGATTAAATGAGTGCCAACAACGTGAGGGTTTACATTTAGACGATATTATTTTTAAGAAATGAATTCCCAAAAAGTGTATTTTAACAATAAATAAACATTTTTTCTATATACCGCTTCCTTTTTTTTTAATCAATCCACTAAATATGAAATTTCTTTTGAGACACCTTGTATTATAAAGAGGAAAGATTTGTATTTTTGTATTTTTGTTTGTAACGAATATACTCAAAAAGTACTGGACCGATTTTAAAAATTCTTTCACCATTCGAAAGCTACATTATCCACGAGTAACATATGCTATATTTTATTTTGGAAAAAAATAGGGTTCCGTAAGATATTTGCGTTTTTTCAAGAAACAAGGTGTAAAAAATCAACCAGTAAAATTACTTATTTTGCGATTTACAATAATATAGCTTATACATCAGAATAACACGTGACTATAACTTATAAAGATACTAGCTTCGCCTCGCGACGTTGCCTGTGATTATTGTCGTACCGCGGGTAGCACCGCGGGGTTCAGCTAGTATTGAATATTGCTCTTTTATAATATGCTGACGTAATATAACATTGTGGTCAGCTATATAATATGTTAGCAACCCAACGCTATAAAAAACCTCTACACCTAACATAGGCAGATTACCTATTGTTTGTATGCAAAACTATGTATTTGGTGAAGTGTGAAAAGGTGAGGCACATAATATGAGTAATTTGTTTTGTTTTCTAAATCATGTTGCAAAATAAATAATTTCTTTGTTTGTTTCGTTAAAAACATTCGATGTTTAGTAATTGAAATAATGACTTTAGGATAACAATTTGAAAATGTTACGTTCTAGTGTTTTATTAAGTAGCATCACAATACCTATTTCCTATGTTATCTATATCTATACTAATATATAAAGCTGAAGAGTTTGTTTGTTTGAACGCGCTAATCTCAGGAACTGAACTGCAGGATTTGAAAAATTCTTTCAGTGTTGGATAGTCTATTTTTCGAGGAAGGCTATAGGCTATATATCATCACGCTAATACTAATAGGAGCGGAGCACCAATGAAGAATGTTTCAAAAACGGGGGAAAATATTCACGCTACGGGCAATAAAAGACGCGTAGGCTGACCTACGTAACCTAGTTACTTTATATTTTGTTTTGCATTAAAATTCAATTCGCAAAAAACTTCAGTTCCCATCACGGCAGTAGATAAATGTTGAAAGTCGGGCAGTTACCTACTCGGTTTTATTCACTTTCATTTCGCTAACAGAAAGTGTGCCATATGGTTACATGTTGATAAACCTCTAACGTCACTGCCATTCAAGTTCGAAATGAAAAATGAGACGATGGTAGACATTAATGCTTCATACTGGTGTGCTGCTCGAACATAATAATCACCTACATGTAGACAAAACATGGTCGAGTGGTTAGACTTAGTTATAAACCAGCAATTTGACACACGTGTCTTATCAACAATATTAATATCTTACTTATACCATTAACTAGCCTTACACTATGGTACTTTATGATTACACTAGCTGACCCACGCAACCTCATTTGCGTCTTCTATATAATTGCCTGTAGCGTGAAAATGTTCCCCCGTTTTCGACAAAGTACTGAGAGTACCTTTAAAGAAAACTTGAAAACATTACTCTTGAGTGACATATAAGTATAGTTATTAGTTACCTTGACTTCTAAGCCAGATGTGGTGAGTTCGATTCCTACTCAGGACAATTCTGAGTAATCAATATCACATGTTACCACAACCAATAATCCAACAGTATATCACAACACAAGCGCTACCGAATTTTGAATCTCAAGTTATACCTACCTATAGTCTGGCCACTGAGAGAATGCGTTTCTGACAGGTCGTGATCCAAAGGGCGATGTAACTTTGAACTGGCGTACAATTTATGGCAAAATTTTAAATATCTTTTATTAACCTTAATAATGAGTAATAACATTAAAAAATGGATAATCATGCCAATCACTACATAGTATAAAACAAAGTCGCCTTTTCTGTCCCTATATCCCTATGTGCGCTTAAATCTTTAAAACTACGCAACGGATTTTGATGCGGTTTTTTCCAATAGATAGAGTGATTCAAGAGGAAGGTTTATATGTATAATACATGCATCATATACTAAGGCAACATTGCTAATTTTAGAGGTTTCTATTTTATGCCCGTGCAAAGTCGGAGCGGGCCGCTATGTTTTTATATACAACGTTCATAGTTTTTCTGTAGTGTATTTAATTTAGTATCAGCATTGCACACGTGCGAAGCCGGGGCGGGTCGCTAGTGTACAATAAACGTTTTATTTTGGGCTAAAGTTATTAACAATTAATTAATTAATTAATTTAAGAACAATAATTTTTAAAAGTCTAACGACGTTGAACTGCGCTGTTTCAAGGTTATGTTAACAGTTAGTTTTTGTAGTGATGAGACAAAATAATAGGTAATTATAACTGAGTATTTGTGTAATCGTAATATATTCTGTCGGTCGATATATTGTTAAATAAAACGTTCTAATTTTATAATATATAATTTTAATTATTTATCTTTATTGAATACACAAAAAAACAGTATAACAAGATGAGTTACAAAGTATGTAAGGATGTCGTACAGTCGAATGTTGTCACCATTTCAGGGAAATGTGCCGAAATGCTTTGGGCATTTATACGAACGACATTAAAGTTCCTGGGGACATCGGAGAAATTATTCGAGAGTGTGTATAATGTACTTAATACATATTTAATATAGTTTATAATACGATATAGGTACGACCAAACCAAACCTAAGAAAATAATTGTCGTGATATCGGTCAGATGAATTAAAAATAAATGGAAAACTATTTTTATCCCTTTATATTTCTGGTATAAAATTGGCAACCCAAAATGGCGTTGTGAGGACCGTCATTTTGTGACATGGCTGCATTCAAGGAGTGGCTCCAGGATGTGTTGCTACCTGGCCTTCCAGAGCCTTTAATTATAACAATGGATAACGCCCCTTATCATTCAGTGCAAATAAATAAGCAAATAAATAAAGCACCTTCTCAAGCTAATAGAAAACAGGAATTGGTGGCTTGGCTCTAAAGAAGTGGCATTGACGCAAATATGTCAATGCTAAAAGCGGAGCTGATGAAATTAGTCAACTACCATAAGCTAGCAAATGTTCGATACGAAATGGATGAGCTGGCTCTGGAGTACGGTCATCGCGTTCTCCGAATTCCTCCATATCACTGCCAGTACAATGCCATAGAGCTAATCTGGGCTCAAATTAAAGGTTATGCCGCCCGCCATAATACTTCTCCACCATATGGCATAAAAAGGATAAAGACGCTTTTAAAAGAAGCATGCGAGAAAGTCACACGAGATGACTGGATAAAGGTGGTTGAAAAAACAAAATAAAATATATTTGATAACTTTGACCGCGATATTCGTATAGACACTATGATTGACAATAACATAATAATACATGTTGGTGAAGATGACAGCGAGTCCTCAAGCGAATCGGAGTCGTATTAAATTTTGATTTGACATTATTCAAATCTTAAAACTATGTATTTCATAAGATACATTTTCCAATAAATACAGTATTTTTATTTTCTTTTCCTTGGTTTCATTCAGAAATTACGATTAAATTTAATTCATCCATCAACAATTTTGTTAATATTGTGTTTGAAATATAATAAAAAATATATATAAATTGAATAATTATGCATAATGAATGTTATAAATACTGTTACCAAATATTATTAATGTTATTCATGGTACATCACTACTCATGATGAATTTACAAGTGTCAGAAACGCATTCTCTGAGCGGCCGGACTATAAGTATTATCATTTCTAGCCTGAAATACATCAGCACGCGATTTAACGTTTTTGTCAAGAAATATTATAGATAATACGAGGTGATTTAGGTTTCATATAATAGAAAATTACTTAGAATAGATTATGTCTGTAACGATATGATTATGGACATTATGGTACGTTTATATATTCATATCGTTCTGCCATGAGCATGTGACCTTTTACAATGTTAAAGTAATTACCATTGAGATTCAGCTTCAATGAGAAATTAGGGTTTGCATAAATCATATGAAATACGTGTTCGAAACCATAAGTATATTGGATAGAAACATCCACTTCTTAAAAGAATTTGAACAAGGTAATTTAAAAATGGATGAATTAAAGTCACATGGACATATAAATCGGTCCAGCTCCTGGTATCCTGGCCAAACAGAAAGATCCTTCCTTCAAACCTTCAAGAAAAGAGCGTACTCCTTGCTAAAAGGCCGGCAACGCACTTGTAACGCCTCTGGTGTTACGGGTGTCCATCGGCGGCGGTAATCGCTTACCATTAGGCGATATGTCTGTTCGTTTGCCCCATATACAATAAAAAAAATAGAATTCTGCTATAAATCTGGTTTTGATCGACAGTGTTCTCATCATTATGTACTTGTACTAACATAATACCTAAATATAGTAAATAAGTACAAAAATATATAGTAAAATATTAGCTATATGAAAAAAAAATTCAATGTTTAAGGTGAAAAACTGTTTTTAAGAATGACTCTACGACCATAAGATATCGAAGCATTTATTTTATTGCCTCCTATAATCGTATGTCGTGTTTTTATTGTGTGTTAAGTTCATATAATGAGATATAGTACGATGTTTGGTGTCGAATGTCTTATGATGATTGATATTTAGCAAGATAGACTGATTCAAGGACTAGGAACGCTTATACATACATATACATACTTACCTTCTTTTTATTTATTTATTGAGTTTGCAGGTGTGTGGGTGTATATGTGTGTATAGGTATGTGGTAGATTTTGCAGTCAGAGTAAAGAGTAAAGTTCAAAATGTAACATTTATAGATAGTTATTAAATATATAAATAATGTACATATTCACACTTACGAGAGATTACCTATCAAAGTTAAAGTCTTGTTTATTTCTAAACTAGTTTGACAAGCGGCTCCGCCCACATATATGTCAGATATCGCGGTATAAATTTTTAAGAACTGAAAAATAACGTGGCTCTATTGGTAAAAGAATTTTCAAAATCGGTTCAGTATATCCAAAGATTACCCCCCTAGAACCTCACAAACTTTACCCTTTATAATACCTATTTGTGTCGTATACAATAAATTTCTAAAATACAAGACTTTATGAAACTACTAGCTAATGCTAAAGGGATTAATACGTTTAGCCTTTGTTATTTAATGATATAATTCTATAATATATATAAATATAATAATAATAAATATTTCGGACATCTAACACACAACGCCATCTAGTCCCAAGCTAAGCAGAGCTTGTGTTATGGGTACTAGACAACTGATATAAATACTTAAATACTTTTTTTTGTAAATACATACATATTATACATAGAAAACACCCAAACTCCGAAACAAATATTTGCAGATCATACAAACATTTGGTCCGACCCGGGCATCGAACCCGAGATCTCAAGTTTAGCAGTCACTACGCCACCGAGGCAGTTAAAGTTAGATGTTATGGTCCTTTTATACCAAGAACGCCTTCTTTCTAAGCTTTGTATGTCAATTAATTTGTCGCAATTGACGTTAAATCTGCAGAGCGGGTTATGTATTTAAATAAGCAAAGTGACACAACCCGTGGCTAGTTGACCTACACGGCACGTACTCTTGTTAACAGCACTAGTCGGTACAACAGCCCCCTAACCTGTTAGACATTCTACAAACATAAACGATAATAGAAAACTAACAAATTTATAGACGTGACGTCATCTCAATGGTAAGTCACGTGGTCAAAACAAAATATTAATAATAATAATAATAATAAATATTCCGGACATCTAACACACAACGCCATCTAGTCCCAAGCTAAGCAGAGCTTGTGTTATGGGTACTAGACAACTGATATTAATACATATATACTTTTTTTTTCGTAAATACATACATATTATACATAGAAAACACCCAAACTCCGAAACAAATATTTGCAGATCATACAAACATTTGGTCCGACCCGGGCATCGAACCCGAGATCTCAAGTTTAGCAGTCGCATACGCTACCACTACGCCACCGAGGCAGTTAAAGTTAGATGTTATGGTCTTTTTATACCAAGAACGCCTTCTTTCTAAGCTTTGTATGTCAATTAATTTGTCGCAATTGACGGTAAATCTGCATAGCGGGTTATGTATTTAAATAAGCAAAGTGACACAACCCGTGGCTAGTTGACCTACACGGCACGTACTCTTGTTAACAGCACTAGTCGGTACAACAGCCCCCTAACCTGTTAGACATTCTACAAACATAAACGATAATAGAAAACTAACAAATTTATAGACGTGACGTCATCTCAATGGTAAGTCACGTGGTCAAAACAAAATATTGAAGGAGGCGTTAGCGATTGTAGAAAGAAAATCGACGCTAAACACTTGCAACCTTGCTAAGAGGACAGACCAAGACGCGATATCCTAGTCGTGGTTAATAACTGTTGCCTACCTATTATTTTATATTGTTAGTATTGTTACTCAATATTGAACTAATAATGAGTAAATTTCTAAAGAAGGGAATGCGAAACCTCAATTTGAGTAAGCTGTCTACTCATAATTACCAGTCATACCGTCGGAATTTATGACATCTACCTACAATAAAACAATTTAATATAATTGGTAAGGGATTAAAGATATAGAGTGTTGCCATCGTAATCCATCCCAGTGTCGTTAGAGGTGACTAAGGGAGCATACTACGAAGGACAACACTGCAAAGAGAAGGAAATCTTAACCCTACATTGCATTCAGTGACATATGTGGCACCACCGTTAAAATTGTGTGTAGCTCACGGTGAAAGAGGTCTACTGTCATCTCCTGCCATTTAAATGAAACTTTATTTTGTTTACAATTATTTAGTACCAGTAAATATCACTAGGTGGTTTTAGTAAGTGGTCGGTAAAGCAGTTTTTGCTACATTTCGCCACTTGACTTGAACTTACACATTACGTAAATAAAACTTTGTAAAAAAAATAGTAATTTCGCTATTTTCGGAGTGAAATAAATTATTCAGTTAGTTTATAGTCTATATTTTATCGGGGTTAGTATTACAATAGTAAATAATAATGTTTTTTTACTAAAATATCAATGAATTTAGATGTTCCAAATATGGAACACCATGCACTTGTTCTTATTTCAGTTTTGTATAAGTTTTTGTTTTATTTCATATTATGGCGAAGAAAAGATTGTCTGATACGGCCATAACGCTATTTTTAGGGTTACCGTTAGAAAGCGAAGATGATCAAGACTCTACGGACGCTGAAAGTGACGATGAACTAGCAAAACTAAGTCAAAACTTGAACCAGGAGCACGACGTTTCTTGTGATTCTGATATTTACTCATTGCCAATAGCAGCTACCGATACTGCCTGTACACTATCTAAGAGAGAAACTTTATCTATTGACGAACAAATGTGTGCCACAAAAGCTACTAACATGCTACGACAATACCTTCTAAATAAGCCTCATAAATAGGGCTATAAACTCCTTGTATTGTGCGATGATCAGGGATTGGCATATGACTTTGAGATATACTCCAGAATGGAGAACAACCCTGAGCTGAGGTATCCTGATGAATCTGACTTAGGCGCGAGCGGAAATATAGTCGTTCGTCTAGCAAGATCCATTCCAAAAAATCAACAATATTAATTATTCTTCGATAATTACTACACTTCCCCAGAATTGATTTCTCACTTATCAAAACAAGGAATCCAGTCATTGGGAACAGTAAACAAAGGCCGCCTTGGCAAAGATTTGAAAATCCCATCTTTGAAAGATATAAAAAAGAATAAAATAGAAAGGGGATTTTCAGAGGAATGGGTTGCGGATGTGGATGGGATTGAAGTTGGTACGGTAATGTGGTGCGACAATAAACCTGTTGTCTTGTCATCATCTTTTGTGGGAAAACAACCAACCGAAAAGGTGACACGCTATTGCAAAAAGCAAAAAAATATATATAGAGATCGACTGTCCCAAAATAGTAAGAATTTATAATAGGCACATGGGGGAGTGGATTTGTTAGATTCACTCCTTGGGAAATATAAAATAAAAATGCGGACAAAAAATGGTATTTACGTCTATTTTACCATCTATTGGACGTTATGGTCATAAATTACTGGTTATTATATAGAAGAATTGGCGAACAGAACAACACTCCAACTCCATTGAAACTAAAAGATTTTTAATTTGATATTGCTAAAAGTCTCTGTATGTGTGGTCAATCACTAATGAGGAAAAGAGGCCGACCGTCATCAGCAGCAGAAGATTTAATAGAAAAAAATGAAATGGGCTAATACTGCAATTCTTCCCCCCAAAGATGTCATGCGAGATGGATTTGACCACTTTCCTATATGGAATCTGAAGAGACAACGCTGCAAATACCCTCTCTGTAAGGGAAAAACCTACATATCCTGTGAAAAATGTCGTGTACAGTATGTTTGAACAAAGATAATAATTGCTTTTACAAATTCGATTAGTAACTGTTTCTATTCTCATTGAATACTCAAATATTTGATTGGTCAATTATTCCTCCTAATGAACAAAGCAGTAGTATGTAAGTGCATAGTGTACCATATTTGGAACAGAAAAAAAAACTAAAGTTTCTACAAAAGTATTTGATTTTGATTTTTTTTATTATTTTTCCAGGGGTCTAGATTATACCTAGAATCATATATATTTTTTCTAGACAAAAATAAAAAATCATGCATTGTAGGGTTAAAATAAACCCGATATGAACCCGTCTGAAAAAACGTGTGTTATAGGGTATAGATGGTAAGATAGGTCAATGTCCAGCAGTGTACTGTTAATGTGATGTGATGATTATAATTTATTTTAGAAAATACTAGCCTTTAATATAGACTCAAAAGCAGCTTTAAAACTCTAAATATCATGCACAATGATTTCGTTGGAAAGAAATTAATATTACAGATTTTTTAATCTGTAATGTCATAACATCAAGATTAAAACCTCAATACCTCACCTTAGAAGTTCGTTTCTTATTTTCTAGATACTATAGTACTAACATATACATAAACTATACCTATCAATATCATCTTACGTACGTATACTTTTAATAGATATCCCTACGGCAACAGGGTACTAATTTGTATGCGTTAAATACCTTCTGTCCATTGCACGGAATGATAAAAGAACTTTCATATTAAATACTTGTTCATTATAGGTGTGTAGTATACCAGTAGGGTTGCCAGATAGCCAGGGAAGTCCCTAAATCCAGCAATTTGGCTTTACTGTTCCGGATTTATATAATAATAATAAATAAATATTCCGGACATCTAACACACAATGCCACCTAGTCCTAAGCTAAGCTTGTGTTATGGGTACTAGACAACTGCTATAAATACTTATATACTTTTTTTTGTAAATACATACATATTATACATAGAAAACACCCAAACTCCGAAACAAATATTTGCAGATCATACAAACATTTGGTCCGACCCGGGAATCGAATTTATTGTTATATCACATTTCTGTTTAATAAAGTTTGATCAGTGGCCTAAGCTCAAGTTTCTAACTAGTAAATCATCTTTTCTAATAAGTGGAATGTATAAAAAGAATGATGACGAAAAGCTGAATATGATATTCCCAGATTTTCCAATAACCTAGCAACGTAAACCATTCCCGACTTGTTACTGTATACTTGAACTGTATATGTATATGTTTATATATAACTCATATATTTCATAGCTCATAACATAAACGTTTATGATGTACCACCAATAATACTAATGAAATTACGTACTTTTACTTCACCAAACACTTTACCTAGATATAGAAATTAATAACACGACACCAATGTACATATTACCTACTATGGCCTCCATTACCTTAAATGAATGAATTCCCGGAAATTAGTAACTTATATATCCTAGCAGTAAAACAATATTTATTTTTGTAGATTTCAATAACGTTAATATTCTGTTTCTCGCAGCTAGTATCCACTCCGCAGCAACGCCACTGGGTTCAATGTTATCGGGCCCTATCATGGAGGCTATAGGGAGAAAACGCACATTGCAGTCATGCACACTACCACTCATCATTGGGTGGATCATCATCGGCACGTCCACGCATCACGCTCTGCTGCTACTTGGCAGAATAGTTTGTGGATTCGCCGTGGGCATCATGGCTGCTCCTTCCCAGGTATTGCACAATCTATTTAAGATATTCTTAGCCTTGTCATATGAATGTGTTTCAAAATCGTCAAAATTTAAGTTTTCGTTATTTTGGTCTTTATTGATTTTCCAATCGCTTACTTAGTACACATTGTTTGCCAAAAAGAAAATGTTGAAAAATTTATTCTTTTTCAGGTATACTTGGGTGAAATTTCGGAGCCAAGGTTGAGAGGATTATTAATAGGAACACCTTTCGTCGCGTATTCACTCGGTGTGCTGTACGTATACGCATTAGGGGGCCAGTTACCTTGGCGAACGGTGGCTCTCCTTTCCACGGTGCTGCCGGCGCTAGCATTCATCGCTCTGTGTTTGTCACCGGAGAGTCCTACGTGGTTGGCGCGCCAAGGCCGCTTTCATGAAGCCATGGCGGCGATGGCGCGCTTGCGCGGCGACCCAGACACTGTGAGTATTAGCAACATACTTATAGTCTGAAACCAAAAGCGAGAGCATTGTACAGTAATCGAATACTGGAAGCCGATACTGACAACACCGGTGCAATGTACTTACTTCTCCAATGTACGCAAGATTGTATCTTATCCAACAGCTCAATTGTCAAGAAGTAGTTATTTGATGTTTTTAATCTCTTTCTGAAAATACAGTATCAATATTTTTACTGTTGTTACTAAAAATAGAAATTAATGGACAATCAAAGTTTCAAGTACATAACTTCCATATCACCTATTACTAATATTCTACAGGTTTATGTTATTACTTTGTTAGGTACAAACTTACTTATATGTTAAGAATTAGACTTTACAAATCAAATTTAAAGAAGATATGTACCCAGCATCCGCTTTCAACATTGATTAAATAAATAAAGTCATCCAAACAGTTACTAACGTCGCTCATTGCCAGAAAACATTGCGTCATCATGAGTTAATTTCTCTGAACATCAATGTAGCAAAAACATAACTCTGAACGAAGCTCATTCATCTACAAAAAAAAAATTGGTTGCCTGTAAAGTCGGTATACGGGCGAAAGTTTTACGTGACAACGACTTTGAGTGGTAAAATAATTTAAATGTGAATATTCATTCGTATAGTAGGAAGAAGGATGAAATAATAGTAACAATTTAAAACATTTATTTATACAAAGAATTATATTTAAAACATTAATTTTAACGTTTTAAATATAATTCGACGCATGCCTTTCACTTTTTATGTCTGTCTCTCTCGCTCTTAGGCGGGCTAACCATGCCCGAGTGGAAGGGACGCGTGCCTCTCACTCGCTCTCATTGTGAGCGCATAACGTGAGCGGAGCGTAACGCAGTTTCTTGAAGTGTCACCCGGCAAACCAATTTATAAGACGTTGTCACGTCAAAATAAAACAGACGAAGATTACAGAAGAGATATTTTTTCTGTACCGCTGTTAGTAAACAATGCAATTCTTGCTATCACAACAAACCAGTGACTCAAATTAAATGTTAATGAAAGTTCTATGTACGAGTATATTGGTAAAATATTATAAATGTGAAAGTTTGTAAGGATGGGAGTGTGTATTTTTTGTTTGTTACTCTTTCACGCAAAAACTACTGAACGTATTTTCATAACACTTTGCAGTAATATAGCTTAGACATCGGAATATAATAATAACTTAAATTTTATAGAGATTTTTTTATAGTTTGGTCATAAAATAACGATAACTGTCAAGTAAGTCGGATGGGATACACTGGGATGAATAAGAATGGCAAACCGTTGGAGTTACTCAAAGATAATTTATGTAGGATTATTCTTCTTAAATAATTCAAATAAAAGTCCGCGACAGAAAAATCTACCTTTTATGTGGAGGTCACTCTGATCAAAATATTAAACCATAAATACAATTAAATTGGAGCCGTGGATAAAAGGAAGTTGGTAAATAAATACGAAATACTGACGATAGTGTATAATCAACTCAAGTTTTCAAAAGATCATTGGCTACTAACAATGAATGTGACATAACGATGAAAATTATTGACGTGACAACGTCTTATAAATTGGTTTGCCGGGTGACACTTCAAGAAACTGCGTTACGCTCCGCTCACGTTATGCGCTCACAATGAGAGCGAGTGAGAGGCACGCGTCCCTTCCACTCGGGCATGGTTAGCCCGCCTAAGAGCGAGAGAGACAGACATAAAAAGTGAAAGGCACGCGTCGAATTATATTTAAAACGTTAAAATTAATGTTTTAAATATAATTCTTTGTATAAATAAATGTTTTAAATTGTTACTACTATTTCATCCTTCTTCCTACTATACGAATGAATATTCACATTTAAATTATTTTACCACTCAAAGTCGTTGTCACGTAAAACTTTCGCCCGTATACCGACTTTACAGGCAACCAATTTTTTACTACCTAAATCGCTAAGGACACAACTATAGATCGATTTTTGTAGTTAGTACATATTTACATTTCAATACGTACTGGTAAATTCCAAAATCTATTTTTGTCGTAAACAGCTTAGTCTTGTCACGCGATGCTTGAATATTGATAGGAAACCAGTGGTGATGTAAAAAATTGAAGTTAAATTCGTTTTCGTTTAATTTATTTTGTTCTAGATAACACATAAGATGATTATTTCTCAAAATTAATTTTAAATTATCTATAATTAATACGTGAAACAAATACTTTGTACTCCTTGTTACGAAACTTATGTGACGAAGGAGTATGAAATTTAGCACAGTTCATAATTACGAGTATACCTATGGAAGGGGAATGCAGTAAAATAAGAATTATGGTAAAATTTTAAGTACATAGATCAATTACACACACACATAAATTTTTTTTTGTCCATCACATATTTTCAAATGGAACTGAACCAATCCCCTCTAACAGAGCAGTAAGAATCAATAAGCAGTTCAAACAAACCCATGTAATGTATAAACAGCTGATAGGTATATAGTCTTTGTTTATATGCGAATTCATTTCTGCAAAATTTACTCTTAATGAGCTCAACAAGGAAGGAGACACAATATGACAATTGAAACATCAGTTTCTCGAACGTGTTTAACTCACACTTTCAAAGAATAAACGTACTTACATGCTGTATTGCTATATTGTTTATGTGTGTGTATACATACAAAAAGCTGGTACTTCTTTTGAAGCGGCGGCCATTTTAAATTAACATGACCTAAGACTTAGAGTAATTAACACTACGTTCAATGAGTGATAATGATCCAAAGTCGGCAAACAGCAGTACCTAAACTTAAAATAAGAAATTAGTTTTAGGGTTGACTAGTATTAGTGCGAATAGATGGTATGAAAGAGGATTTGGCTAGAAAGGTAGAAACGGTTAAATGACGAGTGATAGAACATAATTGAAGGATAAAACATACCGTGCCGACTGAGGTAAATCATTACAATAAAAGGGAGTATGATATTATAACTGTTCTTTAAGCTATGACAAAGGATCGGCCATTGCGCATTCGTGAGATTTAACAGTTGGCGCTTTATTCATTTGGTAGTAATAGACAAGTATAATAATTGATTTTAATTAGTTGTTCATTAGTCCTTACAACGACTTTGCTTACGAAAAATAAACACACAAGGATTTCATAACAGGAAGTGTTGCTATACAAACAATTTAATCTTACTAATATTATAAACGCGAAAGTTTGTGAGTATGTAACTGAGTATGTTTGTTGCTCTTTCACGCAAATACTACTGAATGGATTTTGATGAAACTGTACAATAATATAGCTTATATATCAGAATAACACATAGGCTACAATTCATAAAGATACTAGTTTCGCCTCGGGGCGTTACCCGCGGTTGTTATCTTATTGTCGTACCGCGAGTATCACCGCGGGGTTTAGTTTAGTATAACATATTTAGTCCCACTTTTCTTACATCAACTTAGTTTTCGTAAAAAATATTGTTATATTACAATCCTTTGTTAATTGTATAAGTAAAATTCGGTATTCCATTGTGTTCTTGTGGCAAGCACGTCGTTCCGAGGTCAATACCCGAAGCCTGTAACTTATTCATTGATGTGTATAATATATTGAGAACCGTACTCACTTAAAAGTAAGTCGTACGAGATTTAAGCCTTTAGAATTATGATTCTCCTGATTTTTCTGACAGTTCGTTGTCTATGCCTTTGCGGACCAAATGTTTGTATCATCTGCAAATATTTGTTTCGGCGTTAAGGTGTTTTCTACGTTTAATATGTATGTATGTATTTACAAAAAAAATGTAGGTATATGTATTTATATCAGATGTATAGTACCCTTCACACAAGCTCTGCTTAACTTGAACTAGATGGCTTTGGCAAATGTCTGAAATTTATGTATTTCAATTTATATGTAGGTGAACAGAGCTAGCAAACGCCGTATTAAAATATGTAGTTGTAGCACCGATGACACTCAATATTAGTAATATCCAATAACATTAATGATCCTATTTTATTTTAAAGGCGCAACGTGAGCTGCACGAGCTCATATCAGCGAGGGAGAAAGAGAAAGCTCGCGGTGAAGAGAAGGTCAAGTTCCTAGCGACAGTGATCCGCGCACCAGTACTAAAGCCATTGCTACTTATCAACGCCTTCAACCTGCTGCAAATATTGTCTGGAAGCTACGTTGTGATATTCTATGCTGTTGACATTGTAAATGACGCTGGTGGCTCGCTTAAACCGACTGTAAGTTGATAAATATATATTATACGAAAGCCTTATATTTAGACGACCATTTGTCCGTCGTAACTCCCAAAATAGGATCCGAATGCTTAATGCAAACATTTTTTAACATTAATATGTTTATTTGCGGTAATCTGCCTTAAATCTTTGCTTTCTAAAACGTCGTACGTCTTTGCATGACTTGCATGTGATTATGTAGAGTTCTATAGTACTGAGCGTGGGAAATATTAATAATTTATTATTAAGACTGTTAGAAATGAAACAACGTGCTCTCGTATAACTCAAGAAGAAGGAAGGAAGGAATGATTTATTTATGACATCTATCTATACATAGGAATACATAACTGTTTACAGATAACCTATTATATGTGTTTTGAGTAAACCACAACACCCCCACTCTCAAAATACAGTATTATTCTAATACATTTACAATGCCTAACATCTTTACAAATTTATGGTGTTTAGTTGAACACAAACTTTTTGTCAACATATCAGCTGGCATATTATAGGTAGGCAAATAATTAACTTTAACTAATTTTTTAGAGATTACTTCTCTACAATAATGATAGCGAACATCTATATGTTTGGTTCTATTATGAAACATAGGATTCTCAGACAATTTTTGAGAGCTTTGATTATCATTATACAAGTTAATGGTATACATTTGTTCAGTAATCTCACACTGCAAATTTAAAAGATACACAGCTTCTCTACAACCTTCTGTAACAGCCATGTACTCGGCTTCTGTGCTTGACAGCGCTACAGTTCTTTGTTTTTTACAACCCCATGATATAACCGAACCAGACAACATGAAACAAAAACCAGTGTATGATTTTCTGTCTATAGGATCATTTGCCCAATCGGCATCAACATAACCCTGAATATCAACATTACCTGTTTTACAATACTTTAAACCTAAATTTCTAGTTTTCTTTAAATACTTTAATATTCGTTTTGCATACATCCAATGTTCATTACTATGACATTTATTAAACTGACTTAAGTATCCTACTGGATAGGCAATATCTGGCCTTGTAAGTACTGCTAAGTACATCAGGCTCCCAATGAGCTGCTGGTAAGGGTTATTACTAATTGTACCTTGACATTTCTCAACATTTAATTTAATTTCCAATGGAGTATCTACTGTTTTACTCTCACACATATTAAATTCAAATAATAATTGATCAATATAGTTTTCTTGGCTCAAAGTAATGAAATTATTCTCTTTGTCAATGTTAACATTTATACCAAGACACTGTTTTATCTGCCCTAAATCTTTAATTTTAAACTGGCTACTCAAAGTCTCTTTTAATAATTTAATTTCTTGTTTATCATTAGTAAATATGAAAAAATCATCTACGTACAATGTAACTATTGTCCTGAGACCATTTACAATTTTCTTATACAAACATGGTTCTAATTTGGATTTTTTATAACCACTAGTAAACATGACATTATCCACTTTCTTATGCCATGCTCTGGAGGATTGTTTGAGACCATATATAGCCTTGTTCAACTTTAGAACTTTACATTTATCATCATTAGAACATTCAAAACAGTCTGGCGTTTGCATGTATATGGTTTCTTCCAATTCTCCGTTAAGAAACGCAGTCTTAACATCCAAATGGCAAGTATTTAAATCTAATTGTACAGCTAAAGCAAATAACAATCGTAACGTAGTATGCCTAACCACAGGTGAAAAAGTCTCATTATAGTCAATACCACTTTTCTGATTATAACCTTTAGCAACTAGTCTAGCACGATAACAAATGTTATTTTCACTGTCACACTTTCTCTTTAAAACCCACTTACACTTCACAATTGTTCCGTCTAATGGGGCATCCGCAAGCTCCCATGCATTATTATCTTCGAAGCACTGTAGCTCCTCCTGAACAGCACGCAACCAATGCTCCTTCTCTGGACCATTTAGAGCTTCCTCCAAAGATAACTCACTGTCATTAACAGTGGCACTCGCTGTACACATATTTGTATAACCATACCTCTTCGGTGGATGTCTTTCTCTAGCAGGTAATCTCTTTACCACACTGCTAGTACTTGCAGTAGAACTGTCTGAGTTTTCACTTTCATCAAGCACAAATGTAGAATCACCAGCACTATCTGCAGACATGAAAAACTCATCTGACTGACTATTGTCCCCCACTGAATCTGAACTCTTCTGCTCTTCAAAATTAGTTGCCAAATTCTTGTCATTTACTATTACATTGCTGCTCATGTCCTTCTCGATAATAACGACATCTCGGCTTGTTGTAATTACCTTGGTTTGAGGATTATATATTCTATATCCCTTTGTATCTTCAGCATAACCCACCAGGATACACTCTTCAGATTTCTTATCCCATTTTAACCTTTTTTCTTTGGGCACATGCTTCATTACTGTACTCCCAAACACTCGGATATGACTAATATCAGGTTTACTATTAGTCCACAATTCATAAGGAGTTTTATTATTTAAAGTGACTGATACTGTCCGGTTCTGTAAATAAACAGCAGTATTAGTTGCCTCCGCCCAGAACTCTTTCTTCATGTTAGCATCAAACAATAAACATCTAGCCTTTTCAATAATAGTGCGGTTCATTCTTTCACTTAATCCATTTTGCTGTGGGGTGTAGGGGTTAGACTTTTGATGAACTATGCCTTTTTGCTTTAAATAATTTTCAAATTCATTGCTACAAAATTCAAGACCATTGTCGCTTCGTAACACCTTAATTTTACGATCAAGTAAATTCTCTACCTTGGCTGCATAGTCTTTAAAACATTGAAAAGCTTCATGTTTATTCTTCATGAAATAAATGTGAGTCATTCGACTATAATCATCAATGAATATTATAAAGTACCTTGATCCTCCTATGGAGACATTCTCCATTGGTCCGCACACATCCGTATGCACCACATTGAGTAACTGAGTGCATCTGTTGCCATTGCTGGGGAACGGCAAACGACTCTGCTTCCCTTTACAACAGGTTACACAGGAACTTTTGCTTATATCTGCCTTCTCTTCAATGGATAAACCTTTAACAGCATTCTGCATTCTATTCAGGTAAGTACTATTGACATGACCAAGTCTTCGATGCCACATCTCATTAGATACCACCGCTGCAGCTGACAGGTGCACTGGTGTAATCAGCTTGTACACCCCATTGACTAAAGTGCCTGTGGCCACTAAGTTTCCCATTCTGTTGTGGATATCACAACCACTCTCTCTGAAGGATACTGTATTGCCCTTGTTTATCAATTGACTCACGGATAGAAGATTTGTTGTCAGACTCGGAACGCACATAACCTTTTCAACTGTCACATCATAATTACAATTATTTGCGCATGTAGTAATTTTCACGTCGCCAAAACATGTAACTTGCACTTTGTTATCGTTCGCAACAACAATTTCTTTCATGCTGTGATCATAACGTGCATTCTGAATCCAATGTTTATTTGTTGTCAAATGCACGCTCGCTCCTGAGTCAATATACCAGTCAGTCTTGCTATAAAAACCATTAAGGAAGACTGCACTAAATGCGTTTGTTTGTTTATTTTCCATTTCTTTTTCAGTATTTGTGCACTGATTCCGATAGTGTCCCAACTTTTTGCACTTGAAACATTTAACAACTTTAGGCTTTGACATTTGCATCTGCCCGCCATCTTTGCTTTGGTTTGATTTCTTATGTTGGTACAACCTGTTTTTAAAACTTCCAAAGGCAGAACTATCGCTTCCATTCACTTCCGTTTCCATATCAAGCAATTTTGATTTAATGGCGTCCGTTGTAATACTCATTCCCGAATGTTCGATTGCCATTATCATTGGGGAGAATTTTTCAGTTAATCCAGCCAATAATAATGATCCTATCCATTCGTCGCTGATGTTAAATCCTGTTCCCGCTAATTTTTGTCCCGTTTCCACTAAATGAGTAACGTAGGAATTCATTGAAATAGAATTTTCTAGACGAATTGATATGAGACTTCTCAATAGACTTATTCTTCTAGTGAATCCCGAATCGTCATATAAGGATTTAAGTTTATCCCACAGTTCCTTTGTAGATGTAACTCCTTTGATGTGCACATAGATAGAAGGATCTATTGTTAAAATCAATTTAGCTCGAGTTTTAGCATCATCGGCTGCAGAAATCTCTGGTTGACCTGCTTCTGGTTTGATAATTCCAAGCGTGCCTTCCAATACAAGAAAATTTTCCGCCGCGAAACACCATTCTGTGTAATTTTCGCGTCCTTTGAGCTTGGGAACGTTTATTAAATAATTTGTGTGCGACGCCATTTTTACGTCACTACACGAGCACTACTTATTTCACAACTATACTGTTTCTATACTGCAACTATTGAAATAACACAATACACTGTCGCGAGAAACTAATTATATTATGCCAGATACGTTCTGGGCCCATAACCTATTAATAATTTATTATTAAGACTGTTAGAAATGAAACAACGTGCTCTCGTATAACTCAAGAAGAAGGAAGGAAGGAATGATTTATTTATGACATCTATCTATACATAGGAATACATAACTGTTTACAGATAACCTATTATATGTGTTTTGAGTAAACCACAACAGGAAATACAATACTTAAGGAAAAGCATGTATGTATAGATATTATCGCGGTATGTTGATTTATAAGTGTAACTTATTTTCAGATGGCCGCAAATGCAACAGCGTTGGTGCGACTGGCGATGACGGTACTCGCGTGTGTGCTGTTGCTTAGAGTGACTCGTCGTGCTTTGGTACTCATATCGGGCGCAGGGACAGCGATATGCACCCTCTCACTCGCCTTCGTCCTATTCCGAGGCCAGGGATCTGGTGTCACACCCCCTGCACTCATTTTAGGCTATGTAGCTTTTAACACCTTAGGATTCTTCCTTTTACCAGGATTAATGATTGGAGAACTTTTACCAACAAAAGTGCGCGGTCTCTGCGGAGGCTACATATTCTGCCTCTTTAATTCCGTTCTCTTTGGCTTCACGAAGCTTTACCCACTTATGAAGAACAGTATAGGCATATCAGGGGTTTTCGGCCTTTTTGGTGTTTCTTCTACTCTAGCGACTGTTGTCCTATTCCTCTTACTACCAGAGACAAAAGGCAAATCTCTCCTCCAAATAGAACAGTATTATCAAAGATCTAATATCCTTTGGATATCTCGTAAAAAGCCTCAACCAGTTACCCAAAGGGTCTGAAATGAATTATATAAATTATTTATTATTGTACTTAAGTTTTAATAAGAAGCTGCAAGGCACCAGAAAATTAAGGTTTACAAATGTGTTAGAAAGGTTGCCATTTGATATTTATCTCAAAACTGATTATATGACCTATAATCCAACTGTATTACGTATTTTTACATTAAAATGAATGTTTCTAAGTTTAAATTTTATGCGTTCTACCGTTCCTCCGATTGTTATAACATTTAACAAAGCCACTGCACGGATTTTTATGCGGTTT
The DNA here is from genome assembly GCA_916048165.1 of Spilarctia lutea. Classification (NCBI taxonomy): domain Eukaryota; kingdom Metazoa; phylum Arthropoda; class Insecta; order Lepidoptera; family Erebidae; genus Spilarctia; species Spilarctia lutea. The sequence continues at coordinate 12,826,157 of OU696480.1, read as the reverse complement.
TTATATAGTGTTGTATTTTCTTGTGTGTATTATAGATAGTGTGATTCTTGATGAAGGTTTTCGTACATTTTTTGAGTATATTGGCTAAAATGAAACGATATTTGTTGAAGAAGTCGGAAAAATTAACAACACACATCACACACACACTCAAAGTAATATAGGCTGTATTATATTTTCCGTAAAAAATCCGTGCGAAACCGGGTGGGTTGCTGTTTTATGTCATATGCAAGAAAATTAAAGCTACGAGCTATTAAAAATAAGTTTTAGAAGAGAGTGCGAACGTTAGTAAGAAATAAAAGCCATTCTAGAGGTACGATTGGCGATGAATCCGAAGATTACAAAAAAAATGATCAAATGGAAGTTGACACAAATCCTTCTCTTTACTTTACAAAAAGTAACTTTTTTATATAATAATAGAACGTCCACGGTTTAATCGGACCAAATGTTTGTATGATCTGCAAATATTTGTTTCGAAGTTTGGGTGTTTTCTATGTATAATTTGTATGTATTTACAAAAAAAAGGTATATAAGTATTTATATCAGTTGTCTAGTACCCATAACACAAGCTCTGCCTAACTTGGGACTAGATGGTGTTGTGTTAGATGTCCGGAATAATTATTATTATTAATGTACCCTTACTACTCATTTAAAATAAGTTGACTCTTTAGTTAACAAGTTCATTTAGAACTTGCGTATGTATTAAAACAAATGTTTTATTACCCTGACCTCAGAAAAAACACGTAGGTACCTATATTATTTAAAACATGTATCCATATAATTAGATGTAATATATCATTTTGTATTGTGAAAAATCAACCATTGCGCAAAAATGTATATCAATATCTGTGATAACAAAATGATTTCTCAAAGTTTCCATGACCATGAAAAATGCTCCAACTTACATTTTTCTTTCAAAACAACAAAGATTAACCGACTGTGAAAAACCTTTATACATAGTAGGTAATTGTATATTATACGTAATTAATGTTTGACACTCAATAAGGACGTATAATCAAAATATCGTAAAAGATTTGCTTAAGAAACGGGACACAAGATTTTGACTGTTTAAAAAAGAGAGAGACGCTTTGTACATTAGAAAATTTAATTCGTAAAATCAATCTATACTACTACTATCAATATTTACTATTTTTCATAAAATTCTCATTACAATTACTCATTCAAAATCGTGATCGTTTCTGAAGCAAATCCGTACAAATATACATGAACAATGCATTTATATTTTTAAATAAAAATCATTATATTTCATATACATTTATTATAATGTTAATGATGTTATATTCTATATACACTGTAGTTAATGTAACATCAACGCAACGACTTTATTTTATCATTTCTCTCGGATTTGCCGAGTTTCACTATTATACGTGTTTACTCCATTGATCTTTAGGTACATCTCAATGGTATATCCGCCAACGACGGCAGGGCACGTCGCAGTTAAGACGTTGTCGATATTGAACTGACGTGATTAGAGATAGAGAAATGGTAAAATAGACAGAGTTGTGATCAAGCTCCGTGATGACTACGGTCTTTTATGTATTTAAGGAGACGTGACATACTAATTGTGAATAATAGTGCCTGTTTATATGTACATTATATTACATTTTTTAACAATGATAAAATAGTACTAGTATGTATTAGATATTATGCAAGTAGTTTAATTTTTTACCGGTGATATCGTAACATAACATTTTCTATTGAAGTATTTTCTTAAATAGATAGGGTAACCGAATTCATCATTGATACGGTATCTGATACCGATTGTTGTAGGATCGATTTTTATCTGTGATTAAATAAAAGCGACCGGTAATGAGATATACTGAAAACCGTTTATGTTATATGTACCGAATGAAACGTCGATATTCAACGTTTGTTATGATTATCAATTGTAACGAAATGTCATTTTTAACACATTTAGAAAAATATTTTAAAAATAATAAGTCAAAAGAAAGTATGAAAACATTTATTCTGACATTCACAGAACAATCCATGAATTTAAAAATAAAGATAATAATCTAAGAGAGTTGCCCTGTGCAATGTTAGAAACGGCTTCTATCTCAGATTATTGTTGCGACCTGACTAACTGTAGCGCAAAAGGTGAATCAAATTTAAAAAAGTGTAGCTTTCTGATAAAATATAATGGAAATATAAGTATTCGACAACAATACCCTAACCAGTCAATGTTCTTCCAAAATACTCCACATCTTTAACGTTCATGACACAATTAGATCTTATTTTTGAATGTCGAAAGGACATAAAATTCATACAAAATAAAAAAAAAACAAAAAAGAACCGTCATTTTAGACCAAACAACTATTTTTAAATGTGGTATAGATGTTAATAATAATAATAATATCTTTATTGTACACCAGATTACTCGCACGGGTATCTTAAGGCTAAGAGGTATAATTGGCGGCCTTATCGCCCGAAGGCAATCTCTTACAGGCAACCATTCTGTTGATGTCTGATGTTCTGCTTATTTTGAAAAAGTATTAAGTTAACAGGTACCTACCTATCTTTAAAAGCTGGTTCAGATCATATTAACTCAATAAACTGATCCCACGGGCACGATTTTTAATAGAATTTAGTTTACCAAGATTTCTTTATTATAAACTATGTTTAAAATTTGATTACGGGAACAACTACAAGGTATATTATCGATATTCTCGTTTTTAAAATTTTTTATTTGTTATTCAAAACGTTTCGGTATCCATAGCAGAGGAATCCCTTTTCAAGGATCGAAATAGTTTTTTCTATATCATGACGCAACTGTTGAAATAAATTATTTTTCAAAACCAGTAAACACATCGTTAAAGATTAAATTCAATACTTACGAGCTGCCTTTCTTGACGAAAGCGTGGGTGACAAAAATTCAAAAGTTCTCCTATTCTTATGATCTCTAAGAAAGCAGAAAAAAATTTTTTTTTTCAAATCCTGACAACACTTCTTGTTACACTCCTTAAATCATATTTATGTGCTTTTTTTCATTTGGGAACTGTTCCATTTCACTAGTTTTTGTATTTGCGGCAAAATGAAACGTATATTATGCGAATAATGAACTAACTTAAAGTATTGTGGTAACATTGAATAAATATCATATTGTTAACGGTTAAAACCAGTTAATCTGCTACCATGTTAATGTATGATTTGTTATATTTCTATTGTCACATAGAAAGCTAAATTGTGATATGAATAAACCAATGACATAAATGATTTTGTTATTTTAATTAAACCTTTCCTATTTCATATCTTCATAATCCACATGTCAAGTCCATCCGTTTAGATAGTGTCGGTACACCCGCACGTAATTGTGGTTATTGTTGTGAAATACAAATATATTAATTCTCGTTAATTTATACAAGGTAGGTGCTTGCCTAGGTAGTAAAGATTATACATGCCAGGGTACTAAAGAGAGTTTATTCATTAGTTTTTAATACGCTTTTATTAGTTGTATTAAATCCTCCTAACTAAGGATAGGCCTATGTCTAGGAATAGGCAATAATAGGCTGTTGGTGGTGATGAATTTCATTTGATAGTATTTACTCGTATGTTGTAATATCATAAACATAATATTCAGTTCTTGAACGCATCCTGAATAGTTCTCATGACAGCTATTGGAGTCGCCGCTTATTTTCTTTAAATATGTGTGGAATCATTTCTCGACACAATTTTGTCATTCCTTATATAGTAATAAAACCGTTTAACTAATTCTTTTTTTTTTTTTTTTTTTAAAAAGACAACTCCCACATTAGGAATAACATCCTGTGTCGTGGGGGACTTTACAAACATACATGAAACGGACACAAAGAACATCCAGACTCGGGACAACAATTCGTGGATCACACAAAGTGTTGTAGGTACCGCGTGGGATTTGAACCCACGACACTTGGCGCAGTAGCAAGCGGCATGGCGACCGCTGACACCACTCGGCCAACCGTGCAGTCAATTCTATTCTGGTATAATTTCTACAATATACATAAAAAGAAACACACTTGCCAAAAAATATCTATAGTGTACATCAGGACCGAGGGCCCATTTTTTAATTTTACGGAAACGATTTAAATTACAAATAGAAATTAGTTATAAATAGTAAAAACCTAAAGCAATGGGTCATCAATTTCTAAAACGTGGAATAAACCTGTTATGATCAAATAACTTGGGCCTTCAGTTCAGATGATTGCAAAAAATGACATTGCCTAGATCTCAGAAAGTACTGCCAAACTTTTTATTTAAGAATTTCTTAAAAGTTTTAAGAAAATCCCATAACTGAAGAATACGACATTACAGATTTACACCGGAACAATATTATCGAGAATCGGATATTATAGTGATCGATTTCTTCAACTTTCGGTACCCTATTAGGTTACATCGGTTTAGGTGAAGAGGACAATGGATGGATGAAATGTTAGGTTTTAGGTAAAAAAATAGTAAAAAATCTCGGTATATTTTTCATTAATCAACGTTTTAGTAAAATTCAAGTTTTATTTTCTTCTTAACAATTGGTTTCTATCTTAATATTTCTTTTTAACTAATTCACAGAAGTATTTAATTTTAAAGTCTTAGTTACTAGTTCAACCTTCGAATTCAGTTCACCCTTAGGGTTGCGGAGGTCCGATGCTTATCGCTCCGTGGAAAAACTGATATTCAGGTAAAACCGATTGAAGTAGTAGCCGACCCCAAATAATAAAAGGCTAGGAAGATGAATTCTGAAGGCTTAATTACGTATTTCTTCAAATAATTGCATTTTTGCAGATTTCTCAGTAGAGACTTTACTGAACTGAGGGCCTTATATTATGCCGATGCACACAAAAATATATACATATAATAACTACTTTATTATCGTACTAACGAAAACATCTAAATAAAACTTGCAATGTAAGTATTTCGTGTAGTTGGAGTGATAAAACAAAAGGGTCAAAACATATTGCCCTATTTGTGTTAGCAGTTTTAGTTCATGAAATATATATATATATACATACTAGCTGTTGCCCGCGGCTCCGCCCGCGTTTATGTCGGTTTTCTCGTGATTTTTCGCGGTCGCGGATATGTGACTGATGCAAAAATTAGATAAAACAATCCTTGATGCGGATTATATATCATTCTAAAATTTCAGCTCGATCGGTGCAGAACTTTTTGAGTTTTTGAAGCGTACATAAACCAACATAACATTTATATATATATATATAGATATATATAGTCACAATAGTACAAGAGCCGGTGAAGATCGACTTCACCCATCTGTTAATTAATGATTTTTTTTAATTGTATTAATTAATGAACACATCTATGACGGCTTGCTTATAGCAAAACCATCATGACTAAGTCTATTCCAGCTCTTAGACCAAAAGCAAAGGGAAGATTCAAGGGTTACCAGCCTGAAAACAACACCAGTATCACTATGTACATTAACTACTATATTAAAATATACACTTAGTAGATCTCAATCACAGTATAAATAAACTAAACCGTATTACATTTATCAACACCATCACTGCCTTTAGGATCGAATACGGTAATTTTCTTTGTTCGTATCGAAGGAAGCGTCAGGGGAATCCCCCTGTTGTGAGCGTAATGCTAAATGTGACCAGACGCGTCCGGCAGCCGTTGGTACAGGTGAGGGCGGGAGGAACAGCCGGGGCACACGTGTAAAGTTGTGGTAACCACACTCTCGCACTCCCAACAGTAGAACTCATGACACCGGGTGCAGCGGTATATCTGAAAAATTACATTGAAATGAAACAGTATTTATTTATTTTTTTTTTTTTTAAAAATATGAAAACACACAACGCCATCTAGTCCCAAGCTAAGCAGAGCTTGTGTTATGGGTACTAGACAACTGATATGAATGCATATATACTTCTTTTTTTTTGTAAATACATACATATTATACATAGAAAACACCCAAACTCCGAAACAAATATTTGTAGATCACACAAACATTTGGTCCGACCCAGGATTTGAACCCGAGACCTCATGCACAGCAGTCGCATTCGCTACCACTGCGCCACCGAGGCAGTTTGTGCATTTATGTAAAGAAAACTTCCTAAGTAGGATACAAATTCTGCACTAGGACCTATTTTCCGCTCTAGGAATTTATCCTGTCTTTCGAGGAACATCCGTCGAACGCAAGCAAGGAACACCTAGACACAGAACAACAATTTGTTATTTTTATATATTATATTATACAAAGAGTTGGCCCATGCTGACAATATATATATATTTATACGTAAAACACTATAAAAAATCAGTAAAAACAATTTTAAACATCAGTTTAATCGGTATTGTGATCAGTCCATTGATAGGTTTTCTTTAAATTTTCAAGAAACGATGGATAGATTTTTGGTAATCAAATGTGATTGAATCAGTTATCTATTATACTATAAAATACTACAAATTTATACTATATAACATGCATTTAAAAATGGTTTACGTTTTGTAAATTAAGTTTTATAATTATAATAACATTTTCCTAAAATAAGCAGAACTTGTACAAACATTTGGTCCGAGACCTCAAGCACCGCAATCTTGAACAATACCACTAGGCCACCGAGGCACATAATTTAATAAGTATTATGACTGATATCATACCTGCTTATCTACATCTGTAAATGGCCTTATACAAGCAAAACAATACTGTGCCTGTCCCTCATTTGGCAATTCTTCGTAAGGGTCCACAGGAAACAAATGGTGATAGGATCTGAAAAAACAAAAATTAAGAGAAATTAAAAGCCGATTTCAAATTCGATATTCGAAGAATATATTTATATGTGAACAAACCGACGGATTAACAATAACACAGAAATAAATCAGGATAGAAAGTGACTGCTTCTATATTTCAATGTTTACTTGATTAATTTTTTTAATATTGTTGCGTCATAACCAGATGGAGCTCGTTTGTACGAGAACAATCGAGAACTATTGAGGACAACGCCATCTAGTGTCGGAAAGCGCGCAACTGTGGGCATTATGACGATTACTCGACGCTAGATGGCGCTACGGGTGGCTCTAGAGTAATCTATTTAGCCTAGATACATCGATCGAATATTTTCGTACATTCGAGTTATTTCCACGACCATATAAAAGCGGAACGTGTTAGCCGTACGGGCAGTATTGTTTCACGATACAGCGGATAAACATCGAAGAGATCTTCTAGTGCGACTAACAAGTGATTTAGTGATTTCTTATTGTAAAAAGTGTTGTTAATAAATATTGTGTTATTTTTGGTAATTAATCGACTACTTTAATTTATTTAATACCCAGCTCGTAACAATATGAATGAAAAGCTGTAGGTAATGATTATATTTTTCCAGTTGTTTTGTAATATTAGTTTTGATGAAATGGATATCGGTATTTATTTACGATACAGTGCAGTTGTTGCAAGAATGTAAAAGTGTGTGAGTGCGTGTTACCTGGCGAGGTGCGGCGCAGAGGCGAGGGTGAGCCCGCACGTGCGGCACTGCGCGGGCAGCGAGCAGTACTTGCTGCGGCACTGCGGGCACAGGTGACCCTCGCCCCCCACACCCTCCCCCTCCTCCAAGTGGCTGCAATACACATTCTTATCTGAGGGCCTTGTGTGACTTTATTTCACATCAACTCGCTCTCGATTAATATTTCATTGCGGTCACCGTGATGATCGAGTAAGTGTGGATTAAACTCACACAAGGCTCTGTGTAAAATGAATTTTATATGAATTAACGGCTCATGCGCCATTGTTCTCGATCGCTAAAGCGATAAAGACTCTTTTTACATTAATATATTATGAAAGGGCTAAACTTAAAAGAAGTAAGACGCCTCTGGTGTTGCGGCTGTCCACTGGGCGGCGGTAATCGTTTACCAAGAGGCGATACGTCTGCTCGTTTGCTCTGTATCCCATAAAAAAAAGACGCGACTTCTTACGATTTGTGTCATCTTACTGTTTCAAAAGACAAGAACTTTTGATTAGAAATAGTATAAAAATAATAAATAAATAGTATACATTCTATGAGTTCACATTTCATACTAACCACATGCATACAGAAATAGGTGCATCTGCATTTCCAGTCGGATCAGATGTTTCGGTTGGTGGAGCAGAGTGCGGGAAACCCATCTTGACCAGACCCGCGTCTAGCGCACGGGCTCGTGGTGGCGGGCTTGTGGAGTCTAGCAGCAACGTGCGATAGTGAACATCGTCCAGTACCACCTAAGGGAATTAGAAAAAAAAAACTTGAGAGGTGTCAAGGGACACCCGGATGGAACGAAGTTCGAAATAGAAAGACGAAACGAAAATATCTGGCTTGCTTTCTATAAGAGAGATAGAGAGACAGACAGAGAAACATGCGCACGCCGCACGGCTTACAATAGCTTACTGTAGCAAAAAGTGTCGTTACCAGCCTATCGCAGTTCACTGCTAAACTTATTTATTGATATATTTTGTATTTATATTTGATATACATAATTTTAAAAATCATTAATTTACAGCGACATCTATATTATTAATATTAAACTACTGGCAACGACAACTATAACACGTAAATGTAAGTTCAGTTTCTATTCAAAAGATGGCGCTATATATAAAATTGAAAAATGTTTTTCACCAATTCTTTAAAAAATAATAACAAAACAATATTTTCTTAATAAAAAAATATTAAGACTTCGTTCCCATAACAAAAATAGTGAATCAAGCAATGAAAAATAAACTAATAACAAATATAATTTAAAATAGCAAAAAGTGTCGTGACAACTTTTTCGTATGAATTTATTCCGTCTAACTCCCTTTCACAACGCGCGATAAGGAACTTCGTTCCAAAAATATAAATATCATAAATATTTTAATGTTTGGTGACATTATGGCACTTTGCATTTTAACAAATTGATCACCAAGATTGTTATATGACCTAATTTAGACAAATAGTTGTCTAATTTGGGCATAAACAGGAACGGATCTTTTTAAAATCGCTTTAAGGACGTAACTGTACACACAAAGAAAAACAAATACACAGAACAACGAACAACCAAAAAAAAAACAAATACAAAGAAAATATAAAAAACTATAATTCTAAAATAATATCTGTTTAAATTTTTAGATATTATCCTTGTATCGGTCCCATCTAATGATACGAAGGTAGTTCAAATATGATCGAGACAAATGCTCTGACATGTTTATTTATTACCGAATTTTTTTTTTTAAATATAATTTTTGTAGGTTCTTCCCCTCACTAGTTACGCATTTTGTCCACCTTTCCAGAAGCTTTTTGATGCCGGTATCAAAGAATTCCTTGGGCAACTCGGACAGCTCCTCCTCCTTGCGTCGTTATCCTCAATTCTAAGGGTTATGATCTCTATTTGGAGCTATTATCCGAGTTCGCCACCTGTTTCTATTTTGAGCAGTGAGTGGGGCAGCATGGATCGTAAGTGCCAAGAGTAGTGCGAACTACGGCCCCTGGGTCTTTCCCCCTCTACCTTACCGGTCACCTTCAGTCTTTCAGTCTTTTATCACCTTCTCTCCTCGCAATGTGGCCAATGTATTAAGTGCTAGGAGAGTAGTGTAGTCTGCGTAACGAAGATTCGAGACTTTGATGCCACCAACAGATACGCCGCCGCTCCAGTCCTCGAGTGCTCGCCTGAGGATATACTCGCCGTAGATGTTGAATAAAATTTAAGACAGAGTGCAAGCCTGGCGCACACATTTGTCGAAGGAGAATGGTTTAGAGAGGGTTTGGTCCTCCCTAACGATGCCCCTGCTGTTACTGTAGAGCAACCGTGCGATAGTTATCACATTGCTTCGTGGAGCCCTTTTTGTGAATGTGAAGAATAACTGACTCCGTCTAGTCACGAGGTCATATGCCAGTACGTCAAATGTTGGTACAGATTCCATGCAACAGGTCGATGCCCAGTTCTCCAAGAGTGATAATGGTTTCGATGTTATTTGATCTGGCCCAGGTGCTTTCCTAGCCTTAAGCGATCAGAGGGCTTTGCTATCTCCGATCGTAAAATTGTAGGTTCGGGCTCAAAGGTGCACCAGTCACGGACAGCTATCGCGCACGAACTCCTCTACCGCGTCGTCGGTGTTGAATCTTTGACCAGACTGTAGAAGGGGTGTTCCAGTACCTCCCACCCCATTTCCGATATTGTAACGAGTGTGAGAGGCGGGGTATGTATGAGGCCGCATGATTTTTCTCGAAGTTCAACAGTTTAGGAAAATGTCTCCAACTTTCCTGAAATGTTGTCTGGTGTGATGCTGGTTTGCGGTCGACGATCATGCGCCTCATTCTCGACGGTTTCGCGGCCATCCTTGAATGCTTTGGCCCATTTAAACACAGCAGCGCTCCCTACTCAGGCACTTACTACCGAACTGATCTCGCAAAAGCAGAACAATTGCCGTGTTTTTCACGCCTTCCTACACTAAAAACAAATGACAATACGTTGTGCAACGGCGGCCGGCACTTGATGTTTACTCATGGTCGTATCACGCACGCGAATAGTGAACTCCGTTGTGTGTTAGATGTCCAGAATATTTATTTATTGTTATTATTTATTTTCATTCATGTGCCACCTGTACCTTCCTGGAGAGGAAGGGTTGGGTATGGGCCTTCGGTATCCTCACTGGTAGGTTTGTTCTTATATAACTTTATTATACTTTAAGTAAATCTTACCCTTGTAAAACCTTTACATGTTTTCTAATATTGCCAGAAAGTTCTGTAAGTTTCTCAGCCCTTCTGTTTTGACGAAAACTTTGCCACACTGTTCGTAAGAGACCCAGCTATCACATACTCAAGTCACGACCTTCAAAAATACATGCGCGTCATCTATAGCGTTTGTCTCCATCATATTTGAACCTTAGCCTTAGTATAATATATACGTCAAACACTTACACCATATTCACCGCCTGTGTCTTGACATAACTTCTTGCATATTCTTACTTCGGCAGCCAAACCAATCACTGAACATCTAATACCTTCCGTTTTTAATGACTGAAATACAAGTAAATCAAAATATTAAGGTTGGAGATTACTTTTATTTAATTTAAAACTGGTACTGTTCGGTTTATTTTCGGTTCGGTTTATTTATGACTGCCTCGGTGGCGCGAGTGGTAGCGTAAGCGACTGCTGTGCTTGAGGTCTCGGGTTCGATTCCCGGGTCGGACCAAATGTTTGTATGATCTGCAAATATTTGTTTCGAAGTTTGGGTGTTTTCTATGTATAATATGTATGTATTTACAAAAAAAAAGTATATAAGTATTTGTCTAGTACCCATAACACAAGCTCTGCTTAGCTTGTGTTAGATGTCCGGAATATTTATTTATATTTTCATTAACATTGACAGCACTTAATAGTCCTCTACTTTACAGTGGCCAGAACAGTTGGTACAGATTTTTTTTCCAGTTTTCGTGCCCTTAGCAGTGCTGTTGTCCCTATAATTTGCTCCCCTGGTTAGTTGGCACTTCATTCATGGCATGATTATTTGGTTTCTTAATACAATTCAAAATGGAATATTCATTCGAAACAGATGATAATTTAATATAAAAAATTTCAAAAACAGTTCCATTAAACACCCAAGCTCACTTTTACAATATGCCACATAACTCCTTTACTCTCAATCATACTCTTTTATCTTTCAATAATATGTCCTTTTTATTCCGATTTTGATGAAATATTATAAATGTTACAATAGATTAATAACAAATTTGCACAATTTTTTTTGTGTTTACCTGTATTGTGGTATTGATATCTCCCGGATCGCATGTTGTCAGTGATGCAAGCAAAACAAGGAGTTCTCTTGATGCGTGACCAGGGAGAGGCTTAAGTATGCGTCCAGCTAGTTCTAGAGTATTTTGTAGTGAGGGCTCTCCATTTAGAGACATATCTGATAACCTGTAAAGACACTGCTGGTTATGAATAGTTTTTGATCCCAGCTAGGGTTGAGCTATAAGGCCTTGACACTGTGTTAAGGTTTAACATACAGTTTAACCAACTATAGATTTGTAATAGTTGTTTTTGTAAGTAAAAAAAGGTGAGATTAGACAGGAGAAAAGGAAAAGGTAAAGACAGCCAGTATTCCTTTGGAGACTGGAAGTTATGGATCGACACAAGCAGGCAGTGGATTTTGGTGTTTTCACCTAATTTACCTTGACAATCCAGTACAGCTGCTGCTGTGGAGTCGTTTGTGTCGATGTATGATTTTTAACTGTAGCTTCAATTTAACGTAAATGTCATTTAGTGTCTTAATTGAATAAATGAATTTGTATTGGCTATGAAACTTTAATTTGAGATTTTTTCATCGAAAGTTGGACAAAGCAAAAGATTTTGATTTGAGTTCAAAACTATGTTTACATGAGAATAGATGTGGTGGCACAGGAATGAAAATACATGTTCTAACATTTATTTTCATTCCTGAGTTGCACCTTCCTGACCAGACGCGAGTAATAGTGATTTAAAGTATTTATTTGTGTACTTATGAGTAACATAGCGCCACGCACCTTCCTGAGTTGACTGCTAAGTACCCAGAAAGGACTGATCAAGTGTGAGAAATTTAATTTCAAGTTTAGGAGTTGGGACACTTTTTTTATGGAATAGAGGGACAAACAATCAGATGTATCGCCTGATGGTAAGCGATTACCACTGCCCATGGACACCCGTAACACCAGAGGCGTCATGAATGTGTTGCCGGCCTTTGGGGGATGGAGAGAGGGATAGGGGGAGAGGTTGGGGTATGGGCCTTCGGTATCCTCACTCGTTGGTTTGTTCTTATACAACTTTATTAAACTTTAAGTAAATCTTACCCCTGTAAAACCTTTACATGTTTTCTAATATTTCCAGAAAGTTCTGTAAGTTTCTCAGCCCTTTTGTTTTTCATAAGAAGTAATCCAAGTTGACTCAGGGGATTCTGATCAAAGTATTCTTCAACAAACTTTTCTAGTAGCTATAAAATATTAAATTTAGTTAAGTATCACAAATAAAAATTTAGGTTTTAAGTGTATTTAGGTTTTAAGTGTTTACCTTTAGTGTGCATAAGAACCTGGATGGTTTGAGGTCTTGAGAATTCATTGCATCAGAGCAGTCAACTGCCACAAGTAAATGCCTCATCATTCCTAATCTAACAGGCCCACGTCGAGGTGCTGCTGCTTTTCTCGCCGCTTTCTGAGCGAACTCAGCCACAAGACCCGCCACCAAACCATCCTTATCTTCTTTGATAGCCTCCCTGGTGTTAAATTATTATTATTGACAACTTAAAAGTTATAAGTGAAAAATCAAATTAATAATGTATCGATTTAATGACCATACCAAGTCTTTTCGTAGCCAGTCTCCCACCGGTATTCTTTTGTATCTTGATCATCATCAGCCATTGTAATTAATTTCCCACTTTCGAGTAGATGGAGACCTGTTAATTTAACAGAAAAAGTTACCCAAATCTGTTTCGTAAAATTATTATCAATTTTATGGTGTTAATATTTTTATTAGTTACTGCTGTTACAATGCAATTACTTCAAAATAAACACTGTAAACAAGCAATATACACAGTTTACCACGCATGCTACTCTACAGTAGTACGGTGAGTGAGTACACTAATAACCTGACAGCTGACAGATGTGACATACACAGATGACGTGAGTTACTTGAGTTTTTTTATCATCATCATCACCATTTAAATAGTCCACATACACTGTTAGACAAACACTGCTCAAAAATAAAATTTTATGAAAAAAGTTTATTTAAACCAATCATTACCTTTCATCATTACTTACACTACTAGTATTAAGTAACTTTGCTTGCAACACCATTCACAATAAATCATATAGCGATACATCTATGGTAAAAAAATATGTAGGAGTAAAAGATGCAGAATATGTGTATGTCGATTAACAATGTAAATGTACATTACATTACATTGTTAATCGACATATGTCGGTTGCATATGTGGTATGGTATAATTTTCCAACAAAAACAAAAAACAGACAGAATCATAAAACAAGAATATCCTGCACATTCGTAAATCAAGATTTCTGAGCACCTTCAACCTAACTAGATTGAAATATTTAAAATAACTTTACAGATTTTCTTTGTCAGATTAGCTGTAGCACCAAAATACACACACACGGAATCGTTAATTATACAATTAATTTGTTACTTGGTTGTATTTGCTTCTCAATCTGGGCTTCAATTATGCATGGTAATGGGTTCTATTCATGTCATTTTTGACATATAACCGAATTTAAAAAATAAAGATCAAAATTCCGTTAAATTTTCAAAATAAAACCCCTTGGGGTTAAAAATAAATCAAGACCATTTATTCACATAAGACATCGAAGTCAGTGATATGTATGTACATACTAGTTTTTCCATGGGGCGACTGGCATCGGACCTCCGCAACTCTGAGGGCGAACTGAATTTGAAGGTTGAACTAGTTGTCAGTATATTTGAGGCACTGGCTTCCCAATAACGATTGTCATAGAATATGTTCATAAAAACCGGGACGAACTACTTAACGTGCCCTCCGAGGCATGAAACACCGCCAAACTTCCATACTCTGGGCTGCTATTGAGAATTTCTTGAAAGAAAAACCTAAAACAGTAGGCCCAACCCGGGAATCGAACCCGAGACCTCTTGATCGGCAATCGCATACGCTTGACCAATGTAATGTTCATAAAGTTCAGTAAATAATCTATACTAATATTATGAAACCGAAGAGTTTGTTTGTTTGTTTGTTTGAACGCGCTAATATCAGGAACCACTGGTCCGATTCGAAAAATTATTTCAGTATTGGATGAAATTTTTTACACTACGAGCAATAAGAGACGTAAAAGAGGTTGCTTGGTTCAGCTAATTAAAAATTAAGCGTACTTATACCGTAAAACGTACGTACTTTTTTTTTTCAGATGTTTGATTTAATGTAATCTCATAAAAATGTTCTACATTACATATTTCGTTATTCACGCTCACACTACACGGTAATGTGATTGTTATGTTACTCATAAGTACACAAATAAATACTTTAAATCTCTATTAATCGCATCTGGTCAGGTACATTAGGCTAAAACCTCATCTCTAAGGAAGAGCCTAGGTCCAGCAGTGGACTAACCAATTAACCAACATTCATTTATGCCGTAGACTTTAAATGTTGTGGCGATAATGATAAAGCTACGGTTGGAAAGATTTTATCGGCCAAAGTATCAGCTTCGTAATTTTACACACTTACCAATTACGTTATGATTGGTTACACTCAGAGTGCGCCTATTTTCAAAATTAAGTGTGCATACTTAGTAGATAAAATCAACAAATGAACTAGAATTTCAAATAGTGTCACCAAAACTATTCCTACTGTGGGTGCAAATTACCCAAGACATTACTGCATAACGGAGGGAAAATTTTGAATCAGTCTGGCCAGCATAGTATACACCATAGTGCAAACCCATGTTACGCATTTGATTATTAAAAGTAAGTTGGTAACGAAGCGGTTGTGACATCATCTAAAAAGAAATGGGCTTGTGGGTTAGTGGTAACCGCATACAAAACCTGTAGTTTTAAAAGCTTGTCAGTGATTATTCAAGCTTTAATCTCATAATATATAGAAGCAACTATGTGCTACCAACAAGCGAGTGGTTCAAGCTACTCCGGTAGGATTACTATGGTCTATATGAGTTCATGAATTGGACCAACTCTTTGTAAGAACGCTTTTATGAATATTATTAATCCTATATTTCTTAAAAACTGTTTATTTCAATACTAAATTTAATTTTACAATTAAAACCTATTAAGAGTATTGACTACAAAATGTTTAAACAGTAAATGAATACAATCGTGTAACTCTAAACATCAAGAAATTCATTGTCATTATCTGTATAAAACTATTGTGTATATATTATTAAAAAAACTTTATTCGATATACATTCAAGCTAAAAAAACAAAAAAAATAGTAATAATTGTCTCCTATACATTAAAGAACTCCTAGGAACTTATACATCTCTCAAAGACTGAAAAAAGTAAAAGAACGAAATACATTTACACCTTTATTACTGGGTCTTACTAACATAAAAATACAAAAATAGTGTAGATCCTCACAGTAACTATTTGCAAAACAAGTCATGAGATTTTTATTTAAGATAGTATTTACTCACATAAGCACAAATGTTTTTCCTTTAACCTGTATTTGATTCAGATATTTTACAAATAAATTAAAATGAGCCTTATACAGTAACCATAATTAATATTCTAGTGTGTGAACAGTAATTAGATTGATAGCTTTACGTTAATTAGAATCTATATCTTTAAAATAATTACAGTTATTGTTGAAATACATAGTTTTATTAGAATACTGAAAACTAAATTATTTCAACAATAGCATTATGAACCATTTTCCAATGCCCCACTACAGAAAGCTATGTTTTAACTAATGCGGTACTTGTGCTTAGAATCACCACATTGAGATTGTTGTTTTATGTGATTTTTAAAGACAAAAAAATGCACTGCAAAATCAATATCAATCACACTTGTGAATAGCTTTCTGCAACTTGGCAATTTGATGCAGATGCCTGCTTAGTTCATAGAATGTTATGATTTGTGATAGTCTTCACTCAGTTGCTGCCATAGCCCGTGCCTGTGCTCTCACTCGTTTATCATACTCTAGTCGATTTTGGCTGAAAAACAAAATATATTTTTTTAAGAAAACTATTACTGAATTTGCATTTTACAATGTTTTCTAATAAGACAACATTCTTATCTCTATAACTCTGAATTCTAATAACTTACCAATAGATTGTATAGGCTTCAGCTTGTGCCGGATCTTTGACATTGGGTTCATTAAGTAAATCTTGAATACCCAGAAGAATTTGTTTGATTGTAATAGCTGGGCGCCAATCTTTTTCTTCATCTAGTAATGATAGACATACTGTTCCTGATGGGTAGACGTTAGGGTGGAATAGAGGGGGTTCAAACTTGCACTTTGGGGGGCTAGAAGGATAGTCATCTTTGAAAATCATACGAAGTTTATACAATCCTCCTTCCCACGGCGTCTGTAATAACGAAGATATTTATCAATAATTAAAGCAAAGCAGATACAATAGCATAACAAAATTGAGTGTTCTGAATTAACAGGTCACTAATTCTTCAGTTGCTTGAGTAAACACCATCTTATATCTAGGTTCTAAATGTTTTAGAATCAACTAACCCCCTTCTTTCCAGGAATCGCACATTCCCATGTCATAAGATTCAAAGACCCATCAGGATTTTTCATAGGTCTGGCTACGAATCCCTGAAAAAAAAACATCATGAAGTAAATGTTATATTTGAGGTAAAACTAATAAAACGAAAAAAGAAGTAAAGCAGCTTACAAAAGGATGATCCTTACGCCAGGCTTTTCTTTCTTCAGCTAAACGTGCACTAGCTATACCCGACATGGTCTGAAAATGAAAGTTACAAATTTCATAAATTGAATAGCTAAACACTTCAGAACATTTAACGGAATGTTGTCACCTTACAGTGATAAATACAAAGAAATAATATGAAAAAATAAATTACACGGCGCGAAGCGTCCCACAAGTAATTCTTATTAAACACAGATAAAATAAATAGTAAAAAATAGAGTTAAACCAGGAAGTCGATTATATTGTCTATATTCGACTATGAAAATGAAAATTCAAATATCGAGTTTGAATCCATAACAGTTTTGCGGTTGATGCAAGATGACCTACTAGAAAAACGTCAGAATTAAAGTTTACATTGGTCTCTGTATGATCCTATCTTTAGAAGTTGGTAATATATCAATCGAACGATTTTCTACGACTATGAAGTCATTTTTTGAAGACAAAAAATTTACAAATTTGATGTCTATTTTACAACGTTTGTACAAAAGTATACTTCAAATCGTGGATTTTAAGAAAATCACAAATTTAAAAGTAAACATGCAATATTGTTATTTTGAATATCAGAGCTGTCATTTAATTGTTCATTTTGGCCTACTTACATTTTAAATATTTTATTATAAGATAATTTGACTTAATTCCGGGCCAGAACCAAGCCAATGAATTGTCTTTTAAAAATTTCCTCGCCTTGGAAAATTGTCAAAACGATGTTGAAATATTAAGGGCACCTCTATTAATCGACTATTAATAAATCGACTAAATAAACAGAATAAAATCTCTACAACAGAAACTAATTGAAAATTCTACATGAGGTACGCCATTTTGCGGATTTAGAAGGAACTAAAATTTTGCTAAGATTGCATTTTTTTCTGTTCAAATACAGAATGTCTAAAATAACATATGAAAGTTATAGATTTTATTTCCGTGCTTAAATCTGGCTTGTAGATTTGTTTTGTTTTTTTGTTTGTCCCAGTCTATATATATAAAAATTAAACCCGTTTTCCGTTGTCACGACATAGCATGAAAACGGCTTGACCGATTTGGCTGATTTTTTTTTTGTAGTTTTCTAATACTCTGTACAAGGTTCTTACGGAAAAAAATATTAATAAAATCTCTCAGAAAGATTGAAAAATATACATTTAATTTTGCATATTTTAATAAAAGCGCGTTACGAATGACATAAGATAGGTCAGCTATACAAAATAAAATAGTGCATCAAATTTACGCTAAGGCGGTACGAAGTTCGCCGGGTCAGCTAGTTACATATAAAATAAACTTTTGATTTTTGATGCTATTTATCATAGCTTTATTTTCACGATGCGAGCCTCGGGTACAGGACAGTAAACTTAAAATAATTTTAAACAGCGGGAAAAAGATGGTCAGCGATTCATTGCATCGTTAAATAGGTATGTAGCTAATATTTAGGGTGCCGTAAATATTGGCGTTGTATATCAGATGTTTAAAATATTACATAGCTATTCAATACTATACAAATAAATAAAATTGAAGTGTCTGTTTGTAATTTCAAATTTACACCTTTTCACTTATATCACATGAAAGTATATTTGATACTTACATAAAAATCCATTTTTTTAATGCTGCTTGTCAGTTTGTCCCGGGTAATCTCTGGAACTGCTGAACCGATTTTGACGAGATTTTCACTAACAGATAGCTGATGATATAAGGATGAATTACGGCTTTTTTAGACTGGCTTCGTCCCGCGGCCTTAAATGGTGGTTACTGTTGTAAACTGTAAACTGCGGGTAACAACGCGGGGCTTAGCTAGTTATTATTTATATAACTGAAAACTTACGGTAATTCAAAAATGTAGTCACGAAAGTATTCCTTCGTAGTTTTAATACCGAAATGTTTGTTTGTTTGACAGATTCATACAGTAGTGAATTTACCACTAGATTGAGTAGGCTAGAGCCTAGGGTGACAAATTTGGACGAATTTTTTTTTAGTCATGACGCAATATTCGCAAAAAAAACACAGAGATCATTTTCGGCGGGATTTCTGACATATAAGGTAACATCCAGTATTACAGAAACAATTTAATTTTCATTTCTTTTGTGAACTTTAGACGATAGTTATATTTTTAGACGTTTTATGTATATTGCCTAATGCCTATGGTTCATCTGTTCATTTCATTCTATTCTAATTTAATAATAGTGTTTAATGACGATCACATAATTGTAACTCGATACATGGCGTGCCCGTCGATTTACATTACGCTATCGTTTGATTCAAAGCAATTGTATTTAGTGGTAATTAAATTTGTAAAAATTAGATCAATAAACCAGCTAGATAAGATTACAGATGGTGTTTTTGTTATTTAACAAACCATCTAGTAAATCTCATTACGGCAGCAGTTCAACATTAGCTTAGTTAGCTAACAACTAGTATTATTTAAAAAAAAAAAAAGAAGTAGTTTGATTTGAAAAAATATATCAGTTTTAGATAGCCTACTTATCGACAAATATATTAACAATCCATGCATCCATTGGAATGGTTACCTGAAGAAATCATTGAAAATGCTTCAATGATAACTGTGGCAAAATTCTTAAAGTTAGGAGGATAAACAGAACTATAAGACCCTTTTACGATTAAAGGTCCCCTGTTTGGAAACCAACGCAGAGTATAGTGGTTACGCTGGATGATCAAGTTCTTCCTCCACGTATATTCATGTGATACAACTTATTACCTGCGTATGTGTACCTACCCCACTACGCTATGCTACAATTTTTGTCGCTTTGAACACACAATCAGTGTAGGTCCAAACATAAATGTAACAAGTGGGGTCAGGAACATACTGGTGATACTTGTGATGTTGAGGAAGACAATATATTTTGTTGTAACTGCTTTGGTAAACATTTTGTTGACATTAACTGTTATGGCAGAAAAATGTATTTCATATGGCGAAGTTACTAAATTAATGGTTCCTGTTTCAAATTCCTATGTAAACTTCGGTTATAACTTAAGCTCACCGAAACTTTCAAGCTCCTTATACACAAAAGTGTCCTTCCCACATTTCAAACAAAAACACAGTGTATTTGAATCGTCACTCTGGTGGGGACAAACAAGGTAAAGGTTACGATCGAGAAAAACATCAACAGATACTTAATGAATACAGGTTCCCTTCGCCACAAAATGGGTGCACCTTTAACGTAAACTCAACAGATCCTACAATGTTAACATCAGATATAATTAAATTTCTCATCCAAACACTAACTCATTCCAATATAGAAATACCGTCCAGGGTTGCCCCTATAGTTCATATGTCATCGTTCATCCGAGTGATCACCTTGACCCTCCCACTTCGCTTGTAATTCCCTTTCCTACGGGTTGGTTTATGTAGCCAAACCAGTGCACCGTCTTTAAAACCGTTTGAATTTGATTCCTTGCCTTCGTATCTGTGGACCATTTACTGTAACATTATTTACTTATTAATAATAAACAAAATAATGGAGTCAGGTAATATCCCTCCACCATGAAAGTCTCAAACTGTTATTCCCATTCAAAAACCGGGGAAAACACCAACATTACCTTCATGTTACCTACCAATACCTTTATCACCCGTAATTGCAAAAGTAGCTGAAAACTTAGTTAAAAAAAATGAATGGCTAGCTGAACACCGTGGGATTTTATCAGAATCTCAGTTTGGATTTAGAAAAGGCAGGAGTACCAACGTATGTACCAACGTACGTATAATCCAACGATGGTGTGGCTACAGGCTACCTTAGTATATGAGAATTCATTAATTAATAAATAAATAATATATTGGAATTGCGTTTTCACAAAATGAATCTGTACTTGTATATTTTTTAAATCTAGAATCAGCATACGATAATGTTCTTCTGTATGTCCTTAAGAAAAAATTAGAGATGCTTCACAATTCTGAAATTATGTCTTGTTTTATTATTAACCTCCTTTCTGGTATAACAAAAAAATTAGATCAAACAGGATGACAGTAGGCTAGTATGGAAAGCACGGATAGGTCTCCCACACAGTTCAGTTCTAAGCCCTATATGATTTAATTTGTATACAATTGTGTATAATGTCTGATTTAGATTCTTACCTTCAAAATTAATCAAGCATTCTGCAATATGCAGACGACTTAGTTTTGTACGCTACGGGGATTAAATATAATAAATAAAAATATATGAAATATATTACAAACGGCCTCAATTGGCTGCAATACAGTCCTTTAAACGTTGAGGCCAGTTATTAATGCAGTGCAGCACACACTCATTTTATGGATAAATTCTTCACTTCAGATCGTATGGATTGTTTTAGGAACTTTAGGGAATTATCATGGCGTATAGAGCAAGCCTAACTTTCTAAAACTGACCATAAATCATAATCTAATGGATAAGATCAGGACTGGATGACGGCCAGTCTTCAGCTTTCAGCTCTTATTTTAATTGTTACTATGGCCAGATGAAATGTTGTTGTCGGAGTAATACAAATGATTTTTTGAACCATCATAACTTTTTTCACGACCTGCTTGGTATCAGGAACCTTCTAGCATCATAAAGCTATCAAAAACCACTTATTTGATCTTTACACATTCTGAGGCACAAGCCCATACATTTTTTGGACATCTCCTTTACTTACCATACTATCATTGGCATTCCTGCGCCTCCACCCCTGCCGTCATAATATGCGCCGCTGGCTCTTTATTCCGTTAAATTTATCGTGAAAACTTTTAAACTATTCATCCGAATTTAATCTATATTAAATACTAAAAGCGAAAAATGTGTCATTTTTTAAAAGAATTTCAAATATCTGTTTTTTTATGGAATAGAGGGCAAACGAGCAGACGTATCGCCTGATGGGAAGCGATTACAGCCGCCCATGGACACTTGCAACACAAGAGGCGTCATACGTGCGTTTCCGGCCTTTGGGAGATGGGGAGGAGGATGGGGGAGGGGTTGGGGTATGGACCTCCGGTATCCTCACTCACTCGGTGAAACACACATAAAACCGATGTGAAATAGCGCTTGCGCTGTGAGCCCGTGGTATTACTCCGGTCAAGCCGTTCATGCCGAAGCGTGGCTCTACTACGGACATTTTTGAAATTTTCATTTAGTAACTTAAATCATTCGAACATAAAATACCCGTCAATGTGAGATAATACATGAGCTCTACATAAAGAGCTGAACGGCTGAGGCAGCTCATCAATTTGTATAAAACAGATTTAAGATACCACGCAAAGTGGTCTGACGACATGGTGAAGGTCGCGAGATTGCGTTGGACGAGGGCAGCACAAGACCGGTTGTTGTGGAGAGCCTTGGGTGAGGCTTATGTCCAGCGGTGGTAATTGTGTAAGACACAGCGTGCCAGAACCACAGCGTCTACATTTCCCAGATCTAGATTGATAGGTCTGCGTAGAACTCTAAAGCGTGAAGCCATTATTCCGAAGGCACACTCTACTATCCTGTGGGCCAGACTTAGGTGATAGGTAAATATTCGCTGCTCCTTTTCAATATCTTTAAACGGAAAGGGTTTCATAAAATGCTTGTTTATGGAAAAAGTACTTTTCCCTACTAAAACGTACGGTACAAGAGTTTGTGTGCCTGGAATGCAAATCAACGTTCATAATTTTTTTATAAAATTTTGTTGTTTCAAATACAGCAGAATCGTTACCAGCTCTATTAGTGCCAGTTTGAACATACAAAAATTCATAGTTGGCATTGACAATAGCAAATAGTATATCGCTATAAAACCCTTTGTAATTGTGAATTAATAGAGATTCGCTGTCAGGTGGTTTTTCCATAGTAACATGCTTTCCATCCACTGCTCCAACGCTCATTGCGTTGGAGCAGTGGATGGAAAGTTTCATTTCACAGAAAATTCGAACCTTCGACTTATAAAGCACAAAACGGTGGGCCGGAGCAAAATACTGCCTCGATCTGCTGACACCAAGCTTCTTCGAGACCAATTTGTCCGTCTCTTCAAATGACCACGAAACTGAACTTCGCTCGATACGTCGTCACCAAGTATTCCAATATTAGCTGAGGCAGATAGAGGAGTGTCTTCAAAGCGAGGACATACATATGATTGAAGGTACGGCAAATGAGATGAAAGATTTTATAGCGGATTCGATAACATTTTATCTATAATAATATTATTATATATTTTTACATTGCGTCGTCACGCTACACCACCTAAAATGTGCAACAGAGAGAGATGTCATATGCCTACATTTATGCGTACTACCTGACTCACTCTCTCATTAATATTATAATAAATACATACAGGTGTTGTTTTGTATATAATAAGTCAAAGTCATAAATCATCAGTCATCTTTTGAATACAATCCTTTTACATTCATCCCGCTGTTTTACTCAGTATATTCTTACGGTCGTCTACATTTATAATTGGTTTGGTTTTAACACTGGTGGCGAACACAACATTTGTTAGCGGTTTTGGTTCCACTACCTTTAACCGCTACATTTTGTTAAGAAAAGAATTAATAAATAAGGGCAATAAATACCTACCTACCTTAAATTACTACTACTGCTATTTTATTTCACTTATCTTTATATAATGTTCCAGACACCTGTAAATAGCCAAGCACGTTTAAGGTTTAATTTGTGACAGTGAGGGTAATTAAATCAGTAAATATTAAATCGGAACATGAGTTTTCCGTTGCGAGAAAAAGCAACGTTATGACTAATCTCTGTTTTGCACTAATAATTTCTCGAAAACAGTATCATTCTTTTTTATAAACGGTGTCACCAGGTTTAATAATTTATTAAATTCTTTTGAATGTATTCGAACCTAATTTCTGAAGTCATCTGGTTCAAACACCCCCATAATGTTCACACTGCTAGCTTTTGACGCAATAACAAATATTCTTTCACCATGTTTTCACCCATCGCGTTCGTCACTCGATACGTCCGTCCGTCACTTGTCGTTGCTCGTCCTTTAAATCTGATGAAAATAAGGGCTTTGACCCTGAATCAGTTAACGTGTAATCAGGAGCTTCAGCATCCGAACTTATTGTCCTAAATCGGACATTGACAAAGTAGGTATAGTAGGTAGGTACATATAATACCTAAATATATATTTGAAATCGTCTTAATGTGACATTTAAACACGCGGGCGGAGTCGAGAGCAAAGTTAAAGCAAACTAGTAAGCTATATTACTGTAAAGTTTCATCCAAATCTGTTCAGCACTTTTTGCGTTAAAGAACAACAAACATGTATACATAAATCCTCACCAATTTTCGCATTTCTAATAATGATAGGACTTATTCAATGGTTATTCAATTCAATCAAATATAAACTACAAGTGTCTTAAAGGTAGTAAGTAATTTATTTATTCACCAAATCACCATTATCATAAGCTGATATATTAACCAAAACGGGATTAAGAACATGGTCAATTTTGTTGTTAGATGCTAAACTCCATTAAAATAAGAGCACCTTTTGTCAATACAGTTTATTTAACTATAAACCGTCTTACATTAATTCTCATTTGCTTCGTTTTCTTAAAAATATAATATAAAATTACTTTTATACAGTAAAATCGTTTAATACTCAATAGAAGCTAGACTTTAAGGCAGTCGGTGTAAAATGTCGGCAAAGGAAGATTGTCGTCGAAAATGGGGGCCAATTGTAAAACAGCAAGTGCGTTTTGGTATGTTCAATTTAAGCCGCACGGTTATTGGTCGCATCCGTTCAAACGTCGCGTTGCTATTGGCTATAGTTGTGGAACGCGACAATGAAAACTCTTAATGTCGGCGAACGCTAGGGGGCATGCGATGCGTGTCGGCGAAAGCTTTTTTTAGAGTCATTAAACATTCGATTGTTGATGTGATTTGTTCCGTTTTGCGTTGTGTTCTCTGATGTTTCAATAATTTCCTAAAAAAATATTGTTTTGGTAAGTGACATTGTCTTACTGAAATAAAATAGACAGATATGAAATAAATAAAGTTTAAAAATATTAACAGTTTACAGTTTTATACGTTGACATCTAATTTTACTGCTTTGATAATAATGAAATTCCATGATCGCTGATTTGTGTCAAGAGATTTAAAAAACCTAAATAGTGTACGTTTTTCGTTCATGTTATCGTCTTATTTTATTCAGTTCGTGCTAAAGTGGTCCCTTCTAAGTGGTAATAATTAATTGTTAGAAAGTGAGTTGGTGATTCGAAGATTCATTAGTGTAATGTTGGCGGGAATGCCGGTTCATAACCAATTAGGTTATCTGATGATTATGAGGTAGTATATAGACAGTGCATAACTTTTGTTTGGCGTTAATTAAGGCGTGTATTTTATCATTGTAGATAGCAAACATTCAGTCATGACTTCTGTAGAGGAAAGCGAGACGCCGTCTGATGACGTGCCGGCGGGAAACCCGGACGAACTAGCCAAGAATCCTGTCGCTTTGAAAGGTATTTATTATTAATCAATCATCACATTTTTCTTCGATTTCAAAGTTGTTTACCACTTATAATTAAAGCCCTTAACGGTGACTTATGCAGTAAATAACATGTATATTACATGATAATCATGAGTTGTTATTCTTGTGTTATTTTCACGTATTACATGAAAATTATAGTTAAGTTATAGAAAATTGACATGCAATTGCTAGAATTCTTAAATGATACTGGTCGAACCCCGGGGTACAACAATAACCGCGGGCAATGGTTCAAGACGAAGCTAGTATCTTTATAAATTGTAGCCTATGTGTTATTCTGATGCATAAGCTATATTATTGTAAAGTTTTATCAAAATCCATTCAGTAGTTTTTGTGTGAAAAATCAACAAACATACTCACAAACTTTCATGTTTATAATATTCTAGTAGGATTAGAAAAACATTAGCTATCTATATATGACAAATTTTATTTATTTTCTTGTAGAGGCTCATGAACAAATGACTACTATGGATGTTCTAGTATGTGGCCAGTGTCATTCGGCATTCCACTTTGTTGAAGAATTTAAAGAACACAAAGATGCAAATAACTGTACTGGCAAATCTCCTGTAAGAGACAGCGTAAGTACACTTTTCTAAATTAGTAAGTAGATCTAAAACTAAAAAAGACTATTCATTTTATGTGTTGAACGCCATGTCGAACAAAGCTGGGGGACACTTAATCTTCCTGGTGAGAAAAATGAGAGATAAATAGGCATGTTCTACCTACAAAACATTAACATACCTGCGGATCCCACATGGCCTGCTGTGCACGATTATTTAATCTTTTATCCATTGCGGCCATGCGGGTCATAGTTTCGCCCACTGCAAAGTATCCTTTTTCCCCGGCCACAATCTACTGCCCCATTATACAGGACACACATTGTCAACCACCAATTGGTATACAACAACTGTTATATCAAGAAACTCTTGTAGTAAGTAACATTGGATAAAAACAGAGACAGCTTCCTAAACATGTTGTTACTGCTTACTTAGCTCAAAATGGAGACTGCTTCAACTGTAAACAACGACAGAATAACCATCATGAAATCATTGTGTAAATAAGCAATTGAAACAGCATCAAAGCCTAAGATTGTGGTAGATTACAAGTCAATGGTGCCATTGATTTGGCTGATCAATAATTAAAAAGCAAAGCAAATTGATCAGCCAAATTATCACAATCACCAGTGATAAAATCAATAAAGTGGAATAAAAAACTTAATGGTTGCTCATAGAAGAGAAGACTTAATAAATATAATACCAGATTGAATCTGTCATGACATTGTGATCTCAAATATTCAACTTTGATTGCAATAATTTGTTCTTATTTCATAAGTTTCATTCCACTTTGTTTTTCATTCTCAAAATATTTTATTTGATTTAATTATTGGATAATAACTCTCTACCCAAAAAGTGGTAGACATAACTCAAGATTCCAGAGCACTGTAAAAAAAATTGTCATAACTTTTCGACACATGAGTTTTTTTAGAGGCCAAGTTGATTGCATTGTTCCAGTGGGCCACGTGGGTCACGCTGCTTACAATTTTGCTTGTTATCACTGTCTGACAACTCAGAATAGACATTTAAATGTAGCCCTGACTGTCGGACAACATTGTCCCCCATGGCTCAAACCTAATATACTGATGTCGCCCAACGTTGTCCCACATGGCTTGAATGAAAATATATTGCATTTCTTATTATTGAACGTGTTTACTGACTGTGTACTGAAATGCGACTATTTTAATTTCTTGTCCTGTATATATAATTATACTGTATAGCTTTGCGGCCTAACACTTGAGATTAACGTTTGAAACTAACAATGTGTTATTTTTATTGCAGAATGAAAGTAAAGCTCAAGTGTGGGCTTTCCTTTTATGGAAATGTTCTTCTGTACGTGATGGGTCTACAGTTAATACAGACAATAGCTGGAAGTTGTATCAGCAATGGTGTCGCATGGCGGAGGCACAGAGAACAGCCTGGATTACGGCGGGGTCTAATGTCCAGGCCCTTTCCAAATTTGCTCATGCTAAGGTTGTAAGTAATAACTTACATCAGATTAGGGCATATAAAAAGTAGATCCCCTTTATCTAATACTAACTGAACCCTGCGGTACGACAATAACCGCGGGCAACGCCGCGAGGCGAAGCTAGTTAGTGTCTTTATAAATTGTGGACTATGTGTTATTCTGATGTATAAGCTATACTATTGTAAAGTTTCATCAAAATCTTTTCAATAGTTTTTGCGTGAAAGAGCAACAAACATAATCACAAACTTTCGCATTTATAATATTAACAAGATATAAATTAATAGTATTTTACTCAGTTCCACTTCCAATATTTAAATTTTGTGTGTTGAATAAACTACAAAAAAGAAAAGTATCAATAAATAAACTTTGATAAACATTACAATCCCTGTTGCCTTTTTATTGTAATTGTCTAGTATAATTGCATATCAGCTTATAGTGTCACTAAATGAAATAACCATATTCTTTCCATTAATTTTCTTCAACATCGAATTCATGCAATTCATTACTAACATGAATTATATATCCTTCTAATATTATAAACGCGAAAGTTTGTGAGTATGTAAGTAAGTATGTTTGTTGGCCTTTCACACAAAAACTACTGAATGGTTTTTGATGACATGACAATCATCATCTTCCTAGCCTTTATTATTCCCAATATTTGGGGTTGGCTACCAGTTCAACCGGTTTTACCTGAATATCAGTTTTTTACACAGAGCGACTGGCATCTGACCTCCGCAACCCTGAGGGCGAACTGAATTCGAAGGTTGAACTAGTTGTCAGTATATTTGAGGGCACTGACTTCCCAATAACGATTGCCATAGATGTTCATGACAACCGGGACCGACGGCTTAACGTGCTCTCCGAAGCACGGGCAGGAAACACCGCCTTTTGATGACATGACAATTATATAGCTTAAACATCAGAATAACACATAAGCTACAATTTATAAAGATACTAGCTTTGCGGTATCTCTATACCACTGGTAGGACTGCGGGGTTCGGCTAGTTTTTTTATAATCTTATTATATATTCAAGAAAATACTTTCGTTTCTGAATTTTAAACTAAATGACATTGCTTTCTAACAAAATGTCTGTTTATGTACAGATGGAATTGAAGATTGAAGACCAACTAGTTCCAGTTCAGACTCCACAAACAGAAGTCAAGAAGCGAGGCAGGCCCAGAAAGATCCCCAAACCTGTATGTACAGATATTACTAACATTATGTTAATGCCATCTATTTGTACTGTTGCTCTGTAACACTCGGTCTAACTCAATCTTCCAGGAGGACTCTGAAACACAGCCCTCCGGCGAGGAAAGTGATGACATTGTTAAAGCTAGCCCTGGAATTAAGGGTGTCCAAAATAAAATGCCTATAACACAAAATAACAAATCTAATAAGGTACATACATTTCTTATTTTAATTAATTTGCATTATTGTTTCATGCATTTTAATGATAATAGATTTGTTTCTACTTCTTTTATGCAATACAAATTGTGCTTTATTATTATTTTAGTGTGTGTTATAGTAAATTAAAAGTAACAGTTAATAACAAAAATAACTCGACATCATTTTCTGTTATATAAAAATATATCAACACTTAATTAACTTAAATAGGGCTTAAATTAACTGATCTGAGTTCTAAAAGATAATTTTGTTTTCTGGAGTCACTTCCACTTCTTGTTTCTGTAAACTGTTGTTAAAAAGACCATTGCATGCCAGGCTGCCCTAAAATAAGTTTTCTCTCACGTTACACCTACTTGGATCAATTGATATTGACATCATCATTTCAACAATCAAGGAGTTATCTATCCTTTTACTGTCTATTGGCCGAAATCTGAAACTCATGCCTAATACCTTTGTACGATTCCAAAAAGCCACTCAGTTTCAAATCAGACCAATTGAGAGTATGAAGCTTTCTTGCTTTTTGGGAACATAGTACATAGTAGAACTAGAACTGTTTTTGGACAATGCCATTGCACATGATTTAGAGTTAATATTATTTAGTTTGTCCTTTATATTTGAAAAGATAAAGACTTGAAAGAGTAAAATATGTAATCTATAAAATTGGAGTATCTGTATTATTAAATCAGCCGCTTTTTACCAAATGCATATGTTCATACACGGTAGAGATATCAAAATAACATTACATATTTTTCAATTTAATCTCTTGAAACGGTTGGATGTGACAAGAAGTAAGTTAGGCTACTTTTTTGGAGTAGTTTAGCCCCTCGGTGTCACCCGCGGCTAAGACCGGCAGAGGTGCAACAATGACCGCGGGGCTGCGTTGTTGGCAGGAGCTGAGCGAGTCGGTGCGCAACGCGCAGGAGCGCGTGCCGCCCGAGGAGCGCATCGCGCGCCGCACGGAGCGCGCGGGCGACGCGGCCGAGGCGGGCGAGTACGTGGTGGAGAAGATCCTCGCCAAGCGCTTCAACCCGCGCCGCAAGCAGTACGAGTACCTGCTCAAGTGGGAGGGCTACCCGCAGTCAGTCTCGACTTCTCTTTCTCTTTACGTACACATACCGGCTTTAGATGCTTCTCTAGATGACAAATCGTTTACGAAACTTTCATTCATCCGATACTAAGTTTTTGAAGTGAATACAAAACGACACTTAAATACTTTTTTTCTGTAAATACGTACATATTATAGATAGAAAACATCCAAACTCCGAAACAAATATTACCAGGTCATACAAACATTTGTCCGACCCGGGAATCGAACTCGAGACCTCATGCGCAGGAGTCTTGTACGCTGGCACTGCGCCAACGCGGCAAATAATTAGGTTTACATTGATAAAGCGCATATTTAAAGAAAATATTGCGAACGAAACGAACGGAGGTATATACGTAAGTTGTGTTTAGTCCCAAATAAAACATAGACTCATACACTCTTACAAAATTTCTTTTTTACTTTAAAATTAAATAAAAATAAGTATTAAAAGCTCTCTTTTAATATATATTTCTTGTGATTAACTTGTGCTATCAATACTCGCAGTGAACAAAACACCTGGGAACCAGTGGAGAATATGGAGACATGTAAGCACTTGTTGGAAGCGTTTGAAAAGCAACTAGCCAGACAGAAGGAGTTAAAGGCTCTCAGGGCTCAACAGCAGCAACAACAACACCCAGTACAGGTAAAGGTCTATAATGTAAATTACACATAGAATAAAACAACTTTTATTCTCATAATGAGACATGGCATTAATTGACACAACTACAAGAATTAGTAGCTTTTTTCTTTCCAAATCTCCGGCAAATCCACACATTAATACAGCTACAAGAACTTATACGCACACGCACATAGGTATATTATTATATACGAGTATATAAAATAGGGCAAAATTATAAATTAACTACTGAGTATAACAGCATATCCTGTCAAACTAGAAGGAAACTGGTGCCCACAAACGAAACAGGTTTTCCTTTTCAGGCACCAGTTGAAAAAATATATAGACATGTAGTAAAAAGTGTATAAAATTAAAAATTTTTGGTAATAAATAATAATTATTATTATTTCACATAAATTTGGTCTAGTCAGAGAGTATGTTCGACATTGAGGTTGTGAAGTTTTTATAGCAATCCCGAACACTCGAACAAAAACTAGGCCTTCTAAATAAGCTAACAGTAACATTAGTTATAAATTGTGAACTAATCTGATGTTTTTGTTTGACAGGTGAAACAGATCAGCACTCCTTTGCCACAGGTTGTCAAACAAGTGGTAAAGAAGGAAAGCCCAGCTGTCACACCCTCTGGGTAAGAACTTATTACCTACTTTATATTTATTTAAACCTTAATACAATACTAGCTTTTGCCCACGGCTCCGCCCGCGTGTATTTTGTATGTCGCGGTACAAGATAGTCGTATGTGGTTTTCTGATGTCATCATTGAGATGCCAAATACAAAATAATTTAATTACCGTGGGAAAGCCACGCTTCGGCATGAATGGGCCGGCTCGACCGGAGTGATACCACGGCCTCACAGAAAACTGGCGAGAAATAGCGCTTGCGCTGTGTTTCACCGAGTGAGTGAGGATACCGGCGGCCAACCCCTCTCCCCATCTCCCAAAGGTCGGCAACGCACTTGTGATGCCTTTGGTGTTGCGCCATGTCCATGGGCGGCGGCAATCGCTTACCATCAGGTGATACGTCTGCTCGTTTAACCCACTATTCAATAAAAAAAAAACTTAGCGTGCTGCCAACGCCCATCTTGTTGCCTTTTCTGGTGATTCCGCAGCTCAAGCACTGCCTGCCCAAGCCTTCGGAGCTCGGTTTGTTGAGTTTCAAGTTCACGTTTCATGCTTTCAACTTCGCGAAATATTGGACTTACGCTTTTACGGCATTATTGTAAAAAACTAATTAAGAAAAACAAATTTAATGAAAATCATTAGCTAACCTATGCTTGAAACTGTTATTCTTAATCTAACAAAGTTATAGTAATGTAAATGAAAACAAAAATAATCTATTTACTTATAATTACAAATACAACCTCACTAAAACTACAATACTGTTAAAGTCACACATAGACCGCCCGTCTCACTTCGAGTCAATCTCATCGTGATAACTTTTAAACTATTCGTCCAAGTAACTTAGTTTTCCGAACTAAATTAATCTATATTAAATACTGAAAGCGACAATTGTATTAAGTTTGATATTTTGATAAATACTATAGAATTTGATAAATACTCCAAAATGTGCATGGTAAAAAGTATGAAATTGAATTGTGTTCAGCTCATTATTTTTGATATACTGGCTTCCACATAAGAGGTATATATATGCTGTCGCGGAATTTTATTTAGAATCATTTGAGACGAACAATCCCACAGTACGTTATCATGTAACTCCAACGATTTAAGCAGCGTACGTCAAGATAGTGCGAAAAGACAGATTTTTTCCGACTTACTTGATACTTGTCGTGACAGCATGACTAAATGACACTAAATCTAAGTAAATTGCGGTATATTTGTGATTCTGATGTATAAGCTACATTACTGTAAAGTTTCATATAAATCGGTTCAGTAGTTTTTGCGTAAAAAAGTAAGAAACATCCTCACAAACTTTTGCGTTTATAATATTAGCAGGAAGGTTCACAATTTGACTGTATTTTCTTTTTGTTTCTTACCTCAGAACTTTCCACTGGGTCGGTTTTTATTTGAAAACTAGTCCAGTTCTTGAAGTCTGTTTTTTTGTTAAAATTGTTTGTTTCCTTTTTATGAAGTTTAACCGTAGGTTGAATGAAACCAAAAAATGAAAAGTTAGAGGAGTATTTTAGAGATTTTTTACTATTTATATGGTGTTCTTCCCTGAAAACAATGATTTTGATAAAATCAATGAAAATAGTTTTATATACTTTGCATGGTAGTAACTTAATTATTATCGCTAGATCTGTAGATGTAAATGTCTTTAACAATGCTTTAAAAGTATATAATAGTACTAAGACAATGAATAATGCTGCTTGCAGACGCCTTCAGCGAACAAGTAAGGTACGCGCACTAGACCAAGTCAAGGCGTGGTGCGGTGCTGATGATGGAGAGCCAGCGTCTAAGAAAATTAAGAAAGAGCTCTCCAGTGAAGATGATGATTATTCAGATCCTGATTCCACCAAAGGTACAGTCCTAGTTCATAATAAATTCGTAAATCATATATGAATTTACTAATACATATTTCTGTTTTATTTCCTATTTGTTAAAAGTTAATAACATAACTTAATATTAAACATTATTTAGTGAGTTCCTAGTAACTAACAATTTGTTTGTAAATAACTGAAATAGCAAGGCCCAGTACTTATCATCTAATATAAATAAAGTAAATATTTCAGCTGACAAGAAAATGCTGAATGGACAATCTTCTCCAAAGTCCGCTCTGGACCCAGAACTTGTGAAATCTCTTGGACTCGGTGGGAAGGGCATGCCGAATATTAAAGGGGTCATTAAAGTTGATCCCAAGCATATGCCTAACCTTACATCAGGTATTTAATAAACTATATCCTGAGGTTGTAAATAGATGTATGTGCTGGCTTTGCTTTGCTTTATCATCTTATAATGGTGGTTGTTTTGTAACAGGTGTGTACATCATGTCGAAGAGTTCAGGAATTATGAAGATAGACTCGCCTGGCAAATTGGGACCCGGCCTAAATATTGACCAGGAAGTAATTAGAAAACAAATATTAGCTGCTAAACAGGTAATCATCGTTATTGCATAATATTTACTATATGACTTCATTTAAATAGGTATAAGAAACATAACATAATAAATGTATTGTTTCAGAAAAAGTTAGAAGAGTCCAAGAAGACTTCGCCAGTGCGTACACCTATCGCCTCACAGGTAAAACAGGTACATGTGTGTCAGTAGATGTTTATTTATAAATAGATCACGCAAACTTGATGATATTTTGTTTCTCCCATATCCATAGACCATATGTATCAGCATCATACTTTGCACCAATAGAAATTTCCTTCCGCATTTAATTATTGTATTTGCATAATTAGCGAAAGCATGTGTTGCTATTTCACTCCTGGTAGAGCTTTATATTCTATGAGTAATATGTGTATTAGAATCAACTTTGTTTAGTTTCTTGTAGTTTTATCAGCATAACATATCCCATAATTATTTATTGATATTACAGATTAAAAAAACATACGGATCTGGAGGACAACAAGTCACCGAAAAAACCATAATAACTCCTTCTGGACAGAAAATTATACAAAGAACAATACAACGGCCCTCCGGCGCAGGGGAAGGAAAATCACCTGTCACTATTCTGAACAAGAAACTAGCACAGGTGAGATTAATGTCTTGATATGAACTCAATTTCATATTGTGATTGTTGTAGGTTTTTTTTGTTCTCTAAACATATAACTCACGCTCTAGGAATGTTCCTGTATTATGAGGGACTTTATAAACTTACATGAAACATATACAAAGAACACCCATTCTCAGAACAAAAATTTTGAGATTACACAAAGTGTTATTCCATATAGGGTTTGAACACTTAGTGTAGTATAAAGCAGCTATGTGACCGTTTAAACAACTACGCGATCTGTGCAGTTGTTGGGTTTATACAGGGTGTGTCTCAAGCAAAGACAATTCCGAAACCATGACTTCAACTCATCTACGAGTATCTGAATAATTGAAACCGCACAGATGAACATAAATTCCGACTTTACATACAAACAGACGATTGGTAGTCAAGTTGTCATATAGAATAATTTTTTCATAGGGAATATAGTCCAAAACACCGGTCTAAAGCTCTTTGCTGGAGATAACCTTGTATACAAGGTCACTCTCTACGAATATTTTATTTAGAACGAGGCGATCAAATATAAAGATTTATATTTGATCTTGGCAAATGCCTGGTAATCTTATGTCAGAGTCGCGTATGTACTAGTATATGTTGCATAAGTGCAGAAATCATACTCACAAAAAAAAAAATGTAAAACGGTTTAATCGTCTCATGTAAAACAACAATTTGAAGGTTAACGCTGCCATATTCCCTTTAGGCCGGGTGTGCTTTTGGATAGAAGTTTTCGTAAAACAGGTGTTTTGTAATTTTTTACAGCACCTTTGATATGAAAACAAATATATTCTAAATTAAAAAGACAAAGAAGCGAATGTTTTCGTAAGTACATAACATAATGCTGTGCACTGTACAGGGTGGGCAGGGCGACAGCCTGCTGCGGCGCGGCGGCTCGGGCCGGGGCCGGGGCCGCGGCGGGTACGCGGTGGCGACGGCGGGAGGGAACATCGTGCGGATCCGGGACAACAAAACTCCTGCCGCTTTTGAATTTGACCAGGTACCAATACTTGAAACACGAGAAAGATTCATCTTTTTCTTTTTACTATAAGTTATAGGTACTTAATATTGTATATGTGATAAGTGAACGTAGATCGAGGTGCACTAAATGGTATTAGAATATCATTCACCATTTTACCTTCGTTACGTTACTTTGTTTGCACTTTAAATAGTTATGGTGTAGATCAGATTGTAAGTAGGAAATTGCATTGTTTCGATTTTTTTATTTTAACTGAAGACTCATAGATTTTTCATAATTAAAATTATCGATCGTTGCACAAAATGAAAGTGCTAGTAGGAACCGTTTATCGTCATAACTGTTAATCCTAAATCACTGAACGGGTTTAACCACTAAAGTTGTTGCTCATATTACTTTCTTAGGCCCTTTGTCCCTCTATGAACTATTTAAGGCTATGATGGTGAATAAAATATGACAGAAAATATTCGATTAGAAAGCGATTTGAAGATGTGTGTCCACGGAACTAACGTATAAGTTTGTGAAATCGCCACAGTCGGACGCATCGTCGGACACGTCGGACGGCATCGAGGATCCGTTCCCGCAGGAGCTGGGCCCGCTGCCGGCCGCCAGCCCAGAGCGCGAACTGACGCTGTGTCCCAACACGGGCCGGCGCCTGGCGCGCGCCGAGGGCGAGCCCACGCCGCCGCCCACGCCCAGCCCGCCGCCCACGCCCGAGCCCGCGCCCACGCCTCCGCCCCACGGCACCATGCTCATGAAGGTAACCTACCCCCGCATTACACACGCCTCACACCACCATGCTCATGAAGGTAACCTACCCCCGCATTACACACGCCTCACACCACCATGCTCATGAAGGTAACCTACCCCCGCATTACACACGCCTCACACCACCATGCTCATGAAGGTAACCTACCCCCGCATTACACACGCCTCACACCACCATGCTCATGAAGGTAACCTAGCCCCGCATTACACACGCCTCACACCACCATGCTCATGAAGGTAACCTACCCCCGCATTACACACGCCTCACGCCATCAAGCTCATGAAGGTAACCTACCCCCGCATTACACACGCCTCACGCCACCATGCTCATGAAGGTAACCTACCCCCGCATTACACACGCCTCACGCCACCAAGCTCATGAAGGTAACCTACCCCCGCATTACACACGCCTCACGCCACCATGCTCATGAAGGTAACCTACCCCCGCATTACACACGCCTCACGCCACCAAGCTCATGAAGGTAACCTACCCCCGCATTACACACGCCTCACGCCACCATGCTCATGAAGGTAACCTACCCCCGCATTACACACGCCTCACGCCACCATGCTCATGAAGGTAACCTACCCCCGCATTACACACGCCTCACGCCACCATGCTCATAAAGGTAACCTACCCCCGCATTACAAACGCCTCACGCCACCATGCTCATGAAGGTAACCTACCCCCGCATTACACACGCCTCACGCCACCATGCTCATGAAGGTAACCTACCCCCGCATTACACACGCCTCACGCCACCATGCTCATGAAGGTAACCTACCCCCGCATTACAAACGCCTCACGCCACCATGCTCATGAAGGTAACCTACCCCCGCATTACAAACGCCTCACGCCACCATGCTCATGAAGGTAACCTACCCCCGCATTACACACGCCCCACGCCACCATGCTCATGAAGGTAACCTACCCCCGCATTACACACGCCTCACGCCACCATGCTCATGAAGGTAACCTACCCCCGCATTACACACGCCTCACGCCACCATGCTCATGAAGGTAACCTACCCCCGCATTACACACGCCTCACGCCACCATGCTCATGAAGATAACCTACCCCCGCATTACACACGCCTCATGCCACCATGCTCATGAAGGTAACCTACCCCCGCATTACACACGCCTCACGCCACCATGCTCATGAAGGTAACCTACCCCCGCATTACACACGCCTCACGCCACCATGCTCATGAAGATAACCTACCCCCGCATTACACACGCCTCATGCCACCATGCTCATGAAGGTAACCTACCCCCGCATTACACACGCCTCACGCCACCATGCTCATGAAGGTAACCTACCCCCGCATTACAAACGCCTCACGCCACCATGCTCATGAAGGTAACCTACCCCCGCATTACACACGCCTCACGGCCACCAGGCTCATGAAGGTAACCTACCCCCGCATTACACACGCCTCACGCCACCATGCTCATGAAGGTAACCTACCCCCGCATTACACACGCGTCACGCCACCAAGCTCATGGAGGTAACCTACCCCCGCATTACACACGCCTTACGCCACCATGCTCATGAAGGTAACCTACCCCCGCATTACACACGCGTCACGCCACCAAGCTCATGGAGGTAACCTACCCCTGCCTCATACCGCATCACATCCGCACACGCCCCACGCCACCATGCTCATAAGGGTAACCCACCCCCGCCTCATACCACATCACATCCGCACATGCCCCACGCCACATCCTAACACATCTTACACACGGCCGCCTGACTAATTTACTAGGCCAAATTAGACTAGGGGATTGCGGCGGTGTGTTCTACTCGCGCTTGAGAAGGAAGGTATCCGGGAACGGATGTTATTAACACATCCGGACCCCTCCCAGGACTAACCTAACTTAAAAGTCAGAATCACTAAACACTAGACCAACAGGCCGCACTTAAATCTTTGATGACTAACTGATGACTTTTATCTCTTCAGAATATTAGGTGTTAGGTTCGATGGGCTTGGGAAATTAACCTTCTGACGTGTAAAAGAGACTTTATAAACAAACTCTTACATTCACCATATCACTCCGAAAAATCCGCTAGATTGATCACAGATATCACTTCGATGTTTATCGCACTGTAGCTCAAACTGAACTGCCTGCGGCCCGCGAGCGTTAGTGTTTATATTT
Source organism: Spilarctia lutea (assembly GCA_916048165.1). Lineage (NCBI taxonomy): Eukaryota > Metazoa > Arthropoda > Insecta > Lepidoptera > Erebidae > Spilarctia > Spilarctia lutea. The sequence goes on along the minus strand of OU696480.1, from coordinate 12,787,660 downwards.
TTTTTACACTTTACTAGCGCTTTCGAGAAACGTCTCGAACATACGAATGCGTACTCCGCACCAATGACACTCGCGCCGGCAAACTCGTTGTGAACTATCGCGTAACAAGCAACCCAAATTCGACGCTATGCCTATCGTTATAAGATCCGTGATTCCTTTATACTTTGTTGTGATATCATCCAATAGCTAATGTAAAATGAATGTTCCAATTTATAGGTAGAGATGTCACCTGGCGGCACGACCGGCATGTTGGTACAGGGTGATGGAGCCCAGCCCTCGTTACCCGTACTCACAGACGATGATGGTGTAAGTAATTTTTTTTTTTTTCATTATTACTATTCTTTTAACCCTCTGTCTTACAGCTAAACTAGTAAACTATTGAATATGAAACGCTAATCAGGACCAAAATCATGACTCAGACTACCCTCTTCAGGCATAAAAACATGACTATGTACGTGCATAAATCACAAAAGTAAATGTGTTACTTTTTTTGCCAGACGGAGGTAAAAGTAGAAGCGAGTGCAGTAAAACAGCTGTTGGAAGGTAGCGTAGTCGGTGAGGATGGTGAAGAGGTCGGACTGCTACACGCCGGACACACTCCCATCATGATCAGAGGAGAAGATGGGGTGCTTTATCAGGTAAATTTCATATTTACAGTAAAGTAAATTTTTAGTTATAGGGTTTGACTTAAAAATGCTGAGTTATTAGCTATTTCAAAAGAAACGGTATATTGAAATTCAAACAAGTAAAAACATGCATATTTAGTTTGATTTGAGGTCTGTTTTATACACCCAAAATTAAGTAGGTGTTTGTTTTCTTTACAATGTGGTTTGATCGAAACCAGGTGGTTAAAGTCAAGAGCTATTTTAATCGTGAACATATTTGTGAAAAGGATTAAAATGTGTTTGATTATCCATATATATTATAAATAAATGAAATTGAAGTATCTGTTTATAATTCGAAATTATTATTTTTTACTAAATGCACTTAAAAGTATATATGGTAATAACATGAAAAAGCAATTTATGTATTTTTTGTCTCTGACAGCGGTTGTTGTTGTACCGTGGGTAACATTGCGGGGCTCAGCAAGATATTTACATATAATTCTCGTGTCACATAGATTATTACTCACGATGAGCTCCGGAACTATCTAAACAATTTTCGTGTATTTTTATGTGTGTTATGCTGGCGTGCCTACGATAAGATAGTTAACATAGTTACCCTAAGAACATACAAACGATACGTGAAACAACTAATTGTTGTAGTTTTGTAACTACTTACTATATGAACTCTTTTTGTTGTGTAGGTTGCTGGTGAAAATGAAGACGGTCAGACCTTATTAGTGGCGGCCGAGGGAGTGGAAGGAGCCGTGGAGGGAGTCGAAGGTGCAGTGGAAGGAGAGGGAGACGTCGTCTATGTAACCAGAGAAGATGGCCAGGTGAGTTCTTATTTATAAAAAATAAATATAATCTGTGCCTGAAGTGATGAAATCATGGATCAAGGCGACCAATTTTTTTGTTTCTTAATATATGAGCTTGCCAAACTGATTTTACTCTGCCTGATGGAAAGCCTGAGTAGAATCCAAGAGTAGTGGTCACCATACTCATAGCAAATGCAGCATGATGACTTATTGAAGTGTTATTGTATCATTGCCAACTGTAATTATATTACGATGATCTTTAAAAAAGGTTAAGGTTGCTATTTAATCATGTGTATGTGTTACTTTGATATATAAGCTAAAATACTGTAAAATTTTAGTCTTTGTATGAAAAAGTAACAAACATCTGCACATCCATCATAACAAACTTTTGCATTTACAAATAAATAATAAACAAATGTTTTCGGTCATCTAACACACAACGCCGTCCAGTCCCAAACTAAGTAGAGTTTATATTATGGGTACTAGATGACTGATTATGAATACATGAAGACTTTTTTTTATAAATAGGTACATATTGCACTGTAGCTCAAACTGAACTGAATTGCAGCCCTCGAGAGTTCGTATTTATATCCATTTTCACTGATACTAGCGCTTAGAAATGTTTTAAACATACGAGGGCGTTCCCCGTACCAAGGACACGTTGTAAATAATTGCACAACAATCAATCGATATTCGATGCTATGCACATTAATATAATGTTTTTTCTTCGTAACAATATTATACATAGAAAACACCCAAAATCCGAAACGAATATTTGAAGATTATACAAACATTCGGTCCGACTTGGGAATCGAACTCGAAACTTAAGAACAACAGTCGTTTAAATACGCTACTACTTGCGCCACCGAGGTAGTCAAAATGTATAATATTAATAGGAGTATCTTAGCATTTAGCATTGAACGTTGTTACCTCTCGTAGCGGTTAGTTAAAAAGTCGTGTGTGTGTGTGTGTGTGTGTGCAGGACGTGCTGGCCATCGACCCGTCGCAGCTGGCGCAGCTGATGCCGGGCGGCGCCGGCCCCGCGCTGCAGCAGGTGGCCGTGCAGGTGGAGGGCGAGCCCGGCGAGGACGCCACGCAGGTCATCGCGCAGCTGCTGCAGGCCGACCTGCCCTCGCCCGGTCAGTACACACCCCACCATACTCTCCACGCGGCTGGACTTCCATGTCCGCCTATCAATCGTAACATATACACTACTTCTTTGAAATCGAAGTCTGTATTTTAAAAATTGACTGATGCGGTATTTTTAATATAACACTGCAATAGTAGTTTTACTATTTACATGGTGTGCCTGTAGTACCTCACCACGCCATATGCTCTTTTGAAATACGTTTCTGTTTTCTTTGTCTATTTTGTTAAAATTCAAATTAATTTTCCTATACGATTATGAATTTTTAACAGCAAATTAGTTAACCCAACAAGCTTAGCATTTTTTCATATAGATTAGATTCCGTTGTAGCCTATATGTCATCCCCTCTGGTAGTTTGTTTAATTGTAATTTAAAAACAAAGAAAGCTCATTTATTACAGTCTAATTCCTAAAATAATTATTTATATTGTTTTGCAGGTGGTACAAGGAGAGTAGTGCTTATGCTACCCGATGGCAGTTTAACTATGACCGAACTAGACAAGGAACAATACGAATCGATAACAGAGGCCAGTAAAGCTCAAGAGTAATGCAAATATAAAAATAAATAGGCTGAGATAGAATGTGTTGCCCTAAATGTCTGAATTTGTCTTCTGGTATTGTTTTCTGTTTGTAGTAAGTACATGCTATACAATAATTGTATGATGTTAAGATGGCGCATGCTATTGTAAAGACAGAGTTGTTAAAATGGGACAAAATTCGCCGAAGATATAGTAGTAGTATCTATCTAAGTAACAGTAGTATAATGTTTTGATATAAGCTTCGTTTCATTATGTCACCATCCCAAGGATAACATGATTGTTAACGTTAGTGCACTGAGTGCTCTATACAGAATGCGATGCAATATGATTTTGCTCTCGTTATAGTTAAGACATAAATATTGAAGGACAGAACGAGATGCATAAGTGAATTTTTGACTACGGTGCTAGCGCACGTACGACCAGGCTGAACGCGGCATTTATTGTCGGTAAAGTCATATGTGATTGATGTGAGTTATAATTAAAAACAACTGCCTTTAGCTTAGATTCTCCTGTACAGATAGATTCACTCTCTTTTGAAAAGCAGTATTTTTTTACTTACGCACTATTAGAACTTCACAGACTATTCGTGGCTTCAAAACGAAAGTACGAAGTGGGATGTCACTGACACTGGCTTGGCCATCATCAAGGAATTTAATTTATTTAACAAAAAAAATTCGGGCACTGCTCTAAAAGTTAGGAGTTACTTTTCAAATCCAAAATTAGTTGCTAATTAGTTGAAATTTGTCTATTACTGGTCCACAAGTTAGAAGGGTTTCTAGGTGGCCAATAACTCCTAACCTCTTGACTAAATCTGTGACTTAAGACAAGTTTCGACTAAATTTTGTTGTCAATGATGTTAGCCAGGTCAATGCTAGTGATATTGAAATGTGTCCGGACTGCTGCTACTGGCAACACACCCTTAATTTTGTCATATTGTTTTTTTTTTTTTTAACATTTTAATAAGTCTTTGTGTATACTGATGTAAAGCCATTTCTGTGCATATTTTATTCACTCCTAGTGGCCTAGCCTTAAGTGTACACCTACTGAACATAGTTTTAGACCTCTAGGTTTAGATATCTATATCCCAAAATAAGACTGCGCAACTGTAAATATTATTAAAACATGAGCGTATCCTAGAATTAACAGGAATAGCAACATTTGAATTCCAATTGCATGATATTATGCGAAGACACACAAACGATTAATGCATATTATTTCAAATTTTTTACTTACTTATTACTTGCAAAATTGTATCCTCTGGGTTCCTGCTTCATTGTATTTAATATCAGGTCCTTCTTAAAACATTACTTGGGAATCGTATAAAAAACAAACGAAAATGTATTACATATAATATAAAAATATTTTCTTTATGTTCCTACACCGAATAGATTTCGTAGTCTGAAAAGCAGAACCTGGTAGATCTAGCAGTGATCTTTTACTAGTTTATAAAAAGTATCTTATATTGTAAATAGTATTATGTTTTAATCATCAAGGAACATTACTCTAGATGTGGTTTTTTTATTTTATTTATAATTGTCAACAGATAACTAAACTTAAATACATTCTACCTTATTTAAAAACATTATTTAACTTATAGCAAAACCGTTGCTATAAGCTACATAATGTTTATGAATACGGAGGAGAATGAATAAATTGAGTTGATGTATTTTGTATGGGCATTTGTATTTTGTACACTTTCTTTGTATGGGCATTGGCTAAGAGTCCATTGCAAGAGTACATGTAAAATAAATAGCTATATTAAACAAGTGCATAATTTATTTTCTAAGATTTCTTTAAAATATACATTTGGACAAATTATGCTTCTTATTAGAGATATATGTAATTAAAAGAAACTGGCCGAATTATGTAATAGGAATAATTTGTAATAATTGTCAATAAGCTAATAGAATATTGTACTCTCGGTCAGAAAACCTAGTTGGGCTTGGGTTGGGACATCATCAATGCCGTTAATCGATTGGCATCACAATATAATCGTACAGAATTCGAGGTCCATTGACATCTGACATTGAAAGCAGTAATCTCCTTTGTTGCTCCATCTTTGCACGAGAAATAGCACAAGTCGCAAGTCGCCAGCACTGTTCCCAATCGCTACGAGTTATCGTGTTCATAGGCGATGTGTAATGTAGCTTGACTTCTGAAAATTTACTATTTTATGATGTCGCCCAATATATCTGGTTTTCTTAAAACTAAACAAACATGGAACTAGGAATTTCAAACATTATTCAAAGTAGATACTACCTGTAGATTTTTTTCCTAGAACATGTATTTCAATATCGATATTGAAAATAAGTCTTGTAAATAATACTGTCACGCTTAGAAAACAACATTACTTGAATACAGTATAGTCAACTCTTATACGTTTTGTTTAATTTTGTGTACTATAAATGATATAAAAACAATTAAATATCATTTAATAAATGTTTATTTATATTTATCTGCCTTGTTCCCAACTCTTTCTGGCTAACACATCATCCTGAACACATGCGGAGTTTAAATAGAAAAAAACATTAAACGCTTTCCACAAGCAGAAATCATCTCCTATTACGAAATAATAATAGTTCGAACGAAAGAGTAGACTGCGTACTTCAATACTCAAAGTATCTTACATGTCATTTGAAATCGGTGCAGTGGTTTAACCGTGAAAGAGCGTAACAGACAAGAGTTACTTTATAAATTTGGCATAGCAAAGTAGTATGTCGCTTAATTTATACTAATAATAAAGCTGAAGAGTTTGTTTGTTTGAACGCGCTAATCTCAGGAACCGTTGGTCCGATTTGCATTTATCGAGGAAGGCTATATATCGTCACGCTAATACTAATAGGAGCGAAGCAACAATGAAGAATGTTTCAAAAACGGGGGAAAAAATTCACGCTACGGGCAATAGAAGACGCAAACGAGGTTGCGTGGATACGAGTATTCGGTGCTCTTTTATTTGAAACCTGTGGATTAAAAAACCTGCCTAAAATATGTCATAAATTTAGGGGGTAAAATAAGAGGGATGGGATATCTTTAGGGACATTATATTTTTAGGCATTTCTAATATTTATTTTCTTCATTAAGATCAGAAAATTAAAGGTGCTAAAGTATAAGGTCTGAGGTAATCCAATCTAGCCAATCATATCATTTGTAGACCTGTCGGCTTTAACTGGCATTTGTCATGCTTTCAATTCTAAAACAAAAGTGTAGACCAATTTTCCTCAATGTGTAATAATATCAAAGATAATTGCGGAAAAAAATATCAAGGAGGAGGCCAGCTCAATCCCGGTCCCGCAGGCCTCCTCCTTGACCGTCACCACCTCGCTCTCGCCAATGAACGAGGCGATGACGGCCCAGCTACTTTCCCTTAGTCGCCTTTTACGACACCCACGGGAGGAGATGGGGTGGAGCTATTCTATGCCGGCTCCACACGGCGGAGGCCGCGGGCGACTTCCCGTCGCCGTCGACCCCCGCTGGGGACCCGCAGGGCGAGAGAGCAGGCCAACTCAATCCCGGTCCCGCAGGCCTCTCGTTGACCGTCATCACCTCGCTCTCGAAGCAAAACGAGGCGATGTCGGCCCAGCTACATTCCCTTAGTCGCCTTTTACGACACCCACGGGAGGAGATGGGGTGGAGCTATTCTATGCCGGCTCCACACGGCGGAAATTACCGTCGGATTAGACGAGTTCTTCACGGTTTGTTTGAAATGGAAACTATGGCAAACAAACAATATTATTTTATTTAGACCACAATGTAAATAACTACACACATCACATTCCACAAACTTACATCATTCACACCACAGATCGCGAAATATTTACTCAGGTCTCGCTCGCTCGGTAACATGATTGCGGCCATGTTGCGGAGCGAGAGGGCGTGGAACTCCGCCGTTTCTTTCTGCGAGCAAGTTATGCTTGCCAAGGAGACGGCGGAGCGGAACCGGGAGAGGTTTAGAACTCTCCCGGCGCGCCGGGCCCGGGAACGGGCCAGGCACCGCAGGCGACTCAGCCGCCGGAGAGCGCAGAACGATCTCCGTCCTCCATAAGCGCAAGCCTGAGGGTGACACATGAGGCCATGTGTCACCCTAGCAGAAGCAGGCCGGCTGATGGCGCGGACGCTGCGGAGCGTGCGCGCCCTGGGGGTTATTAAAGGGAACATTGGGGTTCTCACATAGTAGGGGGCCATCTACAAAGCGCAGGTGGCCCGAGGTACGTCGGGGTTCCAGGGTTTTCCTTTCTAGGGTGCACCTGGTTCCCCGGCATCTAGTGCTCGGGACGGCGTGCGGTTTTGGTCGGTTCGAGTCCGACATGCCACCAGGTGGTATCCGCGGGGAAAGTCTCGCTCCTTAACTTTTATAGCACTTGAAATACGAATTGTCACGAATATTGCTGGTTTATAAGTCTTTTGTCGTTATACCTTACGTCGACATATGATATTTATTTTTTGAAAAATAACGTCATAAAGAAGTTTCACTTCTTACGAGTGTACGCTAGTACACGCACACATTTTTTTTTTCAATTTTTGTCTGTCTGTCGGTTTGTTCTGGAACGGCTGTCCTGAATTTGACGGGACTCACTGGCAAATAGCTGATGTAACTTAGGCTACTTTTTTTAGACTAGCTTTGCCATGCGATGGGACCCGCTGTTGTAGAGGTACAACTGCAACAATAACCGCGGGACTCAGCTAGTATAAAATAAAATTTCGGACATAGATGTCCATGGCCTTGTGTTAGAACACACGACGCCATCTAGTAAAATAAATTTACAAATTTAAACAAAAGTTGTGAGATTACGATCACAGGTAGCGTTACTTATAGCTTGCCAGGTAATGTAACGAGACCAAACTATATTTCTGTATTTTACAATGTATGTATACTCTGTGGCCTTTTGGAGCGGGCTTTGATTGATCAAATCAAAGTGAAGTTTAACATTTCAAAGCTTTCTGAGTATATGTGTTCTGTGTTTCAAAGTTAAAATGTACTGAAACTGCTTAGGTTTATAGCTGAATTACTTTAAGCATACGAATGAAATCATTATATATTAAAAAGTACAGTCCCCGAAAGTAACCGTAAAATGCATAATACTCATTGTAGTTTTTATTTTGATAATTTAAATACTACACGAAAAAAACTTTTTGAACAAGCTTTGCTTGGTGCTAAACATGGTAGAGTTTTATATATGCTTTATGACGAACTGGACGAATTGCCTCAACTATCTCAAGAATTCAATTCATTGAACAAGCATTATATGAAAATGGTAACATTTTTGTATGTAAAGAGTTTAGAAACCCTCATTGAAAGCATATCAACACTGCCTGATTGGAAAAATATTCCTAAAACAATAATTTTGGACGATTTAAGTGCCTTCTGTGATGCAACAAATTTACATAATGCATGTGGTATTGTTTCTTTACTCATAGACACAGCTCAATGTTGTTCTATTTTATTAAAAACTGACTGTAAATTACACATATCTGTGTCCCCGAGTGTAGTAGGTGTGGATTATTGTAACACATTACAGGAAATATATAAAACACAAGAGAATATAATATTGTTACATTAACAATTTCTATTAGAATAATTGTTTTTTTGTTTTATCATTTACAAGCGACCCGCCCCGGCTTCGCACGGGTGCAATGCTGATACTAAATTAAATACACTACAGAAAAACTATGAACGTTGTATATAAAAACATAGCGGCCTGCTCCGACTTTGCACGGGCATAAAATAGAAACCTCTAAAATTAGCAATGTTGCCTTAGTATATGATGCATGTATACATGTATACATATAAACCTTCCTCTTGAATCACTCTATCTATTGGAAAAAACCACATCAAAATCCGTTGCGTAGTTTTAAAGATTTAAGCGCACATAGGGATATAGGGACAGAAAAGGCGACTTTGTTTTATACTATGTAGTGATTTATAGATAATTACTTTTAATTATAGTACTAAATTAAAATACTATTATTAATATATTTTTTATTTATTGTTACTTACCTGTGTGATACTGATAGAACAAATTGTAAAAAACTTGAAAGTATTAACTGTAAAAATATTACTTGTAGAACTAGGATTTTTTTTTTTGTTAATTAACTTTAAATTTACCACAATGTTGTTTAAAAACACATGGCTTTGTTACAACATAATTCTGTTTTATTACACATTTACATCCATATTTGAAATAAATTGCTAGTCAACAATGTAACATACATGGTAGTCTATTGTCTGCAGCTACGCCTGCATTAATGTAGGAATTACATGGATTCTTTAAACTTACATCACTTTTTATATATGAACCAATTGAATTATAACAATTATGGTTCAGTTAAGTTTATCACAATATTTAAGTGAAAACCACATCCAAACTGGTATAGACTTCTGAGATTAGGGTGTACACACCCAAATGTACAAAAATTTAAAAAAACTGCTGTTTTCAGTTCTTTTACTTTAATAAAGACCTTCATTATCTCCTACGTACAGACATTAACCTCATGAAATTTTCTTACCTGTATATATTATATTAGCGACCCGCCCCGGCTTCGCACGGGTGCAATGCTGATACTAAATACACGTTGTATATAAAACATAGCTGACCCACGCAACCTCGTTTGCGTCTTATATAGCCCGTAGCATGAAAATTTTCGCAAAATAAGTAACTTTTCTGGTTGATTTTTACACCTTGTGTCCGAAAAACCCAAATATCTTACGGAACCCTATTTTTTTCCAAAATAAAATATAGCCTATGTTACTCGTGGATAATGTAGCTTTCGAATGGTGAAAGAATTTTTAAAATCGGTCCAGTAGTTTTTGAGCCTATTCATTACAAACATACAAAAATAGGTACAAATCTTTCCTCTTTATAATATTGGTATAGATACCACTATCCTATTTTGTTATGACCCTGAAGCCTGCTACACCTAGGTAAAAGCCTCCATTCTAAAGGGATGCCATGTCCATCAGTGGACTATAAAGGGCTGTTAATATTTCCTGCCTGCCTAATTGAAAACATCCTAACATGAAGTATATATCTTGAGATGCAAATGATCTTTTTAGAAAAAGAGCATTTGTGCTGTTATGTTTGTTGGTGAGTGCAAGAACAGAGACCCAATGATGTTACATTTTTGCATGTGCAATGAGTATGATGGCCACCACTCTTGGATTTTGCTCATTCTTTCCATCAGGCTGAGTAGAGTCAGTTTGGCAGGGTCATACCCAAAACAAATAGAAAGAAAAGTAACTACTCTAGTTTGCTAGTGTTTATCTTAACAGAATGTAGAAAACAGAAATGAAATGGTAAAGTTGACTTGAAAGTCTTGTTAAAAATACTAAATAAACACATCAGGTTCTCGATCTTTATTTACATGAGAATAATTTTGTCATAAATACAGGAATGAATAATTTTATATTAAATATTGTAAACATCACCAAATTTTACAGATCACCTAAATTTTAATATAATATAAAGCAAAAAGAATACAAATATTGAGAACAGGAATAAGTAAAATATGTAATAGTTGTGATTTCCTTTGCCCAATCTTAGAACTCTGCCCATTGTTTTACCAAGAAAACCTGAACTTCTATCAACGTCGTCATCAAGTCCACGTATAATTTTCTCTTGAATTCGCACTTCGTTTCCTAACTCGATGGATATATCTTTCAGTGATGATATTTTTCCACTGAGTTCTTCTGCCATCCGTTCGTTTTCGTACTCCAGTGCATCTTCAGTTGCCACTCGAGGCACTGGTTGGTATTGATACCCATCTCGGGCACGACGCATACTTGTTCGCCCCGCCGTTTTACTAATATTTATTTATATTTGCAATAAAGTCTTATTTTGATGTGAGTGATAGTGATTAACTTCGATGTTTTAATATAATTATTTAGAGTTAGAGATAATGTTTTATCCACAATAGAAATTAAATATTTATATGAAGTTTAAACACTGTATTATTAACTTCAAAACTCTAATACAATTGCATGTTTCGTATACATTTATCGCTAAAAAGTACGGGCATTACAGAATTTGACCAGTGACAGTTTTTGCAGTGTTAACAGCTTATGAACTGGTTTTCCCAAATAATAAATAATTTTTCTACGGAGGAAATAAAATGAACATATTAATTTAAGATTTAAGAGTATTTATTACATCAGTATAAAACATTTTTTGTAAACAATCTTATATTGAAATAATTTTAATTTTTATAATTTTTTAGTAAAATGGATAAATTATGCGCACTAAAGAATTTTCATTTTTTACGAATGTATTTTTATTTACTTAATTTCCCCAAGCTCAGAGTCAGAGTTACTTTGTTGGCAATATAGGTATTGAAAGATTGGCATTTGACAAATCATCACTTTCGTGGTTTCAATTGCGTTTAGTATTTGCTAAGGTTTACGTTTAATTTCTTTCGTTTCACGCAGTATTTTAAAGATTTTTATCGTTTGAACTAAATTCAAATGAAAACTAGCTTAATGTATGTATGTAAGTAATAAAATTGCTTCTTATTTAATTAATTTATATTAATTTATAAAAAACAACAACTTGGTAAAATATAAAATTAACTTTATGGATCGCTTTATTTCATTTAAAGAAAAAGGGCTAATAAAGTCTTTATTACTCGTAAATGAGTAACCCATGGATTGTCCGCCAGTCTCTGTCTCTGGGGCCAATCGCAAAGTTAACTGACAAAAACCAATGCGTATGTGTGGCATTTATGTGATATCGAAGGAAGTCCAATTCAGGTACTTAGTAATACTAGGAACAATATTAGAAAGTAATCTCCTATGGACCAGGCTTTCCAGAGAAAAATTTAACAAACCAGCATGGTAGACATATGGCTATTCACGTACTCGGCTAACGTTGGTGATTATCACACTATGACTATACAAAACAGTCATACGGTTAAGTATCACGTATGGTGCTATTGTATGGTATCATGGAAGAGTGCTCCGCTGCCGATGGCTGAATATGTATGTAGCCTACATATTAATTACATTTTATTGAAGTGAAACTTCTTTATCGGGGTTGTCAAAAAATTTAGACAACATGACAACAAAATAAAATAAAACAAAAAACATTTTCAAACCCAAACAGGACCAAATTAATACTACAATGAAATATCACATTACAAACAATATTATTTTATTTAGTCCACAATGTAAATAACTACACACATCACATTCCACAAACTTACTTCATTCACACCACAGATCGCGAAATATTTACTCAGGTCTCGCTTCTTAACTTTTATTGCACTTGAAATAAGAATTGTCACGAATATTGCTGGTTTATAAGTCTTTTGTCGTTATACCTTACGTCGACATATGATATTTATTTTTTGAAAAATAACGTCATAAAGAAGTTTCACTTCTTACGAGTGTACGCTAGTACATGCACACATTTTTTTATATATATTAAATCTATTTACAACATCTAATATTATTTACACACATATATTATATATCACAAACATAAAATATAAACATTAATACGAACAAGTATATTATTTCAATATTTATATCGTGCATTGGAAACGCTCCGTCGGCCCGCCACCAAAACCAGTTTCGTTGAGTTCCTATACAGACTCTGCGCTCGCGCCGCATACTCCAGTCGATATCTACCTATGTCGCGCGAAGCTCATGTCGCTCATAACACGGTCGGTCGAAAGTATTAGTTACGCGTTCAGTTATAATATTGTGATTTGTATTATTCTCTTGCTATCACTATCATCTTACTTCCTCCTTCATTTATAATTTCTATGTGCTTATTCTTCGTGTGTTGTGTAAACTATTTCTTATGTGTTGCTATGCAAATAAACTAAATTTCTTGTGTTACTTGCTTGTGCTTCATTTCCTATCACAAAGTCACCTCACGACCAACCATACGTACAACAACGACAGTTACCCTTGAGGTTGCTCTGATCTGACTGTAATATGGTAACCTATGGTTATCAATGAATGATGAATGGTCTGAATCTTATGGTTACTAACCATAAGGGAAGAGAGGGGTTAAAGATAATAAAAAAATCGGTCAAGTGCGAGTCGAACTCGAGCACTGAGAGTTCCGTACAGTTTTAGTGTAGTAAAAAAATATTGTGCCCATGTATCGAAATAGGTCACGGTTCTTATACCAACTGTAAAGTCTTTTCAGTCCTTCTCAGCACGATTTCTTAAAGAGCAGATTCTTCTTCCTTCTTAAGAGATCTTACCTTGCTAAATGAGTTTATCACAGATAAAATGGTAACAAGTTGATGTGATCTATACTGACTATAGCAAGGCTTTCAACCGTATAGATCATGATACACTTTTATTGAAGTTAAACGGCATGGGTATCCACGGTGAATTGCTTCGATGGTTTTCCTCTTATTTACAGAATAGGTCTCAAGCTGTAGTTCTCAATAACTACATCTCCGGCTGGGTTCCAGTCTCCAGCATCTGTCCTCAAGGTTCTTTGCTTGGGCCCCTACTTTTTAATGCTTAAAAGGGTACCGGAGTACGATACCCTAAAAATGACTAAAAGGGTACCATAATAAAGGTACGGATTACCAAGACCAGATCCCTAAAAAGATCGCCAGGGGTAGCAGTTTTAGTAATGGCCGTTAAGCATAAACTAGTTGAAATTAATATCAAATACTCAGGTCTGTGGTGGTATGCAGAAGTAAAAATATCAAGCTTTAATATAATATTACGCTACGTTCTTGCCACACATTTTGACACTCGCAAGTTAATCAAAACCTATAAAGTACTTCCCATTAAATTTGACATGGCATGGAAGAAATCCGAAAACTGTAAATTTGTAGTTATATCAAAAAAAAAGATGCGATTATAAACTTTATGGGCCGATAGGCGGATTGTGAGTCCGCCGGGCGCCCCTACTTTCTGATGAGGGCCAGTTTCCTCGTCTTCCACAATTTCGGAAAATGGCCCTACATCAAAATAACCCGCTTTTTTGTGCGAAAATCCCCTCGGATACCGGTTATGACGGACAAGAACCGATAAAACCGTACGCCGTCTCGGGTACTAGAAGTCGGGGAACCAGGTGCACCCTCGGAAGGAAATCTCTTGAACCTCGACGTACCTCGGGCCACCCACTGTTTGTAGGTGGCGCCCTCCTGTGTAGGAACCCTAACATTCCTTCGCTACCCGTCACCGCACCTGTCACCCTCATGCTTGCGCATATATTATGGAGGACGAAGAACGTTTGCGACCTCCGGCGCCTGAGTTGTCTGCGTCTGCCGTTCCCGGGCCTGGCGGACAGGGAGATTTCTAAACCTCTCCGGGTCCCGAACAGAACATCACATTTTCGATTTCATAAAAGTTGTTTCTTTCAATAGGGATCCCTAGAATCACTTGCCATAATTATTAAATTAATTTTATGAAAAAAAAAAAAAAAAAAACAAGAGCTTGTACTAGCAAATAGAAAAATTAGGCGGCATGAAACAAATTGACTGTAAATTGCTTGATTGACGATTGTGGGTAGTCGATTTTTTTTTTTCAATCTCGAGAATGCGTTGTGACGTTAATTAATCATTGTCATCTTTTGATAGGCAAGTTGACAGAGATGTATTCTCTCTGCAAAATATTAATTTATTTAATAATAGGACGTAAGTAGTAGTCATGAGGCATTAAAAGAAAATCTGCGATTTATAAAATCACTTTAATTTTGTTATTATAAACTTAGTAACAAGTAGGTACAAAGATGTCTTTGATTTGTGATATACTATACCTAACCTACATAACAATCATGGTGAATCTCATGATGTATCCAATATATAAAACGATTAAGTAACGCGCTCTATTCACCATTTACTACAATTGGGCAATTGTTATCAAAATGTCAAACATTGACAAACAGAGTACCTACATAAAATAGACATAGATACATGATTGTAATAATTTTCTTAAATAACGGCAAGACTATTTTGCATATTTCACAGCTACTTTTGCCGCTTCGTCAATATCATTAATAATCTCCATAGGAATCTTAGATTCAAGGAGGAGTTTTCTAGCTGCCTCAGAGTTGGTGCCGACAAGTCTCATAACGATTGGCCGCTTTGAAGGATTTTCCTTAAGGGCGTCGATTATTCCTTTTGCTATGGTAACACAGTTGATAATACCTGTGGAGAATATTCACAATTTAGTAGGTATATTAAAGTGTCGCCGTTGTGGTGCTTATCATAGTTAAACAAATAATGTAAATTTGGATTTTAAATAAATATTATTATTATTATACTAATTAAGAAAGCAGAATATGAACAACAACTTAAATAACATACTCGCAATAAATAAAGTTTGAATTGGTTTTATCTTTGTTTTACTCACCAGCAAAAACATTGACGAAAATAGATTTTACTTTAGGGTCGGCCTCTAATATTTTCATGGCAGCTGTAACTTGTTTTTGGCCGACACCACCACCAAGATCTAAGAAATTGGCGGGTTTTCCTCCGTTTAGGTTAATTATGTCAAGAGTCGCCATAGCCAGGCCTGCACCATTCACCATGCATCCCACGCTTCCATCCAAATCTATATAAACGAGGTTATTGGCTGCAGCTTCTCTCTAAAATAATAAATTGAAAATTAAAAACAATACTCAATTCGTTTAGACGTTTTTTATTCGGTTCATACGCTACCCGCTTAACAATCCTTACTAATATTATAAATGCAAAAGTAACTTTTGTATGTCTGTCATCGCGCTTTCACGCCAAAACTACTGACCCGGTTTTAATGAAATTTGATTCACAGATAGTCTAAAAGTCTGAGAAAAGGCATAGGCTACTTCTTTAATGAGAAAATAAAGTTAAAAGGAGGGATGAAAGGTTGTATAAATGCTACCCAAAGTCACTATTCCACGCGAACGAAGTCGCGGGCACAGCTACTTTTTTCATATATTTTAAACTTACGTACGTAACCACCAGCACCAAGCAATATACTGTAGTAATTTTAAATCTGTTTGAAATTAGTTATTCCACTTTGAACGAGATGGAAATTTATGTGAAATTTGTTAATAACCACTTAAAAGTAAAATTTGAAACAAATATAAATGTCTTCGGTCTTCAACTAGTCAGTATTACGGTTAGACAATTTTTTAGATAATGATTTAAGAAACAAAGTTTTAGAAGTTTTTAGACTTCATTCATAGAGAGACAACATTGAGATAAGTTGTAGCATAAATCTACTACGACGGTAATAATACAAAAAAAATGCACAAATTTTTTTTTTTTAATTCTTTATAGGTTGAAACGGAATCGAACTGCTTATAGGTCAACCGCAATCGTACAAGCTATAAAAAGATAGTGTCCCAAGTCTAAAATTAGTTAATTGTCCGTGTGACGTAAGTTATTAAATTGATATAAGATTACTCCGACAATATCACTGTGTTAGATACATTAGATGTTGCTGAGCGGAGTCACATCTCCAATATGAATTATTGCACTTACAACGTCGTGTTGCCGTTCCGCTCCGCTAGCTTTTAGATGGGCCTTAATTACTGGTAATTTATTTCACATTCAGAATCATTTTACCTTTTACATTAACTTGTAAATATGATTTTTTATGAAATGCCAATCTGAGATACGGTATACATAGAATAAAAGAAGAGATCCTTGAGGGACTTGAACCCATGTCGTGGAAAAACGAAAAAAAATATAGATTTTCTCTTTTTTGAGACCTCTACTAATAGGAGTTCCTCCAGCTTTTGAAGCTCAGTCACTCGGTCGATGTCATCGACCCAAATCGATGTGAGGAAGCTCGTCTGTGAGGTGGCGTGTTAGTCTCGCAAGCGAGTCATTCGTGCTGTGGGTATAGGGTGGTCAGGTTCGTGAGATGTATAGGTCCTCGTAAAATATCTCGACTTCAGACAGAAGCTCTGTTTTAGAGGTGACAGTGGTGCCTTGTGCTGTTTGGAGCTTGGACAGGTAACAACAGGAGGGCTTAGACTTAGCAAAGACTTTTTAGCCTCTATTTGCATAATCGATGCGTAAAAAAGCGTCATGGTAATCAATGTTGATGAATTTTAAATCACTGGAGTCCAATCTCAACTTAGACAGATCCTGGGATATGGTTATGAGACAGGTACAGAACAAATGATTATGCTAATCATGGAATTATCATTGATCACAAGCAGGACTAGCAGTTACTATCCATAACCACAAGATTGACAGGACAGTATACAAGTTTCACAATTATTAATGTTATATGCGCATTTTACTCGATGATGTTAAAGCCTAAGAAAGGGTAATAGTTTTGGCAGTCTTTTTATATTTATAATTTTGTATAACCCACAATAGTGCCTAAATACTTAATCAATTTTAAACAAAAGAGGTGTTAATAGATTATTCTACATTGAATTGATACAGGCATTTTTTTTTATCAAAACTTTTTCTTATTTTAGTTAAACTTGACAATGCTTATCAAATATAGATACCAGTCACATTACTATTTTCAGGAAAGTAATATTCCATGTATGATTATGATGTGTGGTGTAGATATATAGTAATTATAGTCCTTAAAACATATCTTGATCCCTGTGACATTTATCATTAGCATCATTTTACAACTTATAAGATACATTGTATGTGTAAACTTTTATAATTATAATGTAATACATTACATTATTTACATACCCAAAGGCCTCCAACTAAGCTTCACGATTGTTATCCTATATAATCACAATGAAATATAATCATCATCATCATCAGCCCGTTACAGTCCACTGCTGGACATAGGCCTCTCCCAAGGAACACCACAGAGCCCGGTCTGTTGCTTTTTGCATCCAGTCGCTGCCAGCCCTCCTACGCAAGTCATCCCGCCATCTGGCCAGAGGGCGTCCAACACTACGTTTGCCAAGACGCGGTCTCCATTCCAAGACACGCTTACTCCAGCGGTTGTCTGTTCTGCGACATATGTGACCAGCCCATTGCCACTTCATCCTACCAACTTTCAGAGCTATGTCGGTCACTTTGGTTCTCTGACGGATTACTTCGTTACGAATTTTGTCCTTCAGAGAGACTCCTAGCATAGCTCTTTCCATGGCACGCTGAGCGACTTTCAGCTTCTGGAATAATCCTAGGGTTAATGTCCACGTCTCGGCACCGTACATCATTACAGGGAGGACACACTGGTTGAAGACTTTAGTCTTCAGGCTCTGTGGTATTTCCGACGAAAATATATGGTTCAACTTCCTGAACGCCGCCCATCCCAACTGGATCCTCCTATCGACTTCCTTCTCAAAGTTGTATCTACCCAACTGCATTAGTTGCCCAAGATAGATATATTCCTTGACAACTTCGAGAGGCGTGCCATCAATGTCTACTTGCCCCGGAGTAACGAGATCATTATACATGATCTTCGTCTTGTTCAGGTTCATCCGGAGACCAATTCGTTGGGAAGATTCATTTAGGCTGTGCAGCATCTCCTGAACCTCCCGCAGCGATTCCGCCATGATAACGATGTCATCGGCAAACCTTAAGTGCGATATGTATTCGCCGTTTATATTGATGCCCCGCCCGTTCCAGTTCAGAGTCTTGAAGACGTCCTCTAACGCACTTGTAAACAGTTTCGGGGATATCACATCCCCTTGTCTTACTCCTCGATGCAAAGAAATCTGTCTTGTTTGACTACTCTGTACTTGGACGGACATAGTTGCGGCATCATACAAGCTCTTCAGCACCTCGATGTATCGAAAATCAGCTTGGCACCGCTGCAAGGAGTCCAGAACAGACCAGGTCTCGACAGAGTCAAAGGCTTTTTCATAGTCCACAAAAGCTAGACACAGAGGCTGATTGTACTCCTGTGTCTTCTGTATGATCTGCCTCACAGTGTGTATGTGGTCTATAGTGCCAAATCCTCCGCGGAACCCGGCCTGCTCCGGTGGTTGGAAGTCGTCCAGCCGTCGCGTCAGCCTATTTGCGATAACCCTGGAAAACAACTTGTAGACGTGGCTCAGGAGCGATATGGGACGGTAGTTCTTGAGAAGGGTCTTGTTCCCTTTTTTGAAAAATAAGACTACTATGCTCCTGCTCCACGCTTGTGGAGTTCTCCCTTCATGGAGAACGGAGTTGAAAATGCGTTGCAGTTGCTTAAGGACAGGAGTTCCCCCTGCTCTTAAGAGCTCAGTTGTCAGTCCGTCTTCACCTGGGGCTTTTCCGTTTTTTAGTTGTTTCAGGGCTAACTCAATTTCGTCAATGCTGACGTCGGGAAGTTCGTCGCTATAGTGTCGGACTAAAGCAGCTCGAGGGTCACAGGGGACGGGTTCAGGTAGTGGAGATTGCGAGGCATACAACCGGCCATAGAAGTCTTCCACCTCGGAAAGAATCTCCGACTTAGAGGAGACGACTCGACCGTCAGCAGTCGTCAGCTTAGACATATGGCTCCTCCCGAGACGCTTCACGAATACTTTGGAACCTCGATTTTGTTCTATTGCCTCTTTGATGAGGCGTGTATTGGAACTCCGGAGATCTCGCCGTACTGCTTTTCGAATGTGTTTCGTGAGTGCTCGCTGTTCGTCCGCCGTGGCCTGTATATTTTCACGTCTCTCTCTCATGAGTTCCAAAGTCGCATTTGAAAGTTTAGATTTCCTGCCCGTATGCGTATTCCGACAGAACCCTCTACTCACATCCCTTATGACCTCCACTACTCTACGCAAGTCCTCGTCAACGTCGCACTCGGTTTCCAGCACATCGAACCGGTTTTGAAGTTCAATTTGGAATCTTTCAGAGCCAGCAACAGTTTGGAGCAAAGTAGGCCGGAGCGTAGACTCTATCAAACGGGTGCGTTCCAGTTTGCAATTAATATTCAGAGTGCCTCGTACAAGTCGATGATCACTGCCGGTGTTGAATCTGTTGATCACTGAGACATCTTTGAATACATGCCTCTTATCCGTCATGATAAAGTCTATCTCATTTTTAGTCACGTTGTCGGGGCTCCGCCAGGTCCACTTTCTCTGAGGTTTCTTCTTGAAGAATGAATTCATCAAGAATAGGCCCTCTCGTTCCAAAAAGTTGATCAGCATCTGCCCCCTGTGATTTCTGCTCCCAATACCATGTGGCCCCATAACCGCTTCGGTGTCTGTGCGTACTCCCACTTTTGCATTGAAGTCCCCCATGACAACATTGAAGTGTGCCCTTGAGTTGTTGTGCAGGGCTTTATGAATTTCTTCGTAAAGGACTTCCACATCATCGTCAGAGTGTGTGGTAGTTGGCGCCTATACCTGTACGACCTTCAGAGAGTATCTTTTACTCAGTTTGAGTACGAGGTACGCTACCCTTGTCGAAACACTAGATATTTCTACAATGTTGCCAGTGAGGGCTTTGTTGACAAGAAATCCGACACCGCCCTGGGAAAGGCCATCGCCTTCTCGGAAGTAAAGTAGATGGCCTGAATCCAGGGTCACTGTGTCCTCTCCCTCTCTCCGGACTTCAGATAGCCCCAGAATATGCCATCGTATCTTGTCTAACTCCACCTCCAATTCGGTCAGATGTTCGTTAAGCCTTAGAGTTCGTCCGTTGTACGTAGCCAAGGTCAATTTGTTGTAGATATGGTAGCCGTCCGTAACCCGGGGATTCTTAGCACCCCGCGCCCCACCGACGCTGTGACCGCTACCGTAGCCAAGCCTGGCGGGGCGGCCGGGAACTAGGGGCCGTTGTTTTGCTGTGTTTTCCATTGGGAGGTAATGCCCTAATCGCCACGCTGGGCAAGCGGGTTGGCGATCGCAGTAGATGAAGCATACCAGAAAATGCTGCTGCCCGTTCTCTGGTCTTCGGAAGCTTCAGGTTTTCTGCCTCATGCATTTAGTCGCCTCTTACGACACCCCAAATGTGATGGGGTTGGTGCTATTCTACTCTGCCGGACACCAAACGGCTAATGAAATATAATGTAATGTGTAAACTTTTATAATTATAATGTAATACATTATAATTTAATGTATAATAAGCTTAGTTGGAGGCCTTTGGGCGGCTAAAAAAACATCCAACGGTAAGATTACATAGCCACAACATTGTTTTGCCAGTCCCCAACCCACACTTGGCCAGTGTAGGTACGTATGACCTTAACCCTCTCCCGAGAGGAGACCCCGAGGTCAACAGTGGAACGTTATGGGTTGTTGATGTATAGGTGATATAAAATATATTTGCTTGTTAAACGTTAATTCGTCGGTTTCATAGCCACACACAGTTACAGAAATCAAGTTATATGTTAAGGACTGTAAGTGTATTTTTAAACAAGTACTTACTTCTTGAGGGTCCGTTTCTGATACATCATCAAGAGCAAATATTTCTTCTTGTCTGTATTTGGCGCAGTCATCAAAATTAATCTTGGCATCTACAGATACAACTCTTCCATCATCTGTTTCAACTAATGGATTTATTTCCAGTTGAGTTGCGTCTACCTTTAACACCACAAATGTTAATAGAAGACTATAAAATTTCATACCATATTTTTTTTACTATATCTTCTAATATATAAAATTCTCGTGTTGTAGTGTTCGTTAACAAACTACTCCGAAACGGCTGGGCCGATTTTTATGAAATTTTGTGTGCATATCTGGTAGGTCTGAGAATTGGTGAACATCTATTTTTCATACTCCTAAGTAATAACGGTGACCGACCCACCCATAAATATTTTTATTTTTATTGCAAAACAATGTTTGCTGGGTCAGCTAGTATATCTATGAAACCAAAGTATTGTACACAATTATTTTGAACTATTTTACTTAAAATGAATTTTCTTGTTAAGTATTTAATTTTCTATGTACTATACAAAGACTTATCAGTTAAAATATTTTTTATCTCAAATACCTGCTTAAATAACTGCCACAATTTTTTTATCTCCTCAGCACATTTTTTTCTCAATGGACCTTTGAACTCTAAGAAATCAGCTACCTCATAAGCAATTTTATCACTTACACCCTCGTGTATGTCAATTGGAATTGCTTTTAACAAATGAGGTGTCTTTTCTGCCACTGCCTCAATATCCATACCACCAGCAGGGGATGCAACTATGGCAGGGCCATTGTATATCCTTTCCATTACTATACTGAAGTATGTTTCTCTGACAATATTTACACTTTCTGCCACCATCACTTTATTCACCATAATACCTTCTTTCGGGGTTTGTTTGGTTATCAATTTATTGCCAATCATATTTTGTGCTAAATTTATGATTTCTTCTCGGTTTTTAGTAAGATGGACACCTCCTTTAAAACCATTGTCAAAATGACCTTTACCTCTTCCGCCAGCTAAAATTTGTGCTTTAACTACGTACTCATCAGCTTTAAGATCCGATATCTGAATAGGGTCTAATTTAGAATCTAAGACACGGAAGTCTTGGACTGTAACATTATATTTTTTCAGTAAGTCCTTACTGCTGAATTCTTGCAGATTCAAGTTTCTTTTTGCAGTAATATGTGGCTGATATTTCTGTGTTAGCACAGTCAAGATATTTATATTCTTCGTTCTTTTTAGAGCAGCCATATCGAACTTTGTTCACTAACTGATAACACTGATAACCTGCGAGAGAAAATATTTAGCAGCACTAGAATCACCTGTTTTATCACTCAACAGCAATACCTTTTTTACTACTTATTGCATGACGTTAATCTCGAATAAGCGATATGTTATGTTATTCAAAAATAATAATTCTAATTTAATGGGAGCAACTAGAAACCGATGTCAATCCACGGCACAAATTGCCAGTGTTACCTGATCTAGACCGGTCGCCGGTTAGTAGGCTTGTGAAAAAATAATCATTATTTTAAAAATCGATTATTTAAAAATAAAAATCGATTTTAATACGTAATTTTATTTTTATGAATAATCGATTAATTATCGATTTTTTATAATAATTCATACAATTTATTACTGAATTTTCATCTGTAAACCCCTGACTTATGTTTGGTTTTGGCTCGGAGCCCGGAATGCGAACTGCCAAAGAATATCATCTCCATAATATTACATTAACGCCATCTGTGCATCTATGATGGCATTCCTTCTGTTCTTTTGAAACTGTTATTTCTAAAGTCGTTGCCTACTGATTTGTAGTTTCAATTAATCCAAATTTAATCTATTTTTATTTAGTTAATTATACACTAAAAGTCTGTATATCGCGTTCAAATCACCTGCGCCTGCATTAGATTTTGTTTTGATGTTCCTCGTAGAAGTCACATTTCACCGTCCATTAATCAAGACATAATACTCAATAGGACTTCTAGAAGATCCATTCACTTTGCTACTGTTCTATTTGGCACTATTAAAAACTCCAATCCCCTTTACCTTTTGAATAAACTTACTTGGTCATCCCGTAAACGATTTGCTCTTCTGTCTATCCCTTCGCATAAAATCACTGCATTCAAGGGTAGTTTTAAATATACTGTCGCCAAAATTTGGAACAATATCCCTCCACCCCTACGTAACCATCCTTCTATTAGTAGTTTCAGGATTATAATTAAGAAACATTTAAAAAAAATCAATTAAGCTGCAATACGCAATAAATTTCATAACTACTCGCCAGTTTTCTCGCTCTGTTTACATAAACTTAAGTGGCACTGAATGACTAAGATAATTTAATGTTTATATTTTTTGTTAAATTTTATTTTAAATTGTAAGTACCTTTTATGTTCTGTTTTAGTTTAACTATTATAAAATAACCAAATACTTTTTGTTATATTGCTATCTGGGCTTACCAAAACCGGCTCCAGCTGAAAATCAGCGTCTCAGCTCCGGCTGAGGCATTTATGCTGAGCTGGACACCGTTTCGGGTAAAAAAATACATCAATTGTTTTTAATTGTGCTTTATGTAATCATATAATATATACTATTCTTAATGTTAACGTATGGTTTTCACTCCGAATAAATATTTTTTATTCTATTCTATGTATGTTGGCCCAACATACTCTGAAGGGGTGAAAAACATTTTAATTTGAACCTTTTGTAATTTGATTGTTCTAAAACTTTAATTTCTGTTGTTTATTCGTAATTAATAAATCTATTGATATATTATTTATGGCGTTTATTTTGAAATTAAGGAAAAATCGATTAATATAAAAAATCGATTTTTTTCTTGAGAAAAATCGATTATTTATTAATCGATTTTTCATGCCGAAGAAAAAACCGATTTATTAAAAATCGATTTTTTATGTACAATGTCACATCCCTACCGGTTAGTGCTGTTGAAAAGTAGTTTAACACAGTTTTCAAATATTTTTATAGGGAATGTAATCACTTGTTAAAATACCTAAAAAGGATGAAACACATATTCCTTAGTTTCATTTCAATAAAAGTTAAAATATCCTTTTTACAAATTACTGCTTCAAACTGCAGTTATTTATATAGCAGAAAATTACATAAATTGGCAACACTTTTGTTTATTTTATCCTGACATGACATGGAAATCATTCGGAAAATCTCTTCTTCTCTCTCTATAATATATACATAGTACTCTGTGGATCTCTTCCGGGTGGACGGGTTGCCTAAGCGTATTACCAAAAGAAGTATTGTTGTTTTTCGTGTTCTTCAACTATCTATTTGTACCGAAATAAATTAAGTAATCATGCGTAATCTTATAACAATAATGTTAATTATTGTATTTCAATAAATGTTAAATAATTATTATATAATATAGACCAATTCCATAAATCACTTACCGCGCGCGCTGTTACGTAAATATCAAGTTTGTCAATTTATGTAACGCCTAATTTCACCTGTAGTTTATAAAAAGATTCAAGTTATTTTATGATTTTTCCCTTAGTTTGGTATAAAAGAGATTCAGGATCTATAAACTCATAGATTTTGCTTTTGTTTTAAGGTTTATTTCTCTATTCTACTCTAAGAATTGTTGGCACTTCTTTTAAATTTTATTTAATAATACTGTAACCTTCTGACACCTCACTTCAGTTTACTTTGTTTCTATCCACCATACTTAATTCCTGCCATATCCATCAGCCATCATTATTAAATCCACTGCAGGCATAGGCCTTTCCCTTTTTGAAGGTATATAATACCAATTTATACTAATACTGTATTTTGATATATTTGAAAATAAATTATGCCAAACAATGAAAGAAAACGCTAAATCAAAATATAACTCGTAAAACGACAATTGTATTTATTAAGTCATTTAATTTCCACATACAATTAAGACAATGGCATAGGATTTTTAATTTAACACACATCTCTGCTTATTCAGCAGTATATGCCTATTCAGATATCTGAAGTTCTACAATATTAAAATTGGTGATCAAATAACGAAACTATAACATAAGAAAACGTTAAGTATTTACAGTTTTTTCTGTAAGAAGGTAAAACAAAATGAAAACAATACCATTCAAAGTACATAAACATTTTATTCAGCGTGTGTACATTTTACTAATCCTCATTTAAAACAAACAGCAAATATTCTTATATAAATGTCAAAGGCATATCATGCATTTTGGGGAATGTATTGCACAATATCATTTTAACATATAGTATGATCATTTCAGGACTAAATAAAAAATAACACAAATTAAAGCAAAAATGATTTCGAAATAATGATGTCTAGCATTATTTGTAATTTATGATGAATTTACTGCTTAAGATAGAAGATAAATACATATACAATATTACATATGCCTTGCTTTCTCGATTTAAAGTCATATATCACCATTTCATGGCACAATCATGCGATAATTAGTGTCCATAATGTCTATATCACAATATATAGATTAAACCACAGAAGCCCCCCAAAAATACAGTATTTGTACTAAACAATGAAACTTTTAAAATGTCACAAATTACTGTTAAGCACATTACATTATGTACATATTTATACACTAGCATTATAATAAATTTACATTCAACTAATCAATAAATCAGTCAATTAGTATAATACAAGAATATCTCAACATCTAATGCCACAGTTATGTTTAGAAAACAGTCATATATTCATTCAGTATACATAACATTAAACAAAAACAATACACATTTACACCAGATTCAACTATTGTTATGACACAGTACAGAGGCACAGGTAATATTTTCCTATTTTCGTCTTTAATAAAGATGCAAATAAAATATCAGCCTGATTTAGACATTACATCACCTTTATAATAATTATATAGCCTCCACATGTTGATTCTAAAAGTAATTCTCTGTTTAGATTCACTTATGTATTTTTATTTATACAGGATGGACCATAATAAAGTTCACTTCAACTGCGACACGAGGGCGGAAGACGTTAGAGGTATCGTACGTCAGCGCTTCTCAATTTCATTTTAGTCGAAATTAATCACATAACGGGGAAACAGCGCGTTTCTTTTTGCAAGAATTATTCGAGAATCATTAGTCGTGTTTTCAAAGATGTACTGCGGAATATTCGTTAATTGCTAGCACTAATTTAATCAAACAGTGGTGGAAAAGGTACCACAACTTTGATGTTCAGCAGTTCCTTAGTTATGAAAACATGATCATTTCTGACGAGGCTTATTTTGAAATGAATGGCTTCGTAGTTTTCTTCGTAGCAGGCGTTGTTGAAACATCAGAGACCATGTCAAAATGTAACGTTTTAGGCAACAAAATCAGCGAAATGAATGGCGGTTTTATTGACAACTTGAAGGTGGGTTTTTGTAAATCTATGATGTCGTTTGGGCATGTGCCCGCTGATCTACGAGACATTTAGATGATGTTATTAAAATAATATATACAGGGTAGATATGACAATACGACATGTTTCAGAACTAGACCTACCTAGAAATGTTGTAGGTGTAAATACAAAATAATAAATTAAATCTGTTTAGTAATTTAGCCATAGGAAACTATTTTTCGTTATTGTTATTTACTGCACGATGTATCTAATAAAATACTATCGTCAACGGGTTAACGACCGATGTTACGCTTACTCTAATAATTTCCACTCTAAAATATGCCTTATGTCTGAGCAATAAGCAATCTTACACACACGTAATGGTTAAAAACAATAGGTAAGTTAAGTTTCTTGGTTATTACGTAACGATTATTTTGTGCGAGTTTAAATAGAAAATTGCCTCGATTTGGTTATACACTTACAAGGCTAGTGAATAATTTACTACGGTTAAGATATTAATTTACGGAGAATGTCGAGAAATAACCGCCGGCGGATTATTGTACAAATCAATCTTTGATTCCTAAAAGAGAATTCATTTCTCTTCATGCATCGTTGTTCGGTGCTTTAGATAGCTATTTTACGGTCGAAGCCGTGGCCACGCAGGTTAGTGAACTTAAATTATAAACGGTGTCCTTATTGGTTTTAATTTTTAAGTTTGTTATTATATATTTTTAAATTTAATTTTCGGTTAAATTAAACAATCCCAAAGTAATCTAACACATTTAAATGGCCCACGGTTTCGTTTGAAGTCAGATTGTCATATCCACACTGTATATTAAATCCGTTTGCATGTCACATTTAATAAGGCTTTGCTAGCTCTAACTTATATTTTTTTAAGTAGTCACTAAAAGTTAATTTTGTTATGGTCCACCTCACATATCGACGAGAGGACTACTAGGAAATTAAAATCGGTAACAATGACTCGGAGAGTAGGTACAACGATTTGCTAAGATACCGCTTAGCGTTAAATGAAAGTTGTTTACATTTTATACTATTTAATATTTGCCATCATCGACCGCTACGATAGATAAATAGTTTGATAAAGTAGAATAGTTTTTGACTCGACAATATACTGGTAGAAGGTATAACCGAATTCCTAAACGGGCTCCGTGTCGGACAGCCGATGGTACCGATCAGCCGAGGTACCGAGGAGATTCATGTGCACGTTCAGAGCGCCCTCTCAGCGGCGGTGCCGGCCGGGGCTGGCCGGGGCTGGCTGGGGCTGCTAGCGGCTAGCGGCGGGCGGCCCGCGGCGCGCCGGCGCTCGTCAGATGTGCACCGGCACGTGCAGCAGCAGCGCGTCGCGGCGCGGGAACTCCAGCGAGCACATCTCGCACTTGAAGGGCCCGCCGGGCTCGGTCTCGGATACGCGCTCGCGCGGTCGGAGGGTGCGCAGGTCGTCGGCGGGGTGGCGCGTAGGGCGGCGGCGAGCTCGCGGGCGCTCGGCTCGCTTGCCCCGCGCCCGCTCCTGGCGCGGCCGCTCGGCGCTGGTGTGGATCATGCGCGGGCGCGGCGGGGGAGAGGCGCGTCTGCGCCGGCGGCGCGCCGGCGATGGCGAAGGCGGGGAGGGGGGCGAGGGCGGCGAGGCGGGCGCGTCCGAGTCGGAGGCGGGCGAGGGCGAGGGCGAGCGCGTGGCGGGCGGCGGCGTGGGCGACTGCGCCCACTCGCGGGGGGAGGGCGGCGACTGCTCGGTCTTTAATTTCCGCCGTCGCTTGTATTTTCGTGGTCCCGTCTGGAATCACAAACCAAAAACATCACATCGAAATCGAATTTATTTATTATGTCGTAGGTACACGCCTCTTAGTTATTATACTATACTCTTTTTTCTACACCCATGCTATAAATCCTTTATAAAAGTCTCTGAAACGGCTAGCTTATTGCCAACATTAAAACATCCCGAGTCATTCATAGTAGTGTTTGTACTAAATTTCTTAATAGAACTTCTTTTATTAAAAAAAAAAAAAGACGAAGATCTATTACCCTTATTAGTAAGAAAATATAGAATATAAAATGAAATAAAACGTAGTCCGTAAGTTTACATTATAACAATCGATATATGATATGTAAAACCTCACCTGTGGTTGTCTCTTGAGAGCAGTATTGGCATCACAATGTTGGATCAAATGTTGAACGAGTTCAGCACTAGAATGCAACGTTCGGCTGCAGACTACGCAACTATAAGCACCTGGATGTAATAGAGAAATATATATTACTTGCCAACTTTATTACTTTAAAGAACTTACAATTTAAATTTTACTGTCGATGGCTACATTTTCGTAATTATCTAGTAGTATCACTTTTACATCAAGACAAAGTAGTTGGTTAAATGATTAGGTTATTTGTTTATTTAATTCTATGGTATACGCAAACAAGCAGACGAATCACCTGATGGTAAGCGATTATCGCTGCCCATAGACACCAACAATACCAGAGGTGTCACAAGTGCGTGCCCGGCCTTTTAACGAGCACGATCTTTTCTTGAAGGTATGTCGTTTTGGTCCGGGTATACTGCAGGCGGCAGTTCATTCCACAGTTTAGTATATACAGTATACACAAAGCATTGACATTCTATTTAACACCATTTCGCTTAGATAAATATATTTTATTTTAACAATAAAACGTAACAATATCTATTTCATCTAATGTCATAGGTGCAACATTAAGCAGGTTATTTAAAAATGATATAAATATCAGTATAATGCGTATAAGAAAGTTGCAATGGTGTAGGGTAGTTGTAGAAAGAATCCGTACCGTTAGCTCGGCGGTCGGGCGCGGAGTGGTGCGAGCGGACATGCTCGCGAAGCACCACGCGCTGGTTGAAGGCGCGCGGACACACTGCACATGCGTATGGCTTCTCACCTGCAACATATTATTATTATTTATACATATATACGATATATACGACACGGCCCTTCTACGATTATTTATTTATTATTTATTTTTATTGAATAGTGGGCAAACGAGCAGACGTATCACCTGATGGTAAGCGATTACCGCCGCCCATGGACACCCGCAACACCAAAGGCGTCACAAGTGCGTTGCCGTTGGGAAAGGGGATGAGGGGAGGGGTTGGGGTATGGGCCTCCGGTATCCTCACTCACTCGGTGAAACACAGCGCCAACGCTATTTCACATCGGTTTTCTGTGAGGCCGTGGTATCACTCCGGTCGAGCCGGCCCATTCATGCCGAAGCATAGCTCTCCCACGGCTAATATGCATAATATGCATGGATTACATATATAAATCTTCCTCTTGGATTGGATCACTCCTATATATTGCTGCAAACTGCATTAAAATCCATTTGACTAGGTTAATTAGATCTAAGCGAACAGACAGCGCAAGCGGCTTCATTTTATACTATGTAAAGATATAATCTTACCAAAGTGACTAAATTGCCTGATAAAATGTAAGAACCAACAGTAGCTGAGACCATACTCATTGCAAATGTTAACAATACAGCATAGTGACCCACATTATGTTTTTACATCATTAGAACACTTGACTAAATTGGCATTAAGATAAAAAAATACATGTTGTATGTGCTGCCTGCTTTGGACGCTTATTGATCTGACAATTGTATATATTTTTCTAAATCTTAACTGACCCCTTGTTAGGATTTGAACCCATTTAATTGGTTAAACTCTCAGATCATCTTAAGTTTATTCCACTTTTTTAGTTTGGTTAATCTGCAAATTTATTTCACATTTACTCAATTGTAATGGCGAGCACGTTTATCGTTACGATTGGCCGGCCTAAAATCTTCACTAATCACAAAACCGCTTACTGTCGACAGCGATTTGACGTGGAACAAACTTCTACTAGAGGCCTTCAGATTTTATATTTATTTTAATCAGTAATTACAAAGCGAGTGAAAAGGAAATTGCGTCAGATCGTAAAGTTCCAAATAGATAATAATAAAAAGTAATTATTTAGTGCGTAGGTTACCTGTGTGTATACGTTCATGTTTCCTCAGTGTTCCACCATCCGCGAAGGCTTTCCAACAAAACCGACAAGCGTACGGCCGCTCCCCCGTGTGTATTCGTATGTGGATTTGTTGCGAACTCCGAGATCCAAATACTTTACCTGTAACACAATAAATAAGATGTTTGATAAAATGAACAAGTGTGTGGCGACTTCCACATTTAACACAACAATAACCTACTACAGCGCCATCTACCAAAGATACCCTGAACTACGAAGTAACGGACTACACGGAGTAACTACAAATCCTGAATTGCGCAATAAATAGTTCTCGCGCCGATTATCGTATATACAACATCCCAACATCAACTGTTGGGCAGTAGCCCGCCAGGCATGATCACCTCGCCTGGTCGGAGGATCCTCCCTTTGTGTTGGGTGGAACATGATACCCGTTCCCCCACAAGTGTAAACCAAAATTCTTATCTATGTTAAGAGTTTATACTTACAATTTTCTCTTTGAATCACATATAGGTACTAAAAAGGCGAAATATTGTGTTTGTTACTTCTTCGCGCGCATTCGCTTGGACCAGTTTTGATTGTATTTTAAAAGATAATTTACATACCACATACTCTGCAGGGAAACTGCCGAGAACTATTCGCTCCTGATGCATTGTTTCGACCTTTTGATGCTCTCTTTAACCTGCAATAATTTGAATTCGTTAAAAAAAAATATTTATCGTCAGGTATTCCCCAAGACAAGACAAAATAAGGGACAGTACTTTTTTTCTATGAAAGAAATTTAACCGTAATGCTATGATGATCGATTCAATAATTAACGTCTAAAAAGCCTAACTCTATTATTACATAATGATATGTTCAATAATGTGTATTGTGTACGGTCGACCAAATTGAAAGGTGACCCACTTCGACAATTATTCCTTTGTAATCATAAATGTAGTTAGGTTTTCTTCGCTATTTGCACATAGTACGTTTTAGATATAAACATAAATGCGTCATTACGGGTTAGATGTCAATGCAATTTAAACCTTTGTCGTCACTGAACAAGATATATTTTTGATACAGCAGTCTTATTTGAATTTCAAATAATATAATCGTTTATAATCCAAACTCTTTTCATTGCGGAGAAAAAGTATTATAATTTTTAAAATGAAATGACATTATGTGTGAGATGTCAAGTAGTAGTCAATCTGAAGATATTAAAATAAAAATCTAAGAATATATTTATATCTATAAACGAATCGTATAATGGCCAATTTGGTAGAACAAAGAGCTCGGATTGTAGTGCTCAGTGAGCAAGGTTGCGGCGTTAGAGAAATGTCACGTGAGTTAAATATAAGTCGTAACACGGTCAGAACCTGGATCAGACGGCACGCTGAAGAGGATATCCTTGAAGACCGACGACGACATAATCATGGGGTTCGTGGAATCACAAACCAACAGAGAACGGAAATGCAACACCATTACGAAGAACATCCTTTTACTCGTACCCGCTATTTTGCAGCACGTTACGACGTTTGTCTAGAAACAATTAGAAATAATTTGCACCGCACTGGGCTGCATTACAGACATCATGCTAAGAAAGTTCATTTAAAGGATGCACGCAGAACTGTGAGATTGAATTTTGCATGTAATTATTTAGATTTCGACTGGACAAACACCATCTTTACAGACGAAAAATCATTTCGCTCTTCTCAACATGGTCGCTTAACTTTGTGGCGTTACGATAACACGCGATACACAGAGAACCACGTAGTGCCCAACCAATCATCTGGCCGTATTTCAGCTAACATGTGGGCATGGATGGATGCTGGAAACATAGGCGAACTTGTTCCTATTTCTCCTCGTCATAACGCTATCAACTATGTCGATTTATTGGAAGAATCAATGTTACCGACTTTGCGAACAGTTTACCCCCGTGAAGATGTGCCAGTATTCTCCTATGTTCATGATAACTGTCGAGTGCATACTGCCAGAATTGTCTCAAATTGGTTTACGGAGCATGAAGATGAATTGACTCTCATTCCATGGCCGTCTAGGTCACCAGATCTTAACCCAATAGAAAATTTATGGGGTTTGATGGTTCAAATGTGGGATAACAGGAACGAGAGGACTAAAGAAGCAATCGAGCTGCATTGTAACGAAATCTGGGATTTCATGAGGGGAAGTGACATTTGCAGTCGTCTAGTCGGGTCTATGCGTAATCGATTATTAGACGTTATTGAAAACCATGGCGCTTACACTCGGTTTTAGGTTTAACCAGTAATCCTACAGACCCAAACAATTGGAACCATTATAACCCACAAATTAACTATTGAGAAGTTTTCTTTTTTATTCGCTTTACGAAGTGAATGCCATTTTTTTTAATTTAATAATATGAAATAAACAAAGGTCTCTAATTTTACTGTTTTATTTTATTAATATGTATGACTAGCTGTCTTGACAGACTTCGTTCTGTCAAATAAATGCTTTTCTATTTTTGTTCTACACCTACCCTACGCTACCTTTACGGTACCTCTACCTTCCTACCTCAAGTCTACCCATTATCTACACTATCTACACTAATATTATAAAGAGGAAATATTTGTATTTTTGTATGTAACGAATAAACTCAAAAAGTACTGGACCGATTTTAAAAATTCTAGCTAGAAAGCTACATTATCCACGAGTAACATAGGCTATATTTTATTTTGAAAAAAATAGGGTTCCGTAAGATATTTGCGTTTTTCGTTTATATAATAGGAGCGGAGCACCAATGAAGAATGTTTAAAAAATGGGGGAAAATTTTTACGCTACGGGCAATAGAAGACGCAAACGAGGTTGCGGGGGTCAGCTAGTTCGAAATAAAGTCAATCCTATGTCTCAAACAAACATACAATTAAATCTTTCCTAATATACCTATAGATAAGGACGTTCACTGGCTAACAAACTTTTTCGTGCAATACTTATCATAGTATACGTCTATGTCTATGTCATGGCTTTGTCAGTGTCTAGTAGAATGATAACGGTTCGTCACTTATGAAATGTATGTTCAAGTTATTTTCAACCTAATGGTATAGAATAATTGTAGGAAAATTACTTTAAGGGGGGTCATGAATTAATTTGGTCCACTGTACAAACCAGAGTAATTTGATCCGTTACAATTGGCTTTTCTTACGACACCTACAGGAATGAATGAATATGGGTGGTGGCACTCGTACTTAGCCCGTCACATCACGAGCACTTGTCCGTAGCCATATTTATATACTATTTATGTCAACTTAAGTCAGAAATATACATATCACATGCTTCGTTGGTTTAATTGGTGATTATCTATGAAGAAGTTTCTGGTGCTTCTGGTTAAATTCTCGGGTCGGGCCAAAAGTTATTGAATTTCTTTAATTACAAAAATGTTCAACAGCAGCTCAGTTTGAAGTTAAGATTGTGCCTATGGAGATCACGCAAAGCAGTCAGCGTTGCACCTGAGTTCACTCCAGTCGTGACAAACAGCCGTCCCATCGGATCAAGAGAGCGGGGGAACAGAGAGTGCACCTGTATGTGCGCACTATGGTATCTCGTGGTAGCTGAAGCAGAGGAGATGGCCCGTACCTGGGGGCCGAGGCGGAGTGCTCGGCGGGCGCGCGGTGCCGCTCGGCGTGGCCCTCGGCGTGCGCCAGCAGCTGCAGCGCGTCGCTGAAGCTCTCGCCGCACGTGTCGCACGTGTGCGAGCCCCACGCGTGGGAGCTGTCGTGGCGCTTGTAACTGCCAATAAATATACCTACATTAGCAAACTACAAAACACTAAAAGAGATACGAGCGAACATGCATACAGGTTAACTTAATAAAAGCGTGATAAAAGACAATGTACGCTCCTTAAATATGATTTAATATGATTAGACTCGAGAGCAACTGGAATATATATAAAGGACAGTTCGTAACTTTTGACAATTATTATATATATATGCGTATAAGCTCAAAGACCAGATATTAATATTAGAAAACTATATTTGTTCAACTACCTTTATGAGCGTTTTACTTTTACGTAGTGCTAGCGTATGCGACTGCTAAGCTTGAGGTCTCGGGTTCGATTCCTGGGTCGGACCAAATGTTTGTATGATCTGCAAATATTTGTTTCGGAGTTTGGGTGTTTTCTATATATAATATGTATGTATTTACAAAAAGGTATATAAGTATTTATATTAGTTGTCTAGTACCCATAACACAAGCTCTGCTTAGCTTGGGGCTAGATGGCGTTGTGTGTTAGATGTCCGGAATATTTATTTATTTACTAGCTGAACCCCGCGGTGCTACCCGCGGTACGTTGATAACTGCGGGCAACGCCGCGAGGCAAAGCTATATCTTTATAAATAGTAGCCTATGTGTTATTCTGATGTATAAGCTATATTGTGGTAAAGTTTCATTCAAATCCATTCAGTAGTTTTTACGTGAAAGAGTAACAAACATCCATACATACATACATCCATACTTACAAACTTTCGCCTTTATAATAGTAGTAGGATAATTTGAGTAGCATAAAAATAAAAAAAAAAGTTAATTTTGCATTTCCAATTGAGTGACTCGCATATTATTTTTACAATCTCCACACAAGGAATGTATCTTGTGTCACGAAGGGCATTACGAACTTTCATGAAACAAACACAAAGAAGACCCAAACTCTGAAGTGAACAAATTAGTGCATGCCACAAAGTGTTGTCCAATATGGAATGTCTATTAGAAAGGAAGGATTTCTTCTAAGGTGACCACCACACATGAAACCGCTACGAAACAATAAATGAGTAGTGTACGTACCTGTGTGCCGCCGCGACATGTCTCCGCAGCAGGTCGGCCCTCTGGAAGGCGACTCCGCAGTCGGGACAGAAGAGCTCGGGGCCTCTCTCTTCGCGCATGGTGTGGAACACGGCGCGCTCCGCCCCGCCCCCGCCCCCGCCCCCGCCGTGAGACAGCGGTGATAAACGGAAATCCATGTCGTCGTCTGAACATGCAGATTAAACTTAATAACACACCATAAAATTCTAGTGCACTTGACTAAAAGGCGATCGCTCTAATCTTCCAACTACAGGCCGATAGTCATAACTTCCCTTTTCTCGAAAATATTGGGAGTCCATTATCAACTTTCAACTCCTGCGGCATCATTTGCTTAGTGACCAGCAGTATGGCTTTCGTAAAGGTCGATCAGCTGGTGATCTTCTAGTTTACCTGACACATCGCTGGGCACAGGCCACTTAGACTAAGGGGGAAGCCTTAGCATTTAGTTTGGACATTGCGAAGGCCTTCGACCGGGTCTGGCACAAAGCGCTTCTTTCGAAGCTCCCTTCCTATGGGCTTCCCGAGAAATTTATGATTGGGTCACTAACTTTTCAGCAGATAGAAGCATAAAGGTCGTAGTCGACGGTGAATGCTCTGACTCCATATCTGTGAATGCTGATGGGACATGGGAGTGCAAGGCTGTGTGCTATCGCCTAGTTTGTTCCTCCTTCATATCAACGACATGCTGCCAATTAGCGGCATTCATTGTTATGCAGATGACAACACGGGCCATGCTCTCTACACCGGCCGCGCTAATATTTCTCGTGAAATCGTCATTGAGAGTCGAAACAAAGTTGTGTCTGAAGTTGAGACCTCTTTGGAAAAAGTCTCGGATTGGGGTAGACTAGATTTAGTGCAATTCAACCCCACAAAGAAACAAATTTGCGCGTTCACACTAAAAAACAGCCGTGGGTCGTATGTCCTCATTTTGAAGACACTCCCCTATCTACCTCAGCCAATATTGGAATACTTGGTGTGGACGTATCGAGCGAAGTCCAGTTTCGTGGCCAATTGGGGGGTAAGACCAAATTGGCCGCGAAAAAGCTTGGTGTGCTCAACAGATCGAAGCAGTATTTCATTCCGGCCCACCGCCTTCAGCTTTATAAAACGCAGGTTCGGCCACACATGGAATACTGTTCTCATCTTTGAGCAGGGACACCCCAATACCAGCTCCTTCCTCTAAACAGCATTTAGCGGATCGTACCATCGATTGCCAAGAACTTCCAATTCGGCTATACTATCTGGCGCTGGATAGAGATGTGGCTTCGCTGTGTATCTTCTACTGCATTTACATTTACTATGGGGAGTGCTCCAAGAAATTGTTCGAACTGATCCCTGCCGCCTCTTTCCGCTATCGTCCTACGCGACAGTAATTTCATCCTCATCATCTAGATGGTTGGCAGTCCACAACTGTGTGCTTTTCCGGAAACTTTCTGCCTAGCACAACAAAACTGTGGAATGAGCTGTCACCTGCGGTGTTCCCGGACCAATACGACCTTCAAGAAAAGAGCTAACTCCTTCTTAAAAGGCCGGCAACGCACTAGTAACGCCTCTGGCGTTGCGGGTGTCCATGGGCGGCGGTAATCGCTTACCATCAGGCGAAACGACTGCTCGTTTGCCCCTATACTATAAAAAAAACTATACACTGTATTTCAATTACATTAATATTTTTAAAATAAAATACATTTGTTTATAGTTAATTCGCTTAGATACGGTCACCTTGATCGCCGTCGCACGTGCGTCAAGCCGCCACAAAATTATAAGGCCCACCTGCGGCGTACACCCCCAAGCAAGTATGATTTGTTAGTTAGATGAATTAATATATTCTCATTTCACAACAATAACACTATTTCGTGCGGGTGCACCGACACTATCTTAACGAATGGACTATATACATTATTACATATACATTGCCATTGATGTCCATTTGCAAAAAGTTAACAAAATCTTAGGTTGAGAACTGCAGTCCTAGATAGACTACTAAGCAACTTGTGACAAGGAGTTACAGTGCTTGTTGGTATGTCAGTTGCTTTATAAAATTATAGAAATTCTCATTGAAAATAATATTCAATCTGAGCATAAAAAAAAAAATTTAAAGTCGCATGAGCTTTGGTCCAGATTCTCATGAATACACGGATATGTACATACATTGAAAACAAACATTTCGTAGACAGTATGTTTAACTTACAAGCCTGTTTAATATCCATTCCCTACTTTTGTATATTATAATTATTATGTAGAAGTTCTTTTTGTCTTACCTGAGTCCGAGTCATCGTAGTCCGGCTCCTGCATCTCGGTCTTGGGTGGTAAGTGCGGATGTCGCTGTTTTGTGTGCGAGTTGAGCGCCTCCCGGGACCAGCACAGCTCGCCGCAAGTGCCACATTCCACTGGAGAGTCCCCACCGTGAACCTAAAGTACTTCAATCATATTACAATCCATTTTGATAATTTGAATTGCCATCATCTGCAATTTATTTATTCCTATAGAAATACTAGCTGACCGGACAAACGTTGCTTTGCCTTAAAAAGGAATATATATTTTAAAGGTGGGTCAATAAAAATCGCGATGAAAAAATAGGGGTTGATCTTAGAGGGTTGAAAATTTAGGGTTGTATGTATTTACTAATGCTTTATCATAAAAAAATAGAAATTAAAAATTTTGTCTAAAAAATAAAAAAAAAAATTTAGGGGTGGACTACCCCTAACATTTAGGGGGATGAAAAATAGATGTTGGCCGATTCTCATAGATACCGGATAAGCACAAAAAATTTCATCAAAATCGGTCAAGCCGTTTCGGAGTAGTTCGATTACGCAAGCCGTGACACGAGAATTTTATATATTAGATAGATTATTTGTCATATTAAGTAACATGGATTAGCTTGCCACCAACAATACTATTTATCCAACGATAGATAATTAATATTTAGATAAGATAAAACACTAATGTCCAAGGGATTTTTATACCAAACAACGGATTGAGCTCTCTACTTATGAGAAAGAATAATCGTAACTAAAGGTGTGAATTAATAAATAGAAACATACCCTAGCATGCGATTGCAGTGCTTTTTCTCTAGCAAATCCAATTCCACAATGCCTACAAACGAAAGGCCTGGACGGATCCGTTGGAGGAGGTGGAGGAGAAGGTGGCGAAGGCTCGGAGGGCGGTGAGGGCGGAGTGGCCGACCGCTTCGGGGGCGACCGGGCTCGCCGCGACCACTGCTGCGTCCGGGCTGATGTCATGTTTTCCCATACTTCAGTCTGACAAACCAATTATAAGATTAAAGAAAAGGCCTACCACAAATGTGTTACCTATTAATTCATTTGTAGAATTCAAGGAGTTCCGAGTAAAAGAAGTCAAAATGTGTGGGAAGTTAATCAAATACAAAATAATTAACATAAATACTTAATATATATACAAATAAATAAAATTGGAGTGTCCGTTTGTAGTATTAAAATAATAGTTTTTTACTAAATGCATATGTATATAAGTACACATACCAAAATATTATTTTTATTAATTTTGACTGGCCCCGCGGAGTTACCCACGGTACGACAATCGCGGGTAACACCGCAGGGTTCAGTTAGTTCATACATAATTATCATATTTAAGATATTCTGGCAATTCAGTGTTACATTGACACTATAATTAAATTGAATCGTTCTTTTATTTTTTTTTGACATGTGTCGGTAAAGATTTTTTAGGTGCTTGTACAAAACTAATTCTGCTTACCTCTTCCTCCAATTCAGGATTCTTTTTCCGTCGACCTCGTTTCTTCTTTGGTTTAACAACTTGATTACTACCTAAAAGTTCTGTGGAGAGATACGCATATTAATATTATTTATAGGTATATTATTGGTATACGTACGTAGTTTTGTTCGTATTGTTTTATTAGCATTAGGGTAATACGACTGTCGGGGAACGGATCGCTCTTAAACAAAGGGAGGATCCTCCAACCAGGCAAGGAGATCTTACCTGGCGGGCCACGGCCCAACGGTTGATGTTGGGATATTGTATAGCTACAACATGTAGCTATACAATATTGGCGCGAGAACTTCTATTGCGCGATTCAGGATTAATAGTATTTTTTTTTGTTTTAAAAAGACAACTCCCACATTAGGAATAAACATCCTGTGTCGTGGGGGAGTTTACAGACATACATGAAACGGACACAAAGAACATCCAGACTCGGGACAACAATTCGTGGATCACACAAAGTGTTGTAGGTACCGCGTGGGATTTGAACCCACGACACTTGGCGCAGTAGCAAGCGGCATGGCGACCGCTGAAACCACTCGGCCAACCGTGCAGTTGTACGTTACTCCGTAGTTCAGTGTAGCGTTGTATGTGGAAGTCACCACAATTACTATTTTTATTTCAGTTTTACGTGTTTATATTATTTTTTTTTTTATATGTATTGTAAACTAAGTACCATAAAGACATAAGGGTAAGTTAGTGAGTCTTAGGAAATGCCGGTGTCTTCTAGCTGTAAAATCCGTTGTGTAAAAATATCTTAAGGATTTACTTACAAAATAAATATCATTTATCAGGATCTATCAACTTGGTGTGTATGATATGGTGGTATGGATTTCACATTGTTGCCATAAATAACCCTACGTATAAGTACTGGAAATATCCTAGGGTGTGAAGTTTACCATGAATGTGGTGCAAAGAACACATTGGCCATATTAATATGTAGAAAGTCAGATTATTATTTCTAGATAGATTAAGCTTAAATCGAATACCCTTCAATATAAATGCTTAGAGTCTGTGAATGTAGTTTGGGGCTAAAGACAACGACATATCACATAACCAAACGGTCAATTATCACGATTTATAATTATACTAACAATACACAGAATATATTATAATATTTCAACTGTGTATAAATTAATAGCAACTCATGCTCTGACGTAATTCATAATGTATATATCTGTTATGCTACTGTACATAAAAACATTTAAAGAAATATTATTGTTTTATGTGTGTGTGTATCTGAATGGGTTCCCACAGCAGCATATTACAGCGCTGATTTTCAGATGGCACCCCTCAACAACGTCACATACCTCTGACACTGAACTTAATGGCTTCATTTAACTAACAAATTAAATCGCATACAAGTTGCGTACACATACAGATGTTATTACTTAAATATCACTACATAGTATAAAACAAAGTCGCTTCTGCTGTCTGTCTGTCCCTATAAATGCTTAAATCTTTAAAACTACGCAACAGATTTTGATGCGGTTTTCTTTAATAGATATAGTGATTCAACAGGAAGGTTTATATCTATACTAATATTATAAAGAGGAAAACTTTGTTTGTATGTTTGTTTGTTAGTAATGAATAGGCTCAAAAACTACTGGACCGATTTTAAAAATTCTTTCATCATTCGGAAGCTACATTATCCACGAGTAACATAGGCTATATTTTATTTTGGAAAAAAATAGGGTTCCGTAAGATATTGGGGTTTTTCGGACACAATGTGTAAAAAATCAACCAGAAAAGTTACTTATTTTGCGTACGCTGCGTAAACTATAAAAGATAGAACCATAAAATGTTCTAATTAATCGTAGATCTTATAAATATCTACAAAAAAGTCCTCGACACACTATACTTTGGAAAATTTGGCTACGGGCAATAAAAGACGCAAACGAGGTTGCGTCGGTCAGCTAGTATATAATATAGTAGAGACAACACACACACTGATAATTTTAGAGGTTTCTAATGTGATGTCGTATATAAACACATTTTCTTGCGCTTACATTGCAAACTCTGGCTGAAACCTACGATATAGATCAAAATAATGTACTACAGTATTTTGCACATTTAAAAGGTCTACAAAAAAGTCCACGATGGTATATGTCTTTTGTCTATCTCTTAGGAATAACCCACCATAACCATTTTTATTCCTTTCTTTGTACGAGAAATAATGGCTTATTACCGAAGCGATTTTAAGCAATACAGCATAAATCCTTATTAAATTAAGGTCCCTAAATACATTGTGCATTTAATATAGATTAATATGGCCCTTTACAGTATGTAATTTAAATGAATGTATTCGGAATCATTACACATTTAAAATACACGAATCATATGGTCGGTGGTGCATCTGATATCCACCCGTGTGAAGGCGGAGCGGGTCGCTAGTAAATTATAATTAGCTTAAAAAAATATCAAGAAACAGATTTATGTTGATTATTTTATACACTTACCATAATCTATGGAATCCTGATTATCTGGTACTAATGCATGCACTTTAAGATGGTTCATGAGATCACACTTGCGAACGTATCGTACACCACAGAGATTGCAGGCGTGGGGCCTATCGTTTTGATGGGCCACCATATGATTCATAAGAGCAGCTTTTTTCCGAAACCGTCGTGAACAGAAGTCACATGGCCATGGTCGCATAGCTGTGTATTCATCCTGAAGAAATTATAAAATGTATTTCTTGTAAATTTATGCACTTCAGTTAAGTAATATGTACAAAAAAGTAAAAGTTTCCAAAGTACTAACTTGATCAGTTGGTAAAGGAACATCGAGGTCATTTTCTTCTTTTACATCTAGAATCGGATGCGTAAATTGCTCTAAAGAGACTTCCACTCTGAAATAAATATAATAGATTAGCTGAACCCCGCGGTATTACCAACGACACGACAATAATCGCGGTCTACGCCGCGAGGCGAAGATAGTATCTTTATAAATTGTAGCCTATGTGTTATTCTGATGCATAAGCTATATTATTGTAAAGTTTCATCAAAATCCATTCAGTGGTTTTTCTCCATTTAGTAGTGTAGTTCTCTCTTGAAAGTGCAACAAACATACTCACTTACATATGTTCTCATAAACTTTCGCGTTTATAATACTAGTAGGATTATACACATGAAACGTTATAACAATAACATTAATATACAATTGTTAGTAAAAATATCCACGAATAATTGTGGTTGCCATAAGAGTCAACTAAGTGAACACTGCCACGTTGGCGCAGTGGCAGCGAACATGACTGTTGTGCAAAGGTCTCGGTTTCGATTCCCGGGTCGGATCAAATGTTTGTATGATCTGTAAATAGGGTGTTTTCTGTGTATGATATGTATGTATTTACAAAAAAAACAAGTTCTGCTTAGTTTGGGACTAGATGGCATTGTGTGTTAAACACATAAACACAATGCCATCAAACAAAATTATTTATATATAAATTATGCTGGACAAAGGTACTGCTAAAAAACTAACCAACTCATCCTGTCCAGCGTTATATAGTAGGACTAAATCAACAGTAGACTTTTAAGTCACTATGTTCAGCAAGTTAATGATGTTAGTTGCTTATGTCTGAAGTATTAATGAGAAGATCTCAAAAGGTCTGATTACGCAGGGTTTAGTTTAATTTAATTCATACCCACAATATCTTTGGGTGTTAATGTAACAATATGAATAGATTTAATAAAGAACAAAGACAATACTATAAAAAATTATATAATAAATATAATAAATAGACTACGGGCCCGTGTCGAAAATTGATGGGTCATGTGAACCACCAGGAGACTTTTTTAGAAAGATACAGGGGCATAAAACAATAACATTTAGCACTATGCTGTCACTTGGAAGCTGTCCAACTGAGTATAGGTAAAGGGGAGGGAGTAGGAACCGTCGATTTTTCTCCCTTGTCACATAATTTTTGTACGGCGTTGCGAGATAATGGATTAGAAGAGATATTGAAATTGAATGGGACCGATGCCGTCTAAAATTAAATGACTAAATTGAGCGAGACAATCGCCGGGAAATCAAAAAGAAATCCAACTTTGTGGCTCACTATTTTTGTTCGGCATCGGTCCCATTCAATTTCAATATCTCTTCTAATCCATTATCTCGCAACGCCGTACAAAAATTATGTGACAAGGGAGAAAAATCGACGGTTCCTACTCCCTCCCCTTTACCTATACTCAGTTGGACAGCTTCCAAGTGACAGCATAGTGCTAAATGTTATTGTTTTATGCCCCTGTATCTTTCTAAAAAAGTCTCCTGGTGGTTCACATGACCCATCAATTTTCGATACGGGCCCGTAGTCTATTAGCTTAAGCTATTTTCTAATGCAATGAGAAGTACAAAAGACATATTTTGTGACTGAAATTAGCTGAAAGAGATGTCTGTCAGTGTAGTATATATGTGTACAAATATATACATAAACAAACATGGTCCAGTAATTATATACAAAATTATATTTATGTAGGCAATAAACAGAAATTTGCAAAAATCAATTATTATTACAAGGGATTAGTCGCTATTACAATTGCTGATGAATTTTATCAGTAACAGATAAACACTACTTTGAATGTCATTATCATTTTCTATTATGCTTTCAATAAAATTTTAAATGGAGATAGTTTTGAGAAGAACAGATGCTACTTATAACTCATAACACTCAGGCAGAGCTGCAGGAAAAAGATAGTTTGTTAACTCAATTGTGGCTTTTTTTTTATGGTATTGTAACACTTTCCCTGCTTCAAATTGTGTAACATTTTTCCAGTGCTAATACAACACAGGGATATTTTTTTAATCTACAACTATTGTAGATTGAAGAAATATCCCTATGTTTAATTC
The DNA here is from genome assembly GCA_916048165.1 of Spilarctia lutea. Classification (NCBI taxonomy): domain Eukaryota; kingdom Metazoa; phylum Arthropoda; class Insecta; order Lepidoptera; family Erebidae; genus Spilarctia; species Spilarctia lutea. Next base: position 12,743,605 of record OU696480.1, on the reverse strand, counting down.
CAATACACCAACCAGGTGAGGCGATCATGTCTGGTCGAAGGATCTTGCCTTGGTGTAGCAGGGACATCACCATTGTTCCCCCACAGTGGTGACCTCAACGTGATTTCGAGGCATGGTTAGTTGGACCATCATACTGACCTACTCACTACAGTTACATGTTGTATTTGTTGCAGAGGTGCTTTGTGTAAAATAATTTTATTAATGTTAAAGTTAAATTACTACTACAACTAACCTTTCTTGTCCGCCAGGAATGACCCAATCATCTGTGATAACTTCTTCTGTAACACACTCCACATTTGGATCATCTGCTAGTTCAGCTGTCTCGGTATAACCCCCTAGTACATCTTGTGAAAGGTACATTAAATTTTCTGCAGCCATTTGGTCCGTGTTAGCAATAATTTCTTCTTCAGTCTGTGCATAGAGTTGATTTGCTATTGAAAACTGGCATAATATGTTAAAAATAAATGAGTAAGTATATAAAAGTTTATAGCATAAAATTTAAAAACATTAAACAAAAAACAACAAAAAAAAATAACCCAAAACAAACATTCTAGATGGTTGGCAGTCCACAACTGTGCGATTTTCCCGAAATTTTCTGCCACGCACAGCAAAACTGTGGAATGAGCTGTCGTCTGCGGTGTTCCCGGACCAATACGACCTTCAAACCTTCAAGAAAAGAGCGTACTCCTTCCTAAAAGGCCGGCAACGCACTTGTGACGCCTCTGGTGTTACGGGTGTCCATGGGCGGCGGTAATCGCTTACCATCAGGTGATACGTCTGCTCGTTTGCCCCCTATATAATAAAAAAAAAAAAAAAAAAACATTACCAGAAATATATATGAGCTTCTAACTCTGTGTAACTTATATTTAAAATGGATAACAAAAACTATTTTCCATTCAACACTGATCTTAAAAAAAGCAATCACATGCTATAAGCCTTAATAAACTATGAATATTCACAAAAATGATGTGTGTGAGCCTAAAAATTATATAATTTCACTTTCACTGTGACTAGTTGTCAATCTTATATATATGTTTCTCTAACAAAATTCTCTTGTGTGAAAAACTATACTAAGGGTCTACTCATAATCTGCCATGTAACACAATCTCTGACAATGAGTCAACAACAATCAATGAGTTTCTCACCAGCTCTTCTCATGAATGCAATACCCATCGGAGCTGGTACTTGGATTGATTTCAATTTAAACCTTTGAGTTGAATCGAAATCAATCTAAGCTCCAGTAATTCAAATCATTGATTACTTGAGTTACATCCTTTTATCACTGATCAATTCAGTACTTGAGTTTTATTTTATATTTTGTATTAATAATGTTTGATGTTTGTATTTTGACGTGTTCAAGTGCCTTTTGGGGCCTATGGAAATAAATGATTTGACTTTGACTTTGAATCAGGGTGTCGATAAATATATGATTTCTGACCCATATATGTCTATGTGTCAGAAATGCGTATATTTGCAACACTTGTGAAAGTTCAATCTGTAGTTATTTGACAGATAAGCTGACATTAATCACCCATGATCAGCAAGTGGTAAAACTGGGCATGAGACTATTATAGGTAGATCACAAACCTGAGTATTCTTGAAAAAGAAATAACATCATCCCTAACTGCCTTTTTGTGTACTGTTCAATTATAAACCAGATTTAACACACCAATGATTAAATAAATATGATTAAAGATGAAAACTGTTCAAATACTAGCATAGTATTTTGTCAGCAGTATTATTTAAGATTTACAAGCTCATTACTATTACATACTATTGTCCAGAACATCTTCTCCGGAGAGGAGACCCGAGCCCAGCAGTGGGATGTTCACAACATCCTGGTTATAAGTAGTATACAAGCAAGTATATTGAATTTAATTTCTTACCATATGGGAATATGTATCACTTTCAACATTTTGTAGCCCGGATATTACCTCTTCTTTACCCACTTCATTGGGATCATGCTAAAAATATATTAATTAAAGTTATACATTAAAAGTTGACTCAATCAAGCTATTGAAGCTATGAATGTATGTATTTAATAAAAATTGTAAGAGGTTGATGTCTGTATATTAGAGATATTTAAGAAAAGCTAATGAAGGAGGACTTTATTAAAGTAACAGTACTCAAATTTTTTGATTTTTTTCTTTTTGTGGTTTTCTCTTATGTAGTGTTGTAAACTTGACTTAACTTTCAGTATATGTTTTAATTCAATCAAGTTTTTTTCCTGTAAATGCCATACTAATACATGTAGGACATTCCTATTACGATCTAGTCTACTGACTAATGAGTAATTTTACATTGACCTAAATTAATAAAACATAATTATAATAAGATTGTTTTCACTAACACTTTTCTTATTGTCTCTAATTATATGAGGACACTCTGTTCATGTGATCTTATATTACACTGCACTAAAATGGTAGTATTTTGTTCACTTTGCACTGTCACTTAACTAACTCAAAGTCTCCTTATAATGTCCGTATTGTCAAGAAGCTAGATAGCCTTTACATGATGATGATGTAATTTTACGTTGACCTAAATTAATAAAACATAATTATAATAAGATTGTTTTCACTAACACTTTTCTTATTGTCTCTAATTATATGAGGACACTCTGTTCATGTGATCTTATATTACACTGCACTAAAATGGTAGTATTATGTTCACTTTGCACTGTCACTTAACTAACTCAGTCTCCTTATGATGTCCGTATTGTCAAGAAGCTAGATAGCCTTTACATGATGATGAAATTCATTCAATCAGTTTAAAGGATGATTGCATTCACCAACATATGCGCAGGGCATAATTAGCTGACCCTTGTAACCTAATTAATAATGTCTTTATTCTACACCAGATTACTTAAAAAGGTAACACAAAACTTGGAGGTACAATTGGTGGCCTTATCGCCCAAAGGCAATCTCTTCCAGACAACCATGAGATGGAAAGAAAGACATGGAAAGTATAGGGTAGTCCCTGGTGTACCTCTACCCTCCATACCCTGGTGTATGAAAATTGGTTGGAAAAATAAATATTTATATACATAATATTATAAATGGTAACAGTAACAACTAGTGTATATATGTACTGTAGAATATTAGTATAGATATATGTACTTGTTAACTCACCTTAATTACGACCTCCTCCCAATGGAGGCTGAAATCTTCTCCTTCTCCATCCATTTTTAATTATTACTTCATGGTCTTATTTTATTAAGAATTAATCTGAAAAATTACTATAAGTTAAATATCTATTTTTTAAGTAACAATTCACATTATATACAAAATGTTTTATGATTAGATAAATAATGTAATCAAAAACGATTGGTATTCATAAACATATTTCGGTAAGTACATTGAGTACGTTCCTGTCAATAATTACCACATAAAACATCCTTCAATCAAAACATCAACATAACCTTATTATTTAACTAAGTTCTTGAGATATTTTTTTGATACAAGAGTGTAAGTAGCGAACACACGTTTTTTTATCACACTTATTTTTGTACGAGAAAGGATAATTAAAGACTGAAAGCAGAAACAAAAATGGTGTCAACTTCCAGTAAAGATGTAAAAGATTAGGTTATCCTGTCAAAAAGAAGGTTAGGCTTAAGAAATCAATTAAATTACTGAACTTTGTTAGTTAATTGAATCATAATTACACTTTTCTAATAAAAAAACATCACGCCTTGTAACATATTCACAGTTATTTTACATATCTATACGTTTACATGACGCAATCATAAAACTTATCGATAGTTCATCATCGATGAAAACAATAATATAACCAAAGTGTCTACAATTTTTATGAAAGTACTTACATGGATGTGGGTAAAGCTTTATAGATTTTTCGTTATGTACATTAGTTTGGAGTCATTAGGCAAATATTTTTTATTGTTTGGTTATCAGACAAATGGCTATCTTCCATTTCCATACCACACCATAGACAAACTAGAGCGTAGAGCCCAGGTTTAGTAGGTACTCATTCCAGAGTGGAATTAAATATTTTAATTAAGCCTCACAATCTTTAATTTAGTTTTAAATTAAACAGTTAGCCCTGTAATTTTACCTTCATATCTTTGGATATGTACCTATTTCATGAATAATTTTACTTCAATTTTAAAATAATGAATATGTACTTTCTAAGCCCTATTCACTGAATCTTTTAGCCTCGGACTTCAATATATATATATATATATATATATATATATATATATATATATATATATATATATATATATATATATATATATATAAATAGTGGATATGAACTATTATATTGTATGTACGATATTTGGTTTTTGAATTTGAAACCTACTTTTGCGAAACGTACAAGTTGCGTACAAAAATTTTAGCTAAAGGTAGTGAGAAGTAATTTAGCCAGGCTGCAGTCTGCACACGACTGGCTAACGTGTGGAGACGGGCTAAAATAGTGATTATAGCTTTTCGCTGACGCTAGACGTGTAGTTAATTGACTACAGTCTGTTAACTATTATTTTATTCAATTCCATCCAGCTGTTAGGTTGACTAAATTATATTATGTGTTGCTATACCTGTTCTACCTCTTAAACTTCATCCATGACTAACATTTTGAAGTATTAGAAGAATTTCAGTGCTACTAATATCTAATGTAATAAAAAATATTTACCCCTGAAGCTACAGTACAAACTCTAAGATTGTCACAATTGCTTGAAAAATCCCCCTTTAAAAGAAATTAAAAGGTCGCTTTTTACGTATAGAGATCCACTCGAGCCGTCACCTTACCTGGGTTATAACTAAACCGACTAGACTAACCGACTTCTAAAAGTAAAATCACACGGTATGCTACTATGCGCCGGAATTAGGAGGGATCTGTGGAAGATGCAGAAGTTCAAAAACACTGTGTAGTAATTTGACTTATTTATTAAAAAAAAAAAACAGATATTGAAAAAAACGGATATAGATATTGTTACGACATCCAGACCCCTCGTACCGCCTGTACATAAAAACAAGGACACCACCTTTAGATGCATTGAATAATAAGACGATGTATGACATATGTGGAGAGAAAAAGTTGTCGTCCTCCAGGCCTATCTCTGAAGCCGTCATCGCTGGTAAAACATAATTCCCTCCTAATGTTTGAGTAGAAGTTCTTCCAGAAGCAGCCACTTACGGAAAGGAACTGCAATGCAGTTCCTTTCCGTAAGTAAGAGTTTCACTAAGTAAGTGAAATTCGGAACGTAAACGGGGGCTGGATAAATCAATAAATACGACTGCTTAAACTAGATTACGTTACGAGTATCTTAGGGTATGATTGTAATGCTTCGGGCCCTTTGGGCAGCTGCCCCATAGCAGCGGCCCAAAAGGTCGCTGATGGATTTACCCTCCTAGTTAGGAGCTTCCTGAGGGTGCAGGTACAACAAGGAAAACAGAGGTCAGGGAGAGAGGAAAAAACCTACGGTGACCTCTGTTTTCACTGTGGCCATCTCGGTCACAAGGCCCGCCTTGCAATGCTCCGCTATTATACTTCAGATGCGTAGGCCAATCACCGGTTTGGCAGTAAGACCTGCGCGGAATCGAGACCGAGACCGGGAAGCCCGTCTTCTGTCTCCAAACAGACAACGACGTTGCCGCTGTAAAGCGTCAAGGTTCGCGGCGGAATGTGGAGTTGGAAATCCAATAATGGATTCTCATCGCCACTTCCTCCAGGTGAATGTGAGCCGCTCAGTATCTTCTGCTCCAGAGCATGGTACAGTGGTCCATCAAATTGCCGCTGTCGCCGAGCCGATACATCCATCGGTTTCTCGGGGCTGCCTGGGCGACCGACTTAGATGGCCTTACCGGCTCCACCTGAGCTCAAGCGTTTAGATCGAGAGCTCATACTGTAAGCCGCCATCACGCAGACTTGGGCTCCAGCGCCGGACAGGCCTGTTGATGTGGATGCCGAGGCACAATGGTTCAATATTGCGCTATTGCAACGACCGCAACGAGTACTGGCAATCAGGATCATAAAGGGGTAACGCACGATCTCCTTTGAGGCAGCGAGCCTCCTGGCCGGAACTTCATCATGGGACCTGGAGGCGAAAGCCCTTACGGCTCCTTACCAGTGGCGACCTGAGACTCGAGAAGTCGAGGATCAAAAATCTCAACTCCACCAGGTCCTCGTGCAAGAATGGAGGGAACGACTTGGGCAACAGAGCGCTGGGCATGCCGTTTTTGCGGCGGTAAGACCCGTTGTGGATGATTGCCTCGAGAGGCGCAATGAGACCCTCTCATACAGGACGTCGAAGGTGATCACTGGAAAAGGATGTTTCGGAGATCACCTGTATCCGATCCGCAAAGAACCAACGCCTGAGCGCCACCACTGTGGTGGCCAGACTGTGTACACGGCGCTCTACACGTTGGCAGAATGTCCGGCGTGGGGGGAGCCGAGGCGTGATCTAGTAGCGGCCTTCGGGGGTTATCTCGCTCGGGAACATGTTTGCGGCCATGTTGCGAAGTGAGAGCGCGTGGAACGCCGTTTCTTTCTTCGAGCAAGGTATGCTTGTCAAAGAGACAGCGGAGTGGTACTGAGAGAGGTTTAGAACTCTCCCGGCCCGGCCCGTCCGATACAAACTGTAGGTGGCCCGAGCTACGTGGGGGTTTCAGGGTTTTCCTTACACCAGTGGGTCGTATCCAACGGGATTTCCGAACGAAAAAAAAAAGTATGATTGTAAATAAAACAAGTCTAAAAACTTTATGGCCATATAAATCTCATCACGTATTTACTTGTCAAAACCGAGGACGAATCTACAGTGACGTATTGTATTTTGTATTAAGTTTATGGTACGAAGTAGTGCTTTTTGTTGTTGTTGGTGAATTTTGACGTTGACGGCGAAGTTGATTTGGATAAATTTGATAAAACTAGAAGATTGAATTCATATTAAATATTATAAAACAGACGAAATGGCCCAAGAATTAAAAGATCTATGTCAATTGCTTTTTCCGGAATCTAGTGAAGGTAAAAAGTTTTAATCGTTCCGATTCATCCTTGTTAAATTTTCTTTTCTAAACTTTATGTAGTTAATCAGTCATGAAGTTCATTCTTTAAAATATACATAGGTAACCTAAGTTATGGAATATTTTTTTTTACCAAAATATCAATTAGCCATTACAATAAAATATAATTTCTTCATTTAGGTACTGTTCATTATTAAACTATAAATTTTAATAACTTAATTTGTAGAAAATGCTGAGAACTTCAGTGATATCACTGACTACATAAAAAACTTGGGTTCCCAAAATTGGGAATACATTCGGAAGGAACCAGAACGGTTGAGTGATGAGATGAAACAGTTGACAGAACAGACTCAAGAATTGGCATTTACCAACTATAAGACATTTGTGGACACTGCAGAGATCTCGCGTACAATCATAAATGACCTAGCTAAATCCAAAGAATCACTGTCATCTTTCCTAGAAAATACACCAAGTTTTTTACAAGAATGTGAGAAGTTTTCCCAAGTTGCTGGTAGCATAGTTAAAGAGAAAAGGTAAATACCATAATTAGAATAAGGTATGTTTAAACAGTTACTAGATAAAAGAGAAAAGAAGTAATTTAATTAGGTGATACTTTTGTTCACAGTCACTACAGTACAATACGTAACCAAAGTGATAAATTACTGGAGCTATTGGAGTTACCATCATTAATGCGAGAAGCTCTTAATGCTGAGGACTATGAAAGTGCTTTAGACATATTCACATTTGTTCGCAACCTGTCTAAAAGATATTTTGAAATACCAATAGTGCAGGTATATGACTTATATAATTTAAGTTAAGAGCCAAGATCTTAAGTTCACAGCAAAGCCGTTCTATGAATGTTTGTATGTATCACCATATCACCCCAGATACCTCTGACTGGTGGCATTGTCAGACTCAAAACAACTAAAACTGCACACCATCTCAGTTACTAGGATCTAGGTGCACCCTTGAATGGAAATACCTGAAAGTACTGAATCGATTTAAACGAATGAGGTGTGTCTTCTTCTTCTTCTTATAGTCCTATGTCCCCTAGTTGGGGCAGAGGGCGTCCACAGCATTCCGCCATCGCGTTCGGTCGTGAGCTTCGCATTTTAGCTGGCTCCACGTCTTCCCGGCCTTTTTCGTCTCGTCTGCAACTGTACGCCGCCAGGTCTGTTTGGGTCGGCCACGTTTTCGTTTTCCTTGAGGATTCCAATCGAGCGCCTGTTTGGCGATATGATCAGAATCCCTACGGAGTGTGTGACCAATCCAGCTCCACTTGCGACGTTTGATCTGAATGTCGATCGGCGTTTCACGGCAGCGCTTCATTAGGTCTTCGTTGGAGATTCTCTCGGGCCAGTAAATACCGAGAATTCGGCGAAGACAGCGGTTTACGAAGACCTGGAGCCGGTGCGAGATATTTTTTGTGACCTTCCACGTCTCACACCCATATAGCAGTACGGATTTGACGTTGGACTGGAATATCTTCAACTTCACTCTTCGCGTCAATTTCCGTGACTGCCACACGGGCCGCAACTGTGCGAAGGTTGCTCGAGCCTTGGCAATGCGCGAAGTGATGTCCTCTTCAGTTCCCCCAGTCTCTGACACGACGCTTCCGAGGTATGTAAATTTGTGGACTCGCTCCACATCCTCTGCACCAATCCGTAATGGTGTGCTATTTTTCACTCCAGATCGCATCTCTTGGGTCTTCCGTGTGTTAATTTTAAGCCCAGTTACACTCGCCTCTCGACATAGGTCGTCCAATTTGGATTGCATATCGCGGTGCGTGTGACTCAGCAGGCACAGGTCGTCGGCGTAGTCCAAGTCTTCTAGGACACTGGTCAGTCCCCATTCTATGCCGCGTCGCCTATTGTGGTGTGTGCGAAGCATAATCCCATCGAGGACGATCAAGAATAGGAGAGGCGAGAGTATACAGCCTTGTCGAACACCCGCATGTACCTCGATACCTTTAGAGACCATGCCATTTTGCGTCACTTTACAGGAATATTTTCTGTAGATAGCTTTTACAAGGTTGATCATCTTCGGCGGGACACCAATTTCGATAAGTCTCGACCATATGGTAGTCCATCTCAGCGTATCGAAAGCTTTTTCAAAGTCTACAAAGGTCAGATAGACTTTTCCCTTTGCCATTCTGATGCCTGTTCAAGAACGATACGCAGAGTGTTGATCTGGTCGACACACGAACGATTCGAGCGAAAGCCTCCTTGCTCTTTGCGCAGTAAGGGTTCAATAGCCCCTGATAATCTGTCCAAGACAATCTTGCATAAAACCTTGGAAGGTACCGAGAGCAAAGTTATGCCTCTCCAGTTGCTGCATTGGCTGAGGTCGCCTTTTTTGGGCACAGGTATAAGAAGCCCTTTGTTCCAGTCATCTGGAAGCTCCTCACTTGTCCAGATCTTCTTTATTAAAGATGTCAGTACCTCGACGGCGAAGTTTAAATCAGATTTTAGCATTTCCGCAGTTATTAGGTCGAGGCCTGGAGCTTTACCAGTTTTGAGCGAGAGTACTGCCTTCGCTACTTCCTCGTGCGTCGGAGGTTCGAGGTTGATGTCAAGAAGCCTAGGTGGTGGAGGTGTATCTTGCGGTACATCCGGTACGGTCCATACTATGGCACGGAAGATCTCCTCAAAGTGTTCACGCCAGCGTTCCAGTTGCCCTTCCGGTGTCACAATGAGTTGCCCATTCTTTGACTTCAGAGGCCTTTTACGAAAACCGCTGTTACCTGCCAACATTTTAGTCGCTTTATACAGCTCTCTCAGATTGCCAGTATTAGCAGCGCGTTGGGCATTATCAGCGATACTGTCAGTCCATAATCTTCTATCTTTCCGCGAGCTGCGGTAGATTTTTCTTCGAATCTGGCGGTATCTCTGTCTGAGGTCGGCTTGAAGTAACTCGTCGTTAGTGCTTAGCAGTTTAACGTGAAGTCCTCTTCGTTCGTTGATCAGCTCCCATGTAGACTGTGACATCCAAGTTTCACGCCTGTGTGCACAGTGCCCTAGGACGTTAGAGCTGGTCTCTGTATAGGCCACTTTAATGCGTTTCCACTCTTCGTCTATTGAGTCATCGTCAGCGTTGAGGTCAGCGAAACGGTTACGGAGTTCAAGCCTGAATTTGAGGGTAGTGTCAGAATTCTGCAGTCGGGTAACTTCAAACCTTCTCCCAATCCTATCATTTCCGCTGGCTGGTCGTGCTGCAGCCACCTTGAGCCGCATCTCAGCAACGACCAGATGATGGTCACTGTCGATATCAGCGCCTCTCCGATTTCGGACGTCAAGCAACGATGAGCGCCATCTGGAACTTATGGCAAGGTGGTCAATTTGGTTTCTAGTGACGCCATCGGGTGAGTTCCAAGTGTATTTGTGTATATTTTTATGAATAAAAAGTGTTCCTCCGATGGCCAGGTTTTGATGCTGACAAAACTCCAAAAATCGTTCACCATTCTCATTACGCACCCCGAGTCCCTGCGTGCCCATATGTCGTTCACAGTTGATGTTATCGCTCCCAACTTTCGCATTAAGGTCTCCCATGACGATCACAATATCTTGCTTTTTTATTCCTTTAAGGGTGGCGTTTAGAGCGTTGTAGAAGTCGTCTTTGGTATCCTCTGCAGCCATATTGGTGGGCGCGTAACACTGCACAACGGATATTTTTCGGACTCTTGAGTTAAAACGGGCCAAAATGATTCGGTCTGAGATCGGTTTCCAGTCCAAAAGGCTTCTCCTTGCGGAATGGGAAAGGAGGAATCCAACTCCGTTTGTGTGTCAATAGACCCATAATAATTTTTCAAAAGTTTTTGTGTAGTCAGATTATAGTTTTGTAAACTTTTGGTTGTTAATAATAACTGGCTCCTTGATATCTTATCTCTGAAAAAAATAACTCTATTCTCAATTCCTAATGAGAATTAGATGAATTCCTCATATTTGATGGTAAATTTCAAAATTATTTTATGAAAGTTACACTAATGTTACATGGCTTTTGTTTTAGAACACAACTTCTGAGATAATGACATTATGGTTTGAAACTCTCTACCACCTCTTTAATCAGTTGCGGTATGATTTACCTCTTCCTCAATGCTTGCAGGTAAGTTACTAAATTCATCCCAATTTAGTACTATATAAAATTTTCATGTGAAGTACTAATTTAGATGGACATTTTAGATTTTAGGATATCTTCGAAGGGCAAACACAGTATACAACTCAACAGATGATGATGAAAGTGGCTTGTATACAAGTATTTCTAAAACTAACTCTGTAGCAACTGCTGACGGTCTACACTTGCATTTTTTAAAAGCAAGAAATGCATGGTTTGAAAAAGCGTTAGAGGATGCCAAGAACACTGAAAGTATGTGTTTTTAAGTGAAATATTCCTTGCTATATATAACCTTAGTTCTAAACATGTTTTATTTCTAATACAGCTTCAGAAAAATTGCTAAGAAGAATTGTAGAACTACACAGGATTCATCTGTTCAATGTGTTGACTCAGCACAAATCTATATTTTTGTCTGACTCTCAAGAATCTAAAATGAAAGATGATGAATTGAGTGGTACGAGTGCCTTATCATGCTGGTTGAAATTAAAGGTAAAGTACAGACAATTTTATTTCTCACAACTAAATTCACTATTACAGTGCACATTCTATTTCATGGAAAACTAATAAAAAAATCAAAGTATTCTAATTATTTACTGTTAAATGCCAATAAGCTGTCTATATGTTCTTTTCTTGGCAGTTTATTATTAAACATGAATTAATGTAAGTGCACAAAAATTTCTTTGTATTATCTGTGCCATGTCTCTCTTACTGTTATTCCTATTTACTTATAATAAAATTGTTTATTACACATAATATAACATTAAATAATTTTAATAATTCTAGGTGGAGACACTGGCTCAAATCTTAAATGAAGGCTTACCAAAAGAGGATGAAGCCAGTTTTGAGTCACTCATAAATCAATGCATGTATCTTTGTTTATCATTTGGAAGAGTAGGAGCTGACATGAGATGTGTATTGACACCCCTGTTCCGAAATAACATTTTAACACAATTTCATAATGGTCTTGACAAAGCTGATCATCAATTTGAACATCAGATACGATCATATAAAGTCCCTAGTATCAAAAATGTACCTCGACCAATTAATGACAGTATTTCTACTGGTCCACCAGAGAATTTATTGGATTACTATCCTCTTGCAGAATATTGCAATGGAATGCTTACAGTACTGAATTGTATGAGAGTTACAGCTCCATTAAATATGGTCAAAGAGGTGTATAATGCTTTCAGAGAATCATTTAGCAAAGCAGGCCAAGTCTTGTTAGCATTCTACTATCGGGAACAGCAAAGTTTCACAGATATTGAGAGGCAGAATTTTGTGTCACTGTGTGTATGTTTCTCCGAAGATTTGGTGCCCTATATCACGAAGTGCCTCTCGCAATCTTTTCCTTCGACACAGATTGCGGAACTATTGGGTGTCACATTATCTGTTCTACAAGAGAGTAATATTTTGAATATAGACCAAAGAAAAGTCTGTGAACCATTAAATTGTGTAACTGGTATCAGTGTAAATTGATTTAATATCAATGTTTATAACTTATTCATACGAATGACAGATTGTATATTAAGATAAATGTTTGTTATAATATAAAATGAAATAAATATTATTAGATAAAATAAAAATGTTTATTTTTACTATAAAAAGGAAGTGATGATTACATTGTAGTAAAATAATATAAGGCACAGCCTTCTTATTTCTAATAACTCGAGAGTAAACAAATTTCAGGAATGGTCTTTCTTACACTATGTAAATCTTAATTTCTTAATTCGAGATTTGCCATCTTCATTTCTTGACACTTCATAAAAGTGAGTGACTTTATCAATTTGTCCCAGGGACTCTATGAACTCTCTGTCATGTGTGATAATGATAAACATGAAGTTCTTTTGTAATTTTCGTTCCTGCACAATCTCTCCTAGAGCTGTACACAGATTTTTTATATTTTCTTCATCCAAATTAGTCGTTGGCTCGTCTAAAGCCAAAACTCCAAACCTAAAAAAGAATTAAATGTATAATAATCATGTTTGTATTCAGTTAATTAATTTATACCTTACTAAAAAGACCAAAGTTTAGTAAGGAAAACAATCTTTTTTCTTCTTTAAAATATCTATTTTAATAACATTTCATACACAAGTAAGCATTAAGGAAAATAGTTTTAGAAATATGTAAATTTGAACACAATTTTTTTTTTATTTAGGCAGATCAATATGAGTAACACAATACTGGTTGGAGGACATATTTTAAATACATGTTATATCAATGGATGTACCTTGAGCTGAATGTTTCTGCGAGAGCTAGCCTTATTATAAGACAAGCGAGCACCTTCTGTCCTGCACTACATCTGCCTCGCATGTCAATCTCAATTCCATTTTTGCATTGGACTACTCTGTAAAATAAAATAAAATTAGTGGAAGTAAAACATTAAGTTGTAAAATAGGTCAAAAACATACATACATAAAATCATTTCTTTATTTATCTTTTCTTTTATATCTTTTAATGTTAATAATAAATACTTCGGACATCTAACACACAACGCCATCTAGTCCCAAGCTAAGCAGAGCTCGTGTTATGGGTACTAGACAACTGATATGAATACATATATACTTTTTTTTTTGTAAATATATATTATACATGGTAAACACCCAAACTCTGACACAAATATTTGTAGATTATTCAAACATTTGGTTCAATCCAGAATTTGAACCCGAGACCTCAAGCACAGCAGTCGCTTTCACTATCACTGCGCCACCGAGGCAGTCATAACATAGATTTAAATGTCACTTGTTTTTAAGTATGTTCCAATTAATATGTCAATGAGTCATTGAAACTCATGTTATGCTAATAAAATGTATAATAACATCTACAATAATATGTGTTATAAATCTGAAAGTAACTGTCTGTCTTGTCTGTTACAGGCATAACAGACTAGACAGCTGTACCGCTGCACTGATTTCAATGAAATTTGGGTTTGATTCTTGAGGAAGGTCTTAGGGTACCCTTTACCGCAACAACCAACATACACGCAGAGCCGCGGCCAAAAGTTAGTTTGTAATAACGTCGAGAGTTTATTTTCTCTTCTTCCTCTAAATTTATGTCAATTGTTATTATATATACAATAATACCTGTATTCATATTTGCAGCGCTCGGAATCTGCGCTCATAGAACCTTCAGCTTTGATAGCAATATAATCAATGTCATTGCCACTGTATATTTTGTTCCATAGTTCTCTGAAAGTTGTAGAAGTAGAAATATAAAAAAAAAATTATAGTGTGAGAGCCACGGTTCCACGGAGTGATACCACGGCCTCACAGAAAACCGGTGTGAAATAGCGCTTGCGCTGTTTCACCGAATGAGTGAGGATACCGGATGGCCATACCCTAAACCCCTCCCCCTATCCCCAAAGGCCGGCAATGCACTTGTGACGTCTCTGGTGTTGCGGGAGTCCATGGGCGGCGGTAATCGCTTACCATCAGGTGATACGTGTGATCGATTGCCCACTATACCATAAAAAAAAATGCACTATTGGTCTAATTGGTCAATTGGTCTCATTTCCGTTTCCTTTTTACGAAATTACTTATCAATATTGCAGGAATACAAGAGGTGTTATAAATAAAGAAAACAGTAATAAGCCTACCTTATGATAAGGTTGATACTTTCCATCTTCTTTTTATGATATTCCATGAGACAGTTCTGTAAAACCGCCGAATACTCTTTCACATCTTTGTCTAACATCTTTGTGATATGTAATTCATAGAACTTTTCTCGATATTTTTTCTCTGTATCTTTACCTTGTGCTACTTTTAAATCTGCTTTCTGTTTCTTAAGTGTTGTCTGTAATGCAAAGTTTCAAAATAGGATTATTAGTTTCATATATGTGATGGAATAAATTGAACACATTTTTGTCCACAAACATTTTTTGACGTGACAACGTCTTATAAATTGATTTGCCGGGTGACACTTCAAGAAACTGCGTTACGCTCCGCTCACGTTATGCGCTCACAATGAGAGCGAGTGAGAGGCACGCGTCCCTTCCACTCGGGCATGGTTAGCCCGCCTAAGAGCGAGAGAGACAGACATAAAAAGTGAATGGCACGCGTCGAATTATATTTAAAACGTTAAAATTAATGTTTTAAATATAATTCTTTGTATAAATAAATGTTTTAAATTGTTACTATTATTTCATCCTTCTTCCTACTATACGAATGAATATTCACATTAAAATTATTTTACCACTCAAAGTCGTTGTCACGTAAAACTTTCGCCCGTATACCGACTTTACAGGCAACCAATTTTTTTTTATTAATATTTAAACTCGAATAAATAGGTTATGAATTAGATTGTCGAGGGTAGAGTAGAGCTTCTATATTAGTCAGAAATTCGTTTTACTAATGAAGTTCAATGAAGGCAGCCGAACAAAAGCGCATGCCGTTTAAATGTTAGTAAAATTACCTAAAAAACAGTACTTAAACACTTGTCTTGTTTGTAGATAGTTACAAATTTGCTATCTACATGTAGTATTACGGTTAAGAGGTTTAAAATTTTCATTCGTAAGTGAAAATTAACGCATCATAACTTAAATCTTTAAAATGGATAATATAATAGATAAATAATAAATAAATATTCTAACACACAACGCCATCTAGTCCCAAGTTAAGCAAAGCTTGTGTTATGGGTACTAGACTACTGATATAAATACATATATACTGTTTTTAAATTGAAAACTTCTTTAGCGGCGCTGTGTACTTTTTCGGAATGGGTAAAAATGTATAAACTCGCGTCAGGGCGCCAGGTCACGTGACCATAAACTAGCGTCAGGTCACGTGTCCTGATCGAAAAAATTCGTAAGACGGATGTTTATTGTTAACAGCGCCATCTACCGATATACTTTGGTAGCATTCGTTTTTCTAGATAGTGGTCCTTTCTCAATATGATTTTATATACTTAAAGTTAATATTTCAGTATCTTAAAGTGATTTACAATAAATTAAAATAACGATTTTCTACTTACACAAAACCATTTGTAAATCAAAAAGATTGTTAATATTTTTTTTGAAAACAGCGACATCTATTGGAGTATCAAAGCTTTACTTCCATTTACTACTTACAATCATAAAAATTTTTAGTTCTTTTTATTGCACACTATTAAAAAAAGCATAGGTGTTCATTTCAGGTAAGTTAAAACAACCGTTTGTTAGTTATGAGTTTTCACTTCTGTCGGCAGTGCTTATGACTGCTTTGTGTTTTTTTTGTAAATACATACATATCATACATAGAAAACACCCAAACTCCGAAACAAATATTTGTAGATCACACAAACATTTGGTTCGACCCAAGATTTGAACCCGGGACCTCATGCACAGCAGACGCATTCACTACAACTACGCCACCGAGGTAGCTTAATCTTTCGAATGCGGGAACGGGTACTTCCGGTTCCATGCACCGTGCGGCGAAAGTGCAAAATTTTGCAACACGGTGCATGGTGTACGAAAATGATCAAATATTTTCAAAAACAATGCTCGGTGGTTATAAAAGTGATTATTTTTCAAAAGATGGATAACAAGCGTACATGGTTATGCCATATTTTATTACTAAACTAATGTTATCGCTTTATTATTTACTCACAATTGAGCCAAGTATTAATTTACGCACCTATTGTGTTAATAAACATGATTTTAATATTTTATGTGGTTTATTATTCATTTTACTTATTATCCTCATAAAGTTCGATAACTAAGCTATCTACTGATATAAAAAACACTATAACTGCAGTAAAAATTCATTGAGAAACATATTTGTAAAAATCACATTTCGCTGTCGAGATATTCGCCATTTTGTCACTTTACAATCAAACTATTATTTGCGCCAAAAAACAAATTACGTAGTATTTATATGAAGAAATAGTGTTTTTTAGTTAAATAATTTATTTTTTTAGTTAACTAGTGCAAAAGACAGGAACAATACATAAAAAAAAACAACCTATTTATCAAGTTATTTAAAAAAAGGACTCGTTTGCTAGACCAGTTTTCATTTATTATTTTTAAGTTCTGAGAATTCTCTAAACTCTATGAAAATGACTGAATGCTAAAGAGAACAAACTGATCGTTCCATTATGTGACACACAAAGTCTATGGTCAATACAAAATAATTTAGTAAAACATAAACAAAGATCAGTTTACGTCTTGTTCATTGTCCGTCACTACTGTGTATGTGTGGATGTTAATAGTTCCGGGACTTCCCGCTAGGCTGCGTGCAAACACGAATCAACGGCGATATACAATTTTAAGTGGCGTACTATTGGAGAGGCCTATGTCCAGCAGTGGACTGCGATAGGCTGATGATGATGTAGAACAGTAATGGCTGGGGAGCCCTGTGTATGTGTGCGTCTAATTTCGCTAGTCAGGCAAAAAATTAGTGTTTATTTAAATATTTAGCTTTTCTAACACATTTTTGTTGCTATTCTATATTCTATATAAGATTCTCATCGCAATTATATCATTTTATCAATAAAAACATAAGAATAAATGCGTAAAAACCTTCAAATGAGTAAGCCCTTTTCAATAGGTAATAGACTCGGTAACTTTTTGAGTAACACTATTCAAAATTACGCATGATTTATGCCTCAATTCGTATTGATAGTGGTTCCTAAAATAAGTATAATAAGTAAAATATAATAACAAACTACCTTCAAAACCACCTTATCGGCAAAAAATCAGTTTTAAGAGGCACTTGACAGATCGCGTTGCGTCATCGTCAACTTTGAAATTGGAACTCGTTTTTTTTACGGCTCTTGAAGCGCACTTGACAAACGAATATTTTAAAATGTTGTTCGTATAAAGCAAATGCATAACAAACCTTTCTAGACTTCATTATAATAACTTTAATACCCAAAATTAATTAAAATGCAAGTTAACTGCGGTTATCGCGGATCCGCGATGCCGCACCGACGGGACAATCGTGGATCCGCGATGCCGCACCCCAGAGGTTAACAGATAGAATGTACTAACTGGTATAAAAGTATTATATCGAGAGAATGGTTAAAACGATTTGCGATACCTGTAGTGTACGTAGCGTGCCGTCTGTCTCAGACTTCTCTTTGTTGAGATTGTTAAAGCTGACCGTTAAAGTCTTCTTTTCATTTATAATATCTCTGTTGATTGTGCTCAGTTTCTCATTTATCTCCGCTTCCTCTTTTTCACCATCTGTTATATCCTTCTGTAATCCCCTTAACTTCAAATTGTCATCTAGTTCTCTTTTGTAGATCTAAGAAAAAGATTTTTATTTAAAATCGTCTGTACTTATGTTTATAATTACGTTCTTTAATACTTGTTGTAATATGTTTGTAAATAGTTTAATATAGGTTTCGTTACATTGATTCATTACGACTGCAAGCAATTCGTCTAAATATTAATATTCAAAACCATTTGAATGTCCAATATTTATAAAATTTTCTTTATCTTTCATGTCAACAAAAACAATAAAATGTTAGTATCATACTATCCATATGGTGAAGGATAAGAATATGGAGAGCCACTGACCCTATTCATCCCGTAGATGTCGTAAGAAGCGACTAAGGAAACAAACGCAAGACAACATCACTACAAAGAGAAGGGTAACTTGAAACGAACCTTTTTTTTTAAAGTGTGGAAACCCCCAAGGGCCGTACCCCATTGGGGTTTGTGGCGAGGTGGTGTTTTGTTTTAAGGAATATGGGGCAAACGAGCAGACGTATCGCCTGATGGTAAGCGATTACCGCTGCCCATGGACACCCACCTACCCGCAACACCAAAGGCGTCACAAGTGCATTACCGGTCTTTGGGGGATGGGGGAGGGGTTGGGGTATAGGCCTCCGGTATCCTCACACACTTGGCGAAAACAGCCCAAGCGCTAATTCACACCGGTTTTCTGTGAGGCCGTGGTATTACTCCGGTCGAGCCGGTCCATTTATATCGAAGCGTGGCTCTCCCACGGTTCGATATGAATCGGAATTGGACCGGTAAAAACCACAAGGTGTGCCACTCTGCATTTGAGAAGGGAGGGAATCGGGAACTGTTGTTATTAACACATCTGGACCCCTCCCACCAACTGTAAAAACGGAGGGGAAAACCCGTCCCGTCCATCCGCGGCCAAACTCAGGGCGGCACGAGGCGCTGGTAGGCGCGACTCCGCCGTCCGGTTCACCGGCTGTGGATCGGGTCCGAGTGGAGATCGTCCTCCCGGGCCTTCTCCGCCCCCGAAAGCACCTGCGTCAGTGGAAAAGAAAGAGCCCGTGCTGCCGCCCTGCCCACTCGAGGATGACCGGCTGGAGCGCCTCCACGGCGGCAAAGCCAGCGCGTGGAGCCTCCAGCCAGGACGACCAGCGAGCCATGGTGGCTCGACGAGCGGCTTTACGCCACTCGCGTACAACTTGAAACGAACCCTATAACAACCCGTCTGGTCAGCATGGTATAGTAGGTGTGATGATGATCATACTGACCGTCTCTTTAGTAATTTCGTCATTCAAACATTCAATCCGCTTAGTGATAGCCTGCCGATCACTTTGTATCTGCTTTAACTTTTCTTCCAGTTTCTTTACCGCTTCCTCTTTCTTACTCTTTTCAAGTGGAATGTTCCTTTCTGAATGCTGTCTTATTTCCGTATCGATAGATTTCACTTTTTCAAAGGCAAAAGTCACATTCGTTATTTCAGATTTTTTTATTTCTATGTTACCTCTGTTAAGAAAAAAGACATGATTATTAGTAAAGTACTTGACTTCACAAACTTTTTCGTTTCTAATGATGTTCATTATGTAAACTAAAGGTATGTTTTCCAATCGATCTTGTTGAACATATGATTTTTAATTCATTTATATTATTTATTTTTACTGAATGCAATTCATTTTTATTTTTCAAAATACAATAAATGTAAATAAGATCAGTAAAGTAAATTGTAGAAATTATTAATTTAAACCATACATTTAGACATACCTATTCTTACTGACAGCGGTATTCTTAGCTTCGTTTTTTTCCTTCACAGCATCTTCTAGAGGTTTTAAACCATTCCTTAATTCCACCAATTCTAATTCGTACTTTTCTCTATCTGTCTCCAATTGTTTTTTAGTTTCTTGCAGATTGTATATTTCTTGGACCTGTAAATATATAACGTTTATCAATAAATTGTGCACTAAAATAACATTCTTACTAATTTTACTCAGGGATCTCGCCGACACATATTGCACTGTTTCCTATTAAAACAAATTCGTGTCAAGAAAATAGTGACATGTCGACAACCCCGCAAAATGATCAATCATATTCCAAATTTTCGTTCGAACTTTAATATCTTGGAACCAGATTAATCAAGTGACGGGACTATTAACTCATTGCCCACAGAATACAAAACACAGATTAGAACAATAAAAACAATATTATAATACATTGAACACAGAAGGATCTATATAAAGACCGGGTATATAAATTGATTTTCACTGTTTTCTTTAAGGAATTGGTCTATATAATGAGCTTATGTGAGGATTTCTGTCTTTAACTACATTACTGTCTTAACGCATTTAAAAAATCTACACAATATACAACACCAATATACACAGATGTTTCATGTTATGTATTTGTGTGTGTTAGAAGGAAATGTCCTCTAATTTAGTTTCCCTTATTTGACCAAATAATTTTTAATGCTTCTTAATTGGATTTAAATAAAAATATATACATTTCATTCTGTGAACTACATATATACCTTTTTCTGCAGGTTAAGACATTCCTCCTTAAGTTTGTTCTTCCTTGTTGCATGCTCTTGAATTTTTTTGTTATGTAAATTTAGCTTCTTTTGAGTGTCCTTAAGTTTTGCCTTTAGATCACTGATCTTCTTTTTCAGTTCAGTTTGTTTCGCAGTTGCCTCTTCCAAAGTCATATCAGACTCCAGTCCTGAACACTGAGCCTTAATTGACTCATACTGAAAAGTATTTTCATTTGTTTTGAATTCCTATGGGTCTTTGATAATGAATGTTATAGTAACTCTTATTTTTAAAACATTACAATTTTTTTTTTCTATCACATTAGAGAGATGTTATAGTCGTGTGAAAACAAGATGAGGTAACTATTTTTAATGTAAAGATCTTTATCAAAAAACAATAATATTTCGAATAT
Source organism: Spilarctia lutea (assembly GCA_916048165.1). Classification (NCBI taxonomy): domain Eukaryota; kingdom Metazoa; phylum Arthropoda; class Insecta; order Lepidoptera; family Erebidae; genus Spilarctia; species Spilarctia lutea. The sequence continues at coordinate 12,722,428 of OU696480.1, read as the reverse complement.
CTAAAACACAACACCATCTAGTTGTGTGTGTTGTTCACAAACATTACTAGATAACTGACATCAATACATATACTAACCTACATTAAAACCCAGAAACAAAAACAGAAGTTACATATCATACAAACATTCTGACTGTCCCGGTAATCTAACTCGAGACCTCAAGCACAGCAGTCCACAGCCACCCTTGCGGCACTGAGGCAGTCCATAAAGGATAAATAATGATGGAAACTTACATTCTTGGTATACGATGCGATTTCTTGGATGCATCGATCAAGCAGTGGCATATCTCCTTGAATAAGCTTCACAGATTGCAATTTCTTCTCGGGCTCAATTAAAGATTTTGTTACCTCATCAATGGCATTGTTCAAAGTCGTGATTTTCTGAAAAGAGGAAATTTAAGTAATAGTAGTAAGTAGTATTTAAGAGAGTAGTTTATATATGGTAAATTGGGGCTACATCGACCTGTCGCGAATAAATTGTAGGACACGGATTATAAGTAGAAAAGAGTAAGACTTTAGCAAAGTTACGTAAAATAATACTTACCGCTTCAACATTAGCTAGTTGTTTATCTAATTCAGGTTTTTCTTTCTGTTTGAATAAATTCATCTTTTCATTTAATGACTTCATACTGAGAAGCTCGTCTTTTTTCTCTTTTTCTTTTGATAAATCTGCAGATACTCTTTCAAGTTGTGTTGGAACTGTCATGACCTTTGTATTGAGTTGCGTTATTAAATCTGTAATCTGTAACAAATTGTTTCATTTCAGTTTTTTTTTTTTGTTTTTAAGGTTTTAAGTGGTCAGTAATAAATTATAACAAAATTTCCTCGCTAACACGTTTTTATTAACTTCACCAGTATGTTTGTCTGTAACCGAATTTCGCAAGCGGTATTTTTAATTTTTCCATAAATACATAAATATTTTATTAATAAAACTTTATAAAGGGTAAAAAGCAAAGTGTCGAAAGCCATGCAATAGTACATATTGGTCTATCCCTGTTCTTCAAAAAGGGTGAAAAGATCATGTTCAAGAACTATCGGCCCATTTCCCTTTTAAGCCACTTCACAAGCAGCTTTCAAGACTAGACGGAGCAAGCTGGGTTCCGGAGCGGATATGGCACCATAGACCACATCCACACAGGGCGGCAGATTATACAGAAGACTAAAGAATATAATAAGCCCTGTGTCTAGCATTCATGGTCTATGAGAATGCCTTTGACATGATCGAGATCTGGTCTGTTCTAAAGTCCCTCCAACGTCGTCAAGTGGATTGGCGATACATCCAAGTGTTGAGATGTCTCTACAAAGCTGCTACTGTGTCAAGATATACAAGATCCATACTATTGCATCGAGGAGTGAGACAAGGGGACCTTATGTCCCCAAAATAGAGGACTTCTTCAAGACGCTGCACTGGAAAGGGCGTGGCATCAAAATTAATGGCGAATACATCTCTTCTTGGACAAGATCAAGGTTATGTTCAATGAACATGTACTACCGAAACCGGTTGCGGTACACGGCGCCGTTCTCGAACTTGTTCAAAAATACGTATACCTCGGGCAGACTTTGCAGTTAGGGAGAAACAACTTCGAGGACGAGGTATCAGGATGCAGCTGGGTTAGGCAGCGTTTGGGAAGCTTCGGCGGGACATCTCGTCATCGATCCCACAGTGCCTAAAAACATACATTTCCCACACGATTAGCAAGCTGAAGTGGCAGTGGACTAGCCATATTTGCCGTAGAACCGATAACCGTGAAGTAAGTGGCGAGTAATTGGAGAGACTTATGTCCAGTAGTGGACTGCGATTAGTCCAGGGTCGATAATTTTTAAAACCAAAAAAAATCATAATAGGATGAAACCCATTAGAAAAGGAGGGAAATATGATAAAAATGAAAGGAAAAATAATTTACGGGCGATCTGAGGTTGGGAAGGGGATGGGGTGAGTTTTTAAGGGTAAAAAACGGTTTTTCTCTATTTCCGGCAAAAATAAAAGTCCTATCGAAAAAAGTCAAATGGAAAAGTTGTAGATAATAAAAAGATCTAAAACTTTTGTATTTACACTTTTTTCACATAACCTCAAAATTTATGTGAAAATTTCAAAAAACCAAGTTTTTGGTTTTTTATTTGTATCTTTTACAAAATTTTTTTTTTTAACGAAATTTTGTTAAAACTTACCTTTTTATGTCCCAAATACGCTGTAATTTATTTGATTAAAAATATTTATTTTTTCACCTTATTTTGAATTAATATCGAAAAAACACCCTAATTTTCAATCGAAAATTCACCCGTCAAAATATCAGCTTTTTTCAAAAAGTTGGTATGGTTTCTGTTCGTTGAAGTCTCTACTTTCCGATGGTGAAAAAAAAAAATATGTTACTATGGTAAATCTTCTCAGAAAACGCAATAATTAAAAAAAATCTTGAATTCGAAAAATTTTTTTTAATTATTATAAATAATTTTGAGGTATTTATTAAAATTTAGACTTTAATTACTCGAAAAACGTTAGATTACATGTGACGTTGTTGTTGATTTATTTAATTCTAATTACATTTATGTCATAGAAAATCTCATTATAGATAAATATAAATGTAAATCGTACTATTAAATGTAGATGCTTTATTCTCATTACGTTATTCATTACAATATTTTTAAACACATTAATCTCATCATTCATAAATACCTTATCTTCAATTCTAATCACTTATCCATAAGTTTTTGTCTTTTTGATGGCATTTCTTCATCGTTAGATTCGTCAAACATCTCCGATTCTAGTAGATCTTCGAAATCTTCATGATTATCACCTTCTTCCTCTCCAACATTATTTCCAGACTGCGTTGGTTCTTCATCCACAATATCTTCTGAATCATTAACTTCCTCATAGGTTTCTTTTTCAATATTGGAGCAATTTTCAGAACCATGACAGTTTGAACACAAATTTGTGCATTTTAAACCATGTTTTCGGCAACCACATTTTAAACTGTTACATCCAGTTTCACAGCTGCAGCAAATTGTTTTGAGCAATATTTCCGGAATTAATTCTTTTTGTGTAAATTTGGGCATAATTCCACTTTGAAATTGCTTCCAGCCCCAATCTGTTGCTGTTAGTTCGTTACCCAACCAAGTTTGAAGCTGATAATATGCCCTGTAACAATGTTGTTCTGCTGCTCCTTCTGTGGGTGGGAGGTTTGCCAAAACGAAAGATGATTTAATTTTTGCCAATTGATATTTTTTAAACCTTAATTGATTCAGTGTAATTTTTTCATTTTTACATTTATAAATAGATTTGATTAGTTGTAACCCATTTTTTTTTATTTCTTCGTTACTTGCATCTTTCTTATAAAAAACATTGGCCAAATTTGACAAATTTTTAGCGTCTAATAATGAATTGACGATACTTTTCTTTCCTTTTCCGGCAAATCCAGATGTTGTATCGCAACCAGAAAAACAATGCAGAAATGCAACAATGTTTCTTAAGGATTCATGTTTGAAACTATTAGACGTGAAAAATAGGTCTTTTATATTTCCAGAACCTGGTTTGAGAAAATAAATGTCATGATTATATGAATTTAACTGATTTAAAAGGACCAAAAGATCTTGGCCCACAACAATTACAGTTTTATTAGTACTTATTGCAACTTTTATCGCGGTTTCAATTATGTCAGCATCAGCATCTTCTTCTACTTGGTTACAGGAAAATCCTCGTGACTGGAAACTTTTCATCAAAGTTTTTATTATTTTATCCTTATTTTTCTCGTTAGATAAAAAATTTTCTTGCAAAAAAAGTTTTTGTATGATTTTGATAATCGAACTCTGGAACATTGTCTGAGGTTTTTCTACGACTACGTTCTCCTTTTTTAGTTGATGTAGCTGCTGGTACTGTTGTGACACTAACTGATTTTTTAATTTCGGGATACCCATCAAAGACAATATAGCTGCTTACTGCGTAATGTTTTTCAACATAGCGCAAATATTTATTCATTATCTCTTCTACCGTATCATTTTTTTGCCAAATTTTTTTGTTATCAACGTCACATGTAATCTAATGTTTTTCGAGTAATTAAAGTCTAAATTTTAATAAATACCTCAAAATTATTTATAATAATTAAAAAAAATTTTTCGAATTCAAGATTTTTTTAAATTTTTGCGTTTTCTGAGAAGATTTACCATAGTAACATATTTTTTTTTTTTCGCCATCGGAAAGTAGAGATTTCAACGAACAGAAACCATACCAACTTTTTGAAAAAAGCTGATATTTTGACGGGTGAATTTTCGATTGAAAATTAGGGTGTTTTTTCGATATTAATTCAAAATAAGGTGAAAAAATAAATATTTTTAATCAAATAAATTACAGCGTATTTGGGACATAAAAAGGTAAGTTTTAACAAAATTTCGTTAAAATAAAAAAAATTTTGTAAAAGATACAAATAAAAAACCAAAAACTTGGTTTTTTGAATTTTTCACATAAATTTTGAGGTTATGTGAAAAAAGTGTAAATACAAAAGTTTTAGATCTTTTTATTATCTAAAACTTTTCCATTTGACTTTTTTCGATAGGACTTTTATTTTTGCCGGAAATAGAGAAAAACCGTTTTTTACCCTTAAAAACTCACCCCCATCCCCTTCCCAACCTCAGATCGCCCGTAAATTATTTTTCCTTTCATTTTTATCATATTTCCCTCCTTTTCTAATGGGTTTCATTCTATTAAAATTTTATTTCACTTTTCATTATTTTTAAAGGCTTCTACACTGGTCTAGATAGGCTGATGATGATGAAAGATCCCTGTTTGATGTGGTCGAGTAACAAACACTGTAGTGAGATTAAATAATTAAATATTTTTGACTGGTCCACAAGTTTAAAGTAGCTCAGCGTGCGATGGAGCGTGCGATGTTGGGTGTTTCTCTTGTCGATAGAATTCGCAATGAGACAATTCGAAAGAGAACTGGAGTAAACGATGTCGCACGGAGGATAAGCACTCTGAAGTGGAAGTGGGCCGGTCATGTCTCCAGGCGGACTGATGGTCGCTGGAGCCGATAAGTGTTAGAGTGGAGACCACGAATCGGCAAACGCAGTGTAGGGCGCCCTGCGGCACGATGGACCGACGACTTGAGGAAAGTGGCTGGCGGCGGGTGGATGCGGACTGCCCAGGACCGGGATGGTTGGCGCTCTTTGGGGGAGGCCTTCGTTCAGCAATAAGCTGACTAACTAAACCATTCTTCACTCTTTGAGTGAGTTCTTAGTAAAAGGAAATTGTTTTTGTATGCGATTCTAAAATATTCAAAGACCGAAAACAATAATTACACGTGAAATTTACACAGATATCTTTTGATGTATACATTTAAACCATAAAATTATTTCCAATACTATCGCTTTGCTTACAACTACTGATCTTACCTCAGATTCACTATCGAATCCACGACTGCACAAAGGGCAACAGCTTTCCTTTTTCAATTTAGCTTCGTAACTCTTAATAAGGAACATTGATGATTGCAGCTCATTATGTTCATCCTGTAACATTAATAAAATGTAATAAAGTTATGAACTAAGGGAAGAAACGAGCAGATGACGTCATCGTAATCGACTAAGTGACTACTACGACCTCACGAATGCCTCGGCATGGTTTGAATAAACCTAAGCTCAGTTATCTCACTCATTGAATAAAAAAAAAGCAATTGCTTTAAATCGGATTTGGACCTGTCTCTAATATTATTGTGAGAAAATAAGATTATAATCCTAATTCAACTCAGGCATATCCAATAAGTTTATCATACATTACCAAAGCAAAGTGTGTGTATTGGAGTGTAAACAAATATAAATATACACATACAGTGTGTCACATACACAAATATAGTGTAAGGAATACTTGCCTGTAGATTTTCTACTTTTTCACAAACTTTCAGCAATGTAGTCTCATAAGATTGGCCACTACACACTTTATACATCTGTTCTTCAGCCTTTGTATGTTCATTCGTACGTTCCGTGAGATTCTTGCGCACATATTTTCTTTCCTCTTCCAGCTTCGTTTTCTGATGAATATCAAGTATATTATGATAAATATATATGTTAAACAATTTTATTATAAATCTATAGAAATTGTACAACAAACAAGTTTTTTTTTTCTTTTATGTCACTACATATTTAAGAAAACTATAAGTCATATACAATTATTTGCATTTTTGTATATTCAAATCTTCTTCTTCGTCTGGCCTGTTCCCGTTTCTGAACAGGGTCGGCTCTCCTTACCCTTCTTCTTCAGAGACATCTGTTCTGGGTCATCGTAGGGTCCACTTTATAGACTTTTATTAGCTTGTCAATGTCCTTTTATATATTAAATTCGGCAGACTATTTTTAAAATTAAAATTACAAGTAGAAATTTCTGTTGCTTATAGAAGTACCTGGATGACCAAGGCTTGCTTAGTATTTGGTGATTAGCGAGATCGAATTATCACCTGTGAAATCGCTACATATATATTTCAAAATAATCGTTGGATCCGTTTCCGAGATTCATATATATAATATTTATACAAGAATTGTTTGTATAAAGGTATGAGATTTATACAGGGTGTAAAAAGACTAATACCGAAAACTTGGGGGTTGCAATCAGACCATGATACTGAATAGGTTTAGCAAAAAAAAAACGCAAAAAAAAATATAATTAATCTAAGTCGTTTTATGTTTTTATCTGCTTACATACACATAGTACAACATAATAGGACCCAAACTACCTAATTATCTCATTTAGAAAACCAAAAAACAAAAAAAAAACAATAAAACAGCGATGTATTTTGATAAACAAAACAGCTGGTCGGGTGAGTGCAATGACCTTGGCCGGGCGCAGGTATTCAAGTAGCTACGCGGTGCACGCAATAATACATTACTGGCTTGTGGAATTATTAAAAATATTGACACATTGTTTTTTACGGCTACAATTTTTTTTTAAGGACAACTTTTGTTTTTTTTTTATAAGTTTTGGGGCGCTGAATCAGCCCCTTTCGTTTTCGGTAGTCGTCTTTTTACACCCTGTATAATAGTTACCTCTGTCTTTTTATCACTTAAACTTTTCTTTAACGAAGTGACTTCACTATTCAACGTGACTTCCAATTTATTCAGAGATATTACGAAGTTACTCTCCGGCATGCTGCCTAATAGATCTGTCAAAGTGGACCTGTGTTTGTTCTTTAGCGTTGAACATTGCTTTTCCTTTTGTTTAAGTAAATCTTCTTTAACTTGCAGCTCTTTCAACTTAGCACTTTGTTTTTGCAGAACTGATATCTGAAATAAGCAAACAATTATTTCGGACATGTAACACACAACGCCATCTAGTCCCAAGCTAAGCAGGGCTTGTGTTATGGGTACTAGACAACTGATATGAATACATATATATATACTTTTTTTTGTAAATACATACATATTATACATAGAAAACACCCAAACTACGAAACAAATATTTGTAGATTACACAAACATTTGGTCCGACCCAGGATTTGAACCCGAGACCTCAAGAACAGCAGTCGCATTCACTACCACTGCGCCACCGAGGCAGACAACACAAAACAATTTAATATACTTGAGTATGTGAAATGTGTTCACAGGTTTTGGTATATCACTTCAGCTGTCTCAGTTAGTAACAATTCAACATTAAAAACTTAACTCTAATTTTATACTAATATTATAAATTCGAAAGTAACTCTAGTCTGTCTGTCACGCTTTCACGCCTAAACCACTATCGATTTCAATGAAATGGGGCATGAAGATACTTTGATTCCTGAGGAAGAACATAGGCTAATTTCTATCGCCATAACATACAGCGTACAATAGCTATAGTATTATACATGATAGAGATTCTTTTGTTTTGTTTTTTTTATGAACTAGGGGGGCAAACGAGCAGACGTATCCTTTGCCGTGCGTTGCGGCCTTTAGGGGATGGGGTATGGGCCTCCGGTATCCTCACTCACTCGGTGAAAAACCGGTTTTCTGTGAGGCCGTGGTATCACTCCGGTCGAGCCGGCCCATTCGTGCCAAAGCGTGGCTCTCCCACGTACGAATTGTTTTGTTGTTGTTGTCATGTTCTCATTAACACAATACAAAATGAAATAACACGAGTTGTAAAATACGAAATGAAAAATAATAAATATTTAATTGTGAAACCTATAGATAAAAAATGAATGTTTCTTTATTATGTTTTTCGTGGCAACCTATAATTAAGGCAGCACCAATGTTTGTACATTATTGTTATGTGCCTCTTAGCTTTTAAGGTGTATGTTCTTGTTGGTTGCCCAAATAAAATAAAATAAAATTATGTTTGTCCCTATACAAAAGAGTTCACACCTGTGTTCTTGAATGGGGTATTCTGAGACAAAATTAACACACATATTATCCTAAACATATTTTGGACTTACACCTGATTTGATTAAAAGCCACTTCAGGAAGTACAAAATTTTAAAATTTAGGATCATTCAAATTTGTTTTACAATAAATAAAAATACTAACCTTCTTATCTACTTCGTCGACCTCCTGTTCATGCTTCTCTAACTCTTTTTCACCTTCATTGATGTTTTGTTGAGTTTCTTCCGTATTTAATTCTTTTTCTAACTCTTCATATTCTCTGCAATATAAAGAAACAAAGTTGGGTCTTGGTGAAATATGGATATATATTTTATTGAACTAGTGGCCTTATAATAGCATATAAACTTTAACAGTGCCAAATTTCACACATTTTTTTAAACTTACTTAATAAATAAGTCATCTTTATGTTCATTAATTAATTTTCCTACTCTTACCACACATATTGTTGTGTTTTTGTAGGTATGCCATCTTATTGGGATTATATTATGTACTTGTAAACATGTAGATCACAAAAATTTCCAGTTTTCAATTTTTTATAACTAAAAGTACCATCCAAACATTTTCTGGCAATTAAATAGTTTGTGTTATGGAAACTTACTCTTCAGCAGTCTTGTACTTCTGTTCTGCTGCCTCCAACCGCACTTTAGACTGATTTGCAGAATTAATTTCTCTTTCCAATTTCACTACCTCTCTCTTATTCTTAGCAATATCCGACGATTTCGTACTTATTTGCTGTTTGTGACAAACCTGAAATAAGTACACAACAAATGTTATTTTTAGTTTAGTAAAGGCTAACTACAGACCATGGCTGTGGGCATGACGCCGGCACAGGTCGCAGAGAATCATTTCAGTTATAAACACGTAACCCGGTGGCCATGCCATCAGTTTGACTGCGGGGTAAAGCCGGCGGCACAGCCACCCAACACCATGGTGTGTATGAGCCTGAACCCGAAACAAAAATATCAAGCTAGAATGTGTATTGCCGATTTTTTCATGTAATATAGAATATAGACTATATAAAGTAAAATACAAGTTTTTAAGAGTTTGCATTTCGAGAGAAGAAATGTAGAATTTATTGTTCTTTTAATGTGTAAATGGTAGTATTCACAAAGATATCAAATTACTGCAAAATTTATATCCAATTCTCTTTTGTCTATTTGTAATAAAATTATAGTTGCAGATATAAACCTACCATTGCTTCTCGACTCTCATCTACAAGAGCTTGCTTCTCCTGCTCTTCCCGATCAGCAATAGCCTTAAGTTCAGATTCTTCTTTTTCCAAACTTTTGATCTTATCACTGATAGCAGTCATTGCATTCTCTGCTTCCTCATTTGTCCCTACTGTGGGTATATCTTCAAGGCCTAAAAACAACAATTGAATGATAAAATAGCATTCTATAAAGTTTAATAAATATTTGAATCTGTGTTAACTGCATAAGACAATAATCTATTTTTAGACTAAGAAAGAAATCTTAAAAACCTATTTTTTTAGGGGTTTTTGGTTTAAATAATTTGTCCGTTATTGTGGTAAAGACTTGTCCTAATCAAGAAACGGAGGAATAATCAAGAAAAGGAGTATGTATTAATTTACCTGCTGTTTTCGCCACAGTGCTAATCATTTCATTTCTTTCCAGAACTTTCTTTTCATTTTGACTCTCCAGCACATCTAATTTTTCCAGCTTCAATTTGTTTGATTGTATCTCATTTGCAACTTTTTCTTCTTCATCATTAAACTTAGAAATCTTTGTGTAAGATTCTTTTAGTTCTTTTTGCTTAGCTTTTACTGTGGCATCAAAATTTGCTAAAATACAGATGATAAATTAGTTTAAACAATCATTAAAAGTGGATGAACTGATTATTTTTACAGGTCAGATAACAATGAAAAATTCGGAATACATTATTTCATGCAGAACCTGAGACAGTTAGCCAATTACTTTTAACCTGCAGGAGCACTTCACATAAAAATATAGATTATAAATAGTTTTTGTTTGTTAACAGAGACAAAGATCCTCATAGATGTCTTTCGCCCATTGGGGGGAGTGAAGAGGTCTGTCTGATTCTAAACCACCCCATGTTCGCTTGTCAATAGCTAGGAGAGGGAGGGATACAAATATGCATGAGATACAATTAATTAGAAAAATGCATATGTTGTTACTTTATAGATCTATCAATAAGTCTTACTTATTTTCTCCTTTAGTTCAGGAAGTGTTCCTTCAAATAGATTCTTAATGTCTTTCTTTAGATCCCCCTCGTGTTTACGGCAATGGTCCAACCTGTAGTAATAATAATTAAAATTTAATACTTTTAACATTGTTCCCCACACTGTCTACTTTTCGGTGCTTTTATACATCTCCCGGTCCCGCTCCGCTGTCTTCTTGGCAAGCATAACTTTCTTGCAGAAAGAAAAGGCGGAGTTCCACGCGCTCTCACTCTGCAACATGGCAGCAATCATGTTGTCGAGCGAGAGACCCCGATGGCCGCCACGAGATCACGTCTCGTCTCCACCCGAGCCGGACATTCTGCCAGCGTGTGGAGTGACGTGTCCAGGGTCGGACTATCGCAGTGGTGGCATTTGGGCGTTTGCTCCTTAAGAATCAGACACAGGTGATCTCCAAAGCATCCTTTCCCAGTGATCACCTGCGTCAGCCGCCGCGAGAGGGTCCTGTGACGCCTCTCGAGCCAATCCTTCATAACGGGTCTTACCGTCGCAATAACGGCATGCCCAGCGCTCGGTTGCCTAAGTCATTCCTTTCATTCCTCCACGAGGACCTGAGAACAACTCCCGCGCCTCCTTGCGACACTGGTAAAAGGCTACAAGGGCTCTCACCTCCAGGTCCAGGTGAAGTTACGGCCAGAAGACTGGCCGACTCAAAGGAGATCGTGCTGTACCCCCTTATGATCCTGATAGCCAGCACTAGTTGCGATCGTCACACTAGCGCGATGTTGCTGGCCTTCAGGACCTCCGGCCATATTGGGGCCCCATAAAGGGCCACGGACCGCACAACCCCCCCTATAATCTCTTGCAGGAGTCAACGGGCTCCATCGGCCGTCGAGTACGAGCCCCAAATACCTCAAAGAGGGCTCAATGCCGATGCGAGTGCCTCCTACTATGGGGCTTAGTCCCTCAGGTGGCTTACTCCGAGGCCCGTGAAAGAACAAGGCCTCGGATTTGTGCTGAGCCACTCAAGACCCAGCCGCCGGATTCTATCGACGACTTGGGCAACCTCGGCCGTGGCCGTCAGTTTTGCCTCACGGTGCGTCCTACCACACGCCGTCACAAGCGTGTCATCCGTTCCGCCGTCACAAGTTTTCATAGCTTGTGACGGCGACACCATCTAATAATACACCGTGAAGCACGCAGTCGTAGTCAATGTTCCACAGGAGTGGCCCTAAGACCGACCCCTGCGGGACACCGCATGACATTTCACGTCGATCGAGACCGGTCCTATTTGGGTAGACGACGGCTCTTTGCGACAGATATACCCTGACTATGCGGCGGGGGTAGGGACGCACTTGGTGATACACCAGTGCCTCCCTGATGCAACTCCAGGACAAAGAGTTGAACGCATAGACGATGTCCAAAGACACTTTCAATACCATTTCGCCCCGGGAATCTGCTTCCTGCGCTAGAGCCCTCACGCGCATGATCGCATCCACGGTAGACTGACGGAAATCGTACTGGTTGTCCGCCAGATCTGACCCTACCCTGAAGAGATGCTTGACGAGGCGCCATGCAATCACTCTTTCAAAGAGCTTGCATACCTCGTCAAGCAACACTATGGTCTGGTAGGCGGATGGAGAGTCCGCCGGGCGCTCTATGGGAAATACCCTGTAGGTTTTGATTCCCTTGTAAGTATCGAAAATTTGCAGCATAAACGGTTTATTATATGTATGTGATGTAACCAAAATTTTCCTTTATCTGTGCCATAAGATGTTGCTTCATACCAAATTTTAAGACATATAACTTTGACTTTTTCATAGCTCCAAGGACTTGCATATTTGATACTCCACACATTCCTGAGAAAAAGGGTCTTGACAGACAGACAACAAAGGGTTCCGTTTTTTCTCTTTGAGGTACAAAATTCTAAAAACTACTAATGTTACACCTGGCTAACCTAACCTATGTTCTATGCAAATAAATTTCATTTCATTATGTATGTCGGTTATCGCGGTAGCCTATGTTCTTCCTCAACAAAGTATCTCTAAATGTAATTGAAATCAGTGCAGAAGTTTAGCCGTAAAATTGTAACAGACAGAGTTATTTTCGAATTTACAATACATATTTAAATAAGTATGGATTCCCAACATACTATAACCACTCACGCGCCCGGCCCGCGCGACTAAATTTCGGTCTAGCGCCCAGCCGTTCGCGGCTCTCGAGCCGCGCTAATTTTTGTAGCTACGTCGCAACAACAACTTATATAGCTATTTAACCGTATAAGCTAGAATAAAGAAAAAAATATGAAAAAAAAGTTAAAAGAATACAGATCAAACTTATGTACATTATTTAATAGTAAGTTATTATATAGGATACGTAAAGTCGGGTTGAACTTGTAATTCAGAAAAAAAAAACAAATGCATTTCTATATTTTTACATTACAAGAAGTAATTGTTGCATTGTTTGTCAAAAAAACATATTCACAACAAACTAGACTTATTTCCCTTTCTTGTGGTATAAAAATTATTATATTTTATTTAGTCTAAGTATTTAAATAAACCGAGACAAAACACCTACTCTTCGTAATTTTACCACAATGTCTCTAAAAACCTGAGGAACACATGTATATTATTGAGGAATCTTCAATGAATTTAACACATTTTTATTTTATAAATATATTATTTTACAGATTACGAAATTTGGTATGATATTTTGTGTACCATCATGTAGTTGTATATCAAATATGTGCAAACAAAACTAAAATTGGTCAACACGAAGAGAACGGCCATTTTGTTCGAAGCATCAATAGTTTAAAGCTAAAATTAGCCTAGATTTATTACATAAAACTGTAATATTTAAACATCATCGTGAAGCTCCAATCGTCTAGTTTGTTTTGATGCATAACACTTGTAAGATAAATAAAATAAAACTGTAGTACTTACGACATAACTGCTGACTGTCCGACAATCACTACTCAACATACACGTTACACGAGTCGACTGAAGTAAAAAAAATCTCATGCTAAAACCAAAATGTCTTGCTCTGCCATCTTGTGTTTTTTACTCGAATAATTTCATCAGCTTGACATTTAATCAATTCAAATCTACCAAACAGTGGCCTATTTTACACTAGATGGGGTTAAATACAACTCGGCGCCGTGGAAACAAAACTATCCAGGAGCACAAGACACTCCTTTTTTTTTAGCGACTAAACTATCCCTGGGCGCCCAAGTGGATAAGGGACTTTATGTATCTAGACTAAAAAAAAACACTTGAGAATTTGAATACATCTAAACATGTCTTGAGTAGGTTTATGTATACTATACTTACTTCACTTTTAGTTTTCCAAGCTTAGTGTCATAAGTAGCAAGGTTGGCCTCAACCGATTTGATCTCTTTTAGCTTCCCTTCAATTGGTTCTATTTTATTAACAAGTTCACCTAATTTCAATTCAGTTTCTTGTATGGTGGTTTCCGTGTCGATAACATCCATCTTTTTTGAGTCAAGATCTTTTTTTTGTTCTTCTAAATAAGCGACGCGCTCAGCTGAAAATGGTTTATAAAAGAATTGTAAATTAGTTAGACCATTTTTAAACATTAATTATCCAAAGATCAATATAACATTTTGATTCCACAGAATAAAATTTGGTTTATTAAAAATTTTTGACATTAAGATGTTTTGGCCTACTTTAGTGTTTGTTTTAGGTTTTCCTTCTCTTTGCAGTGATGACAGGACAACATATAGTTTGCCTCCCTAGCCGCCTCTTACAACACCCATGGTATGAATGAAAGTAGTGACGTTGTGTATTCTTAATATAAACAGATAAAACAAACAAAGAAAACTTTTGTTGATAAAAGTGCATAGCCTAAATTAGTGTAAACCATACATTTATATCATAGGCGCTCATAGCCCAGCTGCACTCGGAGATTAGAAACAATCACCGGGGTAAGCAACGATGGCGGGGACGTATGACCTTAATCCTATCCTAAGAGGAGACCCCAGCCCAGCAGTAGGACAATATGGGTTGTTGATGATGATTCATTTTTTTTACATATCCATTTTAGGAATTTTTCAACTAAGGCTATATTGTAAAACAAACTGGCGAACTTACTTAGTATTTTTATGTCAGTTGCATAGTTCTTCCTTATCTTTTTTAGTTTATCAAAACAGTTGCTGTATTTGTCAGAGTCAAATATTTCATCAAAACGATCTTTAACCTTCTTGCCTTCATCCAAAGGCCAACTGGATTCTTCTTGATGACAAAATATCACTGTGTTCAATATTGCCCGAGATACTCCTGAAAATTTTATTTAATTGTACATATAGGAATATTAGTATTTTTATATTTAAATAACTTCAGACATCTCTAGCAGAGTAAGAGTCTGTGCTATGGCAAATCATATTCCTGATAAACTTACTTACATATCTCTAAATAATAATATGTACCTATTAGGTATAGACAATTGTAACCAGACACAGAACAAGTGGTTGTGCTCATTACACTAATATTTGTCCTAGTTAGGAATCAAACTAACATTCTCGGGCTTAACAGTCAACTAAAACCCACTTCCATGAAAACAATTTGAAAGAATTCTCATCTATACTAATATTATAAAGAAGTAAAGTTTGCGTGTTTGTTAAATTGTAGGGGGTAATCTCGGGATCTACTAAACTGATTTTAAAAATTCTTTCACCCATAGAAAGGCACATTATTGCTGAGTGTCATAGGCTATATTTTATTTTGGAAAAAAATAGGGTTCCGTAAGACATTTGGGTTTTTCGGACACAAGGTGTAAAAATCAACCAGAAAAGTTACTTATTTTGCGAAAATTTTCATGCTACGGGCTATATAATAATTTATAAAGATACTAGCTTCGCCTCGAGACGTTGCCTGTGATTATTGTCGTACCGCGGGTAGCACCGCGGGGTTCAGCTAGTCTATTATATGGTCATAATATTAATAAAAAAACAATCTACAACCAGAATAATGAAAGTGTATGATCTAAATATCACTGACATTGTACTTACCAAGTTCATCATGTAGAACAGAGTCCAAGTCAGCACATCGTTTGGAAATGTCCTTTGTTTGCCCCTGTTCATTAGTTATTGATAACAGGGAGTCCAGTGTCCGAAACGTTGTTTTCTTTTTCTGGACAATCACCTTCATGGATCTTGACACTTCCATGTTTTGATTTTTAGCATTTAGAAGCTATAAAATAAACATACGTAAATGAAAGCTGTTATTGTTTCAAGGTAAGTATCGTTTTGAACAATAACAGCTTTAATGTTAATTTGCATATCCAGTACAGCAACATAGATACCTTAAGTTTTATTTGTGCAAGAACTTCCATAGATCTGTTTACTTTAGGATCGTGTACGAAACAGTCATTGTGTCCAATGCCTGGAGGCATTTGAGATGTAATAGCATACCGCAAGGCTTCTATAATAGTTGTTTTACCACATCCATTCTGTCCCAGAATTAGAGTTAGAGGACTATCAAAGGATATAGCTTGCTCATCAGAATCCTCCGGACCGAAACTTCGAATACCTCTAATCGCTAAAGATTTAACAACAGCCATTGTAAAATCACTGTTTGTTTCCTGATATAGAGTTCGTTCTCGCTGAAAGAATCAACATTCAGAGTAAATATCTTAGACGCGGTACTGAGACGCAACAATGGCAGACAAGCAGAAATTTAGCCGCCGCAAGTAGAGCCGGTATTTTGACATTGACGTTTTTACTATTTTTATTTATGAATGTGCCAGACATGAGGTTTTTGCACTAGCAATGTAATTATCCTAATATAACTTTTGTTTATTAAATGAAATTGAAAAAAATCTAAGATAAATGTTCCTTAAACATATGAACGATGGAATGATTAATTGGATAAATTACGAATTCATCCTTAAAAATTATCCTTATTGTCATCTGATTAGTATTACTATCGATCCTTTGTGGTAGTGATTACTTTTCCATTCGATACTGAGACTCTTGTACTCGATACTTCACATTCGATACTTTTACTCAATGAGTACTTTCGAACAGGTATCGTACCAATTAAGAAATTATGTTTATATCGTAAATCTTTAAAACTTGCCACCTTACGACTCTGTTTATTGTTGTGGATGAATGACCAGAACGCCTAAGCTCAATGATTAAAGAGGTCTGTACATTCAATAATAATCCTTTGTTTGCCGTAAGCAGCACAGTTTGTACTGTGCTTGTCGATACTTTCCTTTCGATCCCATGTCCAGCCTAGAATTTTCATGTCGTACGTACCGACATGAAAATTCAGTACAACCACGACTTCAATGAATCCAAGTTCCAACGATTTGTCTTCCCTATATTAAAAATATAATCATCAAGACATGCTTGATAAAAAGCGTTCTTTTTCTATGATAAATCACAAGAGAGAATATAATTAACCAAGTTCCTTTTTATTTTCGAATCTATGGTCGGTTTTAACTTTTATTTCCCTAACTCTACTTGAGCAATAGACCACATAGACCAGAACTGACCAGAAGGCAACACTTATGTCATTGTTTGTCAATTTGTATGTTAGTGTATACTGTGCCTGCGTGAGTAAATTGCGTGTAGAGATTGTGAAATCGGGTATAAATGAACAATAATATTCTATTGTTCCATGATATGTATTACTTAAGTTTAAATTAATTATTAGTAGCAATCTCGTATGGCGTAATAATATCATCTCAAACTGCATCTACCACAGTCTACAGAAATCAGTCCATGTAAGTATATTTATTTTATAATTATTGAATTAAAAAAGTTTTATTTAAAACTATTACTTTTATGAATGAAATCTTATAATATTACTAAATATCATTGTTTTCATACCATCTGAAAATTTATAACTATCATTCATTTCTTTGGACAACATACAAATACTTTAACTTGAACTGTTTGGTCCTTTGTAGAATGACCTTGCTGTTAAGGCTTTGATATTGATATTAGTTCTAGAAAGAGTATTCATCTCGTGTATTAATTTCATTTGAATGTATATGCATCAGGTAGATGTAGTTGTGTAGTGCAGTTTATGCATACATATTTATTGTCTATATTGTACTGGGTACTGCTGAATCTCAGTAATTTATGTGACAAGTGTGCACAATTCACAATTTCTTTTTATTTTAGGAAATCTCAAAACTACTAAAATGGCATCAACCACAGTGATAGAGACTGTCACTATAACAAGACCTCTTAAGGTAAGACTAAAGTCAATATTCTTTATTTTAAATACATGCTATTATATCAGTTTAGTAGGTTCTTATATGTATATACTTACTAGCTTTTTCTCATGGCTACAGTCGCATGTGCATCGGTTATTGTGGTAAATAGTAGACTACGTCCTTATTCAAGAATCAAAGTTGGTGTTTCGTCATCCAGACCGGACATATTCCTTTTCTCTAGACAAATTAAACACATAATATTAGTAGAGCTTACTGTTCCGTGGGAAACTAATATTCCTAAAGACCATAGAATAAAATTAAATAAATATTACGATCTAACAACTGAACTTAACAAAAATGGCTATGTGGTTAATTTATACGCGGTAGAAGTAGGAGCGAGAGGTATACCAGCTAAATCTCTCTATAACCTTCTGAAAGACCTTGGCCTGTCGAGATCTGCAGTAAGTTCTATTTTAGAACGAGTATCCAAGGCTGCACTAACAGGTTCCTACCAAATTTGGCTAGGTAGGGCGGGAAACTCGAGCAGTGAAGGTGAGCGTTGATGCGCATCTTAAAGGGGGCCTCCTTAAACCTACATCCAGGTCGTAAGTCCTGGGAACTGCTTTAAGTTTCTCCCTCTGCCACACGATGGACCCGGCACCCGCACGGTGAATCCATGGAGTGCTAAGAAGTTTGTCTCGTCTCTCCAAGTGGAATTTCATTGAAATAGTTGACATCTTAGTCAAATTAGTTACTTTCCATCATCTGTCAAAACGATAATTTTGTATGAAAAATGTACTAAATACAAACTTGTGATGTCATTGTTTTAGACTACTCAATTGAGCAATATATTTCAATGTTTATTTAATTACAATTTGTAATGGAAACTTAAAGATGTAATAATTATATTTTCTGAGATGTTTTGTAATAATTGTTTTAAGGAAGTAGATATAGTTATATATTTACGATACTGTCAATTACCCTATAAGAGTATTGTTTTAGCTCTGAAGTCAGACGGACCAAGTTACTTTTAAATTATTATAATATAAGTATGGATAAAATTATGTTTATGGGAATTAACATGTGTTAGGTATTATCATTTCCTATAAACATAATTATACTGTGGAATGCAATAGTGAAAAGTTATTTATAAACTTGGCTCATATAGTGAGAGTGACGCTTGAGATTTGATGATAACTTGAAACAAGTTTCAGCTGATTAGAGTTCAAACGATATTGAGATGCTTTCTATTATAGAATGCGTTTTAAGTTCTATTCAGTCGAAACTAGTTTCAGTAACTAATCTAAACTATTGAAATGTGTATAATAAGCAATTCTTTCATAAACTTTATCTGCTTATAGTGACATATATTCTATAACTTGCAAGATAATCAAAGTCTCAAAAGTGAGTGACAAACTGCTGTAATAAGAGTCCAAAGATAACAGGATGATTTATAGGAGTTCCATGATTTTTCTTCACCCAAAAAGTGTTCAATGTACCTAAAGAAGTTTTCATTTAAAAAAAAACATGAAATCGAAACATCTTTTGTTGAAATCACTGCAAGTATTAAGATATTACGATTTGTCAAAGGCTGGTCTTAAAAAGTTGACAATAATTAAAATAAAATATTTATCAAATGTCCCTCACGCGGGTTGCAACAAGAACATCGCCTAAGTCGCAAGTAATTTATTGGGCTCATATTAGCAAAGCCCCATAGAGCTGAGGTTCCAGTAACTTAATATTTCAATCTTGTATCTTCCTGTAAATATAAAGGTGAAACTGTTGCTGTATGCTCATTGTTAATCTCATTAAGACTCGCAAATAACTGAATCGATTTGACTGTGTTTTTAAATAGTTTCAAAAGTCAAATTTTAAGTATTCGACGTAGCGGATACTACATGTATTATATAAAAAATGTACTAGAGTCCAGTGTCCATAACCACATCATGATACATTTGAATTACTACTCGTCGTCTTAAGAACTTACCCCAGGACCATTAAAAATTATGAAGTACGCAAAGAGTTTCTCTTCGCTATCTCGAAGTCGTTCGTAAGACAAACACGTTAATGTTTTTAAACCTTAGTGCAATGACTCACAATACGATTGCATTAAGCAGAGCGCAATTGCATAACTGACTCATACGGAAATAGTCATTATTGTGACTCTGGAAAGCGGTTTACAGTGTCATTCCATTATCACGTAATGTTAGGTTTTTGCCAAACTTTGTTCAAATAGTTGTGATGTTTTAGTGATGTTTGCAATTTTTTTTTATTTCTATTTGTTTTGACTAGATGAAGGCATTTTAGGAAATAGATTTTTAAGTACCATCTCAGCGAATTATTCGGAAAACTAACAAATCATATTATAACCAGTAGACTTAGAGCTCTCGTGGAAAATTAAAATCTCGTGAAATTTTAATCCCGCCTTGAATATTTCATATAATATTTACGGCATTATTTTATGACCCATTATGTTATTAGCCAGGTTGTTGTAGTAAGCATCCAAGTATTGGGTGTATTTGACATTCTTGTCCTCAAAAGGAAGAGTTTTTTGAAATGAGAAGACAGAATTTCGAATTTTTCAAGTTCCGTAACTATATATATACCTATGGTTATGAATTACCACTAGCTTAACTCCTGAATAACGTTAAATGATATTTAACATCTTGAGTCCAATTTTAAAAGCTTATAAGTAAAATGTGTAAATATGATAAACTACATTATTTATTGCTTATTCTTTGTTCATTACTTTTGATCCTATTGGAAAAAACCTTTACTTGACATCAGGGAGAAAACCGACAAGTGCGCGAAGCCTAGTATTGGATTAGCGATCGTAACAAATATACCGTTAGTAAAGATTGGTATCGTGATGCAAACGCACGGGAACTTGACAGCGAGCTATTTGTGGCAGCCTGGCGAATTTGCACGTCGTATGCTGGGAGCCCGGCCAGCGCCCGTCCCGCCAACGAGAGAATTGTGGCCTCCTCAACAACCTTTGAGTATCAGTACATTGCACATTGCGTATCTGCAAGATGAACCATTACCAAAACGAGCAGCGACACTACCTTGTCAAGCATACACGGTCCCCGAACATGACTATGTCAAACCGCAAGTATGTACGGTTGGTACAAATACTGACGCTCCTCCGAAGTTACTCAGCAAGCTGAGGTTTCTTGTTAAACGGCAAGACAGTACTGCCGAAAAGACAATTACTGCAAGTATCACACCGACTGGACGACTAACAACCATTCCTAGGGAGACCACTTTTGAAGTGAAAGAAGAAGAAAACTCGACAAAACGTGCCTTTAGTGGAATAAAAAAAGCTATAATGGGAGTGAAATATCGGGTCGCTCCGGGGTCTGAAGCCGTAGATAGTCCTAAGATTGTGTATGAAATACCCAAACCTGGAGACAGAATGAGTACAACTTTTGGAGCAGAAAAAGAAACTCGAAGGTGGTGCAAGTTACCCTCGCGCGCATCGTGTTCCCGTTCATTGCGTACATTTAGTGACTGGTGCAGACGAAGACCACGGCGCCCACCTCGACGTCAGCCTAACCTGCCGCGTCTGCAAATGACTCAGGTGTGATGGTGAAGAACTAAGAATAACTGGAATGAAATTACAATTAGCTAAAGCTTTGTCAGGTCAAATTATTTAACTAGTCTGATGTAACTATTTTACAACTGACAAATTATAATATAGAACGCTAAGCGATCATTGTGTACGTTTTGTAGAAACTTAGATTTTTAAGTAGGTAGTATTTCGGCTAATAAATGTGTTTCAATAATCTGTGTTTTGTTCGACCACGAACGGGCGGCGAGTGAGAGGGGTAAGAGGGGAAAATATGGGCGGGCGACAGTCCCGTGTTAGGCGCCGCGTCGCTCGGTCTTACCGCCCTATTCTCGAAAATCCGCCCTCGAAGCCTACCACGTACATAGTCAATTACATCTCCAACCGCAAGCCATTTTAACAGATCATTGTGATTTATTAAAGGGCGTTTGTAGTCGTTGTTTTGTGATATCTGTTTAAGGTGAAGTGAATTTATTGTGTGAAGATACAAAATCGGCGCGACCTTATGCGCAAAGCACACAAATGATACCAAAAACTAGGACGAAAATATATTTCACATTTAATGAGTCTAGACTACTATTCAATGTTAAGTCATGTAACATGGTTTGAAATAATATATTTGCTTTAGGTAGTTTAGCAGTAAATTGCGTCAGCATTATACGCTATGCTTATGTGTCACATCATTTAGGAACAACATTTATTTTAACAGATTTTTAAAAACATGGGCAATATATCAGTAGGTGGCGCACTTATTGAATAGAATTGTTATCATTGCCTAAATTTAATTTAGATGGACATGACATGAAAAACTATAAATTACAGCTTGTCACCATGTGGACTTTCTTTTAATTAAAGAATTATATAAAATATCACAGTGATCCCTTTTCATCTCTTCCAATATTAGACGACCATCCTAATAAGTCAATCTAGTAATACCCTCTCACTCAAAATTACAATAGCCTGCCTGTTTAAATTATAACAATTGAAAGGCTTGTGTAAAATTCGATGAAAGTGAAATTCGATCAATTGTACTATGATTGTATTTTTTAGAACAATACCTTTAACGGCAAATAAGTCCTGTTTAATAATTTCTCTTTAATTTTAAACGCCTAAAATGTATTGTATTTTTTTAAATTTAGCCTGGTGCAAAAGATTTTATTTCTTTCGAGGAATATAATTGACAAATAAACTCTAATTCAGAATGTAAAATTATAGACTGATCTAAATTAAACAGTTATTTGATATAATTAACTAGCAAACCGCCCCGGCTCCCCGTGGTTTCTTTACAGAAAATATAATAGAGCCATGTTACTCTGAAAAGAAGTTAAAAAATAATAATGAATCTCTTCTGTAATAGTGAAGTCTAACGTTTTGAAAAATCTTTCTTCCCTAGGTACTCCTAGGGAGGTGTGATTTTTCATAAACAGATTATCGTTTCAGCCACGGCTGAACACGTGTTCCATTCTTGTACAATATGTACCTACCTCTTCATTGGATTTGCCAAGTATGTAAACAATTGAAATCCAATTTTTTTAAAGTGAAGCCTTAATATTACATACAGCATAATTATATACAGCTTAAGATGGTAAATAATTCAAGATGACTATTCGCTCTATCAAATACATAAAATTTTTAAAACGTATCGGCTTTTTCTTTTGTATTCATTTTCAAATTCATCATATTATAATATTGTAAATCTTTATATAACATTAAACAAAGTAATTGCCGCTTTCTTTAACTACTCAACAGATTTTAATGCAGTTTGCAGTAATAGATAGAGTGGTTCAAGAAGAAGGTTTATGTGTATTGCAATTTGCAAAATGCTAGAATTTCAAACACTTCCATGTGATATCGAGTCGGGTCGTATACGAAAATTTAATACTAAAAACTAGAAAACATCGCTTTGTCATAAGGTATAAGAAGGTTTACATTCACATTTTCAGATATTTTAATATTTATTACATCAACCGGAAATATTCTTAGTCACAAGGTTATGATTCGTCATCCTCACTTCGTACACTATGTCGAAATAACCATTAGTTTATTTACGTTACAATAGGTTCCGGGCTTATCCATAATAATAAACATTTCCAATTGAGAATGAATATTTATCTTACACTGTTTGCTTCTTTAAAACGTATTGGAGAAGACAGTAATAATAAATAATTCCCTCAGTTATGTCAACATTCAGGATATAATCATTAAAAATGTTTGTTAATGAATTGCATATTGACCGGAAACCCGCTTACGTCCACGAATTTATTACTTACTCAACAATTTTTGTGAACTTTCTAAATGTTCGCCAGCAAACGGTCAAAGGATTAGATTTATAACCTCTAGCTGTGCCCGCGACTTCGTTTGCGTGGAGTAGTTACTTTGAGTAGCATTTATACAACCTTTCACCCTCCCCTTTCAACCCCTTACAACCGACTTCAGAAAAGGAGAAAATTATCAATTCGACTGTTTTTTTTTTGCTTGTTACCTCATAACTTTTGACTGTGTAAACCAATTTTAATGATTCTTTTTATATTTAAATTTGGTTTAACACTCCAATTCTTGAAGTCGTTTTTTTTTTGTTAAAATTAATGAATTAGCATTAAAAAGAAGCCTGTGTCCTTACTCAGACTGTAGACTATCTGTGCCAAATTTCATTTAAATCGGTTCTGTTGATTTGTATTGAAACCGCGGCATACAGAGTTACTTTCGCATTTTATAATAGTAAGGATAATAGCTTTTTTTATTGTAATATATCTGAACACGTCATTAAATCCAACCACATAAACTGCGTAAATAAGATATTTGCCTCGTATTATTGTCTTGTGAGTAAGCTGACATGAATGTATTATTAACGCTGTTATGACCAACATGCAGTTCTTTGTGCTACCTACCACAAGAAGATAGTGATTAGAACTTCTTAATATTGCTTGCTTCATGGGGTCTCAAAGAAACTCCGATTATCTTTTTAAATTAACAGTTAATAGGACAATTTTCGAGTTTCAGCCATGAATCTAAATACATACTTAACACCAATTTATGACTGTCTCGGTGGCGCAGTGGTAGTATATGCGACTACTGTGCTTGAGGTCTTGGGTTCGATTCCCGTGTCGGACCAAATGTGTGTATAATCCGCAAACATTTATTTCGGAGTTTGGGTGTTTTCTATGTAAAATATGTATGTATTTACAAAAAGTTTGGGACTAGCTTTATGTACGTTATTTCCAGTTACTCAATTATTATGTATACTAAAATATTTTTCATTTTGCTAATTGATTAAGAAAGACTAATTATGACGATCATTGCATAACTGGATTCTTAGACCTACAAACTTATTAGATACTAGCGACCCGCCCCGGCTTCGCACGGGTGCAATGCTGATACTAAATTAAATACACTACAGAAAAACTATGAACGTTGTATATAAAAACATAGCGGCCCGCTCCGACTTTGCACGGGCATAAAATAGAAACCTCTAAAATTAGCAATGTTGCCTTAGTATATGATGCATGTATTATACATATAAACCTTCCTCTTGAATCACTCTATCTATTGGAAAAAACCGCATCAAAATCCGTTGCGTAGTTTTAAAGATTTAAGCGCCCATAGGGATATAGGGACAGAAAAGGCGACTTTGTTTTATACTATGTAGTGAAGTTGTAAGATAAGATTTATATTCAGGAGCTACCTACGTTAGGTGGCTCCTAGTTATGAGATGGATTAAGTGTCGTTGGTGACAACGGGCATTAGACCTACAAACCTACCACCTACCAGACAAAGGTAGTAGCGTCACGCTGATTTCAGCACGAACGGCTTGACTACTCTCACATAGAAATTCAACCTAAAATGACAGTGTTCGTGCTGTCGTCTTTCGTCGGTGAGTGCGAGACCGGAGGCCCAATGGTGCCGAAGCATTACTAGGCAGACATGGTGTGACTTACCATGCTGCATTATCTGCATTCGCAATGAGTATGGTGATCACCACTCTTGGATTCTGTTTATACTTTCCATCAGGCAGAGTAGAGTCACTTTAGCAGGGCCATACATTTAAAAAAAAACTTATGCTAACATCATGTTATCATTAGGTCTAGATTGTTTAGCTCTTGACATGTTGTCTTTGTAGAATATTAGCGAGAGGAATCATTTTTCCTTATTATATTATACGTCGTTTTTATGCAACTTATGGAGTTTCTTGCCGATTCTTCTTCATAGGAATGAAATTTTGGAACAGAACCACTAGAAATAAAATATATTTGATGTTGATTTTACTAACAGAATTCCTTTATACACCATACTCTGTATACACCGTTCTAACCCTTTTCAATTCTAACAAAAATACGTAATTGCTTGTTTGATTAAATAGAATGACAGCGTACATAAATGTTTTTTGTTCAACCACACACTCACCGGTGACCCCATTCGCTACACAGTTTCTCCTAAAATGTAGGGGCTTCCGTGTTTTGACCCATATACAGACTTCATGTAAAACCAGGAACGTCATAAAGTAATCGAAAAAACAAGACTTACTTATTGTTATAAGATTAAATAATAATAATTGCAACAACATACAAATGCAACAAATATATATTCCCACATGTAGTACAATTAAAAGTACATTATATGGTATTAGGTATACTTATGTATGATTTCACGGAGGGAGGTAGGTTATTAGTGAAGGATTTGCCCCAATACATTGAGTCATTAACAATACATTTCGTATAATATTCAATCTGTAATTTTCTTAACCGCAAGTACATACAAGAGATATTTTCTTGTTACTTATGTGTTTTCTTTGATATTGTTTATTAAGTGTTCTATTTTGTTGTTTTAGCCTTTATCAATAAGCTTTAGAGTTCTTAATTGTGAAGCAGGTGGTTTCCACTGCAGTCAGAAAAAAAAAATCATTGAACATCACATGTATTGGAAGTGAATTGATAACTGCTGTGTATGTGTGTGTGCTCGTGATCGTTGAACGCTAGGCCTAGTGGTGTAATGTGTTGAGCTGCGCACGGAGTCACGTGTTGTGGTGGCGGGCCGGTAGCGAGCGCATGCAGGGGCGCGCGGGCGAAGGCCCGAGCGGGCTCCGCTCACACCCGCGCGCCCTCCCACCTCCTGTATTACCACCACCACCGCAGTTCGCTACTGATCAAGACGAGATGCCTTCTAATCAGATTGCACAGGTTGTTTTTAAAACTCATGTTGCAATTTAGCACAATTCACTTATTTTATTTTTAATTCAATAGGTACTTTGGTTTGCTTATATAATTCATACAGCTAATAGTCCACGGGCCCACGAACAAGGGATTTCAGTGATTGACAACAGGCTGAAAGTTTATACACAGCTTCGTTTTGACGAGACACCCAACTTTTATTATTGGGCCAAATTCTGAAAGTGGAAGGAAAAAGCGGGATAGGGAGCGAAACACGTCGATTTGATGAGTGTCCCAAATTAAATAACAACAGTTTCTAAACATCAATACTTTGAGAAAATACGATGGAAAACTGAGAAAAACTTGTGGCATACAAATTGAATGGCACCTTCCGGGTGACCCCCAGCTCTAACATGTCGAAATGGTGACTTGAAAAAATTTATTAACAACAAGCTGATTTTTGTTTTGGGGCTTGCAAAATATATATATTTTATAAAAAATGCATCGGCATACAAATTTGTTGGTAATTTTTTTGAGACCTACACTCGAAAGTTGTCAAGATTATGTTAATCTTTTTTTCATTAATAACAACTTCTTTTTTATTTTTTTCTGTTAAGAATCAAACGTATAACACCATGAAACTATTGGCATACAAAAAAAATGGAAGCGATTAATTACAAGTGAAATTTTCGAAATTTCAAACAAATTAAATCTTGAAAACATATCATGTCGAAGTCCTGTACATAAGTTTCGCCAGCTTTTGTTTGAAATTGCTAAAATGGAAAATTCGTATACAATATTACAGCTTATTTAATGAAAATGAAAATATTTTTTTTTAATTACTTAATTATATAAACAATTACAGCAATAAAAACAAGGGAATTGCATGAAAATTTGTTGAAATTTCTTGTAACGAGTGATTGAGCTATTGAACTACTTATTTATTTTATTATTTAGTTAACAACAATTTTTAAGTGATAGTCAGGTAAGGAAAAAATCATTGTATTGTAAAACAAATCGTAAAATCAGTTGTCTATAAAAAAAATTAGTTCTAAGTTCGAAAAATGCATATTTATAAGTCGTGTAGGTACTTTAAAATTAATATAAATTAAAGTTTTTTTAATTTCTCTATAATTTGAATCTATAATTTATAATCGAATTAAAAGTAATTAATATCTTTAAGTTATTATATTAACAAATTAAAAATATTTACCTAAAATACAAATAATACATGTTTGTAGTTATAATTTTTTCAGTATAATCTTTTTGCAGTACCTTATAAAAAAACATTTATTACATTTCAATTTAGTTCAATATCAATATCAAAAATAATAATATGCTGAACTGTGTGATTTTGCCTCAGGTATAAAATCGTAAGACCCACTATCCCCGCCCAACTTCCTTTAAGCATCAGCTCTAACGACTATTTTACCTTTTTACTTTAGTCGAGCTCTCTTTTCGAAGCTGTTAAGTGATCGTCATCATGGAGTGTTTCTTGTGCAATTCTTCACGTAAGGACGAACGTTTTCATCCGAATATAAAACTTATAAAAAAAATAAAAATTTACAGAATCTGAACAGTATGATACCGATAGTTCTGAAGATGACGATAACATCACACATAGTGAAGACTCATCGAGTCACGAATCTGATGAGGATTGATTGATTTTTTAATATTTATCATAAATTATTTATAAGTTTAATTCTTTTCATGCACTGTTTGCACATTGCATTATTATTAAAGTTCAGTAGTGTATTAATACACTGAAAATACAAGCTTTCATTTTTTTAACATTAGTTTAATATATTACAAATGAAACCAGTGGTTACAAGACATAAGTACGGAGCACATATTAAATGACTAGATTTTTTGTTTTTGTAGGTTAACCTCAAAAATTCCATTTTTATTGTAGGTCACTATTATATTTAGATTAAAAATTAAGCAAATAATCATAATTTTTTCGTGGCATACAGTTGTCAATCAAAAAAAGATTAACATAATCTTGACAACTTTCGAGTGTAGGTCTCAAAAAAATTACCAACAAATTTGTATGCCATGCATTTTTTATAAAATATATATATTTTGCAAGCCCCAAAACAAAAATCAGCTTGTTGTTAATAAATTTTTTCAAGTCACCATTTTGACATGTTAGAGCTGGGGGTCACCCGGAAGGTGCCATTCAATTTGTATGCCACAAGTTTTTCTCAGTTTTCCATCGTATTTTCTCAAAGTATTGATGTTTAGAAACTGTTGTTATTTAATTTGGGACACTCATCAAATCGACGTGTTTCGCTCCCTATCCCGCTTTTTCCTTCCACTTTCAGAATTTGGCCCAATAATAAAAGTTGGGTGTCTCGTCAAAACGAAGCTGTGTATAAACTTTCAGCCTGTTGTCAATCACTGAAATCCCTTGTTCGTGGGCCCGTGGACTATAATTCATATGCAAACAAGTGATTACTCTCAGTTTATCAATACTGATATTTACTTTATATGTATGTCTGGCAAAAATCTTTTAACTAAATTAATGAAGTAAGTTTTATAATAAAGAACAGTTCCGAAAGATATGATATACATACAGCTCAATGAAATTTGTGCTTGACTTGACAGATGAAGTAGTGGAATTTAATCGATCATCATGCACTGAGTGTTGTTGGTTCACCCCACTTATTATAACACTTTGCGTGATCGACAAATTGTTGTTCGAGTCTGGGTGTTCTTTGTGTACGTTTCATGTTATGTTTGTTAAGTCCCATACGAGTACCTACGACACAGGATTTAATCCTAATCCGGGAGTTGTCTTTTTACGAAAAAAAGTGTTTTTATGGAGGCAAAATGATTGGTCGTTTAGGAATTTAACATACACGTAAGTTAAATATTAAATTTGAATTTTCTATTCTGTGTCAAGGTAACTAACGATTTCATGGTCACTAAGCAAGCAATTGGTTCATTCATGTCTTCGTTAAATAATAACTCGTTTGTATTATGTAAATTTTACTACAATATTTACAGTATACTCTTAGTTAAAGGTTTTTAATGTTAATATTAACCGAAGAGCTAAAGATTATTTGAACAATTTCTGAACAAAATTTAAAAAAAAGTAATTAAAACAATAGATGTTGTTTTCGTTGAACTGTAAGACACTTATAAAACTTTGCTCTGGTTTTCATTCAATAAATACAAAGTTTTTAATTAATGTAGACTGACCACTGACTGCTAGCATAAAATTGCAACAAAACACTCTGTTTCAACCCATGAAACCTGTCAATAAACGATCTTTAAGTTTGTCTGCATATTCTAATTGCAACTCTACACACTAAAATGTATGTCACAAAGATAAACGTCTACATCGAGTGTATTAGCACGAGGCAGACATCTAAAAATAATTTCAAAATCGTTAACATAATATAAATATAATAAGAAAAAATGTATTCAGACCGTGAACTCGTTTTTAATACGGTTTTTAGTGTATTTGGATGCAATGCAGTGCATAAAAAGCTAGAACTGGCATTTCTTATCTCATTTTATTGTTAACCCGAGAATTCTTAAAGATATAGGTTTAAAATAAAGCACTGTATTTAAATAACTTTCAAAATAAGCAATTTAACCAGTCAGGTCTCAATGACCGTAGTAAAATACACATGTATGTATGTATGTGTATTAGATTTGTATGCATGTACCTCCCCTTACTGAATGACCGGAAGGACTTTATACGAGTTAATACGCTTTATAATTTAATGAATGAAATCTGGTCTGGCTTACACAAAAGATTAAAGGTTACGTTTGACTCGTGCCTAATGACATTTTATTAAAAGCTTTATATTTTTAGAGTTCTGTATCCGCATTATATTGAATAGTACTTCTATTCAATAGTTCATTACAGCTCCCCGAGCTAAATAGTCAGGTACCTACTTACTAAATTTATTTAATATTGTCTTCTCAGATTACAAAACTTTCTTTTGTAATCTGAGATTATTACCTACAAGTAAGGAAGTAAGATGTCTAAAAGGTTTTGCATACGAACTCACATTTTTTTAAAGTCATCTCCCGCACTAGAAATAAATCGTTTGTCCCGGAGGACTTTATCAACATACATAAAACAGACACGAAGAGCACCCAGACTCAAAACAATAATTTTAGGATTACACAAAATGTTGTCCCATGTGGGATTTGAACCCACCACACTTGGCAAGGTAGGAAGTGGTGTGGTGACCTCTTAAATCATACTAGGCAATACGTGCAATGCATTTTGCTGATAGAATGTAGGTAAACATGCTCGATATTGAAGTGGTTAAAAATGATTATTATTCTTAAAAACGCCAAAAGTAAAGACAAACCTATGTAGTGTGTATATTAACTACATATAAAGTTATTGCTTTAATTTGCTAAAAGTACTTATACTGAAATACCATTTTACCGTGAACTCTGACGAGGTGATGACCCCAAACGAGGCGAGGTTACGCAGAATTAAGATTAAATTATATTTAAAGTAAACATATTCTTTATATCTAATTGAAATAAAAACATGGAAGATATGTATATGTGTCCCTTCTACTAAAATGTGCATAGTGACAAAACCTGGATTTCCGAACGTATTCTAGAAACAAGCGATTTAGCTTTCGGATCGGATGCTAATACCGACGACAATAGTTAGGGGTGGGATAAGAACGTCGCATAAAGTAGCTCAGAGTACGAGAGGCGGATCGACGCTGTCTCCAACAGCTGATATCGGTCTCCCAGCGCCGTCGGGGATTGCGATCGATGACCGCTCCCCGCGCTCTCCCTCCTTCACCTCTAGACGCCCGCCCGTCTCACTTTCCCGCTTTCTTTAATTCGAATATACATAGACATCATGATAAAACTATAGAACATACTACTAATAACTACCAATCGCGTCTTATGAACTTCTATTTCCCGATCATTTTTGACATCAATATAATTAACATGTATGAATGCATATAAACAACTTCAAACACAATCACAACTTATTTTAAATTGTTTCTTTTTAGTTCGAACTTGGTTTTAACCACAGATTACAAATTCTGTTTTAAAAATAATAATTGGAAAACCTTACTTAATTCGCAAAATCATTCCAAATGTAGAAAGATGTTTACAAAACAATGTATGTTTTCCAAAGTCTTAAAATAAATGACACCGATTAAAAGACAACCTCGAGGATGAAGTTTGCGACTGTTTTCACTTACCAAAACATTTAGCCGCGTTATTTAACAGGGGTGATGAGTCGCTTTGAAAGCGATTGAAAAGATTTTCTGAATCATAAAGGTCATGTCATATATGCCGCCAAGCACTGTCAGTTAATCCCATACCCATTTGAAGTTTCTTTTTTTCGTTTCAATATCTTGACTGTTTCAATATTTGACATCTAAATATAGTTAGCTTAGCACTTGTTGTATTAAGTTAAGATAATAACATTCTCATCTCGAATGTAATTTGATCTGATTAATGTCTAGCTGGTGGCCTTTCTCTTCGTGTTATAATGATATTAATATTTGGCTAATTATAATTTGAAATGTATGAATGTTTTTTCAGGTGATCGCGCTGATATGCGGCCTCCTGGTCGTGATACTCATGGTTCTCGGGCTAGCATCAGCCGACTGGCTGATGGCAGCCGGTTGGCGGCAAGGCCTCTTCATGCACTGCATAGACCCGGAGGCACCCACACCGCTACCTTTCGATATAACCGCTCAACCAGGTTGCTATGCCGCAAGACCTGCGCCTTACATTAAGTAAGTAAATGACGTAACAATTTTCTGTCACGTTTTACATATTTTAGTTAATAGTTTATTTAGTACAGAATAACGTGACCGTGACTAGTGGATAACTAAATATCGCCACAAATAACTCCCCTTTTGAACTGACGACGGCCTTTATCGACTTGACTCGATTTAATAATATAGTTTTTGCGTTATTTATTTTATGTATCTGTACAGTAAAGAAGCCATTGTTTTTTACCAAGTGAGACGATTGTGGCGTCTTTGGCGTATTTTTTTAGGTATTTAAACTTTAAGCACATTTTTAAATACTTCCATATTATTTTATTAATTATATATAAATTTATAGATCTTTTTTTTTTTTTTTTTTTTTTATTGTATAGTGGGCAAACGAGCAGACGTATCACCTGATGGTAAGCGATTATCGCCGCCCATGGACACCCGCAACACCAAAGGCGTCACAAGTGCGTTGCCGACCTTTGGGGGATGGGAAAGGGGATGGGGGGAGGGGTTGGGATATGGGCCTCCGGTATCCTCACTCACTCGGTGAAACACAGCGCAAACGCTATTTCACACCGGTTTTCTGTGAGGCCGTGGTATCACTCCGGTCGAGCCGACCCATTCATGCCGAAGCATAGCTCTCCCACGGTAAAGATCAACGTTATTCAATCATTAATATTATAAAAAAAAGTATTTTATTAATGGTCATGTCATGTCGAGTAAGATGTATGAGAATATTATTAATTACACTCATGAAAAGAACAAATGAACGTACCATTATTGGTTGGTCCTTGGAGGGAATTGAACCCATGACCTCTGCTTAGCAATCAGGACCAAAAGGCCCGTCAAGAAAGCTACAATATGTATGTATTTAGAAATATTTAAACAGCATCAGTTTGATCTAACCAAGTTAATACGTTTGCTGTTGTCGCTGATAGGATATTATACTTTATAAATGCAGTATTAAGTGGATGTTTTGTGTGTCAGAGCGGCAGCGGGTCTTTGCGTGGCTACCCTGGCAGCGAATGTGTGCGGGGCGCTGCTCACAGGCCTCGGACTGCGGTCCGCTGATCATCGCACCAAGTTCCGTTATTATAGGTTCGCGGTACTCGCAATGTCGTTAGCCCGTAAGTATTATTCACGTTGATTTCCGTAAATTATGAGGATATCTATTCAGCTGGTTATCCATGTTTGGATAAAACTTAAATATACTGCTTTTATGAAAAATAAGCGAGCGATTCTTTAGACTAGATTAATAATATTTACAATATAGTTTTATGTCGTTTTGTAAGTTATTTTTAATCTAATGATTCAAATGCTAGTCTCAAATATTGGATACGATACCATACGACAATATTGTAACTTATGTGCGCCTAACTCACAAGATTTCTACACCTCCCTAAGGTTGACTGGTAAAGAACGCCCTGGTCATTAAGTCTGTCGAGGTACAAAAGTGCACAATGATTTACATTCATTCACTGTTCACAAATTGCGCGAACTCTCTGTTCCGTCCAAACAGCCATTTTAATATGTCAATGTCACCATCTATATAAGAGGTGTATTTTGACAGATGAGACAGACGTTCTGTGATTAGAGAACGTAACTTTGTACGATTCGAACGAAACGTATTCCAATTCTAAATTAAGTTATACAATTAACATTTTTATATATGTGAATTATAATACTAATTTAAATGTATATAATGCGATATATTCCAGTTAAAATTTCTACAAGCAATTTAAACTTATTTCTGCGAGACAAAACCATAACTCTTTTAAAACGATTAACGACATTTCAATCGATTATTTCTCTATTCAGTTGTACACCCAACCCAAATTGTACAGAACTCATCAAAATATTTTGACTATAGTTAGACTCCCAAATGTTGTCACTTAAAATTATCTTAATTATCATAATATTTTTTCTTTTTCCAGTTATGTGCATTCTAATAGCACTAGTTATCTATCCAGTCTGCTTTGCTGCAGAATTGAACTTGGGTAAGTTGTGACATACAGTTTATTATTGTTAGCTTATTTTTATGATTCACAACATCATCAACGGTTTTTAACAGTACACCGCTAGACATATGCCTCTCATTAGAAAGGAGGCTTTAATTTACAATAAATATAAATATGAAGTAAGGAATTGTGATTATAGAGCGATACTAAAGGCTTTGATTCACAATTAATATAAACATGAAGTAAGGAATTGTGATTATAGAGCGGTACTAAAGGCTTTGATTCACAATAAATATAAACATGAAATAAGGAATTGTGATTATAGAGCGGTACTAAAGGCTTTGATTCACAATAAATATAAACATGAAATAAGGAATTGTGATTATAGAGCGGTACTAAAGGCTTTGATTCACAATTAATATAAACATGAAATAAGGAATTGTGATTATAGAGCGGTACTACAGGCTTTGATTCACAATTAATATAAACATGAAGTAAGGAATTGTGATTATAGAGCGGTACTAAAGGCTTTGATTCACAATTAATATAAACATGAAGTAAGGAATTGTGATTATAGAGCGGTACTAAAGGCTTTGATTCACAATAAATATAAACATGAAATAAGGAATTGTGATTATAGAGCGGTACTAAAGGCTTTGATTCACAATTAATATAAATATGAAGTAAGGAATTGTGATTATAGAGCGGTACTAAAGGCTTTGATTCACAATTAATATAAACATGAAGGAATTGTGATTATAGAGCTAAACCGTAATAATTATTTTAAATATATTTTTAGGTAACAGGTCAGTGTGGGAGTTTGGCTGGGCATATGGAGTCGGCTGGGGTGCCGCTATTTTCCTGTTTGGAGCCGTAGTATTGTTGTTATGCGACAAAGAGAGTGAGGAACTCTACTATAAGGAACGAAAAGTAAGTAATATTATAACAAAACATTGATGAAGTAGGGTCATTTTCTGAAAAGTTATTGAAAGTTGTTTTTTTTATATGACCTAGCCCTTATCTCTGTGAGATATATACACTATACAGTCTTGCCATAAATATTGTTACAAAGAAAAATATTTTTTTTTTATTCTACGTAACTTTTATTACTATTACAGTGTATTAGTTTAATCAGTACATCGCACTCTTTCTATGGGTAAATTCTTCACTGCCAATCGTGTGGATTCAGCTCTTATGTAGTCCGGAAAGTTAGTTTCTAACCAAGATTAGGTGGATCGAGCTTTATGACCCGGCGCCGAGTCTTACTGAGAGGACCATTCTTGGTTATTGAACATATACATACTGCCTCGGTGGCGTAGTGGTAGCGTATGCGACTGCTAATCTTGAGGTCTCGGGTTCGATTCCTGGGTCGGACCAAGTGTTTGTATGATCTGCAAATATTTGTTTCGGAGTTTGGGTGTTTTCTATGTATAATATGTATGTAGCTTGGGACTAAATGGCGTTGTGTGTTAGATGTCCAAAATATTTTATTTATAGTGTTGGTAACGGGCTTAACTACTTTCCCAAGAATGGTATCTTGATACATTTGTGCCGATATTTTGATACCTTTTTCACAAAAACATGGCTCAGTCACTCCTTCATAACTGACAACACCCCACCAAACGATCACTAAAGTCCAATAATGTCCACGTTTTACTCTGTTGGTTAATTGGGAAGCTTCTTTGGGGAGCTTTCAACATAAATACGGTCACTTTGTTTGTTAAAATATTGCCTAATTGTAAAAAAAATGTCATCCGTTAATAATTTTTTTCTGTGACCTACCTTTGCGTACCGCGTATTGTTTTTTTAATAATCAGTTAAGAAATCACCATTGCGTCTCTTATAAGCTGCAAATCCTAAGTCATGTTTATCTCCCAAAATAAAGTCTTTTGCTTTCGGACAGGATTTCTTCCATTTCTTTCCCTTACTGCTTTGATCGCCTTTTCAGTACGAACTCTACTTGGACGATCTTTTTCTGTCACAAACGGAGTGGGTTTCATCGTACCCATCTATAGCCCTGTAACACAAACACGCAGGATTTAAAAAAATATATTTGGCTCCATACTTACTTTATGTAATGCAATCACAGCGATGCGGTGCTTTTTATCACCCCATTCCATTTTAATATCACTAAAAATTTTACAATACATTGGCACGAAAATAAGAAAACACAATGAACAATCTGTATAAAAATGTCAGATTTCAAATTCAAAAGTAATATTTTGTTTATTTTCAATTGTAACAGTATTTATGGCTAGACTAAGTAGTTCTCTGTGAGAGATGGCATATTTACAATGTATTTCACTTAATTTGACATAAAACTGGGATGTAAAGAATGAAAATATGTGTAGGTATATGGTGATACAAAATAAAATAATTGGTTCAAAGTTACTTCGTCGGTTTTAGATAGTAGATAAACTATTTTAAGGATCGTAGTAAGTGAATGTTACCTTTTCCGTGTGATGTGAGTTTGAAAGTATATAATGTGTGTATGTGTCCGTGCAGGTGGTGAGTGGCGAGGGCGGGGCGCGCCCCTAGGGCCGCGGGCGCCTGCCCGACCTGGTGCCGTGAGGCGCGCGCGCTCGCTAGCGCGCCGCCGCGGCGCCCCGCGCCCGCGCCCGCGCGCTGGGTGTGAGCCCGCGCCCTCCCCCACCCGCACACACGTGTCGCCACCCTACCCGCCAGCCCCACACCGCACCAATTTTAGCTCTCCGATACTATCATAGTACTTGACCTCGACTACATTATAAATCACGATAGGCGACGCGAGTCGTCGGCCCTAATATTTTGGTGGATATGTAATTAATCGGTGATGCATGCAAAATTATACACGTTTTGGCTCCTTACAGTGTGAGTGCTATGATCCTACGTTTTATTGTGTTCGTTTAGGCCGGTTTTAACTATTTTTTTTATTTATCGATTGCTTTTTTTTCATTGCGATGGTGATATCTTTTAGCGCTTTCGGTGTCTCCCGTGTGTAGTCGAGAGATCTAAAAATGTTACTTTTAAGGTGATCGCGCCGCCTTCCGACTAGATCGGCGTGAAGAGCAAAAATCGTTCGTTCGTTACGCTACGGCGCCTATCGCTCCCGCGACGGCGGACTCGTTCAGATATCCGAGTGTACTGGCGTGCCTCGAATGTGATCCGTTCCAAAGAGCGTTAATTTTATTTATTCGCTTTAATTTATTGATTCGTCCTTATTTAGTGAGTGTAAATATCGGTTAGATGTGTATCTCGTGTGCTTGTGTTGCATGGTGGTGGCGCGTGTATGCGTGGGTGGGCGCGTGTGTGCGTGCGTGGCGCGGCCCTCGGGCAGGCGACCCACTCGGACTACTACCGCTCAATGTATCCTTATCGCGTACTAATGCGTCTTTTGTATTGCGAACTCGTATCTTTAGTGACAGTGCACCGTACACAGTAGTGAAGTGTGCGCTGGGACGTGCTAGCGCTCGAGCGTGACGTCGCGTGGCATGCACTACCGCATGCAGTGGCTTGCGGGCAACGTGCCACTCGAGCGTGATGTGACGTGGCGTGGCGTGGCTCGTGGGCCACGTGCCGGTTGGGTGTGTCGTGGCGTGGCGTGGCTCGCGGGTCACGTGTCGCTTGGGTGTGACGTGGCATGGCATGCCGTGGCTCGCGGGCCACATGGCGCTCGACGCGTCCAACGACTCGAACTCGTGAGATTAACGGGCTATGACTACAAACATATTAAAGGAATTAAATATGTTTCGATTAAAGTTACCCTTTAGTATGAAGTACTTCATATAATTGAAATACTATTTTATTAATTATTGTATAAAATAGAAATTAATTCTATCTATGTACACAGATCATTATCGAGTTTGAGATTAATTTTCATTTAATTAGTGATTTATAGAATCTCATTGAATTTTTTTTTTCACTTCGTGAACGTCATACAATATTTGGAATTGAAAATTATTTAAAAATGATAT
The DNA here is from genome assembly GCA_916048165.1 of Spilarctia lutea. Lineage (NCBI taxonomy): Eukaryota > Metazoa > Arthropoda > Insecta > Lepidoptera > Erebidae > Spilarctia > Spilarctia lutea. The sequence goes on along the minus strand of OU696480.1, from coordinate 12,684,397 downwards.
TTTCTTAATATTTTATATAAAGTCAAAGCAACTATTAATTTATCAATAATGTAGTGATTATTAATACCAGTAATATGTGTATTATCTCCGCGCGTTGATATTGGGATTGACAGCTAAGAGCGGTGACGTCAGTGAACCGTCAGTACAGTTCGCAACGCAACGCAATCGTTATTCATTTTTTTTATTTATCATTCTCTATGCTTTTGCAACTCTCACCCACCGAACGAAATGCAACTTATTTGATAACCTGTGAGAGGGTGGTTCTTACCCGGTCGAACCGGCTCATTAACAATGCTTGAATATACCAGATCACTTTAAAATCCACCGATAAACATTTAAAATTACATACTACATACCTACTGTAAATGTTTTTTTTTATAAATTAAATATTTAAACAGTTTTTCTCATCTTTTGACTAAATCGACTCAATTTACTTTTTACAGTACCAGAAGTAATATAAGTATTGCTTTAGTACATGTGTAATTTACAAGAATTATCAACTGAAATCAATCAATCAAACTATCAAATTAAATTTCTTAAAAATAAACTTGTAGATTGTGTTACTAGCATTACTATTTTGCGATGGATGACGTCACGCAGCTCTTAGTATGACAAGGTTCAATCCCAATGTCAACGCGCGGGGGTTATAAGTGTAATATTTGTGAAAATTGTTTTCCCTAATGGCATGTGATATGTGTGTTATGTGACACGATGAAAATTTAATTTTACATATTTTAACTTTATTTATAATCTTGGCTTTAATTTTATTATTTATGTTATATGCATACACTTTAGTACACAAACTATTGTCATCGATATTTTTATTTAACTTTAATAAAATACGTAAGAATATATTTTTAAATTAAATTTAAATATGTGGTATTTGTACCCAATGTTTAAATAATGATTGTTGTGATAGGCAGCTATTTGTATTTGCTAGTGTGATCGAGCACAAGCTTGCAGTAATTCAGTTGAAATTTCACATTGAGGCAATTTTTGTGTGATGAACATTGACTGTTAACTTTTTAAGTCTGAAGAGTCATTAGTGAGCCCTAATAACGAGCTGTCTTTTATTTTTTTATATATAGGCCTGTCAAAGTGACTCTACTCTGCCTGATGGAAAATTTGAGCAGAAGCCAAGAGTATTGGAGCACTTTGTCTATTGTCAATGGTGTTTAATTGCACCAATCTAATTGGCTAATTGTATTTGTGCATAACTCATGTCTAAAATAATATATAACTCCCATCTCATTGATCTTAGTCACTCCACACACGTACCTTTGTAAGTTACACAGAATAACAATAATTTAGAAATACGTGTGCTTTATGAATCTCAGAAAAGAATCTTGTTTATGTGATCATTTAATTTTGGCATTATAGTTAGTTTATAAGATTAGTTTTATTTACAGTCTGGTTTATTTTAGTACAAGGCTAATAATAGATATTATATTTAAGGGAAGGCAGCTATAAGCCAACATATAATATGATTAAAATCACACTGCCATTTATGTATTAAACTAAGTTACATTATAAGTTGTATTAATTTTACTGTCATAAGGACTATGTAATATTAAATTATTGAAACTTCCTAAGAAATAAGTGTACATTTTACATAGAAGTGATAACCCCTTTCCTGTTAAAAGTCATATGAATACTTTGTATTTATCCACTTTCGATGTCCAACCCATTAGCCATCTCCTTTGAATCTCTTTCTCTTGTGTTATTGGCTAATATTTTTGACCACGTGTCTTAATGTTGAGATGACGTCATATAATTTCGTCATACATTTGTTTATTTCCTAATAACGTTTGTATAATGTCAATTTGGCTAGGGGGGTAATTCTTCGAACCATGCTTATGCCCTTTAGCCCCCAATGGGTCTGTTACTATTATTTTTGAAATACCAAACTACAACAAACTAAATCAAAATGCATACTAACTCCCTATTGAACATCTAAATAATAAGTTACTGAACGGGATTAAAATAAACATGATAATCTATTTTTATATTATCTCATGTATTATTTCATTTCCTGAAAACTATAAAGTTATTGTTCAAAAAAACAACTACCTCCATTTCGGAACAAATCATTGTTTTTCGGTTCTACTAACTCTTATTATTTTATATTAACGGTAACATGAATTGAAAGACATCGGTTAAATTGAATGTATGAGCATAATTATATAAGCCTCAATTTCTTGGTCCATCATTTAAAAAAATACTTATGTTTTAGCAGTTAGATGCTGGAGTAAGATGAAAATTGAATAAGCCGCTGATTCTTTCATGTAAATCTGATTCATGGAAAACATAGTTTATACTCGTAGTATTCATCTAAATGAGGGTTCTTCCTATACACGATGAAGAAGGTTTATGGTTTAGTCAGAAATCCAATAAGGTTAACTATATATTAAATCCTTGTATTAAACCTCTATATAATTTATGATTGTAATGCAATGTTGTAAGTACATCCATTATAATGTTTCTATTTTCTTAGCCAAATTATGAGTCATATCAAATGAGATTGAATAAAGTAACTAGTTAATATTTTTGTATTATTTCTACTCACCTCAGTATCACAAGTCACTTCTAGACATGGCCAACTCTATTTACCTATTTAAAAATATCTTTATTTTTACATGTTTTAGTTATAAAGATGTGTGAGCGAAAAATGACACTAGAGAAAACAGATCTTTATTAGGTAAGGTGACCTAGTTGTCGAGATAGAAATATGGCCAAGCTAGGAAGACTGACCCCTGACCGGTCACCTTTAAATTCTCATAAAGTTTTAAAACTAGTGCCCAAGTAGAAACTTTTTAAAGCTGACACTGGCAAACATGATGGTGCCTTAGCCCAGTGTCAGTGCATGATTGTACAGATTATGAAATAGTTGAAAAGGGGCGAAGCTAGTCTTCAAATGAAAATTCTACAATATTTCCTGTCACCTAAGTTTAGACGTGTCACTAAGCTGCATTAAACTATTTAAATATATGTTACACACATAAATAAATCAGGATAGAATGGCGAAAGAGGCGTGGTACGTGTGCATTGTATTAATGTCGCCCGGGATTCGCGGAACGGCCGTCACAGCGTATCAAAACAACAAAATCTTCATTACGATGGCGTATTGTGCAATCACTACAAGTTAGTCAGAAGAAAGGAGGAATTTCGTTTCCTCAGTGAGTACTATTTTTTGTAAATCAGTAATGATCAGATAAGAAATAAAAAGAAGGATGCAAATTCGCTATTGTGAAATATTATCTTAAATAATAGGTTGCATTTCAGTTTTCCAAATGATTCAAACATCAAAGAAAAATGGATAGATGCCACGGGACGTAAAATTATTTATGTATAAAATTTAACAAGAAAGTGTAACACTAGCGACGCTCGCGCTTCGACCAATCGTGTGCGTTTAGGGGTGTGGCTTGCTAGTTTGTTGCCACGCAGGTCTATATTAATCTTTCGAATGCGGGAACGGGTACTTCCGGTTCCATGCACCGTGCGGCGAAAGTGCAAAATTTTGCAACACGGTGCATGGTGTACGAAAATGATCAAATATTTTCAAAAACAATGCTCGGTGGTTATAAAAGTGATTATTTTTCAAAAGATGGATAACAAGCGTACATGGTTATGCCATATTTTATTACTAAACTAATGTTATCGCTTTATTATTTACTCACAATTGAGCCAAGTATTAATTTACGCACCTATTGTGTTAATAAACATGATTTTAATATTTTATGTGGTTTATTATTCATTTTACTTATTATCCTCATAAAGTTCGATAACTAAGCTATCTACTGATATAAAAAACACTATAACTGCAGTAAAAATTCATTGAGAAACATATTTGTAAAAATCACATTTCGCTGTCGAGATATTCGCCATTTTGTCACTTTACAATCAAACTATTATTTGCGCCAAAAAACAAATTACGTAGTATTTATATGAAGAAATAGTGTTTTTTAGTTAAATAATTTATTTTTTTAGTTAACTAGTGCAAAAGACAGGAACAATACATAAAAAAAACAACCTATTTATCAAGTTATTTAAAAAAAGGACTCGTTTGCTAGACCAGTTTTCATTTATTATTTTTAAGTTCTGAGAATTCTCTAAACTCTATGAAAATGACTGAATGCTAAAGAGAACAAACTGATCGTTCCATTATGTGACACACAAAGTCTATGGTCAATACAAAATAATTTAGTAAAACATAAACAAAGATCAGTTTACGTCTTGTTCATTGTCCGTCACTACTGTGTATGTGTGGGTGTTAATAGTTCCGGGACTTCCCGCTAGGCTGCGTGCAAACACGAATCAACGGCGATATACAATTTTAAGTGGCGTGCTATTGGAGAGGCCTATGTCCAGCAGTGGACTACGATACGCTGATGATGATGTAGACTGTTCTATGGCGTGGGAGCCCTTTGTATGTGTGCGTCTAATTTCGCTCGTCAGGCAAAAAATTAGTGTTTATTTAAATATTTAGCTTTTCTAACACATGTTTGTTGCTATTCTATATTCTATATAAGATTCTCATCGCAATTATATCATTTTATCAATAAAAACATAAGAATAAATGCGTAAAAACCTTCAAATGAGTAAGCCCTTTTCAATAGGTAATAGACTCGGTAACTTTTTGAATAACACTATTCAAAATTACGCATGATTTATGCCTCAATTCGTATTGATAGTGGTTCCTAAAATAAGTATAATAAGTAAAATATAACAACAAACTACCTTCAAAATCACCTTATCGGCAAAAAATCAGTTTTAAGAGGCACTTGACAGATCGCGTTGCGTCATCGTCAACTTTGAAATTGGAACTCGTTTTTTTTACGGCTCTTGAAGCGCACTTGACAAACGAATGTTTTAAAATGTTGTTCGTATAAAGCAAATGCATAACAAACCTTTCTAGACTTCGTTATAATAACTTTAATACCCAAAATTAATTAAAATGCAAGTTAACTGCGGTTATCGCGGATCCGCGATGCCGCACCGACGGGACAATCGCGGATCCGCAATGCCGCACCCCAGAGGTTTCCCTCGGATGCGCGAACGGGTACTTCCGGTTACATGCACCGTGCGGCGAAATTGCAAAATTTTGCAGCACGGTGCATGGTGTACGAAAATGATCAAATCTTTTCAAAAACAATGCTCGGTGGTTATAAAAGTGATTATTTTTCAAAAGATGGATAACAAGCGTACATGGTTATGCCATATTTTATTACTAAACTAATGTTATCGCTTTATTATTTACTCACAATTGAGCCAAGTATTAATTTACGCACCTATTGTGTTAATAAACATGATTTTAATATTTTATGTGGTTTATTATTCATTTTACTTATTATCCTCATAAAGTTCGATAACTAAGCTATCTACTGATATAAAAAACACTATAACTGCAGTAAAAATTCATTGAGAAACATATTTGTAAAAATCACATTTCGCTGTCGAGATATTCGCCATTTTGGTACTTTACAATCAAACTATTATTTGCGCCGAACACCAAATTACGTAGTATTTATATGAAGAAATAGTGTTTTTTAGTTAAATAATTTATTTTTTTAGTTAACTAGTGCAAAAGACAGGAACAATACATAAAAAAAACAACCTATTTATCAAGTTATTTAAAAAAAGGACTCGTTTGCTAGACCAGTTTTCATTTATTATTTTTAAGTTCTGAGAATTCTCTAAACTCTATGAAAATGACTGAATGCTAAAGAGAACAAACTGATCGTTCCATTATGTGACACACAAAGTCTATGGTCAATACAAAATAATTTAGTAAAACATAAACAAAGATCAGTTTACGTCTTGTTCATTGTCCGTCACTACTGTGTATGTGTGGGTGTTAATAGTTCCGGGACTTCCCGCTAGGCTGCGTGCAAACACGAATCAACGGCGATATACAATTTTAAGTGGCGTGCTATTGGAGAGGCCTATGTCCAGCAGTGGACTGCGATACGCTGATGATGATGTAGAACAGTAATGGCGTGGGAGCCCTTTGTATGTGTGCGTCTAATTTCGCTCGTCAGGCAAAAAATTAGTGTATATTTAAATATTTAGCTTTTCTAACACATTTTTGTTGCTATTCTATATTCTATATAAGATTCTCATCGCAATTATATCATTTTATCAATAAAAACATAAGAATAAATGCGTAAAAACCTTCAAATGAGTAAGCCCTTTTCAATAGGTAATAGACTCGGTAACTTTTTGAGTAACACAATTCAAAATTACGCATGATTTATGCCTCAATTCGTATTGATAGTGGTTCCTAAAATAAGTATAATAAGTAAAATATAACAACAAACTACCTTCAAAATCACCTTATCGGCAAAAAATCAGTTTTAAGAGGCACTTGACAGATCGCGTTGCGTCATCGTCAACTTTGAAATTGGAACTCGTTTTTTTTACGGCTCTTGAAGCGCACTTGACAAACGAATGTTTTAAAATGTTGTTCGTATAAAGCAAATGCATAACAAACCTTTCTAGACTTCGTTATAATAACTTTAATACCCAAAATTAATTAAAATGCAAGTTAACTGCGAAAAACATGGATCCGTGTGTGCCGCACCGACGGGACAAACATGGATCCGTGTTGCCGCACCCGAGAGGTTAATTAGTAAAAGAAATATCAATAAAAATATCATATATTGTTGGAAATACAAACTTTGGAAACGTGTTTATATTACACTAGCATAATTTAACAAATTATTCAGTAGGTACAATTTTAGGTATAATATATTGTTATTTTTTTAACATGATCAATTTTATCAATCACATTTGAAGTCTATTGTAACTTAATGATTAGGAAAGTATTAATGGTGTTAAACTTCTACACCAGTAATGGATTTAATGCTTGAAATCAGTCTTGTATTTGCGTCTTTGTAATCAATAGGTTGTACATTCATTACTGTAGTCTTGAGTCGAGCTTCATCCTGGAACAAAATTTTATTTTATTACTTTCCGATAACGCAGGGCCTGTTGTTGTGAAGAGCCTTGGGGGAAGCCCATGTCTAGCAGTGGACGTGGACGTCTTTTGGTTGAGACGATGATGATTCTTTAACGACTGAGGTAATGTCAACAAAATCTAAAGAAATTATATTCTCATCATGGGGTAAAAATATGTAAAAAATTGTCACGTAGTATAAGTATGTTCTCGTACTGGCTGCTAAGTCTATCAAGCTTGACTGATTCGCCGATAAATCATTAACAGTCCTTTACTTAAAAAAAAAGAACTCCCGTATTAGGAATATACATCCTGTGTTGCAGGGGACTTTACAAGCATATATTAAACGGACACAAAGAACACCCAGACTCTGAATAACAATTTGTGAATCACACGAAGTGTTGTCCTATGTGGGATTTGAACCCACAGCACTTAGTGCGGTAGAAAGCGGCGTGGCGACCGTTCTAGGCCAACTGTGCATTCAAAATCTTTAGTACTCCACTGCTTATTATAGAAGGGCTTTCCGTAGAAAAGAGGTGAAATAATTCAATAAAAATATTAGGGTATTATGGCATGACACATAAATAGTTAACAAATTACTTACATTGTATGTCTCCATTTTGGTTCTGAATTTGAACACAAATGTTTTGAACTTGATTCCTTCGAACATTTGTGTGTACGCTACCTTATCATTTTCAAACATGGTGCCTATTTCGATAGCAGGCCTGCCTAATATACCCTCTGCGGACTCGTTGAACGCTGTGATTCGTTGGTCGCCAGTTGGGTCAGACACATTAGCCTAATGATAAAAAGTACAATTTAATGATTGATTGATGGTTAACATTTTAAAAGATTACTAGAAAAGTGATTCAGTATATAAACCTTAAGGTAGTCATACACATTGGGGTATACCTGACAGGTATACACACATTTACAGCTAACAACGGTAGATGCACAATGATCAGAAATGTGTTTTAAAGTACATAATAATTTCATAAGGATATTAGTACACATAATAATTAAGTATTTACATACACACATACGTATACATACATATATACAGGGTGTAAAAAGACGACTACCGAAAACGAAAGGGGCTGATCCAGCACCCCAAAACTTATTAAAAAAAACAAACAGTTGTCTTTAAAAAAAATTGTAGCTTGAAAAAACAATGTGTCAAGATTTTTATTAATTTCAGAAGCCAGCAATGTACGACTTAACGCGCCCGCGCGCTCTTTCGCGGTCATTGCACTCACCCGGCCAGCTGTTTTGATATTAAAATACATTACTGTTTTATTGATTTTCTTTGTTTTTTGGTTTTCTAAATGAGATAATTATGTAGTTTGGGTCCTGTTATGTTTTACTATGTGTATGTAAGCAGAAAAAAACATAAAACGACTTAGATAAATTAACATTTTGTTTGAGTTTTTTTTTCGCTAAACCTATTCAGTATCATGGTCTGATTGCAACCTCCAAGTTTTCGGTAGTAGTCTTTTTACACCCTGTATACATACATATGCACACATACATACACTAAACATTATATATTTTGTTGTGGAGAGGATAAAATTAGGACATACCTGCACAGTTATTGTATGTTGCATAACTGTGCAGTCCTATATGTCCTCTAATCAGCTCAAGCTTACCTGACGGGTGTAACCGTGCAGGTAAATACTACCGTATGGTTAGCTTTAAAGTTGACAATTTTGGATAATTATATCTTCGTATGTCTCTAGTTCAAACCTTTTATTCAAAGATGGTTGAACAGATTTTGATGAAATTTGATACAAAGATGGTCTAGAACGACACATCGTTTCTTATCGAGAACAGAATCGAATCGAAGATGAGCACACAGGTAACCGCGAAACGCAGCTGGTTATCTATGATCCAAAGACGTAATAAAATATACTTCCGACATCAGAAATAACAAAAAAAACTATTAACTTACTGAAAGGAGTATTCTATATTTGTAGTTAGGATATTCTCTGTTGCACTTTTCGCATCTGTAAAGTCCGTTTTCCAAGTCCACCAGTTTCTTATTGCACTGCTCTTGTGGGCAGGCTTTGTACACTGCATTATCGGAAAATGTGAATGTGAGCACTCCAAGCAGACTGAAATAATCTCCCTTATCGCCCGAGCCCAGCTGTCGCTCCTCCGTGTCTGAGAACGTGATCCACTCGCTGCTACCGCCCGAGTAACCACCCGCTCTGCAATGGGAATATAAAAAAAACCACTTTATTTTACACCAGTTATTTAAAAAAAACTACTTCAAGAACTGGATCAAATTGAAATAGGACCACAAGGGAAGCATCAGTTTACAAATAAAAAAGAATTATCAAAACATAAAAAAAATAAAATTGCATGAGAACCTCCTCCTTTTTTGAAGTCAGTATCAGTCAGATACTAGATCATTACAAGTGGCGGCGCTCAAAGGCAATCTCTTCCAAGTAGCCGTAGGAAAAAACCTGCTTAATATACTTTATTTGAGATTGGGGACTTTATTGGGAATGTTTACTGTTCACAAGTAAGAATTATTATTTGAGTAATATAATATATAAATAGAAACGAAGTAGTATGGGTCAGCTAGTTGAACTATATATATTAGAAGCGTGTTACAGATCTATATATCTATACAAATAAATAAAATTAAAGTGTCTATTTGTAATATTGAAATAAATTGAAATAACCGCTTTTTACTAAATTCATAAGTATAACGTATATAAAAACATGTTTTGTCTGTCTATCTGTTTGTACCGACTAATCTCTGACCGATTTTGACGAGACATTCACTGGCGCAGATAGCTGATGATAAAAGGAGTAACTTAAGATACTGTTTTTAGACTAGCTTTGCCTCGGTAACGGTGAGAGGCTCAGTTGTATGTGTGTATACTGTATGGGGTACCTGGCGGAGATGTTGACGCTGTCCATGTCGGCCCCCCCGTTGTCGTACCAGCCGCGCAGCTTGTGCGCCAGCGGCTCGTCCGGGTTGAGCCGCAGCATGGAGCTGGACAGGCACGACACCGACTTGCTGCCGTTGAACTCCGCCAGCTTCGCGCCCTGCACGGTACCATACGCGCTTATTACTAAACGTACAGCAGCACTGTTCTTTTTATATTAGGGACACACAAGGTAGTAGAGTCACGCTGATTTCAACACGACCGGGGCGGTACTACCCTCGCACAGAAAATCAACGTTAAATGACAGTCTTCGTGCTATTGTTAGTGAGTGCGAGACCGGAGGCTCAATATTGCAGAAGCATCACTAGGCCGCCATGGTGTAAAAGATTATCGCGGGGCCGTGCTGCATTGTTGCATTCGCAACGAGTATGGTGACCACCACTCTTGGATTCTGCTCATATTTTCCATCAGGCAGAGTGGTCATTTTGGCAGGGCCATACATAAAAAAAACTAACAATTACAAAATAGAGACGAGAACGAGACATTAATATAAAAGTACTTTACACACTATCTTAAACAGTTTCCACAAATATTTTTTTCATATAGCGCCAAACCAAAAGAAAAAAGTTAGACAAGTTAAATTTTATTTATTTATTTACACTTTATGCACTTTGTACACTTGTACTTTGTTTTGGCGTAGTGGTAGCGTATGCTTTTGCTAAGCTTGAGGTCTCGGGTTCGATTCCCGGGTCGGACCAAATGTTTGTATGATCTGCAAATATTTGTTTCGGAGTTTGGGTGTTTTCTATGTATAATATGTACGTATTTACAAAAAAAAAGTATATAAGTATTTATATCAGTTATCTAGTACCCATAACACAATCTCTGCTTAGCTTGGGACTAGATGGCGTTGTGTGTTAGATGTCCGGAATATTTATTTATTTATTTACCTATATATAAGATGGGATTATTTTACACCGATAACTAAATAAGTTTTACTTTACCTTGACGGCTAATACGGGGTGTGTGCTAGCATCAAATTTTTCAGCTTCTTCTCCCCATAGAGTAAGTACCACCTGAAATTATAATGAATTTACATTTTTAACATATTTCATTGATTGCTATTTAACTTCAATAAATAATATAACTAGTAACCCAGTTCATTGTATGCCCAGAGGGAAAGGAACTGTTATCCCTTACCACAGGTTACTACCTAACCTACCAAGGGTGACAGAACTTCACCCACAAGATTGTATCTATCTGCAAAAAAAAAGAAAAAAAAAAAAAAACATATTTGATAATATTTTTAACTATTCACAGTATCTCTAGAGATGCAAACGTTCATAGACAGTGCTAAGTATATACTATTAGATGCATATTGTCTTTTATAGTTCATTGACTACTTACTAATACTAATTATAAACTCAAAATTAACTGTCGGCTCAAAATTAATTCACGGCTATACCTTTGTACCAATTTCAATTAAATTTGGCATGGAGATACCTCGAGCCCTGAAGAAGGACATAGACTACTTTTTGCCGTGATAACCGACATACACGTGAGTGGAGCCGCGGGTAGAATTAGTTAAAATAATACAAGAAATAGATTCATTTTTATTTTAAGATATCTGCTGAGTGCTTATTTCAAAGAGTAAAAAAGGTACCAACCGCGCCACCGGAGTTATCAACGAGAGTGACTTCTCTCTTTTTCAATAACCTTCCAGTACTTTTTGCAGTTAGTTCTTGAACGTCGGTTGCCGACTTACAAACACCAATGACGTCTGAAACCAATCATGTACTACATATATATATATACATACATTTCATGAAACCGGTCATAGTGGCATGAATGCATGGGTATGGACCATGTATACGTGTGTATGATCATGTATGTATGGGCTATGTATGTATAAATAAATAAATAAATAAATATTCCGGACATCTAACACACAACGCCATCTAGTCCCAAGCTAAGCAGAGCTTGTGTTATGGGTACTAGACAACTGATATAAATACTTATATACTTTTTTTTTGTAAATACATACATATTATACATAGAAAACACCCAAACTCCGAAACAAATATTTGCAGATCATACAAACATTTGATCCGACCCGGGAATCGAACCCGAGACCTCAAGCTTAGCAGTCGCATATGCTACCACTACGCCACCGAGGCAGTCGAAATGTATGGGTATGGGCTATGTATGTATGGGTATGGGCAATGTATGTATGGGTTTGGGCTATGTATGTATGGGTATGGGCTGTGTATGTATTGATATGGACTATGTATATGTGGGATAGTTAAAGAGAAACATTGTCACCACTGTTTCTCTTATTCACTTTGCAATCTTTAATTAAAAATCATTTCAATCTTTGCGGCCTACGCCCATCGTATCGTAGCCAAAGACAAATAATAAAAAGCCCAGTGTGGCCATAGCTTAATTTTAAAATCAATTAAAAGTTATTCAAAAATATTCCTACTCTCACATATACATGGATTTAGACTTTCTATAAGTAGCATTGTTTATATAAGTTGCATTAAATATTAACGTGTTAGGTATGAATAGCTTACCAAGTAAAGAGTCAGGTGTTTTCGAAGCAATATCATTGATAGCGATGAAGTCGTATTTGATGCTAGGCACAGTATTGTTGTCCTCTATACATTCAGCAACTACCGTATTAGCATTGAACGTCATCTCGTAATCATTCTTCAAGCTTGAGAACTGTTTGTTAGCTGTCTTCAGTTGAGCGCGACTTATAAAATATACTTTGTCGATCTGTAATATTTAAGTTGTGGTGTCTGGTCATTGGTTCTAATATTATTTTGTGAATTTATATTTAGTAAAGTCATACGGAACTTAAGCCTATTAATATTTCTCTACATTATTGAGGATTTTTATGATACTTTATTACTACACACACAAGTTTATAGTAGGTGTAGAAACCTGCCTGTTATTATATTGTGGGTCTAATATAGGTAATGGATCCAATAATCCGCGTTTCCTGGGAGAGCTATGCTTCGGCGTGAATGGGTCGGCTCGACCGGAGTGATACCACGGCCTCACAGAAAACCAGTGTGAAATAGCGTTTGCGCTGTGTTTCACCGAGTGAGTGAGGATACCGGAGGCCCATACCCCTCCCCCATCCCTTTTTCCATCCCCCAAAGGTCGGCAACGCACTTGTGACGCCTTTGGTGTTGCGGGTGTCCATGGGCGGCGGTAATCGCTTACCATCAGGTGATACGTCTGCTCGTTTGCCCACTATTCAATAAAAAAAAAAATCCAGAAGATCAAATATCGTACTCAGGTGGTTGGAGAAGATTAAAGGGCTCGTTGCTAAGTATATAGTCACCGAAAAGGCTAACACATTGCAAAGTTGAACAATTTTAGTTTGATTTTAACTATGGATGAGAGACCAATTCTATACATTGAGACTTATCCGTGCTTTGTAGAGCACGTTAATAATAATAATTCTTTATTTCAAACACAAGGTTCATAGGTAAATTACATCAATAGATAGAAAAATAAAGAAAAAAGAAAAATAAAAGAATACAAATACAAATAAAACAAATAGTCCGGTCATTTTAGACATAAAAATAGTGATCAAATAAAGAAAATTCCGACAGAGCCAAATCTTCGTAGAGACCTTAGGTTTATCACAAGGAATAAAGTGTCAAAAGTCCCCATCAGTCCCATGTGAGCTTAGGGACTTATTCGGGGCCTATGATTTTTTCTCTAAGACCCACTATTTCCCAGATATTGCGCTTGTAAGAATCATGTTCTACATAGTATGCACACATATGCCACGTATATACATATTTAGGTACTCAAGCAAGCAAAAATGCCTACTCGTGTCTCTTTTATGTATACATTATACTATTCTAAGAAAATTTACTAAAAACAATAGAAAGAAAAACAGCAATAGAACAATTTAATGCAAGAAATACAACTATTGTAGTGGGTGACGATGTTGATTTATTAGTACTACTCACTGCAAGGACTCATCTGATAAAATTATTTACTTTTTAAAACCTGGGAAGGGTGCGTCCATAAATTACGTGAGGTGTTTAAGGAGGGGAGGGGGTCGAGTCAAATCTCATCTAATCTTACGTTGGAGAGAGGGGGGGTCTCGGCAAATATCACGCAATTTTTTTCTGATTGAAACAAAAAAAAATTATACTATTTTGGTCCATTTAATCCAGCAATATTGATTACTAGTCTTAACTATTCGTAAATAAAAGCACAAAGCAAATTCGTTTTTTTCTTTTTACAATAACAATCCAATGCGTTTACGTAAGAAACTCACATTTTGAAAAATCTCACGTGAGATTGGGGGATGGGGGAGGGGGTTGAATAAAACCTCACGACATCTCACCAGGGGGGGAGGAAGAGGCAGAAAATTTTAAAAAACACCTCACGTAATTTATGGACGCCCCCGAAGGCGCAGCAATGGACAGAAATATATTCTTCTAAAAGTTTATCAGCTTATCCAAAATGCCAAAACTTTATTTTATTTTTACATGCGATAACCGGATGCGATACTACGTCAGCAATGTTTAGAAGGGGCAAAAATTCAGTATTAAAATTATTTGAAAAAAAAAAATGATTTGATTGACTGCGCAAAAGTATTTACAGAAATTAATTCTTCACCTCAAATACTAATTACTAAAGGAATTCGGTTTCTTCTTGCGGTTTATGGAGCTCCAAAAAAAATTGATTGCATAGATACGTACAGATATTTAACATTTGTAAAAAATACACGAAACAAAAAGCAAGTACAGCTATCTTGTCTTCCTCCAACATCGGCATCTGCTACTCAACATTTGTTTCGAGTATACTATCAAGTTCAGACATGGCAAGGCAATGAACTGAACCCTGAAGACTGGGGTTGGAAATTGATAAATAATACTTTGGAACCGATTCGAACTTTACTGCCCCCTGCTCCAGAAAAACTTCTTAACACTATTTTTTGCAATTGCAAGAAAGGTTGTAGTGCCAAATGTGGCTGTAAAAAAGTAGGGTTGCAGTGTTCTCCAGCGTGTACCAACTGCCAAGGTGTCTCTTGCTCAAATGTTCAATTAAATACAAGAGAGGAAGATTCATGTGATTTTGATGAAGAGACAACTGATTCATCTTCATTTGAACAATTTCTAAGCGTTCATCAACAGGAAGGAGAAGAAGAAGAACAAGAAGAAATTGAAGAAAACATGATTGTTGAAGTTGAATATGAAGAGTATGAGTCTGATTAAAGTAATAAAAAAAAGTTAGAACGACAGTTAAACTCAGTAACCCATATCAATAATCTTCATACTATTAAATAATTATTGTTCCTGAAAATAACGTCATAAAGGTTCGTGGAATAGGCCTACCGGGGATACCACGTTAAAAAAAACGCGCCGAGTACACTACCTCACAGTTGGTGTGGAAATGTGTGCATATTATGTAGAACGTGATTCTTACAAGCGCAATATCTGGGAAATAGTGGATCTTAGAGAAAAAATCATAGGGACCATTTTTATAGAGAATTTTAAGATTTACAACTTTGCTCTAAAGTACTTTTTCGATAAGATTACCGTTTTCGGGAAAAATCCAAAAAACCTAAAATTTTGACCTTGGGCCCCGAATAAGTCCCTAAGCTCACATGGGACTGATGGGGACTTTTGACACTTTATTCCTTGTGGTAAACCTAAGGTCTCTACGAAGATTTGACTCTGTCGGAATTTTCTTTATTTCAATTGTCTAAAATGACCGGACTAAAACTAGAACATACGAAAAAAAAAAACAAAAAATCAGACTACTGTTTTTAGCCAGTGCTCGTACATACAGGACGTAATATTCCTATCTGACAGACTTTTAATGATGGAATTCTTACACCGGTCAACTTTGGATATAAGTTAAGCCATCGTCGATTGAAACTTGGATTGTGTGAAAAGTCGAAGTTTAGTAGACTCGTAATAGACTTAAGGCCGACTCTAATCTATTTTGGCAAAAAGAATCGAAGGAATAAAAGTGCAATTCATCATTATTAGTTTTCCACATACCTGTATCATATCATAAAATTTATCACATTCACTTTTAAATGCAGTAGCTCTGATTTCGCCGCTCTCATCACACAAATCCATACTGAACAACTTCCCTTCGCCTTTTGCATTGTTCCAAGTGCGTATAGCCGACTTGTTCATTACTCTGGCCTTTATAACCCATCTGAAACAATTTCACTTGCTTGTATATCGTTTATAGATTTACGTAGTGGAAAAAAGTTAATTCTGTATAACATCTACGGCAGTGTGTAACATAAAAGCCAACACCCACGTTTATGGGGCGGACCAAATGATTGTATGATCTGCAAATATTTGTTTCGGAGTTTGGGTGTTTTCTATGTATAATTAGTATGTATTTAAAAAAAAAAGTATATAAGTATTTATATCAGTTGTCTAGTACCCATAACACAAGCTCTGCTTACCTTGGGACTAGATGGCGTTGTGTGTTAGATGTCCGGAATATTTATTTTATTATTTATTTATTTATTGGTCAAATCAAATATGATTGAACCAATGAGCTCGCGGGAATATGTCAGGTGTTTAATAAAATACGCCACTGCTGTAATTCTTGCTTGTTTTTTATGTGCTCCTTTTATTTCTTTACTTAATCAAAATGTGCTTGTGCATGTGCTTTTCGAAAGACCAATGCTGACTGCAATATTTAAAAAAAAGTACAAAACTCAGCCTACTTTTGCTTTGTTTCTGTTGCAGTCAGTATTAGTCTTTCGAAAATATTTTTATATATATTTTCTTCTTTTTATATATATTTTTTTATATATTTAAAATTTTTTTTTTTCAAGTTTTGTCTATTCGTTCCGGCTAATCTCATGAATAGCTTGACCTATTTTAACGGGACTTTTCCTAGCAGTTAACTATAATATGAGGAGTTACTTAGGATACCTTTTAAGACTAGCTTCGCCCCGCGGTTTTACCCGTAGTTGTTGATGTAACTTTACCGGTTGGCAACTGGTAACACCGAGGGGCGCAGTTTCGCTTATTCTATATTTTTTTTAATAACCAACTCCCGCATTAGGAATACAGTGGAAATTCGATTAATGAGACTAATATTGTTGTCGTTATGGATTAAAATAATCAGATTTTGAAATAAGAAAAGCGGATTTTGCGCATATGTAGTACATAGGTGTATAATATTATGTCTATTATTATCTAAGTGATACTTTTCACCTTGTATTTCCAATTCACGAATTCCACGACGAGATTTAAATATGTACACAACCATCAGTTACTTGCGACAAACGATTCATCAGCGCCTAGTTTTTTATGTAACTGTAATGCTTTTTCACAAAGCAGAGTCAGAAATAGGTTGCCCACATGATTGTTTTTGTGAAAACCAACAATAAAAAACGTATTCTAATAGTTACTTTTTCGGTTTCTTCATAATTTTCCAGGGTTTTCTAACTTTCAGGTATACAATAAAATTTAATCGGTATTCTTCCTAATATCACTTATCGTGTGTGCCTACCGATGTGTCGTGGATATATGTATATTAAACTTATCAACTACGACCGGTTTTACCTTTTTTTAATGAATCAATAATATTTATTTTGTCTTTAAGCGATAACATCACTCTCTTACACTTTGACATTTTTAAATATGAAGACGTGACACGCACGCACTAATAACAATAGTTCGACTTGTAGTAAAATAGGTATGTTAAACATTTTGTAATTTGGTCACAGTTGGTAGTCCGGATAATCGCGAACCCGTATAACTGAGGGCCGGATAACCGATTTCTACCTTTACGAACGTACGTGAAACGGACACAAAGAAGACTCAAAACAACAATTTGTGGATCACACAAAGTATTGTCACATGTGGGATTTGAAGCCACAACACTCGGCGCAGTAGAATGTGGCATGGCGACCGCTCAAAGTGCTAGGCCAGCTGTGCAGTAAAATTCTCGGAATTTCTCTACTATATACACATTTATATTTTCTCTAGCTTGTGAAGCGAAAGTAATGTCGCACTCCCGTTCGTCGTAGAAAAGATCTGTCGCCCTATTGCTGTTCGAGTAAACATTCGCCGAGCTGATGTGCTGTTGCTCGACTGATATTCGAAATATTGTACAGTTGCCCTAATGTTTGTCCTGTAGATGGCTGTCGCAACTGTAATACGGAGTCGGAGAATCAAAGCTGTACGCTTTTTTTTCTTTGATCTTCCGACTCCTTCTTCTTTGAATAAAAAGTAACTACATTTACCACTTACTTGTTCTGATATGGACTAAGGCTAGCGATAGGGTGCGACATTTGTGTTGAGAGTAGGGCGCTGTCGTTGAAGACAGGTGTAGTCGCCATTTGAGGTTTAGGTGCTGCAGCGACAGGACGAGGCGTAGGAGCAGGAGAAGCTGAAGCACTACTCGCAGCAGGAGATTCTTCAGTCCAAGTTTGAGGGTTACCCAACTTTTTACCAACTTCGCTACCAGGCGCCACTATTGTGATGTCCAAGATGATCATAACACGCCTGTGAAAGTTATAACATTATGTTTTATAAATTATAGATTGTAAATGTGAGCTTCTGCTATGCCTCGGGTTCGATTCCCAAATCAGACCAAATGTTTGTGTCATTTGCAAATATTTGTTTCGGAGTTTTCTATGTATAATATGTGCAAGAAAAAAGTATCTATGCTACATGTAAAGTATGAAAGTTAGGTAGCGTTGTGTATGATGTCCACAAAAATAATTAAATGATAGACATTTTTGATTTACATTTACATATTCTGCAACTCCATACAAAAATCATTTGACAAGGGAGAAAAACGAGGCTTGTTGCCCCCTCCCTATCACTTGTACTCATTTGAACAGCTTACAAGTGACAGCATAGTGCTTAATGTTATTGTTTTATGACACAGGACCATAGTCTAATAGGTGCTATGATGTGAAAGAGCCATCTACAAGAATTAAGAGTTTAATGTGTAAATCAACAATCTGTAAGACAATCTACCAAAATAAGATAGTAGTTAGTGCAAAGTAGATAATAGGGGTCATCTCATATTGTTTAAAAAAAAAAACAAAATATTGTTATAAAATATAAGCTGTAAATAAAATGTGATTATATAAAATTCTCATGTCCAGTTGTAGGTCACAAGGAACTCTTAAAACTATCTACCTAACCTGTTCTTACATTAACTTTTTACGCGACTGCAAAAGAAGGAGTGTTTGTGTGTATTTCGAGCCTATAGCTCTTAGTCGTGAACTCACACTAGGTACATAAAAATAAAAAATAAAAATTAAAAATCATTTCTTGTCAGTTCTTTCAATCTTTTCAGTTTTTCAATAAAGATGGCAGTAATTGAGGCAGTTAGGTTTTTTCTTCAATAATTAATTACTTGTTGAGATTTGTTTTATTTGGTGTGTCTAGATAAGATACTTAATATCACCCTTAGACCAATAGGAGCCGAGCATGACGGAAAAGAGACGCAAACGAAGTTGTATTGATCAGTTAGTAATCACATAAATTTAATCCTGTTACAAATTTAATTAAAATACTAGGAAATAAAAACAATGAAAATATTTACAATTTTAACATATAAGCATAGTAAAATCCTTCACATCATATCTTTGCTGATTGCTTCATTGAATGGTAATGCTAATTCTCTGTGCTATAAATTCTATAATTCTCTGTAAATATAAACAAGATACATACTTCTCTCCTTTGCCAGTATTCTTCAGAAGAGATGTTACAAATCTATCAATCTGGACCACTGAATAATCAGACAACTCTCCTGAGATCAATTTATCATTGAGTTGTGTTGCTAGCATAGCAAAGCTGTGTGAGTGTTTTCCATCAGACACTAACAGTCTGAATCTTTCATTAGCACCGCTGCCTTGGATCTTCTTACTGCCCAATACTTGCATTACTGGCTTATCATAAAGCCCACCATTCATTATAATCTGTAAGCAATAGACAAGGGCAAGTTATAAAATACTTCAGACAAAAAACAAAACAATAGTATTTTTATTATATACCTATTAGCTTTGCCTCATTGTATTACCGGTGAGTTTATTTGTTTTGATTCAGATATTGTTCAATATTATATTTTATATTGGTTTTAATTAATAAACTTTTTATAACATCTGTTAGAGTGCAAGTTTGCGAGTGAAAATCCTGTCTAAATCAGTTCAGCCATTCCAGAGATTAGCAGGAACAAATAGAGGAAAAAATATAACTTTTTGGTGTAAGTACTATATATATACTACAACCATTAATTTAGTTAATTTGAAGTTAAAAACATCTACATTTATTATAAATAGTTAGTATGGCAAAACATTTAATTTCTCTGCAGTTTTTATAAAAAATAATTTTTAAATAAGTTATTGATATACTATTATATTAAATAGATATTTGAACTGTATCAAAATTAACAAAATTGGAATGTACTAGACCATTAATACATTGTTTATATATGATTCCAATTAGACATTAAATGAGCACTTAGGTAACACAATACATGCTGTACACACAATGTTATAAATTTTATAATTAAGCTATGTCTATGTATCGTGACTGTTATGAACATGTAACAACATGTCGAAATTTAACTGATGTACGCTTTCAAGCATATTATATTCTGCGTATTGATAAGTAGAATACCGAACATGGTAATTAGTTTGAGTATCTATCTATTGCTAATTGCGTATTTAGAAACTTGGAAATATGGTGCAGTTATATTTCATCCAGTTTTAATGATACTTACTTCTAGGGAACCTTCAGACAGTTGGTGACTCATTTTGTAGTTACTGTACACAATTACGGAAAATCACTTAGGCACAACGTTTAATCCAAATAACAAGTGAAAAAGTGTATGTTAGAGTTAAATGAATAGAAATTAGAAACACTCTCTGTTGCCTGCAATGAATTAGCCCGCGAAACGCCGGTGGTCGGTCGACACTCGACTATTTTGACAAATTTGACAACCATCTACAGATTAGTGATGAGGTGATCAACTCAAGGTGAGTAAACTTGTTAGTCGAGTTAACTTGTTAGTTAATCGACTTACTATATAGCTATTACGGTTTAGTTTGTTTTTTACTCGTATTTGGCGTATTTTGCACAATAAAACAATAAGATTTTGGTCTTTAGACAAAATTTACGTTCGGCAGGAATCTGTCCTATTTGACAGCACAGCTTTTTAGACATGACTATGGAGGGTAGAGGTAAGGAGTATCATCTGTGTACATGAAAAAGTGTCCGTTGAAATGCATTAAATTAGGGTGGCGCCACATTAGCATCAGGTAAACTTCTTCCGCTAAGTTATAGCGCGCTTTTTAAAATTCTCATAAAGTAAAAAAAAACATATGATGATTTTTTAAGGTCTACGTAGTGAATATTAAAAAAAAATGTATGAATAAAATTTTACCCATAATTGTTCTATTATACACACACTTTTTCATAAAATTTAATGATAAAAAATCAATAAACGTACTATTCACAGTTACTCGGCGTACTTCAATTCGTTCACAATTGCTACATTCATACCGTACCCTGTGTCTACACATTGCTACATTCATACCATACCCTGTGTCTACACCAGCGCCATTCTGGAAGGTTTTTGAACTGTTATTTACAGCTTACGGCGGACACTTTTTTCAATTTTCTACCATATGAGATAACGCTCCTTACCTCTACCCTCCATAGACATGACGCATACGAAGCACCGAGATCGTTTTTTTGTTTTTTCGAAAGACGGTCCCCATTTCGTGTCATCCACATTTTATATATTTTTATCATTAATTTCATTACGACGACTACTTGAAGACTTGGTAATTGAAGACGATAAATACTTGACATTGGCAGAAATAGCTGATCCGAGTGATCCGGCTGGTTGCCATTTCATCAAAAAAGTTTTTTTTTTACGAAGCACCTCCTGGTGGAAAAAAAGCATCGAAAACCCTCATTATAAGTAACATTTTCAAACTTAGTCATTCCTTTAGCTTGTTGTCATACCTATTACGGCTAAGTTGAATAAAACCTAAGGGTCAACCATTTGGCTGGCCCGTACCATAATTACATACACTGCTTTTTGTTGAACACGTTTTCGTTTTGCCGCTCATACAAGATTATTTGTCTTTGCTTTTTAAAGCAAAGGATGTTTTTCTTTATCATTCAATCTAAAAGCCTGCCAGCTAGAAGAAGACTATAAACTGTTAGCGTTTGGAGAGTTGTTTCTTATTTATATGTTTGCTACTGAATGTGTAATAATTTGTGTTATCAATCTTGGTTTGCAATAATGCCTAAGACTTTGCTCGCTTTTTTACGTGTGGAACCCTCACGGGCCGTCATCCCACCGGGGTTTGTGGTGGGTAGTATAATGGAATCGAACCGACTAAAACCAAACGTTGTTCCACTATGCGCATGAGATGGGAGGGATCTGGTAACTGCTGTTTTTAAGACATTCGGATCCCTCCCAGCGCCTGTTCGCACTGTAACGGCTACCACCATCGGGTTAACTCTTTATTTAAGCGACGTACTGCACACGCGAACATCGCCTCCTTGCGGCTGGTCATTGAAGCGGATGGAGGGAAAACTCGTCCCCTCCATCCGCGGCCACACTCGAGGTGACATGAGGCGCCGGCAAGTGTAGCTCCACCGAACGGTTCGTCGGCGGCGAATTGGGTCGAGTGGAGGTCGTCCTCCCGGGCAATCTAACGGTTTTGACAATCTGATGGTACAACATATACACATCACAAGAAATTATCGTTTCGTGTGAAAGCTAAACCTGTTGCCTTAGTACGTAGGACATGATCTATGTTTATTTTAACGCGTAGGTATGGACTAAAGCAAGCATAATAACATCGAATGGAAAATAGCTGTTGCGAGAGCTCCCGTGCTATAAGGATCTCATAAAACGATATCACGGTATAACTTATAGAGATTGGACAAAAATAAAGAAAACTAAAATAATAGTAATTAAACTTTTGCACCATCAAAAACATTTACTTCTCGAATAATATTATTAAACATCACAGTAACTTAATACAAATAACAATATAACACTTAAAATCAGAACAATCTCTTCTGCAAAATATTAGTAAATAATATCACAATCAATATCTATTTGGCTACATATTACAACATTCAATATTTGAGATACGGCGGGGTCAGTAACCAACAGAGTGAAGTATTTTATCTAGATTCAGTCAATATAATAGAAACAGTAGACGTAGATTATCTATATAATACAAATAATTTATTTTACTGAATTCTCACTGTTTTTTTTTTAAATATGTTTATTTAAATATTTTACTGATTCTAGCTAACAATTTAATTGAATATATGCTGAATTTGAATACGGATACGTAAACACCTTTCGCGGTTGCTGGATCTGCCCACATTAAATCTTTATTTATTCCAAATATTCCAAACCTTCAACAAAGTTAACATGTCATAATTACAAAGGATTCATTAATTGCCCACAATAGCTGCTATACGGGCCAAATAATTGTAAAGAATATAAGTAAGTACTCTAACAACGTATCTTATGCAAAAATATGATTATTCTCTTCAGTCTGGTAAATTTAGAATCCGTCTATACTGCCAGGTCGTCTATGGTCTGTCGCAGGTACCAAATAACCTGAAGAGTCTCGGGCGGCAGCTACCATGGCAGCGAAGCCGGCCGTCGGTCCCAGCTCTGTAGTTGCATGACCCTTCATTCGTAGAGATGCTATTATTGACTGTGGAGTAGAAAAAAAAATGTACACACATATAATTAAAAATGAATTACAAAAATCTATGTACGCCCTTAACTTTTGATCGACTGCACCAAATTCTTTTTCATTTATGTTATGTTGAAAACATAACATAAATGGTTTTATTACCTAACCCTCCGCTCTTTCATCTGTCTACCAAAGGGTTTAACGATGTCATGAAACCTTATGTATGAAAATTATATGTTATTAGGCAATTACCCTAATTTTTATCTATAAAAATAAATAAAATTGGAGTGTCTGTTTGTAATATTAAAATAACGGCTTTCTACTACATGCATATGAATGTACAGTGGACCAAATTGATTCATGACCCCCCTTAGAGTCATTTTCCTACAATTATTCTACACCATTAGGTTGAAATTAGCTTGAACAAACATTTCATAAGTGACGAACCATTATCATTCTACTAGACACTGACAAAGCCATGACATAGACATAGACGTATACTATGATAAGTATTGCACGAAAAAGTTTGTTAGCCAGTGAACGTCCTTATCTATAGGTATATTAGGAAAGATTTAATTGTATATTTGTTTGAGACATAAGATTGACTTTATTTCGAACTAGCTGACCCCCGCAACCTCGTTTGCGTCTTCTATTGCCCGTAGCGTAAAAATTTTCCCCCGTTTTTTAAACATTCTTCATTGGTGCTCCGCTCCTATTATATAAACGAAAAACGCAAATATCTTACGGAACCCTATTTAATCGGTCGGTAAAAATAAAATCGGTCCAGTACTTTTTGAGTTTATTCGTTACATACAAAAATACAAATCTTTCCTCTTTATAATAAGTGTAGATAGTGTAGATAATGGGTAGACTTGAGGTAGGAGGGTAGAGGTACCGTAAAGGTAGCATAGGGTACTGTAGAACAAAAATAGATAAGCATTTATTTAACAGAACGAAGTCTGTCGAGACAGCTAGTCATACATATTAGTAAAATAAAACAGTAAAATTAGAGACCTTTGTTTATTTCATATTATTAAATTAAAAATAATGGCATTCACTTCGTAAAGCGAATAAAAGAGAAAACTTCTCAATAGTTAATTTTTGGGTTATAATGGTTCCAATTGTTTGGGTCTGTAGGATTACTGGTTAAACCTTAAACCGAGTGTAAGCGCCATGGTTTTCAATAACGTCTAATAATCGATTACGCATAGACCCGATTAGACGACTGCAAATGTCACTTCCCCTCATGAAATCCCAGATTTCGTTACAATGCAGCTCGATTGCTTCTTTAGTTCTCTCGTTCCTGTTATCCCACATTTGAACCATCAAACCCCATAAATTTTCTATTGGGTTAAGATCTGGTGACCTAGACGGCCATGGAATGAGAGTAAATTCATCTTCATGCTCCGTAAACCAATTTGAGACAATTCTGGCAGTATGCACTCGACAGTTATCATGAACATAGGAGAATACTGGCACATCTTCATGGGGGTAAACTGTTCGCAAAGTCGGTAACATTGATTCTTCCAATAAATCGACATAGTTGATAGCGTTATGACGAGGAGAAATAGGAACAAGTTCGCCTATGTTTCCAGCATCCATCCAATTCAATCTCACAGTTCTGTGTGCATTCGTTAAATGAACTTTCTTAGCATGATGTCTGTAATGCAGCCCAGTGCGGTGCACATTATTTCTAATTGTTTCTAGACAAACGTCGTAACGTGCTGCAAAATAGCGGGTACGAGTAAAAGGATGTTCTTCGTAATGGTGTTGCATTTCCGTTCTCTGTTGGTTTGTGATTCGACGAACCCCATGATTATGTCGTCGTAGGTCTTCAAGGATACCCTCTTCAGCGTGCCGTCTGATCCAGGTTCTGACCGTGTTACGACTTATATTTAACTCACGTGATATTTCTCTAACGCCGCAACCTTGCTCACTGAGCACTACAATCCGAGCTCTTTGTTCTACCAAATTGGCCATTATACGATTCGTTTATAGATATAAATATATTCTTAGATTTTTATTTTAATTTTGTCAGATTGACTACTACTTGACATCTTACACATAATGTCATTTCATTTTACAAATTATAATACTTTTTCTTCGCAATGAAAAGAGTTTGGATTATAAACGATTATATTATTTGAAATTCAAATAAGACTGCTGTATCAAAAATATGTCTTGTTCAGTGGTGACAAAGGTTTAAATTGCATTGACATTTAACCCGTAATGACGCATTTATGTTTATATCTAAAACGTACTATGTGCAAATAGCGAAGAAAACCTAACTACATTTATGATTACAAAGGAATAATTGTCAAAGTGGGTCACCTTTCAATTTGGTCGATAGTATATACGGTATACATACCTACTAAAATATATATTTAAAAATTTTTTGTCTGTCTGTCTGTTTGTTCCGGCTAATCTCTGGAACGGCTGGACCGATTTGGACGGGACTTTCACTGGTAGGTAGCTGATGGTACAAGGAGGAACTTAGGCTTACTTTTATGAGACTAGCTTCGTCCCGCGGCGTTACCTACGATACTACAATAACCGTGGGTAACACCGCGGGGTTCAGCTAGTATTTCATAAAAATAAAATGATTTTATTAAGTAGACTGTGAACTTTTGAGAGTGTCTTCTTTTATTCTTCCTTTGTCACTATAAAAAGAAATAACAAAATAAAAATGCTTTTTGATCGACCTTAATTTAATCGCTGTCAGTTTAACAATAACATAAAATAATTAACGAAATTATAAAAAACTTGATGAAACCCGTAGTGTTACCCGCGGTTATTGTCGTACCGCGGGTAACGCTGCGGGGCAAAGCTAGTTTAAAAAAGTAGCCCAAGTTACTCCTTACATCATCAGCTACCTATCAGTGAAAGTCCCGTCAAAATCAGTCTAGCCGTTCAAGAGATTAATCAGAAACATTTTATTTTGGAATATGTACCGTATATACATACATAATATGCATTTAGTAAGAAGCAGTTATTTTAATATTATAAACAGACACTCATGTAAAAGAAGAAAAAACTAACTTTTGGTTGAATTAACAATTTCTTCAAATATTGTAGAGTACCTACCTAAATTTTCCTCTGCAAATTTGTAGAGTTGAAATCTCGAAGCCGTTGAAACTCTTTCAAACTATTTTGGTCATGTTGTCGATCTAAGTTTTTTTTTGGGTTTGAGTTTAATAATTGAAAATTTGTATATGTTTTTAAAACGGTATTTTCGCGATCTTGCATTTGATACACATGTTGCTAAGATATGTGACAAAAAAAATCTAAAATCATCAAATGTAATGAGTTTAAATAGGTAACTGACAGTTAAGCTATTAGGTAGTGTTAATATTCACCTACATTTTCTTCAGAACGGATTTTACGACATTTTTAACTAGTAAGGCTAACGTATCCAATACTGGAACATGACATCGTCAGTCACGCAATGTTACATCACAACCTTGAGGTCTAAGGCAAGTCATTTTCGACACTTAATACTGACTGGCTGCTGGATGTACCTACTATTATACCACAAAAGGTCTCTATGTAAAAGGATGTAGTGAATATCTAAAGCAAGGCTTAAAGTTTTATACTTTTTCACATAATATGTCTTACTTAAGTTGGGAGTGATCTGTGAGGTGCACAGACCATACTTCTCGCAAGAACATTTGCAGAGGACAAATAATGTGCATGTACTATCGACCCAGTTGAAAGGTGACCCACTTTGACAATTATTCCTTTGTAATCATAAATGTAGTTAGGTTTTCTTCGCTATTTGCACATAGTACGTTTTAGATATAAACATAAATGCGTCATTACGGGTTAGATGTCAATGCAATTTAAACCTTTGTCGCCACTGAACAAGATATATTTTTGATACAGCAGTCTTATTTGAATTTCAAATAATATAATCGTTTATAATCCAAACTCTTTTCATTGCGAAGAAAAAGTATTATAATTTGTAAAATGAAATGACATTATGTGTAAGATGTCAAGTAGTAGTCAATCTGAAAATATTAAAATAAAAATCTAAGAATATATTTATATCTATAAACGAATCGTATAATGGCCAATTTGGTAGAACAAAGAGCTCGGATTGTAGTGCTCAGTGAGCAAGGTTGGGGCGTTAGAGAAATATCACGTGAGTTAAATATAAGTCGTAACACGGTCAGAACCTGGATCAGACGGCACGCTGAAGAAGGTATCCTTGAAGACCGACGACGACATAATCATGGGGTTCGTCGAATCACAAACCAACAGAGAACGGAAATGCAACACCATTACGAAGAACATCCTTTTACTCGTACCCGCTATTTCAGCACGTTACGACGTTTGTCTAGAAACAATTACAAATAATTTGCACCGCACTGGGCTGCATTACAGACATCATGCTAAGAAAGTTCATTTAACGGATGCACACAGAACTGCGAGATTGAATTTTGCACGTAATTATTTAGATTTCGACTGGACAAACAACAGCGGTACGACAATAACCGCGGGTAACACTACGGGTTTCATCAAGTTTTTTATAATTTCGTTAATTATTTTATGTTATTGTTAAACTGACAGCGATTAAATTAAGGTCGATCAAAAAGCATTTTTATTTTGTTATTTCTTTTTATAGTGACAAAGGAAGAATAAAAGAAGACACTCTCAAAAGTTCACAGTCTACTTAATAAAATCCCAAATTACCCCCGTGAAGATGTGCCAGTATTCTCCTATGTTCATGATAACTGTCGAGTGCATACTGCCAGAATTGTCTCAAATTGGTTCCTGTTATCCCACATTTGATGGTTCAAATGTGGGATAACAGGAACGAGAGGACTAAAGAAGCAATCGAGCTGCATTGTAACGAAATCTGGGATTTCATGAGGGGAAGTGACATTTGCAGTCGTCTAATCGGGTCTATGCGTAATCGATTATTAGACGTTATTGAAAACCATGGCGCTTACACTCGGTTTTAGGTTTAACCAGTAATCCTACAGACCCAAACAATTGGAACCATTATAACCCAAAAATTAACTATTGAGAAGTTTTCTTTTTTATTCGCTTTACGAAGTGAATGCCATTATTTTTAATTTAATAATATGAAATAAATAAAGGTCTCTAATTTTACTGTTTTATTTTACTAATATGTATGACTAGCTGTCTCGACAGACTTCGTTCTGTTAAATAAATGCTTATCTATTTTTGTTCTACAGTACCCTATGCTACCTACCTCAAGTCTACCCATTATCTACACTATCTACACAAATATTATAAAGAGGAAAGATTTGTATTTTTGTATGTAACGAATAAACTCAAAAAGTACTGGACCGATTTTATTTTTACCGACCGATTAAATAGGGTTCCGTAAGATATTTGCGTTTTTCGTTTATATAATAGGAGCGGAGCACCAATGAAGAATGTTTAAAAAACGGGGGAAAATTTTTACGCTACGGGCAATAGAAGACGCAAACGAGGTTGCGGGGGTCAGCTAGTTCGAAATAAAGTCAATCTTATGTCTCAAACAAATATACAATTAAATCTTTCCTAATATACCTATAGATAAGGACGTTCACTGGCTAACAAACTTTTTCGTGCAATACTTATCATAGTATACGTCTATGTCTATGTCATGGCTTTGTCAGTGTCTAGTAGAATGATAATGGTTCGTCACTTATGAAATGTTTGTTCAAGCTAATTTCAACCTAATGGTGTAGAATAATTGTAGGAAAATGACTCTAAGGGGGGTCATGAATCAATTTGGTCCACTGTACCTACCTACTCAAATAAAAAAGGTATATAACGCATGGCCTCTGTTCAACTCAGCTACCTCAAAGTAAACACACGCGTTAACGCACACACATGCAACAAACTACGCTACTTTTCGTTTGTATTGTACAAATTGTTGTGCAGTAAGTTTACCTCCAAAATACCGTCTTGTGAAAATTAAACAAAAGTGAACAAAAAGTCTGAAAGAATAACATTTCACACGTAAATACACACAAAAAATGTACTGAGAGAGTGTGTTCGTATTCCTAATAGCCAAAAAATGTGGGTAAAAATATGTAGTTAAATTCATAGCCAAATAATGAAGTAGAGAGTGAGACATACTTAAGTATTACTTAATTTTTTTAGTCACCTATTTTTATTGTGTTAATTATGTGCAATTTAATTGTAATTTATAAGAAACAAACAGATTTATTTTCGCATATTACCTATTTTAATGCAATTTCCAGGGCCATATTTTTAAAAAGTAGCAATTCAGTCACACATGTTCATAAAAATTGCTATATATTCTACGTGCGTTATCTACCTTTTTTTTATTTGATCTTTAATTTCAGCAAAAATCGAATAATATTTTTACGTTAAGTTTTCATTCTTACTGCAAATCCATTAGTATTGACATACAGACTTGATAATGCTGACATTAATTCTATAAATGAGGTGATACTTCTTTTTTTACTTTTTGGAATTGTTAATACAAGTTTGTATTTCATGATCAGACTAATCTATCAGTAAACTCACTACAAAATTTTGCGAGATTTCAGTACTGTCATCAGTATGTAATGTAATTACTTACACAACTAAAATGTTCCTGCTTTTAGGGATAGATAGTAGGTACTAGTTTCCTCGGGAATTTCCTTATTTGTTAGTAATGGGTTACCTTTCAAAAAGTATTTATGCAATCTGTATAATCCGGTATTGTATGTGGTTAAAAAAACCAATCTTTACCTATTCCCCTACATTGCTCATTACCTGCGCAGCAATGCACTTCACGTTTTAGGTATTGTGTAGAATATTGGAATTACGAAGATTGCCGGTAAAAATAAAATAGGATTAACGCTACTGATCTACGAAAACGGCGATTGGACAAATTGTAAACAGACAAAGAATAAATCTATGCTAATAATAAAGCTGAAGAGTTTGTTTGTTTGTTTGAACACGCTAGTCTCAGGAACCGCTGGTCCGATTTGAAAAATTCTTTCGGTGTTGGATAGTCCATTTATCGAGGAAGGCTATAGGTTATATATCATCACGCTACTACTAATAGGAGCGGAGCACCTATGAAGAATGTTTTAAAAACGGGGGAAAATTTTGATGGTACGGGTAATATAAGACGCAAACGAGGTAGCGATAATAGTGGTTAGTAAAGCAAACAGTTTAAACATGAAACACTTTGTGTACAATACATTTGAATCTTTATCTACTTCATAATAAAAGAGGTGCTAAAGTTTTATTTCTGTAATACAAGTGAAATAATATAATGTTGGTCATTTACGACATAGATATAACAAATGTTTTTACCAAGGTCAGTTGTACTTACATATTACCTTCCTCTTGAACTATTAAATTTATTACTAGCCGCACACCGCGATATTACCCGCGGGCTTTGTTGATTTAGACCCGAGTGAATATCCAAATATTGTTTACTATTTCATTAGGTCTAATATTATTCTAAAAATGTTTTTCTAAAATAAAAGTATTTACCTCAGCTATATGCCACTGAGTCTCGTCAAAATAGGTCTAGCAGTTCCAGAGATTAGACGTAACAAACAGACACATTGATTTTTGATTTAAGTTTCGTTTAAACTTCCCTACTGTTAATTTGATATTGCAAATAGACACATCAATTATATTTATTTGTATAGACCAAGTATGTAACTACAACTATGTTCAGACTAGGGATGTAGCGGAGGTAGGTAATTTTATCAGAACCGAAGTCGGAGTTTTTAAATTTGATTTATCGGAGTCGGAATCGGTGTCGGAGACAGTGTCAGAAGAGTGATGTTTTATTAAAGGACAATTAAAATCATTATTCATTGAACCTTTTGAGGATGAAAAATTGCAATGGTTTTTTTTTGGGAATAGGGGGCAAACGAGCAGACATATCGCCTAATGATAAATGATTACCACCGCACATGGACACCCGCAACATCAGAGGCATCACAAGTGCGTTGCCGGTCTTGTAAAAATTACGCTTTTTTCTCGATGGTTTCAAGGTCGTATTAGTCCGGGAATACCGCAGGCGGCATTTCATTCCACAATTTTTTTGTGCAAGGCAGAAAGTTTCTCGAAAAACGCACAGTTGTGGACTGCCAACCATCTAAATGGTGGGGATGAAAATACTGTCGCGTAGGACGATGGTGGAAAGAGGCGACAGGGATGAATTTAAACAACTCCTCGGAGCACTCCCCATACTAAATAATATCCTACTACTATTATAAAGGCGAAAGTTTGTAAGTATGGATGTATGTATGTATGGATGTTTGTTACTCTTTCACGTAAAAACTACTGAATGGATTTGAATGAAACTTTACCACAATATAGCTTATACATCAGAATAACACATAGGCTACTATTTATAAAGATATAGCTTCGCCTCGCGGCGTTGCCCGCAGTTATCATCGTACCGCGGGTAGCACCGCGGGGTTCAGCTAGTGTTAAATATAATGGCATAAAAGCGCCTTATCTCTGAATAGTTTTCTTTCCTAGATATTAACTACTACTACTTTTAATGTCATACCGGATCAAAGTCAGCCTCATGTTGCACTTCCATAGGTAGCAATTGATGATGTAGTCGCGGCCTTTGAACGGTGTCCACTATATCTTGACCCTCCAATATCGTGTGCCTCGTCAACTGGAAAAAACATGAAAATATTCTTTATTAATTGGTACTTTTAAATTACAATAAATAAATAATATTTTGATTTTGGAACTTTAGAAAACAATACTACGTTTTTTAACTTTGGTCCACCATGCTAACAAAAAGCCTAGCGTCAGGTTTTTGCACAGGTACTCGATCATAACCGCGTTCGGCGTTTTGATTGGCCCGTACTGAATTTTTCACCAATCGCAAAGCCGAACGTGAACACGGCGACGATCGAGTAGATATCCAACAAACTCACATTGAGCCTTCTGTAGAAGATGTACTACGGTAAAATCACTAGACGCACAAAATATGACTAAAGTGAGTCGAATAAGTCAGTAAACAACGAATAAACTTTTTTGCCTACCAGGGCTACTTGTGTGGTTATCTTTGTTCCTCCAGCAGCCCCCAGGATCAAGTCGACTCTGCCTGATCTCGACCTCACAATACTCGGTACCATAGAACTCAACGGCTGAAGTCCCGGGGCCAAAAAGTTCGCTGGAGATGGAGGCAAACCGTACGCCGACTCACGATTAGGTATAGCAAAGTCATCCATCTCGTTGTTCAACACAAAGCCCAAACTTTGCGCTCGCCTTTGAGAACCCCAACTGTAAATCCAAATACAGCTCTATTAGAAGATTACACCTTGCAATAATTGTTAACAAAGTTGCAACGTCAATGGGCATATGGGTGCTGATGTCAATAAAGATAAGTGACACAAGAGCATTATTTTTTCGATAACGTCCATAGGCCCACGTGATAAATTCCTCAAGGTATTTATCTTCATCATTATAACTTAGATAATGATATTCAAAACAAAAACTGCATTAAGGAAAGTACCTACCAGTTGACCTTGACACGGAGCCTTGCCTTCACTTGCTTAACTTCTAATACTACTGTACATTTTGCTGTAGATGAGTTAAGTCATCCGCGAACTTACATTTAAGAATGAACGTTCAATTGCAACACCAATATTTCCGATTAATAATTTTAAAAACTTAAGAATTTAAGAGATTTTTTTTTTTATAAATATTTCGGACATCTATCACACAACGACATCTAGTCCCAAGCTAAGCAGAGCTTGTGTTATGGGTAATTGTTAATGTAGTTTCTTCATTTCTAATCTATACTAATATTATAAAGCTAAAGAGTTCGTTTGTTTGTTTGTTTAAACGCGCTAATCTCAGGAACCGCAAGTCCGATTTTAAAAATTATTTCAGTGTTGGATAGACCCTTTATCGAGGATAATAGGCAATAGAAGACGCAAACGAGGTTGCGTGGGTCAGCTAGTCTTTTATAAGTCTTTAATGATGGATAGTGAATTATGGGATAATTTATATATATAAATAAGTAATCAGGTACATATAATTAACGGTGCTAGTAGCGGAGACGACGCTGCCGTCGGGAGCGACGACCACGATGTGGGCAGTTCCGTGGTCATCAGCGCCTTGGAACGATGCTCCGTAGTGCCGCCAGTCTGAATATGTCCTGGTATCGTTTACTTTCTCTCGGAATGTCCTGGCCCAGGCAGGGTTAGATAGATTACGCTCCAACTGAAACGAAACATTGAGAAAATTCGGTTCAGTAAAATGAGTAAATTGAAGGAATGGTAAATTATAATTTTCTGGAGTTCCAGTACATAACCTTTAACGAGTGGCTCGACCGGAGTGATACAACGGCCTCACAGAAAACCAGTGTGAAATAGCGCCTGCGCTGTATTTCACCTAGTGAGTGAGGATACCGGAGGCCCATACCCCAACCTCTCCCCCATCCCTCTTCCCATCCCCCAAAGGCCGGCCACACACATGTGACGCCTCTGGTGTTGCGTATGGTTATGGGCGGCAGTAATCGATACGTCTGCTCCTTTGCCTTCATTAGGTACATAAAAAGAAACTACCGATTCATTTTTATTTTACAGAAGAGACCGTAGGTAAGCTGTATTTGAAGCTCTTTTGTTTATTGTCCCCACCGCTATTCATTACGTAGGTGGCGTAAGAGCTGACTAGGATGTAAACTATAGTAGGCAACAGTACTGCAATAAGAAGGTAAACTTACATAAAAACCTTATAACCTCTTGCCAGGGGGCGTAGAATAGTAAGCCTAAATCTGCTTTTTACCACCAGAGGACGCTATGTTTACCAGTGTACTATTAGAGAGTCTTAATAAAATGCATACATAAATTCATCTACACTTAATATTTCCGAACATATAATGGATTACCTATTATATTATATGTATAACATATGTTATATTTCTTTAAACTTCGTATGCCATGTTATGAGTTGTTAAATGCATATTTAGATACTTATTGAGTGTTAACAGTCTTTTTCACTTGTAACCACTATCTGTTTCATACACAATAGATACATAAATTATAATTGAAGGTCTGCTTTACACAAAATATCAACTCGAAACAGTTTTATGAAAATATGTCGAAAATATAGACTTAGGACAGTAATTTGTGGATCACACAAAGTGTTATTTAAACCCACATGGCGCAGTAGAAAGCGGTGTGACTGCTTAAACCAACGGTTTAGTCAAGTTACACATAAATAGCATAAATTTAAATTTTATCATGTAAGAGTGACATGGTAATATTGCATTAGTCCAAACGATTATTTTAGCAAAGGCATTCGTGCCTAACGCCATTGTTAAAATAGCTAACAGAACATAAACCTTTTGAGAGACCAGCGGAGGAGATGCTGACCGAATATAGACCCTATTAACAAGTAGAAGGTATTCCTAGTGGAAACTACTGTGTATCATGATAATATTTAGTAATATGAAAACAAGTTATGTATTTACCTCTCGTATATCG
Organism: Spilarctia lutea; assembly: GCA_916048165.1. NCBI lineage: Eukaryota > Metazoa > Arthropoda > Insecta > Lepidoptera > Erebidae > Spilarctia > Spilarctia lutea. The sequence goes on along the minus strand of OU696480.1, from coordinate 12,649,381 downwards.
TAATTAAGGTTAGAGCGTGAAAGGTCGCCGAGGCCTGTTCGTTTGGCATATGCGTACTTGAAGGTTTCGACGATGCGGTGCCAGTAGAGGTTGGATCCTGTGGGTGCTACTGTGCCATCTCCTACCCAGTCTCGCAGCATGTTCAGAATGAAGGCCAGCACCGACCCGGAGCCTGGCAGAGGGACGGAATACAACGTGTAGTCGTCTGTTATTGGCACTTCGATAGGGTCTTGCCATTCCACCCTACAATATGAGAACAGAAAAATTACAAAATACACTGCAATAGATTCTGGAATTTATTTCTTTTTTAAGTGAAACTTCTTTAGAATCGTGATTTCAAACCGGATGCAACGGAAAAAACGACAGGTAAGAGACACAAATACAAAAAGTCGCCTGTAATTAGTGAGCCAGAGCGAGAGGGCAAATGTCGGTCTCATTCTTTTAGTCGATTTACTGAAGTTTCACTTTTATCGTGTGTGAATCGCACACACACCTTTTTATAGTAATGTTTACCTAAACCTAGAAGTTTCCTCTTGATTTTATCCCTCCTCTTTTGGATATCATATAATCATTCAAAATATTGTCGAAATCAAAACAATGTTTGGGAAATAGTTATTCTAGAGAGAATAAATTTAAAGAGAGAATTAAAAAAGAAACTTTAAATCGTAACCTATTAATGATTCGTGTGGTGAACGAATTAAGAATACTGAGTGTCACCATTTCAGCCCGTGGGTCTCGTAAGACTTAGTCGACCTAAGGAAGCAAACTACGTAGGACGACATTACTTTAAAACGAAGGAAAGCTTGAAATAAACCCTATTCCAATCCGACTGGCTAACGTGGTATAGCAGCCCAAACCCACTTTTCCCAGGAGATACCTACGTCCAGCAGTGGACCATTCAATGCTGTCAAATTATGTTAATAGTATTTTATAGGCATTACACTCACACTCTTCTAAGTTTTTATCTAACTTCCACCCTATATATACCGTGTATACTGTTTTTTTTTGTGTTTTCCTGATATATGAAGAAAGTAGAGGGTCTCCTCTACTATCCCTATTCTGTTATGTCTCCATTTTAAGGTTGCTTGTAAGAGATTGCCTTCGGGCGATAGGGCCGCCAATTGTACCTACTTATCTTAAATTAAGACCTTTAATAATTTACCTGGTGTACAATAAAGACATTATTATTCTCTTTATTCCTTTTGTATATACATATAGATTACATTTTTAAATATACATATAAAACAAATACATTTAAAAATATAAAAAATAGTGGACCACCGACTTCGGGTACAGGGACCAAGAAACCGGTGGTTAGGGCTCCAAAGACAGGAACCTCCTCACTATGCGTGCCGTGTCAAGAAGGACTGCCTTCTGTATCAGACCCTTGATCCAGTCTTCTAACGTGAGCCTCTTAAGATGTTGGTCGAGGCTCCTGGCTATCAATCCGTGAGCAGATACGACTATCGGAACAATTATTACCGAATCCACATTCCACATATCGACAATCTCGTGAGATAAATCCAAATATTTTATTTGTTTTTCTTTTTCGACTTTCACGAGATTCTCGTCATGAGGAACGGCGACATCGATAATTATTGCGCGTCGCTCTAATCGATCTATCACCACAATTTCAGGCTTATTGGCAACAATAGTCCTATCTGTAATAATAGATCGATCCCAATATAATGTAGCACGACCATTCTCGAGAACTGGGTCGGGCATATACCTGTAGTATGGCACCTCTGAGTTCACAAGATGGTATTTAAGGGCAAGTTGCTGATGTACGATCCTTTTTTTTTTTTTTATTTTTTTTTTTTTGTGCGGAAATCCCCTCGGATACCACTTGTGGTTATGTCGGACTCGAACCGACCAAAAACCGCACACCGTCCCGGGCACTAGAAGCCGGGGAACCAGGTGCACCCTCGGAAGGAAATCCCTGGAACCCCGACGTACCTCGGGCCACCCATTGTTTGTAGGTGCCCCCCCCCTGTGTAGGAACCCCAATATTCCTATTCTATATAAGGGCGCGAGCACTTTAAAGAGCTCACGCCGCCACCCCGGCCTGCTTCTGCAAAGGTGACTGGTGGCCTCACCTGTCACCCTCAGGCTTGCGCTTATGGAGGACGGAGATCGTTCAGCGATCTCCGCCGCCTGAGTCGTCTACGGTACCTGGCCCGTTCCCGGGCCTGGCGGGCAGGGAGAGTTCTAGACCTCTCCCGGTCCCGCTCCGCCATCTCCTTCGCAAGCATAACTTGCTCGCAGAAAGAGACGGCAGAGTTCCATGCGCTCTCGCTCCGCAATATGGCCGCAATCATATTGCCAAGCGAGAGAACCCCCACCCCGATGGCCGCCACGAGATCACGCCTCGGCTCGGCCCACGCCGGACATTCTGCCAGCGTGTGAAGCGCCGTGTCTACGGTCTGGCCATCGCAGTGGTGGCACTCAGGCGTTGGCTCTTTGCGGATCAGACACAGGTGATCTCCGAAACATCCTTTTCCGGTGATCACCTGCGTCAGCCGGTATGAGAGGCTCCCGTGATGCCTCTCGAGCCAATCCTCCATAACGGGTCTTACCGCCGCAATAACGGCGTGCCCAGCGCTCGGTTGCCCAAGTCGTTCCTTCCATTCCTCCACAAGAACCTGGCGGAGTTGGGATTTCTGATCTTCGATTTCTCGAGTCTCAGGACTCCTACCCAACTCCCGCGCCTCCTTGCGCCACTGGTAAAGGGCCGCAAGGGCTCTCGCCTCCAGGTCCCATGGTGGAGTTCCGGCCAGGAGACTTGCCGCCTCAAAAGAGATCGTGCGGTACCCCCTTATGATCCTGATGGCCAGCACCCGTTGCGGTCGCCGCAATAGCGCTATAGTGCTGGCCTTCAGGGCCTCCGCCCACACTGGGGACCCATAAAGGGCCATGGACCGCACAACTCCCGCGTATAGTCTCCTGCAGGAGTCATCGGGCCCCCTCATGTTTGGCAGCAACCGTGCCAATGCATGCGCTGCGCCAATCAGCTTGGGGACCAGACTTCGGAAGTGGTATCCGAAATCCCATCGGCCATCGAGTACGAGCCCCAAATACCTCATAGAGGGCTCGATGCCGATGCGAGTTCCTCCTACTATGAGGCTGAGTCCATCAGGTGGCTTGCTCCGAGGCCCGTGAAAAAACAAAGCCTCGGATTTGTGCAGAGCCACCTCGAGACCCAGCCGCCGGATTCGTTCGACGACTTGGGCAACCCCGGCCGTGGCCCTCAGGGTTGCCTCACGGTGCGTCCCGCCAGTCGCCGTCACAAGCGTGTCATCCGCATAACACGTGACGGCGATACTATCTAAGAATGCACCGCGGAGCACCCAGTCGTAGCCAATGTTCCACAGGAGCGGACCTAAGACCGACCCCTGCGGGACACCGCACGACATTTCACGACGACCGAGACCGGTCCTACTCGGGTAGATAACGGCTCTCTCCGACAGATATGCCCCAACTATACGGCGGAGGTAGGGAGGCACTCGGTGATACACTAGTGCCTCCCTGATGCAACTCCAGGGCAAAGTATTGAACGCGTTGGCTATGTCTAAAGACACCGCCAACACCACTTCACCCCGGGAAACTGCTGCCTCCGCCAGGGCCTTCACGCGCATGATCGCATCCACGGTGGAGCGCCCCTGACGGAAACCGTACTGGTTGTCCGCCAGATCCGGCCCGCTGATGTACGATCCTAGCTACTTGGTTGTGCCTGTGCAAATACTCGCCGTTAGCAAGACGAGAACCACCAGAAATAATATGCCTGATAGATTCTCCAGGACGGTGACATGCCCGACAGATGTCGACCGTACCATCTTTCAGGATATACCTCCGATAGTATACATTATTATTATTATTACTAGGAATCTCTACAAACAATCTCACAAGAACTAGTCTTACCTGTAGTTCCTGAGGTCGTCTTCTGTAATGATTCCACCGTGACTCTGGATATCTTGTACGAGCCGCGCCGTAAGCGAACCATTGTGTATCGCCTCGGGGCCCTCCTCGGCGATAATGTCCAAGGTTCGGGCCAATATTGGTTCTCTGATATAGTCGCCCTCGTTCCACACCTCGCCCGTCACCTCGTTCACGTATATATCCCTAGACCGTATTACCTACATGTTATTATTTTAATAACTTACATTTATGAATATATGCCAATAATTCTAACAAAACATATATATTATAATGATAACAATTATTAACAGTGTTGAGTAGGAACCGTCAATATTTACTTAAAATGTATCCTTCAATTACTCACAAAGGCTATTGTTGATAAATAATCTTAAACTTCAAAATGTTCGATAGTTAATATAATACAACATTTTTGTTGGAATTCTTATTTTAATTATTTACTTATATTTATTATATATTTACTACTACTTTATTATCTTACGCTTGCCAGAGGAACTAATGCCAAATGTTATAAATCCGATGACAATTTTTACCAACAAGAGTTGGTTTGTTACTCATAATTAAACTAGCTAAACCCCGCGGTGTTACCCACGGTACGCAACGCCGCGAGGCGAAGCTAGTATCATTATAAATTGTAGCCTATGTGTTATTCTGATGTATAAGCTATATTAAAGTTTCATCAAAATCCATTCAGTAGTTTCTGCGTGAAAGAGCAACAAACACCTTCACATATACACATACTCTCAAACTTTCGCGTTTATAATATTAGTAGGATATATAATATTGAAATAGTATAGGACTAGAGTTTGGTAACCTGTATATCTTTTATTATAAAGCTCACCGCATTGATGGCTCGGCCTTGATTCTGTCGCTGTATGACTTGAGGGCCCGGGCCATGTAACTGTTGACCAGATGACCGCGTCGGCAGAGGTCGGCCGTCGGTGCGACGAGTTCGCGCCAGGGTAGTCGTCCGTAAGCTTGATGAAGAGCTCCGTATCCACGAAGTTCTCCTGGCACGGCGATGGCGAGGCCTCCTACGGTGGATGAAGCGTTGGCGTACATGTCCTCGTGGGTGGCGCCAGGTGCCCTCTCTCGTGCGTTCATGACTCGCACCTGGCCCGTGGACGCGTCGTACACTGTGGCTAGAAAACCTCCGCCGAGTCCCATGCATTGTGCACAAGCTATCCCTTCACAGAAGAGAGTAGCTATCGCTGCGTCTACTGCTGAACCATTTCTGTCCAAGATTTCCCTAGAATATCATAAATACATTTGAAGTGACAAATTTAATGTTAAATATAAAAATCAATTGCTGTTCGTTTGTCTCACTGAAACTCGAGAACGGCGGGGCCGATTTAACAGATTTTGTTTTGAAATGTTTGTCCGTAGTCCAGGGAAGGTTTAAACGGTGAAAAAAAAAGATAAAAATAACTTGAAAAACCAAATGTCACGTGTACAAAGTAGCGGACACAGCTAGTTAATAAACAAAAATAAATGGATCGTCCGCAATGACGATGGTGGCCACCACTCTTGGATTCATCTCATGCTTTCTATCAGGCAGAGTAGAGTCATTTCGAAAGCTAATACTTAAAAACAGTTTTTGTTTGGCTATATGTACATATTTAGTTCATTATGTACGTATAATTGAGAGTAGGATGGTGACTTTCTCTATAAGCGATTGTATAGTCACTCAGATTTCCTCTCTGGCTTTCCAAACCAGCCTGCTATGAGTAATATGAGTAATCGGGGAATCTCCGTATTGTTTTATTTCTACGTTTAATTACATTCAATAACAGGAAAACGTATAGTTATAATAAGTTATAGAACAAACAATCTTGTAACAAATGAGAAGAAAGTTAAAAAAGAGAAAACAGATAAGAAGTCAATAAACTACGAAATAATTTATACTTTTAATTGAATTACAGAAATAATTATATGTTTCGTATTATATTTTACACACGGACACTTGAGAGAGTGAAAAGGACAGATGCTCAAACTAAGTATTTAATTCAAAAACTTACCTACTTATTAAAAACACAGCTTAGCATCTTTCGGTTTCAGTTATATTTCACTACTGAAGCGCCACTAGCCTAATACAAACGCAAATCGTCTTATAGTACCTTAATAGCTGTACTGTATTTAAAATTGCATATCAATTATCAAACACTATAGATGTGTATGGTAAATGATGAAAGGTTTAAAATAAAAGCTGTGTCATACCGTCCAACTGAAGCACATTCATGGCCATTGGCGGCGACGGTAGCACGCGGGAAACGCGGGTGGTCAGGGCCTGTCCACGGCTGTAGTACCAGCACGGCCACCAGCGCGCCCGCGAACAGCGCCGCCAACACGCTGCCCACTAAACACCAACTTCGCGACTTGCAATACCTATTTTACACCAACACTTGTATAAACACTCATACGAATTCATAAGCTAACATTTCAACAACTTATAAGTAAGATTCTGGCAATTTTTAAGTTTTCAAATTAATTTAATGAAGTCACCAGTTTGATAGAGCAGAATCCAACTGAATTTGATAATGTTGACACTTAAAATGACGTGAAGATTTTTAATTTTACTATGAAATGTCAACGGCATTATTGTTCAATTATTCTTTTGGATGGTAAAAGTTCGTATAGGTTTAAAAAATATCATTATTTAATGCTTTATTTTTATAAATTTAGGTTTTATATTTATAAATGTTGTATATGACTTACACACAGAACTTGATCAAATTATCGTGCTTTTAACATAATATTTGTCATGGATGGGCATCGTAACTACAACCTCTTACTTAGCGGACAGGATCGCTAACTACTATACCGAACAACTGAGTAGGTAATTAATAATAGTAATAAAATCTCTTTCATTTGGGTGGGTTGTTCAGAAGCATGTACGCCGCCATTTTGTTACGGCTGCTATTTTGGTTTAATAATAATACCGATTATATAAAATTACATTGTCTTATGAACTAAATAATATTTCAAATTCCAAGATATCATTACAGACAAACTTAAGGTCAGGTGAAACTAAATAAAAGCTCGTAAAAATACTCGAAAAGTCTGCAGTCTACATTTATAAAGCAATTTGTTTCTGTCTGAGCTGCGACCACGTGTATTTCGGTTATCACGATAAAGAATAGTTTAAATCTTTCCTCAAGAATCAAAGTATCTTTATGCCAAATTTCATTAAAACTGGTGCAGCGGTTTTGTCGTAAAAGCGTAACAGGCAGACAGATAGAGTTACTTTCGAATTTATAATAATATATCAGTATGGACAGACTGCCTCGTTGGTCTAGTGGTAGCGTAAGCGACAGCAAATCAAGAGGTCTCGGGTTCAATTCCCGGGTCGGACTGCTGTTGGGTTTTTCCTACAAGAAATTCCTAATAGCAGCCCGGAGTATGGAAGATGGCGGTGTTTCCTGCCCGTGCTTCGGAGAGTACGTTAAGCCGTCGGTCCCGGTTGTCATGAACATCTATGGCAATCGTTATTGGGAAGTCAGTGCCCTCAAATATACTGACAACTAGTTCAACCTCCGAATTCAGTTCGCCCTCAGGGTTGCGGAGGTCAGATGCCAGTCGCTCTGTGTAAAAACTGATATTCAGGTAAAACCGGTTGAACTGGTAGCCGACCCCAGATAATATTGGGAATAATAAAGGCTAGGAAGATGATGATATCAGTATGGAAATATGGATATACATACAATGAACGCATAAAAACGGATAAGATAATAGTTTAGACGTAATAGCCGGCAATGTGAGGATCATGCTGACCACACGTTAAACGTTATAACTATTATAGTTCAGTGTCACTATTGTGTCCTACCGATTATTGTGAGTATGAAACGCTTTGTGTGAATATAGAACACTCTTCAATATAGCTAGGTAAAAGGTGTACACAAATATGGTTGATGTTTATTTAGAATTGATAAAACCCCGCGGGTAACGCCGCGGGACGAAGCAAGTCTAAAAAATTAAATGGTGTGGTTTTATGAAACCACGGTAAAAGTTAAACTTTTTTTCACATTATAGACATTTATTTAACTAAAATTTTTTGGAATACTATTCCATTAAGGGTTTAAAAATCGCTTCATCAATCTTAATTTTACACTTGGAAAATTGGAATGATAATGGGAAATGATAAAAGTAGACTAAATCTCCAACTAATATTTTTATTGAACTCTGTGCCTTAGAGTACTACATACATAATACTTAACAATTATTTAGATTATATACACATATTAAAAAACTGAAAACAATATTTTATTATTGTTGAGTCATTTTGATCCGTTTTTCAATTATTTTCAATCATTCAATTATCAATTTTATCTTTATCATGAGTTTCACAGTTTAAAAGCAAATAAAAATTTTCCCTTTACACATCCCTTACAACATTTACATTAAACATTAACAAAAACAAACAAAATAGCGTGGATTACTGGCACAAATGAGTAATAGTCTATACACTACACGGTCAGTTGCTGCGAACTATAGGCGCCGCCATATTGGCATTGGCTGCTCTGACGAGCGCCTTTCACTTTATCCCTACTCCGCGGCCGACCGTCACGCGACATGCAACACACAGACCAAAAATTTTGAGACGATACGACGACGAAAGCTTAAGCCTAAATTGCTCCTTATATCATCAGCTACCTATCAGTGAAATTCCCATCTTAATCAATCCAGAGGTTCCAGAGATTAGCCTGAAGAAACAGACAGACAGACAAAAATAGTAAAAAATGATATCTATACTAATAATAAAGCTGAAGAGTTTGTTTGTTTGAACGCGCTAATCTCAGGAACCGCTAGGCAGATTTGAAAAATTCTTTCAGTGTTGGATAGTCCATTTATCGAGGAAGGCCATAGGCTATGTACTGGGTGGGTGGGTCAGCTAGTTTTGGTACATGTACTGTGCATACATACATGTGCATTTAGTAAAAAACCGGTTATTTTAATATTACAAACAGATATGTACTTCAATTTTATTTATTTGTATAGACTAAGTGAGCTCTGCGGTGTTACCTGCTGTCGTTGTTGTATAGTTACAATAACAAACAGTAATGCCGCGATACAAGTCTAGTCGAAAAAAATATATATCATCAGCTATCTGCCAGTAAAAGTCCAATTTTTTAAATTGTTCATTTGTATTTAAGTACCACATGTACGTATTAAAATACTAGGTCATAAATGCAATTAAGTATCATAAATTAATATATTATCATAATCATAAATATATTAATATTCTATCGTCATTGTTCAAATAGAGATTTTATTATCGGTTATAGAAGATTGATAAATATAAATATTTCAATAAATATAAAACTATCATTATTAACGATAGCTTTGTATAATCCACTGCTGGACATGTGCGTCGCCACGCTGACCGGACGGAAGGGTAGGGATGTTACCCTTCGTAGATGGTTCCCTAGTCGTTCTTACGACACTCATCAGTTTTTTTGTTATAATTGAGCTACCAAAATGACTCTACCCTGCCTGATGGAAAGCACCAGCAGTATCCAAGAGTGGTGGTCACCATCCTCAATGCAAACAAGGACAGTGCAGCATGGCGACCAGCACTATGACCAGGCCTAGTGAGATGCTTTTTCACGCCCCGCTTACAGGACCCGGGTTCATAGGGGGACAGAAACACGTGCGCTGGTAGTGAGTTCCAGGTTTTAATCGCTCGGCACAGGAATCGATGAGTGCGAGAGCGTATGTGTACCATTCTGAAGCGGTAACTTCAAAGGCCTGCATGTTGTCCTGTAGAGGAAGGGAGAAGGGGGGACCAGTTGGAAGAGCTCAACAGAACACTCCCCATGGTATAGGTATAGACGATAGAGGACTGCCATAGAGGCGATTTCTCTACCCACCACAGAGGCTCAAGGGACTCGGTGGCTTCAGGATTGTCGACAATGCGAATTGCTCGCCGTTGCAACCGGTCGAGAGCATCAAACAAATACTGCGCGGCTCCATCGCAATGTCGATGATCGAGATAAATAGGGGTGACATTCTATATTCCTGAGCCGTGTGGTAACGGATACAAAAACATAAAACTACTAGTTAAACACCGCGGGCAACGCCGCGAGGCGAAGCTAGTATCTTTATAAATTGTAGCCTATGTGTTATTCTGATGTATAAGGTATATTATTGTAAAGTTTCATCAAAATCCATTCAGTAGTTTTTGCGTGAAAGAGCAACAAACATACTCACTTACATACTCACAAACTTTCGCGTTTGTAATATTAGTAGGATTTATCTATAGAACTATTTAGACATTCTTTCATTGAGTCAGAACTGAACCCGCGATCGTAATCGGTTTAGTATCTTAGGCAACGTACCCGACGACATTAAAAGGTGAATTTCCAACTCTACCAATAGTAATGTCGATATTTGAACATTATAATAGCTGTATTTGTGAAAATAATATATTAAGATTAATTTATAAATCTTGGTAAGATGCAAGAAGCAATAATCATGACACATGTCTGTAAAACGCCGTGTGCAATAGAAATTGTAAATTTTAGTTTATGATACCTGCACACGATTCAGCAACTTTCAGAAATAGTTGGATTGTTATCATTTGACGTTTACAAGTACATACTGTAATGATTTACAGTTACGCGATACCTGTTTTAATAATTTTCTTTAGGAAATAAAATCTATACATATCCAGGGGGCAAACGAGTAGACGTATCACGTGATGGTAATGGATTACCGCCGCCCGTGGACACCCGCAACACCAGAGGCGTCACAAATGCATTGCCAGCCTTTGAGGGATGGGGCCTTTACATAGAAAATTGCAGAAGTAAGGGGCGGCAAACGTGTAAGAGCCTACTGGCGGCAAATATGTAAATCCACCAATGCGTCGGACCTTACTCGGTGAAAAAAGAAGCAAAAAAATACTTAGCCATGGCATTGTTTTTCTGAGGTGTCGTGACAGCATTTCACTGTATGCGGTCCTAAATGTACCGAAAAATAGTTCTCCCAAAAGATGAATGGCCGATTGTCATATTATGTAATTTAGGCATCCCGTAACTCAGTTATCTGTACGATAATAAAACGATCGTTGAAAATACAGCACAAAGACAATTAGTAGTAGTCTTGACCTTTTCTAGTGATGTGACTGATCGTTAAATATGTATATTTGTTGATTTGGGTCTCAAGTTTTCTTGGTTAATGTCTATGCGTGTGATTTTGAAACGTTACTTGACATTTAAGACTTGTCTCTCTTGTTAAAGACAGTCAAACTGCACTTTTTAGCTGTTAATATTAAAAGTTATATCTATACTCATCTATACTACTATTATAAAGAGGTAAAGTTTGTGAAGTCGTATAGAGATATATCAGGATTAATTAAAAAAGATTAATATTAGGATTTACTAAACCTCTTGATTTAGAATATTCTTTAACCAATAGAAAGCCACATTATTTGTGAGTTTCATAGGCTGTATAGTGTATATTATCTTGAAAAAATGTTTGCCGCGATGTTCAACATACCTACACGCGAGGCAGCTTCGGAGAATAGCTAGTATTATATTTTTCAATATTTTTTGTCACTCTCAACGCGAATGCACAAAAAAAGTTTTCTCTCAGATACTACCTATCAGAGTGAAGATAGTCTCTGAGTGAAGCAAACAAGGGAAAGGGAAACATTCAAATAAAAAGCAAGTGTATTTATTAATTTTCCATAAATTTAACATAAGCTACGAGATGAATGACATTGTTATTAATCTATTCTACAAAAAGATTTTGTTCTACGTTTAGTTGTGTGCATTTTTTACGGTAACAGCTTACAGAATATCCTTTTAAGTGACATATTCATTTTCAAAAGTGGTTCCCATAAGGAAAAAAAGACTATTAGTTTGGCGTAAAGATGTTTTTTTGTATCAGAAACACCTTTTTTATTGAGGAAAACTGTAGATTTGTAGATGTAATTGTTTTACGCTAGGTAATTTTCTTTAAGAATACTAGAGGCTTTTATACAATTTTGTCAACAATAGCGATGGCAAAAGTCCGTGTCCAATCTTTGTTTACTTGTTTAGTCTTAGTCCAGTGCGTCAAGAAGAAAAAAGTACACAATAGGTAAAATTTAATCTACAATATCAGCTTGATAGGCTGCTTACATTAAATTGTAATATCATAAGCAAACCACTTAAGGAAAATGGTAGTGTTTTTAAATATGGCATAATATGTATTTGTAAAATAATCTAATACCTCTGTATTATTCATAAACACAAAAAATATTTACATAGCTTGAATTGCACGCAGCTTGATGAAGTATATTTTTATTGAAAAAGTTTACCTACAGTTATACTCATAAAAAGATAAACGTAATATTTGCTTCTGCATAAAACAAATGTAAAAGATTAACAAAGCGTTAGACAAAATTACTAACAAAACTAAATGGCAATAAAATATTTCTATTATATTTTTCTTGTATGAATTATGTATCTTATACGAAGTACGTGCCATTTTCTTGTGCATATATAAATATACTACAACTGCGACGTTCTTTTCAAATTTTCAAACCAATGTAATTTAGCTTGTAGTCACTTAATTTTAATAAAAAATTGGATTTTAAAGTTTAATATTTACAAACAATATCATCATTTAGTAAACAGATCACCGAATCTGAAATTAATTCGTAAGTGTCCGGATTTTTTTCCCTGTAAAGAAACCCGCCCGGGTTACCACTGGTGGTTACCTCGTACACGAACCGACCAAAACCCGCACGCTGTCTCGGGTACTAGAAGCCGGGGAACCAGGTGCACCCTAGAAAGAAAATACCTGGGATCCGGATTACCTCGGGCCACCTACGACTCGTAGATGGACCCCTCCTATGTGGGAATCCCGGTACGCGGTGCTTCGCAACGTTCACACCACCACCTCAGCCTGCTTCTTCTAGGGGGACAGATGGCCTCATTTGTCACCCTCAGGCTAGCGCTTATGAAGGATGGAGATTCAAACGCTCTCGCTAGGTATCATGGCCGTAATCATGTCCCCGAGCGAGAGACTCCACTCCGATGGCCGTCATGAGGTAGAGTTCGGATACCCTTGTAATATACGCGTTGGATAAATTTGGAAGGAAAAAACATCCTCACTTTACGAGTACGGAAGGTAACCTAAAATATGCTGCCTTTATTGCTCTTATGACGGTGAGCAAATACTTAGGAATTAGTAGTCAGTAAACGTGATAACTGAAGCTGTTCATATCTTTACGAGGTTGTTTCAAGTAAATACTAGTTTAAAAAGATATAGATAAGAAATAGTTATAAACTTGTGCAATTTTGTTACATTACAGATAAAAGTAAATTAGGATATTAGACTAGTAAATATAAATTTAATCGTAATTATTAGTGTTAATAATTACAAGGTTAACGATACTTTTTTTAGTTATCCGAGATTTCAATGAAATTACGTCGATCGTAATCAAGGGTAGACAGACGCGTGTAAAGCTCTGAAACCAATCAATTTTGGTCTTCGTTATTTTTTTTACCCGACTACGGCGCGAAGTCAAAATGAAGGGTATAAAATAAATGTAGTTTAGGCAGTCTATGTGTGAAGTGAGTATTTGAGTAAAGATATCGGAGTCTAATCCCTTCCTTCTTTGATTCTATTTTGATTTTGTATCGAGTTTCAAATAATCGTATATTGCTTTTATAGTGTCGGTAATGATGAGCATGTTGGTCTAGTCTAGTGGTTATTTTGTACTTCTCTAATTTTAAATTAACCTTGTAATGCATCTGGTGTACAATAAAGTGATCTATTATTATTATTTCCTTTATTACATTTAAATACACATATAAATTACATTTTTAAATATACATATAAAAATAAATACATTTAAAAATATAAAAAACAGTAGACCACCGACTTCGGGTACAGGGACCAAGAAACCGGTGGTTAGGGCTCCAAAGACAGGAACCTCCTCACTATGCGTGCCGTGTCAAGAAGGACTGCCTTCTGTATCAGACCCTTGATCCACCCTTCTAACGTGAGCCTCTTAAGGTGTTGGTCGAGGCTCTTGGCTATCAATCCGTGAGCAGATACGACTATCGGAACAATTATTACCGAATCCACATTCCACATATCGACAATCTCGTGAGATAAATCCAAATATTTAATTTGTTTTTCTTTTTCGACTTTCACGAGATTCTCGTCATGAGGAACGGCGATATCGATAATAATTGCGCGGCGCTCTAATCGATCTATCACCACAATATCAGGCTTATTGGCAACAATAGTCCTGTCTGTAATAATAGATCTGGGTCGGGCACATACCTGTAGTATGGCACCTCTGAGTTCACAAGATGGTATTTAAGGGCAAGTTGCTGATGTACGATCCTAGCTACTTGGTTGTGCCTGTGCAAATACTCGCCGTTAGCAAGACGAGAACAACCAGAAATAATATGCCTGATAGATTCTCCTGGACGGTGACATGCCCGACAGATGTCGACCGTACCATCTTTCAGGATATACTTCCGATAGTTATTCGTCATGATAACTTCGTCCATAATCGCATAAACAAAACCTTCGGTTTCTCCGAAGAGATCACCATACCGTAGCCAGGACGTAGATGTTTTAAAATCTATATCGGGTCCATGAAGGGCCCGATAAAACCGACCATGGAGTTCCTTGCCCTTCCATACCTCCCTGCGATCATTAGTACGAAGTACCACAGGTTTGCGCCAATTCTCTTTAGCCAGAGCGAGCGGATTAAGCCCGCTATCCACTGCAACTACATTGCGATGCATTCCCACATCAGTATGCAGAAAATATTTTCTAAGATTGTATATCTCGCGATTGTGTAGGGTCTTGATATTTAAAAATCCACGACCCCCAAATTTTCGCGGGATATACAACCTCATAACCGATGAACGTGGGTGATGCATTCGAAATGCAGTCAGCAATGTACGGACTCTCCTATCTAGGGCATCTAATTCGGTCTGAGTCCATCTAAGTACACCAAAGGAATACATCAGAACCGGCATGACCCAACCATTGTAGGCTCGCACCTTGTTACCACCTGATAAAAGACTTTATTATTGTTATTATTATTATTCCTGACTGCTAAGCCTTCTTTGTATGGTGAACATTGTTTTGTGTTTGGGTGTAATTTATCTTTACAGTATGTATGTACTTAGAAGTCTTTACCTTTAAAGGCTTTAACTAGTTTGGGAGCTGAAGGTTGTGAATAAAATGTTAGCTCATAAAATCGTTTTTCTTAAGGTAAAAAGTATTTTAGCGTAGCTATCACACTCGAAGGTAATTATAACAATAGTACGTACCTATTGATATGCTATGGTTCATGTAAAGCAGCATATATTTCAAACATTTCTGAATAACAATGTACTAAAAATAAAAATACTGACGTTTATATAACTTAATCCTACTACTATTATAAAGGCGAAAGTTTGTAAGTATGGATGTATGTATGTATGGATGTTTGTTACTCTTTCACGTAAAAACTACTGAATGGATTTGAATGAAACTTTACCACAATATAGCTTATACATCAGAATAACACATAGGCTACTATTTATAAAGATATAGCTTCGCCTCGCGGCGTTGCCCGCAGTTATCATCGTACCGCGGGTAGCACCGCGGGGTTCAGCTAATTACTAATAGTATACAGTATACCTTTAATTGTTGTAGAGTACAATGTCAACCACTTTGGTATTTGATATTGTTCTGAACAGTTTATAGAAACAAAAAACACAAATTTCCGAGATGTTTGACGAAAATGTTTGAACAAAGAAAGATAATCATTTAAGCACATCAAATGTTTATTTTTCTTCCTCTACAAAGAATAATCCTACTACTATTATAAAGGCGAAAGTTTGTAAGTATGGATGTATGTATGTATGGATGTTTGTTACTCTTTCACGTAAAAACTACTGAATGGATTTGAATGAAACTTTACCACAATATAGCTTATACATCAGAATAACACATAGGCTACTATTTATAAAGATATAGCTTCGCCTCGCGGCGTTGCCCGCAGTTATCATCGTACCGCGGGTAGCACCGCGGAGTTCAGCTAGTGTAACAATAAACTTCTCGTAGAACACGATAGTAAGTATGACACACTTCAAATCCATTCAGTAGTTTTTACGTGAAAGAGTAACAAACATCCATACATACATACATCCATACTTACAAACTTTCGCCTTTATAATAGTAGTAGGATTATTATGGTGAATTTACTAAAGATATTGGCAAATACAGCGAAAGTTATATACAGTATACGAGGACATTAAAAGCTATTATATACAAAAACTAATGAAAATTTATGTTAATGCTTTAAAATGAACTCACAAATCGCAAATTAGAGTAAAATCAGCACGGGCGCAGCAAGGTTTTAGTATCTTGGGGGGGTTTAAAGTTAAAAAAAAAAACCAGCGGTACTAACTTTTACTAAAGTAGGGATGATTATTTTTACTATCAATCAACAACCCATAATGTCCCACTGCTGAGCTCGGGTCTCCTCTCAAGAGAGGGTTAAGGCCATACATCCCCACGCTGGCCAAATGCGTGTTGGGGACGGGCAAGACAACGTTGTGGCTACATAATCTTGCCGTTGGATGTTTTTAAGCCGCCTAAAGGCCACCGAATAAGTTTTACGACTGTTATCCTATGATAACAACCGGGACGGACTGCTTAACGTGACCTTCGAATTATGGAGACGCTCATGGTATTATGCCACCAGTGGTCACCCATCTAGGTACTGACCGCGCCGTCGTTGCTAACCCTCGGCGATTTTTTGCAACTGGGCTATGAGCGCCAATTTTACTTTGCTGTGGGAAAACTGTTGTCCCCGTGCATCAGCATAGGTCACGGACCACGGGGTTAGTGTACCAACTGGAAATAAGTTTTAAATCGTATTTTCTTTGTGATGAAATTACAAATATTGTTTCATAGCATTGCTTCCTACCCAGTACCCTATAAGTTATGATTGTCTTGCGAGTGTCAAAATATGCGGTAAAAGCGGAGCATAAAAGTCTGTATCTTTTGATCTCCTGGACGTAGAAGTTTCATTTGTTTATTTACCCGCCAGACGTCGGCTTGTACGAGATTAGTATGACTCTCAAACAGCTTCGGAACTAAGCACCTCACTGGGTGAAAACGGAACCACACTAGAGCTCCTGAAGGCTGGTGGAAAGATGTCTTGAAAGTCATTTAGAAGATATTTGATTCCGTCACACTCCGTGGGAGCCCGCCTACAGCATGGCCCAGAAATAAGGAGCTACTTATTTTAAAAAAGGGCTGTAAAGCTTGCTAAATAATTGTAGACCCATCTCTTTTCTGAGTTATGTCTACAAGCTACAAGCTATTCTCGAGAGTTATTATGAATAATTTCGATCGCAGGTTTGACGACTTCCAGCAACCTGATAAGTTAGTTTCCGTAAGGGCTTCAGTACACATAGATCACATTTATACGCTCTGAGATTATATATAAGTTCGAATAATATAATCTACAATACGCTTGGCTTTTATGACTATGAAAAAGCTGTTGATTCGATTGAAACTTAGGTTGTGCTTAGTCTTTCCAGTTTTATAAATATAATAATAGCCAAATAAACTACCTGTACACCGAATATTGAGGTATTTTCATTATTTAGTATTTTCAGTATTTAGACCTCAAAACAAAGACAAGCAGATTTTAGATGTCAAAATTGAAATGGACTAAGCATCGATATTGATGGCGACTATATCACCCACTTTCGATTAGTTGATTATATAGTCAACATGGCTGAAATCATGAAAGACCTTAACACAATGCTCAATTGGAAAGCCTTTGAGCATTGTGTTCTCCAAAGACCGGCTGGTCCTAAAATTAACATGTATTAGACGAAAATTATGTTCAACCTCTATGTCGCACCCACTCTAGTGAAAATTAGATGCTCAAGTTGTTGACGATTACGTAAACATAAGATATACTATCCAGCGAGGTACATCCAACTTTGAAAAAGAGGTCAATCGTCGATTCTAACTCGGCTAATTGGCGTTCGTCAAGCTGTGCTATAGCCAATACGCTTATATACGGTCGCTTGGATCGCACTGCCGTCGAAGGTGCGACTTTTTGTCTAAAAAAAAATTATCGAACCGCCTGCGGCATACACCGACAATTAAATATGATTTGTCAGTTTAAGTCGAAGCAGTGTATTACATTTCGGGGGTCGAGAGGGGGGGGGGGTTTGAAATTTTTCGTTATTTACAACCCGTAAAGAGGGTTAATTAAATCTAACTGATTAGTGGTTCTAGACATTGGGGAGTAAAAACTAAATTTTTGACTTTGCACCATATTAGTAAAACTAGCCCTCCTGAAAGTTTTAAGCCATAATGTTTAAATATGACAGTGTAACCGTACAATGTTGAAGGATATGGCAAAATTAATTCGTTATACATTAACAAATGTATATAATATATGTATATAGAATTTTCTACAACAGTTTGACAAACTAAGTTAACCGCTTTAGTCATCATTCAGTCATTGTGAAAAAGCAAAGTTTTATTTGATACATAGGTTATTCCAAACCCCTAAGGACAAAATACATACCTAAGTATAATTTAATGGTGCAACAGTTACCTTTACTTACTTTACTCTGTCAAACGGAAAAGAGTTTTAAAACAGATTGCCATGGGAAAATCAGGTGTTTAATAATAATTGTTATACACAACAGTGAATGGAACTACAGCATTTCATTTTTTGTGTTAGCAAATATTCTTTACAGAGTATAAATATCCGGGATGACTGGGGGGACGGGCGGGGCGAGGGGTAAGTATAAATATATAATATACACCACACAAATACGTAATACCACAGCCTAAGAGAAAACCGGTGTGAAAAACGCTTGCACTGTGTTTCACCGAGTGACTGAGGATACCGAAAGCCCATATCCCCAACCCGTACCCCCATCCAAAGGGAGGGCCCTTTCCCCCAAAGGCCGGCAACGCACTTGTGACGCCTCTGGTGTTGGACACCCGTCCATGGGCGGCGGTAATCGCTTACCATCAGGCGATACGTCTGCTCGTTTGCCGCCGATTAAATATAAAAAAAGAGTATGGTTTACTATAGAGGATTACCAACATGATTCAACTGCTTGCATTCTGTCGGGGAGTTCCAGGTGTTTTTTACCTACGTAGGTTTAGTAACAACGTAGGTATACTTTTATATGCTTGTGTGTCATGATTACGTTGCATATTTGTCTGAAAGGTCGGTCTGTTCAGATCCTCTATTTTGTTGTTGAATCATTTGGATTAGATGAGTTTCAGTGGACTGTTTTGACCTGTTTCTGTAGATTGCACATTACCGGCAGCGCATTGTGTATTATATAGATACGTCCATAGAAACGAAATGAAATGTGTGTGTGCACAATTCAAATACACAATTAAATGCTAAGTTAGTTGTTTAAGATATACCATACTTGAATTGTTACGATCTCTTTGAGGTTTATAAGGACTGCGCTGTTACTTTCACATCACCAACACTATCCTAGACACAGACAGACTCCACACGGAGTCTTACTGACCATTTAAATAACATTCTAAACCATTGCTTTGGTGCAAGTGACAATTTATGTGGTAATGAGTAACGTAAAATATATACAACCATTCAAATAATGTATGGATTTGCCATTTTAAATTCTCACGTGGAACGTAATCTTCAATCATACAAAAGCCTGATTACTATTTTATTGTTAATTGCTATACTTATTGCATATAAATACATTGAGATATAACTATTGAAATTTCAAACTATTAATCTAAGACGGAAATACATAACGTTCCAAATGCTGATTATGACTTCATCAATGTGGGTAAACTTTGATCAGACTTGCCTGTTATGTTGACGTTATTGAAATACCACACATTTATTCTCTTTATGCCGACTTTTCATGTATCATTCAACTTAGTGCTTTTATGCTCTTCACTTTTACATGATGCCGACTTTTTTTAACCTCCCGCTAGTTTGGTTACAAAATCCGAAACTGTATAATGGCATGATTTTAAGGATCACTTACCCGACCAGAAATTTTAGTGCGGCTGTGATTAGGCGCAAACTTGGCATGCCTCATTACGAACTTGGGCCGAATTACGCCGTTATATCGAAAGTAACGCAGTTGCGAGTTTGTTTCTAACTTGGCTTTCTGTTTAGGGGGTCACAAGTTAGTACTGCATGCCAAATTAAGGCAATGTCACAGCATTTCCTAGTTAGGATCGGGTTTTCACCAACAAACGGAATCTGGGAAATTACCGACTTCCCAAGCTGTTCAATACAGAGCTCCAACTTTCGTCTGAGGTAAAGTATCTAGGGGTGGTATTCGACCGCAGACTGAATTGGAGTGCCCATCTAGACAATAAAATCGAGAAAGCAACAGTCGTATTTTGGCAATGCCGCAGAATGATAGGTAAAACTTGGGGACTAAGCCCCAAAATCACTCTGTGGCTATACGAGACAGTAATTCGACCTATGGTAAGCTACGGCGCGATAGTATGGTGGCCACGGACCAAGCTATCCACAGTCGAAGCTAAATTACAACGACTCCAGAGATTGGCCTGTCTGGCGACCACGGGCTGCATGAGGACTACACCGACTGCGGCTCTGGAAGCCATCATAGGTTTACCACCTCTCCACCTCTTTATAAGACAGGAGGCTCTAGCAACGGCAGCGCGGCTAAAGAAACAAAATCTCTGGAGACCGCCGAGGGTACCGCATACCGAAATCCTCTATGAGGCTATTGGAAGGGAACCGCTCATGGAAGCGGTGACCGATGCGGTACCAAAGAAATTTGTATTTGACAAAAAGTACAAAATACAATTACATGAGGACCCACAAGAAGTGCTTCACCCGGAAGAGTTGAGTGTCTTCACAGATGGATCCAAAACAAGGTCAGGCACTGGCTCGGGAGTATTTTCCGAGGACCTAAACATACACATCTCAAAGCCACTAGGAGCCCACAACACAGTCTTCCAGGCAGAGTGTATGGGCATAATATTGGCTGCACATGCAATCACTTCCAGGGTAGTGACGGAGTACCCCATCCGCATACTCTCCGATAGCCGATCAGTCCTGCAAGCCCTGCAAAGTCATTCGACAACATCAGGGCTAATTTACGAATGCCACAAAGCCCTGACGTAAACGTATTGGTCCAACCTTTGTACCTGCCGGCAGACCAAGGAGGCCCTCCCGACGATCAACCCCAGATTTTCACGGAAGCTGTTGCAACTTAAGAGGCCGCTGCTTCGACTTTTAATTGGAGCAATAACTGGTCATGCATTACTAAACAAACATCTTTTCACTCTAGGTGTAACAGACAGTCCTCTGTGCAGGGCATGCATGGAGGAGGAGGAGACAGCTGCCCATGTCATTATGACATGTCCTGAGGTGGCAGAATACCGGGCGAGACACCTCGGATCACCGAGGTCACTCCCAGAAGTCGTCGGCAACGTGAAGGGTCTGCTAGGCTTCTTGAAAGAGCTGGGGTGGCACGTATGAAGCCATCCCATCACGCAAAATAGGCGCAATGAAGTCGTCGAATTGCGGCAACCCAGCCCGCGAGTTTCAAGATTCAAGATAGGATCGGGTTTAGCATGTCAAACTTTGGTACAGCTTCGATTACACTACGGTATACTGAACTTCGGCAGTACCGAAGAATTTCCTAATGACACCGGAATTCGGAAATTTTTCGGCATGCCACCATTTTGCTTTCCGAATATGAATTTAATTAAGTACGAATTAGGCAGGCCTAAGTTAGGAAGGCCAAGCCAAAGCCAAGTTCGGCCCGAACTGATTTTATAATTGCCAAAGGGCATGCCACACTCAATTTATAGTCGGGTAGCCGACTTTTTGTGTGTGCGCAATTCACTTGAAAATACTGAAACGCAGCGTTGTTGTTCTGATACAAAAAAATGATATTATTACTTTATTTCGCATTTTAATTAATATATTTTTATATAAAATAATCAAAAGTAATATCTTTCCTTATGCAATAAAAATAATTTCATTTGAAGATAAAAAAAAACATTGTAGAGTCTTAATAAGCCTTTAAGCAGTATTTCCATTATGCCTTCGTTCTAAGAAGAGACCTATGTCCAATAGTGGACTAATAAAGGCTATTCATGAAACAATATATCTCTTTTTCTTTTTGTGTATGCAAGCACTTGTTATTAAAACTTACTTCGATTCAAATTGAATTGAACCAAGGGCGCTGTTAGCCACTGGGGGCCTAAAATAAGATGTTTCCATATTTTTCTGGTCAGGAATACAAGTGCACCAGAGTTCGATGAGTGGAGGGGGGGGGGGGGGTAATAGGGTTGGTAATAAATCACTGACACTATGGAATCATTTTTACTGAACATCGTTCAGTAAAAATTCTGTTTATCAAAAGCGCTTTGAAGAAATTAGGTATTAAGGAAAATTTGGTCGCTTGATGAACTTTAAACTTTCCTATGCGCATGAAGTAAAAACACAATACATCTAAAATTCACGTATCATGTACTTCTCGATTACACGTCAAACTATTGTCAATACGTTACATATCAGATAATAAACCAGTTACAAATTATATCAGATCGTTTACTTTCATGAGATTAGTTCTGCACGGTTTTATGTTATGTTTACGAAGAACGCTACTTATCATATCTTATTGAATGGCTAACGCAACAGACAGTGCGCTCGCCGCGCGATCATTCACTAACTGCGAGGGCGCAGATATGCCATCATAGGTTCGCGCGTTCGGTGCCCTTATTATTTCAATCGTTATAATTTTACGACCTCCACCTCGCTATTACTAGTTTTCGTGTATTAAAAAAGGTCTGTTTTTTGTTATTTATAGAAGATTATTCATTAAGGTTTGAATGTTTATTTCATTCCATTGACCAGTAAAAATTTAACTTATCATAGTGGTTTTAGAGAAGAAATATTTGATACATTTTTTTAAATATCACCGAAGTAAAATGAATTGACAAACATATGAAATAATTGAACTGTGCTCAGCTCTTTATGTTTATAGAAGATTATATTATAATTAATATTTTTTTTCAATTCTAATTATTATTTTATTTATCTCTTAACAGTGCTGAGAATTATTTTTCCTAATGTAGCACAATACCTCTAACTTATTTTTTTTCTGTTCAATATTAGATAAAATTTAAATTTGAAATGCTTGGTATTGCTTTACCTACCTATATATTTTTAAACAACGTTATGTAGATAGGTTAAAAAAAATTAGGCTTGTGATTATTCAAAAGTAAAAAAAGTAAATAATAGAATGCCTTACTTTTTCGTATATGCATATCCATATAAATAAATACCCTACTCTTTAAGTTGGCTTAATATCACTAAATTGTACCTGTGCCAAGTTTAAAAAATAATTACGAATTATTAAATATAATAAAATTCACAAAAGCGATCCAAATTATCTACAAATTTTCGAATAAAATTAATATCCTTTCTCAAAATATTGTCAGACAGTATTTAATACAGAAAATTATTATACGAGATTAGTTCTAAATTATTTTTTGTTATATTTATACTTATGCGATGAACGTACTTACCCTATCATATTGAACGGTACAACACGCGACAGTGCGCAGGTACGGCCACTCACTAACTGCGGGAGCGCAGGTATTGTTTGAGGTCGTTTGCTTTACAAATACATAGGCACACAGTACGCACTAACTACACAATGATTTGGCAGTCTTATTTCGTTTATCAAAGCCTGGATTTAAATTGATAAAGAAAATTACTGTTAAATTGTGAAGAGCGGAAGACATCTATGCATACAAATAACTGAAATTGAAGTACCTATCTCTTTGTAATTTCAAATTAACATCTTTTCATAAAATACAAATATGAAAGTATAGACTACCTCGGTGGCGTAGTGGTGGTAGCGTATGCGACTGCTAAGCTTGAGGTCTCGGGTTCGATTCCCGGGTCGGACCAAATGTTTGTATAATTTACAAATATTTGTTTCGAAGTTTGGGTGTTTTCTATGTATCATATAATAATATGAATGATGAATACTGGACATCCACAAATTAATGGAATTTTACTTTTTTTTTATTGTGTTGTTATTTCTGATTTGTTTTCTATGTATAATATGTATGTATTTACAAAAAAAGTATGTAAGTATTTATATCAGTTGTCTAGTACCCATAACACAAGCTCTTCTTAGCTTGGGACTAGATGGCGTTGTGTGTTAGATTTTCGGAATATTTCGGAATATACCTACGGTACTTAGGTACATCAAAACATTTTTTTTTAAATTTTGTATATCTGCTGTTCCCGGTTAATCTCTGGAATGGCTGCACCGATTTTCACAGGGCGATAACTGATGACATAACGAATAACTTATGCAACTTTTTAGACTAGCTTACCTACGCACCGTTATCCGCGGTTGTTGTTGTACCTTTGCAACAATACCTACCCATACTGTCCTGAGCATATACTTATTCTGGCCTAAAAATCGTGACAATTAAAAAAACATAATAATACATTTTAATTTAGAGTCAGTGATATCTCATTTTCGCGCTAATCAGTGTTAAATATTTTTTTTTAATGTAGTGCCATGGAGAGAATGAGTGTTTCGATTGTGAACTGACTGTCAAAGTTTAAAGGCCTTCGTTAAAGCCAATGTAGATCAATTACAAAGAAATTATATAATTTTAATTTGCTCAAATAAATTATTTTGATGATATCTATGCGCATAATCGTAAATGCCTTTTATGAAAGTTGTGAGATTCCAGCCCACGAGGCGACCTTTACTCGGTCACAATAAGCTGCTAGCTTCTAGCGAAACATGCGGAACTCAACCTTACCTACGATTTACCAGCGCCTCATATCTCGGGATGTGGACGAAGATGGATGGATTTCCCTTCCAACCGCCATGACAATGCTGTGGCTAACAATTATGACTACATCGGTGACGCAGTAGTAGTGTACGTGGGCGAAACTGAAAGTTTTGCGTAACTCCTAAATGAGACAATTAATTTGTATAACCATATATTTATTGTTTTTCAAAGTATTCTGCGTTACATTTTACGCTTTCATTCGTTCCAACCATTTTAAAAACACAAGGTATGTTTGGTCTAACGGTATGTTTATTACGTGCTGGATAGAAGCAATCACTGCTTCTTCTGAGTTCATACATCTCAATAAATCTTTGATTTTTGGGAAAATAAAGAAATCGCACGGAAGTAGGTCGGGACTGTGTGCGAAATGAGTCACGAGCTCTATGTTTTCAGAAGCCAAAAATGATTTTGTTTTGTTCGCGGTGTGCGCCGAAGCATTGTAACCATTGAAATACCTATAGAGGAGCAAACTTCATTACCACACTTCGCAAAAAATGTAATAACTTTGAACTATTAGACTGAGATCCCAGTCAACCCAGACTTACGTCTTTTAGAAAATATAATATTTTTAGGATCGGTAGTCTAACATATACTTAGAAAGGAATGGATACTCGCTAACCTGAAAGCGGTGCCGTTTTACAGTAAGCGAGTACCTATCAAAGATGGAAAGAAACCATGCTAACTTACGTCATTTTAGAAGCCTGAATTTTATATATCTCATTAAGTATAATATTATGAAATATTTTCCAATGAGCCAGACTAATATGACGAGCCATTATCCTTCCCAGATTCGTTTCAAGTTTATTTATTTATTATTTATTTATATCTTTATTGTATACATCAAAAATTAAAAAAACATAACAGATGAGTTACAATGTTTTAGAAGTAACAATTGGCGGTATTATCGATTTCTTCCAGACAACCTTAAGATGGATTTTAGGTATTTAAAATTTTCAGGCAGTTAATCCAACAGTAACAAACATACCATCACGTAAATTTTCCAAATTCTTAAAATAATAGATAAAAATGAAAAACAAAACAACAAAATGCATACGTACACACATATACATACATACATACACACATACATACATACATATATAGGCACATATATAGACTACAACATTTACTACGTATAATCAAACCAAGAGCATTCATAAGGACAGATAATAATCCTTCACCAGGTTTTTGAAAACAGGCAAGGTTTTCGCCTTTCGGATAGTCTCCGGCAAGCTGTTCCAAAGTCTTACTGCTTGCACAGTAAAAGACTTGTCTGCAAAGTGGGTGGTGTGTTGTGGCATTTTTAAAATTAAATTCTCCGATGACCTCAGGTCCCTGCAATGTGTATTGTGCAAGAACTGAAAACGTTCTTTGAGATAAGAGGGTGTGTGAGGATTTAACAGAACACTGTATAAAAGAGAAAGTATATGAAGATTCCGGCGAAAGCGTATTGGTAGCCACTTGAGTTTAGAACGGTATTCTGAGATATGGTCATATTTGCGCAAACCAAATATGAATCTGATGCAGAGGTTTTGGAGTCGCTCAAGTTTGTTTAGTTGGTCTTCGGTGAGATCCAGATAGCTGACATCACTATAGTCAAGGATAGGAAGAAGAAGAGATTGTGCGAGCGCAATTTTTGTGTTGATGGGAAGAAAGTTTCGTAGCCTTCGCAAAGATCCCGCTGCCGCAAATAGTTTGCGACTAACTTCCCCCATCTGAGGTCCCCAAGATAGGTACCTGTCCAGATAGATCCCCAAGTTTCTGACTTTGTAGCCATATGGAACAACCGTACCATTGCAACTAACAACTGGTATCTGTTGTAAGTTTATCTTACATTGCAGCCTTGAGCTACCCACTATAATGACCTGTGTTTTAGTAGGATTTACACTAAGTCCATACTCCCTACTCCAGTGACATATTTGCAATAAATTTCTGTTAATTATATCTACAGCTTGTGCTAAATCATCGGGAGTAGCTTGGAAGTAAATTTGAAGATCATCTGCATAAAGGTGGTAGGAAGAAAGTAATTTATTAGTGATAGAGTTTATAAAAACTGCGAATAGTAACGGTGATAAAACGCCGCCCTGAGGTACGCCAGCAGATGTTGTGCACCAAGATAGATATATACATTATAGATAGATACATTATCAATACAGACACGCTGCTGGCGACCGTACAGGTAACTACGAAACCAGTCAATTGCCGATGGAGATATGTTAAGAGAACTCAATATACTCAGCATGACATCAAAATCAACAGTGGTGAAGGCATTGCTGAAGTCCAGTAAAGCCAGAACCGAGACAATTTCTTGAGAGAAATGAGGTTAATCGTGTGTGAACGAGACGCTCAAGGACTTTGGAGAGAAAAGGAAGAACAGATATGGGACGGTAATCAGACAAGGAGGATGGGTTACATTTTTTGGGCAGAGGGATTATTTGAGCCTGTTTCCATGCGTTTGGAAAAGCGTTGACGGATATAGAATAATTAAGAATATGGGAAATTACAGGTAGGATTTCATCCAGGATAGGAAGAACCATATTACGGCTGACGCAGTCGCTTCCTACGGCATTTGAAGTTATTGACATTATGCTCTTCCTAACATCACATGCAGCAAATTGACTAAAGAAAAATGGGGAACAGTCAGGAATCGGCTGAGAAGAAAGATAATTTAGCGTCGCGGTCTTGGCAGCTACCCCGTAAGCTGAGGAAGCTGAAAAATATGAATTTAGAGAATCGATGTCGACATCTTTAGAAGCACAATTTGGACGTGATTTGCCGATCCCCAACGACTTAAGAAATTTCCAGACCTTAATGGGGTCACCATCTTTAACAGATTCATGGATATGTCGGCGCTGAGCATTCCTACACATCTTATTGCAGTGATTTCTTATAAGTACAAATTTTTCCCGGTTTGTTGATGTAGGGTGCCTTTTATACCTCGATTGAGCCCTTGCTTTCTTTTTTTGTATCTTTTTTATGTCGTCATTAAGCCAGGGTGCAGGAAGATGTTTCACCTTAATCTGTCGTATCGGCGCATGTCTGTCGTATAAGTGTATTAGATTATTTGTAAAGTAGTCAATTTTATCATCTACACATTGCGAGTTAATAACAGGACTCCAGTCAATGTTGGCAGCATCCCCACGAAGACCTTCGACATTCATGTTACGAAAATTGCGGCGTGAAATAATTTTAGATTTAGATTTAGGAGTACGAATGAGATAGGAGAGAAAGAGAAGATCATGATAGGAAAAGGAATCTGCAGAGCATTGACCATGTTTGGAGACGTGCTCGACAGAGGATACAAGAATGAGGTCTAGGAGAGAGGAATTACGATTTGGCAGGTTGTGTGTAGGATTTAGTGGAAGTATGGAAAGATTGCTGGATTCGATAATTGATCGAAGGGAGGCAGACCGACAATCGTTTTTTAATAAACAGGTGTTAAAGTCTCCCATGACTATAGTATGACTGTACGAAGGGATTAGATTTTCTAACAGTACCTAGAGTGAAGAAAAATAATCCACTCGCAAGGAGGGACTGTAAAATACACCGAGAAGTAGTTTTATATTTTGGAGTAAAATTTCAACGAATAAATGCTCGCCAGCATTTGTGAGTGGGGGCTGAGATGACATATTTACGATAGAGAAAGGAATATGGGATCGAATATACATGGCAACTCCACCGCCACGTCCACAAATACGATCATTTCTTACCAGCTGAAAACCCGGTAACGAGTACGATACTGTGGATAGGCATGGCTTGAGCCATGATTCTGACACCAGAATGGCGTGGACATTCGTACAGTCGAAAGTTGTCAGCATATCAGAGAAATGTGCCGGAATGCTTTGGGCATTTATATGAACAACATTGAGATTCCCAGGAACGTCAGAGAATTTATTTGAGATAGTATCTGCCAGTGAAGGGATACTGATGAAACTAGCATCATCACTGGATGCCGAAAAAAAATCTTCAGCATCACTATCAGTGACGGATGACGTCATCAGTATGTAATGAATGCGATTCAATTTAAAAAAACGAACAAATATAATACGAATATATAAAATTAATGCTAAAGATGTATAAAGTACACCACTAAGACATCCATCTGCCGGTTTTGTTTTATTATTAGTATTGCTATATAAGTTAGAGTAGGCGTTCATACTACTCCACAATATATCGAAATAGTCATACTCGAAGAACATTATACGCCCGCTAGTGCAATTAGGTAAAAAATATGTACTATATATTTTTATGGTATTTTTTTCGGGTTGCTCCTCGTAGCGTGCAACAGGGAGCACTTTCACGTGCAGGTGCTCCCCCTTGCCGCCGTCCATGAACACATCTAAGCTGTAGGAGGGGTTGCTTCTATTGTGCGGTACTCAATCCCACTTGATAAGTAATAACAATATTTAAGACTACCTAATTCTGGTCTATAACATTGGTATGTATTGATTTCCACGAGATAGAACGGTAAGTTATGGAATGGTTTTATTTTTCTCTCCACTACGGTAGAATAGAGTAAGCGCTACTGTTGACTTTGTACTCCATAGTCTTTCTGTCATTGTCCCATTACCCAATCAAACTAAATTTCGCTTAGTTTATTTTTAATTATAATGAAAAAATGTGATTGTTGAGTTGATATTATTATTTCAAATATGAATACATATTCACTTTACCTTCAGACTACTTAGTCCCTGTGGGCCTAGTGCGAGTTAATTTCATATCAACTTGCGTCCGCGTGCGGCGCCGCGGTGTGCGGAGGGGTCCGGTCGTGTTAATAACTGCAGTTCCCGGACCCCTCCCTTCTCAGGCGCAGAGTGGCACACCGTGTGGTTTAGTCGGTTCTATTCCGACACACCGCCCCGCCGCAAACCCCGGTGGGGTGACGGCACGAGGGGGTATCCACACGTAAAAAAAAGGGTTTGTTTCAAGTCTTAAATATAGACGGTGACACTCCGTATTCTTAATCTGTCACATTGGACTTGGCTCACTTAACATAAATAAAAACTGGAATCTGAACAGAGAAAAAGACAGTATTAGAAATTGTTTCTAAATTTCGCGCTCACTGATATAAATTTAACTAAATTATATTTCTTTGTTTTCGTGTTAATATGTTTTAAATACGTTATAATACCAACGTATTCAATGGTCTTCAGAAATTAAATTACTAATTGGTAACCAATTGGAAGAGCTCAAAAGCCACTTGCCAATGCCTTTATTTCTAAAATGTTACTTAGAACAGTCTGGAAATTGCAGCACTTAAAATTAAAACATTTTGAAACAATTTTTAGTGTAAATATACAAAGTCATTTAACAACAATATCATTATAACATTTTTAATTTTTGTAGATATAAGTTGGTCATTTAACATACTACAGCAGTTTCTCTCACAGTGAAAGAATTTAGTTGGAAGTACAAAGTTTTTGTTGAACAAAAAAGTGATTTATTATATAAAATAATACCGCCTAACCCATTTATGAGTGAATAACATGACCTAGAAAACGAACCGAATGCACGCTACCACGTAAAACAAGACGCGATAGCCAGGCGATGTCGAATAATAAATCTTTTTTCGTGGTAGCGTCGATTCGTTGTTAAGTGACGAATTTTTTTTTCATATAAATTAAAACATGAATAGAATCTAAATTGGTGATTAAGACATTTGTTATTAAAGATCGCATGCCTGTCAAGTGCAAGTGCATTCGTTGCCAAGTGTTTCGTATCAGTAACATACGGGGACTTGGTATTCAATGTTGTTAATTTTTCTAGGTCATGTTCACACATATATATTTTACAATCAAATTAATTGTTACTAACATAAATAATGAAGTAGTTTAACACCATATGAATTTGTAATTATTTTTACGTTTTCTTTTTGTTTTCACTGGTTACAATTCACTACAGGAACTCAAGCTTAGTTCTAAGAAGTAAGAACATAGCATAATTTGTAATTTAATTATAAATTTAAAATAATAATAATTAGAAATTACTGGTACACATTTATAATTTTAAATTATGTTCAATAAAGCTGAAGAATTCACGTGAATATTGCGTTAATTTACATATTATTCAAGTCACACCTTTTCACCCAATACTTAGGCCACTTACAAAAATCTCTTAGACGGACATACATAATATAGCATTAGTATGTAAATATTTCATTTCAATAAATATAATTGTTATTTACTTAGTTTTTGACTATACAACATATCTAGAGTAACGGTTGTGAGCGAGAGCCATACGCAGTCGTTCCCCTCTGCCAAGTAAAAGCCCAAATTGACCTACGCTTATTACACTTTTATGACACATAATGTATTTGTGTGCGGGATATTCTGAAACTTGTTTTAATGTGTGAGTTCGTAGTGATAGGCGCTTGTTTTTGTATGTGGGGCTAAAATGTGTGAAAATCCCCCTCCCCCTTTCAAAATTACAGACTGTTTTGAATCGAAAAAATTATATATGGCTAATCCCCTCCGTTCGGTGACCCGTGTTGCTTTTTGTATTTAGGTTTAGCAGGTCACTTAAAGTAACTCTCTCACAAATAAGAAGTCTACCTGATCTATTTAGTTAGCTTTTACCTGTAAGTTCCTAGTACTAGTACTCGCATCATAGTGTTGACTTACAAGTGTATACCTAAAGTACACGTCATCAGATTTTTACGAAAGCGCGTATGGTTCAACACATTCGTTGAACGGACTAAGCATTCCAATGTACGTGTAATCTACTCGTAGGCTAACCGCACTCACGCAATAATGTTGTCAAAAGACTAAGTATATATTGACAATAACGTATGTACGGTATGTATTGCAGGGGCCCATATATTGATGTCTATTATTGACAATCTTGATATTGATAATATTATTGTTGGAATATCATAAACATAATTTCTAGTTCCTGAACGCATCCTGAATAGTTCTCATGTCCACCATGGTGGCGCCACTTATTTTATACATTATACATAATTTTGACATTATTTATCAAGTAATAAAATCGTTTAACTTTTTCTATTCTGGTATAATTTTTACAATGAATGTGTGTTTGTCTAGTTGTAAGTCAGTTAAAAACGTACACAGGTCACTCATTAAGTCATTAAATTTAAAGGGCACTTCATGCAAGGGTTACTTCTGTTGGAATAGTATTATGTTCTACATGTGTGTTATCTGTGATGTCTTGTCTATGTCAACTCTGTTGTTGTCTTTGGCCCCTTGCTCGCCGGCCATCTTTCTGTGCGTATAGAATGTATCTACCATCGTTAATTATATTTAATATTAGTGTTGAACTGCATATAATTCCTTATAAATATAATCTCAAAGCGACCTGTAATCTTGAGGATTAAAGGAAGTTGTTGAAGACCTCTGTCTTTGTTTTTATGGGCACACGCCTGACACCTGTGCAACCTGCTTATTTACAGGTTATGTGCGCCAGTACTGAAAAGATACATCAGACGCTAACGCGTTATTATAATATTTTGTCAGGTGAAATAAATACCCATTAGCGAAAACATGACAACTGAGAATTCTTCTAGTCATCGTCAAGTGACTCAAGAAAGCAACGCCTCGTGGCAGGTAACTAACGCTTCGTATAATTTTGAGAAATTAGAAGGCGTGACGAATTATACAAATTGGAAATTTATAATGCGCATGACACTAACATTGGATGGATTGTGGGGTTGCGTGGAAGGTCAGGATACGGATCCTATCAGGGATCAACGTGCGCTCGCTCGTATTTGCATGTGCTTACAAGTTTCGCTATATCAGTACGTGAGAGAAGCCACAACAGCGAAAGCTGCGTGGAGCAAGCTAGCAAACATTTTTGAAGACAAAGGTCTCTATCGGCGTGTGCTGCTCTCGCGTCAACTACATCAAACGGAATTCAGCAAGTTTGCATCAATGAGTGAGTACATAAATGGAGTAATGACACTTGTACAGCAGTTGGGAGATATTGGCAAGATCATTGAAGATGCAGAAGTTGCGGAAATATTGTTAAGCGGTTTGCCAACTGAGTATGATGTTCTCGTATCCAATCTGGAGACGGCATGTATTAGCGGTAACCTTACTACTGAGCTCGTTCGCACGCGATTATTACAGGAAGAATTTCGAAAAGTGCATAGTGATACAAATAATTCAGCTTATATTGCTAAAACTAAAAGTAAAATAATATGTCATTATTGTAAAAAGTCAGGGCATGTGAAGGCTAAGTGTTTCAAGTTAAAGCGTGACAAAAAGTGTGAAAATTTTGAAAAAACTTTAATAACAACCGAAGTGGCTTTGGTTATTTCAAATGACTGGATTGTTGATAGTGGCTGTACAGCACACATGACAAACAATAAAACGCATTTAATGGACTTCAAGCCTAGCAAAAGTAATGTATGTATAGCAAATAATGATAGATTATGTAGTATCGGCTCAGGTAAAGTTAAGTTTTCATTTAATAATAATGATTGTACGGTTGCTGAAACTATGCTAGTCCCAGATTTATCCACGAATCTTTTATCTGTTAGTAAACTTACTAAGGAAGGTTTTACTGTGGTGTTCGACAAGGTAGGGTGTCACTTTTATAAAGCTTGTAAAATAATTGGGGATAGCCTAGGTTGTGCTAGTAATGTAAATGGTATCTATAAGCTAAATAAGGTTGTTAATAGGGTCTTGCAAATGGAGCATTCTACACCTTCCCTAACAGATGTGCAGGGAAGAGAGAGTGCGATGGTCGCAGCATTGCCAGCATCTATCTGGCATGAGAGGCTTGGGCATTTAAACTATACTAGTATGTGTGCTCTGCGGAAGGCTAATTATCTTAAATTTCAGGACAGTGAGAACTGTGAAAATAAGATGAAGAATTGTGTGGCATGCCTTGAAGGGAAGCAGGTAGCTAAACCATTTCCTTCTAGTGCGAAACGTGCTACCCATCCGCTTGAGCTGGTCCACAGTGATGTGAATGGTCCCGTAAGCTGCTGCAGTTGGGGTGGTGCTCGATACCTATTGACATTTACTGATGACTACAGTAGGAAGAGCTGGGGATACCTGTTGCGGAATAAATCTGAGGTAATGTCAGTTTTTATTCAATTTAAAGTACTAGTAGAGAAACAATCTGGCTACTCCTTAAAGGTTCTCAGATCTGATGGTGGGGGCGAGTATTGTAATAATAAGTTTGCGACATACTTGGCACGTGAGGGAATTGTTCACCAGGTGACAGTCCCATTTACCCCTCAACAGAATGGTGTATCAGAGAGGCTTAATAGAACTCTGATGGAGAAAGCTCGTTGCATGCTGCAGCAATCTGGTCTCTGCCAGCGCTATTGGGGAGAGGCGGTTATGACCGCAGTCTATCTAAAAAATAGATGCCCCTCTGTTGCTGTGGCAGGACAGATGCCTGAAGAGATATGGACTGGTTCAAAAATTGAACTTAGTCATCTCCGTGTTTTTGGCTGCATTGCTTATGCATTAATACCTGATCAGAAGAGAAAGAAACTTGATGCTAAATCTAAAAGATGCATCTTTGTAGGTTATAGTGATACTACCAAAGGATATAGGCTTGTCGACCCTTTAGTTCCCCACAAGATATTTTATGCAAGGAATTTGGTTTTTTTTTAGAGACTGAATTTTTAAAGTCTGGTGAGCACAGACCAAATAGTTTTAATTTTTATGAATATGACTGTAAGTCTTATTTAAATGATCAGTCTGACATTGATATAAGTATTAATAATATGGATAATCGTAGTGGAAATGATAATTTGAATATTTTAAATGAAAATAATAATATTAATAATTTCAATGATATATCTGATAATAATAAGTTATCCATGAATGAGATAATAGATAATGACAGTTTTTCTGATCAAAATGTAGCAGTGGTTTCAGCTCCTGACTCGGAGTACACAACCGGTGATGAAGCATTGAATTCAGAGAGTCCGGTCACCATTGCTGGTGTAAGTGACACATCATCGCAGTCTGATGGGTGGTCTCCTACAGGGGAAGAAGCCGTGACTAGTCGTGAAGGTTCAGTGACCGTCACTGGGCGACCCATGAGAAGCACCCGTGGTATACAGCCAGTCAGATATGGTGATTATGATATGTCTTTGTTAGTTCAGGGCGAGTCTGACCCTATGAGCTATGAAGAAGCTATGTCTTCGTCTAGCAATGAGGAGTGGCAAGCTGCCATGCAAAAAGAGTATAATGCTCTTATCAAAAATGGAGTATGGAAGGTTGTAGACCGACCTAAGGCTCATAATATAGTCAAATGTAAATGGGTGTATAAAACAAAGCAGGATAATACAGATAAGGATAGATACAGAGCTCGTTTGGTGGCGCGGGGTTTCTCACAACAGCAAGGTGTAGATTACAATGATACCTTCTCACCTGTCGTCCGCCACGGTACTATGAGAATTTTATTTGCATTAGCAAATGACTTGAATATGAATATAGATCACTTAGACGTAGAAACTGCGTTTTTAAATAGTGACTTGGATGAGCATATTTTTATGGAACAACCTGAAGGTTTCAGTACTGATAATAGTAAAGTATGTTTATTGTTAAAAAGTATATATGGCTTAAAACAAGCAAGTAGGATGTGGAATTTAAAAGTGCATCAATTGTTAAATAATAATGGCTTTACACAAAGCAAATGTGAACCATGTGTATACATTAAGAAATGTGAGAAATGTATAACTATAATTGCCTTATATGTTGATGATTTTTATGTATTTAGCAACAGTTCCACAACTAAGACTGAACTAATTTTATTGTTAGAACAAGAATTTAATGTGAAAAATTTGGGTTCATTGAAAACATGTTTAGGTATGAATGTAACTCATGATAAGCGCAATGGTATACTGACTTTAGATCAATCTGATTATATTAAAAGATTGTTAGTACGGTTTGGAATGAAAGATTGTAAGGCAGTATCTACTCCCATGGTATTAGGCAATAAACTATGTAAACCTCAAGGTAAATGCCTAGATGAGAATATATATAGGTATAGAGAGTTACTAGGGTGTTTGATGTACCTATGTGTTTGTACAAGGCCTGATCTGAGTTTTGCATGCAGTCAACTGAGTCAGTTTACTCATGGATTTGATCAATCTCATTGGCTCGCAGCCAAACGTATATTGCGATATTTAGCAGGGACGATAAATTATAGGCTATGTTTTTATAGGAACTGTAATTTAACCTTAACTGCCTTTGCAGATGCTGACTGGGCTAATGATGTGGTAGACAGGAAATCTTATACTGGCTTTGTTATTAAACTAGGCAATAATACAATTAATTGGGAATCTCGTAAGCAAAAATGTATAGCGCTTTCTAGTACTGAAAGTGAGTACTTGGGAATCACAGAAGCTGTGAAAGATTTATGTTTCATTAAAAGTTTTTTGTCTGAAATTTTGGATAAGAAGTTAGAAATTGTATTGTTTAATGATAACCAAAGTGCTCACAAATTACTGGAAGCTAGGGAATACTGCCATAAAAGAACAAAACACATAGATTTAAGATATCATTTTGTAAAAGATTTGATTCAAAATGGGTTTGCTAAAGTGAAATATTTGTCAACTGACCAGATGATGGCAGATGTACTTACAAAACCATTAAGCGCTATTAAACATTGTAAATTTGTAAAGGCAATATTAAATTTTAAATAGTGGAGCTGTTGTATTACAAAGTATTTATAAAAATAGTGCTGTGATTGAATGCAAAGCATGTAGAAATTTTTGTAAATCTTGTAAAGTTGTTTTG
The DNA here is from genome assembly GCA_916048165.1 of Spilarctia lutea. Taxonomy (NCBI): domain Eukaryota; kingdom Metazoa; phylum Arthropoda; class Insecta; order Lepidoptera; family Erebidae; genus Spilarctia; species Spilarctia lutea. The sequence continues at coordinate 12,612,872 of OU696480.1, read as the reverse complement.
CCTAGCATGGTCATGCATGTTTATGATTATATGTTTTGATGAATGATCATGTATGGAACATAATAAGGGGAAGTGTTGGAATAGTATTATGTTCTACATGTGTGTTATCTGTGATGTCTTGTCTATGTCAACTCTGTTGTTGTCTTTGGCCCCTTGCTCGCCGGCCATCTTTCTGTGCGTATAGAATGTATCTACCATCGTTAATTATATTTAATATTAGTGTTGAACTGCATATAATTCCTTATAAATATAATCTCAAAGCGACCTGTAATCTTGAGGATTAAAGGAAGTTGTTGAAGACCTCTGTCTTTGTTTTTATGGGCACACGCCTGACACCTGTGCAACCTGCTTATTTACAACTTCAGGTACAGATTAACGTTCCTGTGTACGCATAACTTACTTCGCGCACATTGGAACGCTTGGACCATACAAGGCTTTATATGGTGAGGCACGCGTGGCAGTCATTTGGCATAAGTTTGTCTATAATTCTTCTTTAGAACAGAACACAGCACTGTTTTTAATATGTTTTAATCAGTAGGACCTGTCCCCTAGCCAAGTTGACATTATACAAAGGTAAACGTTACAATTAGAAAAGTAACAAATACATAGGAATGACGTTATCTAAACGCTAAGTCACGTGGTCAAAACATAATATTAGCTAATAATAAAAGATAATAGAAGCGTTAGCGATTGAAGAAAGAGTATCGACGCGAAACACTTGTATCTTGGCTATTGGGGTGAATTTAAAATCCCATACTGCAAAGTAATGTTTAAACTAAAATATATTTAATGAACTTTAATCTAAACGTTTATTTTGTTTGTATATTGAATGTAATAGATGTCTTCATGCATTATAAAAATAGAATTAACTATTACATCAATCAGTCAGTAACATAGAACCACCGAGTTCTGTGTCTGTTCTGTACCATGGCACAGAGTAGATTTTAAAATTATATTTTTGCAGTTACAACTGCAACTAGATTGGAATAATCTTTATATTACAGAAGCTCAAAAATACATTGGAAAGTGATAATAAATACATTGGTATAAGTTATAAACTTTAGTTTTAAACTGGGATGAAACCTAAAACACTTAAAGAAACTTAATTATTATTATTATAAATACGTCTTATATAAAATATACAAAATCTCAGCAACATGTTAATAAACACGAATCGTAATGCTGTAGTTCACAAAACAACGATAAGGCGAATATATTGTTATGTTTCCTCTAGCGTCTTGTTAAGTATTACCTAACTAACGTAACGTTTAAAGTATAGAAACATAAAAAAACGTATGTTAGTAGTTACGCTCTTGTTAATCTGGTGTTCGTGCTCGAGTGGGCTCGTCGCCGAAGCAATGTTTATGTACAGGATCTTTGTAGGAGTTCTCGTGAAGAACACTGTGGGAACTTGTGCGACATTTTGTTAAACACAGTTCATAGTCGTCACTCAGCGATCGGAATAACACGTTCTTTTCTGTCGACAGCTTAGATAAGACGACCTCTAACATATCTCTCTGTAACAAAAACATTTCGTAAATAAACGGGTAAGTTTTATGTTAAGATTCATACAATCACTGGAGCCTGCGATGCCTGTATTCATTGGATCAATTTATCATTATATCTCAATATCAGTTCAGTACTGAGCCATAGTCATTAAACAAGTTCGTGACTAAGCCCTCATTCAATAAATAAATTAGAGTTACAAGATACAATAAGAACTAAAACTACTGCGCAGCGAATCTAGTCTAAAGTAACCTGGTAACCTTCCGTGCTCCGTATCCTCTGCAATCCACGAGCGTGTCAACAAGTTTCACTTTGTCTCATATCACAATGGTCTATCTTCACAAAAGTATTTGACAAGACCCCATGTGCAAATATTTACACTACAATAGGGATTAACGTTAATTTTAGCTCGTGTAGTAGCCCATTTTTTTTTTTTTATTTTAAAAGACAACTCCCGCATTAGGAATATACATCCTGTGTCGCGGGGGACTTTACAAACATACATGTAACGGACACAAATAACACCCAGACTCAGGACAACATTTTGTGGATCACACAAAGTGATGTCCCACGTGGGATTTGAACCCGCGACACTTGGCGCAGTAGTGAACGTTTAAACCACTAGGCCACAATTAGACAACAAAACGGTGCTATTTACGATGAGAAGGCCCAAAGCACCGGCACGCAATCTACATTTTACAGGAGACTTATACAAGACTCTCTTTTTGAAAGGAGATGAAATGACATAAAGTTTCACTTCCTACCACAGATAAACAATATCTATCTGCCTCAGCCAGTATTGGAATACTTTGTCACGTCATATCGAGTGAAATCCAGTTACGTGGCCATTTGAAGGGTAAGGCCAAATTGGCCTCGAAGAAACTTGGCATGCTTAACGCTAGGCGACGCCAGTTCAGTAGAACCATTCTTGGTTATTGAGTATGGTGCTCTTACGGGGCTTAAATACCTTCTCAAGAATGGTATCTTGATATACTCGTGCCGTTGTTTCGATACCTTTTTCATAAAAATGTGGCTCAGTCACTTCTTCACAGCTAACAGCCCACTAAACCATTAGAGCTTTGAGCATAAATACGGTCATTTTGTATGATAAAATATTATTCAATTGTAAAAAAAAACTCATCCGTAACCAATTTTTTTCTGTGACCTTTGGCGTACAGCATAAGTAGTTGTTTTGATTTTCCCACTCTATCCTTTAGTAATTTATCAGTGAAGAAATTATCAGTGTGCCTCTTGTAGGCTGCAAGTTCTAAATTAACTTTCTAAATACGCGACATATTTCTAGGTGCTATCGTCATCTCCCGAGATAAAATCTTTTGCTTTCGGACAGTATTTCTTCGAATTATTTCCCTTACTGTGTTGATCGCCTTTTTCGTACAAAAACTACGTGGAAGGCCAAATCTTTTTCTGTACCTATCAATAGCCCGGTACAGAAACATTTGACTAATACCATTTGATTTTAAAAAATATAATTTGATCCATACCTACCTACTTTATATAATGCAATCACAAAGATTCGGTTCTTTTTATCACCCCACTCCATCTTAATATCACAATTTTTTAACAATACATTAGCGCGGAAATAAGAAAACACAATGAACAATCGTATAAAAATGACAGATTCCAAATTCAAAAGAAATATTTTGTTTTTAATTGTAACAGTATTAGTCTAAGATCCGGCAGTAGAATCAGTACGTTCATCGAGTATTTGCTAAAAACCAAATTTTTACGCATATTGATGATTAGGAGAATGTATATCTACCAAGTTGCCTATCAAAATGTGGCCGCTAATACTTTAAATTAAATTATTGCTAATTGATTTTTGGGAAGAAATTTCATTCATATGTTTTTTAAATAAAATATCGTCCACTTCACGGCAATATACATAAACATTCTGAAAAATCACGGTTGCCGTTGCGCACTTGGCCGCACCTCTTCGCAGCCAGGTGGAAACAGGTATGATTTTGATACATTTATACGTTCATAACGTACATTTATTATTTATATATCAAATTAAAGCTATTTTTATTCTGTTTATTATGATATACGGTTGCTTAATTAAATCTGCCCGCAAATGAGGGTTGCCGGCTATTAAAAATAGTAAATATTAAAGATAGAGTGAAAGAGAGCTATCGCGTAACATCACTAGTTAGACGAGGATAGCGATTGCCAGCTGTACGATGCTTTAATGGCATTGCGCATGCGGAATGCTAGTATAAATATGCTAGTATATGCATAAATTTCCTACTTTACAAATTTGGTTAGCAAACAGTACCTACATCAAAAAAAATTAATAAAAAGGACGAAGTTTACATGAACTGTACGGACTTATCAATAAAATTAGGCGCAACTTTATGTCTTCCCGCTTTTCACGCATACACGGGTTGCGACTACACGGCTGCGTTCTTTAACAAAAGGAAAGTTCGGCCCTAGAATGTATTTATTAAATACCCACAAAGTCAACAAATTTTTGCGTCTTTGACTAATCCCAATGACATCTTCAATGAAACCAAAATTGATGCAGTACAAGAGTTTACGTGCCTTATGTATGGACTCCCAAAGTGTAAAAATGTAAATGCCGCAAGATTTTTATTATTTAACAAAATGTGCGCTTCAAAACAAAATAATGAAAAATTTATAAAAAAAATTAAAGGTTTTGAGTCAACGGACATTCCACCGTGCTGGAAATCTTTGAACAAAAATTGTTGCGGACAATCTGTGTTAATTCGATGTGGTTAAATGCCACTTTGCCGGATTGTATCAAGTTCAGCGCGGAAAATAATGGCTGGCTGCTATTAGATGGTTTTCTAAAACCGACATGTTTCCAGGGAGACTCAACTCCAACGCAAGTTGAGAGTGTGCTATGTGATTCGATGAATAAATCTTCAGATAATAACGTCGATTCTGATATTTGTAGCGATGAAAGTGATAACAGCGATGATAGTGTAAGTGAAAGCTCCGATGATTCTTATTTTTAAATAAGAGTCACGGAAATATAAAATACATATTGAAAATTTTTCATTTGCTTAAATAAATAAATAAATATTCCGGACATCTAACACACAACGCCATCTAGTCCCAAGCTAAGCAGAGCTTGTGTTATGGATACTAGACAACTGATATAAATACTTATTTACCTTTTTTTTTGTAAATACATACATATTATACATAGAAAACACCCAAACTCCGAAACAAATATTTGCAGATCATACAAACATTTGAGGAGCTCTGGTTCGATTCCCGGGTGTCAGACCCGGGAATCGAACCCAAGACCTCAAGCTCCTGAAATGTTTGTATGATCTGCAAATATTTGTTTCGGAGTTTGGGTTTTGGGAGATCTCAAGCTTAGCAGTCGCATACGCTACCACTACGCCACCGAGGCAGTCGTCAAATGTTTAATTAATATGTAAAAGACGATTGAATAATTGATTAAACATACTATTTTTCAAACAGTACTTTTACAATACAATTTTCTTTTACTTAAGTAACCTTGGAAAATATTTTTCACCAATATTAATTTTTTGTTGTAATTTATAAATTTGTCATTTTGAAAAAGAAAACATTTCTTTTTTTTTTTTTTTTTTAAAGAATAGTGGGCAAACGAGCAGACGTATCACCTGATGGTAAGCGATTACCGCCGCCCATGGACACCCGCAACACCAAAGGCGTCACAAAAGTGCGTTGCCGAACTTTGGGGGATGGGGGGAGGGGTTGGGGTATGGGCCTCCGGTATCCTCACTCACTCGGTGAAACACAGCGCAAACGATATTTCACACCGGTTTTCTGTGAGGCCGTGGTGTCACTCCGGTCGAGCCGACCCATTCATGCCGAAGCATAGCTCTCCCACGGTCAAAAGTCTTCTTTTGGAGTATTTATTAAGTAGTCCCTACTACAATTTGAACCGGTGGTTGAGAACACTAGCATTCGACGCATGCGCAATGCCTTTAAAGCATCGTACAGCTGGCAATCGCTATCCTCGTCTGACTAGTGATGTTACGCGCTAGCTCTCTTTCACTCTATCTTTAATATTTACCAGTTTTAATAGCAAGCAACCCTCATTTGCGGCCAGATTTAATTAAGCAACCGTATATCATAATAAACAGAATAAAAATAGCTTTAATTTGATATATAAATAATAAATGTACGTTATGAACGTATAAATGTATCAAAATCATACCTATTTCCACCTGGCTGCGAAGAGGTGCGGCCAAGTGCGCAACGGCAACCGTGATTTTTCAGAATGTTTATGTATATTGCCGTGAAGTGGACGATATTTTATTTAAAAAACATATGAATGAAATTTTTTCCCAAAAATCAATTAGCAATAATTTAATTTAAAGTATTAGCGGCCACATTTTGATAGGCAACTTGGTAGATATACATTCTCCTAATCATAAATATACGTAAAAATTTGGTTTTTAGCAAATACTCGATGAACGTACTGATTCTGCAGCCGGATCTCGTACTATATTTATGGTCAGACTAAGTAATGCCAAATACTCTGCATATTATATAAAAAAAGAGCCGTGAGAAGAAATAAAGTTATGTAGTATTAGTAATGCCATTGTCCTTTGTAGTATATTTTGCATGTTAACTATAATATTATAAAAAGGTAAAGTTTGTGAGGTTGTAGTAATAATGTTTAGATCTACTAAACCGATTTGAAAATAACGAAAAATACGCCCAAAGAAGTGGACACGGGTTAGCTAGTATTTTATAAACATCGTTATATCTACGCCTAATTCACTAAGCGCGATCCCTCGTATAAAGTTAGGTGTATTATAATGGAGAGTTATGCTTTAACATCACATTTGCCAGCCCTGGCTGATGCCAAGAAGAACTGATGTTCTTTCTGTTGCTTTTACCGAGTGTATCTGATTACCGAAGCTCAAAACCATTCAACTATGTATATTCAATGCCTGTAAATACATTCATATCTTACCTTACTAGGGTCCAAACAACATGATACGCAATACTCATATATAACACAACAGTTATTATCTGAACATGTCTCACAGCTGTATCTATCTGTGAAGTCAGCTTCTAGATCACAGCACCCATTCTTTAATACATCCATTCTTTGGCATACATAACCTGGAATAATAAAATTGATGTTTAACATTTAATTTAGTTAACCTGTACAGATATTAAGTTATTTTTTAAAACTTATTCGCATTGAGGATGGTGACCCACCCTTGTGTTCTATTCATACTTTCCATCAAGCCGAGCAGAGAAATTTTGGCAGTTAAAACATAAAAAAAGGTCAAATCAAATCTTAATACTAGCCGACCCATGCAATTTTCTTATCATCTTTTATTGGTCCATCTTAGTATGATGTAGTAGTACATAGTTTCGGTGTTCATCATGAGCAACAATGAGACATGAGTATTATATATAAAGTCGCTCCCAGTCTCTGTACGTTTAGATCTTATAGTTTAAAATACAAAAAAAGGAGACAAACATCTTTGAATTGTTTGAAAGTTTAAATAAATATTGTATAGGTTCTAGAAGAATGTAGATGCTTTTCACCATATTACTTGTAGTGAACATTGAAAACAAAATTTCATCCATGACTTACTCTGTCTGTTACGTTTTAGCTTAATCAGCTTAACCACTGCAGCAATATCAAAGCAATTATGCATGGAGATTCTTTGATTCTTAAGTAAGGACATAGGCTACTCTTCTGAGATTAAAATTTACTCTAAAACTACTTACACTTTCTATATATACTATCTCATTTGTTTACTTGACTCACTAACAGATGATAACTCAATGTTGTGGCTTAAGTTCAATGCCATTCACTATAAAATGGATGCTACAGTGATTCTTACATTATAAATTTTTACTACATGCCATATGGGAAATTTTGCATGGACTTTATCTCCCATAACAATGCTTAAAATAGTTTTAAGTAAATATCTCAGATCAAATAAAATAAAGATAGATAGCGCACGGCATTTGTTGTTACTGAAGTCAAAAAACTCAGCTACTTCCAAGTAAACACACGCATTAACGCACACACATGCAACAAACTACGCTTCATTCGTTTGTACCGTACAAATTGCCGTGCAGTAAGTCTACCTACAAAATGTCGTCTTGTGCAATTAAATGGTGCAAAAACGTATGTAAATAATTTGTAGCTAAATTCATTGTCAAATAATGAAGTAGAGAGTGAGACATAAGTATTACTTTAATTTTGAGTCACATCCTTTTATAGTGTTAAATATGTGCAATCCAATTGTAATTTATAAGAAACAAATAGAGTTATTGTCAAATATTACTATCTATTTTTTTTTTTATGTCTTAGCTGCCAAAATGTCTCTGCTCTGCCTGATGGAAAGCACGAACAGTATCCAGGAGTGGTGGTCACCACCCTCAATGCTAATTGGGACAATAAAGCATGGTGACCCACACTATGGTGGCCTAGTGACACGCTTTTTCACGCACCGCTTAAAGGACCCGGGTTCATAGTGGGAGGGGAACACGTATGGCTTCACTTTCTTATTCTACATGCTTTATCTAGCTTTTTATTTTGATCTGAGGTAAATATACTAATAATGATTATATCTTTACCTCTATCATCTACTAATAGTTGTTTTCCTTGTACTGAATTTCTACATTTTATATTGTCATTCGTATCATTGTGCTCTTGAAGTGTTCTCCAAACAAATGGTTTTCTTTCAAATGCTATATCTTGATATATCATATTTCTGCTGCTACCCTGTAATATCAAATTCTTTTTAAATAGATGTTCCTTTCATAGTCATCATCTCGGCCAAAAGACGTCTTTTGGCTGAGATTCTAATAGACTCTAACAATTCTGGACATAGGCCACCCCCAAGGCTCCCCACAGCAACCAGTATTTTGCACTGGCATCCAACAGCTTTTTTCCACAACTGTTTTAGAAATAGAATATAATTCTGTTCATTCTAAGATTCAGTTTCAGTTGCTGATAGTTTCAGATAGTTATCCAAGGAGATTAAAAAAATTGGTACGAGTATGACTTAAAAATTAAATTTGATTATTAAAATTTGTATTTCTTGTACATTTTTTTTTTCTTTTTTTTTTTTTAAAAAAGACAACTCCCACATTAGGAATAAACATCCTGTGTCGTGGGGGACTTTACAAACATACATGAAACGGACACAAAGAACATCCAGACTCGGAACAACAATTCGTGGATCACACAAAGTGTTGTAGGTACCGCGTGGGATTTGAACCCACGACACTTGGCGCAGTAGCAAGCGGAATGCTGACCGCTGACACCACTCGGCCAACCGTGCATTAAAACACTATTTACTGTTAAAGTACACAAAAATATGAGCATAAGTGTCGAATTGGTGTACATTTCGTTACCTACCATTTTTAACAATTTATACAAACAAAACTGCTGCATAATATCTACTTTTTTATGTATGAGTTGGAAGAAGAAGGTATTTTATATCACTAAAAGGTACAAATAATAAGCATAAACTATTTCAACTGTTTCAAAAATATATATCTTTCAGTTTTGTTACAATTGGATTCAAAACATCTGGTTTTTTAAATGCTATCAATTTAATACTAGTAACTTGAAACTCGTGGGCTGGGTCTCCGCAACTCGACAGATTCAGTGCGCCTATTTTGTGTTAATCTAATACTAGTAGTAATATACTAAGACCAAATTCAATGTCAAAAATATTAATTCTTTTAAGTACCAAAAAATAAAAACATTTGAATAGGAGAAAATTTATACAACTCTTGATATTGTAAGGGACAGTAACAAAACCAATGCTAACAAAATTGTAAGGCATAGTTTAGACGTGACCTTGAATGAGAAATAAAGTAAACCTAAAAAGCTGAATGAGATAACTGTGTTTGTTTTATATTATGAAAGTTGATATTTCTATACAGACAAAGAGATTTCGCTTGGGCTTATGGAGATAACATAGGCATAGCCTATGGGACTCAGCTTGAAATAAAAAAGGAATCGTCAAAATTGGTTCACGCGTTCGAAAGTTACAACGGTAACAAACATAAAAAAATTGAGTCGAAATGAGAATTTACTACTTCTTTGAAGTTGGTTATAAATACTTAAAAGTATGTCATAATATATGTAATAAATAATAAATAAATAATTAACATGATATAGGCCAAAACTACTGCATTAAAAGTTTTCCTAATTAATATTTAAGTATGTATAGGAGTATAAAAGTAAGGAGTCTGATTAAATTAAATAAAAAAAAAATACTTATATTAGTTTAAATGGATTTAATTTATAATAGAAACAAAGCCTGATAGATTAAATTTCAGTAAATATTTGATAAAGGAGGGTTAAATAAACAAATTTAATGAAAAAAAATAATGAAATTGAAAGACATGCCAAAATGGTAATTGTACCACTTTTTTGAAATTCCTCATCTGCCTCATCACACTACTTAACAGATTAAGTTTGCTGATGTAATATATTAATATCTGTAGCAATTTTACAGATAAGTTGTCATTAATCTGTCAGGGACTATATCAGCAAGTTTTAAAACTGGCTGGAACAGGCACGTGTGAACTCATTAATTTAAGAGTAATAAGACTTTCAATATATCAGTAAATTTATATCTGCTTCCTGTTTCGATTTATATCAGATAATGTTGTTGAAATAAATACAGACTGATAATAGTAACACTTTTTTACATTCTAATAGGAAGAAATAATAAAGTTACTATTAGCTTTGTACACAGGTCTTACAAACATTTATTAAATTCATGTTGTAACGCAAACTTTGCAGATTATTCAATACCAACCTCTTTAAGAAAACTAACAATGCAATAAGTTAGTGAAGATGCGAATATAATGCCCAGAACTAGTCGCCTCCTTATGAATCGCACTAAAGCAGCATACCACATTTTATACTTGGAATTAAGTCTTAACTTACAAAACCGTTTACAATATTGCGGCAATGAAAATAATAACATTGTCATGCGTAAGAATGCAGTACACAATAATTAGACACTCTCTCCGATGACATTTTAAAATATAACCCTAAGCACATAGTGATATTATATTTTAAATGTATTTTATAAACCACAATCATATAAGAAAAAACTTTTATTTTCACTATTACAACGGTTTACGGAAAAATACCGAATTAAATTATTGTTAATGAAAAGAAAGTTACAATACGAGTTTGTCATTATCTAAACTGTTTTGACATTTGACCAGTGCATTTGACAGATTAAGAAATAGAGTTGTCATTTGTTAAAATGATGATATCGAAGTTAGCTTTAATGTAGTATGAATTGACTAGTAAAAGCTGTTGAAAATCACAAAAAGAAACATCATTAGTAGCAGAGATACAAACTGCTGCCATTACTGCAAAGTGCGAGTCGGACTTGCGCACCGACAGTTGGTGGTGGGTTGCGGTAAGTACAGCAACTGTAAATTTAAAATTTTTGAATTTCTTCCATGCCATGCCAAATTTTATGATTCTAGGTTAACGGTAAGAACCCTATAGGTTTTGAGTCTCTTGCGAGTTTCAAAATATGCGGCAAAAACGGAGTTATTTTAGTCGCGGTGACTTAGAAGTTTGCTTTTTTATTTCTGCAAGGGGTTACAGACTTGATCATTTAATATTAATTTCAATTGTTAACGACGTAAAGGCAGTCGTATCGTCGATATCTGAGGTTCTGAGACTGTTATACAAGACAGTGTGGACTCCGGCTCTGATATACCAAAAGATCCAAGGGCTAAGTTAACACCATAATATGACAAAGAAATACCAGACGCCAGATAGTATGAAATTAATATGGCTCTCAAATATTTCAAGACCTATCACCGGGTGAAGATGGAATCACACCAAAGCTCCTGAGAATAAGGGGAAAGATGTCATAAAAATCTTTCAGAAGATAATTAATTCCGTCGTACTCGGTACTGGCTGCACGGTAGGTAGCCACCTTGGTTCTGAATTATGGTAGTCTTTTTTAAGAAAGGGCGTAAATATTTTGTTAAAAAATATAATATAAACCTAGATTTTTTGATTATTTATATAAGCTGTTCTCGATAGCGATAGGTATCATCTAGAACGCAGATTTAACGACTTCCAGCCTCCCAAACAAAATGGTTTCCGAAAAGGTTTCAGCACCATTGTTCACATTTTCACAGTTCTATCATAGTTCACAGGTTAAACCGAACTCCGAAAAATATAAACACTACACTTGGCGTTTATGTCTTTGAAAAAGCAGTTGATTCGAGTAGCGAAGGCAGACGTAATATCTTCGAAACTACTCGCCGTGGCATTGGACTGGACTTCTAGACTGGAATGGAGTTAGTATCAATATTGTTACGAGCTGGGTATTAAATAAATTAAAGTAGTCGATTGATTACCAAAAATAACACAATATTTATTAACAACACTTTTTACAATAACAAATCACTAAATTACTCGTTAGTCGCACTAGAAGATCTCTTCGATGTTTATCCGCTGTATCGTGAAACAATACTGCCCCCACGGCCAACACGTTCCGCTTTTATATGGCCGTGGAAATAACTCGAATGTACGAAAATATTCGATCGATGTTTCTAGGCTAAATAGATTACTCTAGAGCTACTTGTAGCGCCTGTGGCGATCCTCTCATACAGCGCCATCTACCGAAGATACACTGAACTACGAAGTAACGCACTGTACCTACAAACTACACTACACGGAATAACTACCAATTCTGAATCGCGCAAATAAAGTTCTCGCGCCGATTATCATATATACAACATCCCAACATCAACTGTTGGGCAGTAGCCCGCCAGGCATGATCACCTCGCCTGGTCGGAGCATCCTCCCTTTGTGTTGGGTGGAACATGATACCCGTTCCCCCACAGTGGTGACCCCGACGTGATTGGAAGCAACCTTCAAGGTGCTACCTTCGATGATCCGCAGCACCATCATGTTCACTCCCACAGCAAGTCTCAAGCCAGCCAGCAACTTCGGCCTCAACTGGGATATACCACACGCAGGACGCGACCGCTCCAGCCTGGTAACCCCTACGGCCTCTACAGCGTCTAGGCACAGCACACTGCACCTACGGTCCATGTAAGCAGAGCATCTCTCTCCCGTCTACGCAGCAGCCAGCCACTACGCAGCAACCGCCCCGTCTCACTGGGGACCTCACCGCAGCACCGCGCACCGCATGCGATCCCGACTCACTGGGATCAGCGGACTTCAGCCCCGACTCACTGGGACTAGCGGCATTCAGTTCCGACTCACTGGAACTTGCGGCACTCAGTTCCGACTCACTGGAACTACTCACTCCTGGCACTGGCAAGCTCCGCATCAGAGCACAGACAGTTGACACAACATATATCGACCTCCAGTCTTGGAGGGGAGTGATGTGGCGATCCTCTCATACAGCGCCATCTACCGAAGATACACTGAACTACGAAGTAACGCGCTGTACCTACAAACTACACTACACGGAATAACTACCAATTCTGAATCGCGCAAATAAAGTTCTCGCGCCGATTATCATATATACAACATCCCAACATCAACTGTTGGGCAGTAGCCCGCCAGGCATGATCACCTCGCCTGGTCGGAGCATCCTCCCTTTGTGTTGGGTGGAACATTATACCCGTTCCACCACAGCGCCATCTAGCGTCGAGTAATCGTCATAATGCCCACAGTTGCGCGCTTTCCGACACTAGGTGGTGTTGTCCTCAACAGTTCTCGATTGTTCTCGTACAAATAAGATCCATCTGGTTATGGCGCAACAATATTAATGACGACTGTATTACCCCATCTTCGATTTGCTGATAATATACTCGTCATTGATGAAACCATTTAAGATCTTAGTAAATGTATATGTAGTAGGGTCTTCATGGTATTAAAATTAATATTTTATTTTATTTTTATTTTATTTTATTGAAAATCAACAGAGATACAATAATTTTTAACACAGTAAAACACACAGAAAGTATGGCCAATAACAGATTTTCCTTAGTAACTATAAACTATGTATCCAGCATGCGAACGATAATCCTACTACTATTATAAAGGCGAAAGTTTGTAAGTATGGATGTATGTATGTATGGATGTTTGTTACTCTTTCACGTAAAAACTACTGAATGGATTTGAATGAAACTTTACCACAATATAGCTTATACATCAGAATAACACATAGGCTACTATTTATAAAGATATAGCTTCGCCTCGCGGCGTTGCCCGCAGTTATCATCGTACCGCGGGTAGCACCGCGGGGTTCAGCTAGTATATAATATGACGTAAATCTAAATACATTCAATACTTATACTACGAGTACTTACTTAATCAAACTTAAACTGTCCACTCAGGACGCCGGTGATTTTAAATTTAAGCAATTGTTTGGAACATGAAAATATATCTACCTCATGGAATAATACATTATATGTACGGGAAATACGCGTAAATACACAGTTTCTTGCGTAGTTAGTTGCATGACGGGGTACATGAAGCATGAGCGTATGACGGGTGCGACGCGATGGGGTGTTAAATACTATTTGTGAAACCAATTCGGCACTATCAATATTTCCATTTATATAATCATACAACAAACACATGTCCAGGATCATACGTCTGTCCTCAAGAGACAATAAGCCATGTTCTTTACAACTTTGACGGTAAGTCATGACTGGTCTACAAAAACGATAATTAAAGTGATCTACAAGTTTTTTTCGTATATGTTCTATTTGATTTAAATACATTAGATAATAAGGGGACCAAATAGGGCAACTATACTCGAGTGTGCTACGCACATAAGCAAAATATACAGATTTCAGATATTCAAATTGTTTTAAAATGTTGACAAGATCTTAAAACATATATGCTTTAGAGCAAATAGTGTCAATATGCTCAGAAAACGATAGTGTACTGTCGAATGTAATCCCGAGATTACGTACAGCAGTGTCTCTTTTTATTTGAGTGCCGTTAAAATTTTACAAATAGTGTAATGGTTGCTTTTCACGGCTGTAAGTGACACATTGGCATTTATTAATATTTACAGAAATGTTATTCTTATTGTAATAATCATATGGTTTAGGTCAGATTGAAGTACCAAGCAATCAGTAAGTACACCATTACTCGAGTGTACGTTTAACCAGTATCATAACACCTCCACCTTTTTAAACGGTTTTATATTTTCTTGTTGCTAACCGATAAATCGCTCGCTCCGCATGGCTGCTACCATACTTCGCATAGTATCACCCCTCATGCACCTCGCCTCAGACCTCTTTGTTGGTATATATGTGTAAAAATATGTTACTTTTCTAAGTTTCTTAACGACACCCTCATCTATACTAATATTATAAAGAGGAAAGATTTGTACCTATTTTTGTATGTTTGTATGTTTGTAATGAATAGGCTCAAAAACTACTTGGACCGATTTTAAAAATTCTTTCACCATTCGAAAGCTACATTATCCACGAGTAACATAGGCTATATTTTATTTTGGAAAAAAATAGGGTTCCGTAAGATATTTGGGTTTTTCGGACACAAGGTGTAAAAATCAACCAGAAAAGTTACTTATTTTGCGAAAATTTTCATGCTACGGGCTATATAAGACGCAAACGAGGTTGCATGGGTCAGCTAGTTATAGATCAAATTGTTAAAATATAAACTTAGTTTAGTGTGTTGACATGTATAATCGCGGTACATACGCCTATGCACCAATGCATTACAGTGTGTAGTGTTTAGACTTATTGAATACATCACACTAGTGATATAATAAAAAAAAAAATATGCGCGTATATATTAATACGTTGTGTTGAGAACATTAGCACACTCGAGCAAAACAATATGACACAGACCCAACAGCGCATAGAGTAGACAGTGAGAGAAAATATTACTATAAAGTGATAACAATAATAAATATCAAGATATACTTTTTCATAGTAGTAATTTGAGATATAAAATGTAAATAATAATACCAGAATAATGAAAACCCCGTGTTGGTTCAAATGATTTTCTTTAGATCTTCCTCTTCTACGATCAGAATAGCCGGTGCTGTGGCAGCTTTTCTTACAAAAATTCGACCGTTTTTTGACCAGATATACTGATATTCCTTGGACTGGGATATTTCTTTAGCTTTTTTTAGAAGGTTTTTATTATAGATTGTGAGATGTTCATTCACAAAAATAGGAGTAACTTTGCCATAGATGTGTAAATCTGAAGTAGTCAAACGGCACTTACGTGTTTTTGAAATTAGATTGTCTCTAAGCAGACGTGTACCCAACATGATGATTATATTTTTTGGCCTACCTTGTATTTTTATCTTGGACGCCACTCTATTTACCTGTAGTATATCCTCCCGGGTTATTACAATACCAGTATGATTCGCAAGATTTTCAATCAGTTCCGTTAGGTTTTTATTCGGCACTTCCAGCACTCCGACAATTTCGACGTTCCACAACCTATCCCTCTGCTCGCGTTGATTTATATTAGAGTTTAGTATCTTGTTCTGAATTCTTAGCTCAGTTATTTCGCTTTGCAGTTTACTGATACTGTTAATTTCCTTAGAATGAACCTCGAGTATTTTTGTAATATCGTCCTGGTTATTGCTGTGAAACTGAAGTGAATCCCTAAAAAAAATTTATATCCTCCTGTACTTTTTTCTGAGCAGTATCCAACTCTTCAAACGACCTCTTCACTGCAGAGTATTCCTCTCGGATCTGGTTTACCTCACTTTTAAGTTCTTGAGTGACCTCATTGATAACTTTCAATGAATCCTTAATCTCTGAAGTTTCACGACTCATGTCCGACTTCCATTCGAACAATGTATCCATAATTTGCTTCTTAAATTGTTCGAATGCTTCGATTAATTCATCATTGACCTCGTTTGTTCCCATCAGTTTCCCGGTCGGTCTGGAGTCGATCCTGTATGTTTGATGGATTTTTGTGACATCGTGCCTATCTATTCGTTCTAAGCTCTATGGAGGCACAGGTATAATACAACTGATTCAGGAAGCGCGTGAAGAAAAATGCACATTTGAAAAGAATCTTAATGACAGACTGTTAAGACTACTTTTAAGTTGTTAACTGTATTAGTATTGAAAGACACTAAGTAGAAAAAACACGTCCGCTCGCACTGGCTTGAGAATGTGATATATATATAGTATAGATAAGAAGAAAATTTAACGATATACCTATATGTCGCAACCACGACTCACTCCAGTTAAAATTTAATGCTCTAAGTTATCAACGTTTACATATAAGGGTTAGAAGATAAAGATAAACACCTATAATACAAACATTATTATACGTACCGCATTTGTAGTATTCTTTCCAATGGGATTGCAACTCCCTTTTGAAGTGCAATTGACCAACGTATCTTTACCAATATTAAAAGGAACTAAAGAAAATATACAGGTACTGTTTAATGAAGATACAGGCGCAACCGTTGTAAGTGAAAAATTAACAGGTCGCAGTGGAGCGTCGAGCTGTTCTATTAAATTTCTGTTAACATTTATTACATCATCATTTTCCCTTCTTCATTCTCATTGATTTTATTGTGTTTTCTTGTTCTTTTGATGAGATGGCAACCAGGCCGGATCAGCTATTTCTGCCAATGTCAAGTATTTATAGTCTTCAATTATAAGTCTACGAGTCTTCGTCGTGATGAAATTAATGATAAAAAATATATTTTCATCAATTACTTGACAATCATTTAATGTATTATCAACTAGTATTGTATTTATCTAATTTATTCAAGAGCCATGGCTTTTGGCTTTTATTTTGCCTTGTATGACTATTCTCAATAACTACCTTTTCACTTATTGTGTAGTTATTTACCTACACTAAGTTTACCGATTGAATATTTCTTCGTTTAAATTTTTGAAAATCTTACGTCTTGACTATTTCTTTGTTCCTGTGTTGATTCGTCAACTAATACGACTTCTTGGTCTATAGTGTCATTAGTCTTTATATTATTGTTTTTATTTACGCTTTCATTGTTTTTTCAGTCTTTACTGATGACCGTATTAACCTTTGTTTCTGCCATTTGATTGCTTTTATGTTTGGACCACGCAATCATTTCATCATAAAAAGGTTTAACGTGTTTCCTTTCACATTTCTATCCAAGTACCTACTTTAATTGCGTTCGTCACCCTCATATCCACGAATGTTCCGATAAATGTTTTATTTTTCTCGTTTGGCAAAATAATTAACTAAATTGTGCTATGTGACGAACTGTAGATTTGGTACTTAAATTTTTGCAATGTTTTGTAATATCTACAAGAATCATGATAATACACGCGCATAACAAAAACTTCTCCTGCGGAGACCCTGTCTAGCAAATTGGTAACATACATAACGGTCTTTACCTTTGTCTTTTATTTGTGCTCGATTTTTTTTTAATATGTCTACTATACCATCGTTTATAAGGCATTTTATCTTATTTTCTTTATTGTTACATATTTCGCATTTACAATTTTTTTTCTTGTACTTTAGGATTATTACTATGTGATAAATCATCATTGTTGCTTTCTTCAATAATTATTGTTATACTGATTGGTGCCAAGAAATCAAATTGATTCATATGCTCCAAGATGTTTACTGAAAAGGAAATGTAATCTTAAGGTCACATAGGTCTTTAAATTATGAACTGCCTATCTAGGCCGTTACTACGGCAGTGAATAACAAAACAAGTATCAAAACAATTAAAAACTACTAGACAGGAATATGAGTTGATGCGTAACAGTTCCCGATGAAGTTCAGAAAGTTATGATGAAGTCAAATTAACAGATTTTCACTAAATGCAAATATATACCTACTTACATCAAAAAACTTTATTTTTTTTGGCTGTCTGTTTCAGTAGGTAGCTGATGATATAAGGTTTGACTTAACTAGCTAGCTAGATAAACAGTTGAACGTTGTTTAATGTATTTATGTTAATTTTATATCGAAGACTTTATCTTGCTGCTTTCGAAAGAGTATTAGTCGCCTTTCAGGGGCTTTATCAGCAAGTGATGAAACCGGGTCCTTGTGTGTGCGCCCTTGTCTGTGTAAGTTGCATTCAAACACTTCATACATTCGATTTATAAATAGTTTTTAATTGTTTCGTTACTTGTTTTTAATTTCCTTGCTTAAATAATTATTAATTGTTATAGGTGGCTGCTTATAAGTAGACCATTCCTAAAATAAAGTGTATGCTAATAAGATGATGATGTAACCTTAAATTTAATGTGAGTCCACAGCAGGGCAGTGTAGTTCAATTAAAGAATTACGACTACCATCAATACCAAAGTAAGACAGACCTATTAAAGTCTTGCAGGTAATAAATCTGCGCTTAACCTGCGTACTACGGCTATAAATTTTCGTGATAGGATGGATACAATACATACCTTCACCCATTGTTTTCGTTTACAAAAATATAAAAAGTCTGTAACAGAGTTAAAAATTATTAATTATTGATAAGATGAATATTCTTCAACAATCTGCAATGAGTTTAAGTATGTAGTTTACACTTAATATTAAATTATTATCGGTAACTATTCTGAATTCAGCTAAATATTGTAAACACAAAACATTGACAAATAATGCGATTCAAGGTCACAAAATGTTAACTCAAGAAAACCAAAGGAGCGAATTAAAGATATTGATTATGCAAACACTTTACAAACTTTCGCATTGAAATGATGAAGTTTCTAGAAGATTGCGCCAGTAAACAAAACTAAAATCACATACAAGAAGAGATATCCAAGATGAAAAACTAAATAAAATCAAAGTCAATTACAGATCATTTTACACAAAGATTTACATATACATATTAACTACATAAGATACTATACACGAATTAAAATATACTAAATCAAACAACACTACAACCGAGAATAAAGTCAACAAGTAGAAAACGAACGAATAACCAAAACAAACAAAGAAACTACAAAATCGTATTTAAAAAAATAAAAATATTAAAAATATTAATCATTTGTCGTTAACTTGAGCCATACAACTTGAAACGCAGCGAACTTACATCTTATGATGAGTACAAGACATACCTTTTCTGAATATGTATTTAAATTTTTTTTTGTATGTACCCACTTTTATGGGGTAATAGTTATGTAATTTTTCTTTTTTGTTCTCATGTAAGTGACTATGTCTTTTTGAGAAACCGAAACAGTAATGACCAAACGGTAGTTGAACAGTCCATCTTTAACTATAAAAATCTCATCACAAAAGTAAAAGGTCGATACGACCGCGAAAAAAACATATTTTTTGTGGGTATATCGAAAATAATTGACTAAACCCAAACTCTAAAAGAAGCTATGATAATTAAGAGGTTATATAATTATTAAGATCCACATATGAAGCCTGTCCTAAGCCAATAAAATATATGAGACTAGGAAAATATATTCCGAATAAAAACCGACCTATCAAAGTACAAGGTGTCTCAAAAGAAATTTCATATTTAGTGGATTGATTAAAAAAAAAAGAAGCGGTATATAGAAAAAATGTTTATTTATTGTTAAAATACACTTTTTGGGAATTCATTTCTTAAAAATAATATCGTCTAAATGTAAACCCTCACGTTGTTGGCACTCATTTAATCGAACAGTAAAATTACTTATGACTGCTCGACAGGTGGAATGAGGGATGGCTGCCATTTCGTGACGGATATTTTCTTTCAAATGCGCCAGTGAAGTTGGTTTATTGGCGTAAACTTTAGATTTAAGATAACCCCATAGGAAAAAGTCCATAGGGGTTAAATCTGGGCTACGTGGAGGCCAATTTATGTCACCTCTCCGGGAGATCAATTTTCCTGAGAAAATTTCACGAACACGTGGCAGAGATATATTGGACGTGTTTTTTTTTTTTTTTTTTATTTTTTTTATTGAATAGTTGGCAAACGAGCAGACGTATCACCTGATGGTAAGCGATTACCGCCGCCCATGGACACTCGCAACACCAAAGGCGTCACAAGTGCGTTGCCGACCTTTGGGGGATGGGAAAGGGGATGGGGGGAGGGGTTGGGGTATGGGCCTCCGGTATCCTCACTCACTCGGTGAAACACAGCGCAAACGCTATTTCACACCGGTTTTCTGTGAGGCCGTGGTATCACTCCGGTCGAGCCGACCCATTCATGCCGAAGCATAGCTCTCCCACGGATAAAAGTGTGTGAAGTTGCTCCGTCCTGTTGAAACCATGTTCTTTGGTTATAGCCAGGAAAGTTTTGCAGTTCAGGTACCAAGAAGTTGTCTAACATCTCCACATAACGCTCTGAATTCACTGTAACTGTACGCCCCATTTCGTCTTCAAAAAAGTAAGGGCCGATAATTCCTCGCGCCGACATGGCAGCCCATACGGTCACTTTAGGCGAGTGTAGGGGTTTCTGATGTTTGCGTTTCGGATTGGCTGAACTCCAGTAGCGGCAGTTTTGCTTATTTACGTGGCCATTAAGATGAAAATGAGCTTCATCCGAAAACAAAATGTTGGTAAACGTTGAAAATCGCTCAATATCTGATTTACGAAATTAAGCCTCTGACCGGCATCTTGGGGCTTTAATTCTTGCACCAATTGAATTTTGTAGGGGTGCAGCTTTAGATCTTTGTGCATAATGCGATGTAATGATGATCTATGCACATTTAAAGCACTCGCGCGCTTCCGAATTGAAAGGCTCGGGTCGTCACGTACAGATTGATTAACACTCTCCACGTTTTCTACCGTTCTTGATGACCTAGGTCGCCCGGATTTTGATTTATCCAGCGTTGATCCAGTCTCTTCAAACTTTTTAACCCAATGTCGAATGAGAGGAAGGCTTGGCGCATCATTTAAGTGGCGAAAACCTCGAATACTGCAGAATTTTCTACGCGCGACAGTTGTCGAATCACCGTTCTTGTAAAACTCTCGCACGCACAACGCGCGGTCTGCTCCCGAGAAACGCTCCATAGCGACTGAATCCCCAAGAGCCAAGCTACCAATTGACATAACCCCCGCACCCCTCAAGTACGCAGCGTTCACGCAGTAAGCTAAACAAATATAAAATTTCTTTTGAGACACCCTGTATATTTTAATGAAAATAATATTCCAAAGTCCCACAAAATAAAGCGAAACTACCCGAAAGTATACAGATGTTTTCAGATCAAACTTCAGCTCAAAAAGGATATTTACAGTCTCTAAAAGAAAAGGTCTCACTGTTTGGTATTTAAAAGTAATACCTGCATTCGTTGAATATAAAGGCAAAAAACAGTTAATATCTCACCATAAAATGCAATTCCTACTAAAGAAATGAGTACACCAATATAAAAACATACTTATACATCCGCCCTCATCAACATTATTTTATGCTAATTTGCGTAGTATTCGTAATGCTGGGGCCACACTAAGGTTTAACGTCAATGCCCATTATCTCGATAATTATTGCGATAATTTTTACCGCATTAAAATGGGTGGCTACACTTCAACGGTCAACATGAATGCTCATAATGCTGGGGCCACACTAATGAGAAATGCCATTAATTATCGCGATAATGGACGTTCACCATAGGTGTAGCCACAACTTAACGGGATAATTTGACAATGGCATTAACAATGCCATTTGGAGTTAGGCGATAGCTCAAGTGGCGGTACATCAAAGAGATTAACGCGAGAATTGATGCGATGAAGCGGCCACATTACGTATTGTCAGTGTGCATCGAGAGCGCAACGGGAGCGGACGTATTTTTTTTTACGACGGATTTGCCTCAAAATCGTACGATTTTGACTGGAAATACGTACTATGGCGTCGGAGTGGAGTAATCATCCACCATCTTCTTTTTCTTTGTTTCCGTTTTCTTTTTATTCGGTAATGATTCAATAAAGTCAAATAATATAAATTTACACTCATGAGATCTAGAGCTCTGTCGACGTCCATCTTGCTTAAATTAAAGTAAATTCAATGCCGTTTTTAACGCCAATAATGGGCATTCATGTTGACCGTTGAAGTGTAGCCACCCATTTTAATGCGGTAAAAATTATCGCAATAATTATCGAGATAATGGGCATTGACGTTAAACCTTAGTGTGGCCCCAGCATTATTGGCGATAAAAACGGCATTGAATTTACTTTAATTCAAGCAAGATGGACGTCGACAGAGCTCTATATCTCATGAGTGTAAATTTATATTATTTGACTTTATTGAATCATTACCGAATAAAAAAAAAACGGAAACAAAGAAAAAGAAGATGGTGGATGATTACTCCACTCCGACGCCATAGAACGTATTTCGAGTCAAAATCGTGCGATTTTGAGGCAAATACGTCGTAAAAAAACCAATACGTCCGCTCCCGTTGCGCTCTCGATGCACACTGACAATACGTAATGTGGCCGCTTCTTCGCATCAATTCTCGCGTTAATCTCTTTGATGTACCGCCACTTAAGCTATCGCCTAACTACAAATGGCATTGTTAATGCCATTGTCAAATTATCCCGTTAAGTTGTGGCTACACCTATGGTGAACGTCCATTATCGCGATAATTAATGGCATTTCTCATTAGTGTGGCCCCAGCATAAAGAGGGCAAACTAGACGACATAAAATGTATATTAGTGTTAAAAGCAATACCTACCACTAGTAGGATTGCCAAATAGGAACTTATCAAACAAAGACGTGGCCATAGTAAAAGTATCTTGTTTTTATATTTTCAAAGGATTACCTTTTGGTGCTACATAAAATAAACCAAATTGAACACCTTATAACTTTTTTATTGAATAATGACTGCTTCGTTGGTCTGACGGCTAGCGTATGTGTGTGTCCTTCTGTCACCACCACCAGAACCACTTCCACGCCTAACTTAGAAGTTAACATACATCACCATTTGATAACAATTCATTGCATATATAACTAGTATCACTCATTATGAAAACTGTTAAAGTAAAAACTACTAAAACAACGTCTTTAATACTCGATAAATAATTTTCAAGTGAGCTAAACTTTCTTAGACAGGCAGTAGCCTCAGATACTCACCGGGCACGGTTGCTTCGGTGAGTATCTGAATCGAATAGGACGGGAGGCCACAGCAAAATGCCACCACTGCGGGTCCGAACGGGACTCCGCCCAGCACACACTGGAGGACTGCCCTGCATGGGAGTCCGAGCGTCGAGTCCTGGTCGGACAGATCGGACGAAATCTGTCACCGCCAACATTGATCGCGGCAATGCTGGCGAGTGATGTGGGATGGGAAGCCACGGTCTCCTTCTGTGAGGGCGTTATGCTCCGGAAGGAGTCCGCAGAGCGTGATCGGGAAAGGGCCGATCCCGCTCGAAGAAGGCGACGAAGGGGACGCGGTAGAGGCCGCTAGCTCCCCAATCGTCGTCTAAGGGTCGCTGCAGCCACATCTATGGGAGATGTGGCCGCTGCAAACGACCCGGGAAGGTGACACTTCGGTGCGGCCGAAGGGATGTCGTCTAAGGCGGGTCGGTGTAGTGCCTCATACTGTGTAAAACGGTGTGAGGCGTGACAGTGTCCCGCACCGGGGGTAACCCTGGTTACCCCGGGATGTGCCTCAGTCATGAGGTACGGCAGGGGGGACTTCAGAAGCCGCCGATGCGTTCCTGGAGCTCCCCCCGACTGCCGAGGTAGGCCGCCGCGGGGTTTAGTGGGTAGACCGGTCCTCCGGGAGTCCCACACACGCCCTTCGTCTCCCCAACAAAGGGTATGGTGCGAAAAGCATTCCCCGCGAAAAAAAAAAAAAAAAAAGGTATAAAGGGACGGGTCTCGTGACAATAAAATACGAAAATCTGCCAGTGAAGGTCATTTGTACAATATATAGAGATTTTAATAAGTTCCCAAACCTCTAAACAAATGAATAAAAAAATACCTGACAAGGCAATTGAATATAAAAAATATACAACAATAATTTTAAAGCGAACTACGTAAACAACGATCATGACTTTTACTACTTCGAAAATTTAATACTAGAATAAATACACTTGAATAAAATTGATAAATCGAAAATATTAAATCCACCGCAAAAAGACTGGATTAATCAAACTATCATTAATGCTATAAATCTGTGAAATACTTTGTGGTAACAAAGGTAATCCAACCCTAGTGTTAAAAGCATAAAGTAAGAAGTTAAAGGTACAACAACAGAGAGTTAAGATCTTAATCGACACACACAAGAAAGATTTGTTATTATGATGATACCATGATTTGTTTTAAAAGTGCAAAAATGAACCTGATAGATGTATAGATGAAAATACGTATACACTGTATTTAACTCATTTTTCTCATCAGTAGGCGCAGACTTAGCGAACAATATACCTAACATGTACCACGTCTATACGGGCAATATCCTAATGAATGACCAAAATTACCTTCTGACACTAAATGAACTCCCACCGTGTACTGTAGCGTAGTAGTGTAGTGTAGCGAAATATCTAATATTATCGGTGATCTTGATAACAACACTAGCACTGGCCTAGACGGTGTGAGCACTAAAGTGATTGTGCTTACAACAATTATTGTTAAGAGATTAACGGACTGTATAAATATGTGTTTATCACGCGGTGTCTTTCACGATATGCTCAAAATTCCTAGGTTCAGTCCTATCCCCGTCAAAAATCATTGTTACAATCTCGGCGGGTGAGGCTGTAATGGTCCAGGAAGAGACCGCTGAAGGGAATCGAGAGGGCCAATCCCGAACGTAAACGACGTCAGCAGCGACACTAGCCGCCAGACTTTGAATTTACCTACAAATTACTTGACTGTTCTTGACTATTACGAATACGACTCCTGCCAAAGCTCTCCGAGTACGTCTTTTGAGTGTACTTACGTGTGAAATGTTATTCTTTCAGACTTTTTGTTCACTGATGTGTAGTTTTTACACCATTTAATTGCATTAAATGGCATTTTGAGGGAGACCAGCCGTCCCAAGGTGGCGTCGGTTTTATGGTCCATAAGTCGCTCAGGAGCAACGTGGAAGAAGTTGGCAGTGTGTCGTCAAGGGTAGCGTACCTTGTCTTAAAATTATCCAAAAGGTATTCCTTGACAGTTGTACAAGTTTATGCTCCCACGACGTCACATCCTGACGACGAGGTCGAAACCATGCACGAAGACATAGTCAAGGCTATGTCACGTATCCACACTTCCCATATGGTTGTCATGGGCGACTTCAATGCGAAGACGGGAGTACAAGAATATGGCGAATCGAGACTTGGACCGTTTGGGTACGGATGTCGAAACTACCGGGGACAGAGGCTGGTAAACTTCCTCGAAGCACAGATCGACTTCATCATCACAAACAAGCGGCATATATTCAGGGATGTCTCTGTGATCAACAGGTTTAATACCGGTAGCGATCATCGACTCGTAAGAAGCACCCTGAGCTTATCTAGTAAAGCAGAACGGGCGCGCCTGATGAAGTCGACTCTTAGGCCGTCTTTGCCCCAGGTCGAGGCTGGGTGTGAAAGCTTCCAATTGGAACTCCGGGACCGATTCGCTATGCTGGAAACCGCGCAGGACGTAGATGACGTCGCCAATAACCTGGTACGCGTTGTCCGCGACGTGGGTTATAAACATTTTCGACCAAAGAGCCCTAGACGCAAGTCAAAGCTCACCAGCGAGACTCTGGATCTTATGAGGAAAAGACGAGAATCAATAAACGCCACATCATCGGAGCGACAGGTACTCAATAAGCAGATTAAGAAGCTGATAAGACGCGATATTCGTCAGGCAAATACGCGAGCCATCAAGGATGCGATTGCGCGGAATAGAGGCTCAAAAGTGTTTGACGAGCCTAAAGCCTCCGCCAGTCACCTGTCCAAGCTCCAAACAGCACAAGGCACCACCGTCACCTCTAAAACAGATATTCTCGCTGAAGTCGAGAGATTTTACGAGGACTTATACACCTCACGAACCGGCCCACCTGATACCCACGGCGCGGATGACCCGCGTGCCAGACTAATTCGTCACCTCACAGACGAGCTTCCCGACATCGATCTGGGTGAGGTTGGGATGGCGCTCGAACAACTTAGCAACAACAAAGCTCCGGGTGAAGACGGAGTTACAATAGAGCTCCTGAAAGCCGGAGGAATCCCAATACTGGTAGAGCTCTCAAAGTTATTTAACTCCGTCATACATACTGGCACTACACCGGAGGTATGGAGCAGGAGCGTGGTAGTACTATTCTTCAAAAAAGGAGATAAAAGCCTACTGAGGAACTACCGTCCAATATCACTCCTGAGTTATGTGTACAAGTTATTTTCGAGGGTCATTTGAAATCGTCTTGCCCAAAAATTTGATGACTTCCAGGCCGTGGCCAGCAGGCTGGGTTTCGAAAAGGCTTCAGTACCGTGGACCACATACATACATTAAGGCAAATCATTCAGAAGACAGAGGAATACAACCAACCTCTCTGTCTAGCGTATGTGGCCTACGAGAAAGCCTTCGACACCATCGAGACCTGGGCTGTGACGACCGATATGTCCAAGTGTTGAGATGTCTGTACGAAGCCGCTACGATGACCGTCCAAGTACAAGAACAGAGCACAAGACCAATTCCCTTGCAGCGTGGGGTTAGACAAGGAGACATTATTTCTCCGAAACTGTTTACCAATGCATTGGAAGATGTCTTCAAAACACTCGATTGGAACGGACGGGGAATCAACATTAGCGGTCAATACATCTCACACTTGCGATTTACAGATGATATTGTGGTCTTGGCAGAGTCTTTGCAAGATATCGAGGAAATGCTGAATGGCTTAGACGATTCTTCAAGACGAGTGGGACTCCGTATGAACATTGATAAGACCAAAGTCATGCATAATATGCATGTGCCTCCGAGTCCCGTGCCCGTAATGGTGTTATTATCGGAGTTGTGCAAGAATACGTCTATCTTGGCCAAACTATTCAACTCGGCCGGCACAACTTCGATTGGGAGGCCGATAGAAGAATTCGTTTAGGCTGGGCGGCTTATGGGAAGCTTCGTCATATCTTCGAGTCGTCGATCCCGCAATCACTGAAAGCCAAGGCTTTTGACCAGTGCGCCCTGCCCGTAATGACGTATGGAGCCGAGACGTGGACACTCACCGTTGGACTGGTCCATAAATTCAAGGTCGCTCAGCGTGCAATGGAGCGTGAGATGCTGGGTGTTTCTCTACTAGATAAGATTCGTAACGAGACAATCCGAAAGAGAACTGGAGTAACCGCTATCGCACGCAGGATCAGCACCCTGAAGTGGAAGTGGGCCGGTCATGTCTCCAGGCGGACTGATGGTCGCTGGAGCCGACAAGTGTTAGAGTGGAGATCACGATTAGGCAAACGCAATGTGGGGCGCCCTGCGGCACGATGGACCGACGACTGGAAGAAAATGGCTGGCAACGGATGGATGCGGACCGCCCAGGATCGGGATGGTTGGCGCTCTTTGGGGGAGGCCTTCGTTCAGCAGTGGACGGCAATAGGCTGAGAGAAGAGAAGGCATTTTGTAGATTAAATTACTACACGACAACTTGTACGATAACGAAAAGTAGCGTACTTTGTTGCATCAGTTGCATGTGTGCGCGCGTGTAAGAACAAAGGCCGTGCGTTATCTACCTTTTTTATTTGCTCTGAGATGGTTGTCTTTAAGGCTCAATTATGAGTCCACTTCTGTTTTAAATTTACGTAAACAATATTAATAGCAGCAGCTTTTTATTCATCTCTTCAGCTTTATTATTAGTATAGATATAGATAAGAAACCAATCACACGTAATGAAATACAAATAAAATAAAACCAACGAAATTACCTACTGAAGAAAAACAATATAGTTAATATAGTTGTACAATAGACTGCTGTCTGAATTAAAGAAATGTGGCAATTTGAAATGTATTTAAAAGCGGGTTAAAAAATAATAATAAATAAATATTCCGGACATCTAACACAAAACGCCATCTAGTCCCAAGCTAAGCAGAGCGTGCTGAGCGGGTGTTATGGGTATTAGACAACTGATATAAGCTTATATACTTTTTTTTGCAAATACATACATATTATACATATATTTGTACATTGTAGCTTCCAATACGCTGAAAGGTGAATAATCTATCTATATATATAAATGTTATGTTGATTTGTGTACGCTTCAAAAACTCAAAAAGTTCTGCACCGATCGAGCTGAAATAAATTCCATAAAACAAGCAGAAATACATTTCAGACGTAAATACACTATTTTTGTATTGATATGATTGATTTGCAATAATAGCTTTTTGATATCTTTACTTAAGCAAATAAAGCAATATCCAGAATTAAAAATAATAATTGCAATTTATAGTGTAAATATCAACACATCTTTTAGTTTTCCAAAATGATAGCTTTTTTTTTTTTTTTTTTGAAGTGAAAACTTCTTTAGCGGCGCTGTGTACTTTTTGGAATGGGTAAAAATGTATAAACTCGCGTCAAGTCACGTGTCCTGATCGAAAATTTGTAGGACGGATGGTATAAACTCGCGTCAGGTCACGTGACCTGACGTCACGGCGCAGGGCGCTTGCGCGAATGTTCGTGTGTGTATGTAATATAAATTGTCATGTTTGTGTACGATAGCGCAATAAATGAATATTGTATTCCACCACATAAATAATAGTACTTTTATACTGATAATGAAAGCAATTCGTACAAAATTGGTAGCATTCGTTTTTCTAGATAGTGGTCCTTTCTCAATATGATTGTATATACTTAAAGTTAATATTTCAGTATCTTAAAGTGATTTACAATAAATTAAAATAACGATTTATCACATCGACATCTATTGGAGTATCAAAGCTTTTTTATAGCGCATTTCATTTAAAGAGTAAATAGATTCATTCCAGGAGAGCTTAAACAACTGTTTGTTTATAGTTTTGAGTTTTCACTTCTGTCGGCAGTCCTCAAGACTGCTTTGTTTTTTTTTTTCATTTATTTAGTTATAAAAGGTACAATAATTTACAATTAAATTCTTAAATTTATAAATATAGTACGTTAATTGTTATTTGCCCGAACTAGATTGAATCTGTGTCTCGGGCGGAGAAAATGCTTACAAACAATTTTTTATTTACTTCAATTTACATAATTAGTGCTTAAAGTAACAATATAATTTAATAACATACATAGCAATTTTATAGTACTAGGAATAAGTGGGTCAAAAATAAAAATAATGCGCTAAGATAGCTCAGCAAGTATCTGCTCAGTTTGCTCATACGACAAAATTTGTAACCAATGGATATTGTTACCAAGTATGCCAAATCGCTTGAAATGTTGTATCAGTAAAGCCTGTATGTATACAAACACACTAGTTTTTGTTGTAGTCAAAAATACCTAGTAGTTTTGATTTTATAGGTATTCAAAGTTTTGAAAAATATCGAGTCCCGCTAACAGTCACGTGACCGCTTGTGACGCCATTTCACAACGCGCCGCACTGGCCACGGCTCGCTTCGTATCAAGTCGCCAGCGGTTATAGTAGGTGTAATCGTGTAATGCTCGCGCAGTGTTTTGTTGTGTTGGTTTTCGTTCGCCTATTAAGTTAATAGTTTAATAATAGTAAATATTATTCGATTAATAAAATGGATGAAGGATTCGAAAAAGGGCAATCGGATAATCTACCTAAAATAGATGGATTAATGGTTACACATTATTTATCAACAAATATTGTTTTCGTTGCCGCCGAAATGCGAGGAATAAAAATGCAAAGGTGCTACGACTTATGCTTAATAGTTTATCTGTTCTAAATTTTTTTATCAAAACAAAATACCCAACTAATTTCGTAATGGAAGAATGCAACTCAAATAGTAGAAGTACCTACCTACCATTAAATTTTTACGTTATAGACAACAAATTTGTAATATAGTTTTGAAGCTATTGGTAAGTACGTATGTATAATATAGGTAGGTACCGCTCTTCTTAGTAAATTTAAATGAATACATACATACATTGATTTATTGCAAACTAGCTTCCGCCCGTAGCTTCGCCCCAGTTTCCCTCGGAAACTGTACATTTTCCCAGGATTAAAAGTAGCCTATGTGTTATCCCAGACTTCGTCCAGATCCGTTCAGTAGTTGTTTTTGTGAAATATAACAAACACACACACTCACACTCACAAACTTTCGCATTTATAATATTAGTAGGAAGTAGGATAGGTACTTATGTAGATGTAGTGGGTTGAACGCTACAGATGTACGAAACCTTTTTTATTTGTATTTTTTTACTTACAAAATACGTAAGGCCATTTTATTTAATTTAATTTTTATTGCAAATACAGATGTTTGAACAGATGTATTAAACATTTTTTAGTTATTTGTATTTTTTTCTAATAAAATACGTAAGGTCATTTATTTTTATTTGAAACTTATTTCAGATCGGCAAAAGACAGCTATGGCGATGATGCTATTGGTTATGTTCAAGTAAAAAGAGTCGGTGATGTATGTACGGTTAAATGTAGCACAACACATGATTTCCTAGTATTTGTAATACTCGAAGGGTCCATTTCGAACTTTTTTTATGTACAGAATTCATCTTAAGTGTGCAGCGAGTCTTTTGTTTATAATTCATTGAACACACTTATGATCATAAATTGTAAGTTTTATTAGGGTCGGGTTTTTGTTCGTCTAGCTAGACCTCTCTTGAATGAAGGTGTGGAAGCTAAACAACAATCACACGAGTCACGAAATATTTTTTTTTATTTAGTATGTAGGTACTACTTGATTGTAGTACATACTAACATAATAGGTAGTAAATGCAACGGATATTTAAGGAGCTACGATACAAAATGTAAAGAGAAATCGCAATTGGTATAAATGGTTAATTATTTTAAACTTCATTTGTTTTTGACGTTAGTTCATTATCGGCTAAATGCCACGACAACACTGGTAACAATAACACAAGTTTGAATTTACATTTAAGTATGTATGTTACGTATCCCTAAACATTTTACACAGCACTTGAGGTCTGTGGAATGTGTTTTTTTATAAGGCCGATGTTACGTATTCATAAACATCTCACACGGCACTTGAGATCTGCGGAATGTGCTACGATAAGAATGGCGACGTTGACCCCCACCGGATTTTAGAAACATAATTTAAATTCATTCTGGCTTCACACTTCAAGGTGGAATCACTAATCTAATTAGTTCTAAGTTATTACTTTGTAAAATTAGCAATTAATTAAATTTACTTAAACATTATTTGCGAGTGTGTCTGGAGGTGGTTATTAAATCTATAGAATTTTCGGCGAGCAACTATTCTGTGGCATTATTATTCTACTCTGTGACCGCTTCAATAATAAGGAATTATTGGACTGCCTCGGTGGCTCGAGTGATAGCGTAAGCGACTGCTGTGCTTGAGGTCTCGGGTTCGATTCCCGGGTCGGACCAAATGTTTGCATGATCTACAAATATTTGTTTCGAAGTTTGGGTGTTTTCTATGTATAATATGTATGTATTTACAAAAAAAAGTATATATGTATTTATATCAGTTGTCTAGTACCAATAACACAAGCACTGCTTATCTTGAGACTAGATGGCGTTGTGTGTTAAATTGTCCGAAATATTTATTATTATTGGTGCAGAATCACGTGGCAGGTTTATTTAGTTTGGACCCAATTGTCAACGAGTCATCTGCTAGTTCAAAGCGCTTAATAGACCAGATCAATAAAAATTTGCGTGCGCTTGAATCATTAGGTGAACCAATTATCCATAGGGACACGCTGTTAATTTATATCGTCACCCGTAAGGTAAATCATAAAACGTTTAGAGAGTGGAAAGAGCATAAAAGTAGGTCAGAAAAGGAAAGTGTTAAAAAGCTTATTAATTTCATTCAGTTTTGCTTCAAGCCATTGCAAGAAACCAGGTTGCAAACTTTGCAAGCGTAAACGCAATACATTGATACACATATCGGATTATAAAAAAATGTTGCGGTCAGTTGTAATCAAAACACACATATTAATTCTAACGAGTTGTCTTTTCCATCTTTAATGTCTCCTACCCTCAACACCGATAATATCGCATTATGAGCGAGCTTCGCTTCTTACTGCAGCGAACGTAAACAATGTGACGTGTTGTTGTCAACCGCTTTGATCAAACTACACGACTATAATAATCAGGTGCACATAGTTCGTGCGGTACTCGACAGTGGTAGCACATCCAGTTTTATTACAAAAAGGCTTTGCGAAAAATTAAAGTTAGTCACTAATCAGGTAGGTAGATCAATCCTTGGCATTAATAATGTGTCTACCTACATAGGTGAAATGTGTAGTGTAAAAATAACGCCTTTATATGATAGTTTTATTTATAAACTTTTTGTAAGACACTATTTAGCTCGATCATAATAGGTCTGGCACTTTCTTTGTGGGATGAAATGCTTCTTTTATATCAGTATCCTGCATATCTGTATTGTTGTCCTGTTTTGTATTGTGATAAAAAAATAAAATTGCATGTATTTGGTGATTGTGAGAAGAGAAATAAATTATTATTATTATTATTCGAAATTTCGGTTATCCTTTAAGTAAATAGGTACATTTCGTAGCTATGATGAGGGGCGTTATCCATTATTATAACTGAAGGCTCTGGAAGGCCAGGTAGCAACACATCCTGGAACCACTCCTTGAATACAGCCGCATTCATTTCTTCGTGGTAGTCAGTAGTAGTTTTTGACTCAAATGCTAATAAACCATTTTCCACAAAACCATACTTCGCACAACCAGCGTGGCATATTATGAGACGTGCTCCTTTACCGATTGGCACTTTCGAAACGACGCTTGAGTGTCATCTGTCCAAGAACGAGAAAGCTCGTGATTGGTTTTCAGTCATGTCTCGTCAATGAAAACGACATTGTCCCAATTATCATTTTTTTTGCTTCTCTTAGAAAAGTAATTCTTTTTACCAGAAATATAAAGAGATCCTTCCTTCCTTCCTTCGCTGGCTCAACGACCCAAAGTGTGTCTTGACCTCCGACAGTAGAATGCGCCATTCTTTCCTATTCTGTGCCATCTCAGACCAATCGGACACTTTCATCTCTTCCATATCTCTGGCAACCTCATCTTTCCAGCGGTATCTGGGTCGTCCCACCGGCCGCCGCCCGATGGGCTGCCCAAGGTATGCTCTTTTGACGGCTCGATCCTCACCCATTCTTTCGATGTGGCCAAGCCAGCGAAGTCGGGCAGCTTTTATTTCCCCGATTATGTTTGGCACTGACACTAGGCTCTCTATCTCTCGGTTGTACCGCTGTCTCCGCTCTCCATTTTCTCCCACCGTCGGTCCCAGAATCTTTCGCAATATCTTGCGTTCTGCAACTAAGAGTTTATCTTCTTCCTTGATCGTTAGTGTCCAAGTTTCACATCCGTACATCAAAATCGGTCTGATCACTGTTTTGTAGACGCGGATTTTGGCTGTCCTGCTAATTAACTTGGAAACCAGTACTTTGTGAAGGGCTGCGGTACATCTTAGTGCGTTGACAATGCGGATGTTTATTTCCTCCTCCCTCCGATTGGTAATAAAGGTAATAGAGGGATAAAAATAGTTTTTCATTTATTTTTAATTCAGCTGACTGATATCACGACAATTATTTTCATAAGTTTAGTTTGGTCGTACCTATATCAAACAAACTATTGACATAACCTTGAAACAGCGCAGTTTGACGTCGTTAGACTTTTAAAAATTATTGTTCTTAAATTAATTAATTGATTAATTGTTAATAACTTTAGCCCAAAATAAAACGTTTATTGTACATTGGCATGATTATTCAATTTTTAATGTTATTACACATTATTAAGGTTAATAAAAGATATTTAAAATTTTGTCATAAATTGTACGCCAGTTCAAAGTTACATCGCCCATTGAATCACGACCTGTCAGGAACGCATTCTCTCAGTGGCCAGACTATAGATATGCTATGCGCGCCTGGTACTTGATTAATTGATTTTTAATTATATTTTATATTTAAAAAATATTTTTTCAAATAAAATTAGCTTGGGTGTACACGTCTACACACTTTCGTGATCCGGGCGGAAGGATGATTGGCCCTACAGTTCAGGATGATTTATTGTCTATCTCCTTCGCTTTAGACACTTTAAGTACGTTTTGACTGCTGACGTCGAAAAGATGTATAGACAGATAGTCGTACATCCAAATGACAGGCAGTTGCAGCGACTAGTGTGGCGTAGTAATGTTGATAAACAGGTTAAGGCTTTTGAACTTTGAACACTCGCTATCTTAAAAATAATATTTTTATGATGATTTATGCACTGCACATTTTTTGTTCTGAATTTAAATTGATTCGCAAGGAAGTCACAAAAGCGGTGACCTCAGCTGACCGCTATAGTAGTGACATACAGTCACTGATAAAGTGGAAGTCGAACGCACCTAAGGTGGTATCTGGGTCTGTTGACTCATCGTTTGATTTAAACTTGGGATCTAGCGAAATCCATAACCTGCTTGGTCTGACTTGGTATGCAAGTTCTGATCATCTTGGCTTTTTAATAAATGTGGACTTGTCTTCTGAGATAAGTACCAAGCGAAAATTGCTCTCAGTGATCACACGTATTTTCGATCCTATGAGTCTTCCATCTCCTTCTATAATGTAATGAAGATGTTATTGCAGCAGATGTGGTTGGATAAGTTATCATGGGATGAACCACTCAAACCTGAGATTAATACGCGTTGGTGCTCTAATATTAAATCATTACCGTTGTTAAATGTTCTCTCAAAATTTAATGAAGATGTTATTGCAGCAGATGTGGTTGGATAAGTTATCATGGGATGAACCACTCAAACCTGAGATTAATACGCGTTGGTGCTCTAATATTAAATCATTACCGTTGTTAAATGTTCTCTCAAAATTTTTGAAGTCTAATGCCGTTTCCTTAGATAAGAGTGCGGCCAATGATGGAATTAGGTTCCACTTCATACCCGCATATAGTCCTCATTTTGGCGGACTCTGGGACGTGGGTGTTAAGTCAACGAAATTTCACCTAACGCGAGTGCTGCGAAATTGTCATCTCACGTTTGAGGAACTCTACACCACAGTGACACAAATAGATGCGATTTTGAATTTCCGTCCGCTAACATCGTTGTCGTCAGACTCTCATGATGACATGCCGTTAACGCCAGGACATTTCCTAATTGGTCGACCACTCACTTTATAAACTTTTACAATTATGCGATTGGGTCACTAGTTTTCTGGCATGTAGAAGCATAAAGGTCGTAGTCGACGGTGAATGCTCTGACTCCATGCCTGTGAATGCTGGTGTCCCGCAAGGCTGTGTGCTGTCGCCTACTCTGTTCCTTCTTCATATCAATGACATGCTGCCAATTAGCGGCATTCATTGTTATGCGGATGACAGTACGGGTGATGCTCTCTACACCGGCCACGCCAATATTTCTCGGGAAAACGTCATTGAGAGTCGAAATAAACTTGGTGTGCTCAACAGATCGAGGCGGTATTTCACTCCGGCCCACCGCCTTCCCCTTTATAAAGCGCAGGTTCGGCCTCACATGGAATACTGTCCTCATATTTGGGCGGGGGCACCCCAATACCAACTCCTCCCTCTAGACCGCATTCAGCGGAGGGCGACTCGTATCGTCGATTGCCAAGATCTGCCGATTCGGCTAGACTCTCTGGCGCTGCGAAGAGATGTTGCTTCGCTGTGCATCTTCTACCGCATTTACCATGGGGAGTGC
This sequence comes from Spilarctia lutea, assembly GCA_916048165.1. Classification (NCBI taxonomy): domain Eukaryota; kingdom Metazoa; phylum Arthropoda; class Insecta; order Lepidoptera; family Erebidae; genus Spilarctia; species Spilarctia lutea. Next base: position 12,576,763 of record OU696480.1, on the reverse strand, counting down.
TCCGAGGAATTGTTCGTATTGATCCCTGCCGCATCTTTCCGCCATCGTCCTACGCGACAGAAATTTCATCCCCATCATCTAGATTATTCTAGATGGTTGGCAGTCCACAACTGTGCGATTTTCCCGAAACTTTCTGCCGCGCACAGCAAAACTGTGGAATGAGCTGTCGCCTGCGGTGTTCCCGGACCAATACGACCTTCAAACCTTCAAGAAAAGAGCGTACTCCTTCCTAAAAGGCAGGCAACGCACTTGTAACGCCTCCGATGTTGCGGGTGTCCATGGGCGGCGGTAATCGCTTACCACCATGCGATACGTCTGTTCGTTTGCCCCCTACATATAATAAAAAAAAAATAAAAAAAATATAGATCAATATGGTCCCTTACAGTATCTAATTTAAATTAATATATTCAAAGACATTACAGATTTAAAATGCACGTGTCGTGTCGTCCCTGGATGCATCTGAAATCCACCCGTGCGTAGCCGGGGCGGGTCGCTAGTTATATATAAATAAAAAAAAATACTGCATTTGTGATAATAAAATGTATGTATATTGAGTATTCACTCATTTTCTCATTTTCTTTCACTATTTTTTCATCACTCTCTTCATTAATAAATGCACTTTGTTTATTATGAATAAATTTAAAACACTTTAAATACAAATTTTACGCGTACAGCTATACACCAGCAACTGCTATTCACTGTTGTACATAGGTACACTTATGTACACTTATATACCTACATGTATACTTACGGGGCGCACATGCGGTGAGTGTGGAATAATAAAGATATGATAGATACCTATATACTTTCTCACAAACAGCTGCTTACGTATTCGTCCGATTTCGGAGCAGCTCGTCTCGATTCGTGCAAGCTTCGTACAGTCGTACCATATACTCGTACATACACGTTAAGCGAACGCTCGGCCGAGCTACATGGTAGGTGGAATGCGGGGTGTTAGGTTTTATTTTCGTTACGGTATTTCTTGATTCGGTCGCCGCGCTCAAAGCCCGTTATATATAATTTGTTGGGGCTTAACAAGCTTAACAAATTACGCATCAAGATTTTATTTCTGTTGTATTTCACGTTGAATGGAAGCAAAGTATCCATCCATGGTATTTTGCCACTAATGACGTTTTGGTTGTTACATAATTATTCGAACTGTGGATGAACGGGACAGTTGGTTGGTTGGACAATTTTGTCGCTTGATCTTTACCGACGTATGGAACACAGATATTGATAAATTAATAAAAAAAGTATAAAAGCGTAAGTATTTAATAAATTTTGTAAGCCTCTCCTGTTGCCACATATAGGCGGTTTTAGCTGACTAAGTTATAAAACATGTCAATTCCTTGCGTGTGTGCCCATGCTAACGCTGGTTCTAGCTTGGTCACAAGATCGATGTTATTGGATATTCTTCTGAATTGTACCATGCTACTTCCTGCATTTTCTATTATGGTTGCCTACATCTAATTCCTGAAAAAGAAATGTAAACCTAGTAAAAATATGTCGTGATAATGCCAGATTGTGTGCAGAACTAGAATTAACAGGTCCTGATAAGCCACGGCGTCAATTCGGGGAGGACCTGAAATAACATGGTCCGGGTCCTCCCAGAGTTGGGCGCCAGAGGCCGGTCGTCGAGGTGTTTTTTAGTAGAAACACCACATACTCCAGGCTCCTGTTTTCACGAGGCGCTGGAGATACGAAGGGATTTTACACCCCGTCAATAAAAAAAAAGGTAATCATGCAAATAAAGTAGTGGATATTTTACTTCAAAAGAAAAACAAAAGATTGATTCTGTAATGTAACCTTATGTTCTTTAAACCTTTCATCTTTTTAATACATATTACTGTTAATGGGGCATAAAGTTTTTTTTTTTTTTTTTTATTGAATAGTGGGCAAACGAGCAGACGTATCACCTGGTAGGTATGGATGATAGGCGATTACCGCCGCCCATGGACACCCGCAACACCAAAGGCGTCACAAGTGCGTTGTCAACCTTTGGGGGATGGGGGAGGGGTTGGGCTATGGGCCTCCGGTATCCTCACTCACTCGGTGAAACACAGCGCAAACGCTATTTCACACCGGTTTTCTGTGAGGCCGTGGTATCACTCCGGTCGAGCCGACCCATTCATGCCGAAGCATAGCTCTCCAACGGTAACCTTTGTTCCCTTTGAGTCGTTTTTACAGGATCATTTTGTTGTCGTACTGTCTCTCCATTTGTCAAAAACCTTTTTCACAGGAACGCTTTAAGTATCAATTTGAAGTTGAAATTAATGTTTTTAACATTAATTTCAACTTCAAACTTATGTCTGTTGTCTCTTGAAGTAATGAAAATCAAACTTGTAAGTCGTTGCGTAAGATATGGCTTTTTAATACTCCGTTTTGGCAGCATATTTTGACAATCGCAAGGAAATCAAATTTATAGGGTACTTCTTGTTGACGTAGAATCATAAAATTTGGCATGAAGCAATATCATGTAAAACAATTAAAGGGACACATCTGAAAATCGTAAATTTGTTAACTACAAATGTACGGTTTTCAGACTTTTCCCTTTAGTAATAAAAATTTAAAAATCTGTAAATTTTTAGTTACGTTACAAAAAAAAATGTGCAATTGGCATTTTAATCATGACCTATGTCGATGCATGAGGACAACAGTTTTCCAACTGCAAAGTTCTTCCTTAATGCACTAAGTGTTTACGGGAGTTTCGTAATTATGTGAAGTTGCACGATTCCGACTCGCACTTAGCTGGTTTTTTTATCGTTAACTACCCCCTCGTTAACTAAGCAACTGAAACCGGGTTACTACCTCTGCTCTTACTATAACTAATATTTACATCGTTTTCATATAAATTTACAATCAATCATCATCATCATCATCATCATGTCAGCCGAAAGACGTCTACTGCTGGACATAGGCCTTCCCCAAGGCTTCCCACAACAACCGGTCCGGTGCTGCTCGCATCCAACAGGCTCCTGCGACCTTAACCAGGTCGTCGGACCATCTTGCAGGGGGCCTACCCACGCTCCGTTTTCCAGTACGTGGTCGCCACTCCAGAACTTTTTTGCCCCATCGGCCGTCTTGTCTGCGAGCAATGTGCACTTAAGCCTGGCAATTCTACGGGCAATGTCGGTGACCTTTGTTCGTCTGCGGATCTCCTCATTCCTGATTTGATCACGCAGAGAAACTCCGAGCATTGATCTCTCCATTGCTCTTTGTACAACTTTGAGCCTTCTTATCAGGCCCATTGTGAGTGACCACGTCTCTGTACCATAAGTCATCACTGGCAACACACAATTACAATCAATATTCTGTATGATTTAAAATATTTTTTATTCATTTCAGAAAATCTTGAAATAAGTAAATACAATTATTTAACCGATATTAATGTTAAACCGGTTGAACTAGTATGCGATCCTAAGTATTGGGAATAATAAAAGCTAGGAAGAAGAAAAATAGTTAATAAAATTATTACCTGACACAGAGTACTGCAGTACGAGAAGTCATTGCAGTTTTTACATCTCGTGTTAGTCTCTCTACCACAGATGCAACAACGACCAATAGCTGGATATGTCACTCGGCTATGGGGATTCAACGATGTGACATTCGTTATTATAGGTCCTGAATGTCCTTCGAGTTGTCTGTAGTACTGCAATTAATTTATTTTTTAAATTCTATATGATATATTTTTTACGATTGAATCTATTGGTAATAACAGACGATCGAATGTGCGATTCTTGGTACGCACCGATTTATATTTGAACAATTGGAGAGCAGTCCACCGCACTTTATTATTGGCATTTCTTTTAAAGGCAACTTTACAAGTAATGGTTTTTAGCCATATACCATAGCCTTAGATCAGCCAATATGAAGAAATTACAACTTTAGCATAATAGTAAAATATATTTTTAACACATTTCAAATTATTAGCTTAAATATTAAAGTTAGATGTATACTGATTTAAAAAATAAAAAGTGTAATTAATCGTCTGCCTCGGTGGCGTAGTGGTAGCGCATGCGACTGCTAAGCTTGAGGTCTCGGGTTCGATTCCCGGGTCGGACCAAATGTTTGTATGATCTGCAAATATTTGTTTCGGAGTTTGGGTGTTTTCTATGTATAATATGTATGTATTTACAAAAAAAAAGTATTTAAGTATTTATATCAGTTGTCTAGTACCCATAACACAAGCTCTGCTTAGCTTGGGACTAGATGGCGTTGTGTGTTTAGATATCCGGAATATTTATTTATTATTTATTATTATATTATTTTGATTTATTACTTTCTGCAATTTTATTTCACATGAGATAACGACTGAATCATGCGATAAGTTATGCTTTTGCCTATTGCGCCGCGCCGGAGCGCATCGCTCCGTGCGGTGGTGCCATCATGATGATGGATGTAACATATTCGATCGGCTGTTAAAATCTAGATATTATTAGATAGGTATTTTAACAAAAAAATACCAGAACTACTTACCATTTGTCCTGATTTAGCATTATTACATACTGGTGATGTGAATGAGTTATTATTTATTTGTGTCTGGTAATTATGTCTGCCAGGTGCAATATTCTGGAAGTTCGGTTGATTGACATTTGAGGTAGCATAATTATGATTAGAATAATACTGCGGCGGCGGTGCTTGTAGTCGTGCGATATTGTGATAAATATTATTTAGCTGATGGTGACTGTTGTGTTGTACTTGTTTAACGCGTTGATTATGTACTTGTTTTGGATGAAGTCGAGAGTTTTTGGAACAGTTTTTAGTACTTATATTCATTTGTGTGTCTTTTAAGTTCTGGGAACTACATTGATTCTGTAATAGATCAGGATTTATATTTATACTGATTTCTCTTTCTGAATCCCCGGCTGTAAAAATACATATACTAGTTTCTGCGGTCATATCTACGCAATTAATATCAGACGTAAGGGTAGGTGAATATAGACTTGAAGATATTTCTGTTTGTTCAGAAACATTTGGCATAGTGTTTGGTATTTTCAACGCTGGTGGTGTATCATCAAGAAGATTGTTTAATGTACTGTTTTCATTTTTCCTTTTCCTACAACTTTTTTCATAGTTGTCACACTTTAATCCGATTGTTTTTAAATGGTCTCTTTTCTTTTTTATCCAATCAATCATTTCGTTATAAAACGGTTCCACATGTTTTCTTTCACATTTATGTTGTAATACTTTGTTGGCGTCTATTACTATTTTATTCAAAAATTTCTCAATAAATATGCCATTTTTCTCTTCAGGTAATATTAAAGACACTACTGTACTATACGATAAATCAAAAAAATGTGCCTTACATTGAAGAAATTTACTTAAAAATTTAGAGGCCGCTGCTGGATTTTGTTTATGCAATCGGTAGCTGGAGTCATAGTATAGTCTCATAATCATTGTTAAATTTTCTGATACTATGTCCAATAATGCTTTAATGTTTTTGTCCAGTGTTTCGGTGTTATCACCACTTTGACATGTATCGTACCTAGTATGTTCAATATTTTCTGCGGTGTTGGAACCGCAATATTTTTGTACTAAAGTGCTTCGATTAACTTCACAAGTTTTGCCTGTATCTTTAGGAGTAGGACTTGAATTTTCGGGTAACTGATTGTCTATATTTTGATGTGAAATTTCATGGCATAACGCTGGCACCTGGTTCGCCATTACATCATTTTTCTGCAAATTTTCAAATGGTGATTGTAGTCTAGTGTGGGTATTAGTATTATTATTTTCAGTTTTATCTTGTTTAATGTCATCATTTTCATTTTCATCTCTTAATACATTTTGGAACAGGGATTCATTCTCGTTCTCTTCAAAAATCATAGTTATGTTAATTGGTGAGCTAAAATCATAGTGTTTCATTTGACTGAGGATTTTAACTGAAATGAAAAAAAAATGTCATTACATATCTATTAATTTTAATATAATTATTGCAAATTTGTCTGTCATATACTAAAGGTAACAAAGAAACCTTGAATTACTTAGTTAATTCTCGGTAGAATTTTGCGTTCGTGTAGGTGTAGAGTAAAAAGTAATTTTAAATAGTTACGGTAGTACGAAATTGTATTGTTTAAGTAGAATAAAGTCAGAAAAATTACACAAATTATTGGTCACAGAGTAAATTGCCCTTTCTATGTCATAACTTACCGTTTTCCATTTCTTCTTTTCAATATTTCTTTATCGGGTTCTGTTACATCAGCGGCTTGCGTGCCTGTTAAAGTATAAAAATATTTAATTCATTATTTTTGTATCATTAAAATTATACTCGTTATGTTAAACGACCGACTGTGGTTGATTATAAAAACTATTTTCTTTTAATATTAGGTGCAATAATTTCATTACTACGTTATACACGAATACGTTGTTAATCTGGTTTAAGTAAACAGTGGTGCTAATGCTTGTTGTTGGATTATACCTATACTTTTTTCTCAATTCCTTATAGTCCATTTTCCGATATCTCAAATCTTAGCTGTCACTGTGTTTAGTTCAGTACCAAATAAACGTTTATCAAAGACACACTAGTTAAATTACTCTACTTAGGCCATAATTTTTCTTTTGCTATTCTTCTTCTTTTGGTGAAATGGCAACCAGCTGAATCACTCACACAACCTAGATCACTCCTACAATCTGGATCAATCTTACGTTTAAATAATTGGTGGTAGTCGATTATTGTATGTGATAAGCAATAGACAAGAATCGCAGGCAACAGTGGCTTTGATCCTATCCTAAAGAACAGTGGGTAGTTAATAAAATGGAACGCTGCTGAATGTTTTTTTTTTCGGCAAACGAGCAGACGTATCGCCCGATGGCAATGGGGGATGAGGAATGGGCATTAGCATCACATGTTCGGTGGAGTGTCTTACCTAAATCGTTAACTGTATACCACTTAAAAATTACTCACTTAGGCCATAATTTTTGATTATCGTGACTGTATTTCGCTATTATTATAAAGTGGTTGTGAGGATAACCATTACTATTATTCGCCTCGCCCGCCAACTCACGTCTCACTCATTTAGAGGAATGGATTCTAATGATACTCCTAACGGGAAACGAGCTTCTATAAGTGTATTTTATTTATTTGTAACAGTATTTCGTAGTAAATTGTAAACTGGACTTTGAGTGATGCAAGCATATAACAAGTTGTCATAGGCAGGAGGATGAGAAAATTAGTTGCAATCTGCTACTGTTCTCTTTCAAAAGCAAGAAAGTAATAGCACCAAAATACACTCTTTTGCAAAAAAACGGGCACTTAAGCAAATAACTATTTTATAGTTACTATTAGTTTGTTTGACAATTTTAGGTATTGTTATCCTCAGAATTTCATAAATTAATTAGGAAGGAATAGGTATCATCAGTTTTATCATAACATTTTGATTAAATTATTGAGAAATAATGTTTAAGCTCAAAACACTATTATTGTACCTGCTCGCTAAATAAAAATGAAACGCGTTAATTTCTTTGTTTTTCTGGAATACATTAAAAGCAGAAAAGTTTAGTATTGAGTGTGACCCCCTATTGCTGAAATCACGGCTTGCATTCATCTGGGCATGCTAGCGAGTATATCTGTTATGGTTTCTTGGGGAATACGTTCCCACTCCGCGGTAATCACATTCTTTAGCTCTCTGATGGTCTGCGGAGCCGGCTGCACTGATCTCACTCGTCGCTTCAGAACGTCCCAGACATGCTCTATGGGATTGAGGTCCGGACTTCTAGCTGGCCAGTCCAAACGACGAATTCCGACTTCTAGCATATACGCTTCCACATCGCCAGACCGGTGGGCGCGAGCGTTGTCGTCCATAAAAAATGAGTTTTCGCCAAGAGCGGTTAAAGCGGGTTGTGCATAAGGAATTAGAACTTCCGTTATGTATTGGTGTCCAGTCAGTGTACCGTTTTCGATGACGACTAACTCCGTACGATCCATGGAATTTATTCCTGCCCAAAACAAAACAGAGCCCCCTCCATAAGGTGTGATTTCTTCAAAACATGCCTCTGCAAAGCGTTCTCCTCGTCTACGTAGTACTCGCCGACGTCGGTCTTCACCATGCAGAGATATCCTGGCTTAATCGGAGAACAATATCCTATCCCAGTCTTCATGAGTCCATGACACACAATTTCGAGCGAAGTTAAGCCTGGCAACTCGATCTCCACGGAGTAATTTAGGGCCGCGTGCCGGACGATGACTGTGTATATTAGCAGCGAGAAGCCTCCTCCTGACCGTCCATAGACTAATTTGCACATTTCTTACTTCTTCGAGGCTGTTCTTGAAGTCCACATAAGAAGATTTGCGATTTCTCAACGCTTGACTAACTAGAAAACGATCATCCCGTGGTTCGGTACATGTCTTTCTGCCAGAATCAGGCCTTCTCTTGACGGAACCGGTCTCTTGATAGCGCTGCCAGATCCTTTGAACTGTCGACCGACTCACATTTAGCCTCTGAGCCACGAAGCATTGGCTGCAACCTTCTTCAAGCAGCGCAATAATTTTGCTCGCTTTTATCACTTTATCTACCATTTTCGAGATTGCTAAACAGCAATAACAATACTTTTAAATGTCAAGGACATCAGATAATTTAATAAAAATTGACAAAAAGTTAATTAGAGTCGATATTAACTATAGGGAATTCGCGCCACAAAATGTAGTTAAAAGTTGTTTTCTTTGAAAACCAGGCTTAGTCAAAAATTTGAATTTGGAATGTACTCTTATAAACATTATGGCACTTTTATAACTGGCCAGTAACATGTTCAAATGATTAAAACCTTTTTGGTATTTTATTTTTTTCAGCCAGGAAGAAAATCGAAACCGCCCGTTTTTTTTGCAAATGAGTGTATAACATTAGTCAATTTTAATTTCATGTATTTCGAAATTTTTTCATATAATTGCACACCGAGAAATGCACCACACAGCTTCAGACGCGGACTGTAAACCAGTTTGACAGGCGCGACAACATTAGAAAGGGCACAAGCTTTACGGAGCTTGTTCGTTAGCGTCAGTAAAATTATACAACTCAGTTAATCTAGGATCGTTAATGTCAAGGAATACGTATTTTAGGTATAGGTATCGAAAATCGCCTTATTGATGGGATAGTAAGTCGTTCCATCTGATTTTTCTCAACCAGAGTTTTTGTAGTAAAATTTTAACTATTATTATAATCCGACTATCTTAGTGGATCATATATTTGTGGGACGATTGATAAAACTTAATGCTTAATAATGTTTTCCGAGGGTCTATTTAACTTGGTCGTAAAATAAAATTCGTCGTATGATTTTGCCAGCCTAAACCTAAAGTTTTACTTGAGCAATTTTCGCTTAAGGATAAATATTTAAATTAATTTAAATTGTTGTTATTATTGCCGAATGAAACGACTTCTGAAGTGAATTTCTCTCTTCTCATAAAGGGAGTTGTATATATATGAAAGTCATCCTTGTAAATACGCCTCCGATCCTGTAGGTCTGCGACGGGTGGCAGTGATGTTGTCTCCAAGGATGGAGATCGTCTCGCGGCGCCCAGACGGGGCTGGAGGAAGCCAGTGGCCGTTCGATCGGAGTCAAAGTGACCCTTTCCTCATGGCGTGGACCTCAGCCCGTCGGTTTTCCGGCGGAAGGTCCGAAGTCACAGTTTTACAAAAATAAATGACTACTTACTGCTTTTCATATAAATATATTATTTGGCGCCTATAAAATTTGTAGATCAACTGCTCACTAATTATTATAATTCACAATATAATAATAATAATATTTTTATTGGTATAGACAGTGTTAAATTACATTGAAACCCTGCTTCCTGTGGTAGGTTACAATCATAAAAATACAGTAAAGAGTGTATGTGGCAGTTTACAATGTGTGTGCCTGTGTACGTATGTATGATTGTGGATGTGGCTGTGTAGGTATGTGCGTGTGTGTGCGTGTGTGTGTGTGTAGGTATGTGTGTGTGTGTGTGTGTGTGTGTGTGTGTGTGTGTGTGTGTGCGTGTGTGTGTGCGTGTGTGTGTGTGTGCGTGTGTGTGTGTGTGTGCGTGTGCGTGTGCGTGTGCGTGTGCGTGTGCGTGTGCGTGTGCGTGTGCGGGCGCGTGCGCGTGCGCGTGCGAGTGCGCGTGCGCGTGCGAGTGCGTGTGCGTGTGCGTGTGCGTGTGTGTGTGTGTGTGTGTGTGTGTGTGTGTGTTCATTGTAAGAGGGTTTCGGTTTTTGTGTAGTCTAGTGTAAGTAGCCATGATTTAATTTTAATTTTGACTTCGTGTTTTACCAGTGAATTAATGAGCAACGTTTTGTTTACTATATTATATATGCGTGTAGCTAAATATAAATATTGCCGTCTTGCTTGTGCAATACAATATACGAACTTGTAGTTTCGTGTCTCATATAGGTACATACATTAGTGTCTAAAGTTAAACAATTCGAATTCGATCATTAAGTACGCATTCCTTTTCTTTCAAATCCCCATTTATATTACATGAACTTTAATTGCATGTAATATTGTGTCTTTAATTTAAGAAAATAACATTATTCTATTCCTCAGTACTCTCAGTGACTGTTCACGGTGCATGCATTTTGATTTCACAAGTGGTTGTGTCGCTTCACTGCACATCCTGCTTTAAGTATTCGTTTCATTGTCAACACTTTTTCTTATCATGAATAACTTTAAAGTTCGATTTTTAACAATACGTATAATTACATTAAAATCTTTATTTTCTTATAACATATTACTTGTAGCTTTAATTAATTAATATAACTATGACTAAATTAGCTGAATTAAAAAGAAAACGCAGGTCATATAAATTAAAGCTTACGCAATTTAAAGCATATCTATCATTTCTTTCTTTTTCTGAATAGCCAAGCACATTTAATTATCACTTAGTGATTTATTATACGATTAACAAAGATTGAATAATGGTACGGTGAATTTGACGCTTTACAAATTGAAATAGAAAGTTGCTTGGCAATTTCAGACGCTGATTATCAGAAAGAGTACCAGTATCGAGAGCATTTCGAGAGTGAGTACTTCTGCGCAGGACAAAGACGATGGTGCGTCAGCCGTGCCCTCTGCAGCTACTGTACTTACGGCCCGTGCACAAGATTTGACCTTACCTACTATTCAATTACCTACCTTTTCTGGCCAGTTTGATGAGTGGTTACGATTTCATGACACATTTAATAATCTCATACATTTCAACAACAGTATTCCTAAAATAAACAAATATTATTATTTACAATCTTCATTTAAGGACAAAGCTGCTAATGTCATAAGCTCGTTAGATTTTTCTGCCAATAATTATGAAATCGCTTGGCAGTTACCGTGCGAACGGTATCATAAGAATAAGGTTTTGATAACAAATCATATTCAAGCATTATTTGATATAGAAACTATTACAAAGGAATCATCTGTTGCGTTAAGAAAGTAGTCGATATTATGAATAAAAATCTTAGAGTGCTTGAAACTTTAAATGTGAGTACTCATAATTGGGACACATTATTAATCCATCAGGCTTCAAACAAACTTGACAATGTAACGAATAGGAAGTGGAAGGAATATACCAATAATTTTGAAAGTTACCCTAATCTAGACAAGTTCATTAAATTCATAAAGGATCGTGCAAGTTAACTTGAAACAATAAATTTGAGTCAGGTTAAACACAGACACAGCGAGCCAGCACCTTTGAAGTCACGCTCATTTGTTCCTAACGGTAACAATGCACGCTCAACAAACTTCACGTTATACATGTAAATTATGCAAACAGAATCATGCTATATATCAATGTTCGAAATTTAAATCTTTATTTATTGCTGCCAGACTGACTAAAGCAAAACAATTAAAACTTTGTCTTAATTGTCTCTGCCTCAGCCTCTGCCGACTCATAAAACACTGTAAACATTGAGCTATCCTCACACAAAAAAATAAGTAAGCGATCAGTTCTATCTACAATAGGTCAAGTATTTAATTGACTAGGGCTTATGAATCCTTGTGGGTATGTTCTGGGAAAAAAGTATTTAAAAAAAACTCTGTATGTTTAAAATAGATACCTCTTGTGTATGCGTTTTTAGAAACAATTTCACAGCTAAATGAGCTTACAATTCCAGGCCACGCTATCTGCGTTTTACCTGTACTCATAGAAATACATATCTTTAGTGACGCATCGTTGCCTGCATATTACTTGTAGCTTTAATTAATTAATAATAATAATAATTAATAATAATAATTAATAATAATAATAATTAATAATAATAATTAATATAGTGCATGCAACGATGCGTCACAGTACCACCGTACTGTGACGCATACATACATAAAGAGTATGATTGTGCCTCGACTAGAACTTTGTGGCGCACTACTGGCAATTAAGCCAACGGAAAAGGTTCGCGATGCATTAAAGCTGAGGGTCAATCATTGTGTCATGTGTACACAATCGTAGTGGGATGGATTCGAACCCCTAGGGGGTTCTCTCAAAACGTTCGTTCTTAACAGAATCAACAAAATATCTGAACATACCGATTCCCAGGTGTGGCAGTACAAACCAACTCACTTAAATCCCGCAGACCTAGGGTCCAGGGGATGTTATGCCAAACAATTACGAGATTCTATTATGGTTTTCAGGTTCGCCCTTCTTGAGGCACCCAGAATGTCAATGGCACATCCAACCCAAAAAAGTACCTATTTCCTTGCCTGATTTCAAGGATGAATGTAACCTTGCTAGTGAGCAATTCAGTTATGCTCATAAATATTTTAACTTTGCTAAATTAAATAGAATTATTGCGTATATACTACGTTTTATAAATAATTGTCATAATACTAAAAATAAATCCATTGGCTTCTTCCATTCTCTTTAGGTCTAAGTAAAGGTTAATACGTGGTAGATTGTCTAATTCAAATCATAACTACGATTTTTATTTTTTATTCTTGAGCTTCCATAATAATTTTGCCCTGCCTGATGGAAAGCACCAGCAGAATCCAAGAGTGGTGGTCGCCATCCTCAATGCAAAAAAGTACAGTGCAGCATGGTGACCAGCACTATTGCGACCTGGTGAGTCGCAGCAGATGTCCATGCCCAGGATATCGAGCCTGCCTTGTAATGGCAGTTAAGCGTTCTGAAAAGTCGGAAGGGAAAGGAATGGAGACTTTTCAGCAAAGAACGCGCACACCTGTGTTTTCTTGGCGTTGAACTCGACCAAATTCTCGCAGCCCCATTGAGAAATGCGACCCAGAACATGGTCGAGCTCAGCGACAAGCTCCTGTCGCTTTCCTCTATATCGGCTGGCTTTGCTGCAGGACGTCCGAAATATCGTCTATGAACGGTGCTGTCGTCTGCATAGCAAAGAATGTTGCCAAGGGCTAGCATATCATTGATATGCAGAAGAAACAGCGTGGGCGACAGGACGGAACCCTGGGGCACTCTTGCGTTAATCGACTGAATGTCCGCGCGTGATCAACGCGCCGTTACAAAGAACTCTGATGCGGCGTTGGTGCAGGAATACAGCAACCCTCCTCAGAGGGTATTGGCGGTCAGAGCCATACGCGGATACCGCACCGTGTCCACCGAGGCGGCGTGCGCCTTGGCTGGAACACCCCCGTGGGATTTGGAGGTGAAGGTGCTCGCCGAAGTTTATCGGCGAGCGGCTGAATACCGGGCGGAGTACGGGTATCGTCCTCCGCCCGAAGAGGTACGCGAATGGCGTGAAGCCGCTCGCCGAGCCACGATGGCTCGTTGGTCGTCCCGGCTGGAGGCTCCACGCGCTGGTTTTGCCGCCGTGGAGGCGCTCCAGCCGGTCATCCTCGAGTGGGCAGGGCGTCAGCACGGGACCCTTTCCTTCCGGCTGACGCAGGTGCTTTCCGGGCACGGTTGCTTCGGGAAGTACCTGCACTCGGTCGCTAGGAGGGAATTGAGTCCCGCCTGCCACCACTGCGATTGCAGTGAGGACTCGGCCCAGCACACGCTGGAGATCTGCCCCGCTTGGGCGGTGCAGCGCCGGGCCCTCACTGCAGTCATCGGAGGAGATTTGTCGCTGCCGGCCGTCATAAGATCCATGGCCGGTAGCGACCTTCTGCGAAGACGTAATTTTGCAGAAGGAGGCGGCGGAGAAGGCCCGGGAGGACGATGTCCACAATTGAGATTTTAACAGCAGACGGTGCCCGCTGGGATGGGTCCGGTCGTGTTAATATCAGCAGTTCCCGGACCCCTCCCTTCTCAGGTGCAGAGTTGGCACACCGTGTGGTTTTAGTCGGTTTGACTCCGACACACCACCCCGCCGCAAACCCCGGTGGGGTGAGTGACGGCCCGAGGGGGTTTCCACAGGTTAAAAAAAAAAAAAGGAATACAGCAACCCAGTTGCAGAGTTTGGGGGGGCAAGCCGCCGAATGCCGGTAGTTTGGAGAGAAGCGAACGGTGCCAAACCCTAGGCCTAAGGCCTTGGCCATGTCGATGCTAATGGCCAAAGATTCCCCGTACCTGTCAAAAGTCTCTCCCCAAAGGTGTGTGACATACGCTAAAAGATCACCCGTGGATCGGTTCGATCTAAAACCATACTGACGATCATTAAGTAGGGTTTGATCCTCCAGGTAGTGGACCAATTGTTTGTTCATGATCCGTTCGAACAATATGCAGATAATGGAGGTGACAGTTATCGGACGGTAGTTGGCTGGGTTAGAGCGGTCGCCTTTTTTGGGAATTGGCTGAACATTCGCCTCTCTCCAGGCCTCCGGAACAGTACCCGAGGAATATGACACACGATACAGGCACGTCAATACCGGAGACAACTTTGGTGCACAGTTCTTAAGAACCACTGCCGGGATACCGTCGGGTCCACTGGCTTTCCGAACGTTGAGTGACCGAAGCTTCGCACGGACATCACTCAGCCGCATGCGAATATCCCGCATTGTTGCATCGCAGGCCGGAATTGTAGGTGACTGCATGCCGCGGTCATCGATTCGGGAGTTCAACAAGCATGGACGGACGACATGGGTTCCACACAATTTCAATACTTCTTCTAAGCCATTACTCCGCAACGTCGTACTAAAATCATGTGACAAGGTACAAAAATCGAGGGTTGCTACCTCCTTCCCTTCACCAGTACTCAGTTGGACAGCTTACAAGTGACGTCATAGTGAGGAATGTTATTGTTTTATGGCCCTGTAACTTTCTAAAAAGGTCTTCTGGTGGTTCACGTGACCCATCAATGTCCATCAAGGGCCCGTAGTCTATAAGTAACAATCAGGTTTTTATATTTTATAGACTTTTATGTACTTGAACATAATATTAGTTTAAATCTTAATAACATCTGTTGACCGTCTGCAGATGTAAACAAAAAATAAAAAAAACTTTCGTTTTATGAATGCACTTTTGTGTATTTTTTGTGCACTCTGTAACTACGTTGCGATACCTGCTATGCTTTTATGCTTATATTACTTTGTTTTTATGGTTCCTTTACAATTTTAAATAAAATGTTTTCTAAAACGCCGCAAGCATTAGCTGTTTGAACACGCTTCTTTTAGCTTGGTATGTATATGTCATGAAATCTTTGATCGTAATTTTAAACCGCTCTAAAACTAAATACATGTATATAGTCTACATTTTTAACCACGTTGTTAAGCACTATCTATAATTATTTTTTTTGACATCTAACACACAACGCCATCTGGTCCCAAGCTAAGCAGAGCGTGTTATGGGTACTAAACAACTGATATAAATACTTATATTCTTTTTTTTTTGTAAATACATACATAATATACATAGAAAACACCCAAACTCCGAAACAAATATTTGCAGATCATACAAACATTTGGGTCCGACTCGGGAATCGAAGCCGAGACCTCAAGCTTAGCCACCACTACGCCACCGAGGCATTTTTTTTATTGAGTAGAAGGCAAACGAGCAGACGTATCATCTGATGGTAAACGATTACCGCCGCCTATGGACAACACAAGAGGCGTCACAAGTGCGTTGCCGGCCTTTCAAGAAGTACGTATGTACTCGTAGAAATGATATTATCTTAACTTTAAGCAGCTTGGTCCGTCAAGTGGCCGCTTAATAAAAGGGGATGTGAAACTAGCATACCACCCTGGTCATTATTACGTATTTATTGATACCTCATTCATTGTAATCGGTTCAAGAGTTTAGGCGCAACAGTAGAACATATAAATATAGGTATAACCGACGAACATGATTCGTGACCATCCTATCTATACTAATACATATAATAAAGCTGAAGAGTTTGTTTGTTTGAACGCGATAATCTCAGGAACCGCTGGTCCGATTTAAAAAATTCTTTCGATATTGGATAGTCCATTTATTGAGGAAGGCTATAGGGTATATATCATCACGCTACTACTAATAGGAGCGGAGCAACAATGAAGAATGTTTCAAAAACGGGGAAAATTTTCACGCTACGGGCAATATAAGACGCAAACGAGGTTGCGTGGGTCAGCTAGACAAAAATAAAACCCTTCCTTTTCACTTCGCTGTAGTTGGGTAAGATTACTCTTCACGCAAAATTAGATTTC
Organism: Spilarctia lutea; assembly: GCA_916048165.1. Taxonomy (NCBI): domain Eukaryota; kingdom Metazoa; phylum Arthropoda; class Insecta; order Lepidoptera; family Erebidae; genus Spilarctia; species Spilarctia lutea. The sequence goes on along the minus strand of OU696480.1, from coordinate 12,560,278 downwards.
TCTTACACCTCTCTAAAGTTAAATTTTTATGAGCTCTTTCTGTGGTAACGCTCCAATATTAAGGGTTTAGTGTTCACATCACTACATAGTATAATATAATATAAATAAAACAAGTCGCTTCTGCTCGCTGTCTGTCCCTATAGACTAAGAGCCCACGAGGGCCAGACCTTCGTTATTTTATAAAAGCTGAAAGTTTATCTGCGGATGTCCCCTATACAGGTAAGTACGACCAGGGACTATTTAGTTTGGGTTGTGGTTACTTTGGCAGGTAACCGGTAGTAAAGGTGTATGAAATAGTACCTTAAATTCGTTAAAGTATAAAGCTCAACTTTTTTATATTTTCTTAAAGGTAACTTTAGAAATCTCGTCGTCCATTGCCAGACACTTATGACAGTTGCTACCCCCTGCCAGACACCCCTAAACTTTTATAAATTATAATTCTACTTTTGTTATAGTATAAAAGCTAAATTTTATATATATTACTTGGTGCCCTATGAAAAGATGTTACCTCAATAGCCGGACAGTTTAAATGGTTTTTACATCTTGCCAGACACATCGAAAGTCCGCTGTAAAAACACAGGTACATTATTATCTTCTGAATTGGAAAAATGGAGGATTCTATGTATTTGAATTATTGTGGTAATCGATTTTTTATTATTAAAGTACGTTCGTAATTATTTAATTGTTTAATTGTTAAATTTCACACTATCACACTTACAAACAGATCAAAACTAAGACAGTACAATAAACTATACTTAACGTAATACGAAATCTACGAAATGAACTTGTCGAAACATGCAGTGCGTTAGCAATATACCGCGCAGTGCAACAGCGGGCATGCGGGCGATGAGTACATTAGAACAAAATAAAGGAGCGCGAAACAGTCACGTTTGTAAGTTTTTGGCGCTAAAATCCAGACGAATACTTTTGCCTAATATTCGGCTATTCGGTCAGAGGCCTTGCCGAATATTCGGTATACTGCCGAATATACTATTCCTTGCAAGTCTATAATAAATATATTCTTTGCGCTTACATTACATTACAAACGTTGGCTACACACCAACAACAACAAATTTTGTACACCTTAAAAAGGTCTACATAAAATGGTGGTATGTCTATCTCTTAGGGATAGCCTATAATAACCAGTTTTTATTCCAATATTTTTCGAGAAATAATGGTTTATTTACAATGTTATTTTAAACAATACAGCATTCAATCTTATCCCATTAAGTACCTTAAATACAATGTGCATTTAATATTGATCAATATGTCCCTTTACAGTACAAAATTTAAATGAATATATTCGAAGATATTATAGATTTAAATTGCGTCGCATCTGAATTCTAACCGTGAGAAGCCGGCGGGTAGCTAGTTAAATTAATAAATGAACGATTTTCTAAACTTTATATAGCACCTTTAGTAATGAAAGCCATTTTCCTAATTTCACAATTCGGTTAAGTTGGATGTAGTGACAAACTAACAGTAATCACTAATTTGAATGAGAAAAGATTTATTAATTGTGAGTACTTAAGAGACACACTATATTTCTTACATAACATGTACATGTACCATAAACAATAAAACAAAGCTAGTTAATTTTATAAAATTCTAGAACTTACCTTGATAAATGTCGGTAAATCTACAAAACTTTTCAATCACTACTTTAGAAAGTTATAGCTTAGCACTCATAATATACACAAAAGGTTTAATAACTTCACAAAAATATACAGTATTATACACGGCACACTTTGAAAACTTAACAAACGAATTCGTTCATTTGTAATTAAATTAACTTTGCAAACAACAACATCGAAATGCTGCCAAATGCTGTCACGTCAATACTTATACCGAGCACAACAGTGAGTGAGACTGTCTGTATGTAGTAGACTCTGTACTACTCTGTAGTGAAGTGAGTTAAATGTCGCAGCTTAGCAGCGGAAGTGAGTCGGAAACAATCGCGATAGTGAATATAATAGTGACATCATGTTTATATTTAAAAAAATATAAGTTTATATATACTTACATACGTTTACGTATGTTTAATAGGCCTATATACGCATTAGGCATTAAGTCCGCCGATGCATGTATTTGTGCATAAAGGTATAAATAAATAAAATAAATATATATACACATGTAGATTTTGTGATGAAGATTAAACTGATTGATTCGTTATATTACTTCTTTTATTTTACTAAAGTTTCTACTTTGCTTTAAACGCTACTTCAAGTCTTTAAATTTATCCACTGTTGAAATGTGATTTTTAAATAATTTTAACGAAAAGAAAGAAAGACATAATGTTTATAAATTTTTTACAACTATTTTACTTATTTATATACTTCTGTCAAAATGCAGTATAGTTTGTTGGCATACATAGTCCTTATTTAATTAATGTTAGTTTTTGGTATATTTTATAAAGAATAATATATAGGTATAGAAGATGTTACAGGTATATTTTAAACCTATAACATCATTTCTTTAAGTATTATATAAAAAGACTTTTTAAATATAAATATACCTTTCTTAACATCTATGATATTTTCATGAAACTATGTACGTTTGTAAACGATTTAAATTAAATTTTACTAATTACAGTCTACCCTTGAACGCGAGCGGTATAACCCGTTCAAAAGGTCGAAATCTTTTCAATAATATTATTGCGAACAAGATTTGCTTTACGACAAAAACTATATTTACGAATAATTTCTAACTAGCTGTGCCCGCGACTTCGTCCGCGTAGAATAGTAACTTTGGGTAGCATTTATACAACCTTTTACCCCCCCTTTTAACCCTTTCATCGCATCAAAAAGTAGCCTATGTCCTTTCTCAGGCTCTGAACTATCTGCGTACCAAATTTTATTTAAATCGGTTTAGTAGTTTTGGCGCGAAAGCGCAACAGACAGACAAAGTTACTTTCGCATCTATACTAATATATTATATAAAGCTGAAGAGTTTGTTTGCACTAATCTCAGAACCAGGAAAAACTCTTTCAGTGTTAGATATCCTATTAGGAGCGGAGTATCAATTTAATTATTCTTTATGAGAGCGTCCATTGCGTGCGTATTTATATAAAAAAAATCCGACATAAATGACCGTCTATAGTTTACTGCAGTCTACAACTCACAGTTCAGGCTTCGTGGTTGTACGTTTCTAATACTTTATACTTCTCACTTGACGTTACTTAATGGTGACACAGGCAATATCTAATATTTGATCGCGATTGTCTTTTGCTATCGAATAGATTTGTACCGTGGGAGAGCCATGCTTCGGCATGCATGGGCCGGCTCGACCGGAGTGATACCACGGCCTCACAGATAACCGGTGTGAAATAGCGCCTGCGCTGTGTTTCACCGCCGGAGGCCCACACCCTACCCTTCCCCATCCCTCTTCTCATTCCCCCAAAGGCCGGCAACGCACTTGTGATGCCTCTGGTGTTGCGGGTGTCCATGGGCGGTGGTAATTGCTTACCAACAGGCGATACGTCGGGTCGTTTGCCTCCTATTAAAAAAAAAGATCGTTTCCACTGGCAGAATGACTCGTTGTCAGGAACCAGTCTCGATATTCTAAAAAACCATGTAGCATTCAAACAAATCATTTTGTGCGCCCTCATCCTTATACCTATCCCGCTAACAGAACCATTACACAGTTACCCTCTGGCTGAATAGAACAACATCCTAGGAGATAATAATAATAATAATAAATCTCTTTATTGAACACCAGCTTATATAGTTACATGGTAAACTTAAAACTATTATGAAGTATGTACATGTGGCGGCCTTATCGCTCCATGGCAATATCTTACAGGCAACCATGGAAGAAGAAGATATGAATTTCATTTTTCTAAATTCATCGGTAGTTATTATATCATTCAATCAGTGGACGTCCTTTGACTGAGATGAAGATTATATTCTAAATTTATTTATTAGTTTTAAACAAATATTTGAACAATTACATTTATGTACAATTTTTTACACGACTGTGAAAGGAGGGTTATGTATTTCAAGTGTATATATGTAGATATGTATGTATATTTCTTGTGACAAAAGCCTAAACGGCTTATTGCATTTTTATGCGAGTGGTGTAGGTACATTAAAATTAAAAAAAAAACAAAATTAAAAAATTATACGCAGTGGGGTTAATTCATTACTTGTATATCTTCTCCTTTTGTCTAAATAAATAATAAATATTTCGGACATCTAACACACAACGCCATCTAGTTCTAAGCTAAGCAGAGCTTGTGTTATGGGTACTAGACAACTGATATGAATACATATATACCTTTTTTTTTGTAAATACATACATATTATGCATAGAAAACACCCAAACTCTGAAACAAATATTTGTAGATTACACAAACATTTGGTCCGACCCAGGATTTGAACCCGAGACCTCAAGCACAGCAGTCGCATTCACTACCACTGCGCCACGACGTGATATTGCAGTCGTTGTTACTATCTCACTCAGTTTAACCCTAAACTTCTTTCTACAATAATTATTTATGAACCTGATAGGCTCCCATTCGTCTAATCGCGATGATAACACGCATTAAAAAAGGTATAAATCGGTTAGACAGTTTCGGAGTTCATCGTAAGCAATAACGAGACATGCGAATTATATACACGTATCTCTCTCTCTCACTCGTATATACATAATAGACGTTAACCTGTCCTGGTATTGTTGACGACGACGAGCTCCCTTTAAGTTAACAATAGATATAAGTTTGATTATGTAAGAATAAAGTGTAGAATTAAGTTAGATAGGTAAAAACTCGCACTTGTAATATGTAAACATTGTGAATTTCGTGTAAGCATCCCCGCCACGATACGGCTCTCGTACGGTAAAGCTTCGCAGTAGCTAAGCGAGGGAAAGAGACCGACGACCGGTGTGAGAAAGAGACAGACGATCGAAGCGCCGTTAGGGCAGCCGAAAAGTAACGGTACAAGCGCCGACCGTCAGGTCGGCCGAAAAGTAACGGTACAAGCACCGACCGTTAGGTCGGCCGAAAGGTAACGGTACAAGCACCGACCGGTGGGGCGACAAAAGAATAACGGTACAAGGAAAGATATATAAGCGGGTGTAAGCGGCCAGTCAAGACACAGTTCAACAGCTCAACAGTGCACAGCAGCAACAGTTCGACAGTCAACAGCCAGTCCTGTCAACAACAACAGCTCAACAGCTCAGATCGCCTCGAAGAAAACAGGAAGACAAGAAGCCTAGAAGAAGCCGAAGAGCTCCAGTACAAGCGAAGAGAACACTGCAAGATAGTCAAGAGAACCGAAGAACCGAAACCGTGTTGCAGTACAAGTGCGAGTAGCAACTATAGGTGTAGCGTCATAGGTGTTAGCATCGTGTAAATAAACTGATTCTTGAAACATCCCCGACCGTTGTTTCTATTTAAATACAGTCCACTCAGATAAAGTCTCAGATAAGTCGAAGGCCCTGTGGAACGAACCCCCACAGGTATGGTAAGTCTGTAAGTAAATAATGACAGTATAATAAAAAAAGATAAAAAATTGTCAAGTTGAGTTCATCCAGGATAAAAATCTGCCACCACCATGATACCACTTAACAGAACAACACTTTTAAATACATTAGCAGGGATGACGAATGATGATGATGAACCTTACAAATAAATATTCAGTATTCAGTTGTACAGTACAACCCGAGACTAACAAACAATATTAGTTGGAATAACTTCATTTCAAAATATGTGCACAATGCATGATAAATATTATCTCAGACATCCCACATCTAGCTGCTGAATGTTGAATTTACCAATTTATCCCGCTCCGTTAATAAGATAAGTAAAGATAAACAGGTGTGATATTTCCATTTATCGTTATTTTCAGGCTTTCAGTCGTTATCTGAGCGCCGAGCGCGATACACGGTTGTCGCGCTTCTCTGAGAAAAGCGCGTCTTTTCCGTAGATTTTCGGCGTTTTCCAATGTACAGTACTCGTATCGTTTATACTTGATTTTTGTTTTTATTTTATTTAAAGTTACTGACTTAAAAGTTTCATGAAAAGTATACAATTGCAACGAATACCTTTGATATAATGCTTTTCTTTTTAGTTTCTTACATCCTCAAAAGTGAATATGATTTCTGAAAGTTAAATTTTTGTTCAGTATGTTTTATTTGGAAAGTAAAGTATTTTAGCTTTTGATTATAAAGCTAAATTTCTTGCAATAAATATATTTATAAATGAATTTTCTCATAAAGTTCTCTTAATTTAACACAAGTAATACCTACTGAAGGTTAGAAATGGTTAGCAACACAAGTTTAAATTAATATTGTTTTTATACTTTTAAAAGTTATATTTTATGGCTGTTTATAATAAAACTAAATTCAAATAAACTGTAATTAGTTGAAAAACATGAAAATATTAAATTATAGAGTATTATTTATAGATAATTTCTTTTTTGAATAATTTATTAGATTTAACTTCGTCTAAAATAGATGTTATCTTGTTTTATGAATATAATGTTTTAGTATAGTAGATAGGTGACTATGTTTAATAACATTAATGAAGCTACTAAACTTGTAAACATCAACGAAATTGGTCAGGGCAGAGATCAGCCTATCCGGTCATGAAACCTGACGCGGGATTGCTATAGATATTGTTATACTGTTGCTATAGTTACAGTGTAAAGGTATTCGTTGCTTGAAATATTTGTAGCATAAAAAATCGAAAATTATATGAAAATGTGTTAAAAATCATAACAACGGTGTATAATTTATGCCAAATAAACTTTTCCCAGTGCAGAAATATTTAGTCTGGAGCCTGAAAAGTCACGACGAAAATGAAAATCAAAGGTAGGTTGAACTTTTTTCTGTTGTTCTAGTCTAAGATCTAACAGTAGAATCAGTACGTTCATCGAGTGTTTGCTAAAAACCAAATTTTTACGCATATTTATGATTAGGAGAATGTATATCTACCAAGTTGCCTATCAAAATGTTGCCGCTAATACTTTTAATTTAATTATTGCTAATTGATTTTTGGGAAAAAAATTCATTCATTTGTTTTTTAAATAAAATATCGTCCACTTCACGGCAATATACATAAACACTCTGAAAAATCACGGTTGCCGTTGCGCACTTGGCCGCACCTCTTCGCAGCCAGGTGGAAACAGGTATGATTTTGATACATTTATACGTTCATAACGTACATTTATTTTTTATATAAAATTAATAACCCTTATCTATATGTTCATATTTTATATAGATCAAAGTAAAATTTTCGTAAATCCCTTAAATAGATACTGAAAAATAACTGCACGTTTGGCCTAGTGGTTAAGCGATGGCCACGCCCTTCCCTCAATCCCTCATGGAATAACACTTTCTGTGATCCACAAATTGTTGTTCTAAGTCAGGGTGTTCTTTGTATCCATTTCCATGTCCGTCCTCCGCAACACAGGTATTATTAATAGTGTGAGAGACGTCTTTAAAAAAAAATCTGTTACTAATTTCGTACATCCAAAAAAAATACATTTTGTTTATGAAGTAATAACAATGAGATTTAGACTATCTTATCTTTTATTATGAATCTCTGTATATATCCGTATATCTCTTTCCTAGCACATACATATCGCCTTATCAAATATAAAATACAGATTTTGGACATCCGTAATCTTAAAAAGAGGCCATTTTATCATAGTCAGATATTAATCAATGAAAAAAAAATACATGTCGTCCGAGTAGTTGAAACAACAGGAAAAAAGTTCGTATCGTCCGATTAGTCGGACAACGCGGTCAAAGCCAATTTGACACCAATTACACACAACAGAACTATTTCACGATAACCCTTTTAAATTTAATAATAATAAATAAATAAATCGTTTTTAATTCTCTCTCACACAGAATAGTTAACAAAATCAGATCACTAATTCAGAGAGACTGGTATCTGCACTAGGAGAACCTGTATGACAGATTACCAGCCTCTCCTATGTCCTGGTATTGTTGACGACGACGAGCTCCCTTTAAGTTAACAATAGATATAAGTTTGATTATGTAAGAATAAAGTGTAGAATTAAGTTAGATAGGTAAAAACTCGCACTTGTAATATGTAAACATTGTGAATTTCGTGTAAGCATCCCCGCCACGATACGGCTCTCGTACGGTAAAGCTTCGCAGTAGCTAAGCGAGGGAAAGAGACCGACGACCGGTGTGAGAAAGAGACAGACGATCGAAGCGCCGTTAGGGCAGCCGAAAAGTAACGGTACAAGCGCCGACCGTCAGGTCGGCCGAAAAGTAACGGTACAAGCACCGACCGTTAGGTCGGCCGAAAGGTAACGGTACAAGCACCGACCGGTGGGGCGACAAAAGAATAACGGTACAAGGAAAGATATATAAGCGGGTGTAAGCGGCCAGTCAAGACACAGTTCAACAGCTCAACAGTGCACAGCAGCAACAGTTCGACAGTCAACAGCCAGTCCTGTCAACAACAACAGCTCAACAGCTCAGATCGCCTCGAAGAAAACAGGAAGACAAGAAGCCTAGAAGAAGCCGAAGAGCTCCAGTACAAGCGAAGAGAACACTGCAAGATAGTCAAGAGAACCGAAGAACCGAAACCGTGTTGCAGTACAAGTGCGAGTAGCAACTATAGGTGTAGCGTCATAGGTGTTAGCATCGTGTAAATAAACTGATTCTTGAAACATCCCCGACCGTTGTTTCTATTTAAATACAGTCCACTCAGATAAAGTCTCAGATAAGTCGAAGGCCCTGTGGAACGAACCCCCACAGGTATGGTAAGTCTGTAAGTAAATAATGACAGTATAATAAAAAAAGATAAAAAATTGTCAAGTTGAGTTCATCCAGGATAAAAATCTGCCACCACCATGATACCACTTAACAGAACAACACTTTTAAATACATTAGCAGGGATGACGAATGATGATGATGAACCTTACAAATAAATATTCAGTATTCAGTTGTACAGTACAACCCGAGACTAACAAACAATATTAGTTGGAATAACTTCATTTCAAAATATGTGCACAATGCATGATCAATATTATCTCAGACATCCCACATCTAGCTGCTGAATGTTGAATTTACCAATTTATCCCGCTCCGTTAATAAGATAAGTAAAGATAAACAGGTGTGATATTTCCATTTATCGTTATTTTCAGGCTTTCAGTCGTTATCTGAGCGCCGAGCGCGATACACGGTTGTCGCGCTTCTCTGAGAAAAGCGCGTCTTTTCCGTAGATTTTCGGCGTTTTCCAATGTACAGTACTCGTATCGTTTATACTTGATTTTTGTTTTTATTTTATTTAAAGTTACTGACTTAAAAGTTTCATGAAAAGTATACAATTGCAACGAATACCTTTGATATAATGCTTTTCTTTTTAGTTTCTTACATCCTCAAAAGTGAATATGATTTCTGAAAGTTAAATTTTTGTTCAGTATGTTTTATTTGGAAAGTAAAGTATTTTAGCTTTTGATTATAAAGCTAAATTTCTTGCAATAAATATATTTATAAATGAATTTTCTCATAAAGTTCTCTTAATTTAACACAAGTAATACCTACTGAAGGTTAGAAATGGTTAGCAACACAAGTTTAAATTAATATTGTTTTTATACTTTTAAAAGTTATATTTTATGGCTGTTTATAATAAAACTAAATTCAAATAAACTGTAATTAGTTGAAAAACATGAAAATATTAAATTATAGAGTATTATTTATAGATAATTTCTTTTTTGAATAATTTATTAGATTTAACTTCGTCTAAAATAGATGTTATCTTGTTTTATGAATATAATGTTTTAGTATAGTAGATAGGTGACTATGTTTAATAACATTAATGAAGCTACTAAACTTGTAAACATCAACGAAATTGGTCAGGGCAGAGATCAGCCTATCCGGTCATGAAACCTGACGCGGGATTGCTATAGATATTGTTATACTGTTGCTATAGTTACAGTGTAAAGGTATTCGTTGCTTGAAATATTTGTAGCATAAAAAATCGAAAATTATATGAAAATGTGTTAAAAATCATAACAACGGTGTATAATTTATGCCAAATAAACTTTTTACAGTGCAGAAATATTTAGTCTGGAGCCTGAAAAGTCACGACGAAAATGAAAATCAAAGGTAGGTTGAACTTTTTTCTGTTGTTCTAGTCTAAGATCTAACAGTAGAATCAGTACGTTCATCGAGTGTTTGCTAAAAACCAAATTTTTACGCATATTTATGATTAGGAGAATGTATATCTACCAAGTTGCCTATCAAAATGTTGCCGCTAATACTTTTAATTTAATTATTGCTAATTGATTTTTGGGAAAAAAATTCATTCATTTGTTTTTTAAATAAAATATCGTCCACTTCACGGCAATATACATAAACACTCAGAAAAATCACGGTTGCCGTTGCGCACTTGGCCGCACCTCTTCGCAGCCAGGTGGAAACAGGTATGATTTTGATACATTTATACGTTCATAACGTACATTTATTTTTTATATAAAATTAATAACCCTTATCTATATGTTCATATTTTATATAGATCAAAGTAAAATTTTCGTAAATCCCTTAAATAGATACTGAAAAATAACTGCACGTCTGGCCTAGTGGTTAAGCGGTGGCCACGCCCTTCCCTCAATCCCTCATGGAATAACACTTTCTGTGATCCACAAATTGTTGTTCTAAGTCAGGGTGTTCTTTGTATCCATTTCCATGTCCGTCCTCCGCAACACAGGTATTATTAATAGTGTGAGAGACGTCTTTAAAAAAAAATCTGTTACTAATTTCGTACATCCAAAAAAAATACATTTTGTTTATGAAGTAATAACAATGAGATTTAGACTATCTTATCTTTTATTATGAATCTCTGTATATATCCGTATATCTCTTTCCTAGCACATACATATCGCCTTATCAAATATAAAATACAGATTTTGGACATCCGTAATCTTAAAAAGAGGCCATTTTATCATAGTCAGATATTAATCAATGAAAAAAAAATACATGTCGTCCGAGTAGTTGAAACAACAGGAAAAAAGTTCGTATCGTCCGATTAGTCGGACAACGCGGTCAAAGCCAATTTGACACCAATTACACACAACAGAACTATTTCACGATAACCCTTTTAAATTTAATAATAATAAATAAATAAATCGTTTTTAATTCTCTCTCACACAGAATAGTTAACAAAATCAGATCACTAATTCAGAGAGACTGGTATCTGCACTAGGAGAACCTGTATGACAGATTACCAGCCTCTCCTATGTCTAGATAATCCAGAGCTTATGCTATAGCTATATATATATATATATATAGCTATGCATAACTCTTTAGCATAGCACATCTTTTGTTGTAACGCTCATTTCAAAAAAACTTACAATTAAGTCCATAAATTACTAATAATTATGTTCACTTTTGTACGCGGAACTACAAGTGTGGAAACGAAATAATCAAGCATAACTTTAACATTACTAAGAAATACACAATTTTTGACACTTTTGCATTTAACAATATCAACAATTCGCAGTCCACTGCTGAACAAAGGTATATAATTGCGTATTACACTCTAAAAAAACGAAGAAAAGAAAACATGTGAGAAAAAAGGTTATTTTTATTTATTTATTCCAAATTTGTTTATTCTGCAAAAAAAAATCACTTTGTGGTAAAAGAATCTTCCTGATAGGCGGAATTGATTATGTTCCTATTTATTTTTTTTGTTGACATTCTTGAGAGTTAGCTGGAAATGTGTTGCTTCCAAGTAATGTTTTTTCCTTCACGAACATCTTTTTCGCATATAAATTAACGATGGAAACTGGAATAAACATGCTAGAAGCAGAATAGATGTCACAAATAAAAACACAAAACATGTGTGAACAAAAAAAAATTCAGACATGTCATTTATTAAATTTGGTTAGGTCGGGTTTTTAAAGCGTCCCAGTAAGAGTGCACTTTATAATGCATTTTTAAAAAAACAAACTCGTTTTTTGAGAGAGTTTTTTTTTATTGGATTGTTTTTGAACTCAGAACCCGAGATTTCACAATATCCCAAAGAAAATAGATGCACATAATAATTTTTAAATGATAAATTATATTTATTTTGTAAGTAAATCTATACAGATATTTTTACACGTCGGAATTTACAGCGGCATTTCCTAAGACTCACTCTGGGAAGAAACGCCGGAACAAACCACAGAGGTGTCTTTTTTTAAGTACGGGAACATTGAATAATTACAAAATAATAAAAATCTATGCGAGTACAGTATAGGATCTGGGTTAGCGTTTTAAAGGAAGAACCGTAGTATTGAGTTGGCCTGTAACAAACGGCATACGAGCAACAGCCATCGTGTGACCTGACCGGTATAAGTCAAGATTTTCACAATTATAACGCTCAATTTTTGATAATCAGAATAAGTATATGTTACACCTGCAAAATTTCAGTAATAATACTCTGAAGTTGAAAAGTGCATTCTTATTGAGACACCCTATATAGTTACGACATAAAGTAGGAAATGTCATACACACGACTGTACTTACAACTCTAACATACAAACCTCTTATTTTGCTACAACTATTTAAACAAATGGAAGGAAGGGGGGGCTATGGTCTAACACTAGAGCTGTTGATTATAAATATGTTTTAGCTCATTGTTAGTTTGGTTTATGGATACATACTTTTTTATGGAATTAACAAATACGTCGTAAAAGTTATATTACTCAGTGTAATAAAAACTGCATAGCTTGACTTTTATTTACCCCTATATTTTTTTATGGTCGTAGACTGGGCTTGGATATTATTTGACAGTTAACCGGTAGTACACAGACATAAATACTGAATACAATGAGCTTGGATCAGCTATTTTGATTCATTGACATACTTGAGGGATGATCAACGCTATAACGTTCATAATCAGCCGTGCTCAGTTATTAAACTTAGGGTTTATACAGCAGTCTGTAAGTACCAGTGCACTTTGTGACGTGTCGCGTGCATGTATAGCAGTCGTAGTTGGCTTCCTGAATACAGGAGCTAGTTCGAAAATGGATTCCAATGAAGAAACACTGTGATTCCTTGAACTTATCTATCTTACTTACTTTCTTTGTTTGTATGTTTGTTTGTAATGAATAGGCTCTAAAACTAATGGACCGATTTTAAAAATTCTTTCACCATTCGAAGGCTATATTATCCACGAGTAACATTGGCTATATTTTATTTTGGAAAAAAATAGGGTTCCGTAAGATATTGGGGTTTTTCGGACACAAGGTGTAAAAAATCAAACCTATACGGGAGAAATTTTTTCGCTATAGGCAATAAAAGACGCAAACAAGGTTGCGTCGGTCAGCTAGTAGTCAATAAAAACGAAAAAGGAAGTTACATTTATTGTGGGTAGAATATATGTTAATGAAGATAATAGGATGGAGTTTATTAGGTTATTGTTTTGTTCCAGTAGTCTTTTAATTTTTTACTTAAAATAAGAAGTGCAATATGAGTTTCAACCATTGAGATATACCCTTAAAGGTGCAAACTTCATTACTATACTTCGCAAAAAATGTAACAACTTTGAACTATGTAGTAGAATGTAGTTTTGAAACCATTGGACATTTGAAAGTAAATATACGCATGCTTGGTTCGTATCCCTAAACATTTCACACGGCACTTGAAGTTTGTGGAATGTGCTTCGATAAGGATGATGTTAAGTATCCTTAAACATCTCACTCGGCACTTGAAGTTTGCGGAATGTGTTTCGATAAGAATGACGACATTGGACCTCCACCGGATTTCAGAAACATATATTATTTTAAATTCATTCTTGCTTCACACTTCGAGGTGGAATCACTAATCTAATTAGCTCTGTAGTTATTACTTTGTAATATTAGTAATTAATTAAATTTAGTTATATATTATAAATTGCTGCACATGCTGAAATTAATAATAAGTTCTTAATTTCAGCATGTGCAGTTTAGATTCGTAATTGCTAATCTAGTGTATAATAGATCAATGATTTCAACACTGGCACTGGTTTTGTGAACGCGCGACATTTATGCACACCTGTTCTACTCGTATTTACAGGCGACTGGTAAAATTATTTTTTTTACAAACATACATGAAACTCGCATACACATTCCAGGCATCAACATTTTGTTTTTCTTTTCAACCACTAACAATTTAATTAAAAACCGTGGAAGCTATTTATAAATTTTATTTTACTTTACAAATCGGCATCTATGATACACAATGAGACAATGTTACTTCTGTAACATGTGGATGCAAATGTCTAAAGCAAAAAAAACATTTTAAAAAGTTGAACGGAATTCAATTAATGCAAAGAAAACTAATAAAAAAACAATTAAAAAACCATAATAAGGACGACCCTTAATATAACAGGTAATAATATCCTATCAGCAGATACCTTCTAGTCTGTTTGAAGTCCATTGATAACGCTGATGCATAAAAAGTTAAACTGGGGGTCTATCTCAATTTAATATCACCTCTGTATAGAATTAAGAATTCCATATAATTTGCAGTGGGCTGCAAGCGGCAGCAACATATGGTACCGCTTTTTTTGTTGACTGGGTGTAAAATATCTTCAGATCTTCTCCGCGGGAACTCAAAAACCAGGAGTATCTCATTTCAGGCTCCCCCCAGAATCGACGTCGAGCCTAGCCTGGCCCTATCCTGGGGAAGCCACATGTGTTTGGGCCTGATTGAATTTTTTCAACCAGACCGTAGCAATTAATCTGCCACCAGAGTGCCAGCCGGTGATGGCGAGTATTCTTAGCTGTAGCCGTAGCTGGATTTCGAGCTGGTGTCCCCAGCTCCCAAGGTGGATGGCGTGAGTCTGATAATAGATCTTCATGGCCATGTCACGCCATATTAAAAAGCGGCAAACGGAAAAGGAATGTCGCGTTTCCGACGAGATTATACGATATTTTCATACGATCCGAATCCGTTTTCCCTTAGAATAGTTACTCTTCTAGTTGGAAGCAGAAGAGGTGACCGGAATCTAGGGTGGTCATATCTTTACTCTGTCTTTGGATAGGAGGTGGTTCCGCTTACACCCCACACATAACTGCCACAGTTACTCAACAGATAAAAGTGTTGTTGCTTGTTAGTCAATAAATTCATCTAAACGTGATATTGCGCACAATCTTATGCAGGTAAATTATTAAATGGAAAACGAGTCTAAATTTGCATATCAAAGTACGCCTTATACTAAAATGTAGAATTAGTGATTACATCGTACTTAAATCTTCACACGATGTATTTTTGGTGATTCATGGCTGAATAGTGTATTTAATTAAATCGATAAAGTAAGCAACAGCTTATTGTACCTCAGCAATTGTAGTTACATTATGATAACGAAAGCTATCAATCGATAGCAATCACTGTGAAAAGCACCTATTACTATCAAATAAAACCTCCAAGATTTTTTGCAACGTGCTATAAGGTATTGTTCAACTAAACTTTGTCTGAATTACTGTCGGAACCTTATACGTGAGTTATTAAACGGTATAACTTTTAGGTACGTGAATTTATGTGCTACTACAATGTTTTCTTATTGTATTTGGTAGTCGCTACAGAGCGCAATCAATAACGAACTTCGTATATACAAACAATTAAAAATTTAAGTGTCAGTTTGGAGTTGCAAATTAACAGCTTTTACTTATGCATATGAAAGTGTATACGGTACTTATTTAGAAATTCATTTTTTTTGCTGTCTGTCTATTTGTTCCGGCTAATCTTTGGCTGAAACGGTTTTATCGAAACGTTCTCTGGCAAACTGTTGATTGCAGGCGGCACGCTGCGGGTGCAGCTAGTTTTAACTATTTTACATACTTATTGAACCGTATGTTGCCATTACTTTTTATCAATAACTTGTAACAATGGTACGGCTTAATAGCTGCAGCTATATAGTTGTGAAAAGAACACTACAGTCTATCTGAATACATTCAGAAATCTCTCTTGAAAATCTCCGCAGCCTCAGCCTCAGATTTTCATTCATTATCATTTACTGATTTTTTTGAACAGTTGTATCTACATGACAAATACATTTTTGGATTAGGCAAAGTATTACATTCGAATAAAACTGCTAAGACCTGCTAGTAAATAATGCATGATGATTAATTGATTAGGACTAACAACACTAAAAGCTTTTTAATAATTTAGTGTCTACAATGACTAATGTTGATTATGTCCATGCACAGTGTCCCGACTGTATATTTACCATTGCAGTCAATAAGTGCATGGGAAAGTCAACGACACTTACTGTGGACACAAACTAGGAGTAACGAACGTTGGCTGTGTTATTGGCTACGTTAATATGCACTAACATTTCTTGTAAATATTTAAACAAGAAATGTTTTCAAGTGAAACAGGCGGAGTAAAAGTCGGGTAGAGTTACAATTATGTATTTTAATCACACGAAAAAGATCACAATAATGGCTTGGCAGTAGCTGATGACACATCCCCAATACTGGCTGGCTGGCGGGCGGTTGGCTTGGCAGGCGGTAGAGGGGAGTGTCAACATGGCTACTTGGCTATGGCGGCATATTGGCTGACGTCACATTCGTTACACTCGGCCATCCTGAAACAATTGCTCCCGCAATTTAAAACAGACACCTCCAATTAGCTCTCCAGTAAATTAATTAGGTCTTCGGTCTCTAACTGCTCATCTGAACTACTACCATAATCGGAAAAAGTGGCTATACTCTTATAGGGCCTTAATGAGTCTGCTGAAACTAACCCTGTAAAACTTTTATAACCACGTAACCCTTTTATACTCCTTATTCTGTACCTATCCTTCCCAATCACCTTTATAACAACATATGGCCCTGAATACAAATCATCCAGTTTAGTGTTAACATTGGCTGCACTACTAGTAGGAGCTTGTCTCCAGAGAACAAAATCCCCTTTTTTATAGATATGGGCATTTTTGCGCCTTTTGTCAAAATCACGTTTTATTTTGATACTAGCCTTTTGTATCTTACTCGAGGCTTTCTTACGTCTACATTCAATAGTATCGGACTCTCGCTCGGGAATAGATATATCACACACTGCTCTACCAGTCCGAGCAAACATTAGGTCATAAGGTCTATACGAGATAGTATCATTCACTAAACACAAGGAATAAGCACAAATTAGTAGGCCAATATTATCGCCTGAACAAAGTCCACAATTCATTTAAAGGACTTGGTGTGCGTTTTTATAACAAAATTCCTGTCCAAATCTTGAACTTCTCCCTACAAAAGTTCAAGAGTTCCGTTAAGAATCGTCTTATGGAGAGGGGCTATTATACGATAAATGATTTCTTAACCGACACAATGCCTTGGATATGAATGAAAGTCTAGTACTAGCTTAAGATGGTGCACATGACTTTCTCACCAGCTCTTCTCATGAATGCAATAACCATCGGAGCTGGTACTTGGATTGATTTCAATTTAAACCTTTGAGTTGAATCGAAATCAATCTAAGCTCCGGTAATTCAAATCATTTCAGTGCATTTAGTATTAGTACCTTTTATCACTGAATTGATTACTTGAGTTTTGTTTCATATTTTGATGTTTGTATTTTTGACGTGTTCAAGTGCCTTTTGGGGCCCATGGAAATAAATGATTTGAGTTTGAGTGTTGTTTATTCCCCAGATTATATCAGGTAAAGTATTAGCCCACTTCCCTGACGTTTGGAAGTGTCGGTTGCCCGCAGGGCATCAAGAATCGTTCTATTTGTGCGTTCCACTTGGTCATTGGCTCTCCACGAGCAAGCAATAGAATTTAAAGTGTGTCTAAATTGCCTATCCGTAGTGAACCTTTTAAAATGCCTACTTGTAAAAGCCTTTTCGTGATCTGTGACAACATGATTAGGATACCCAAAAACACCGAAAGTCTTTTTCAATAATCTGACGGTCTGTATAGAATTAACAGTGCGCGTTTGCTCAACAATGACAAATTTTGTAAATGCATCCGTTAATACGAGCATGTACTGATAACCTTCTTTGTCCTGGGTGCAATGCAAGGGTCTCCAATTCATAGCGGTGATACATGCTCTCTTCTCGACTGGTGACCCGACTAAAGTATTGGACCGGTCGCAACGTACCATCGGTTTGCTTTTGTAATTATATACCAGCTATCCCTAGTTTACACGCATCGGTGTGTATCTCAATAGAAAGGGCGGGATCGTATAAAGCTAGCACAGGTGCAGAACACAAACTACTTTTAAGTTGTTTAAAACTTTCTTTTTGATCACTACCTCAAACCCACGTAGCATTCTTTTTAGTCAAATCGGTTAATGGACGCGCATCCAAAGCAAATTTAGGGATAAACTTTCTAAAATAACTGTACAAACCAATAAATTGACGAACATGGTGTCCGTTAGTAGGCACTGGGAACTGTGACACGGCTAACAATTTTGACTTGCCGGGCTGGATGCCCTGAGCAGATATTTCGTGACCTAAATATGTTACGTCGGTTTGTAAGAAAGCACATTTACTCATGTTTAATTTTAAATTTTCTACTGACATTTTGTCAAGAACGTTTTGTAAAATTAATAACCCAGAATCTACATCTACGGAGGGGAGAAGTAGGTCGTCTAGAAATGCCAGTATTTCATTTGAATTTATAAGGACGTTTTGTTTATTTTCCGAACTACCTACAGATTATATTAATTTATAAATTAATCGCATAAATACTGCGGGTGCATTTGCTAATCCAAAATGCACTCTTAAGTACTCATAGTGGCCTTGAGGCGTTATAAACGCGATTTTATGAGTGTCTTCAGGATGTATGCTTAGCTGGTGATAACCTTCGGACATATCTAATGTGGTAAAATACTTCTTGCCCGCCAGCTTAGAAATCTGATCATCTATGTTTGGTAACGGAAACCTATCTTTTACAGTGATTTCATTTAATGCGCGATAATCACAGAGCCTGCTATCACCATTTTTCTTTTTGACTAAGATCACTGGAGAGGCGTAACTAGATTCAGAGTCTTTCATTATACCGGCTGATAATAATTCATTTACTTTTGAATTAACTGTTGCTTACAATGCGAAAGCCTATAGGGTTGACGGTGTACGGGCTTATCACTGGTTAGGTTAATTTTCATTGTCGCCAATTTTGTACAACCCAATTCGTGTGTACCAGAAGCAAAACAGTGCATATAACTAGATAACAATTTATTTAATTTTGAAAACTCTTTTTCGTCTAGTGACCTCATCTGAATATTCTTTGTATCTACTCCACCTATACATGAAACGGCTCTGGCTTGGCATTTAGATACATGGCTATCAGCAATATGGCGAATCGAAACACGGCAACTAGAATCTTGGCAATGAGAATGGGAACATACCTGGCTTATTATATGTGGCTTTTCGCAGCTCTCCGCCCTATTCAGTACTTCTCCTGGTGGCCACACGAAAGGTTTCGCACTCATTTTGACAACCTTGATATAGCCTGCTTCACCCCGAAACAGAGTTGAAGGCAGGGAGTAGGTCACACCGTGCAGGTCGTAGTGTCGCGGAGGCATCACCACGTCATTGTTCAGCCTGTTCCCTACCACACGTACTTGAATAATAGTGGAACCCGGCAGAAGTCTTTCTTCCTGTACTGTGGTCACCACGAATTTGTCGTTTTCTTCGATAGCATCGGTTTCGTTCGAGCAGTCGGGCAAATATTCGAAGTTTGCCATGCCATTGCTAACCGCCAAGATCATGCCCCTCTTGTTTATTATTGGCTGACCGATGAGCAGATTTACGTTGTTCATTTTTATGCTTGACAGGTAAGCTTGTCAACGAATGACTATTCCGTCAATCTCCAACTAGAAATTCACCTCGCCTCGGCTCGTAATTATCCTCCTGAAAAGCCTTTCAGCACGATCGTTGTAGGTTTGTTTTCTGAGGACAGAGCTTGAGCAACTTGTTCGTTCAGCACATTTACTTGGCTCCCGGTGTCAACATAGGCCTTAACATGAATTCCGTTGATTTTTGCGACCTTCTTGTAGCATTCGTCGTTATAGTGCCTCAGAATATTTCCTCCTTCGTACTGCTGTTGAGTGCAGTCACGATGCTCAAGACCACCATTGGACAACGTAACGTTATGTGGCCTAGTTTCCCGCACTTGAAACAGGTTCGAGTGTCAGCTTGAGTGCAGTGTATTAGCAAATGACCAGTTTTCTTACATCGAGGGCACGGATCAGTTTCTGGATTTGGGTTAGGTTTTTTATCGTGCACGGTCCGATTCGATCTAAGTGCTCCCAGTTCTTGAGGCGTGCTTCGATAGTCGTCTAATGCACACAAAAACCCTTCGTAAAGTTCTCCCGGCAACTGACATCGAAAAGCTAGCGCATTA
Source organism: Spilarctia lutea (assembly GCA_916048165.1). Lineage (NCBI taxonomy): Eukaryota > Metazoa > Arthropoda > Insecta > Lepidoptera > Erebidae > Spilarctia > Spilarctia lutea. The sequence goes on along the minus strand of OU696480.1, from coordinate 12,539,987 downwards.
GCTTGTAAGGATGTCGGTAAGCCTCGAATTATGCAAGACACGCTAGCGTTGTCGGATAGTTTATACCGAAAAACACATAGCAATTTTTTCTTAATAATATTTTGTCATCGATTCTGTGGGTAGTTTCTTACGGTACAACAATTCTTCCAGCATGCTTCCATATTCCCTGTGCTTCGGAAATGCGCGCAACAGCAATTCTTTCCATTCCGTCCACGTATAGTCGTAGTCGTCCAAACGATGGTACCATTTTCTTGCTTGACCACGTAATTTGTTTTGCAGGTAAAATGATTTTGTAGTCTCATCCCATCCATGTATTTCTCCAATTTGGTCGATCTTCTTAATCCAAGCAGTATCGGAATACTCGTCAGAATCTGGATCAAACTCCGGGATCAGTGATGCAGCACGGTGTTGTTTGGATTTGTTGTAGACAGGATCCTCTTCTTGAAGCTCCACTATGGCCTTTTGGAATTTCTTTTCAAGCAAACTCTTCAAAAGCTTCCTTGCCGGCGGTGTAGCGGTTCCGTCGTCTTCCTCGGATTCAGAGTTTTCGTGTTGTGGACGCGGTCTAGGCACGTGGCGTCGTTTCATTTTATACCGCTTCTGGGTGAAACAGGCGGAGTAAAAGTCGGGTAGAGTTACAACTATGTATTTTAATCACACGAAAAAAGATCACAATAATGGCTCTGGCTTATATAGACACATCCCCAATACAGGCTGGCTGGCTGGCGGGCGGTTGGCTTGGCAGGCGGGGGAGGGGAGTGTCAACATGGCTACTTGGCTATGGCGGCGTATTGGCTGACGTCACATCCGTTACACAAGTTAATTAATGAGTGCTATTTTTATACCTAGAACCTTTTGAGAGTATATTCGACAAAGGATCAGATTAATTTGCTGATTCGTTTGGAACTTATTTAAATTGACTACCGTTGCTAGCGTTGAATGAGTACAAAATTGGTTAGGTTACTAGCCTAGATTACAAGTCTAGATTATTTTCAGAGTGCAAAAGCTTTTCGCTCTTCATAGCTTCCATCCATTCACACTATATGACAGCCCATTTTTTGAGTCGGTGCTCGTTTATAACTGTTAAGTTTTTCAGGCCGTGATATCCCAATACATAAAGAAAAGCATGGCTGGAAGAAAATGGCTACAGCATTAAGTTTCTCTTCTTCATTAATAATATAATAATAATTATTTATTAGCAAAAATTACATTTTACATTTTATACAGTTTCCACTACATGTCACAGTCTATATATTTTTTCAATTGGTGCCTAAAAAGGAAAGCCTGTGTAACAGTGTGTACTTGTAGCTTTTATGTAGAATATGAACATTCTTTCTTGCATTTTCTCTCTTGCACTTCATAACTCCTCTGCAATGCAACTGCCCATTGCAACTGCAAAAACATTAGCATTGCCCTTGCGGCTAATTGTCGTTTAAGAATTACGAAATGAAAAGTTATTTTTAATAGTAAAAATACTTAAAAATAGCATTAAAGAGAAAGGAATGAATGGAAGATACACCATCGGCAAGTGCAACCGAAGAAATTAAAATAAGCTCAATACGTAAACGTATATATTAGCGCAGTCAAAGATGATGTCGTTTGCTCTTAAAGTTACCGACGTTACCGTGGCCTGGTTACTTTAAGAGCTAACTACACTCATTTAAATTAGTTGATTCACCATTGTGTTAATACTCAACACCAGATTCTAGCTGTAAACAGCCATCATATGTACATCCTCTTTGTGTGTGAATAAAGTTATTATTATTATACTATTTTGTTAATTTTTTTTTTCTATGGGGATCTTGTGTCAACTGCAGTGAATTTTTTGTCACCCGTTTTGCTAAAGAGAGAAGTGGACATATTATATTTCTAACTCCCCCGGTTTTTTTCTGATTAATTTCGTTGCGGGTTCCAAGACAGTTTAATTTTTTCTGAGACTTCCCGAGTATCATAACTCTGTGTGTTCGTGGGTCACTGCTGTTGATCCTGGTGTACAGGAGTTACAGTGGTGGGCGTGTATGGGGGATAAGTCCCATACAAAAAAAAGGTCAGCTAGTAGGAAATAAAATACCTAGTATTCCAAATTAAAACGCTTACTTTAGTATGAAATGACAAGCAAGCTGTCACTCATCTTCATTTTCCTAGTCTTTATTATTCCCAATATTATTTGGGTTCGGCTATTAGTTCAACCGGTTTTATCTGAATATCAGCTTTTCCACGGAGCGACTGTCATCGGACCTCCGCAACGCTGAGGGTAAACTGAATTCGAAGGTTGAACTAGTTGTCAGTATATTTGAGGGCACTGACTTCCCAATAACGATTGTCATAGATGTTCATGACAACCGGCACCGACAGCTTAACGTGCTCTCCGAAGCACGGGGGAAGGGGAGGGGGGGGGATGTATTCCGCCATCTACGATACTCCGGGCTGCCATCAAGAAATTCTTGTAAGAAAAATCCAACAGCAGTCCGACTCGGGTAAATAATCATCGAGTAAATATTAATGTAAAACAATATTAATTAATTATTTAATGTAGGTATACAAATTAATAAGCCATCCGTTATATGCTTATGTAGCTACTTCCACATACAATGCAACAAAAAATATTACAGTGCCATCTACCGAAAGACACACAGTCCTGTATAGCGAAACATAAATTCGGGCTACAATTAGCGTATATAAATAAAATGACAATAAATCAAAACCCTACAAAATACATCTACCTATAACGCCAAATTCTAATAGTGTGTCCATAAAAGTACTCTAACCTTGCTTGTCTTCAACGTCTATGGTAATGCAATGAATCGTTATACTACCACTACTACATATTAGCTTCCACCTTCTATTACCAATATTAAATGCAAACTGACAGGGTAAATACAAAACACCTTCAAATTGCGTGTCATGTGAAAAAAGATTTACTCGAAATAATTTTTTTTTTTTGAATAGTGGGCAAACGAGCAGATGTATCACCTGAGCGGAACACCCGCAACACCAGAGGTGTCACAAGTGCGTTGCCGACCTTTGGGGGATGGGGAGGCGGAATGAGGGAGGGGTTGGGGGTATGGGCCTCCGGTATCCTCACTCACTCGGTGAAACACAGCGCAAGAGCTATTTCACACCGGTTTTCTGTGAGGCCGTGGTATCACTCCGGTCGAGCCGGTCGGTCCCACGAACGTGTCTTACATCGTGAGGCAATTTCATAAATGAACCCCTATTATTTTGGTCTAGATCAAATTCAATCAAACTAGATTTATCTTAATTGATTTCCATTAAAAGATTAGGAATCTGTCTGCTGAAAATGAATAGCGCTTACGTACCTAATCTCAAAAATCAAACTGTTATCTCAATAAGGTGTAAGAGCTTAGTGACAGGAGCTAAGTGGTGTTTAACTAATATTGTTTCTTGAATACAAAAAAAAAAATACAATAATTTGTCGAGGAGTACCTCTAGTGATTTTACTATCGGTTTCAAATTAAAAATGACCACTTTGAAGTAATCAAATCAATGCATAAAATGCAGAACTTTTTAAAACTCAAAAAGTTCTGCACCAATTTAGCCAAATTTTGATTCGGCATCCAAACCGCTACAAGATTATTTTTGACTGTTTTATCTGTATTGTTTTTATTCGTATAGCTTTTTGCGTTTCAGTGTTGTTTCTTTTTTCTTATCAATGCAACTATAGTGTGACTTAGCGAAATGTAGCGGGATACAGCTGATCGGTAAAAATATTTCTTAGCTAAATAAAAAATACCCAATATACAAGCTCGTACATGATTTGATAACTCCGAACTTAATAAATATATACTCGTGTATAGAATATCATGACATTTTATATCCTGCTCGAAGGACCATAATGTACAGTGATATCAGATAGCTGGTGGAGCAGTGGAGGTTTTTGAGATTGTAAACTGTCGATAGATTGTCAACTGTGATATACTGCTTACAATTGTCCCTGATTGGTCGGTCTTACAGTAGGCCGTTCAATGGCCATAGAGTTAGGTTAGGTTAGAACTTCTATGATTAATCACAAATTCATTTTAGTATCACAACCATTTTCTTTAACTAATTCTAAGCCTGTGACGTATTTTCAACATGAAATCAATTTATAATCACAAAAACTTTACATTCGTCAAGAAACGAATTAGGGCAGCGCGGGACAGGCCGCGGTGAGTAGTATGTTACAGTTCACAATCTTAAGACTGTTTGCAATCTCGCGAGATAGATTACAATCTAACGGTTTGGACAAACTCACGGTCACATAAATATACCTGTGTGTCACTCCAACACAAAGGGAAGTTCCCCGACCAGGCGAGGTGAATAATGCCTGGCGGGCTACTGCCCAACAGTTGATGTTGGGATGTTGTATATATGATAATTGGCGCTAGAACTATTTATTGCGCGATTCAGGATTTGTAGTTACTCCGTCTAGTGCGTTACTTCGTAGTTCAGTGTATCTTCGGTAGATGGCGCTGTAGTAGGTTATTGTTGTGTTATATGTGGAAGTCGCCACATACCTAATGCTAACTCAAATTCTGGGTTATTCTATTTAGTTTCATTTCACACCTTTTGGTTTTACTATTGGAAATTAAACGTAATTAAACAAAATAAAAGTTGAATAGTAGCTTCAGTAAATTAACTATTAACAAAATGACGGAGTATTACTAATTCAGAAAAAAATTAAGTTCTATAAACACCGACATAAAATACACAAAAGGAATACTGCTGTGGTATAGATGGAACAATTATCTGATTATTGAGAAAACTTTTAAGTGAATTAAAAAGGTGACTGTAAGATTTACTCGTTTTTTTATAAGGCTTAAGAGTTTGTACGATTAAATGAACGTTATTAAGGCTATCTGTACTTGTGGCAACTTTAAATTTGTTTCAGTATTATTTTCAATAAAATTAAATCAAAACGAATGGAAACCGTTTCAAACTGTTTGAAATAATATTACAAATAAAAAAGAACTAAATTACTCAGCCCAACCATAATCGACTAATCTAAAAGTAAATCTAACCAATACCAAAAGATTCCTATTATGCGTGTGAACATCCTCGCTGATCTTAAGGTACTCGTATATGACCAGTGGGGATTTTCACACACCGAGGCACCGAGATAATAAAGTAACTACGTTAGATGATATATATTCGTTTGGAATGAGTGTGTTGTGATGATATTTTCTCGTCTATGCTCGACACGCCATGAAATGTGGCCCTTGTCTTACAAAACAATGTTTGAATTACGGACCAAGATTGACATAGACTATCCCACCAAAAACATTTTTATGTATAATGTTGCCAAGACGACTGCGTATGACTTACCCTGTAGAAAAGATATCAGATCTCAGGTAGAACTAAGATTCTGAATCTACACACCCTAACTCTACCAACCTCAACTTCACAAACTGTACGTCTCAGTAAAAATGTATGATGTCTTTTTCCCACGGTAAGCCACACGCAGCCATCTCGGCAACTTATAACGGGTGTTTTTTTAAGCTAGATAGAACTTTAAATTGTAAAAAGTAACACAAAAAATTAAATTTTGATGAAACTTTTTTTTTTATTTGTTTCAGTATACTCTGACAAATCATCATGAATAGACTCACGCTTGAACAACGCTACGAAATTATCCAAATTTACTTTGAAAATCAGTCGTCGATTCGCGCAACTTATAGACGACTGTTTTATCGCAAAATTGTGTTCAGCGATGAGGCGCATTTTTGGCTTAACGGGTTTGTTAATAAGCAAAATTGCCGCATATGGAGTGAGACCAATCCACAACAGACCCTACAGACTCCATTACATCCAGAAAAATGCACCGTATGGTGCGGTTTTCACGCTGGTGGCATCATCGGACCTTATTTCTTCAAAAATGAGCTGATTTTCAAAGTAAATTTGGATAATTTCGTAGCGTTGTTCAAGCGTGAGTCTATTCATGATGATTTGTCAGAGTATACTGAAACAAATAAAAAAAAAAGTTTCATCAAAATTTAATTTTTTGTGTTACTTTTTACAATTTAAAGTTCTATCTAGCTTAAAAAAACACCCTATACATGTAAATGTTTTGGTGGGATTTCATTTCTTTTTGTAAGTTGCTTATGCCATTTTATTGTATTTGTATTGCTTCTAACAAAAAGTCCGCATAAATTAGTGAAAGTCTTATACAAACTTCTACCCCCCAATTTTGGGAGTTGGAGAGCAAAAATAATAGGCTTTTGATTTTTGTATACTACACTTAGTTAACATACCAAATTTCAGCTTTCTAGCATTTTGATGATCACCAGTGTGTGAGTGACCAAAACGGTGCATTTTAGATATCAATAAAATCTAAAGTACTAGTTATGCAATTGAAACTTTGTATGTTTAATTAGTCTATTATACTGTCAGTCTGTCATTTTTTGCAGAGTGAAAGGGGTCAGAACAGTGTAACGCATAAGCCCATTTGGGCTTGTACCCTAAACGCCTGAATATGGCTATTACCTTCCGTGTTACTCTATGAAGGCAGAAATTTAAGGATGTCACCAAACTTTAAAACAACACTTTAGTCTTTTATATGAATATTGTCAAAGTGTTGCTAAGTATACACGTTAGAAGGCCTTACCTGTTGATACATGCGAATTGCTCTGACACGAACAAAATGTTTTATAATACTCGATATCGTTACGTATGTGTTAACCAGTTTCCATAAATAGTGAGTTATACTTGGCATGACTTTATTTTCTAGAAAACTATACTCACAGTTATGTAATGAAAGCATGATTCAAATATGGTCTAATAAAATGTCTATTTAGATTGAACTTACTAACATATTAAATTAAAATATTTGTGATGTTCCACAATGTTTATTTCACTAAACCTGATCAGTTCCGCCTGAAGTGAGTCACTGTTATAGTGATATTTTTAAAAACTTAATAAATCCTGTCTGCATGAATTGTGGTCGATATTTTTTTAAGATTCAACAGTGAGATCATTTAGGACTTTATATTACTTACTTCCATGCTGGCGGCACAATAAACGTTATTATCTCAGATAAAACAACAAAGTTTCTTTGATTTGTGTGGCGACTTCGAAATAAAACAACAGAACATTGTAGTGACACAAAATTAACATAATATCTAGAAATTATACAGTTTAAATAATTCACGTTCCAACAGTAATTTAGATAACATAATTATGTGCACGTACTACTTTAGTATATAAGTCACTTACATCCAGAATAAATTACAAGCTATTTAATAAAAAAATGCCGTATGGAATCTCAATGTAAACCACCGCCATAATTGGTAAAATTGTGACGCGATGTGATTTATGGTCATTTATAAATGACCACAGATCACGTCGTGTAAATTTGATCAGTTTGAAGATAAAACTGATCAAAATTACAGAATATTATTATTGGTGTTCTATAATAAGTATGACTTTTATAGTTATTTTTTTATGTATGGCCCTACCAGAGCGACTTTACTCTGCCCGATAGAAAGTATAAGCAGAATCCAAGAGTAGTGGTCACCATACTCATTGCGAATGTAGACAATGCAGGTACCTAACGGACGGTGAAACCACGGGATATCCTCGCCCATGAGGTGAAGTTTGGGAGGGAGGTGGGACCTGCCGGTAAGCAGGGCCTGGGTCTTAAAGCCCGGAAGAGCTTAAAGAATGGGGCGCAGTTTCCATGCGGCGTGATTTACGTTTTTGGAGCTAGCTAGGTGTCAAGCTTAAATTCATATCAAATACTCAAATCTACTGTCCCTTGGAGCTGTGAAAAAATCAAACTTCTAAGCAAACGCAATCAAAATATACAGCCGTTTATGCTGCAAATTTTCGACACTCACAAAGGAATCAAACCTACTGGGTACTTCCCGTGAGCTCAGAAACTTGAATTTTGGTGCGAAGCAACGTCTATTTTAATTACATAATATATACCTACATGTTTGCACAGAATCCTAGGTGTGCGAGTCCGACTCGCACTTGGCCGGTTTTTTTATGCTCTGGTTTATGTGATGTTATTAAAATTATGACATGGGCAGACCTTGCCAACCAGCAAAAGTCTTGTGTACCTCTCCAGATTTTATATAATGGCTTTTACATAAGATTAATTTTGAATCATCATGTTTTAAATGTTTAAGTTAAAACTGATAACTTGTCTGATAAGTAACGCCATGTGGTAAACTTCATAGTTTTATTGCAATTTCACTTCATAACTACTAAAGTTACACAGAACTATTTTCGCAATTCTTTGCAAACTTGCTAGGACACCTTTATAAAAAACCCGACCAAGTCCGACTCGCACTTAGCTGGTATTTTTGGACGTTTAGCTTTTAAAGAGGGGGGGGGAGGTTTTTGGATTTATTTTTACCAGGACTAATAAATCTCGTCAGCTAGCAACATTAGCTTATAGCCGTCAATACGTTAGTATAATTTATTCTCCTTTTATAACACCGGTATAAACGTTGTAGATTTTGAGATACTGCAGATATATTTATTCGTAACGTGGAAATACAGATACCATATAAATGACTGAAATAATACTTTGTTTCACATTACCACGGTGATAATTCAACGGTGTTGGCTTACCCAGTTTAATGATCTCGTAGGTCCATAAAACTAAAGTTACGGTAAATATACCTATTTTTCAAATATGGATGTTTCAAAACTAATGACTTGTAAACCGATATATGTACTTTTTATGTTTACTGTAAAGACAGCTAAATATAATGTGCCAATGAATATACTATGTATATCAACAAACCCACACCACGTAACCTACACTTTAATTATTCGTCTCTCAGTCTCGTAAGTTTGTAATTTATCTAGAGTTGGAGAGGCTGCTAAATCTGTCATACAGGTCTTCCTAGTACAAATACCAGTCATTCGCACATTTTCACTTCATTAAACATGTAATTACTCGTAAATTTAAGACGATGTATCTATGTAAAGTACGTACAGCAAATAAGAAATAAATATTGTATAATGAAATTACGCGATCAGGATGAAATAATATTTAACAATATTTGTAATTGCAAAACGCACCTACTTCTTGTCTTCTCTGCATCACCCGATTGTTGACTGGTAGAAAATTCCTTAGGCATTAAGTCCGCCAATATACCTAAAGTGCACGATGTATTAAATTAATATATTGTGAAAATGTATTGAATATTATAAGTGCACTGTGATTTTATTTACTCCCCTTTATTACCCGACTATGACCAAGCCAAAAGAAAGGGTTTGGCAATCTAAACAACTGAACCAATTTTAATGGTCAATCATTAAAATCGGTTCAATTAAATGATTTTATTTATACAATACATTGCTAATAATAGCCCAGGTGACAAAGGCTATATAAATTTTATGAAAAGTATTTACGTAGTCGGGTTATGCTTATCTAAACTTTGTCATGTTCATCTAATTTTAACCAATTTGTTTTTGTACTAATTCTGTTTCATTTTGTTTGCAGCTTTGCTACAGATTGTGATGTTGTACAGTGCAGTAAAGGCAGTAACACCAGGCTTTCAATACACGACCAAAAACTCATCTGATGCGATAGGAAACCAACCTTGTTCCCTGGGTGATTTCATATCTAAAGCAAAATGCAGACGCTCAGAATCTGAATTAGTGTGCACGGGCGGTTTTACAACAAATTGGATAAGAGGAATGAAGTAAGTTACAAATTTAATTAAATACATTACGTTTAATTGTTACCTAATGAGAGGTATAGATATGTACGTGATGTGCTACCTATTACTGTGTCAAATAATCAAGTAAAAGATATTCACCTGCTCACTAAATCTGGGTTGGTCAATGTCGGGCGCAGCCACCATAGTGTATTTCTTTACATTACTCTAACATAAATATTGTATATCGAAGGAAAGTTAGTAGGTTACGTACGTCGTGTCCCTACACAACTTCCCATTTTAAAGATATATATATTTGTTTCTGAAACAATACAATACATATGCCTATCACTACAAATAATAAAACAGTCCTCCGCCGCGTCTGCCTGTCTATCTGTTCGCGATAAACTCCAAAGCTACAGCACGGATTTTTATGCGGTTTTTACCAATAGATAGAGTGATTCTTGAGGAAGGTTTTCGTATTTAATTTGTAAAATTTGAGAGTGGATTTGTAAAATTATAACGAGATTGAAGACTGTCGAAAAAAATTAAGCCGCACATGTTCTCGGGGTAGCATAGGCTGTATTATATATTCCGTAAAGAGCCCGTGTGAAGTCAGGGCTGGTTGCTAGTATACTTATGAAAATAAACAAACTTTGCCTCAAGTTTCAATACAAAAAGTCGTTCTCTATTGAGAAGAAATACCTATTGCTAGATGTGTTTAGACTAGACGCCATATTTATACAAGTATTACAATTGTTTATGTATTAAGCTTACAAAGGGCTCTTTCAAAATCTTTGAGTGGTGAAATTTTTAAAAACGGAACTTGTGTTCATTAATAAATAAGTTGTATTTTTTTTATTCGATTATGCAAAACGTAACGTTTTTTTATAACACGGCCACTTCGCATAGTTCTGTGATTAACAACTTTGTTAGAAATATAGGATATTGCTTAAGTGTCTTACCCCGAAGAGAATGTGCGACTAAAATAGATTGATAAAGGCACTACTTGTTCCTTATCTCTTTGTGAGTCATGGGAGCACGCGATCCTGTATTTATTAATCACATAGAAGGCACTCAGATTAATTAAGGTCATGCCATGGTTCAGACGAATTTTATGGGTATCATTAATACGATGAGTACCTTACGGTGAAACCACTTAATGAGTTTTAAAATTATTTAATCTAATAATATACACAAAAAAATTGAGAGAGGGACTATAGTTAATATCCACAACCTAAAACGGTAATAAAATGTAAATACTTGTGTTCAAATGTATTTAAATAGTTTTTTCTTAGTCCAACAACAGCTTTAAAGACTTTTTGACGATGTTTGAGTAACATATAGTTTAATACAGAAACACAGTTGTACTCATGGATGTACTTCAACGACCATCAACTGTTTTCGGAGTCATCGGAAGTATTTATTTCAAGTCGCAAGAGCCTTTCATAACATGGTTGTTGTTTATTCCTCAAAGACTGAGTGTGTGGTGACTGATGTTAGTCAGATTCTTAAAAACGGAGTGTCATCAGCCCTATTCATTCAGTAGCTTAGGTTTCGTAACAGTTGACTACAAGGATAACATCACTCTAAAGAAAAGGAAATGTGGTTTCTAAATAATTCCGACTCTTGCATTCTAACATGTAAAAACACTGAGTACTACAGCGATAAGCCTTTAGCGATAAGTTCAAGTGACCCACTTACTAATCGAGTGTTTGAAATTATACTAAGACTAATTAATTGGTTAGTGAACTTTTTCTGATATTTCTTAGTTTAACTGTTGTACAATTTCATCCTATTGTTTTATGAGATGATGAAGTAACAGAAATAGACTACGGGCCCGTGTCGAAAATTGATGGGTCATGTGAACCACCAGGAGACTTTTTTAGAAAGATACAGGGGCATAAAACAATAACATTTAGCACTATGCTGTCACTTGGAAGCTGTCCAACTGAGTATAGGTAAAGGGGAGGGAGTAGGAACCGTCGATTTTTCTCCCTTGTCACATAATTTTTGTACGGCGTTGCGAGATAATGGATTAGAAGAGATATTGAAATTGAATGGGACCGATGCCGTCTAAAATTAAATGACTAAATTGAGCGAGACAATCGCCGGGAAATCAAAAAGAAATCCAACTTTGTGGCTCACTATTTTTGTACGGCATCGGTCCCATTCAATTTCAATATCTCTTCTAATCCATTATCTCGCAACGCCGTACAAAAACAATGTGACAAGGGAGAAAAATCGACGGTTCCTACTCCCTCCCCTTTACCTATACTCAGTTGGACAGCTTCCAAGTGACAGCATAGTGCTAAATGTTATTGTTTTATGCCCCTGTATCTTTCTAAAAAAGTCTCCTGGTGGTTCACATGACCCATCAATTTTCGACACGGGCCCGTAGTCTAAAAGTTATAGATGATGAAACTATACGCATTCTTAAGTTCACAATTGTGATTATAAATTTTCCACAACATCGTATTAAGAGAAGTAGGAACTCTTTTCATATACCTACGTATTGTTAATTCGACAATAAGGCAGAATATGTTCCTTTAAGCTTCATATCTATTCATCTACACAAATAAATAAAATTGGAGTGTCTCTTTGTAATATTAAAATAACCGTTTCTTATTTTACTAAATGTATGTTTGTACGGACTTAGCGATCCCTAAAAAAGGCGATCGCTAAGTCCGTACAACTACATGCCGGTAGACATAACTTACCTCTGCCCGAAAATAATGGAGTCCATTAGCAACTGTCAGCTCCTGCGGTATCAAGAAGATCATCAGCTGCTTAGAGACCAGCAATACGGCTTTCGTAAGGGTCGATCTGCTGGTGATTTTCTAATATATCTGACACATCGCCGGGCACAAGCAATTGAGACTGAGGGGGAAGCCTTGGCAGTTAGTTCGGACATTGCGATGGCCTTCGATCGGGTCTGGCATAAAACGCTTTTTTCGAAGCTCTCTTCCTATGGGCTTCCCTAGAAATAATACGAATGAGTTACTACCTTTTTAGCAGATAGAAACATAAAGGACGTAGTCGCTGGTGAAAGCTCTGACTCCGTATCTCTGAATACTGTTGTCCCGCAAGGCTGTGTGCTATCGCCTACTTTGATTCTCCTCCATATCAATGACATGCTGAAAATTAGCGACATTAAGCAGGTTCGGCCTCCCTCACATTGAATATTATCCTCATCTTTGGGCGGGGCACCCCAGTACCAACTCCTCCCTCTAGCTAGACCGTATCCAACGGAGGACGATTTGAATTGTCGATTGCCAAGACGTTTAAATTCGGCTAATGTCTCTTACTTTTACGTACTTACTATTTAATTACTTTCTTTAATACGGGGAGTGCTTCGAGGAATTGTTCAAACTAATTCCTGTCGCCTCTTTTCACTACCATCCTACGTGACAGGAGTTTCATCCCCATCATCTAGTTGGTTGGCAAACCACGACTGTGCGCTTTTCAAAAACTTTCTGCTTCGCACAACAAAACTGTGGAATGAACTATCGCCTGCGGTTTAAGAAGAGCTTACTCCTTCTTAAAAGGCTGGCTACACATTGGCGACGCCTCTGGTGTTATGGGTATTCATGGGCGGTAGTAATCGCTTACCATCAGGCGATACATTTGCTCGTTTGCCCCCTACTCCATAAAAAAGACTGCTGAAGCTGATTTAGCTTGATCCAATACATTTAAAAATGGTATCAAGAAGTGTCTCTAAAAACTTCACAATGTAATATGAAATATTATAATAACTGAAACCTACCTGTATTTTACTACATTAACTTTCCGGGTTAAGGTTCCACCTCTATGAAAACAACACATTGCCCGTTAGGATATAGAACTCTGAAAACAATAAACAAAAATGGATCATAAGTGTATGTTTACTGTGTTTATTATATAGATCTCATCGTAAACACTTATTTTTTTAATATATACTGCCAAAGACTATTAATCTTTAAGCTAGGATCAATTGAATACAACTTCTGTATCCAGTAGCAGTAGCTACTACATACTAGAATGAGCTAGTAACTTCACAAACTTCAAATATTATATTGAAAAATATTATATTCTCATAAAATTTTATACAGCATAACAAAATAACCATTTAGGGTTGATTGTTATGCGATAATATTAATTAAAACATTAATTAATATCGCTAGTGTGGGGCTTCAGGTTTTCAAAGCCGCACTCCCATTAAGAGCTTTACACATTAAACGCTTTTATACTAACGTCCAAACGTGCCTCTGATTGCTGATTTGTAAAACTGGTATGGGTTATTTCAATGTTTACGAATTTTAGTATTACGCAATTTACATTTTACATGTCCAATTAATGTGTCAAAATTGTTTAGACAAATGAAAAAACAAAGTTCTTCATATTTGATAGAACGTACAAACACATAATATCTTTTGTAAAGTATTACGATAATAGTATGTAAAGTTATTCAACCGTTCGACAGCAGTATTTTTTTATGTTTGCTGAAAATTCCTCTTTGAGAAGAATCAAAGTATCTTCATGCCAAATTTCATTAAAGTCAGTGCAGTCTTTTAGCTGTGAAAGCGTAACAGACAGAATTACTTTCGAAATTATAATATTAGTAGGTATGTTTTTAGTATTATTTAAAATAAATATTAGTAACTACTTCTAACGAATTCCAGTAGCTAAAACAAATTATAGACAGAACAGCTACTTGGTACGCGCAAGCAGAAATTTTAATGAATTATATAAACTACGTGATATTGATCCCTTTTTGATTAGTGTATCCTTGGCAAGAAGGCGTCTAGGCCTTAGTTTTTTTTTTTTTTTTTTTGAATAGTGGGCAAACGAGCAGACGTGTCACCTGATGGTAAGCGATTACCGCCGCCCATGGACACCCGCAACACCAAAGGTGTCACAAGTGCGTTGCCGACCTTTGGGGGAAGGGAAAGGGGATAAGGGTAAGGGGTTCGGATATGGGCCTCCGGTGTCCTCACTCACTCGGTGAAACACAGCGCAAACGCTATTTCACACCGGTTTTCTGTGAGGTTTTTTGAGCAGACATAGTGTTCCCTAAATTTACGTTAAAGCAATTGTTGATTACGTGTTTGGCGCTTGCGTATTGTGTAAGTTTTTTCTTTTTGATTTATGTTTTGTTTTTCAATATTTTATAATAGTCTAAGACTAGAAGTGAAAACTTGTTATTGGCTTTCTGATGACTAATCTGCTTTGTATTACTAATATATCTAGCTGTTAGTTTTCCATGAATAAATAAATAACTAAACATTTTGGTAATATTTTGTGTTTGTTTCAAGTTGTAAATGACTTGTATTTGATTGTATAGATAGACTTTTTGTAATAACTAAATAATGAGGTAAAAATTGAGGTATAACTAGAAATACTGAAAATATGAGACATTACAAAAAAGGAGAAATCTAAAGTTTTGCTCTCTATTAACTCTCAGTGCAAATAGCTTGCCCAGTAAGTTTTTCTTTCTTGAACTACTTAACTAATTTCTAAAGCAGGCGTTTTATATATCTGTAAATTGATTTAGAAATCTATACCAATAAATACAATTATAAAATTGGAGTCTGTTTGTAATATTAAAATTACCGCTTTTTAGCAAATACATATGTATGTATACACCACACCGTACATGTACCAATTTTTTTTTTATAATTTTTGTCTATCCGTCTGTTTTGTTCCGGTTAACTCCTGGAACGGCTGGACCGATTTTGACGGCCTTTTTACTGGTAGATAGACTAGCTTTGACTCGCGGCGTTACCCATGGTACGACAATAACCGCGGGTAGCACCGCGGGGCTCAGCTAGTGATTAATAATTCAGAAATGAGGTTCGAGGATATTATAACTGCCAAAAAATATCTTCCAGTAGTCAATAACAATCTACCATGCAAAACTTGGAAGATTCGATGATTTGTAAGCATTTTCTCCGCCCGAGACACAGATTCAATCTAGTTCGGGCAAATAACAATTAACGTGCTTTATTTATAAACTAGCTGACCCACGCAACCTCGTTTGCGTCTTATATTGCCCGTGGCGTGAAAATTTTTCCCCGTTTTTGAAACATTCTTCATTGGTGCTCCGCTCCTATTAGTAGTAGCGTGATGCCTATAGCCTTCCTCGATAAATGGACTATCCAACACCGAAAGATTTTTTCTAATCGGACCAGTGGTGCCTGAGATTAGCCGGAACAAACAGACAGACAGACAAAAATTTTAAAAATATATATTTTGGTATGTGTACCGTATATACATTCATATGCATGTAGTACTCGTAGTAAGCGGTTATTTTAATATTACAAACAGACACTCCAATTTTATTTATTTCTATAGATTTAAGAATTTAATTGTTAATTATTGTACCTTTTTAACTAAATAAATGTATTTGCATTTAAATTTTGAAATACATTCTTGTAAGCGTACTCACAAATACTTTTCTTCCACTATTTATTGATGTTAAGATTTCTTTACCTGACTGGTTTCGCCCTATTAAGTTATTTAAGGGTAAGTTCAAGTAACAAATAAATAAGAATATTGGATTTCGAGAATATATTTTAAAAGGTTCAAGCAAGTGCCGACAATGGAGAGTATGAGTAATATTAGTTTTGGGACTTTCATTTTAACACAATTAAGTTTGAAGGACTTTTAACGTCCTTCCCCTTAATAGTTCTTGAAAAAATCGAATACGGCACTTTAAAGTTAGTTAAGGGAATCAAATTGTTAGCCCTTTCAAAATATTATCTTTGGTCACTGTATTCAACAGTTCCTTTAATTTTCTATATCGACCCAAATAACTTATAGATTTAATCTAGTTTTGAATATATTTACCAATTATTTTATTATTTACAGGCGAGAAATAAAACACGTGAGGGTAATAGACTGGCCTGGAGACTGCTTCAATATTGGACATTTAGAATTTCACTACCCTGAACTATTAGTCTTAGAATTTATCAATTCTACGAGCCTCAAGTACTTTAAGGGTCACTTCAGCGCTTTAAACAAAATTCAGGTTTGTTTATTATTATATTATTAATATTATTACATGCATAAAATGGATGTCTTCGTGAATACAGTTGGCTCAGATTACTAAAGAAAGCCGTATAGAATGCAAGTGCCTTCTACTATTAAGCTGAGTCCATCAGGCGGCTTCCTCCGAGGCCCATAAAAGAACAAGGTCTTGGATTTGTGTAAAGGCTCCTCGAGACCCCGGCACTGGGCCTGGGCAGTTCGTTATTGCGACGGTAAGACCCATTAAGGAGGTTTGGCTCGAGAGGCATCACGGGAGCCTCTTTTACTGACTGGCGCAGAAGATCACAGGTAAAGGATGCTTCGACGAGCACCTGTGTCTGATCCACAAGGAGCCAGCGCCTGAGTGCCACCGTTGCAATGGCCAGACCGTGGACACGGCATTTCACTGGCTGGTAGAATGTCCGAGACAAGGTGTGGTTTTTAGTCGGTTCGAGTCCTACATAGCTATCAATCGGTGGCAACCGAGGGGAGTTCCACACAAAAAAAAAATCCTCATGATGTGTCTTGCCGCACTCACAAGCGTGTCATCCGCGTAACACGTAACGGCGACACCATCTACGAACACACCGCAAAGCATCCATTCGTAGCCAAAGCATGTAGTGACCTGAAAAGGCTGTTGAGCTTCTCTAAGATGACAGACCCACGTACAACGGCCCAATCATGAGGATAAGTGCGGAAATGGCCCAGTAAAACAAACAAACGAACAACGGTTTTTATTGCAAAATAAAATATGTCTTTTTCTTCTTTTTACTTTTAGTTGCAGTAAAAATTGTGTATTCCTTATTTCTTGATAAGATATATGCAATTAAATAGTATGATTATACGATTAGTAATCTACGCATAGATCAGGTTTAGATAAAAAAATAACAATTAAACTTAGGCAGTTACGTTGAACTGTGTGTAAATTAATATCGTTATAATTATGTGCTGTTAAATAATTAATCATTGATGAAGTATCCTATTTTAATCTAGTGGCTTCATACGGTTTGAGCCGGAAATAATGTAGTTGGGAACTTTCCATAAGCAAAAATAGGTTTATAACCTTGTCTATGTTCAACATCAATAACTACTAACTGTTTTAACTGGCTGATGCTTTTAAGATTATCTGTGTGAAATACCTGATGTCTGATTGATGTAACGTTTTTATAGATCTGTACAAAATCACATCACATGCGTGAACAACTGTTTGCGCAAATAGTTTTAATAGTTTGTTTGTTGTCAGAAACTGACGGTACACGGTATGCCACATCTTTGGGAGATTCCAGCCGAGGTAGTTTCAGAAATGGGTGAACTTCGTGAAATGAATTTGAAAGGAAATAGACTGAGGCATATGAAAGCACGTCTTCTGGCTGGACCGAGACGATTAGAACGAGTGTACTTAAAAGGTAAGTTTGATAGAGTATTACGGATTCAGAGAGATTTAACGTTCTGATGGTTTAAGCAATTATCATTACCACCTCACTGATTGCACTGTGAGACAATGTTGTGGGTAAGAGCATCTCATCAGACATTTTGACTGAACCCCAATTGTTGTTCTAAGTCTGGATGTTCATTGTGTCCATTTTATGTATGTTCTTAAAGTGCCTCGATACCACTAAGTAATGCCTGTGGTCTAGTCATAAGCTTTATTTAGACAAAATACATTACTTTTCAGCAGTTGAAATATATATTTAAATTTAACTAAGTTTTACAGAATAATTAAATTATTCTGTATAACTTTTTCGATTTTAAAATTTTCTTATTATTTATTAAACAAGGGCGCACAAATTTCTGTCTTTTAAAATAATTCTTAACTTGTCTTTGATAGTTTAACCTTTACGTCCCATCTGTTTCTAATTCTGAAAAAATAAAGATATGATAACAGTCTTTTAGATTCGATTTTTTTTTTAAAGACAACTCCCACATTAGGAATAAACATTCTGTGTCGTGGGGTACTCTACAAACATACATGAAACGGACACAAATAACATCCAGACTCGGGACAACAATTCGTGGATCACACAAAGTGTTGTACCGCGTGGGATTTGAACCCACGACACTTGGCGCAGTAGCAAGCGGCATGGCGACCGCTGAAACCACTCGGCCAACCGTGCAGTAAATCTAAAGATGGTTTCTAAAAAGATACAAATAGACTTTTTTTTTAGTATAGTAAGCGATTACCGCCCCCCATGGACACCCGTAACACCAGAAGCGTCACAAGTACGTTGCCGGTCTTTAGCGGACGGGGAAAGGATCGGGGAGGTGTTGGTGTATGGGCTTCCGGTATCCTCATTCACTCGAAACACATCGCACCGGCTCTGTTTCACACCGGTATTCTGTGAGGCCGTGGTATATATGTATATAAAATAAAAGATAGAATAAAGATACAAATATAAACCAAATTAAAATAACTTACGTATGCATTACTGTCTTAATTAAATTGGGGTTAATGTAATACGAAGACTATTCATTAATTAATAGCTTTTCTAAAGTAATCTTTCGGGCAAATGTTATTAAATTTAATTGTTCAATCTCGGTACACGACATCGTACATAAAAACAATAATTAATATTGTTAATATTGAGATTTATACGAATCTGGTGGGTACTTTTTAATATTGTCTTATATATATGCATATGTATAACTTGCGTTTATTTATATGTAGTTACTTAAGGGCATTAATTTTATCCCTATTTTGCGAGAAGTGCTATTCCTTTGGGGTTAGAGCCATGAGTATTTGTTGTATGTAATTAGCGGTAGTTTTCCTTCAAGACGTATTTTATATACAAACATGTTATTGATTCCCTTCCCCATTAATCGCACACATGTTCGGTGCCCTTGTCCACATAAACTACCGTGGCCAGGGCATCCAACAATATTTTAAGATCCTTTTATGATACTCGTAGATCCAAAGTAATGAATTTCTATTCTAATTAAGTTATTATCTATTCTTTGAACTTTCATAGACAACGCCATTTGGAATTTAATTTTGAACTTGAATCTTGTAATACAAGTTGTATTACAAGATTTATAATAAAGTTAGGGGTATTGGAAGAGGTTCGGAAATAATTTAAACAAATACGATGGAAAAAAAATGAAGTGCGAAAATAGGATCGAAAACGAAACATAGGGGGTTAAGCCGAGGTATGTGAGCGGCAGGAGAAAACTAGAAAAAAGAGCAGTGAGTGTTTAGTACAGTATCGTACTAATGTACCTATGTACATTACATTTAGATTGTGTGTTAGATGTGCCAATGCCGAGAAATTAAGCCTTGTTTTTACTTTTTCTTTTCTTTTTGGCTTAAAATCGTCGACAACTCAAATTTTATAAGGTATTTGCTTAGCATTTAGGACTAAGTCATTAGCAATTTCTTGTGTACACACGACACGGTACTGAAATACGAGTAATTTACATTGAACCTCTGTGGATTTACGTGAAAGCATTCACACTCACTTTGAGAACTTGCCCAAAGCTCTTCATGTTTATTTTTGCGTCCCAAAATTTGAAAAAAGAAATAGTTTGGTACTGTATTTTCCAATGAAATGAAAACCTACTCAACCTTACTTAAGATGAAATATACATTATATACATTGTATCAAAGAGAAGGAAAAGAAAGGAATTTCACTTATATTTGTTGTTTATGATAAAAAGGTTTACTCACCTTAATCGGTATAGTATGGTGAGTATGTATATATGTGTACCTACTGTTTAACAAATACACCTCTTATCCTAATTTCAGTAATTTCGTTTACTTAAAAAGGGATTCACGGTAAATATAACTAGCCACTTTAACATCTGTTTAACCTTAGGCCGAACAGTTTAAAGGAAAGAGGGTTGTTTATATAGAGTCATTAGGTAAAATATTACAGGGTTGAAATGTTCAAAGGCAATACATAAAACTTTTTTCAACCACATTTTGCTTATCTCTACGCATACATGTCCTTACCAAGATGGCCCCTGGATTCATTGCTTTACTTTATATGTATTTAGTTTTGGTTCTGCCGATTTGAAGGTAAAATTCTCTAGCCTTTGTTGCCAAGGAATTTCCTGAAACCGAACAAAAGTTCTAAACACCTTGTACACAGCAATCAATTTCTTAATCAATTGAATGTAATAAGTAGACACTTTTATTGCATACCCACTATATATAAGTTTTTGTACGTGAATATGGTATATACAAGGTGGATATGAGAATACGACATTTATTTGAACTAGACATACCTACACACTAATATCGTGTATATGTATATGTAATGCGACCCGTCATAAACCCCAATTACCAAATTGGTTTCGAATAATTTTACTTTTAAACTCGAATACCTTCATACTATGTGACATGAGCTCATGTTTCGGATAATGGCTGCATTCCACTGCATCTCTTCTGTTTTAAGATGGGTCCTAGTCAACTTTAGATTCAATTTATTCGAGATTATTTTTCTCAGTCCGTCTTTTTTCGAAATTAGGAACTGTCTAATTAATTTTCAGTCGCATTAAGTATTAAAATGCTTTCCAACAAGCAGACGTGAGGACCCACTTATTTTTTCCTTAGCTTCTAGTCTAGGATCCCTGGAACCAATTTTACAAATTATTACTATTAAGCATGTTTTTTGTGAGTGGCTTCATTTTACTGAGATTCATCCGTGGGCAGAATAAAGTTACGGGGAAAATTCATACCCATTGCACAATCGAAAATATAAGTTTATTTCGCCGTCATTTTTTGGGACCAAAGCAAGTAATTTTTGGATAATACGTCAAAAAATGCATAAGATAAGAGAATAATGTGTAACGTAACGTAGTATGATAAGTAAGTAGAATTTCGGCAATACACAGTAATTTATATTAATGACATTACTATACCCTCAAAATCTTTCGTAAATCATGTAAAAGTAGAGATGTGTTTGAGATCACAATTGTCAAAAGAGAGATTTAATGGCTATAACTTTAATTTCTTGTCACTTAATTACCTTAGCCACACAACTCAGTACGACTTCTGAGAAATAATTCGATATTAATAGTGAACTTTTAGTTTTAAAAATAATTAAAAAGATGTTAAAACCTTTAAAGAAATGTTTTATAAAACAAAAATGTGCCAAATGTAGCAATAGAGATGCATCCATTGTATATACTTTTCAGAAAAAGACAAATTTGTGACAGTTGATGATATAAACTACATGTTATGTTCTCGAATAAACTCTTACCTTAAAATATGTAGTCATAAGAAAGTAATAAAGAAAACAAACATCAAACTTCAAAAAAATTTAAGCAACTAAATCAATCCATCGCTATCCACTGTTTAAACGAAAGCCTCCCTAAGAATCAAAGAAGCATCCCAAATAGTATCGAATAGCTCCGACTATCCCGGCCTTAGGCAGTCCGCAACCGTCCTCTTCTTTTTTCCCATTTATTTGAAAACGTTGGTCCATTGTGCCGAAGGGTGCTCTACAATACGTTTACCTAGTCTCTGTCTCCACTCTAAAATAATAAAGTTATATAAATACATACATGCATAGAGAGCTTAGATGCAAGTTTATAAACAGCAAGTTCGATATTAAGAATATCGGTAGATGTCTCGGAAATTTACATTCTATTCAGATCACAAGAGAGAATATAAACCATAATTTATGAAGCTCCTTTAATCAATGATTTTCAAACAAAATGAAAATCTAATTACAGAACCTCTGATGCCGTGATCTGCTGAGTAAATATCGAAATCATTCGTCTAATCTTTAAAATGATGATTTCGGGTATTAGTACATTTTCTTTGCCGATTATCACAAGATACATCGAGAAAGTACATTTAACAATTGTATAAATAAGACTATACTATAGTGTTAAGACTTACGCCATTTTTAAAATCTCTAAATTATTTCAGCCTTACTCTCAAGGTTTTAGAATATGAAACGTAATCTAATCTTATCTTGATGGAGCCAAAGCTGGATTGTCACGAATTGTATATTAGATAAGTTTAATCACATCACTCAGTTGAACGTTCTGAACTTCTGAAATTGGAAACGTCACAAGTTCGCGGCGTACTAAAACTAAGCTTTATTAAAAAACTAACTTTTGCCCGCGGCTTCACTCGCGTTAGGTTTGGTTTTGAGTGAAGGAATGAATGTCAAACACGGTAAATAAAAAAAACTACAAAACGTCTTTATAGACAAAATTCTTTATTAATCCAGGTGCCAAAACCACTAAACTATTGGGCTTACTCGTGAGCAAGTTACGTTATAAATCTATCCCAACTTTGAATGTTATTCTCGAGACTCGTTAAGTGTCATTGCAAAATAGACTTTGAGTGGAAACTGCTATCGTATAAATTGAAACGGAAGATCGTTTTGTAATCAAAGGAATTTGTGTTATGCATACAGTTTCTCCTTGCGCACACCCAGTTAAAATTGTGGATTCCACCATATTTCTATGTAAAGCTTTGACTATTAGCCTAGTTCCATTTCATATTTCACCCCTAAACACGTGTAAAATAAGCCTACGCCTATTTAAGCTGGAATAGGGCGTATGTAAATCGAGTTAGTTCACCTGTACCTTCAAAATCTACGGTATCTACTTGTGTGTTGTTTCAATTTTTATGGGGTGTTTTAATATTATCTAAATCATGGATGCACAGACCGCGGCCCGCGGGCCGCATGCGGCCCGCCGGTCGAATACTGGTGGCCCGCCGACAGCAAAAATAATACTCTCGTACATTCGAAAAATATTGAATTCTATTCCAGAATAAAACCAAAAAAAATATGTTCGAAAAGTAATTTGAAACTCGCGCGCGCGCTATTAAGTGCGCTTATCGGTGC
Organism: Spilarctia lutea; assembly: GCA_916048165.1. Classification (NCBI taxonomy): domain Eukaryota; kingdom Metazoa; phylum Arthropoda; class Insecta; order Lepidoptera; family Erebidae; genus Spilarctia; species Spilarctia lutea. Next base: position 12,516,562 of record OU696480.1, on the reverse strand, counting down.
GCCGTGCGTGCGTCGGTAACAGCGGTCGGTAATGTTCGTGCTGATCTCGGTTAAATTCGTTTTCTTGAGGAAGCGCGGCGGCCGGCGGCGCAGCGACGACGGTAGCGCGGTGGTGGCTTATCCACGGGTTATATTGTTGGTGTTAATTTGAAAACTGTTTTATTGTAATTACTAAGATTATTACAAAATAATAAATATTAAAGTACTTTGTTTCTATGATATTGTAAGCGACGTCCATAAAACTTATGAAAACCATTCAAATACCGCGCCAGTTCATGAATAAAACGACGCCGCGGCCGCGCCGCCTCAAGCGCCCAAAAATACTAATTCAAGTAACATCGCTTACCGCCTTTGTATAAAGTTCAAAATAATAGAAGTAGAGAAATCAAGAATTTTCTAGCGTGGTGTGAGCAAGGGACATAGCAATAGTCCCGAATTCCCGATTGCTCGCGTAGGTAGATGCACGAAGCTTCCAGAGTCGGTTTTGAGATTTCTCCAGACAGTTTTCGACTCTATACGCGCGGTATAAAAGCCACGCTAACCGCAGCGACCGACAGTTTGGTTTTAATTTGAGTGAAGTGTGAACAGAAAGAAATAAGTGCGAAAATACAAAACGAAGTAATAAGTGATTGAGAATAAGGGCAGTTTAATAGTGTTTTATATGTTATTATATGTTATGTTTGATAATTTAAAAAAGGATGGGTAATTTAAGTAGGTACTGTAATTGTTTTTAGGTGCTGTATTAATCTTGGCCAGGATTAGAACGCAACATGGACAAGCCGGGACCTAGTAAAAAACGTAAGGTTAAATATGAAAATCGGCAGTTTCAAGAAATTTGGACTGAGAAATACTTTTTTGTATGGTCGCATAACAAAGTCGTTTGTTTAATTTGCAAGAATTCTGTTGCGATTGCAAAGGAATATAATGTAAAAAGGCACTATGAAACGCAGCATTCTACTTTTACCAAGTTTACAGGCGAACTAAGAAAGCAAAAAATGTTGTCTTTAAAACGGGAGCTTATTGGTCAGCAAGCTATGTTTACAAAACCCATTCAAGATTCAGAAACAGCTACAGAATGATAGCAAAGCGAAGTCGCCCCTTCAATGATGGGGATTTTGTAAAAGAATGCATTGGAATTGCCGCTAAGAAAATGTGTACAGAAGCAGCAAAAAAGTTTGAGAAAATTCAACTGAATCGTATGACTATCCAAAGACGAATTATGTCTTTGTCAGATAATATTACGGAACAATTAACTGAAAAAACTAAGATCATTGAATTTTTTCCATTAGCACTCGACGAATCCACTGATATTAGTTCCACAGCTCAACTTCTCATATTCATACGTGGTTGTTACTCAAGATTTTGAAGTCTTAGAAGAGTTATTAGGAATGTGTTCAGAAAGGTCAAACCAAAGGAGTTGATATGCTCAATGTACTTTTGGATGAGTGTTCAAAAACTGATTTGGACTTATCAAAATTATCGGGAGTTGCGACTGACGGTGCTCCTTCGATGATTGGTGTCAATTCCGGGCTAGTTACTTTGCTGAAAAAGCATCTGCAAGAAAAAACATAAACTCTGAATATCTCATGCAGTTTCACTGCATTATACACCAAGAAGCCCTCTGTTCTAAAAAAATTGAATTTCAAAATGTCATGAAAGTGGTAGTTTCGACTGTAAATTTCATAAAATCACGAGGACTCAATCACAGGCAATTCAAACAATTCCTTGATGACATCGAAAGCGAATATGGAGATTTACTGTATTATACAGAAGTAAGGTGGCTAAGTCGTGGATTGACACTGGAACGATTTCTAAATTTAATAGAAGAAATTGGTATATTTCTGGCGGAAAAGCAAAGGGATGTCCCGGAACTTAAAAATCCTGATTGGTTGTGTGATTTGGCTTTTTTAGTTGACATTACAAATCATTTGAATATCTTGAACACACGGCTTCAAGGCAAAAATCAACTGATATCCCAGCTCTACGCTCATGTATCATCCTTTCAATGCAAGCTGACACTTTTCAGATCGCAATTGAATTCTGGAAATTACAATCATTTTCCGAATTATAAGAAAATGGCTGCAAAATTCAACAAAACTGCGATTAATTTCAGTTATGTAGAAAAGCTAGATATTTTGATTCAATCTTTTCAAGACAGATTTTCGGAGTTTAAAAAAGTGAAACCTCTGTTGGACATATTCAGCAATCCTTTCACGATTTCAGTTGAAAATGCGCCAGAGTCAATGCAGTTAGAAATTATCGACATTCAAAACGACCAAGATTTACGCAACCAATTCAACGAAGGAGACTTGTTGAACTTTTACCGCTGCATTGATAAAAATATGTACAAAGAGTTGCGCATAAACGCTCTGAAATGTGCCAGCTTATTTGGTTCTACCTATATATGTGAACAAACTTTTTCAATACCAAATAATAATAAAACAAAAAATCGAAACCGCCTTGCAAATGAAAGTTTGGAAGCAGTTTTACGTGTTGCTACAAGTAAATTTGAGCCAAATATAAAAAAGATTGTAAGCACTATGCAGTGCCACGCTTCAAATTAATAAATTCCTTTTCAAATTCTTTATTGCCTTTAATTACCTATACTTCTGGCGGCCCGCCATCAGTTCATGATTTGCCCGAGTGGCCCCTAGTCTTAATAAGTCTGTGCATCCCTGATCTAAATTGAATAGTTTTTTTGAAGTGAAAACTTCTTCATGCCCGTTGATCACTTTTAGGATGAACAAAAATCCTGGAACAACTTGCGTCATCGTCACCGCTTTCAATGAGCTATATACATATATACTGTGTATGTGTACTTTTTGGGTGAACTACTACTCCTACATCGTAATAGCTGTATGTGTGCCAAATTTCAGCGCAATCCGTTCAGTGGTTTAAGCTATGCGTTGATAGATCATTCAGTAACGGTTGCCTTTTATATACATACTAGCTGAACCCCGCGGTGCTGTACGCGGTACGACAATAACCGCGGGCAACGCCGCGAAGCAAAGCCAGTATCTTTATAAATTATAGCATATGTGTTATTCTGATGTATAAGTTATATTATTGTAAAGTTTCATCAAATCCATTCAGTAGTTTTTGCGTGAAAGAGCAACAAACATACACACTTACACACTCACAAACTTTCGCGTTTATAATATTAGTAGGATTTAGATTAATACCACGACTAATACTCGTTTTTTTATGAAAAATAGATTATACTACAGAATAATTATATCCGATAGAAACGCGAGTCTGGTTTGTGATAATATATAGTTATCGAAGCCGAGGATCGAACTAAGTGGCGTGCTATTGGAGAGGCCTATGTCCAGCAGTAGACTGCGATAGGCTGATGATGATGATGATAGTTATCGCATGTAATATTTGTAGAACGTTAGAAGTAACTTTTTGTTTAGTTGTTAATTTTCATTAAATTTTACCATAGTCACTTGTGTTCTTGGAATTTCGTTATTCAATTTTCTGGTTTTAAAATTACAAAAAATTCCAAAGCGTAAGCGGATGTAAACTAATATTAAGTGCGCCTCTTTTATTATTCGCGTCGCATTTCATCATCGAGATAATAGTTCATTCAGCTTGACGGATGTAGACAGTAACTGACTCTACTTGAGAAGTTATTGCTCAAGCCACTTTTGGCGTCACCACTTCATCAAAGTACCTTTGTTAGCTTTACAAAAACCTAACGGGTTATCATGTTACAACGATGAAGTCATATGTTGTGATTAATTTATACTCTTTAAAATAATTAAATTTGCACGGTATTCTGTTATATGTAAGTACTAGCTGAACCCCGCGGTGCTACCCGCGGTACGATGATAACTGCGGGCAACGCCGCGAGGCGAAGCTATATCTTTATAAATAGTAGCCTATGTGTTATTCTGATGTATAAGCTATATTGTGGTAAAGTTTCATTCAAATCCATTCAGTAGTTTTTACGTGAAAGAGTAACAAACATCCATACTTACAAACTTTCGCCTTTATAATAGTAGTAGGATATTGCAAGGGACTTAGGCATAATATTAAAGCCCGTCTCAGCATGCTTCTGCCAGTGTAGCGGTTAGCTCCGTTGTTATTCCAAGACTAGCGCTCAGACTCATGGAGGTCGGAGTTCTCCTGGTATGTAAAGCTGCCTGCTGAGTGCAAAATATAGCATATTGTTATTTAGTTACTTCAGAATACAAAACAAAAGGCCTTTTATATTATACTGTAAGTTTGATAACATTACATTTTATTTCATGGAAAAAACCCAAAAATATTTGACCCGAGTCTATTAATGTATTGATAGTTAGTCCTGGTTGTTGTCATGTATTAATTTATGTACATATATGTATGCATGTATGTATGTATACACTGTATAGTGTACACCATTTATCAAAGTTAATTTAATATCAGTAGTTTCAGAAATATAAATACATGACTGTATTTATGTTTTGATGACTCATGTTTATCATTTTATTACTTAGTAATACTATGTTTTTCATTGATCTTTAGAGGAGGCCTTTACCCAAACCGGGGTTCCTGCTGAAAGTTAAAAAACAATTTTACTTTTTTTTTTACTTATTGTTTAAACTTAATCATTAACTAAATTAACAAAAACCATAACTTCTAATTATAGACAACTACTAACTACTAACACTAAACATTTATTTGTTACTTTCGTAGAATGTCCAAAGCATTGTAAAGCAAGAAATAAAAAGGCTTATTTATTATTCATTGATCATTTTGATCTCTTACATTGAGAACTCCAATTAATATTTGAAATATTGTGCTTTAACCAATACAATTATAATGCGTGTTTTGGTTAATGAATCAAGTGTTGTGTTTTTTGTTACTGTACTGTTACGGTTTTAAACATCACTTTCTTAGAAACGGGTCATATTTTACACAACGTTATTGCTTGCAGCTTTTATGTGTTACCAAAAGGTAAACACTGTTGTTCATTATGCCATACTGGGTTCAATAGCCCTTGTATAATCCATTGTATATAATATTATACATTCACTTACGCCTGTTTCCCGTATTTAAGGTCTATTTTTACCAACTACAATATTCCATTCTCGGATTAGGGGTCAAGCCTATGTCATCAATCGTGCACTCCCCAATTTTGGGTGTTGGGGGTCAAGAGTAATAGGTTTATAAATAGGTTTTTCCTAAAATCACGTGAGTCTGGGGAGATTCTTTCTCTATTTAAAAAAAAACTTTCTCGCGTAACTGTGGACGTATTTCTTGTTAACAATGAATAAATATAATATCACAATTTTATTTGCCACCGCAAGAAACACAGTGTGTTATCGTCGCGTATAATAGAACTTCCTTCAGACTTATTATCAAGTACGTGTTACTATGAACTAAATTAACATAGTGCTAAACTAGTGATGAATTTGTGTTTAGCCTATTTGACCGTAGTCAGAATATAGGACGAACCCCTCCACTATCGCCATCGATACAATTGTATCCGATAGACCAAAACCGCCTACACCCATGGGAGATGATATTATCAATAATCTATTATTACCCACTACGCAACTTCAAACGTGGGTCCCGATCTCTCATACCATCTTCAAATTGTTTTTTAAAAAGCTATACTACAGATGTATATAATAAATTTATTCTATCACTAGTTGAGCCCCGCAGTTTTACCTGCGTCAGTTTTTGTACCTTCACAACAGCTACCACCGGTAACACCGTGGGGTGAAAAAAGAATAAATATCATCACTGTTATAAATATCAATTAAACACTAGGAACACAGCAAAAGTGCTAATTAACTACATACAATCTTATTGACTTTATTCGCATTCATAGCCACATACATAGTAACATTCCATTAAATGCGATAGTCTTGTCGAAATCTGTTCCATTCTCTGCTGTTCTAGAGATTAGCCGGAACAAACAGACAGACGACAATTATAAAAATAAGTTTTTTGGTGTAAAAGTAGAAGTAAAAGTAAAAGTGAAAAGTTGTTGATTTGAAATTACAAACAGACACTTTATTTGTATAAATATAAATAAATAAATATTTCGGACATCTACCACAAAATGCCATCTAGCCCCAAACTAAGCAGAGCTTGTATTATGGGTCCTAGACAACTGATATAAATACATTTATACTTTTTTTTGTAAATACATACATATTATACATAGAAAACACCCAAACTTCGAAACAAATACTTGCAGATCATACAAACATTTGGGATCGAACCCGAGACCTCAAGCACAGCAGTCGCATGCGCTAACACTGCGCCACCGAGGCAGTCAAATAATATAGTGTGCCTGTATTGATTATATTATTATTCATATATATATATTTTAAAGCGGCTCAATTCACCAGGTAACAATTGGGATTGTAACGATGGAGGATTGGATTGGCTGGCGATGGAACCAGAAAATGGAACGTTGAAAAGAAAAATAGCCGACTATTACGACCTTGTATGTCAACAACAATTATATAAAGGAAAACCTTTGCATATTGTCATGGATATTATTAAGGTAAGCTTATATTTTCATAAAAAAAACGTACAAGCATAGCGCGACCACTGTGTTCAT